>OX451738.1:962992509-964488167 GCA_948472305.1 Vicia faba | reverse complement strand
TATTGAGTTTGATTATAATAATAGAAATTAGATATGACAGTAAGGAAAAAAAATAGGTTTTGTCAAGAGGAAGAAAAATAACGGTTGGAAGAGAGAAAGAGAACGTGAAAGTTGCAGAAAAGGAGGAAAAGAGGCAGAATAGAATCCAATCGGAAAAATTGCAGAGCAACCTTTAAATCCAAGGTAACGGTGGGGTTCTGACTCTATAATAGAGTTTATGATGAGTAGTATGTGGAATTGAATTTGAAAAGCTGTTTTGTTTATGATTGAAATATATATATATATATATATATATATATATATATATATATATATATATATATATATATTATATATATAATATTTATATATATATATATATATATATATATATATATATTATATATATATATATATATATATATATATATATATATATATATATATTGTTGGTTGATGAGGATCAATGATTTAGAGATGAATAATGATGCCTTAATGCTGTATAATTGATGTTGAAATATAGGATTATTATAATTGATGATTACCTATGATTAGAGGACTTTTTTAGGGCCTAAGGCAGGGAAATCACAGTGAAAACACAGTGAAATCGCAAAATATATTCATGATAGATCAATATGAGGTCGACCTCAAAGGACATGCGTCGACACTTGCAGGTTTAAGACTCAGGATGAGTCGATACATAAGATTATGCATCGATACATGCAGTGCTGAAGACTCGGTATGAGTCGACACAAGAGGATTACGCGTCAACTCATGCAGGATTTCAACCCAGTATGCGTCGACTCATGCAGTCTAATTTTTGACAGATTCTTCCAAAGGTTGTAACTTGAGTTTCTGAACTCCGTTTTAGGTGTCATTTGAAGCGTTGGATGGCTAATGCGATGAACTTCATTCTTAAGGATTAAAATTAAGGATAAGAATAATAATCCTAGTACCCAAATTAGGATGAGAGTTAGCTTCCCGCGTTAATCGCTATAATGATTTTGTGAAGTATGATAAGGATAAGACGACCTTAGATTATGCTTTATTCATAACAGTAAGATTTATAATGATAATGATGTAGTATTACAGAATAATAATATGTAGAGGTTTGCTAATTAGAGATAAGTCTTAGATGATTAAGTAATTATAAGCATTATCATGTTGTAGGCCTATGGCCAATGTTGAGGGATTCTCGATCTGTCGTTGCATTGTTGTTATGGCTGAGTTGTTGTGGGATTATGTTGATGAATTATGTTGATGAATTATGTTGATGAGTTATGTTGATGAGTTATGTTGATGAATTATGTTTATGAATTATGTTGATGACTTATGTTGATGAATTATGTTGATGAGATATGTTGATGAATTATGTTGATGAATTATGTTGATGATTATGTTGATGAATTATGTTGATGAATTATGTTGATGAATCATGTTGATGAATTATGTTGATGAATCATGTTGAGATGCCTCTAATAATTGGCAGCTATTAAGACGTAGGCTTCTGGCCAACGATGATGTTTTGTTGAGATGTTGTTAATTATGGTTGTTGTTACTACATTCATGATTGTGTTGCATACATTTCATATCAAGATGGAGCTGATGCTTGTTAAGATGGCATGTATTGGAGAATATTAAGATGAAGGCTTATGCCTTGTTGATGCCTCTATTTATTGATAATTATTTTAAGATGAGAGTTCTGATCCAATGTACCACATGCATTTGCACTGTGATTGAGTCACATTTGATGTTGCATCTTGAGTTTTGGTGAAGATAGATTCGTTGTTACTTTATGTTATTGACTTGTTGTGACAGGTATTATCTAAAAGCTGTGAATTTAATAGTTATGTCGTGCTGATGTTTTGTTGTGATTAAATGTTGTTTCTGAGTTGTGAAGTGGTGATGATATATGATATGATCTAATATATTATTTATCATACGTTTTATTTATATTGTTAGATATCTCACCCCTTCTGTTTGAATGTTGTTCTCTGTTGGTAACATACCATGTAATCAAGAAGGATAGTTATTACCTCATTAGTTCGAGTCGGTGTTGTCGCTCTGATACATAGCACTCGGGGGATGAACGCTTGATGTTTAGTTGTTGATTATATTTTCAGTTGTTGAATTTTTAAGTTGATTACATGAAATAATTGTTGTCTTTAGGCTGTTTTAGTTTGAATAAAAGATGTTAAGTTACTTGAAGTTGAGTATGTATATTTCATTGCTTATCAATAAAAAGTTGTTTGATTTTGAAGAATAAATCATATTGTTATCGGTTCATCCAAGTTTAGTGTTATGCATCTGCTTGTATGCGATTAAATGAAGATTGATTTTTAGTTGAAAATGTAGCATCCTATTTATGTTGAACTCTAATTTTCTTATTATCCGCCGGGTAGAAATGGGGTGTTACATGTAGCCTTTTCAATTCAGAAAAAATTCCTTCTTTCGATTGGGCTAAGGAGTAGGCATGACTAGCCTTCGATCAAAGTAAGGGGATTTCCCTTTGATCCTGGGGAAAGGGAATGCCCTTCGATCCAGGAATGAGATGTCTTCTTCGATCCAGAAGGCCATGGATTCGATCCAGAGAAGGTTTCTCCTTCGATCTGGGGATGCTATACCAATAGATTGAAACTTTGATTTGGGCAGTTCTTGGAAGTAGGCACCTGTCGATTTGGGCACTTCCTGGATGTATGTTATAGTTTTGGGAGAAGAGTTCTCTTGAGTAATTTTATTTCCAAGTGAAAGTGTATGTAGATCCATTCAAGGTGGATGAAGTTCTAAGTTAGAGAACGACGAAGTCTGTTATAGAGGTTAGTAGCTTGTTGAGCTTAGATGATTACTATCGTAGTTGTTTGAGGTGTAGATATATATGAAATGTTGTTAGATAAGATGATAATGTTGAGAGTGTGATTGGAATGAGTTTGAGAGGTGGAGATACATGTATTTTTGATGTTGTGAAATTTGGAAGAGGATCAATAGTTTAATAATATTGTTAGAATCTTTTATGTAGATAAAGACTCATACTAGAGTGGAAGGGTTTGTAATGTATTGATATGCCAACAGATCTCGAGTTAGAAAATGATTGATCATCGTGGGATGATGGGTGAATGAGGATTAGACACGTTGTGTTTTAGAAAACTTGAATACGAGTTTTAAGGAAACTCTATTATAGTTTGGTACGATGATTTATACTCCCTTATGGTTGTCGAATGCTAATTGAAAATTGAGGAATTGATCACCCTCAATCCATTGTTAATAGTAGACGAGATTATGTTGGATGTTATAGATTTGTCTTGCTATCTTAATGGTGTGAAAAAGTGTGGGTGTTATATCAGGAGCTAGTCGCTCACCAGTTTGTGTGAAGTAATAGGGGAATTGATAGGAAAGAGTTGTGACGTATTGAACAATTCGAAGTAGAGGGTTGATATGCGAGCTAACGTCGTAAAGTGAAATATTGAGAATATAAAGTGAACAATGGTTTTATGGTGGATGTTGAGGAAAGTCTGAAACTGGAATGAGACTTGTAAACTGTATAGTTAGCAGAAACTTTAATGAGGATGGTGACTTAAGATGGATTATCAGAGTTGTGCAGCTGAAAGCATATGTGGCGTAGTTGCTATGAGTATGCGACTCTACATGCTTGATTTGGTAGATTGTGGATGTAGGGATGATGTGCCAAGGTGTTGTGATAACTCAGAGATATTTGTTGATTTATGAGGATATTAATGTGGTTGTAAGTTGATGGTAGGTTGTGTGCATATCTGCTGAGTAATACTGTTAAGTTGATGTTATAATGATTTTATTCCTATTGCCGTGATGTTGTTGTTGGTTACCATAAAGGGTGAATAATACTCCATAATATGACAAAGTTGATTATGTTGGCTATGTTGATGTCACTATAAGGGTGATACGACGATATGAATAGAGTTATGATAATTGACATACATACATATATATATATATATATATATATATATATATATATATATATATATATATATATATATATATATATATATATATATATATATATATATATTATATATTATATATATATATATATATATATATATATATATATATATATATATATATATATATATTTATATATATATATATATGGGAATGGAATTGTGTGTGTGTTTTGGTGTTGAAGATATTGTTTAGATGATAATGTGATGTTGTATATCCAAGTATAAGTGTGTTACTACTTTAAAATATTGATATGTCAAGATATTGTTAAAGCGGTTGATAAGTTGTTAACGATTATGTCGCGGAGGTGTTGAATGATTAGCATGTGCGTATTAGATTTAAATCATGTTGAGTTATTGTTATGTCAATAATGTAGTGGTCGAAGTGTTGCCAGACGCGACTTGGGGATCAGAGAATGAAATGCGAAATTCACGTTAAGAGTTGTAGTATCGAGTATATTTTCAAGGACGGAAATATTCTAAGTGGGGGAGAGTTGTAACGCCTGTTAATTTAATTAATTAATTAAATTATTTTTGATTACTTGTTGAAGTTGTGAGATGTGTGGATTGTTGGTATAATTTGTTAGATTATTATTAATTAATTAAGTAGTTGATTAATAATAATAATAATATTGAAATTAATGGGGTAATATAAGATTATGTTGTTGGACCTATTTTATATGGTGGTATGTAGTACTAAGGGGGTGTGAGAATTAAGCCCAAGAGAAATAATTCTATTATTATTGAGTTTGATTATAATAATAGAAATTAGATATGACAGTAAGGAAAAAAAATAGGTTTTGTCAAGAGGAAGAAAAATAACGGTTGGAAGAGAGAAAGAGAACGTGAAAGTTGCAGAAAAGGAGGAAAAGAGGCAGAATAGAATCCAATCGGAAAAATTGCAGAGCAACCTTAAATCCAAGGTAACGGTGGGGTTCTGACTCTATAATAGAGTTTATGATGAGTAGTATGTGGAATTGAATTTGAAAAGCTGTTTTGTTTATGATTGAAATATATATATATATATATATATATATATATATATATATATATATATATATATATATATATATATATATATATATATATATATATATATATATATATATATATATATATATATATATATATATATATATATATATATATATATATATATATATTGTTGGTTGATGAGGATCAATGATTTAGAGATGAATAATGATGCCTTAATGTTGTATAATTGATGTTGAAATATAGGATTATTATAATTGATGATTACCTATGATTAGAGGACTTTTTTAGGGCCTAAGGCAGGGAAATCACAGTGAAAACACAGTGAAATCGCAAAATATATTCATGATAGATCAATATGAGTCGACCTCAAAGGACATGCGTCGACACTTGCAGGTTTTAAGACTCAGGATGAGTCGATACATAAGATTATGCATCGATACATGCAGTGCTGAAGACTCGGTATGAGTCGACACAAGAGGATTACGCGTCAACTCATGCAGGATTTCAACCCAGTATGCGTCGACTCATGCAGTCTAATTTTTGACAGATTCTTCCAAAGGTTGTAACTTGAGTTTCTGAACTCCGTTTTAGGTGTCATTTGAAGCGTTGGATGGCTAATGCGATGAACTTCATTCTTAAGGATTAAAATTAAGGATAAGAATAATAATCCTAGTACCCAAATTAGGATGAGAGTTAGCTTCCCGCGTTAATCGCTATAATGATTTTGTGAAGTATGATAAGGATAAGACGACCTTAGATTATGCTTTATTCATAACAGTAAGATTTATAATGATAATGATGTAGTATTACAGAATAATAATATGTAGAGGTTTGCTAATTAGAGATAAGTCTTAGATGATTAAGTAATTATAAGCATTATCATGTTGTAGGCCTATGGCCAATGTTGAGGGATTCTCGATCTGTCGTTGCATTGTTGTTATGGCTGAGTTGTTGTGGGATTATGTTGATGAATTATGTTGATGAATTATGTTGATGAGTTATGTTGATGAGTTATGTTGATGAATTATGTTTATGAATTATGTTGATGACTTATGTTGATGAATTATGTTGATGAGATATGTTGATGAATTATGTTGATGAATTATGTTGATGAATTATGTTGATGAATTATGTTGATGAATTATGTTGATGAATCATGTTGATGAATTATGTTGATGAATCATGTTGAGATGCCTCTAATAATTGGCAGCTATTAAGACGTAGGCTTCTGGCCAACGATGATGTTTTGTTGAGATGTTGTTAATTATGGTTGTTGTTACTACATTCATGATTGTGTTGCATACATTTCATATCAAGATGGAGCTGATGCTTGTTAAGATGGCATGTATTGGAGAATATTAAGATGAAGGCTTATGCCTTGTTGATGCCTCTATTTATTGATAATTATTTTAAGATGAGAGTTCTGATCCAATGTACCACATGCATTTGCACTGTGATTGAGTCACATTTGATGTTGCATCTTGAGTTTTGGTGAAGATAGATTCGTTGTTACTTTATGTTATTGACTTGTTGTGACAGGTATTATCTAAAAGCTGTGAATTTAATAGTTATGTCGTGCTGATGTTTTGTTGTGATTAATGTTGTTTCTGAGTTGTGAAGTGGTGATGATATATGATATGATCTAATATATTATTTATCATACGTTTTATTATATTGTTAGATATCTCACCCCTTCTGTTTGAATGTTGTTCTCTGTTGGTAACATACATGTAATCAAGAAGGATAGTAATTACCTCATTAGTTCGAGTCGGTGTTGTCGCTCTGATACATAGCACTCGGGGGATGAACGCTTGATGTTTAGTTGTTGATTATATTTTCAGTTGTTGAATTTTTAAGTTGATTACATGAAATAATTGTTGTCTTTAGGCTGTTTTAGTTTGAATAAAAGATGTTAAGTGACTTGAAGTTGAGTATGTATATTTCATTGCTTATCAATAAAAAGTTGTTTGATTTTGAAGAATAAATCATATTGCTATCGGTTCATCCAAGTTTAGTGTTATGCATCTGCTTGTATGCGATTAAATGAAGATTGATTTTTAGTTGAAAATGTAGCATCCTATTTATGTTGAACTCTAATTTTCTTATTATCCGCCGGGTAGAAATGGGGTGTTACATGTAGCCTTTTCAATTCAGAAGAAATTCCTTCTTTCGATTGGGCTAAGGAGTAGGCATGACTAGCCTTCGATCAAAGTAAGGGGATTTCCCTTTGATCCTGGGGAAAGGGAATGCCCTTCGATCCAGGAATGAGATGTCTTCTTCGATCCAGAAGGCCATGGATTCGATCCAGAGAAGGTTTCTCCTTCGATCTGGGATGCTATACCAATAGATTGAAACTTTGATTTGGGCAGTTCTTGGAAGTAGGCACCTTCGATTTGGGCACTTCCTGGATGTAGGCGCCTTCGATCTGGGGCTTCTGGGCTTGGCTACTTTTGTTGAGGGGTGGATTTTGCTTGGAAAATTCTGGCAACCTTTGATGTATTTTGTGGGCATCCTCTCTCCAATGTTTTTTCGTTCTCCTCTTCCTCCCTGCAACACTTGTGATCTATTTATATAGAGGGGGTAGAGGGGACAAGAAGGAAAAGGTTTAAACAGCCTTGATTGTATTTGAAAGCCATGAGTAGGAATTTGTAACATTGGCCAAACATATGGGATCTTGTCTCTTTTTTTGAATTTTGAATGATTTGTAACTGCTCTTCAGATGCCCTCTTTCGAATGTGCTGATGGCCTCCTTCGAATGGCCTTGTTTCAGCTCCTTCGAACGACTCTGATGAAGCTCCTTCGAATGGAATCTTTGGAATGCCAATCGAAAGGCCTTTGTCCATACCAATCGAAAGCCTTATTGAAATGCCAATCGAAGGACACTATTACCATGCCAATCGAAGCTGCCTTGACACAATGCAAAATCGAAGGATACCTTTCCATGCCAATCGAAAGGCTTGGCCCATGGTCAAACGAAAGTGTCTTTCAGAATGCTAATCGAAGGCCTTGACACAATGCCAATTGAAAGGCTTGTCATGAGGCCAACCGAAAGGCCTTGTATACATGCCAATCGAAGGGCTTGGCCACTATGCCAATCGAAGCATTTGGAATATCAATTGAAAGGCTTGGATACAATGCTAATCGAAGAGAATTGTTCATTCCAATCGAAAGGCTCCTTCAGAATACCAATCGAAGGGTCTTTTAGAATGCCAATCGAAAGGTATTAAAAACACCACTTAAAAATTTTCCTTTTTTCCTTAGGCAAGGGTTTGTGGTCAATCATGTAGGGAAAGACCTTTGAAAACATGAGAGGGAAAATTTTTGGGTACAACAGTTTCCCCTATTCAATCTTCTTAAACCTGAGGATGTAGATTGGTTTGCTTGCCTTTCGTGATCTGAAGGTGGAAGATGATTGAACACTAGAGTGCCCAAAAATTTGCACTCGTCTGAAGTGATACTGCTGGTGAATAATATTGGGAGAAGGCTTACAGATGCCATTTGGAAAAGGTGACAGGAGACCGTCAGAGATGGGCTTAAAGATGCCATCCACAGAGTATGACGGAGAGTCATCAGAGATGGGCTTAAAGATTCCATCCAGAAGACTGTTGATTTTATTAGATACTCCTTTATGGGGATTCATGTCCCTGCTGTCTAAGGAGGAGTCCGCCGGGGAATGTTTTTTAGGGGAATATAGTCTAAGAGCTTCTGTTGTCCATTACTCTACTGGGGAGTCATCTCTTGACTGAAGAGACAGAAGTGAGCTGGTATCTGGTCAGGATCCAGGCTTCAGAGTGACTTGCTGAGGATAATAAGGCTAATTGTTATTTGGTCGTGCTCCAGGCTTCACAGCGACATACTGGGGAAATGAGATTAAAATGTTATCTAATCTCACCCATTCTTTGCAGTTTAAAGAAATTAAGTTGGTATCTGGTCGGGTCCAGGCTTCAACTTGAATCTGAGATGTACCGTTATCTGGTCGTATCCAGGCTTCGGTAATTTGAAGAAATTAAGTTGTTATCTGGTTAGATCCAGGCTTCAACTTGAATATGAGATATACTACTATTCAGTCAAATCCGGGCTTCATAGTTACTGACAGGGTAAACTGCTATATGGTCGGATTCCAGGCGCCACAGTGTATGAAAAAGTTAATTGTTATCTGGTCGAAACCCAGGCTTCAAGGTGTTTTTAAAGAAGTGAACTACTATCTGGTCGGGTTCTTGGATTTGCAGCCCTTATACTGTTATATGGTCAAAATCCAGGCTTCACAACGTCTTAAATTATTGGTTGACTATTATCTGGTCGGGTTTCGGGCTTCATAGTAATTGACAGGGTAAACTGCTATCTGGTCGGATTCTAGGCTTAAACTTGAATCTGAGGTGTACCATTATCTAGTCGTATCCATGCTTCGGTAATTTGAAGAAATTAAGTTGTCATCTAGTTGAAACCCAGGCTTCACAGTGTCTTTGAAGAAGTGAACTACTATCTAGTCGGATTCCAGGCTTCACAGCACCTTATACTGTTATCTGGTTGAAATCCAGGCTTCACAGTTTCTTCAATTGGAATAGAAATCAGAGAGATCTTAGTGCCGATCTGACTGAATCATAGAAGGTCTTTAATTAACTTTGACCAGAATGGAAATCAGAAGAATCTTAGCGTCAATTCAACTGGAGCAGATAAAAGTCTTGGAATATCTTTAACTGGAATAGAAATAAGAGAGATCTTAGTGTCGATCTGACTGAACCAGAGAAAATCTTGGGATGACGTTTTTCTGAGGAAATTGCTGAAATGGCCCTTCATCAGACATAACTTTTGAGAAGACTACCAAGTCACATAAGTAGTGGTGTTTGTTGATTTGATCTTTCTCTGAAAAAGGTAAAGAATTAGTCATATGCAATGTCATGATGTATGAAATACATCGTGATGATGTTCTCAAAATAAATGAGATTATGTTGTATGCGATGTATATGCATATGCTATGATGTATGAATATAGGATGTTATTGAGATGTTTCCCAGGCTAGGAAAATAAATCTCAGATTACTGCTGGAGAGTATTGGGAAGCTGAATCCTTCATTTCTGCTGGGGATGATGAATGAAGATGATTCGTTGGGGATTTCCTCTTTTTGTTTGGGGATAACCTGCTGGGGACTGACTCTGCCTGAGAATTGATTCTGTTTGAGAATAACTCTGTGGAGAGAGATGCTTGTTGGAAGATTTTCCTGCTGTAGAGAAATAAACTCTGTTGGGGAATGAGCTTCCGCGGCTTGAGAAATAAACTCTACCCGGGAGGAGGTTTTATAACTGTTAAGATTATAAAAACTCGGCTGGGGAAGGTAAATCTCAACTATCTGAAGGAACTTTATTGGAGAAGGTGATTCCTGCTTGAGGCAGAAGAGACCAAAACACTGGTTGTTTCTGCTCTGTGGGGGAACATAGATGTCATCGGGTCGTATGCAATGGTGGCTCCGTCTCAAACTATCTCTGCCCCTGTACCTGTTAGAAGGAGTAACTGTCGGGACTGTAAATTGGTTTTTTAGACTTTTCCCCCATATCTTAAAGTCATTAGTAACCGTCTTTCTATTTTTTTATGCAAATATTTGTGAACAACAATCATATTCAAATGCATATGTCAAGAATAAGTCATTGGACGTTTTTGCAAAACAAAACAGAAAAAGAAAAACAACCAGTCTATATTTTCAAAGAAATGATCTATATTAATTTATGAAGTTTTCCTATAACAAGTGTTTTATATAAAGAGGTTGACGTTCTAGTAGGAGAACGCCGCTGTAAAAAGTGAAAACTATACAAAATAGTGTACAAAGAGAAGAAAACAGATATGTGCAATAATCCCATTGAGTTTGAATTCTACTATTGCCCCTATGTCTTTAAGCGTCTCATCATTTCTCTACTCGTCCGAAGCTGACTGGATTGGTCGGTGCCATTTGAGTTTGATAGTTGATACTGAAGTCTGATTGCAAGGTGATCCAATGGGACATAGTGATATGCTTCAAATCTCTACCTTTTTCCTGAACGGCCCTTTCGGGTTTTCAGTCCACCGGGATACCCTTTCTTGCCCAAGCCGCCTTTTCAGGTTTTGGACTTGCTGGGTGTATAGATTTTTTTTGTTTTTTATCCCTAATTTTTGCCAGAACCCTTTTGGTTCGTCGAGATGCCCTTATTTTTGCCTAGGCCAGTCAACCTAGCGAGTCTTTATTCATGTGTAGTATTTTTTCACTTTGTCCGCATTAATAGGGTAAGGAAGGTCGTCACCATCCATGGTGGTCAAAATCATGGCTTCACCTGAAAATATGCTTTTGATCACAAATGGCCCTTCGTACGTAGGAGTCCATTTGCCCCTGGGATCACCTTGCGGAAGTATGATGCGCTTGATTACTAGATCACCCACTTGATACACTTGACGTCTGACCTTTTTGTTGAAAGTTTTGATCATCTGTTTTTTATACATTTGACCATGACAGACAGCAGTGAGCCTTTTCTCATCAATCAGATTTATTTGATCAAGTCGAGTCTGGATCCAATCGTCTTCGTTCAAGCCTGCATGCTTCATGAGCCTCAGAGAAGGGATTCGAACCTCAATAGGCAGGATAGCTTCCATACCATATACCAGAGAATAAGGCGTTGCCCCTGTCGACGTGCGTGCTGAGGTGCGGTAGCCATGAAGAGCAAATGGTAACATCTCATGCTAGTCTTTGTATGTCACCGTCATCTTCTGTACGATTTTCTTGATATTTTTGTTAGAAACTTCCACAACGCCATTCATCTTCGGCCGGTAAGGGGAAGAATCATGGTGCTGGATCTTGAATTGCTTACAGAGTTCGGTGATCATTGTATTGTTGAGATTTGTACCATTGTCTGTGATGATTTTCTCTGGCACCCCATATCGACAAATCACGTTGTAGTTGTTAAACCGCTCTACAACATTATTGGTAACAGAAGCAAAAGAGGCAGCCTTAACCCACTCTGTGAAGTAATCAATGGCCACTAAGATGAAGCAATGCCCATTGGAAGCGCTAGGCCTAATCTATCTGATCATGTCAATTCCCCACATTGCAAAGGGTCATGGAGCCGTTAAGACGTTCAGAGGAACATGAGGTACATGCACCTTATCAGCATACATCTGGCATTTGTGACAAGTTCGAGAATGCTGATAACAGTCTGCTTCCATAGTAGACCAGTAGTATCCTGCCCGTAGGATCTTTTTAGCCATGGTGTGTCCACTAGAGTGGGTAACTAAGGTAACTTCATGTAAATTTGTCATAATCCTCTCTTCTTCGCTTTTATTTATGCACCGAAGTAAAGTAGAGTCATGGTTGTGCTTATAGAGGATTCCATTACTGAGGAAGAACTTTGCAGAGAACCTCCTCAGGAACTTTTTATCATTGACAAATGCCCCCTCGGGATATTCTGGAGCCTCAAGATACCTTTTCACTTCATGGAACCAAGGTTTTTCTACTACCTCTTCAGTGTCAATCTCATAGCAATATGCTGGTGAAACAACCGGCTGAAAATCATCAAAACAATAAAGTCGCCATCGAACGTCTTTTATCCCATATGAAGGGAAAGGTAAACATCGAGAAAACCCGAGAAGGATGAAATCAAGGTCGGGCGACCAAGAGATAAGGGTAAGGGAGTCTGTTACGCGAGGGGAAGGTATTAGCACCCCACACGCTCGTAGTACTCTACGGTATCCACTCTTGTCATCTATCTTATGGGTGTGTTTAATCTATGCTTACTGTTTATTACTGCTAAGGGAAAATGCATGCAAAAGAAAGGGGAAAAGAATGTAGGGAAAATAAAATTATGCTCGCCTGGGCCCTACCCCAATGCCTACGTATCCTTTTTGAGGAATCAGAGCTACCGTAGTTCGGCTCATATGTTTTTGTTTGTTTGTGTTTTTTATGGACAATGTTAATTCCGCCTTCTGCCGCAGCTCGACCTTCGGAGACTTATGCGTTGGTACAGAAGTAAATTAATCGTGTCCTTACCTGAAAAAGGGTTTAAAAGAAAAGGTGCTCGAGCGCACAAAAGATTTGAGTTGGTTTATATTTTGTTATAGATGTTTTTTGTGGACGAAGTTAATTCCGCCTTCTGCCGCAGCTCGACCTTTGGAGACTTATGCGTTGGCACAGAAGTAAATTAATCGTGTCCTTACCTGAAAAGGGTTTTTTAAGAAAGTGCTCGAGCGCACAAAAGATTTGAGTTTGTTTTGTATTTTTGTTGTAGATGATGACTGATTGACCTCAAGAGAGAGATATTAGCCATTTTCCTACTTAGCCATGAAAGGAGTCTTTGAGAATTGAACCACACCTATGCTTGATATGAAGAACAATAAGATCGAGAAGAGACCCGCTTATCATTTCTCGTACTAAGCAAAATCATGATTCTCATCAATAGTTTTAAAGTGTTTTGAATTTTGAAATAAAAGAAGTTTTTGTTTTAAATGCGTATGCGAAAGGAGAAAGAAAAGTCAAAAGGAGACTAGCCTACTTCTAAACCTAATGCTGTTATGTATTGTTAGCCCTAAAGTTAGAATGAATGAGGGAATTATACTTAATGTTAGCACACGTATGATTTGCAATAAAGTACGGAAATGAAGAATAAAATAGATTTGTGACGATACCGAACGGAGAAGGTCCGTTTCCTCTTCAAGATTGTGCAAGCGGTAAGAAAATTCTATCAAAGTTCCCTTGGGCAAGTGATTGAAGAATTCAACCCGAGCATTCCACATTGCAAGAGTTATGTCGATGCTACAAAAATCTTGACTTGAAAATGGCAATAAAAATGATTATCGAATATGTAAAATAAAATAAAAAAATTCTAATCGAAAATCTAAAGAATTCTAAAATATCCTATTGTTTTGTATCATTTTATTATTAATTGAGAGAGAAAACTAAAATAATAAAAAGGAAAATTAGAAGAGTCAGGAGGTATGAGCTAAATTCAGGGGTGTAGCGCAGTAATTTGCCCAAAAGAGTTTTTTGTTCAATTTCTTCAGGCTAAAAAAACAACAACACAGGCCTAAAGCAAAAAGTGAGGCCCAGTCTAAATAATTCCTCATTTTCCAGCATATTTTATAATTATCAATTTAGTTATAATTACTATTAATTTGAATTAAAAAAATAATAAAACAAAAAACAGTGCAACAATTAAAACTAAAAAAGAAAAGATATGAAAATTGAAAAGGGAATAGGGTTAGATTGTAATGCTTCGCCCTTCTTCTTTTCTTGCAAGCGGCGGCGCGGCTACTCTCGCTCTCCTCATACTCACGGTGCGGCGGTGTCATCTCTTTGCCAATCGAGATTCTCTTTCTTGACGAACCATCACGATGTCGCCATAAATCTCCTCTGATTCTCACCTTCCACCGCAGATTCAACATCACTGTCGCGACACTTGCGTTAATCCGTTTCGGCCCGAGCGACTTGAACGATTCTTTAAGTCGAAGATGATGATTTGAGAAAACCGGCAGAACTAACAGGTACACATCTTCTTCGTTTTACGCTCTATCTTCTTCTTCTGATTTCGTGTCATCTTTCTCTTCCCTTGAATCGCTGTGTTTTGGTTATGGTATTGATATAGTATTGATGTGTGTGTTGAAGCGTGTTGCATTCGATTGCACGCACGTTTTTGTTACGAGACTGAAGTGCAGCTGCTTTATTGATGTTGAATGCAGAGAGATGATGATGAAGATGAAGATACAGCGATGCTTGAAGCGGTTACAATGAAACTGCAGCTTGAGGAATGAAGGTGATAGTAGTAGAACTCGATAAGGTTTCAATGAAGATGACGATTCAATTGCGTTTGTAGTCTGAAAGAATCAATAAGGATGATTATGTATTGATGGAGAAGATTGCAGAGAAGATGAAGATTGGAGGTTTTGTTGAAGTGAAGTATGGTTCAGAGGTGGAGGCTGCAGAGGTTTTGTGAGTTCTTTGTGAAATTTTTTCTATTATGAATCCCCCCCTCATTATTCTGTCAATTTGTTATGTATATATGCTGAAAATTTGTTGGTTGGTTATTGATCAAAGGTGATGGTGAAAGTTGGTTAGAGGTTCTGTTAGGAAGTTAAGATGCAGTTAAGAATTTGTTACTAGTTAAGTTAGTTTGTTGTAACTGTTTTGGGTTGGTTGGAAATTCTGTTTGACAGTTAGTTGGTGAATTAATCTATTTTTTAATGTGGTTATGCAGTTAAGGGGCTGTTATGATGTTTGACAGTTGGTTATAGTTAGTTTGTTGGAATCATTAGCAGCAGAAAGAATCACAGTGGCTAATGTTGACAATCATCCATTTTAGTAATTCAAATGCTGCCTTGGCTAATGTTGACAAATCTTATTTGATGTGTCCTGCAAGGAAATCACAGGATAAAGAAGTCCCACAATTACATCGCGGAGATAAGAGGACCTCCTAGACTTCAATGATGAGATGATGAAATTTAAGAAGTGAAAAACACAAGAAGGGGGGGTTGAATTGTAAAACTGAAAATCAATGCAATGAACAAGATATTTTTATCCTGGTTCGTTTGATCTCAAACTACTCCAGTCCACCCGTCAAGGTGATTTCGCCTCTCTCCAACGAGGTCTTAATCCACTATATTCAACTGAATATTACAAACTGCTTTAACAACTGCTAAAGCCTTCTTGATGCAAACCACAACCCGGTTTGTCAAGGAAACACTTTCTTACAAAAAAGATAAATCTAGGTGTGAATGTTTTCTACAAAACTGTATCACAACTGTGATGTATACACAACTTAAGCTTATGAAACTAGATTGCTAAACAATGATTGAGTAAGGAGATATGTAGCGTTTAGCAAACTGAGAGAGGAAGATTATGATTAGCTTTTAGGCGTGTAAAATGTTGGAGAGCATTAGCCAATTCAATCTTCATAGTCTTGTTTATATAGCACTGAGATTGTTGAACGTTGGAGCAATATTCTTGATTCAATGCTAATAACAAAATTTCCTTATCAAGCAGATCTTGTCTGGAATGAGGCCGTTGGTAATAATTTGCTTTCAATGCACAGTACCGTTGCTTACTTAATGCATGTTCTGGCTTGGCTCATTCTGACTCTTCTTAACTGTTGATGAACTGTTGTTTTCTTTATCTGAGTGTTGAGCGCAGTTCTGTTCATCAAGCTTCAGCCTACACGTGAGTTAATTTTCTGATTCTGGTATTCTGATAGCAACTTCTGATGCTGATGTCAAGAACCAATATTCTGATGCTGATTAAGTGTGCTCTTGCTGATACCTATCAGAGTTTCTGCAAAGCAGAACGTAATATTTTTAGGTAGCAAATAGTTCATACATGAATCATATAAATAATATATCTTTTCATTTTGTTATCATCAAAACTTAAACATAGGGTAGTAGATTCAAACTTTGTTCTAACAATCTCCCCCTTTTTGATGATGACAAAAACTAGATATTTTTTAATTGAAAATAACGTGAAAAAGTATCAGAGGTAACTAAATGATAATATGTATCAGAGTAAGAGGTTATCAAAGATAAGGGATAAGAGTTGAGAGATACTCCCCCTGAGTTTATTGCTTCCCTTTTTAATTCCAAGAGTTCTTTAGGATCATATTTTTATTGCCTTTCTTTGAACATCAGATTCTCAGAGTTTTGACTATCAGATGCTTTAGATCAGCATATCAGAGCAGATCTTCAGATCAGCGTATCAGAGCTTTTCTTGTCAGAGCTTTGCTTTGGGTCAGAGTATCAGAGCTTTAGTCTTCAGAGTATCATGGAGCTTTCTTGTACCTGTAGACTCAAGCAAAACAGAAAACATATTCAAGTATATCAGAGTTAGAATGTTCGAGAATTTCTGTCTTAGTAATCCGTTATTATTTAAAATATCATTCTTGTTCTCCCCCTTTTTGTCAGCAATCAAAAAGTGTAAGTGATGTGCTAAAACAGTTAAGAGCAGAAAAACTTGTCATATTAAAAGGTTCAGAATCAAACAAAACAGTACAACAGATAATCAAAGAAAACATGAAAATGACATGAATGAAAAACTAAGGTTGGGGAGGAAGGCGTGTGAACAGGTTCTCCAGCATGGCTTTGATCTGATCAGCAGTCTCATTCTGCTTGTGTACCATGCTGACAACTGTGTCTATCTTGCTATCCTGCACATCCATCCTTTCTTTCATCTTCTGGTCATTTTCATCCATTCTTTGCTGTAGACGCATGTCATTCAGCTTCATCTCTTCCAGAGTCTGCCTGTCCAAGGCAGCTTGAGAAACATTAGAAGCAGGGAGCTTCTGAGAGCTTTCTGCAACATCTTCTGCTTGACTTGCTTCAGCTTGAATAGTCTTGTCTTCTTCTGGTTGCACCTTTGAAGCTGGCTGTTTCTCAGACCATGGCTCATTATCCAGAGGGAGCACGTCTTCCTGTGGCAGCTGACTTTCAACTTCCTTCAGCAGCTTGCTGAAGTTCTGTTGTGCCTGCTCATAGTTGATATCCTGCAACTTGAGGGCTTCAGCACGTACCCAAATTCTGAATTGTGACCAGAGCTGGTCAGAGGCAGCTGGGTCAATCATTCCAGGACAGACTTGCTTCAGAGAAGCAATCCACTACTGCAAACCTGTTTCAAAATTCATAATACCAGAGCCAACATCTGGTTGTTTTTGTTTTGGAATGGCTATTTTATTTTTCAGATCAGCAAGACGGTCAAGGATTGTTAAGTCTATGAAGGTCCTGCTGGGGTTTTCGGTGGTTTGCTTGGGAGCTGTTTGTTTTGGAGATGGAGTGGGAGAATCAGAGATAATGATTGGACTGTTTGGGGTTTTGGGAGTATTTGGTGGTGTAGATTCTGGTGAGGATGGCAACTGGGCCATTGTGACTGTTGTTCCACATGGCAGCTGGATTGCCAGAGGTGATGGTTGAGGTGAATGAGGTTCAGAAGGTGGAGGAGTTGGAGTTTCAGAGTGATGAAACTCAGGTTGAGGTGATGGTTGATTAATTTCTGGTTGAGGAGAGGGAGACGGAATTGCTGGTTGTGGAGAACTTGTTGGAATTTCTGGTTGTTCAGGGATAAGAGGTTCTTCTGGAATGGATGAGAGAGGTTGTTCTGGTTGTGGAGAAGGGACAATTTGTGGTTCAGAGTTTGGATTAATGGAGGAGTGATCAGAAGTGTGTTGATCAATGTCAGACAACACTTTGTCAATTGCTGATGTTGTTGAGATTGTTGGTTTGGGATGTTTGGTTCGGGGTCTTCTGAGTTGTAATGCCTCAGAAGGGTCATCTTCTGGTTCAGTTTCATCTATTGTTGGGATGGGGATTGAGATTCTATGAGAGGTTGGAGGTGGGATTGATGCTGGAATAGTAGAAGAATTTAAAACAGAAGCAGCAGATAAATTACCTCTTTTCTTGGGTGTCTGCTGGGATGATCCTTCTGAAGGTGCCTTCCTTTTCTTCGTCTTCTTCAGTGTCACTTCTGGTTGAGGTTGGTGCAGATCTTTGATCTTCATATTGGGATCTATACCATCAGCTTTGCACGCGTCCAGATATCTGAGAACTACCACTGGCTTGGATTCTATCTCAGAAAATAAAGGAAAGTCACTCAGTGGGACTCTTCTGCTGGTGATATCAGCAATAGGAGTAGCGCTGGGTTCCTTTTTGATATTCTCTATCAACTTCATTTTCTTCAAGTTCTTCGCATTCAGAGGCTTCCCAACTGTTGGTTCAATGGTGCTTAACTCTTGAGCTTCTATCAGATGCTCTATCAGCCTATTCTCAGTCAGAATATCTGATATCAACCTTCCAAAGGGTATCCAATCCCTCTTTGTTCTTTCTTCTTCCCTGGTTTCCTTCACGCTTGTTCTGAGGTGATTAAACAGAAGATGAGCCAAGTTGATTTTTACCTTCTGATTAATAAAGTAGATCAGAAACTGCTGATCTACATTTATGTAATCAGGGGAACCAGTTGGCTTCCTATGATTAAAACACCCCAGAATTATCTTTGCCCAAACTCTGTGATGATCCTTCAGATCTTTGATCTTGCTGCTGGGCACCCCATGGGTGAAAATCCTTTCTGCTATGACGCCCACGTCAACACATCTCTCAGCCATATCAATACAGCGGACGCCACCACCACTGTAACCAATTAACCTTGCTATGTGATCCTCAGTGATCACAATCTTCTTCCCCATAATGTAGGAGGTGACTTGATGCGTTGAAGCCGTTGCATGAATCCAGAACTCCTTGACTAACATAGGGAATGTTGGTCCAATCAACCTGTCAAAATACCTTTCCCATTTCTGTGCCCTAACTTCTTCTGTTAAATCAAAACCGTTTTCCTTCAGACTTCCAAAATCAATGATCAATTCAGATAACACTTCAAGATTCTTCACAGGAGTGAGGAGTGTTCTGAATGGCACTTGATACTGTTCAGATGATGCTTTCTTCTGAGAACCTGCAGAAGCACTGCTGGAGGTTGCCATGTTCACACTTAGGGATTTTGAGAAAAACTGAGAAAAAGAGTTTGCAAGAGATAAACACAGAAAAATGCAGAGAATACTTTGAGAAATAATGAGAAACTGTAAAAGATGAAAGTGAGAGGTTTAACGTGTTTAAATAGGGTTCATAATATTTTGAAATTGTAAACGTTTTCAATAAAGAGGAATAAAATCATGATTACGTTTTAAAAACATGATTACTTTCATTTAATGCTTGCTGATTTTGGGGGATTTGAGAAAGATACTTAAAACGGTTACCAGACATGTGTCTCAATGCACCCAATCAGCGTTTTGCCTTCTCAGAAGCGTGCACGCGTTCTGCTTCAGAGATTTGCTGATGATTGGATGACACTTGTTTGATGTAGTGATCAGCACGTCTGTCTTTGAGCTTAGACTCTCAGATCTTTAGACTTGCATCTGATACAATCTGCATGTTCTATCTTTCTGAAAAGAGATTGATCAGAAGTTCACAGTAAAACAAATACATTCTGAAGATAAATATATGGAATTAAAACATTTTCACTCTGGGCAGATTTTCATGCTGAGATGTTTCAGAATGAAATTGAACCTATCTTCAGAAAGGGGTTTAGTGAAGATATCAGCCCATTGATGGTTTGTATCTATAAATTTTAAATTCCAAATTCCTTTCTGAATATAGTCCCTAATGAAATGATGTTTTATTTCTATATGCTTAGCTCTAGAATGTAAAATGGGATTCTTACTTAAGCAAATAGCAGAAGTATTATCACAGAGTATAGGAATGTTACTCTCAAAAATCTGGAAGTCTTCAAGCTGACTTTTCATCCAGAGCATTTGTGTGCTACATCCTGCTACTGCTATGTACTCAGCTTCTGCTGTTGATAGCGCAATTGTTGATTGCCTTTTGCTGGACCAAGAGATCAGATTTTCTCCCAGAAATTGGCAGCTTCCAGAAGTACTTTTACGCTCTACTCTGTCTCCAGCAAAGTCAGCATCACAGTAGCCTACTAAACTGTAATCACTAGATTTTCTATAAAACAAACCCAGATTAGTAGTACCTTTCAGATACTTGAAAATTCGTTTAACAACTGTTAAGTGAGATTCTCTAGGATCTGATTGGAATCTAGCACAAATACAAACGCTGAATAATATATCAGGTCTTGAAGCAGTCAGATAAAGGAGAGAACCAATCATACCTCTGTAGACTTTCTGTTCTACCTTTTTGCTTACCTCTTCTCTTTCCAGAATGCACGTGGGATGCATTGGAATCTTTGATGGCTTACATTCTGAGAGGTCAAATTTCTTCAGAAGATCTCTGATGTATTTGCTCTGATGAATGTAAGTTCCCTCTGGAGTTTGATTGATCTGAATTCCTAGAAAGAATTTCAGTTCCCCCATGAGGCTCATCTCAAATTCTGCCTGCATACACTTAGCAAATTTTCTTCCAAGAGAAGGATTAGTAGAACCAAAAATAATATCATCAACGTAAATTTGACAGACTAAGATGTCATTCTTAACTGATTTACAAAATAAGGTAGTGTCCACCTTCCCTCTGGTGAATTCATTTTCTAACAGAAAGTTACTTAGCCTTTCATACCAAGCTCTGGGAGCTTGTTTCAGACCATATAGTGACTTCTTTAGTTTGAAAACATGTTCTGGATGTTTTGTATTTTCAAAACCAGGGGGTTGGTGCACATAAACCTCTTCTTCTATATAACCGTTTAAGAATGCACTCTTGACATCCATCTAATACAGAGTGATGCCTCTATTAATAGCAAATGAAATTAAAAGTCTGATAGATTCTAACCTGGCGACTGGAGCAAAGGTTTATGTATAGTCTATCCCCTCTTGCTGACTATAACCTTGTGCAACCAGTCGTGCCTTGTTTCTGATGACTTCACCTTGTTCATTTAGCTTGTTTCTGAAGACCCATCTTGTTCCAATGACGTTGAATCCTTTTGGTCTGGGAACAAGATCCCATACGTCATTTCTGGTGAATTGATTCAGCTCTTCTTGCATTGCCAGAATCCAGTCATTATCCAGAAGTGCTTCATCAATAGAAGAAGGTTCAATCAGAGACACAAGTCCCATGAGGGTTTCTTCAGAGTTTCTGAAGCTTGCTCTTGTTCTGATTGGATCTTCCTTTCTTCCTAAGATAGTCTCTTCTGGGTGATCCAAGCTGCTTCTAGGTAATCTCTTCTGAGGTTGATCAGCAGCTGTTGTAGGATTGCTAGCAGTGCTCCTTTCAGACATTGAAGGAGTGTCTGTGTTGAGAGCTTCTGATGACTTGTCTTCAGAACCTGTAAATTCAATTTGCATACCTGCAAAAACTTCATTCTTCTTTGACTTTTCAGAGTCAAGCTTATCATCAAAACAAACACTGATTGATTCTTCCACAATCTGTGTTTCTGTATTGTATACTCTGTACCCTCTTGAGCGTTCAGAGTATCCTAACATAATACACTTCTGTGCTTTAGAGTCAAACTTGTTCAAATAATTCTTCGTATTTAACATAAAACAGGTACATCCAAATGGATGAAAATATGAAATGTTGGGCTTTCTGTTCTTCCACAATTCATATGGAGTCTTTTCCAGAATAGGTCTTATTGAGATTCTATTCTGAATGTAGCACGTTGTGTTTATTGCCTCTGCCCAGAAGATCTTAGCAACGTTTGTCTCATTGATCATGGTTCTGGCCATTTCTTGCAATGTTCTGTTCTTTCGTTCTACAACTCCATTTTGTTGGGGAGTTCTAGGACAAGAGAAATCATGCAGAATGCCTCTGTCATTAAAGAATGACTCAAAATATTTGTTTTCAAACTCTCCACCATGATCACTTATGACTTTAACGATTCTAAGATCCTTTTCATTCTGAACTTGGTTACAGAAGGTAACAAACACAGAGTGTGACTCGTCCTTGTGTCTTAAGAACTTTACCCATGTCCATCTGCTATAGTCATCTACGATTACTAACCCATACTTCTTGCCACTGACTGAAGCAGTTTTAACTGGACCAAATAAGTCAATGTGCAGAAGTTCTAATGGCTTAGAGGTAAAAACAACATTTTTAGATTTAAAAGAAGGTTTTGCAAACTTTCCTTTATGACATGCTTCACACAGAGCATCTGAATTGAACTTCAAATTAGGAAGTCCTCTGACCAGATTGAGTTTGTTAATCTGAGATATTCTTCTCATACTAACATGCCCCAATCTTCTGTGCCAGATCCACTGCTCGTTGTTGACAGACAAAAGGCACTTTACATTCTCACTTTTTAGTTCAGAAAGTTTGATTTTGTAAATGTTGTTTTTCCTCTTACCATTAAACAGGATAGTCCCATGTTTCTGACTAACAACTTTACATGATTTTTGATTAAAGATTATATCATAACTGTTATCACTTAATTGACTTATGGATAACAGATTATGCATTAATCCATCTACTAGCAGAACATTATTAATAGAGGGAAGATTTCCATTACCTACAGTTCTAGAGCCAATTATCTTTCCCCTCTGATTGCCTCCAAAGCCAACGTGGCCTCCAGGCTTAAGTTCCAGGCTTTGGAACATATGCCTTCTTCCCGTCATGTGTCGCGAGCAGCCAGAGTCCAGGTACCATGACTGGTGTTTCTGACTTGCTGCTAAAGATATCTGCAACATGTATTATTTTATCCTTAGGTACCCAGATTTTCTTGGGTCCTGATTTGTTAGTTTTACCAAAACTCTGGTTGAATTTTGGTTTCATAGAGTACTTACTGCTAGTGTATTTAATATCATGTGTGTGACCATACACAAAATGTGAATTCAGAGGAGTGTGTTTAATGGTTAAGTCCATGACATTCTTTGGTGTAGGAACCTTACCTTGGTATCCTATTCCTTTCCTTCCGTTTCTGCTAACTCCATAGATCATTGAAGCCATTTTGCTTCTATCTATGCTTTTAGCAAGGAACTTCTGGAAACTGTGATCATACTCCTTGATGACCTCATCAGCGTTGCTGGGAGTTTCAGAAATTGGTTCCTTCTGAGAGTTTTGTAAAGTGTTTTCTAATTTTGAAATCTTATTCCTCAGCTCAGAATTCTCCAATTTAAGACTCTCAGTCTTATTAGAGTCAGATTCAAGATTCCTTTTCAGGTCTCTGAATTTAACTCTAATTTGCTGATACCTTTCCAGGATTTCATTAAGGCTTTCAGCAAGTTCAGCCTTGGTAAAATTAACAGCAAAGTTAGGAAATACCTCTTCAGTGTCTGATTCAGAGTCTGATTTAGAAGCTTCATTATCTTCTGAAATGTTAGCCATGAGAGCTATGTTTTCCCTCTCATCATCTGATTCTGAGTCAGCTTCAGACGAGTCAGAGTCATCCCATGTAGCCATGAGACTTTTCTTCTTTTCTCTTCCAAACTTCTTTTTGGGATTTTCCCTCTGAAGCTTTGGGCAGTCACTCTTGTAGCGTCCTTGCTCATTGCACTCATAGCAGATGATATCCTTGGTGTTTGGCTTTTTGCTACTTGAGGAGCCTTCGGATCTTCTGTATCCAGAGGAAGAATCTGTCCTTCTGTATCTGGAAGAGAACTCGTTCTGATCAGATCTTCTGGGATTCCTGAACTTCCTTTGCCTCTGCTTCCACAGTTGATTTACTCTTCTGGAGAGGAGGGAGAGTTCGTCTTCTTCTGATGAGGATCCATCAGATGTTTCTTCAACTGCCTGCAAAACTTTAGACTCAGATTTTTTGTTAGATTTTAATGCTAAAGGCTTACCTTGCTTCTGAGGCTCGTCAACTTCTAGCTCTATCTCATGACTTATGAGGGAGCTGATAAGTTCCTCCAGAGTGATTTTGTTGAGATCTTTTGCTAGCTTCAGAGCTGTAACCATTGGTCTCCACTGCTTGGGTAAACTTTTGATGATTTTCTTGACATGGTCAGCAGTAGAGTATCCTTTGTCCAGAACCTTGAGACCAGCTACCAGAATCTGGAATCTTGAGAACATTGTTTCAATGGATTCAGATTCTTCCATTTTGAACGCCTCATACTTCTGAATGAGCGCCAGAGCTTTAGTTTCTTTGACCTGAACGTTGCCCTCATGCGTCATTCTGAGTGAGTCAAAAATGTTCTTTGCTGTGTCTCTGTTGGAGATCTTTTCATATTCAGTATAGGAGATGGCGCTGAGAAGGATGGTTCTGGCCTTGTGGTGATTCTTGAAGTCACGCTTTTGTTGGTCAGACATTGTTTTTCTATCAATCTTCTGACCGCTTGCATTCACAGGGTGCGTGTATCCATCTGTCACCATATCCCACATATCAGCATCATGTGCCAGAAAGAAGCTTTCAATTCTGTCTTTCCAGTAATCAAAGTTTTCTCCATCAAAGACTGGAGGTTTGCCGCTGAATCTGTCTCTGTCCTCATGGTTGTCATTGCTGGTGTGAGAATAGTTTCCTGCCATTGTGTTTTTCTGATGCTGGATCTTGTACTGACACGGTTAAGTGTTTTAGCTCAGAACCAGGCGCTCTGATACCAATTGAAGAAGTGAAAAACACAAGAAGGGGGGTTGAATTGTAAAACTGAAAATCAATGCAATGAACAAGATATTTTTATCCTGGTTCGTTTGATCTCAAACTACTCAAGTCCACCCGTCAAAGTGATTTCGCCTCTCTCCAACGAGGTCTTAATCCACTATATTCAACTGAATATTACAAACTGCTTTAAAAACTGCTAAAGCCTTCTTGATGCAAACAACAACCCGGTTTGTCAAGGAAACACTTTCTTACAAAAAAGATAAATCTAGGTGTGAATGTTTTCTACAAAACTGTATCACAACTGTGATGTATACACAACTTAAGCTTATGAAACTAGATTGCTAAACAATGATTGAGTAAGGAGATATGTAGCGTTTAGCAAACTGAGAGAGGAAGATTATGATTAGCTTTTAGGCGTGTAAAATGTTGGAGAGCATTAGCCAATTCAATCTTCATAGTCTTGTTTATATAGCACTGAGATTGTTGAACGTTGGAGCAATATTCTTGATTCAATGCTAATAACAAACTTTCCTTATCAAGCAGATCTTGTCTGGAATGAGGTCGTTGGTAATAATTTGCTTTCAATGCAGAGTACCGTTGCTTACTTAATGCATGTTCTGGCTTGACTCATTCTGACTCTGCTTAACTGCTGATGAACTGTTGTTTTCTTTATCAGAGTGTTGAGCGCAGTTCTGTTCATCAAGCTTCAGCCTACACGTGAGTTAATCTTCTGATTCTGGTATTCTGATAGCAACTTTTGATGCTGATGTCAAGAACCAATATTCTGATGCTGATTAAGTGTGCTCTTGCTGATACCTATCAGAGTTTCTGCAAACCAGAACGTAATATTTTTAGGTAGCAAATAGTTCATACATGAATCATATAAATAATATATCTTTTCATTTTGTTATCATCAAAACTTAAACATAGGGTAGTAGATTCAAACTTTGTTCTAACAGAAATAGAGTAGCGTTTCCATCCATTTCATATCATCTTGTGAATCACCATCTACATGACCATTTTGAGAACTTGAATCTATTGGATTCACAGCTTTATCTGATTGGGAAGCAATCTGAATGTTCACAACTGCTTCAGCTGCTCTCTCTGTAAGATACTGAACCCAACTTTCATCTTTTATCAAATTATCATCAACATTTTTGGTTCTCTCACCACCCGCATTATCATGATCACTTGAATGATATAGCCTAATGTTAGAGCACAATACAGAAAGGGTAACCCCTAGAGAATCCCCTACTTGGGCTGAGGAGTGGCACATGGTACCAAGAACTTCCTTCAGAAGTGTATTATGGAGCTGGATTTCAGCTACTGGCATTTTCTGTGGTGATATTTCTATAAGTGCAGCAGCCAGAAAAGCATATCGCTTGGATGTTACAGTCGTAGCTACTGTTGGAGGTAAAGGTTAGTTATGGGTTGTTAGAAATCGGTTAGCAGTTAGTTATAGATTATGGTGCTGTAAGTTACTTTGTTATAAAATTTATGTGCAGGGCTGCCTTTATTTTTTTGGGTTATGGAATTGGTTTTGACAATTGGAAGTGTAGTGTATGCGGTTCATGATTATGACAGTTTATCCAATATTTTTGCAGGTTTGGTTCATATCAAGGCTATTGGGAAGCAAAGGCAAAAGGAAAACACCAAGATGATATGAAGTTGGAACAAAGACGCATAACACGAAGTTTTGGAAGCTTGAAGTTTGAAACATGAAGAAAGATTGAAAATTAGGATAGGTTTTGGTAAAAATGTATAGATGTTATGTATAATTGTAATGGAATTTTGACTTGTATGTATTTGAATACACATTGGAATGTAGGTTGACTTTATTTCCACATAATGAAATGGCCTTTGTATGTATTCAAATAAATGGTATGAATCCAAAATATTTGCAAGGTAACCAAAAGAGACATGAATCTTGAATGAATCCAAGAGAGGCTATTTGGACAATATTTTGATGGTTGGATGAATTTGATGCATGCTTTTTCATACTTGTGGTTTGAATTCTAAGAAAAGCCACGCAAATATTTAAGAACTTTGATTTTCTCCAAATCCACTTCAAATATTAATGAATGAATTCTAATCAAACTACAGCTTCAGTGAATCCCTAATTCAATTCAATTTTCCGATCTAAACCAAATTTGCGTGTCAAGCAATAAGCATTTGAAATAATGACACCTTGATTAAAATCAACATCTTGTACCATGTCCCGACTATATGAGCACTAGAACAACGACGTCTTGGACCCCTTCTCAATAGATGATAATGACTATGCCCTGAGGGATTCTTTGCAGATGAATATGAAAGATGAGACATGCGAATACCTTGATATGGAATGAACCTCAGGTAGAATGCTGACAAGCTCAAGTATGAAAATGTATAAACCCTGATTTTTAGCTTCGTCTCATAAAACCTTGCAACTTGACATTGAGAAGAAAAGAATAGCCTCGTAGCTTGATAATGATAAGGTCCATGAAATGAAAACCTAGCTTCAAACAAATTATTAATGGAGAAATCAACCGAAACAAGCTTGTGCGAAGATGGGAGCCTTAAAGCCATACACCAACCCTTATTCCTCAAAATCCATGATCTTATGCCAATTTATCAATTAATGATGCATGATGTGTTAGATGACCTAATGTGAGAAAAATACAAAAATGCGTAAGCCAGATAGGAAGTAAAAGGGCAGGACAAATTTGGGGTATTACAGCTGCCCTTATTTAATCGTCTTAAACCTGAAAGTACGATTGGCACATGCCTTTCGGAAGTTCGAGGTTGAATATGATTAAATATCAATGCCAAAAAATTTGTCCTGAGGGAGAAAGAGTGTTTTATTTATTTATTTTTGTGTTATCTGCTGGGGAAAAGAAATTTGTTTTTTCAATGAAGAGACAGGGATTGGACTTGTAACGTGGCTTGATGCCAATACAAGATGAATGCTTGGTATGAAAAGACAGCGGACGAGGTCTACGGGCGACCTACGATCCTAAGGTGACACATGAGAGTGATTTGACAGAGAACCTAGCCGAAGGGCGATCTCAGGTTCTAAGACGAAGTATATGGAAAGAACCTAGCCAAGAGGCGATCTCAGGTTCGACGATGACTTGAGGGAGGAACCTAGCCAAGAGGCGATCTTAGGTTCGACGATGATTCGAAGGAAGAACCTAGCCAAGAGGCAATCTCAGGTTCGACGATGATTTGAAGTAAGAACCTAGCCAAGAGGCGATCTCAGGTTCGACGAAGGAAACGTGGGTTATGACATGATGATTGTTTAGATAAGCGACCCGGACGAGCATCAAGAAATGTTAAACACGTATGAGTGTTTGAATCAATACGGACGAGTATTGAAAGAAGATACAGGTGAGTATCAAAAGGTTAAACACGGACGAGTGTTTGAATCAATACGGACAAGTATTTAAAGGAGATACAGGCGAGTATCAAAAGTATAAACACAGACGAGTGCTTGATTCAATACGGACGAGTATTGAAAGGAGATACGGACGAGTATCAAAAGTTAAACACGGATGAGTGTTTGATTCAATACGGACGAGTATTGAAAGAAGATACGGACGAGTATCAAAAAGTTAAAGATGGACGAGTGTTTGATTCAATACGGACGAGTATTGAAAGAAGATACGGACGAGTATCAAAGGTTAAACACGGACGACTGCTTGATTCAATATGGACGAGTATTGAAAGAAGATACAGGCGAGTATCAAAAGTATAAACACGGACGAGTGTTTGATTCAATACGGACGAGTATTGAAAGAAGATACAGATGAGTATCAAAAAGTTAAACACGGACGGGTGTTTGAATCAATACGGACGAGTATTGAAAGAAGATACAGGAGAGTATCAAAAGGTTAAACACGGACGAGTGTTTGAATCAATACGGACGAGTATTGAAAGAAGATACATGTGAGTATCAAAAGGTTAAACACGGACGAGTGTTTGAATCAATACGGGCGAGTATTGAAAGAAGATACGGACGAGTATCAAAAAGTTAAACACGGACGAGTGTTTGAATCAATACGGACGAGTATTGAAAGAAGATACGGACGAGTATCAAAAAGTTAAACACGAACGAGTGTTTAAATAACTGACCCGGGTGGGTCTTTAGGAAACTTGACACATACGAGTGCTTCGGAATGGACACGGACGAGTGTTTGGGAATGGACATGGACGAGTGTTTAGGAATGGACACAGACGAATGTTTAGGGAACCGACTACAGACAAGAACTGGGTTTAGAGCGAAAAAGTGTATTGATTTTGTTTGGCATTGAAAAGGTGAAGGTCACCGACTGGGGATTTTGAGCATGATACCCTTCTGTAGGGACGTATTGTTGTCCTTGAATAATTCAGGTCTTTCGTGTAAGGTACCTGGTCTGGCTTATGCTTTGTATGCATGTTTGAATTTCTTTTGATGCAAAGATCCACTCTGATGGATCACCTACGCGCTTTTGAGGATGCAATGTTATGTAATGATAACTATACGAAATGCGAAGAAATAAACTTCATGGGGGTAAGAGAAGGCTTGCTGGGAGCCATTGCTCATCACTGGGGATGCCAATATATATCGACGTTGGAATCCTGCAGTACCAAAGATTGATGGGGGTACCGATAAAAATTTGCACTGGGGAGCCCATGATACCGAAGATTGTTGATGACTCCGCTGAAGACTGAATTGCTGACGAAGCGAGTCTTTAGGTACACTGTTGGATTCTGAATCGTACCGTTGGGAAGAGATAACCTGGCCGGACTTCCAAGCATCCTGAACTGTTGAGGGGGTGATAGAAGTGAATATGCTGAAGAATGGATACTGAACACCATGTGGATCCCTTCGAATACATGTCCCAAGTTTACGCACACTGGGGAATTATCTCTTGAATCACTTGGGGATAAGAGATGGGCATGGACACCTACGAGTGCCCCGGTTGAACTCTGCGAATGCCCCGGTTTAGCTTTGCGAATGCCCCGATTTAGCTCTGCGAATGTCCCAGTTCAGCTCTGCGAATGCCCCGTCTGGCTTTACTGGGGATGCTCTTGATTAACTCCACTGAGGATGCACTTGCGTGTGCTGAGTTAAAAGACGATGCTAGATTTTCTGAATTCATTTGGGGAATCAGAACTAAATTTGTTTGTAGCAGATGAAGGCAGCTTTGTGCACTGGCTAGGTCAGGGTGACCGTTATGGTGCTTTTAGCTTGATCGTAGTCTTGCACACCGTAATTGGCTTGAGAAACTTTGCAAGTATGGATGAGAAATGCCCTTGTCTGAAGGGTCTCTGAGAAGATCTATGTTGAATAGAAGACCAGAATATTCGTGCCACAATACGATATGAGGTGGCCTGCCCCAATGTTTTGAGCTACGAAATAAACTGCCCTGATTACAACTTTCTTGGAGAGATTTGTCGAATCTCGACCTAACTGCCCGAGGTTGAATGAATTCTGAATAGATCTCTCGACGTGATAGCCTCTGATTGATCGAGCTTGAAGAGATTTATCGACGTGATAGCCTCTAATTGACAGCTTTGAGGGAATGCCCCAGATTTGGCTGAGCTTGGAGAGATCGACTCTCGACTTGATTGCCCCAGATTGGCTGGCTCTGCTAACTTCATCCCTGAATTGTACTCAAACTGTGAATTACCAAGATGATTTCTCTTGACAGAATCACCGGTTAACATTCTGCTGGATAAGTCATTTCTCTTGTAGCAGCTGACTCTTGCTTCAACAGGGTATTCAAGCCTCTCTTTTCTGAAAAGATTGAGCTCTTCACCGATTGTTCATTGTGCAAACTTACTTGATGTCGATCAGTTGTTTTGTATGCAGAAGAATGTTTATTATGAGAATGATAATTCTAATACAACGCATATGTAAGTCTTGAAGTTCGAAAAAACTTTGAATGAAATAACGTCACAACTCTGTTGTGAACGAGTCACTAGCTAGAGAGAAACATTTGCAAATTCCTTTTTTATGAAAGATAATGCAAGCATATGATACCAACACAGATATTGAGACGTACCTCTTAGGAGTCAGTTAAACGCTATCTCGTTGTAGCACACTTTCGAATTGTTCCATGCTTCAGTTAGGACTTCTATGGGTTGTAACGTGGTCTAGTTCACGGTTTTAGAAAAAGGATTTAAGGCTCAAAATTATTTGGTGCCTACCCATTCTCCATGATGTTCTCCATTCCTATGTCCAGTTGACCCGATACAAGCATTCATCTCTCGAGAAGAGTTTGCAATGATTGAGGAACCACTGTGGTTTCTTGGACACGACAGTCACTAACTTCTTTGTCTTTGGTGTCTGATCAGACGACTTTGTTCTTTGATGAGGATTTTCGTTGGTAATCCTTTTCTCGCCTTTTAGGCTTTATTCAATTTCCTTCTTGTTTTCCCTAATTTTTTCCTGGACAAATTCTTTTGAATTTCGATTTGGAAGTCCAGCGGGATGCCCCAATTTTTGCCTAAGCGACTTGTTTTCAAGTTTCGACTTAGCGGGGATTTTTGTTTCTTTCTCATTCATATTTTTCATTTTGAACAAGTCGTTGATCTTTGTGTTGTTTTTGATTTGTCAGAAGTGATCGTGACTGCCTGAGTCTCTGGTAGATGATGGATAGATATTATTGTATCGTCATTTGTTAACCTTTTGACGTGCGAGGGATACTCATTTGGGGTATCGTTAGTTGATGCACGTTGCTGATAGACGATGGTTAACCTTTGTGGTTTTAACTTCCCTCAACCTTTTGATGGATAACCATTGTTGTATCCTTGGATGCACACTCTTGATGAGTTTTGAATGCTTGATCAGATTAGCTGAACACTACCCGCCCCAGGGTTGAAATGAGGGTTTTTTCTGAATAGAAAGAAAACTCCTACTTCAAAGGCTCGGAGGGGTTGACGAGGGTCTATCTCCCTTATATCTCTGGTGTTTAGGGATTTGAAACAAGGCATGTACATCGTCAGCAGGGTCTTACTCAAAAGCGTACCAACCAGAGATTTTGCGTTTTCAGATTATCGTCATCCTCCTTTGAATCTTTACCTAAGCATAAGACTAGGAAATCTGGCATCAATATGCAAGTAAAACATTTGAAGAGTGATAACGAATGTACGAGTAAAAATGAAATGAACACTTCAAGACAAGCATATTTATTGCATTAAGATTTTCGTTCAAAAATCGACAAGTTTCTATATACAAGCAATGTTTAAACAAACAAGCAAGAATGCAAATGAAAATGCAGTAAAAGAAACCAATGATTGCCATTGTTGAGGAGACTTGACTCCGTATGGACTTGCTGTTCTTGATGACTTTCTGTAGCCTTGCTGCTTGAGTGCACGAGAGAATCCCCTTTCAGATTTGATGTGAACACAACAGTCTCTGAATTGATCCAGTCTTGGACTTGGTCTCTGGATGACATACCTTCTTCAATCGATTGGCCAAGTGCCCCAGTATAATATGCATCACCAAGCACATCATGTTTTTAAAGAAATAATAGACATCATCATCAGAGTTTCCATGACCTGGCTTATCTGACTCTTTAATCCATTATCTTCCTGCCTGAAGAAGTTTCTGACTATGAGCCAAAGCTTGCATGTACCACTCAGAGTTATTCTGCATCTGATCCCTGAACATGTGCGGTGAGAAATCAGGTTGAACCTTTGAAGAGAACCCCAGGTCTAAATAAGAATCCCCAATCTTCGGGTACCTTCCATGAATGCATGAATATGCATGGGGTGTATGAATGTCATGTTCTATCATTTCCAATGAATTTTCGTGTTTTGATTTTGATTTTACGCAAGTAAGGGATGGAAAAGTTTAGTATAAGACTTGCAAATGTGATTCCTTGGAGATAACAAAACATGTATGTTAAGCATGTAGTTAGCTATGTTATGCATGCAAAGGAATGAGATCAAAGAGGATCAAGGTTCCGTCATAAGGTCGCTGCACTGCTATGGATCATGTGAGTATTATCAGATTAAAGGTCCGACATAGCCTCCGCATATATGAACCAAGTGCCATGTGGATCTCCCATTGTCCGGGATCAAGGCTTCTGGAACATTGGATACTGTTGAGAATTTCTAAACATGCTGGGAATACCAAGATTGAAGGATTGAATGAACCTCCAGGTAAACAAGTCAGGATCTCAGAAAATAAATCTGAGAACCATACGGTCACCAATAGGATATAGCATCAGCATCAAGTCACAACAGAAATCCAGAACATAGCCATTAGAACCAATAGCCACTGTCTTAGCATAGTCACCATTTGAACACGAGTAACCATCTGCACATAGTCACCATCTGTACCTGTGATAGAAATTCCCTCCCCACTCACGGGTGAAAACTTGGTCAGGGTAAGATAATGGTAACTCGAAAATCATGGGTTCGCCTGAAAGTGCTATGGGCTTGCCCACAGACGTGGGTGCCGATAGTAATTCATTTGAACCTCATCCGAGCGTGGTATATGACATGATTGCACTAATCGGACCACGTCCTATAGCCGTCATGCCCCCACTCTATTCCTAGTGTCCTAGTGCACTATGACCTGGGTACTTGGCCTTTTACCTCAAAAGTGACATCCCCACCCAACATAGAGAACATAGTCCAGCATAATAGATAACAAATATGGAAAGCCATAAAATGCAATGCAAACTTATACTCAGATAAACATGTACAAATGAGCAAACTGAAAGCATAAAAATAAACACCCTAAGAAAAGAAAACAAGAGCTAGGAGCGACTCCGGGATGGACCAGCATTTGGTCGACCTATTCCCCAGTGAAGTCGCCAGCTGAAACAACCAGCTGAAAATCATCAAAACAATGAAGTCGCCATCGAACATCTTTTATCCCATATGAAGGGAAAGGTAAACATCGAGAAAACCCGAGAAGGATGAAATCAAGGTCGGGCGACCAAGAGATAAGGGTAAGGGAGTCTGTTATGCGAGGGGAAGGTATTAGCACCCCACACGCCCGTAGTACTCTACGGTATCCACTCTTGTCGTCTATCTTATGGGTGTGTTTAATCTATGCTTACTGTTTATTACTGCTAAGGGAAAATGCATGCAAAAGAAAGGGGAAAAGAATGTAGGGAAAATAAAATTGTGCTCGCCTGGGCCCTACCCCAATGCCTACGTATCCTTTTTGAGGAATCAGAGCTACCGTAGTTCGGCTCATATGTTTTTGTTTGTTTGTGTTTTTTATGGACAATGTTAATTCCACCTTCTGCCTCAGCTCGACCTTCAGAGACTTATGCGTTGGCACATAAGTAAATTAATCGTGTCCTTACCAGAAAAAGGGTTTAAAAGAAAAGGTGCTCGAGCGCACAAAAGATTTGAGTTGGTTTATATTTTGTTATAGATGTTTTTTGTGGACGAAGTTAATTCCTCCTTCTGCCGTAGCTCGACCTTTGGAGACTTATGCGTTGGCATAGAAGTAAATTAATCGTGTCCTTACCTGAAAAGGGTTTTTTAAGAAAGTTCTCGAGCGCACAAAAGATTTGAGTTTGTTTTGTATTTTTGTTGTAGATGATGACTGATTGACCTCAAGAGAGAGATATTAGCCATTTTCCTACTTAGCCATGAAAGGAGTCTTTGAGAATTGAACCACACTTATGCTTGAGATGAAGAACAATAAGATCGAGAAGAGACTCGCTTATCATTTCTCGTACTAAGAAAAAGCATGATTCTCATCAATAGTTTTAAAGTGTTTTGAATTTTGAAAGAAAAGAAGTTTTTGTTTTAAATGTGTATGCGAAAGGAGAAAGAAAAGTCAAAAGGAGACTAGCCTACTTCTAAACCTAATGCTGTTATGTATTGTTAGCCCTAAAGTTAGAATGAATGAGGGAATTATACTTAATGTTAGCACGCGTATGATTTGCGATAAAGTACGAAAATGAAGAATAAAATAGATTTGTGACGATACCGAACGGAGAAGGTCTGTTGCCTCTTCAAGATTGTGCAAGCGGTAAGAAAATTCTATCAAAGTTCCCTTGGGCAAGTGATTGAAGAATTCACCCCGAGCATTCCACATTGCAAGAGTTATGTCGATGCTACAAAAATCTTGACTAGAAAATGGCAATAAAAATGATTATCGAATATGTAAAATAAAATAAAAAAATTCTAATCGAAATTCTAAAAAGAAATTCTAAAGAATTCTAAAATATACTATTGTTTTGTATCATTTTATTATTAATTGAGAGAGAAAACTAAAATAATAAAAAGGAAAATTAGAAGAGTCAGGAGGTATGAGCTAAATTCAGGGGTGTAGCGCAGTAATTTGCCCAAAAGAGTTTTTTGTTCAATTTCTTCAGGCTAAAAAAACAACAACACGGGCCTAAAGCAAAAAGTGAGGCCCAGTCTAAATAATTCCTCATTTTCCAGCATATTTTATAATTATCAATTTAGTTATAATTACTATTAATTTGAATTAAAAAAATAATAAAACAAAAAACAGTGCAACAATTAAAACTAAAAAAGAAAAGATATGAAAATTGAAAAGGGAATAGGGTTAGAATGTAATGCTTCGCCCTTCTTCTTTTCTTGCAAGCGGCGGCGCGGCTACTCTCGCTCTCCTCATACTCACGGTGCGGCGGTCTCATCTCTTCACCAATCGAGATTCTCTTTCCTGACGAACCATAATGATGTCGCCATAAATCTCCTCTGATTCTCACCTTCCACCGCAGATTCAACATCACTGTCGCGACGCTTGCGTTAATCCGTTTCGGCCCGAGCGACTTGAACGATTCTTTAAGTCGAAGATGATGATTTGAGAAAACCGGCAGAACTCACAGGTACACATCTTCTTCGTTTTACGCTCTATCTTCTTCTTCTGATTTCGGGTCATCTTTCTCTTCCCTTGAATCACTGTGTTTTGGTTATGGTATTGATATAGTATTGATGTGTGTGTTGAAGCGTGTTGCATTCGATTGCACGCGCGTTTTTGTTACGAGACTGAAGTGCAGCTGCTTTGTTGATGTTGAATGCAGAGATATGATGATGAAGATGAAGATACAGCGATGCTTGAAGCGGTTACAATGAAACTGGAACTTGAGGAATGAAGGTGATAGTAGTAGAACTTGATAAGGTTTCAATGAAGATGACGATTCAATTGCGTTTGTAGTCTGAAAGAATCAATGAGGATGATTATGTATTGATGGAGAAGATTGCAGAGAAGATGAAGATTGGAGGTTTTGTTGAAGTGGAGTATGGTTCAGAGGTGGAGGCTGTAGAGGTTTTGTGAGTTCTTTGTGAAATTTTTTCTATTATGAATCCCCCCCTCATTATTCTGTCAATCTATTATGTATATATGCTGAAAATTTGTTGGTTGGTTATTGATCAAAGGTGATGGTGAAAGTTGGTTAGAGGTTCTGTTAGGAAGTTAAGATGCAGTTAAGAATTTGTTACTAGTTAAGTTAGTTTGTTGTAACTGTTTTGGGTTGGTTGGAAATTCTGTTTGACAGTTAGTTGGTGAATTAATCTGTTTTTTAATGTGGTTATGCAGTTAAGGGGCTGTTATGATGTTTGACAGTTGGTTACAGTTAGTTTGTTGGAATCATTAGCAGCAGAAAGAATCACAGTTATGGCCTTCTGGAGGTGAGGTTCCCAAACAATCATCCATTTTAGTAATTCAAATGCTGCCTTGGCTAATGTTGACAAATCCTTATTTGATGTGTCCTGCAAGGAAATCACAGGATAAAGAAGTCCCACAATTACATCGCGGAGATAAGAGGACCTCCCAGACTTCAATGATGAGATGATGAAATAGAGTAGCGTTTCCATCCATTTCATATCATCTTGTGAATCACCATCTACATGACCATTTTGAGAACTTGAATCTATTGGATTCACAGCTTTATCTGATTGGGAAGCAATCTGAATGTTCACAACTGCTTCAGCTGCTCTCTCTGTAAGATACTGAACCCAGCTTTCATCTTTTATCAAATTATCATCAACATCTTTGGTTCTCTCACCACCCGCATTATCATGATCACTTGAATGATATAGCCGAATGTTAGAGCACAATACAGAAAGGGTAACCCCTAGAGCCTCCCCTACTTGGGCTGAGGAGTGGCACATGGTACCAAGAACTTCCTTCAGAAGTGTATTGTGGAGCTGGATTTCAGCTACTGGCATTTTCTGTGGTGATATTTCTATAAGTGCAGCAGCCAGAAAAGCATATCGCTTGGATGTTACAGTCATAGCTACTGTTGGAGGTAAAGGTTAGTTATGGGTTGTTAGAAATCGGTTAGCAGTTAGTTATAGATTATGGTGCTGTAAGTTACTTTGTTATAAAATTTATGTGCAGGGCTTCCTTTATTTTTTTGGGTTATGGAATTGGTTTTGACAATTGGAAGTGTAGTGTATGCGGTTCATGATTATGACAGTTTATCCAATATTTTTGCAGGTTTGGTTCATATCAGGGCTATTGGGAAGCAAAGGCAAAAGGAAAACACCAAGATGATATGAAGTTGGAACAAAGACGCATAACACGAAGTTTTGGAAGCTTGAAGTTTGAAACATGAAGAAAGATTGAAAATTAGGATAGGTTTTGGTAAAAATGTATAGATGTTATGTATAATTGTAATGGAATTTTGACTTGTATGTATTTGAATACACATTGGAATGTAGGTTGACTTTATTTCCACATAATGAAATGGCCTTTGTATGGATTCAAATAAATGGTATGAATCCAAAATATTTGCAAGGTAACCAAAAGAGACATGAATCTTGAATGAATCCAAGAGAGGCTATTTGGACAATATTTTGATGGTTGGATGAATTTGATGCATGCTTTTTCATACTTGTGGTTTGAATTCTAAGAAAAGCCACGCAAATATTTAAGAACTTTGATTTTCTCCAAATCCACTTCAAATATTAATGAATGAATTCTAATCAAACTACAGCTTCAGTGAATCCCTAATTCAATTCAATTTTCCGATCTAAACCAAATTTGCGTGTCAAGCAATAAGCATTTGAAATAATGACACCTTGATTACAATCAACATCTTGTACCATGTCCCGACTATATGAGCACTAGAACAACAACGTCTTGGACCCCTTCTCAATAGATGATAATGACTATGCCCTGAGGGATTCTTTGCAGATGAATATGAAAGATGAGACATGCGAATACCTTGATATGGAATGAACCTCAGGTAGAATGCTGACAAGCTCAAGTATGAAAATGTATAAACCCTGATTTTTAGCTTCGTCTCATAAAACCTTGCAACTTGACATTGAGAAGAAAAGAATAGCCTCGTAGCTTGATGATGATAAGGTCCATGAAATGAAAACCTAGCTTCAAACAAATTATTAATGGAGAAATCAACCGAAACAAGCTTGTGCGAAGATGGGAGCCTTAAAGCCATACACCAACCCTTATTCCTCAAAATCCATGATCTTATGCCAATTTATCAATTAATGATGCATGATGTGTTAGATGACCTAATGTGAGAAAAATACAAAAATGCGTAAGCCAGATAGGAAGTAAAAGGGCAGGACAAATTTGGAGTATTACAGCTGCCCCTATTTAATCGTCTTAAACCTGAAAGTACGATTGGCACATGCCTTTCGGAAGTTCGAGGTTGAATATGATTAAATATCAATGCCAAAAAATTTGTCCTGAGGGAGAAAGAGTGTTTTATTTATTTATTTTTGTGTTATCTGCTGGGGAAAAGAAATTTGTTTTTTCAATGAAGAGACAGGGATTGGACTTGTAACGTGGCTTGATGCCAATACAAGACGAATGGTTGGTATGAAAAGACAGCGGACGAGGTCTATAGGCGACCTACGATCCTAAGGTGACACATGAGAGTGATTTGATAGAGAACCTAGCTGAAGGGAGATCTCAGGTTCTAAGACGAAGTATATGGAAAGAACCTAGCCAAGAGGCGATCTCAGGTTCGACGATGACTTGAGGGAGGAACCTAGCCAAGAGGCGATCTCAGGTTCGACGATGATTTGAAGGAAGAACCTAGCCAAGAGGCGATCTCAGGTTCGACGATGATTTGTAGGAAGAACCTAGCCAAGAGGCGATCTCAGGTTCGACGAAGGAAACATGGGTTATAACATGATGATTGTTTAGATAAGTGACCCGAACGAGCATCAAGAAATGTTAAACACGTACGAGTGTTTGAATCAATACGGACGAGTATTGAAAGAAGATACATGTGAGTATCAAAAGGTTAAAGATGGACGAGTGTTTGAATCAATACGGACGAGTATTGAAAGGAGATACAGGCGAGTATCAAAAGTATAAACACGGACGAGTGCTTGATTCAATACGGACGAGTATTAAAGGAGATAAGGACGAGTATCAAAAGTTAAACACGAACGAGTGTTTGATTCAATACAGACGAGTATTGAAAGAAGATACGGACGAGTATCAAAAAGTTAAACACGGACGAGTGTTTGATTCAATACGGACGAGTATTGAAAGAAGATACGGACGAGTATCAAAGGTTAAACACGGACGAGTGTTTGATTCAATACGGACGAGTATTGAAAGAAGATACAGACGAGTATCAAAAGTATAAACACGGACGAGTGTTTGATTCAATACGGACGAGTATTGAAAGAAGATACGGACGAGTATCAAAAAGTTAAACACAGACGAGTGTTTGAATCAATACGGACGAGTATTGAAAGAAGATACAGGCGAGTATCAAAAGGTTAAACACAGACGAGTGTTTGAATCAATACGAACGAGTATTGAAAGAAGATACAGGCGAGTATCAAAAGGTTAAACACGGACGAGTGTTTGAATCAATACGGACGAGTATTGAAAGAAGATACGGACGAGTATCAAAAAGTTAAACACGGACGAGTGTTTGAATTAATACGGACTAGTATTGAAAGAAGATACGGACGAGTATCAAAAAGTTAAACACAGACGAGTGTTTGAATAACTGACCCAGGTGGGTGTTTAGGAAACTTGACACATACGAGTGCTTAGGAATGGACACGGACGAGTGTTTGGGAATGGACATGGACGAGTGTTTAGGAATGGACACGGACGAATGTTTAGGGAACCGACTACCAGACAAGAACTGGGTTTAGAGCGACAAAGTGTATTGATTTTGTTTGGCATTGAAAAGGTGAAAGTCACCGACTGGGGATTTTGAGCATGATACCCTTCTGTAGGGACGTATTGTTGTCCTTGAATAATTCAGGTCTTTCGTGTAAGGTACCTGGTCTGGCTTATGCTTTGTATGCATGTTTGAATTTCTTTTGATGCAAAGATCCACTCTGATGGATCAGCTAAACGCTTTTGAGGATGCAATGTTATGTAATGATAACTATACGAAATGCGAAGAAATAAACTTCATGGGGGGTAAGAGAAGGCTTGCTGGGAGCCATTGCTCATCACTGGGGATGCCAATATATATCGACGTTGGAAGCCTGCAGTACCAAAGATTGATGGGGGTACCGATAAAAATTTGCACTGGGGAGCCCATGATACCGAAGATTGTTGATGACTCCGCTGAAGACTGAATTGTTGACGAAGCGAGTCTTTAGGTACACTGTTGGATTCTGAATCGTACCATTGGGAAGAGATAACCTGTCCGGACTTCCAAGCATCCTGAACTGTTGAGGGGGTGATAGAAGTGAATATGCCAAAGAATGGATACTGAACACCATGTGGATCCCTTCGAATACATGTCCCAAGTTTACACACACTCGGGAATTATCTCTTGAATCACTTGGGGATAAGAGATGGGCATGGACACCTACGAGTGCCCCGGTTGAACTCTGCGAATGCCCCGGTTTAGCTTTGCGAATGCCCCGATTTAGCTCTGCGAATGTCCCAGTTCAGCTCTGCGAATGCCCCGGTCTGGCTTTACTGGGGATGCTCTTGATTAACTCCACTGAGGATGCACTTGCGTGTGCTGAGTTAAAAGACGATGCTAGATTTTCTGAATTCATTTGGGGAATCAGAACTGAAGTTGTTTGTAGCAGATGAAGGCATCTTTGTGCACTGGCTAGGTCAGGGTGACCGTTATGGTGCTTTTAGCTTGATCGTAGTCTTGTACACCGTAATTGGCTTGAGCAACTTTGCAAGTATGGATGAGAAATGCCCTTGTCTTAAGGGTCTCTGAGAAGATCTATGTTGAATAGAAGACCAGAATATTCGTGCCACAATACGATATGAGGTGGCCTGCCCCAATGTTTTGAGCTACGAAATAAACTGCTCTGATTACAACTTTCTTGGAGAGATTTGTCGAATCTCGACCTAACTTCCTGAGGTTGAATGAATTCTGAATAGACCTGTCGACGTGATAGCCTCTGATTGATCGAGCTTGAAGAGATTTATCGACGTGATAGCCTCTAATTGACAGCTTTGAGGGAATGCCCCAGATTTGGCTGAGCTTGGAGAGATCGACTCTCGACTTGATTGCCCCAGATTGGCTGGCTCTGCTAACTTCATCCCTGAATTGTACTCAAACTGTGAATTACCAAGATGATTTCTCTTGACAGAATCACCGGTTAACATTCTGCTGGATAAGTCATTTCTCTTGTAGCAGCTGACTCTTGCTTCAATAGGGTATTCAAGCCTCTCTTTTCTGACAAGATTGAGCTCTTCATCTATTGTTTATTGTGCAAACTTACTTGATGTCGATTAGTTGTTTTGTATGCAGAAGAATGTTTATTATGAGAATGATAATTCTAATACAACAAATATGTAAGTCTTGAAGTTCGAAAAAACTTTGAATGAAATAACATCACAACTCTGTTGTGAACGAGTCACTAGCTAGAGAGAAACATTTGCAAATTCCTTTTTTATGAAAGATAATGCAAGCATATGATACCAACACAGATATTGAGACGTACCTCTTAGGAGTCAGTTAAACGCTATCTCGTTGTAGCACTCTTTCGAATTGACCCACGCTTCAGTTAGGACTTCTATGGGTTGTAACATGGCCTGGTTCACGGTTTTAGAAAAAGGATTTAAGGCTCAAAATTATTTGGTGCCCACCCATTATCCATGATGTTCTCCATTCCTACGTCCAGTTGACCCGATACAAGCATTCATCTCTCGAGAAGAGTTTGCGATGATTGAGGAACCACTGTGGTTTCTTGGACACGACAGTCACTAACTTCTTTGCCTTTGGTGTCTGATCAGACGACTTTGTTCTTTGATGAGGATTTTCGTTGGTAATCCTTTTCTCGCCTTTTAGGCTTTATTCAATTTCCTTCTTGTTTTCCCTAATTTTTGCCTGGACAAATTCTTTTGAATTTCGATTTGGAAGTCCAGCGAGATGCCCCAATTTTTTCCTAAGCGACTTGTTTTCAAGTTTCGACTTAGCGGGGATTTTTGTTTCATTCTCATTCATATTTTTCATTTTGAACAAGTCGTTGATCTTTGTGTTGTTTTTGATTTGTCGGAAGTGATCGTGACTGCCTGAGTCTCTGGTAGATGATGGATAGCCATTATTGTATCGTCATTTGTTGACCTTTTGACGTGCGAGGGATACTCATTTGGGGTATCGTTAGTTGATGCACGTTGCTAATAGACGAAGGTTAACCTTTGTGGTTTTGACTTCCCTCAACCTTTTGATGGATAACCATTGTTGTATCCTTGGATGCACACTCTTGATTAGTTTTGAATGCTTGATGAGTTTTGAATCCTTGAATGCTTGACGAGGGTCTATCTCCCTTATATCTCTGGTGTTTAGGGATTTGAAACAAGGCATGTACATCGTCAGCAGGGTCTTACTCAAAGGCGTACCAACCAGAGATTTTGCGTTTTCAGATTGTCGTCATCCTCCTTTGAATCTTTACCTAAGCATAAGACTAGGAAATCTGGCATCAATATGCAAGTAAAACATTTGAAGAGTGATAACGAATGGACGAGTAAAAATGAAATGAACACTTCAAGACAAGCATATTTATTGCATTAAGATTTTCGTTCAAAAATAGACAAGTTTCTATATACAAGCAATGTTTAAACAAACAAGCAAGAATGCAAATGAAAATGCAGTAAAAGAAACCAATGATTGCCATTGTTGAGGAGACTTGACTCCGTATGGACTTGCTGATCTTGACGACTTTCTGTAGCCTTGCTGCTTGAGTGCACGAGAGAATCCCCTTTCAGATTTGATGTGAACACAACAGTCTCTGAATTGATCCAGTCTTGGACTTGGTCTCTGGATGACATACCTTCTTCAATCGATTGGCCAAGTGCCCCAGTATAATATGCATCACCAAGCACATCATGTTTTTAAAGAAATAATAGACATCATCATCAGAGTTTCCATGACCTGGCTTATCTGACTCTTTAATCCATTATCTTCCTGCCTGAAGAAGTTTCTGACTATGAGCCAAAGCTTGCATGTACCACTCAGAGTTATTCGGCATCTGATCCCTGAACATGTGCAGTGAGAAATCAAGTTGAACCTTTGAAGAGAACCCCAGGTCTGAATAAGAATCCCCAATCTTCGGGTACCTTCCATGAATGGATGAATATGCATGGGGTGTATGAATGTCATGTTCTGTCATTTCCAATGAACTTTCGTGTTTTGATTTTGATTTTACGCAAGTAAGGGATGGAAAAGTTTAGTATAAGACTTGCAAATGTGATTCCTTGGAGATAAAAAAACATGTATGTTAAGCATGTAGTTAGCTATGTTATGCATGCAAAGGCATGAGATCAAAGAGGATCAAGGTTCCGTCATAAGGTCGCTGCACTGCTCTGGATCATGTGAGTATATATATATATATATATATATATATATATATATATATATATATATATATATATATATATATATATATATATATATATATATATATATATATATATATATATATATATATATATATATATTGAAGATGTTTTACATCACTTAGTTATGTAAAGTAAGAGGTTCACAGTTATATAATGTTTCAAACTCTTCATTCTTAAATGCATTAGTCAAAGCACTTTAATTTTGTATTTGACTTTTTATGTCCTCTTGTGTTTAAATTTTTGCTTGGGGGTAGATGTATTGAGAGGTCGTATAGGTGGTTGATCGTAGATTATATGTTATAACAATTTTCATATAGTAGTATTCTCTGATTGTCATTTGGCAAAAACCATGGTTTATTCTTCTGTTTTGAAGTTTTCACGTCATGTCCTTATGTTTTTATTGTGTTTTTCATTGTCTTTTATGCTTGTTTTTTCCAACAACTAGTATCTGAGCTTTTGGTTTGATATGGACATATGAGTTCTTAGTATGCTATGTGGTTGCAACTTTGTCTGATCTTTCACATAAAAAAAGAGTGGTGGTGTTGTGAAAGTTTGTTCAACTGCAGCCACAAGTTCTAATGTGCAGTTTGGCCTAGAGAAAACTAATGGAAGAATCATTTTTTGACATGTGAAAAAATCAAGTCAAAGATATGTTAATACAATTAGAATTACATAAGGTGTTAGTTAGAGGATACATGAGCATTAATTTACATTGATGCAAGGTGTGATGTGATATTATGTTATTGGTTAAAGAGCATTATGTCGACATGGAGGTTGCAACATAAATTTTCAGTATGATTTTCGACATGTGAAAATTCTTGAAGTGATTTGACTTTAAGTGAATTAAACTATTGATGCTGGAGTATGTTAGTTATTTTGGACTATGGTTGCCGGTAAAGGAAATGTGAAAAATCTTATAGTGGTAGAGCTTTAAGTGATTGTACTCTTTATAGTGGAGTATGATAGTTCTTTTGAACTATGATTACCGGTAAAGAGAATCGAAGCTAATTTATTATTTTCAATCAAGGTGAAGATTATTGGTGTTAATTGAAAAAATATGTGTTAATGAAGTCTCACATTACTTATGAATGAGTGGTATGTTGAATTTATAATAATAGAACGTCACTACTGTGAATAAGTGTTTTTATCTCAGTTGGAAAATGATTTTCACCTTGGTGTGGTAGATGGGATAACAAAGGGGGAAATCAACAATATTAATGGACAATGTTGTGACTATTATTACTTTCTTAATGGACGATAATATTATTAATTAATTATAAATAAAAAAATAGTTTTCCACTCGGTTGAAAGCTTAATCGAGGGAATATGTCATAATTTTTTTTTTGAAAATCGGTAAAATAAAGTTGTGGGATTCAAAGGGGTTGGTCAAAACTTTTCCCTTGGTTGTCAACTTAACCAAGAGAATATGTCATAAATAAAAAATTAAAAAATGTGTTAAAATGAAGTTGTTGGGATTCGAAAGAGGGTTGATCCAAACCTTTCCCCTCATTTGCCAAATAAACCGACAAAATATCTAGTATTTTTTTAAAAAAATTAAAATTTGGCGTGTCGGTGGTTTACACCTCATTTTTTTTGTTGGTTGAGGTAAAAGTTTTATCATAAAATATATTAGTTATTGTAATGTACCCATAAGTGTGATGCCTTAAAGTTTTGAGTGGAGATGTGTTGTCTCCTTGGAGCATTGGTCTCGTTGTTTCTCTCTGCTTCCTCGGACTTCCCATCAATTGGTATCAGAGTCGTGGTTCGACTTGATGGGGGAGCTAAAGTTGGATCATGTGTTGTATCATGTTATGGGGTGTGGAAGACTCACTCTTGTAGGGAAGATTATGTTAGAATAATAATGCTAGCACTACTACAAATAACGCTTGTAACATCGGACGCGAACTGTGTTTTACATCAGTTACCCAGGCGAGGTAAATAAGGTTGTCATGAAAAGTCTCCACTTAACACCTCAGTGTTTTAAATACCAAGTGTATAATTTAAAAGGTCATGGGTTCGATCCCTCGGTACTGCATATTTTTATTTTCTACATTTCTTTGTGCAAGCCATATATATGTTGGTTTTATTTATAATTCGAGGTAATAAGGTATTCATTTGCCCCAGTTTTATGTAATAACCGAGGGGTTTAAAATGAAGATTTTTGGCTTTATTTTCAGTTTCATTGGCCTGTATCACTTTCATTGGCCTGTATCATATCATTATAATAAATTTATTAATCTGCCACTACAAAATATGTAATAGAATTCGAATATATATATATATATATATATCATATCATTTTAAACTAAAATATGAAAATTTACATCAAGACAGAATATACTGTTTGACATGATCATATATGCACATCAAAATGACAAAACCTCTGTTCATATAAAAAATAAAATTATCACAACCAAAAAAAACTATTGTTGTGGTTGTCGAGCTTTATAATGAGATAAGAAGAAACTGGCCCAACATGATCGGATGTCATAAATATCTTTTGTAGGGTATGATGTTTGGATCCTAAGCTCCTACAATTAGAACATAATTTTACTATTATAAACTAAAAACAACATTAGTTTAAGAAGTATACATATGTATTATTGGATTAAGCTAATACCTTGTTTTTTACCCATCCATATGTAATGCCCCCGGAGATAATATGAAGCATATATCTCATAATATAACATCCACAAGAATGGACGTCAGTTTGTTTTCGCCACTACAAATAATTTTCATTCATTAATGTCACACTAATACACACAAATAATATAATTTCCAAAATATTTTCGAAAAAACTGGACTCAGACATCATCATCATCTTCGTCCCCACAGCCAATTGGTCGAAGTCCTATAACTCCCTCTACGTCATTCTCTTCCCCCATTATTTCCCTATTCCACTGAAATCCATGGGTTGAGTGCAAAGTGAGGAAATAGAGGGCATTTTTTATTGGTGAGTAGGCAACATTTTCAAGATTTCATGGGCCTATGCTGGAAAGATTCCTGTCGAAATTCCTTTTGTCAACATGATTAATCTCAGCCACATAATAGCTTTGATATGCCTCTATATTTTCGACGATGCCATCTTCTCTCTAAATTGCAATGATTTGATGAAGTGAGGATGAAACTACCCCCACACCATGGATTCATTCACGCCTAAGCAACAAGTTGTAATTTACCCTTGATGTAATCACTATGAACATGGTGGGTCTGGGGATAGATCCCACTGCAAGGTCCACTCGGATTACACCTAAAGTATGGTCATCTTTGCCTTCATAATTTGATAGGACCATATTGTGAGGTTTGAGGTCTGTATCAAACATTCCTATCTTCTTGAGCATAAATTGTGGCATCAGATTCATTATTGCCCCTCCCTCTACTAGGATTTTATTAATCCCCACATTCTCCACCTTACCCCTAATGAATAAGGGTTTTAGATGGTTCTTCATGGATTGACCTAGACGCTTGAAGAATGCATTTTTTCCCTCTACTGCTCCATTATTCATAACATAATAACAAATTGGCCTATGCCTGGCCATTTCGACATTATTATCCTCTTCCCTTTCTTTAGCTTCAGTCATTTGGATGTATTCATGTGGTAGTACAAAAACCACATTACAATTCAAGCCTGGAGGGAATTCATCCTCAGTTTCGAAGTTGTTAGTTATCATTTATTCATCTTCAATGGATTTTTCTTGTCCTTTCTCGTTGATTTTCTCTTTTCTTAGGGAAAAAAGTTTTCTCCCCACTGGCTTTTTCTCCTCAGTATTATTTTAAGGAGGGAGTTGATTGGTGTTGGGTTCACCCACGTCCTTCGTAACCATTTCCCGTTGTGTAATCTTTATCCTCTGATGTCCCCTCCATTGAGACCTTGACATTGGATTCTTTTCCTTATAGTTCTCCAACTTATAGGCTTTCTGATTTGACACATAAAACTCTTTCCTGTAAGCTAAAGATGAGCCTCTTTCGAATTTAAAATTCCTCCATTTCTCTTGCCTTGACCCCTTATTCTTAGTTGGCTTCACCCATCGGTCAATTGGAGCGTTGGCATGTGGATTGAAAGTTTCCCTTCGATTAACCTGATGATAAGGACTACCTGGACTTCAAGGGACTCCTATTTTTTCGAATACAAACCCGCTCTTGGCCTCTCTCCAATTGCCCCTCTTTCGAGCAATCTGAACCCTTTCATAGGGTTGTACCCCAAAATTTTCCCTCTCCTTTTTCAAGGATTTTCTCACAAGATCTTCCATGATATCAAGTTTGCAGCATTAATACATCAATTTAGGTTTGGAATTGGCACAAGGGCAAAATGGTCAATTGCACACTGAAAAGTCAAATTTTGACTTTTGGATCAAAATCAAGTTTTAAGAATCATATTTCATCAAGACATGTTGGAATATCAAATTTCTTTCATCAAGAAAATCAAAAGTCAAAGCTACTTTGGAAAAATCAAAATTCTAAATACTTAGAAATTTTTCTAAGTGTTTAAGAAATATGATGAGCTCAGAACTTCTGGCCAGATTTTCACAATGATGCAAGATGATTATGGAAGAACTTCTGACACAAGAATTGTAGACCTCAATGAGATCTGAAACATTGCAAAACAAAACTTCTCCTGGAAATGCTGGGATTTCAAGTTATACATCCTTGAAGACACGTCCCTAAAACTAAAACACTTAGTAAATTTTGAGTATTTTCAAATCAGAATTTGGTTACAACTTCTGGGCCAGTTTTCATGTAGTTTCAGGAAGAGTTTGCAAGAGGTTCAAAGAGGGTCCGCAAAGCATATTACAAGCTTTCTGAAAAGTCTGATAATTCCTTCAGAACATGCTGGAGCAAGGAGGTTCAAAGATCAGAAGATTGGATATTTGTTCTAAGTTGCGCTGATGCTGAACTTCTTATCCAGTTTAAGCTATGATACATAATCTCATACTGAAGGTTTCCTGTTTTGATAAATCTCATCATCATTTAATGCTCACACCCACTTTTGAGTCTTTATCCAAAGGATTTCCCCACGTGTGGCATAGAATTACCATTATTGTCCTTGAAAAGCAAACTTTTGTACAAGTGTATGCTGGACCCATGCTTTACCTTTGCTTCTGAGGGTACTTTTCCTCAATTCACGCTTATAATTCCAACTTAAGCGTGGCTAAAACTGCTAACCTTCATACTTGTTTAAACTTGCTTCAAGAACAAGTCAGCGCCCTAGCATGATGGTTGTACTCTTGACTTCTCCAAGCTACTAAATCCTTTCCTATAAATTGAACTTCATTTGCAATTGTGAGGGGGTTGAAAAATTGAAAAGAAAAAGCCTTGAAACCTTGATAAAATTTCCAAGAATCCGAAACTACAAACACAAATACAAAACCTGCTAGTTTCTGATTTTTGCATTCAAATTCCAATTTTCCCCTAGTGTTTCTTGACCAAATCATCAACATAGTTTCTGATATACATTTATAAACAATCCCAACTTCTGTTTACATCCATTAATACAATATCCACCAACCTCCATTTCAAAATCAGAACGTTGCACCTTAACTGCTCTAGAATTTTCTAGCCATTCATAGCTTAAATTAAGGGTTGTTCCAGCTGTCTGAGAACGTGAGGAAGCTGACCAGAACATCACAGCAGTCTGAACCAGGTTCTAGTTCACAAAACCATTTTCAGTTGCAAGGTAAGTTTCTTCTGACTTGTATCTCATTACTTAGGAATTGATAGGCTAGCAAGCTCAAAAATCAATGTAGACATCCTGACTCTGATGATGCACATATTCATAGATTTCATGTATTTTTTGCCTAAATATGGAGAATTTCAGTTCAGAACTTCTTGAGGAAGTTAGGATTCAGAATCAGGATTAGTAAAATTCATGCTTGCCTCTGATTTACAGTTCTGATTCTCTATATTTCTGAAACCATGATGAAACCTTCCATAATTGTTATGTTTGTATTTTCTATTTTGTTGAGAAATGGCTAAGTTGTAGATGCTCTGACTGGCATGGTAAAGGAGACGAAATTCAGCATCAGAGTTTTACTTTGCAATATATGTTTATGTTTTTGCTTCTAATACCAGATGTATAGCCACCCCAGTGGTAGAGAACACATGCATAAACCATTAGTGCTAAGGGTCCTGATTCTAGTCCCAGAAACACCTTTTTTATGTTTATTTCTCAATATTTTTACCCATTAGTTGGATCAGAACTTCTAGGTCAATTCCCTTTAATTACTTATCAAAACAGTGATCCTGGACCAGAACTTCTAGACATTCCTATCCAACAGCATTGACACTTTAATTACCCATCATCATAATTTTTAGGTGTCTAACTACATCAGAATTTCCACACTCTCTCAATAACCAGAACTTATGACCTTCAAATAACATTAAAACTTATAGGTTCCAGCCGCATCAGAACTTCTAGGATTTCCCTTGTTCCCAGCAACCCCAGAACTTTAGTGTATCCGGACCCAAAACATTCGTCCCCTTTTCTGCTAATATTTTCTTTCTGACTTGCAGCGCACTAGAGTCAGAACTTCTATTCTCTCCTATTTCAGCAACGCGCTGATCCTGACCCCTTTTTCCTCTTATCCTTTTTATAATCATTTTATTTTCATTAATCAAAAACACCAAAAACATTTTTATATTCACATACTTTATCTTATTTCTTTCAAAACCAAAAGATAAAAAAATATTTTCTTAAGCAAACTTATTTTCTTCTCTTAACAAAAACAAAACAAGTCCATTTCATTTCTTGTACATTATTTAAATATAGTTGTAATAGATAATTAGGACTTTAAATTTCTTTCAATCCCCATTTTTAAATTTGTACACCCCATCCCCCTAATGATTGTAATAGTGTAGAATATTTATTTTCTGTAATTTATCCCTTTCATATAAATAGTAAATTAGGATTTATATGGGAATATAAAAATCAACAAGTAGATAACCCTAATTCAAGATAATAAATGCATGAAAATCAAACACACTATTCACACATGCACTCCTAAGGTTAACTCCACTTGTTTCCTAAACAATGATAATGTTACACATGTGGGATGTCTTAGCAAAAACAATCAAAAATACAATATCATAGTCCCCCGATGACGCTACGAATGTTTCCTTGCAAATGATCTTAGTCCCTTAAAAAGAAATTCTATGATATCTCACGACATTGCTATCATGACTATAGGATGACCCACGCTCGTCCCTTTACATCCAAAGATAAGGCTTCTTACCAATCAATGGTAAGATAGCAATATCAAAGGTAAGGAGAGAAACGAACAAAATACTTTTGAGTAGGTAGAAACGTTCTTAGTTGCTTGCTCACTTTCAAAATAAACACCAAACACTTTCAAAACAAACACACACCAAACACTTTCAAAACATGAAATATTTTCAAAAGTCCAACACTTTGTATACGTTCTTACGAAACGAGAACCATTATAAAGTTTTCCTAAACGAAGGCGCCTTTTCAAAAAATACTTTCAAAAACCATCACAAAGCATATTTTCAAACAAAGCAAGTGATCTAGCAAGAAAATAAGAGACCATAGATAACTATGGATGAAAAGGGTGCTAACACCTTTCCTTTTCATAATCTACCCCCGAACTCAAGAAAATAATCTCAAAGGTCTTTCCTGTTCTTTTTAGCCTTTCCTTTTTTGATAAAAGAAAATTCGGTGGCGACTCTTGCTAACCGCAACAATTGAGATCAAATGCAAAACATCCTAAGTCAATTCTCCCATCATATTACAGAACTGGCGACTCTGCTGAGGAAAACATAAAAGTGGGGTTACCTTAGGGCTAGATCGCCTTTACTTGCTTTTCTTTGTTTTACTTATTTGCTTTACATTTTGGTTCCTTGTTTAGTCTTGTTTTGATCCTCTACCCGGATTTGGGACACCTTTTTAGGTAAAGTAGCATTAGATTGTGGAAACTATAAGGCGTATACCGATATGGTTGAAACAATGGCTACGTTAGTGTGACACATTTGTTGGTACTGGTATCCCTTATGTTGAATCGAGGAGAATACAGGGCCGCTGAGTGGCGTTGTGAAGCACTAACTGACCTTAGAACCTTAATTGAACAACTTGGCCATTAGTACGTAGTGAGATAGCCAGTTTCGGTGGAAAGATGAAAATTGGTTGATACTCGATACAACACTCATTGAGATTGGACTTTTGGGATATCTTGGCCGCAAGAAAAGATTGATTGTGCTGAGACAATTCCTAAAAGAAAGGTCGGTGATATTGAGATCCTTTAGAACTCGGTTACTATTACTAGGACAGGTTGAGTCAACTAAACTTCAAAAGGGTACTTACTTATCAAATCCATGCAAGCCTAAACCTAAGGATTTGTTTGCTTTGTATGTACATAACAATTTGCTTACTTGTACATAACATCATGAACATTATGACATCATAAGCATTCTCACTAACCATTTCAAGGATTTAGGAATTTATCTTTGTTTTTTGTTTTGTAGGCCATGAACTCCGTTCGAAGAAATACCATTAGAATCAACTTTGTGAAAGCACACCCTCAACTCCAAGAGTTAGTGTCAAGGGTACCTGAAGACTCTCCTTTCACCAAGAAATATGCTCGACTCCTCAGTTTGTCTACCTCCAATTTCCAAGAAGAGATGATGTGCGTGCTCTTACAATTCTTTGATCCCATGCATCATTGCTTCACTTTCCCTGACTATCAGTTGGTGCCAACACTAGGAGAATTCTATTTACTATTGGGATTTCCCATGCTTGATCAAGCACCGTTCACTGGTTTAGAAGGGATTCTGAAACCTAAAGTCATGGCCGAAGCCCTGCATCAGAAGAGAGCCGACATTATAGCAAATTGGGAAACAATAAGCGGGGTTCAAGGGTTCCTATCCAAATTCTTATTGGAGAAGGCTCGTTCATTCTGGGAAGATATGGATTTTCAGGCCTTTGAAGACGTCCTAGCCCTTCTCATCTATGGTTTGGTTCTTTTTCCAAACTCGGACCAATTCATAGACGTGAATGCCATCAAAGTCTTTCTCTCTCGTAATCCTATACCTACCTTGCTGGGAGACATCTTACATTGTTTCCATACCCGCACCATGAAGAAAAAAGGTACTCTCTTATGTTGCATTCCCCTACTAGCCAAGTGTTTTACTTTGCACTTACCTCGGTCAACATTGAAGAACGAGCAAAGATTGACATGGTCTCAAAGGATGATGTCTCTCACCCACTCTGACATTCGTTGGTGTTCGAGATCTTTGGAAGATACTTCCATAATTGACCATTGTGGGGACTTCCCTAATGTCCCTTTACTTGGCATTAGGGGAGGTATCACTTACAACCCTTGTTTAGCTTTGCGACGACTTGGGTATGCCCAAAGAGATGGTCCTCATGATATGCTCATCCAAGGGGTGGTATTCGACTATGAGAGTTACAATCAAGGCTGGCGTCAGAGGTTTATACGAGCTTGGAGGAGGGTAAACAAAGTGGATAGTAGGACGATGGGACACAAGAATTCTATTCCCCTTGAGCCTTATCTTAGGTGGGTACGAACTCGTGCTCAGAAACTAATAATTGCCTTACCCCTCCATCTTTCCAGTTATCGTGGAACCTATGACTGAAGAAGATGTTCCGTACACTTTCCTCTATCCTGACATGCCTACTTCTCTTGAAGACTTGCAAAAGGGTTGGATTCAGATAAAAGAAGAACGAGACACCTTCGAAGCTCAATTCTATGCAAGCGAGAAAAGGGTTTTGGAGCTTACAAAGCAACTACATGAAGATCAAAGCTTGAACGCCTACCTTGCACCGAAGAGGATGCGTTCGACCTTTTTATCTTAGAGATTTACCTTGTAAGCCTAAGGGGCACATTGTAACTTTGTTGGACTAATTAATGTAATTTAACGTTTGTTCATTCTTTATCTAGACGAATTTAAATTTCATTAATCCTTTAAAACTTTGCATCCACATGACATGCATCATATCATGACAGATTTCTCCCACACAAGTCTCTCATCCGCTTACTGTTAATTTTAGTAGAGATGGCCCTAGAACAGACTATCAAGGACATTCAGATTCAAAACGCTCAACTTCAAGAGATGTTCTGGAACCTATCTAAGGGAAAGAAGAGGTGAAGGCGCTTCTCACTAGGGGCATGATCATGGGAAGTCCTGAGGATGACAAGGATAACCGGCTGGAGCGGCTACAAACTGAGATAGCTGTAATGAAGGTCCAAATGATGGGAAAACTGGTGGGCCAGATGGCTCTTATCCAAAACCTGGCTCAAGGATAAGTAGAGCTAAGAGCCCTTGTCAACCAACTTCATCAAGACGGTTGCAACCGTATGAAGCAAACGGTCAAGATTGGGGATCAAGTCACTATTCATCAGCCCATGAGACAAGAAGTTGGTTCAGGGGAGAACAAACATTTCCAAATTGCTGCCACGTCACGGACCCAACAACGACCTCGTCAACATCAATAGGAAAGTCAGCAAAGGAAAAATAAGTCGGAGAGACAGTTTACTAACATCAACATGTCATTGGCTCAATTATTGCAACGCATGTTAAAGATGGAGTTGATTACGTTGAGGGATCCTCCTCGAAATCCCAATACCTCCGCTCCTAACTATCATCTTGATACAATGTGTGCATACCATTCCAATAGTCCTGTACTTGATACGAATAGCTGTTGGGCATTGAAAAATAAGATTCAAGATTTGATCGATGAAGGAGTGCTGGATTTCACACAAGATGGTCAGACTGAATTCTTCTACCGTCCCTCAAAGGCTCACCACCTGAAGTGACAAGTTCAGGAAAAGAGGCTTTTGTTCATTTGAATTTTCAGTTGTAATTTCTTTGTTTATTCAAACATTATATATTAATGTCAAACTTTGTTTCATTAATGCATTGCATATGTTTGTCTTGAATTGGTCCATTCGTTTTCATTACATTTAAACTATGTTGTTTACTCCCTTTATGATACTAAACTCTTGTTTTTAAAATTTCCAAGCCTTTAGAGGGAGGATGATGAAAATAATGCCATGATCTCATACAATATGCTTTTGAACAGACCTTGCTGAAGATGTACATGCGTTCTTTCAAATCCTAAACATTGGAGTTATAAGGAATATAATCCCTAGTCAAAACCTTTGAGCCAAAGAAGTAGGAGTTTCCTTTTTACACAAATTGAAACCTTTAATCAAAACCGGGGGCGGGGTAGTCTCTCAGTTAATTCAAATGCGCGTTCAGTCGCGAACTTTCACTTTGTAATACAATTAATGACATAAAAAACATTCCTCTGGAATCAAAAGACGGTGATGGTTCCCTATCACATAGGCAGTCAATATTTCCCAAAAAAAGTCCACTAAGTCAAAACATACAAAGGAGACTTAAGAAAACTGGGGCATCCCGCTGACTATAATCACAAAACAAGAACAATCAGGAAAAATCAAGGATGAGAAATCAAAAAGAGGTCACTACAGATCCTCGACCAACATGAAAAATGTTGCAAAAGAAAATGATTGCTTTCCAATAAACTAACCTTGTCTGAACCATCACCAATACGTCATTGAAGTTCGAACGTACAATTAACTGAGTTTAGGACTGAAGAACATCACGAAGAATGGGTGGGTACAAATAAAATTTGAGCCTTTATCCCTTGTTTCTTAAACCATGAACCAATCCATGTTACAACCCTTCAAAAGTCCTAATTTAAGCATGGGTTAATTCGAAAGCATACTGTTACAAAAGGTATCCTGACTCCTGTAAGGCTTACTCTAAATTCTGAGTTGAATTTTCCTACAAAAAATCTTTATCTGCTAAAAATGAATTTTCAAAACTTCAAAGACAAGCATAAACTTTGAATTATTTGAATATCGATGTTTTCATATGGCTATTTGTTTGACAGCAGAGAAATTCGCACGACGATTATCCAGTAAACAAAAACCCTCTCAATAAACAAAATCATTTCAAGCGGGAAGACGCATCCAATAACAGATTTTTTATAAGCAAAGGGGGCATGTCGTGTCATTATCCAACACACCTGGGGCAGTAAAGTCAAGATTCCAAGAAATCTCTCAAGAATTGCTGAATATACAGGGGCAATTCTGTATCTAAATCACCTTGGGCATTAAACGCGAATCCCAACAAAGGGTTACATACAGTCAAATACTTCCTGGCAGTGCCACAAATACCTGCTACTAGGGGCAGTGAAAAATCTCCCCTAAAATCCCGTTCATAGGATGACCCCTAGCTAGGGTTTCAATCTCTGAAAACTCCTCCTCAACTGAGTTGATCTCGAGAATTCTCGTAGAGTTCTTCCAAAAGAAGACATCTCTCCGACAGACTGGCAATTGGATTTATTTCCCCAACAGTCTACAAATTCCCCAGCTTGAGTGTGCCTCTCCGATTACTACAAATCAAGGGACCTCAACCCCTCTTTCCCAGTAGACTTTTCTACAATCCCTAGTAAGTTACTGCAAATCCTGGACCCAACCAGAGATCAGTTCAACTTCATCCTTTGTAGCAAGTTACTGCAAAGCCTGGAACCCGACCAGATAATAGTCTAACTTCACGCTCCGTAAGAAATTTTTTGCGAAGCCTGGAATCTGACCAGATAACAGTTAATTTAATCCTCCCAAAAATAACTCCCCAGTAGGGTAACGAACAACTGCGACTCCTAAACCTTATTCCTCCAAGGAGAAATCAACACTCTCCATAGAGTCTTCTTAAAGCCAGTATTCCCCAGCAAAGTTTCTCCTCAAACAACGGAACAAGAATTCCCAGCAGAAACATCCTAAAACAAAAGGAGCATACCCTTCTTCCCCAGCAGCAAACTGGAAGCTCATTCCCCAAGGCTCATCAGCATGTTGTCAAGGATTAAATTTCCTAGATAAAGACACGCTGCAAGAAATGCATCACATTCATAAACCATAACGCATACATGACAAATGCTTACATCATAATCTCATTTATTTTGAGAAACTTCATTAATCCATGCATCTCATACATCACGACATTGCATACAACTAACTCTTTATCTTTTCAGGAAAGATCAATCAACAGATGGCTGTCATCAACAATTTTTAACAGGTCCAAGTTTAGTTTCTAAAGCAAGATAGAGCAACTACCTATGTGACCAGATGCAGCTTTACGCAGGCTCATCATGAAACAATCTTACATGGATTCCTATTCATCATTGAAGTAAACCTTTTCAAGTTCAAGATTAATACCTATAACAAGCCAGGAAAACTATCTGTGGATGACTGATTGTAGATTAATACCTGTAACAAGCCAGGAAAACTATTTATGGATGATTGATTGTAGATTAATACATGTAACAAGCCAGGAAAACCATCTACATGAAGAGATTGTAGATTAATACCTGTAACAAGCCAGGAAAACTATCTTTCTTTCTCAGGTCAGAGATTAATACCTGAAACCAGACAGGACAACTATCTCAATGACCAACCTTTCCAAGTTCCAGATTAATACATGTAACAAGCCAGGAAAACTATCTGTGGACGACTGATTATAGATTAATACCTGTAACAAACCAGGAAAACTATATACATGAAGAGATTGAAGATTACTACCTGTAACAAGCCAGGAAAACTATCTTTCTTTCTCAGGTCAGAGATTAATACCTGAAACCAGACAGGACAACTATCTCAACGACCAACCTTTCCAAGTTCCAGATTAATACCTGTAACAAGCTAGGAAAACTATCTACATGAAGAGATTAAAGATTAATACCTGTAACAAGCCAGGAAAACTATCTTTCTTTCTCAGGTCAAAGATTAATTCCTGAAACAACACAGGGCAATTATCTACACGACCAGCTGAAGTAACCCTACCCAGGTTCCTTCTTATTTCCAGATGAAGTTTAACATGGACTCATCATGAAGCAACCCTACCCAGGTTCCTTCTCAGACATTTCCAAATGCAGTTTTACACAGACTCATCATGAAGAAACCCTACCCAGGTTCCTTCTCAGACATTTCCAGATGAAGTTTAACATGGACTCATCTTGAAGAAACCCTACCCAGGTTCCTTCTCATTTCTAGATGCAGTTTTACATGGACTCATCCTGAAGTTACCCTACCCAGGTTCCTTCTTATTTTCATATGCAGTTTTACACAGACTCATCATGAAGTTACCCTACCCAGGCCCCTTCTCATTCCCAGATGAAGTTTTACACGGACTCATCCTGAAATTACCCTACCCGGGCTCCTTCTCATACACTCCTATAGAAACAGTTCATATGCAATCTAGATATGGATGACATTCTGTTACTTACTCCAGATTCCTTCTAAATACTATTCAGATACGGCCCAGATACGGATGTCATTCTGCCACTCATTCAACATACCTTTCAAATACAATCCAGATACGATCCAGATACAGATGTCATTCTGACATTCATTTAATATATCTTTCAGATTTGAGTCAGATAAAATCCATTTATGGGTATTATTCTGATACTCCCCCCATTATCTTTGTTGGTTCAATTTAAATCTCTCAACGATTTATCCTAATTCTTTCCGGTAGACATTTTCTCTTGTTCAGATAAATCACTCCAAAAATTTATTTTGATTCTTCTCCAATTGAAGTAAAAAATTTAGACTTAGTCTAATTTCGGTCAACATCATCTTTGGATGGCATCTATAAGCTCATCTCCAACAACATTCCATCATCCCTCCAAATGGCATCTTTAAGCTCATTCCCTACACAGTCAACTAACACATCATTGAGTGCAAATTTCTGGGCACTCTAGTGTTCAATCATCTTCCACCTTCAAGTCACGAATGGCAGACTCTCCAATCTAACTCTTCAGGTTCAAGAAGATTAAATAGGGGAAGCTGTTGTACCCCAAAATTTTCCCTCTCATTTCTCAAGTATTTTCTCACAAGATCTTCCATGACATCAAGTTTGCAGAACTAATACATCAATTTAAGTTTGAAATTGACACAAGGGAAAAATGGTCAATTGCATACTGAAAAGTCAAACTTTAACTTTTGGATCAAAATCAAGTTTCAAGAATCATATTTCATCAAGACATGTTGGAATATGAAATTTTTTTCATCAAGAAAATCAAAAGTCAAAGCTACTTTGGAAAAGTCAAAATTCTAAATACTTAGAAATTTTTCTAAGTGTTTAAGAAATATGACGAGTTCAGAACTTCTGGCCAGATTTTCACCATGATGCAAGATGATTCTGGAAGAACTTCTGACACAAGAATTCTAGACCTCAATGAGATCTCAAACGTTGCAGAACATAACTTCTCCTGCAAATGCTGGGATTTCAAGTTATACATCCTTGAAGACACGTCCCTAAAACTAAAACACTTAGTAAATTCTAAGTGTGATACAGTGGCAGAACCGACTGTTATACTGGTTTGTGTTTTTTGTTCGCAAATATTGCGGTAAGCAAGAGTCGCCACCTACTTTTATTTCATCCAACAAAGGAAAGGAAAATAAATAGAAAAAACCATTTTTCGAGAGTTTTTGAGTACGGGGTGTAGATTATAGAAAGGGGAGGTGTTAGCACCCTTTCTATCTGTGGTTTTCCACAGGCTCTTAGGTACTTTCTCATTTTGAAATTGCTTGTGTGTGTTTTGAAAAGTTTTTGTTTAACTTCGTGATAACCCTTGTATCTGTCCTCAAGAGTGTGACGAAGTTGTTTTGAAAATTGTTTTGAAAGTGTTTGTGTAAAGGAGTTTTTATTGTTTTTAGCAAGTACTTAAGAGTTTCTACCTACTCGAAAAAAGACTGTTCGTTCTCGTTTCCTTTAGACAGCACTATCCTATTATTAAGGAGTAGGTAGCCTCATCGTTGGAGTTTTAAGGGACATTAAAAGGGACAAGTACGGTCACAAAAGAAATGGTTAGGAAACCTTAATAGTTACCCTAAAGTCCTAAAGATCTTTCTGAGGCAATATCCGAACGGGTCATTTTTTATCTTTTGGGACTAGAGGACTACCACTAAAATTCCCTATGCTTCATGACCATTTACTGAAGGAAACCAAAGTGAGGAAAATCCTAGGAGTGAACATGTAGACGTGTTATTTTTCAGTTTATTTATCTTTGCACAATTAGGGTTATCTACCGTTTTAATTTCATTTGTCTTTCGCATACAACCTATCATCCATACATCTAGCAGTTTATAATAGCAGAAAGTAAAGTGCGAGAAATTAAAGTTCTAACTATTACAAGGCCTCGGGGAGGGGGTATACATAACCAAAACTTGGGGAATGAAAACAGTAAATAGGGAATGACGATAAATGACCTAATTAAACTATTACAATCTCGAAGCAATTACAATAATTTGAAAAATAAATAAATAAATAAAGCGCGCGCGAGGATGGACACGAGAATTAAATATCCTAATGAATCTAATTAATTAAAAAATATTTTGGTGTATTTTTTATTGAGAAAATAATTAAATTGCAAATTAAACCTAATTTCTAGTTAATTTTATTTAACAAAATAATCAATGTTCAAATAATTAAGATAATTAATTTTCAAAAATTAATTTTAATTATAAAACCTAAATCTATTTTTTGTGATTTTTTGATTTAATAAAAAATAATTTTTCTTTTTCTAAAGATAATTAACAAATAATTAAAAAACAAAAGAAATAAAGAAAAGAAATAAATGGGCCTGGTGTGCTATTGGCAATCTGGGGGGGGGGGGGTGAAACTGAAATTGTACTAGGCCCAAGATGCTAGCCCAGTACTCAGCGTGAGATCTAGTGCAGCTGGTATGTAGGAGGTCCACCACGTGACTGCTTGTTTGAGGTGTCAGATATGGGATGCAGACGATCTAATGGTGTGGATCTTGTGGTGCATGATAGGCACTTGGTTGCATGGAGTATGGAATCCTGCAAAGCGTGTTAGGAAAATAATAAAATGCCTGGACCTGGGATCGAAACCAGGTCCTTCCTCTTACCAGCGTTACCCTTTGCAATATGTGCTGTCTTATTTATTTGTTAATACAATAACATAATAACATTATAAAAGAAGTAAAATGATATGCCTCAGGAAGCACGCGCGATTTCACATCAGCCAACCGAGCTTTGACACGTGATCATCTTCTTCAAGGAAGCTGTCATTTTAGGTGAGGACCTTTACCCACGAACACAAGCTGTAACTATAACCATGCAAACCTCAAAAATATCAACCAAGCAAGATAAATTAAATCCAAACATACATATCAACTAGTTTTGATCTTGTGAGTATGATGGTATCCATCTTTTGCCCTGATTTTATTTGTATCAAAAAGCCCTAAAACGCAACCTTAAACCCTAACAATGGCAGTTATCTATACATGCGCTAAAAATCATAATTAATCACACAAATACATTCTAAATGATGATACAAACATGAAGACATGCTTAGAAATTATTCATAATGCATATATTAGCATAACCAAATTCAAGAAAAGTGGCAAACTGTGGTACTGTAAGGTGAGGATTCCTGGAGCTTTTACGCGTGCAAATGATGCTGTTAGCTTCAGGAGGTTCCCAAGAGTGGATTGGTGGCCTTGAATCACCTTGAACCGCCCTCTAAATTAGAATTCAAACAACATTTTTTTGGTCAAAAATTGGAGTTTTTATGGACTTATGGAGGCAGCCTTTTCGTGTCTTTTTGGTCTGGCAACATTGTATATATGTATTAGAATACATTAGGTCAACAAAAATAGATTGAATCTTGAACAATCATGGAGAAAAGATTTGATTTGTTCCTTGCATTATTTGTTTCCAAAATAAGCCAAATCATGCAATTTTTATCCCAATCAACCTTTGCACGATTTGATCCTTGTTTGATAGCATTTATCATCTTCATCCAATGCCAAAATCATTCCAAAAGCAACTTATATGATTTATTTTGATTTTATTTGAATTTTAAATGAATAAAATCACAATAAATTAAATCAATAAGTTAATGAGGCATGGAGTGGTTCATGGGTCGTGTACCATGTTAGGAACAAGCTCCAAACTTGAAAAGATAGGCCCATGTGGAGAAAATGCCATTTTGGGCATTGTTGACTTTGTGCAAATTTCCAAAAATGGTCAACTTTGACAAGGCACATCTCTCTCAATTTTGACCCTAAGATGGTGTTCTTTGACTTTTTAGAAAGCTTAGGATGTCCTATAAATAACCCTTTTTGTTTAACCTCAATTGGATCTTCCATGTTCATGTAAGAAGCTTTGACTTAAAAGGTATTTTTGTTGACTTTTTGAAATGACCTATAATGTCTGAATTCATATCTTTCCACGAGTGCATTTCTTGAACTTGAGGGATGAAGATGAGTTGTGGGGAATTGCATCCTCTTCAAAATGAGCCTTGGATGGGAAATTTCTAATAAAGTATGAGAAAGTTATGTCTAGGAAAAGTTTGGTTGACTTTTCCGATAGAAACCCTAATTTAACAACTTTTGAGTTTTGATGAATTTGGGGCATTCCTTGAGGAATCATGATCAAACCTTTATCAAATGATGAATGCTACTTCAAAATGTTTATGTTGACCACAAATCTTGAAGTTTGACTGCACGTGGGTCACAGTTGACTTTTAACCTAGTATAGTTGATTTTCAGGCATTTGAGCAGTTGACTGAGCTAACTTCTTGTGCAAGGCATGAAAATTGACATGGATGGTATTGAGAACATATTAGGGCAATGTAAATCATTTGGGACCCTTGTAACTCAAACATATTGATGATAATGGAAACCCTAGTTTGAGGCTAATTGTCTTAGGAGGAGGATTTGTCTGGTTAATCCTTAAGCATCCTTGTGCAAATTGAGGACCTCAATGAGCATGTTTTGAGTAAAATGAGAGGGCAAATTTTTGGGTACAACACTAAGTATTTTCAAATCAGAATTTGGTTACAACTTCTGGGCCAGTTTTCATGTAGTTTCAGGAAGAGTTTGCAAGAGGTTCAAAGAGGGCCTACAAAGCATATTACAAGCTTTCTGGAAAGTTTGAGAATTCCTTCAGAACATGCTGGAGCAGGGAGGTTCAAAGATCAGAAGATTGGATATTTATTCTAAGTTGCGCTGATGCTGAACTTCTGATCCAATTTAAGCTATGATACATAATCTCATACTGCAGGTTTCCTGTTTTGATAAATCTCATCATCATTTAATGCTCACACCCACTTTTGAGTCTTTATCCAAAGGATTTCCCCACGTGTGGCATAGAATTACGATTGTTGTCCTTGAAAAACAAACTTTTGTACAAGTGTATGCTGGACCCATGCTTTACCTTTGGTTCTGAGGGTACTTTTCCTCAATTCACCTTATAAATCCAGCTTAAGCGCGGCTAAAGCTGCTAACCACCATACTTGTTTAACCTTGGTTCAAGAATAAGTCAGCGCCCTAGCATGATGGTTGTACTATTGACTTATCCAAGCTACTAAATCCTTGCCTATAAATTGAACTTCATTTGCAACTGTGAGGGGGTCGAAAAATTGAAAAGAAAAAGCCTTTAAACCTTGCTGAAATTCCCAAGAATCCGACACTGCAAACACAAATACAAAACCTGCTAGTTTCTGATTTTTGCATTCATATTCCAATTTTCCTCTAGTGTTTCTTGACCAAATCATCAACATAGTTTCTGATATACATTTAGAAACAATCCCAACTTCTATTTACAGACTATAATACTATCTCCACCAACCTCCACTTAAAAATCAGAACTTTGCACCTTAACTGCTCTAGAATTTTCTAGCCATTCATGGGTCAAGTTAAGGGTTGTTCCAGCTGTCTGAGAACGTGAGGAAGCTGACCAGAACATCACAACAGTCTGAATTAGGTTCTAGTTCACAAAACTATTTTCAGTTGCAAGGTAAGTTTCTTCTGACTTGTGTCTCATTACTTAGGAATTGATAAGCTGGCATGCTCAAAAATACAATGTAGACATCCTGACTCTGATGTTGTACATATTAATACATTTCATGTATTTTTTGCCTACATAGGGAGAATTTCAGTTCAAAACTTCTTGAGGAAGTTAGGATTCAGAATTAGGATTATCAAAATTCATGCTTGCCGCTGAGTTACAGTTCTAATGCTTTATATTTCTGAAACCATGATGAAACCTGCCATAACTGTTATGTTTGTATTTTCTGTTTTGTTGAGAAATGGCTAAGTTGCAGATGCTCTGACTGGCATGGAAAAGGAGATGAAATTCAGCATCATAGTTTTAATTTGCAATATATGTTTATGTTTTTGCTTCTAATACCGGATGTATAGCCACCCTAGTGGTAGAGAACACACGCATAAAACATTAGTGCTAAGGGTCCTGAGTTCTAGTCCCAAAAACACCTTTTTATGTTTATTTCTCAACATTTTTACCCATTATTTGGATCAGAACTTCTAGGTCAATTCCCTTTAATTACTTATCAAAACAGTGATCATGGACCAGAACTTCTAGACATTCTCATCCAACAGCATTGACACTTGACTTACCCATCATCAGAATTTCTAGGTGTCCAACTACATCAGAACTTCCACACTCTCTCAATAACCAGAACTTCTAACCTTCAAGTAACATTAAAACTTCTAGGCTTCCAGTCACATCAGAACTTCTAGGATTTCCCTTATTCCAAGAACCCCAGAACTTTAGTGTATCCGGACCCAGAACTTCCGTCCCCCTTTTCTGCTAACATTTTCTTTCTCTTGCAGCACACCAGAGTCAGAACTTCTGTTCTCTCCTATTTCAGCAATGCGCTGATCCTGACCCCTTTTTCCTCTGATCATTTTTATCATCATTTTATTTTCATTAATCAAACACACCAAAAACATTTTTATATTCACATACTTTATCTTATTTCTTTCAAAACCAAAAGATAAAAAAAATATTTTCTTAAGCAAACTTATTTTCTTCTCTTAACAAAAACAAAACGAGTCCATTTCATTTCTTGTACATTATTTCAATATGGTTGTAATAGATAATTAGGACTTTAAATTTCTTGCAATCCCCATTTGTAGATTTGTACACCCCATCCCCCTAATGGTTGTAATAGCGTAGAATATTTATTTTCAGCAATTTATCACTTTCATATAAATAGTAAATTAGGATGTATAGGAAGATAAAAATCAACAAGTAGATAACCCTAATTCAAGATAAACAATGCATGAAAATCAAACACACTATTCACACATGCACTCCTAAGGTTAACTCCACTTGTTGCCTAAACAATGGTCATGTTACACATGTGGGATGTATTAGCAAAAACAATAAAAAATACAAGATCATAGTCCGTCGATGATGCTATGAATGTTGCCTTGAAAATGATCTTAGTCCCTTAAAAATAAATACTAAGATATCTCACAACATTTCTATCATGACTATACGATGACCCACGCCCGCCCCTTTACATCCAAAGATAAGGCTTCTTACCAATCAATGGTAAGATAGCAATATCAAAGGAAAGGAGAGAAATGAACAAAAGACTTTTGAGTAGTGTGATACGGTGGAAGAACCGACTGTTAATACTGGTTTGCGTTTTGCGTTTTTTGTTTGCAAAATTTCGCGGTAAGCAAGAGTCGCCACCGATTTTTATTTCATCCAATCATGGAAAAGGAAAAAGAACAGAAAAAACCTTTTTTTCGAGATTTCTGAGTACGGGGATAGATTATAGAAAGGGAAGGTGTTAGCACCCTTTCTATCCATGGTTTTCCATGGGCTCTTAGGTACTTGCTCATCTTTTTAAAATTGCTTGTGTATGCTTGTTTTGAAAAAAAGTTTTACTTTGTGATAACCCTTGTATCAGTCCTCAAGGGTGTGACGAAGTTGTTTTTGAAAATTTGTTTTAAAAGGTGTTTGTGTGAAAAGTTTTGTTGAGCAAGTACTTAAGATTCTACCTACTCGAAAAAAGATTTTTCGTTCTCATTTCCTTTAGACAACGCTATCCTACTATTAAGGAGTAGGTAGCCCCGCCGTTAGAGTTTTTAAGGGACGTTCGAAAGGGACGAGTACAATCACTAAATCAATGGGTTGGAAACTTTAGTAGTAACCCTAGAGTCTTAAGATCTTTCTGAGGCAACATTTTCGAGGCAACATTTCTGAGGCAACATTTCTGAGGCAACATTCGAATGGGACATTTGATTTTTTAGACTGAAGTGAGGCAAACCCTAGGAGTGAATATGTGCATGTGAATTTTTCAGTTAATTAGTCTTTGCACATTAGGTGATCTATCGTTTTAATTTTCAGATAATCTTGCCATACAATTCTATTAACATACATCTAACAATTAATAATTACGGAAATTTAAAAGTGCAAAAATATAAAACCTAACTATTACATGGATTTCGCAGATACAAAATTACTTAACTGAAAATAAAATGTGGCAATTAAAAACCTAATTAAAATCTATTACAACCTCGAAATAGTTACATAAATAATAATCAAAATGGTAATTAAGACGCGCGAGGAATTAAATGCAAAGAATTAATTAAGAGACCTAAAATCTAATTAAAAAATTATTTGGTTATTTTTGGAGAAAAATTAATTATTTACAACCCTAATTTCTAATTAGTTTTAATTATAAAAATAAATTGAAATTAACCTAATTTAAACTAAACTAATTAATTAAAGAAAATAAAATAATTTATAAAAAATATTTTTATGTTTTTTTGTGATTTTGATTTGATAAAAAAGTATTTTTGTTATTTTAGAAAAAAAATCAATTGAGTGAATAATAAGAGAATAAGAAATAAAATAAAAATAGAAAAAGATTGGAGATGGGCCTAGAATGATGAAGTAGAATGGGGGTGCATCTCTGGATTTGATGGGCCCAAGGTTGGTGGCCCAAGTGCCCTACGTGGGATCCAGTGCAATTGGCTTTTGAGAGTCCACCATACACTACCTTTACTGGACCGTTGGATCTGAATTAGGGACTATTCACTGGCTGGATCTTGTGAGCGTATGGTATAGGCCTGCGCATGAGATGCATGGAATCTGCGTAAGATAAATCAGAAAATATGAAAATGTTTGGACCTGGGATCGAGCCCAAATCCTTATACTCACCAACAACGCGCTCTTCCACTGGGCTATGCTACTTTATTGTACAAATAATGAAAACATAATACAATATAACAAAACAAGTGGATTAGTAGGAAAAAGACAAAACGCGTACGCTGATTTGAATAGCCCAATGAGGTGGTGACAAATCACCTTCTTCTACCTCTAGCCCGTCGTCTTAGGTATGTAACCTATACCTACAAACCATGTCTATAACTAAAACTTGCGTGCTTCAAACATCAAAAATACACATGATAAATGAATTTGAAGACCAGGGATCAATTGGTCTTGATGTCACGATCCTCTAGTACCCTATTCTTGGGCTAATTTCGCTTGAATTAAGAAACCCTAAAATGGAGCTTGAAACCCTAGGAATGGAAAATGCATATCTAGGAATCAAAAATTCAATTGAATCATTCAGTCACATTGCAAACATATCCATAATCACAAATATATCAATCAAATGTGCTAATGATGCAAGAATTGATGTAATCGATTTCAAAAAATAAAGAAAATCGTGTGAGTGGTAGCGTGCGTTTCTGGGCGCAAGAGGACTTGCAAATGATCCAGTTAGCTCCAGAGATGCTCCAGGATGCGATTGGCAATGTTGGAATGGCTTAAATTGACCTGTAGCTTGAAATTCGATCCACACTTTTCTTTGAAATTTTGGAGTTTTGTTCTTGCTTTTTCACGACTGCAACCCTTGTAATTTGCCTTGTACTTGTTCATTATATACCCTTGAGTGAATTAGGGTTATAAAATTGTGCCATAGGTAATCTTTCTAAATTGAGCCAAATCATTCCTTTCTTGTACCAATCAGTCCTGATTCATTTTGGTCTTGATATCTCTGCATAATTTGATTGAGATCCTGTCATAAAATCATATCAAGACATATCTTTACTATTATTTGTCATTTATTTGATTTAATTCAAATTTTAATTAATAAAAAATCAAAATAAAATGAAAAATGAAACAAATAATGTGTGGGTGAATATTTGGGTCGTGGACCATATTAAAAGTGAGGTGCAAGCATAAAAAGTTAGGCCCCTTAGGCAAACAATGTAATTTTGGGCCCATATGACTTTTGGCAATTTTGCAAAAAGGTCAACTTTGACAAGGCATATCTTTTCCAATTTTAACCTTAGATGGGTGTTCTTGGAATTTTTAGAAAGCTTAGGGTGTCCCCTAAGCAACTCTTTTGGTCTCATTTCAATTGGGTCTTCCATGTTCATATAAGAAGCTTTGACCCAAAAGGTGTTTTTGTTGACTTTTCAAAAGGACCTATAATGTAGAAATTCATATCTTTTGACGAGTTCATATTTTGAACTTGTGGGCTGAAGATGAATTTTAGGTAATTGCATCCTATTCCAAATGAGCCTTGGATGAAAAATTTCTGATAAAGTATGTGGAAGTTATGCTTGGTCCAAGTTAGGTTGACTTTTCCTAAGAAACCCTAATTTAGCAACTTTTGAGTTTTGATGAATTCAGGGAATTCTTTGAAGAATCATGATCAACCCTTGATCAAATGATGAAAGTCACTTTAAAATGTTGATGTTGACCAAAAATCTTGAAGTTTGACTGTATGTGGGCCATAGTTGACTTTTGACCTAATATAGTCGATTCTCAAGCATCCGAGTAGTTGGCTGAGCAAACTTCTTATGAAAGGAATGAGACTTGACATGGAGAATATTGGGAACATATTAAGACCTTGGAAATAATTTGGGGCCTTTGTGATCCACACATCTTGATGAAAATGGAAACCCTAATTTTAGACACACTGCCTTAGGAGAGAGTATGTCTGGTCAACTCTTGGCAAACTTGAGCAAATTGAGGATCTCTAGGAGTATGTATTAAGTAAAATGAGAGGCAAATTTTAGGGTACAACATCTGCCCCTGTTTAATCTTCTTAAACCTGAGGATGTAGATTGGCTCGTCTGCCTTTCGTGATCTGAAGGTGGAAGATGATTGAACAATAGAGTGCCCAGAAATTTGCACTCGCATGAAGTCATACTTGATTTGTGATATCGGGAATGGGCTTATAGATTCCATTTGAAAGTTGCTAGAGAATTGTCGGAGATGGGCTTAAAGATGCCATCTAGAGGATGTTGATTTCCTGAGATATTCCTTTGATGAGAGTCCCTGCTCCTGTCATTGAGGAGGAATCTGCTGAGGAATGTTGGTATTTTTCTTGGGAGAAATAGAATTTTAGGAGCTTCAGTTGTCTGTTACTCTACTGGGGAATTAACTCCGGAGGTGAACTGCATATCTGGTCAGTGTAAAGACTGCATCGCAACTTACTGGGGAAAGGTGAAATTGACCGAAACTGGTCGGGTCTAGGTTTTACCGTGTTGTAAACTGTCGTTTTGGATAGTAGGGTTACTTCGATATGAAAGCCTAGATAGTAGGGCCGTGAGAAGGAACCTGGATAGTAGGGTTACTTCGAAATGAAAGCCTGGATAGTAGGGTTGTGATAAGGAACCTGGATAGTAGGGTTACTTCGAAATGAAAGTCTGGATAGTAGGCCTATGAGAAGGAACCTGAATAATAGGGTTGCTTCGATATGAAAGCCTGGATAGTAGGGCCGTGAGAAGGAAGTTCGACAATAGGGTTACTTCGATATGAAAGCCTGGATAGTAGGGCTGTGAGAAGGAACCTGGATAGTAGGGTTACTTCGATGTGAAATCTTGGATAGTAGGGTTGTGAGAAGGAACCTGGATAATAGGGTTACTTCGATATGAAATCCTGGATGGTAGGGCAGTGAGAAGGAACCTGGATAGTAGGGTTACTTCGATATGAAATCCTAGATAGTAGGGCTGTGAGAAAGAACCTGGATAGTAGGGTTACTTCGATATGAAAGCCTGGATAGCAGGGCTATGAGAAGGAACCTGGATAGTAGGGTTACTTCGATATGAAAGCCTGGATAATAGGGCTGTGAAAAGGAACCTGGATAGTAAGGTTACTTCGAAATGAAAGCCTGGATATTAGGGCTGTGAGAAGGAACCTGGATAGTAGGGTTACTTCGATATGAAAGCCTGGATAGTAGGGCTGTGAGAAGGAACCTGGATAGTTGGGTTACTTAGATATGAAAGCCTGGATAGTAGGGCTGTGAAAAGGAACCTGGATAGTAGGGTTACTTTGAAATGAAAGCTTGGATAGTAGGGCTGTGAGAAGGAACCTGGATAAGAGGGTTACTTCGATATGAAAGCCTGGATAATAGGGCTGTGAGAAGGAACCTGGATAGTAGGGTTACTTCAAAATGAAAGCCTAGATAGTAGGGCTATGAGAAGGAACCTGGATAGTAGAGTTACTTCGATATGAAAGCCTGGATAGTAGGGCTGTGAGAAGGAACCTGGATAGTAGGGTTACTTTGATATGAAAGCCCGAATAGTAGGGATGTTAGAAGGAACCTGGATAGTAGGGTTACTTTGAAGCGATAGTGTAGATTAGTTGACCCATTTGGTTTTGGGAACTGAGTTCCCATTAGTCGTCTGCAGATGTGACTTACATAACTATTGGATTTGTTGAAGCTAAATGTCTTTTCCTGGAAAGATATCAGGGTTAGTTATATGCGATGCATGAAATGCAGGGTGAGATGGTGTTCTCAAAATAAATGAGATTATGCTGTATATGATATGTATGCGTATGTCATGATGTATGATCATGAAATTCTATCGGGGTATGCTCGCGTTTGGGAAAATAAATCCCTGATAGTTGCTAGAGATTTGTAAATATTCTGTCGGGAAGAGATGCTTCTTGAGAATAAACTATGCGGGGAACGAACTTAGAAAATGTATTTTTGTAGGTGAAGTGATAAACTCTGTCGGGGATTGAGCCTCTATATCTACAGAAATAAACTCTGCTTGGGGGATGAATTTTACTGACTCGCCCGCGATTATGAACCTCAACTGGGGTGGTTACGTCCTGTTTCGGGAAAGCTGACATCAAATGCCTTTGGATACTTTTACTCTGTGGGGAGTGTATGTACCAATAATTAGGTTCCCAAGCTGGCTCTATCCTGGTACCTGCTGAGCAGAGTAACTGTAGGGTTTGACACTTCTTGTTTTTGCCCCTGTTTCTGGATTATAAGTAATTGTCTTTTGCTTCTTATGTAAATAATTATGAGCAACAATCATTTTCAAATGCATATATAAAAAATAAGTCATTGGACATTCTTTCAAAACAAAACAGAAAAAGAAAAAACAGATTGAAGTTTCTTGTGAAAATGATTTGTATTGACTTTTGAAGTTGGCATGTAATAGGAGTTTTTGTACAAAGAGGCTGACGCTCTAGTAAGAGAACACAGCCGAAAAATAGAAACTATACAATTTGTGTAAAAGACAGGAAAACAGCTATGTAAAACAACCCCATTGGGTTCCAACTCTGTTATTTCCTTTATATCTTGAAGTGTCTCATCACTTTGCTTCTTGGCCAAAGGTTGATCAGATTGGTTGGCGCCGTCCGATCTTGATAGTCGATGTCGAAGTCTGTTTGCAAGATGATCCAATGAGACATAGTGGTACGCTTTATATCCCTAAATTTTTCCTGGACCGCCCTTTCGGGTTTTCAGTCCACCGGGATACCCCTTTTTGCCCAAGCCGCCCTTTCGGGTTTTCGACTTGCCGGGTGTACAGATTTTTTTGCATTTTCATCCCTTACTTATTCCCGAACCCTTTTGGTTCGCCGGGAAGCACTTATTTTTGCCTAGGTCAGTCAACCTAGCGGGTCTTTGATTAGGCGTAGTATTTTTTCACTATGTCTGCATTGACAGGGTGAGGAAGGTCGTCACCATCCATGGTGGTTAGAATCATAGCTCCTCCCGAGAAAATGTTCTTAACCAGAAATGGCCCTTCGTACGTGGGGGTCCATTTGCCCCTGGGATCACCTTGCGGCAGTATGATGCATTTGATTACTAGATCCCCGAATTGATATTCTCGACGCCTGACTTTCTAGTTAAAAGCCTTGATCATTCGCTTTTGATACGTCTGACCATGGCAGATAGCAATAAGTCTCTTTTCATCGATTATATTTAACTGATCAAGTTGGGTTCGGATCCAGTCATCTTCGTTCAAACCCGCGTTCTTCATAATCCTGAGAGGAGGTATCTGGACTTCGATGGGTAGCACTGCCTCCATGACATATACCAGAGAATAAGGGGTTGCCCCTGTCGACGTCCGTGCTGAGGTACGGTACCCATGAAGAGCGAATGGTAACATCTCATGCAAGTCCTTATATGTCACTGTCATCTTCTGTACAATCTTCTTGATGTTCTTATTAGCTGCTATAACAACGCCATTCATCTTCGGCCGGTAGGGGAAGAATTATGATGCTGTATCTTGAACTGTTTACAGAGCTCAGTGATCATTGTGTTGTTGAGATTCGTATCATTGTCAGTAATAATTCTCTCTGGCACACCATATCGACAAATCAAATTATGTCGGATAAATCGCGCTACAACGTTCTTGGTTACTGTAGAAAAGGAAGCTGCCTCAACCCACTTCGTGAAGTAATCAATGGCTACTAAGATGAAGCGATGTCCATTGGAAGCGGTGGGCCTGATTTCTCCGATCATGTCGATGCCCCACATTGCAAAGGGCCACAGAGCTGTCAAGACATTTAAGGGGACCGGAGGCACATGCACCTTATCAGCGTAGATTTGGCATTTATGACAAGTTCAAGAGTGCTGATAACAATCGGCTTCCATAGTGGACCAGTAGTATCCTTCCCGTAGGATCTTCTTTTCCATGGTATGTCCACTGGAATGGGTTCCGAAGGTGCCTTCATGTAGATATGTCATGATCCTCTCTGCTTTATTCTTGTCTACACACCATAGTAGTGTGGAGTCATGGTTGCGTTTATAGAGGATTCCATTACTGAGGAAGAACTTTGAAGTGAACCTTCTCAGAAACTTCTTATCATTGACAGATGCCCCTTCGGGATATTCTTGAGCCTCGAGATACCTTTTGACTTCGTGAAACCAGGGTTTGTCTGCCACTTCTTTGGTATCGATTTCACAGTAGTGTGCTAGTTCATCCAACCTCTCAATGGTTATTTGGGGAGCTTCATTGTCCCACCTAAACTTGAACATAGAAGACATTGTAGCTAGCGCGTCCGCTAACTAGTTCTCCTCTCGTGGGAAATGTTCGAAGGTTACCTCCTCAAAGTGTGGGAGCAATGTCAATACATACTCTTTGTAAGGAATGAGATTCGGGTGCTTCGTATCCCACTCGACTTTGATCTGACTTATCACCAAAGGAGAATCCCCGAATACATTCAAGAACTTGATCCTTAGGTCAATAGCAGCTCAAAGGCCCATGATGCATGCTTCATACTCCGCCATGTTGTTGTTGCAATTGAAACGTAATCGGGCAGTGAACGGAGTATGACAACCCTCGAGAGATATGATTACAATGCCAATGGCATTACCTAGTGCGTTTGAGGCTCTATCAAAATACATACACCATTGGGATCCCTCCTCAGGTCCTTCATCCGGTCCAGGTTCTTCGTAGTCAGTCACCAACATAATATTCTCATTCGGGAACTCAAAATTCATGGACTGGTAGTTATCCATGGCCTGATGAGCCAAATGATCAGCCCATACACTCCCCTTTATTGCTTTTTGGGTTGTATATTGTATGTCGTACTCGGTTAAGATCACTTTCCATCTTGTTATCCTTCCGGAGAGAGCGGGCTTTTCGAAAATATATTTGACTGGATCCATCTTCGATATCAACAAGGTAGTGTGAGTTATCATATACTGTCTCAGTCAGCGTGCAGCCCATTCCAAATCGCATCAAGTTTTCTCGAGCAATGAGTATCGTGTCTCACAGTGGGTAAACGTTTTGCTAAGGTAGTATATTGCGTGCTCTTTTCGACCAGACTCGTCATGCTGCCCCAACACACACCCCATTGAATTGTCTAGTACTGTTAAGTATAATATCAATGGTCTTCCTTTAACTGGAGGCATTAGAATAGGTGGTTCTTGAAGGTATTCCTTGATTCTTTCGAAAGTGGTCTGGCATTCATCATTCCACTTTACCATTTGATCTTTCTTCAAAAGCTTGAAGATTAGCTCACAAGTAACAGTCAGATGTGAAATGAACCTGGCGAAATTCATATCTTTTGATGAGTGCATATTTTGAACTTGTGGGATGAAGATTAATTGTAGGGAATTGCATCCTCTTCAAAATGAGCCTTGGATGGAAAATTTCTGATAAAGTATGTGGAAGTTATGCTTGGTAAAAGTTTGGTTGACTTTTCCTAAGAAACCCTAATTTAGCAACTTTTGGGTTTTGATGAATTCAGGGCATTCCTTGAAGAATCATGATCAAACCTTGATCAAATGATGAAATTCACTTCAAAATGTTGATGTTGACCAAAAATCTTGAAGTTTGACTGTATGTGGGCCATAGTTGACTTTTGACCTAATACAGTCGATTCTCAAGCATCTGAGCAGTTGACTGAGCAAACTTCTTGTGCAAGGCATGAGACTTGACATGGAGAATATTGGGAACATATTAGGACCTTGGAAATAATTTAGGGCCTTTGTGATCCACACATCTTACTGAAAATGGAAACCCTAATTTGAGATACACTGCCTTAGGAGAGAGTCTGTCTGGTCAACTCTTGGCAAACTTGAGCAAATTGAGGATCTCTAGGAGTATGTATTGATTAAAATGAGAGGGAAAATTTTGGGGTACAACAAGTAGGTAGAAATGTTCTTTGTTTGTTGCTCACTTTAAAAACAAACACTAAACACTTTCAAAATAAACACACACCAAACACTTTCAAAACATGAAATATTTTCAAAAGAACAACACTTTGTATGCATTATTATAAAACGAGAACCATTAGAAATTTTTCCTAAACGAAGGCGCCTTTTCAAAAATACTTTCAAAAACCACCACAAAGTACATTTTCAAACAAAGCAAGTGATCTAGCAAGCAACTAAGAGCCCATAGATAACTATGTATGAAAAGGGTGCGAACACCTTCCCTTTTCATAATCTACCCCCCGAACTCAAGAAAATAATCTCAAAGGTCTTTTCTGTTCTTTTTAGCCTTTCCTTTTTGGATAAAAGAAAAGTCGGTGGCGACTCTTGCTAACCGCAACAATTGCGATCAAACGTAAAACATCCCAAGTCAGTTCTCCCACCGTATTACACATAGTTTTTTGCAGAATTTCTATCATATAATGCACTGCATCTGGGACACATGAGAATCTCAGAGTGTTTCTTCTTACAATGAATAATAAAGTCCAACCAACTTTCTCCTTTCTTTGGGTACGCCACTTTCATCTACTCTTCTTCTTTTTGGATGCGCCTTTTGACATCATCCATCTCAGCATGCTGGCTCATTTCCACCATGTTTACTTCGAGGTGGGGACCATTAGTGATCTTGACCTCTTGGAATTTGATTCTAAGGTCTTCAATGGCCTTCTTCATTTTAGAAACTGGGGTAAAACCATCAGTAGTTTTACCCTTAGCATCTTTGTTGACGAAGCCTTCAGTAGCTTCCTTCGATTCGACACCTACAGAAAAATCATAGGTGATTTTGCCTTCAGTGTCCTGGTGGATGGTCCCTCAGTGACCTCAACCATGTTAATATCTGCTGGTTCAGCATAGTTGGTATCTTCTATCTGAAAAGGGTCATCATCAACCTTCATCTTTCTCTTTTCGTTGAACCTTAGCCTTTCATCTCTGATAACATTTTGAACTAGATCCCTGAAAAGAAAGCATTGTGATGTTTTATGTCCTAAAAAATTATGATATTTGCAAAAACCTCTTTTCTTCCGTTGTTCTAACGGAGAAATTTTGGCGCCAAGTGAAACTATCATCTAGCCATCCTTCACTAATAAATCAAAAATTTCATCATATTTCGTTACGTCGAAAGTGTATGTTTTCTTAGGGAATTTACCATTCTTTTCAGGTTCGACAAGATTCTTTAAATTCAAAGGGGCTAAGACTTTACAAGAATAGGGTGGGCCTTGTTTCATTTCATTCAAGTCCACTTCGCCTTCTTTAAAGCCTACAGGGTCACTATATATTTTATGTTTATATTCTTCGGCTTCGATGTATGCAACACTTTCTTTTCGATTACTTTTATTTTCCCTAGCCTTTTCGGCCTTTAGACATTCGACTTGTCGAACTCAGTCTGCTAATTGGGACATATACCTTAAGTATTGAGTTCCTAATTTATTTCAAATGGAGTAATCTAAACCGCCTGCGGCCATTTCGACCTACTCATGTTCAAGCACTTACACCTTGCCTTCAACAAATGGAACCTGTTTAAGTAACCATCAATTATCTATGTGAACTTTATCTTGATACTAGCCAATTCATTGAGACTGATCTTTGATTGTCCCATATAAAATTGTTCATGGAATAATCTCTGTAAACAAGTCCAATCATGGATGGAACTCACTGGGAGGGTGGTAAACCATGTGAAATCATTTTTGGTTAGCGAACTAGGGAAGTATTTTATCCTTAAGTTTTCATTATTCGCTATGTCCCCAGCCTCGATAAGATACCTAACTATGTGTTTGACAGTGGATTCGCTGGTGTCACCAGAGAATTTTGTGAACTTGGGGACTTTCCAACCCCTGGACAATTCAGTTTGTAGAACATATTCAGACAAAAGGGATGTGTAATTTAGCTTTCGAAGGATTATATTTACCCTATTTTGAGCCATTAATCTATCGACCATGGATACTAGATTATTTTCCCCTGGGTATTCGTCTTGTCGAACACATTGGAGGACTTCGTCAGCGTCCTTGTTTCTATTGACCATTACTATCCTTGGGGATTGAACTTCCCTTGGTATGCCTGTTTGACCCTAGGTTGTTCAATTCTTGGCCCCTGATTGACTTTGTCAACATTTTGCGCAATGGGTTGCGCTTGGTTAACTGTTTAATTTTCTTTGAAAACTACTCCCTGGTTTTCTCTTATCCACTATGGACGGGGATGTTGCACTGGGGCTCTAGAGGTACCCAAAAAATCTGAAATTCACGCCATCTGCGCTGCTAACTGTTGATTTGTCTTGGAATTTTGTTGGTTAGTTTGAGTAGCACTTTGGATTAATGGTTTAAAGATTGTACCCATTTGTTGGACTAAAATACTAACAATTTCATGATTTCTATCATCCATTTGTTATCGAAACGCTGCTGCAGAATTCTTTGTTAGAAGAGGTAGTTAGGGAGCAAATCCTGGGGATGAAAAATTTTGACTCATGTTATTATTTCTTGATCCTGGTCCTTGTAATGGTGAAAAGGTAGATACTCTTGGATTAGGGAATGTTGATGTACTACTATTTAAGACATCCATCATCGTTGTTGGCATGTGTCATACTCCAAATTATGCCCTATTAATTTCTAACTAAATTTTTTTCATTATTATTACCATTTTCATTATAAAGTTTAGATTGCTATTGATAAATTCATTGGGGGTTTTAAACCTTGAAGAGGGGGTGAGTTTTTTATAAAGGGGTTTATGGGCTTTCTAAATCAGAAAGCCCCATGTAAAATTGATGATCCATTCGATTTTCCTTACAATTAAAGAAGAGGTGTATTTAGTTCTTAAACCCATTAATTGAGTAAGGCTCATTTTCATTGCTTTCACTTTTTTTGGAGAATTACTAAAAGTTGGCCCATTTTTCTTTAGCCTATTTGATCATTATAATTGTCTGGCTAATTATTGTTATTACATTAGTTTTATTATTATTATTTCTATTATTATTTTTTCATTATTATTATTATTAGAAATAATTATTTTGTTAACTTTTGGGTAAAAATTAGAACAAAAACCCTATGTTCTAAAAAACACAAGAGGCGCCCTGACTCACTGTTTTTCTTCTTCACTAAGACAACTCAAAGAAGAGGCCCATATCCATAATTCCAGATTGAATCAAAACAAATCAATTGGAAGATTTTTTTTGTTGATGATGATTGATGAGAATATACAAGTAAAAACGTCTGGATATATTGATTAATACAGAAACCCTAAGAATACAATCTCTAATTTTTAATCAAATTAAATATGAGATTCTTTTAAAAAATCATATCAATTACAGATTCTAAAATTCATAATCAACAATTCATAACGACAATTAACCTAATATTTCCTAATTTATCTAAAAAATCTAAGACTAAATAAAGCTAAAAATTCTAAAGAAACCGGAGGAGAAAATTATAACAAAAAAGAAGAGAAGAAGCATAAGAGGCGCATCAATCTTATTACTTGAGATCTGGGTTTCAACTTCTGAAATCCTAGATCTGTGTTGCACCACTATCACCTTCAAGCCATCATCATCGTACCTGTCAAAAAGGGGGAAGAAATAAATTAGAAGGGAGAATCAGAAAATCAAAAAATTAAGAATCACGACAAGGAGAGGTAAGCTTGAAACCACTTAGATTTTAGGGTTTTGATTGCATCATGATTGATGTTTAATTGTATGATTGAGGTTTAATTTGGGGTTTCTGAGGTTAAATTAGAGTTAGGTTAGGGTTAGGATTCATCATATTAGGGTTAGGGTTCTTAAGACTAGGATTAGGGTTCATCGTTGTTGAAGGTTGTTGGTTTTTTAAGGTTAGGGTTCATCTTGAACCCTTAGGGTTCATATGAACCCAGATGACGTTTATGTTTGAATATGGTGTTGCCTTGGCATAGACATCGGCTAAATCGTTTTCTGGTTGGTGGCACCCAAGGCGGAGGCGATTCCCGATCGCCTGAATTCTAGAGAGATGGGAGAGCATATCTCTCTAGAATTTTGTTTGAGAGATGAGAAAACAAGAATAGAGAGAGAAAGAAAACAGGAAAATAAGGCCCAACGCTGTGCCTGTATTTTTATAAACCCTCATTGGTTATGTGTTTGAGTTTCCATGAACCTTACCGTGCACTTCCCATCACAATCTTTGGATCATCATCAGACATCCCAGAAGCGCGCATCCATCATAATTATGTTATCTCTCTGACCTTGCACATTGGATCAGGTAGCTGTTTTGAGCCTAGCCCATCACTAATCACACCCTCCCTATTTTCTCAGTTTACTACCACGCTTGAAAAAACACCCCACATTGCATTCTAGGCCCAATTAAACATCTTAACTTGGGCCCTTGCTGAACAAACCCCCCCAGATTTGCTACTACGTTAGAAACTGTACCCTCTGCATTTTTGGGCCTGAATTCAATATCTGAATTCAGAGCCCTACTTTTCACACACCCTGATTTACTCAGTCCAAACAAAATACACCCCCTTGTGTTTTAATTAATTATTTTATTTTTTATATTCTATTTATTTTTATATTATAATTAACATTTTTATATTTAATATATTTATAAATTCTGAAATTATTTTATTATTATAAAACTCAAATATTTATTTTTTCTACTAGCTCATTATTTAATTACTTTTAAAAATTACATTAAAATTATTTTTCTCATGCTTTAAAAAGAGTTTTTTTTATATATTAATATATTTTAAAAAATACCTAACCAACATCAAATCATTTTTTTCTATCTTAATTAAAATCCATGAAAATTTTCAAAAAGAATTATGGAGATACTTTTAATCAACTACGAACTTCGTCTTACAATTCCGCTATTCACACACTCAGACTTGGTTCAAGTAGAATTCGAAATATCTTCGTAATCCATAAAAAATACCAACCAACTGCGAATTACGAATTGGGACTCTAATTCTTCCTAAGAGGATATGTAGGCATAAGACTAAAATCGTGGTGAGTTCCCCAATTAAAACTTAAAACCCTATCTCCTAAGTCATAATTCTAAACCCTAGTATCCTTGCAAACAAGGTAGATGAGGGGTGCCTAACACCTTCCCTTCGTCTAAGAATGAGTTAAACAATTTAGAATCTCTGACCAGATTAGGATTATCATTTATATTCCCTTCCTAAAGATAAAAATTAATGGTGAAGACTCTCATTTTAAAATTGATTATAGCAGCTGGAGACTCTGCTGGGGACTCAAACCTAGGGTTTAGAAGCCTTCCTCTTAGGTTTAGGATTTTTGTTTGGATCTCTAATGTTTTCCACATTTGATGTTATTTGTTTATTTTCTTTTATTTATTATTTATTTTTATCATATTATATTCATTTCATGGTGAGATTTTTATTTTAAAAAAAAATATTTTTAAAAAAAAACCTTAGAAAGAAGGTTCGTCTATTAGCCAAGGGGATACATCATTCCTATGAGTTTATGTGACGACTTCACCCAGAGTCAGTGGAATTCCGAAAAATAAATACGTCTCAAGAGACATCCTCTAGGGGGGTAGGACTTTGTAATGAAACCTATGACTCTTTGTATAACCCTTAAACCAAAATCTCATGGTGATACCTTTCATGGCCTAAAGACGAAAGTTTCGGTCTACAAAGAGGCTCCACTTAAGGGAGGCCCTTGTGCCTTTCCCTCTAGTGTTATCCATGATACCCTTAAGGAAACCACCTCATGGGGATGGTAGAATATACGTAGGCCAAAACTAGGAGCCTACCATTTAAGGATACCTTTCATGAAATCCCGTCACTAAGATACACAATCATACATTCATACATATTGAATTTTATATATTCATTACCCTCCATTTCCTTTTGTCTATATTATTAAAAGGATAAAAAAATAACCAAAGGTTTTTGGTGAAGTGTCCTAAAAATGAATGCCAAAGGGAAACAACTTGTTCGTATTAATACCATCAAGCCACATATGGAGAAGATCAAGACCATCAAAAGGGGAACTGTCTGAAAGAGCTTTGAATATGTTTACTCGTTGTTATAGGGATACCCTTGAATTAACAAAAGTGGAGGTACAATTGGATGTTGTTTCTTCCTTAATTCAGTTCTATGACCCTCCATTGAGGTGTTTTACCTTCCAAGACATTCAGCTAGCAACGACTCTGGAAGAATTTGATAGACTTTTGATTTTTATAAGGGGAAAGCTTATGTGGGAATCGGGCAGAATATTGACATTAAAAACTTATCGGATGGTTTAAGGATCCCTTATCCCGAATTGTCACTTAATTACAAAAAAGAAGGTGATGTACAAGGGATTAAGAGATGTTATTTGGAAACTAAAGCTCTTTATTTTTCTGATAACAAAGAATGGGAGTCTTGTGTTTATTGTTTAGGTTTGCTTGTGTTTGGTGTAATCTTATTTCTGTGGACTTTGGACTATATTGACCCTACAACTATAGTGTATTTTGGAATGCACAAGTTTTCAATGCAGATCCAACTCTCACTTTAATTGTTGATGTTTATTATGCACTTCACATTTGGTACGATAAGAGGGGGTATACTCTAAACAGTTGCATCCCACTCTTATATTATTGGTTTATAACTCATATCTATAAGGAAGATTACATGATTCCAAATCGGACAAGATACGAGTTGCCTCAAAAATTAAGGTCTCTTACTGCTAATTCTGTGTTGTAGTATATGGAGAGGCTTGACATTAGAGATATCATCTATAGTTGTATAGAATTTCCAAATGTTCCGTTGATTGGATCACGTGGTTGAATCAACTACAGCCCTACCTTGACTCTATGGCAACTAGGGTACCCTTTGGAGGATAAACCCGCAGATGAATAACTTCGACAATTGATCATTCATGACATGGGCAAGAACGACCAATAATTGCTCAACAAGATCATTCGAGCTTGGTGTAGGGTCAATAAAAGAAAAGCTAAAAGGAAGAATGTTGTGGAAAAAGAGCCTTACACTCAATGGGTTTTAGATAGGGTGCAAGTTGTTAAGTTACCGTTTGACATTCATCCCGAGTACAAGCCAGATGTCCCAGATTCTCTGTCTATGTCCTTAGAAGAAATAGACAATTTGAAGAATGCTTTGAAAAAATATCAAAGGAAGAAAGATGAATTGGAACTTAACCTTCATAACTTAACTAAGGATAAAATACAAATGCAACACATACTTGAATCAAAAGATCAACAGATTCAGAAAGATCGCGAGGCATTTGAGAAGGAGAGTCTTAAGCGGAAGCGTTCGACTGAAGGGTTGTTAAGTGCTACTTTCAACCTGGATTTCCACAAACAACAATTGGAGGATGCTTCTAGCGAGACCGGGAAATTAAATAGGTGGTACAAAAAGGATATGCAAGACAAAAAGGTGATGGAAGAAGATTTGAGGGCTCAAATCCAAAGTTTGGCGCAAGCTTATTTAGATCAAGAAGAACAAATGAAGTATTTTACCACCGGACTTTGAGATATCCAAGAATCGAAACTAGGGGAATACCTCAAAAGGATGATGATAGATAGAGTTCTCGCCCAAAAGACTGATGAATACAAGCAAGTGTGTCTTGAGTTAGAAGGCCTCCAAAAGGATTTCCTAATACAACGGAAACTCTATACAGAGATGAGGGATGAAAATTTATATTGGGAGGAACAATATGTAAAGATTGCCAAAGCAGGAGAGGATAATCATAAGATAATTCCTGAACTCTACCAAGAATACCGGTTCTAGAAAGACAAGCATGCAAGACTCACCTTCTTGGCCAACAATCTTATCGGCGACATCCCTAGGTGTTTGAGAGATGCACAAAATGTGATGGTTCCTCTTTTGAAAGATGTCGAAGACTTCCTCAAACTTTGTAGGACAATGGTCGATGGCTTCAGAGCATAAATCTAAAGGCGCACTTAAAAGACTTTTGTTTCCCTTTGATTATTTCTTTCAGCATGTTTAATATTTCAAGTATGAATATATTTCAATATCTGAATTGTATTATTTTTAAAGACAATAACTATTTCAATAAAGGCATTTGTTTTCGTATCTCGTTTACGTATTTTTTTAGATACTCAACAATAAAAAGAAAAACATATATTTAAATAAATATATATATATATATATATATATATATATATATATATATATATATATATATATATATATATATATATATATATATATATATATATATATATATATATAATGTATATCCAAGTGAATAAGACATTAAAATAAGAAGCCCTTAGCATATTCATACGCATTCATGCATTCACGGGCATTTGCATCTCATAAATTCATTAAAAAAAACTCATCATTTTTCAAAAAAACATTCTCCAGTTAAACCATTAGTATAAGAGCTAGGGAAGCGCCGCCTCTCTGACCACCATATCAAACAAGAGCCCGCCAACAAAAAGTGATGGATCAAATTGAAGAAAATCAAGTTGCATTCAAAGAGGATTTGGAGCAAGTCAAGGGTAACATTGACTCGATGAAAGAAGACATGAGTCAAGTTCTGCTAGCCTTGAAGAATATCCTTGAGAGGCAAGAACAGATCCCCAAGGCAGCCTTTGAAGAAGTAGCCCAAACCATTGGTACATCGAGCGGTCACTAACCAAGAAGAGAACCAAAATCAGGACTTTTGAAGTCGACTATAGCACAACAAGAAGTTAGGTAAATGGATACTGAAGGGTTTGTCCACCCCACCGAAGGTAGGGGTATCTCATACCTTGCAAATTTCGATCAACAACACGGACAAATACATAGATTTGAAGTATGGAGGCCATGACTTAGAAGATGTCCACCAAGCACCTCAAAGGACAACCCATATGAATGCTACTGAAACTCCATTGGCACTCAAATAGTACAAAGCTATTGAAGAAAGGTTAAAAGTTATGGAGGGTTACGATGCTTTCAATGTCGACGCTCTCGATATGGGTTTAGTTTCTGATATGGTGATCCCTCCTGTAGCAGTAGAAATGTTGAAACTAAGCCATTGGATTATATTGACTCGCACAAATCAAATAAAAATCGCCACCATGTTTTATTGTTTCAATAGGAATGGAAAAAGAGAGAATAACCCAAGAAAGAGGGGGAGGGAATCTAAGTTCGGGGGTTGGTTATGCAAAGGGAAGGTATTAATACCCTAAACATATATGGTACTCCGGAGGAACCTCTTTGTAAATTTGTGTATTTTGGCTATAAGTGTTGTATAAAAAAATATGGTGGAGATGAGAAAATAAATATTTTTTTACAATTTTTCACCCGCCGCGGTTGTGAACCTTTAGTGCCTACGTACCACCTTCCGTGCAATAGGAGATCAGAGTACTCGTAGTTCACCTTTAAAATTTTTAAAAACAAGTGTGTTGGTTAATTTTAGAGACGAGACATCATTGTCATATCCGAGTGGAAAACATACTTACTACCCACGATTATGAGAAAGGAGAATTTGCGTCATCTCAAAGTGGAGGATATAGCTTGGATTTAAAAATCAACAAAGCCTCGCTCAATATCCAAGTGGAAAATATCTCACTTCACTATATATTGTAGAAGTATAATAGCTCGCATCACTACAAGGATTGACAATAGCCTAATCTTTTGAGAAAAGTTTTTAAAATAAAAAGTTAAAGTGGAAAAGATATTTTGAATGAGATTATTGAATTTTAGTCTTCTCACAAAAAGGTCAAAGTATTGTTAAGTTGTTTAGAGTTTGATTAAGAAAATATTTTTGAAAAATGCATGGACCTAAAGTCCAAGTATATTTTGAAAGCGGTTCAAGTTTAGAAAACAAGAATAGTTTTCAAAGGAAGGAGAAGATTTTTGAAATTAAAAAAGATGGAAGGAGATGAAGAGGCTATCCTAAAGCATAAGGTAAAATATAGGGAAAAGAACCGTCTAACCAACAAGAATCCAACACTTGACACAACGAGTCAATATAGAATTCCCATCCTTTAGATTGAAACCAAACAAGAAAAGATAATAAACCTCTTAAGAAAACCAAGCATCAAATGCATTAGGTCTTTCACAATAATTGGGCAGAGTAACGGCTATATACAGACAAATTCCCAATCACAGACAAGACATATAATCAGAATAACCTGCATACAAAGAAAACAAACAACCCAATATCTCAGGGTAAGCCCCAATAACTCCAGGAAAAATAATAATAGAAGTCACAAGGTCCCAAGATAGTTTAAGGTCTCTAATCCTAAGTCCGAGAAATCCGCAACTCCAAAATGCCAAGGATAGTAACCAATAGTCCAAATAACCTTAAAGCTTTTTATAGTTCAAGTTGATTATTAGGTATCTTCGAAAATAAAATGAAAGCTCAAATGAGCAAAGATGAAAACAACATATAGATGCTAAAATAAATGGTTTATAAAAGTAAATACGTAAAGTAAAAGGCCAAAGACAAAAGTAAACTGTTAATGAGTTAGAGATTAGAGGTTAGTTGAATGACCATATTGAAACTTTTATCTGAAAACTCATTTAGAAGATTGATAAAACAAACCCTCTCAACAACAAGTCTCATTTGCTTTTTGTCAAGTATATCATTCATTTAAATTTTCAAAGCGATAATTAATGATCAATGATGTTTAAGTGCTTCACTTTGACCAAAGCTCATAAAGATTTATTAGAGGATTGATAAGACCAAAGCCTCCTAACAATGAATCTCAAGGTTATTGGTTCAAAAGTTTCAAATTAACATACTTGGGCTTGTAAAAATGGGTTTGGGCCACGAATGATCATTTCTCGAATCAGGACAAATTTTAGCACTATGTTAAGCAATTGTAAGTAGACTTATATAAAAGTCTCACCTATTTTGAGGCCGGTCAATAGAAATCTTTGTGCCACATGTTTATAGAAATGATATATAGATCATTCCGACAACATATAGTACAAGTGATAAATGGATAAGATGAAGGGGGGGGGGGATGTGTTAGATGAAATTTTAGTTTCAAATATCATGAACATCATTCATCCATCTCAGTGGATTTGGTTTTTCAACCTATCAACACCCTAGATCCAATGAGGTTGAAGAATTTGTCCCAAAATAAAACCCAAATCAGTATCACATTCCATGCCAAGAATTATGTACAAAAGTTCTCAATCATAAACTTTGATCAAAAGCAAAACTCTAAATACAATCCTAAGTCAAAAATTAGGTTAAAAAAATAAGGGGGTTGTAAAAAATCATGATAGTTAAACCCTAACTTCCTAAAGATCTATAAAAGTCAGAAATGGGGTTTAGAGTTCTTGGATTGAGGTGGAGACTTGATTTAAATATGCAAACTTTGAAACTAGCTAGCAAAGTGCTTAAACTAGAGGTGTTTTGGAAAACAAATTTTAGAAATTATGAAATCACATTTTAAAATTCAAGGAAAATTATCTTTGTGACCTCAACTCGTACAAGCACTCTAAACATTTATTTATGATTTTATAAGCATAGGTAGTTAGAATTTTTAAGCAATCAATGTGAATGATCAACCAAAACCCTAAAAAAGGAAATTAAGTTCAAAATTAATCTACTTAATCTAAAATTCAAATAAATTTGGTGTAAGGCCCCATAAATTTCAAGAAAATTCTAAGGATAAGTAAGTATTTTTTTGAATATTTTTAAAATGGATGGAAAATTAAAAATAAAATCAAAATTATATAAGTGCAAAAATATTTACAACAAAACACATTTAACTAATCAAATTAATTTTCGTGACCCTAATTTTTAAAAATTAAAATAAAAAATATATAAAAATAATAGACTCTCTAAGGATTCATGTCATATTTTTTTTATAATTTTTTGATGATCCAAACTATTTTTAATAAAATCAAGAACTTAATAGAAATAAGAGAGGGAAAATTTAAAACATAATTCAAAATATAATAAATAATGGTGACAGCGCGCAGAAGTGGGTCCCAGAGGTTCAAATGGACCAATCACGTGCCTTCTTCTTCATTTGAATAACCAGAAGAAAAACCCTAGAACCATGTTCTTATAGCTTACTCGTTTCTGCATGAAAATGGATGAGGTCTGAAGCAAAGTTGTAGATCTCATGGTGATCTACAACGTGACATCAAGCATTACATTAAGCGAATGCGAATTCACACAGGAAAAACAAATCACAAGCTTGTTGATTATCACTTTTTCACAAATTTTCAGAACACCAAGCAAGCTCAGATTCACTCAGATTTATACATCAAACTTATCGTTTGGCCAACTAAGAATGCAATGAACATGAATTTAACAATTAAAGACAACTGGAAATGGTGATGCAAGCTCAGATCTGAATTGATGAAGTTCAGACGATTTACCTAGTGGAGGAGTTCTACTGACCCTTCAAATTGAGCAAGGAGATAATAGAAACTCGGAAAATCACTTGAGAAAGCTTGAAAGAGAAGAGATAGCGACGAAGAATAAGAGCTCTTTGCGGAAATTCTGGAACCTTGAGAGGATTTGGAAGCAATTTGATGGAGATAGACAGAGAGGAAGTCCTGCTTCTGTAAGGATGAGGTGTGTGAAATGAAGAGAGAAAAGTCTATTTTATAATCGTTGGAGTGAGGTTAAGATCTAACCATGGTTAATCAAAGTTTGTTGAGCAAGCTTGATCAAAAGTGTGATTACATCAGCCATGTGTTTTGTGTGTAAAAGAGTGTGAGTTTGTTGTGTTTTGGAGAGAATAAGAGAGTGAAAATTGAATGTGATACGTGTGAGGAGTGAGCTGGTAGCTGGCACATAGGGGAAAAATGGGTGGAAATAATATTTGTTACTTTGGGACAAAACGAGGGAGGCACGTGCATGCATGATAATGCATTTGTTTGGCCTTTTTAGGCAAAGAACAAAGGTGATGATGCAACATTGAGGCCTGTTGCGCAATACCCTTAACCAACAGCATGAAATCCTTAATGACCAATCATGTTCTCTACTTGATATCTCTTCTATTTATTGACTATTTGAACTACCATTTGGTTCCTTAGAAAGATGGTACCATGGTCAACAACTTTATGTTGAAGAAAACAAAATTTGAAAACTAGAAGCTCCTTGAAATCAAGCTAGAAAATGCCTTCTTGCAACTGATCATGAGCATGTCACAAATATCTCTAAGTGGCTTGTCATTTTAGACAATTAAAAAACCCAACATTAAGTGACTATCAATCATGATTCAATGGACCAAAAAGGATGATTTCAAGCTTGTTGGAAACCTATGAGAGAAAGCAATAACCTTAAAGTTCAACATAACTCCAAATAAATCTTTAATCATGGCGAAAATTGATCATGAATGCATACTCACGCACTATTTGATGAAATGCCAGGTCTGGATGGGAAAGCCATGCGTGCGAAATGCCTTGTATTATGGGGAAAAATTCAGCATCATGGCACCTTCTTTCTATGATTATATCTTAAAATGTAGGAGTTATTTTGAAAATCTTCCTGAAGCCAAATTGTACCCCACACATGTATCTTGATCTTTCATGTTGAAATTTTTTCAAAAAATGAGTAATTCAAAGAGAAAAAAGGTGGTGAATGCATGCCCATGAACTGTTTGATGAAATGTTTGGCCTGGCACGCGCATGACAAGCCTGGTGGCTGGGCAAGATGACATATTAAAACTCCAAGTCCTAAGCATCGTATCTCCTTCTACACTTGACCATTTAATATGATTCTAAAATAAAAAATGAAGAGAAAACTTCAAACTCCAACTTTGATGTTGCCAACTGTTTTATTTGAGCCCAAATGAGCACTTAAAATTAGCCATGAAGAAATTAGATTTTTGTACATATTTAAAAATTTCACTAAGGGTCCAGAAATTTCAAAGCTCCATAACTTTTTCTCCTTTCACTTTTTGACTTGAGGCCTCTAATGCAAAGTTAAAGAATTTGGTATCCTCTTTCTAGGCATGTAAAGTTTGTACATTTTCAATAAAAATTGAGAAAGTTATGATCAATCAAAGTCAGCACTATGAACACTTAAAAAATCCAAAATTTCAAATAACTTCCTTGACAAGTTATCTCCAATTCTTACTTCCTCTTGATTTTATGCCACCATTGACCATGAAATGTTAAAATAGGTACATTGAATTGATAGTTGACCAAAAGTCCCCTTGGTCAACAGTTGACTTCTGACAAAATGACTAATTTACCCCTTTTTGTCAATTGAACCTTTCTAAACCAAAATTGATGATCAAAATTCCAATCATAGATGCTCATGGACATGTAAAGAAGCATGGAATTAAGTATTTCCCAAAAAGTCAGAGATTTCCTAATTAAATTCCAAACCTTATTTTTGATCCTCTATGCTAGGAGATGGTAAGATACATGCAATTGTGCCATTACCTATAAGACGACATTTAAAGAGACACACACACACATATATATATATATATATATATATATATATATATATATATATATATATATATATATATATATATATATATATATATATATATATATATATATATATATATATATATATATATATATATATATATATATATATATATATATATATATATATATATATATATATATATATATATATATATATATATATATATATATATATATATATATATATATATATATATATATACACAAATTAATGTGCTTGATGATCTTTCAAAAGCAAACGTAAAGATAGGATGAAGTAGGAGGAGTACCCAAACCCTAGTGTGACCTTGTTGTGATTGAGTTGATATGAGATGATAGAGGAATCTTAGGGGGAAAATTGGGGTACAACAGTTTCTCTTATTTAAGTGTCTGCTATCCGGAGATACGAAGATTAAAATCTTCGTGTCAACGCGATTGAAGATACTTAAATATAAAAAAAAAGCCCTATTTTTGGCCCTAAGATTCCATGAAATGCTTACGATCATGCACGCAAACAAACAAATTCAAAAGTGACACGGGACACCACTGGGGAAGAGGGAAATAAAACAAAGGACCAAAAGAAAATTTAGCCAGGAAAATAAATCACTGAGGAACAGAAGACTCAACTCTACTGGGGTAAAGCCCAATGAGGAGATAAGGAATCATCAACTCAAATAATAAGGAAAAAGTAATAGATGACAATGATTGACATATAACTATGAACTACCAACTCAATAGATGAAGATGGAAGATCAAAATATATAGACTCACAAATGACAGTGAGCTATCAACTCAATAGTTGAAGATATAAAAAAAAAGAATAATACCAACTTTTATTGATGGTAAGGAAACAAAAGACACACCGACGTTTACTGAAGGTGAAACTACCAAATTTCACTGCGGGTAGAGGATCAAAGATGCACCAATTTTTACTGAAGGTGAGCTACCAACTTTTATTGAAGGTAGAAAAAACGTATTAATAATAACAAGTTTCCCAAAATTCTGGCCTTTTACCTAGAACGGATCTCAACTTCTTCTTTAACTAAGGCATTCTGCCTGGAAAGGGTAAATTACAAGCTACCTCAAATAAAGAGACTGCCACTTGAAATGATTTCACAACAAACTATCTTTATCATATTGAAAATACTTGCCATTCATTGGAGTAATTTGACAATGAACTGCAAACTATCCACTCATAGCGAAGATAGCAAAATAAAAAGTAACATAAAATTTTACTGAATAGAAATGGTAAGATAATATCGATAAATACCAATATTATGGGTGGTAACAAATGATCGGGATCAATACTTATGACTGGAAACAAATGAACTTCCTTAGAGCAAAGTGAATCTCAACAAAGAACTATCTCCCATAATGACGAGGCTACCATTCATCGGAGTAACAAATCTCAACAACGGTCTGACTCCCATAATGACGAGACTACCATTCATCAAAGTAAACATATCAACAACAAACTATCTCCCTTAAAGAAGAGACTACCATTCATCAGAGTAAACATCTCAACAACAAACTATCTCCCTTAAAGAAGAGACTATCATTCACCGGAGTAACAAAATCTCAACAACGAACTATCTCCGATAATTTCGAGACTACCATCTATTGGAGTAAACAAAATCTCAATAGCGATCTATCTCCCTTAAATAAGAGACTACCATTCATCGGAGTAAACATCTCAAAAATGAAATATCTCCCTTAATCACGAGACTACCATCAATTGAAGTAAACAAAATCTCAACAATAAACTATCTCCCTTAAAGAAGAGACTACCATTCATCGGAGTAACAAAATATCAACAAAAAACTTTCTCCCATAATGATGAGACTACCATCCTTTGGAGTAAACAAAATCTAAAAAATGAACTATCTCATTTACACAAGAGACTAACATCCATTAGAGTAAAAAAAATCTCAACAATGAACTATCTCCCTTAAAGAAGAGACTATCATCCATTAGAGTAACAAAATCTCAACAACGAACTATCTCCCATAAAGAAGGGACTACCATTCATTGGAGTAAACATCTCAATAACGAACTATGTCCATTAATGACGAGACTACCATCCATTGGAGTAAATAAAATCTCAACAACGAACTATCTCCCTTAAAGAAAAGACTACCATTCATCGAAGTAACAAAATCTCAACAACAAACTATCTCCCATAATGACGAGACTACCATTCATCGGAGTAATAAATGAATCTTCTCTGGGAACTAGCAGACTTACTGGGGAAGTACAAGTTTCTCAAATAAGGAGACATGCCACTTGCTATTACGAGAAAGAGTTGTAATAGTGACTTCCTGGGGAAATACCGATATATTCCTACTGAAGAGGTAAAGTCTTCTCGTGCAAAATAAATGCACATTCTCAAGCAAGGGCTCAAAGCTTGCAGAAAACATAATAACAATGTTTTCGAGGACCACAAGTTCAAACTAGAAATAAACCACAATGAGACAGTCAACCAAGATAGCACCTGATGAGAAATAAACTCAAAAGGGAAGCACATTCCATCCAGATAATGAGCTGAATAGGAAGGCTGAAGCAAAATTCTTCCACGAGGATTAACTCAGTGGGGAGTTTGAAAGGATATGCACTTTCTGCTTAAGGTTGACACTCTATTAGAGAGAGGGTAACATAATTCTGCAAAATAGGGTAACATGCCAACAAAAACATTAATACATGCAAATGAGAAATGAACTTTAATTCAGCTATGCACGATGTATGTATGAATGTATGAATTCTATCATGTATATGTCGACAAAAAAGACATACAATATTGGGGATGACCAGACAAAATCAGTTTGGGTATAGTCAACACTCGGCTAAATCACATCCAAGAGGAAAATTTCACAAGAAACTAAGCACCAACTGAGGAAAAAAATTCTTATTTCACGGCTTAACTTCACTGGGAAAAAACATAATTGGAAAATAATCAAATGAAAATAATAAATCAGAACAATTACAGGAATATAACATCCTCCTCCTAACTTTAACAGGGAACATCACACAGACTTCAATGGGGAAAACAATGTTTCTACGTCTAGACTTCCAATGGAGATAATAATATCAACCTCATTAGGACAGATGAAAAACCACATCATCGAGATATCAACTGGGGATCTCGTGCTGACTTCAATGGAAGGATAATACCATATCATCGAAATATTAACTAGGGATCTCGTGCTAACTTTAATAGGAGGACAATATCACATCGTTGAGAGGAGCCCAAAATAAATTCTTTAATACCAAGAGTAATGATTACACAAAATTCTCTGGGGAGAAATCATGAAACCTCATGGGAATAACAACTTTAAGAGAGAAACATTAACTCAGCTTTACTTGGAGATTTAAGAAGTCAAACGATACAACAAGGAATCAAAATTATGGGGACTTTAAATCAAACCCAGCACTTGGTGGGAGAAAACCCAAAAAGTTGACAACTGTTTCAACACTTCTTAGAAAAGATATTGCCCTTGTCTAGTTTCCTGTGAAACAAACAACAATAATAATGTCATTACTACGAAGGACGATGTTTTGCAAATGATTTCACCTTAACACACAAAAGGAGAAGGGAATTTCCTCATATGCGCGAAGACCTTACTGGGGAATCTGGGATAGAGGCTTTAGACCATGAAAACCTGAAATCAAAATGAACCAAGACTTGACTGGGGAAAATGGGATCACAAACCCAACATCGTGCCATACATCAATTGGTATCACTCCAACTATCTGAGAAACACTAGAAGATCATACACATACCAGCAAAAGTGATCTGGGAGAACCTTCCTGGGGAATACATACTTTCGAAATTTCAAAGTTCGTCCATCCTTGGAATCACCATTTTTGTTTTTCTTGAGTCATAAAATCTAAAGTACAATGTAATTTGTAAATTCTTTTCAAAAAACAATTTTGTTTTGAAAATTACAATCAATAATAAATGGAGTCTTTGTAAGCATAATAAATAAGAATTGCAAAGAGTTGGATAAAAGCTTAAACTTTATTAATAGAATGGTAGTCTACGAGTGGCGAGACTCCATAGATGATTACAAAGTTTGGAAAATGGTAATATATTGGAAAATATACATTGAATTACAATGACCACTATTCTCCCTAACAACTTTGAATTCCTGAGTAGCGACGTCTGTTGAAGTATGGTGATAATCCGAGAATATTGTTACTTCAATGATCAAGTCTTGTCTGACGCAGTTACTTTCCAAGAAATCCTTAACTTTTCCATAGGTTTCCCTTGCGAGTTTCAACCTAGCGGGAAGAACCTATTTTGTTTATGTCTCTTATTTTTTCCTAGACCGCCCTTTCAGGTTTTCGCCTACCTTGACGCTCCTTTTTGCTTAAGCCACCCTTTCAGGTTTTCATCCTAGCGAGCTATTCTTTTATCTATTTGGGCGAAGTATTTCTTGACTACATCAACATTTATAGGACGTGGGAACTCCTCACCATCCATAGTTTCAAGAATCAATTCATCGCCAGAGAAGCCTTTCTTGACAACATATGGGCCTTCAAAATTGGGAGTCCACTTGCCCTTGGAATCAGCGTTAATATACATGATCTTCCTGAGCACGAGGTCTCCTTCTCTGAATTCACAAGGCTTGACCTTCTTATCAAAAGCTTTCTTCATTCTCTTCTAGTATAACCGACCATGACACAAGGTTATCATTCTCTTCTCCTCAATCACATTCAATTGGTCAAACCAGTTCTGGACCCATTCAGCCTCTGGCAACTTGGTTTCCATTATCACACCTAAAGAGGGTATCTCAACCTCTAAGGAGAGCACTGCTTCCATTCCATATACAAGAGAGAAAGGGGTGGCCCCTATTGAAGTGCAGACGGATGTGCGATACCCGTGCAAATAAAAGGGAGTATCTCATGCCAATCTTTATAAGTAACAACCATCTTCTGGATGATTTTCTTAATGTTTTATTAGCAGCTTCAACAGCCCCATTCATCTTTGGCCTGTAAGGAGATGAATTGTGATGGATAATTTTGAATTCTTCACAAATTTCTGTCATCGTCGTGTTATTCAGATTCGAGCCGTTATCAGTGATAATCCTTCTTGGCACACCATATCGACATATAAGATTGTTCTTGATAAAGCGGACTACCACCTGATTAGTAACATTAACATATGAAGTAGTCAATTTCCACCAAGATAAAATGATGTCCACTCAACTCCTTGGGTTAAATCATTCCAATCATGTCAATTCCCCATGTAGTGAAAGGCCACGGGGAAGAAATAACATTGAGAAGCGTTGGAGGCACATGAATTTTGTCAGCATAAATATGGCATTTATGGCACTTCTTTGCAAATATGTAACAATCCAATTCCATTTTCAGCCAATAATAACCTTCCCTAAGCATCTTTTTTGCCATCGAATATCCATTGACATGGGTACCAAAGGAACCTTAATGGATTTCATGCATCAACATGTCTACTTCGTGTCTATCCACGTATCTGAGTAAGACCATGTCATAATTTCTTTTGTATAACACATCTTCATTGAGAAAAAAGATGCCTGCCAACCTTCTCAATGTTTTTCTATCTTTATTAGACGCGTCAGCCGGGTATTCCCGAGTCAGGAGAAAATGCTGGATGTCATAATACCAAGGTTTTTCGTCTGACATTCCCTCTGCTAAAAAAACATGGGCCAGACTATCCAAATGTCACACTATGATACGAGGCACATTGTTCCATGTATTTACTTGGTAAATAGAAGCCAAAGTGGCTAAAGCATCCGCCATCTGATTTTCATCTCTGGAAATATGATGGAACTCAACTCTATTAAAGAAGGGTAATAATCTTCTAGCATAATCTTTGTAGGGGATCAAGCCAGGGTGACGAGTATCCCATTCTCCTTTAATCTGATTTATTACCAAAGCTGAATTACCATATACATCTAGAACTTTGATTTTGAGATCTATAGCCTCCTCGAGACCTATGATACAAGCTTCATACTTCGCCATGTTATTGCTGCAATCAAATACCAGCCTTGCAGTAAAAGGGATATGTGACCCATGAGGAGTAATAATCACAACACCAATTCCTTTCCCATAAACATTCACAGCTCCATTAAATACCATACCCCACCGAGATTCAGGATCAAGACCTTCCCCAGGAAAAGGTTCATCACAATCTTTTATTTTTAAATACATCACGCCCTCATCAGGGAAATCATATTTAATCGACTGATAGTCATCAACTGGTTGGTGAGTAAGATAATCCACTAACACACTGCTTTTTATAGCCTTCTGAGTACGATATTCAATATCACATTCAGACAACAGCATCTGCCAACGGGCAATTCTCCCAGTAAGAGCAGGCTTTTCAAAAATATACTTAATTGGATCCATTTTGGAGATCAACCAAGTAGTATGATTCAACATATATTGCCGCAACGGCTTTGCCACCTAGGCCAGAGCATAACATATGTTTTCTAGCATAGAGTTCTGCAACTCAGAGTTAGTAAACTTCTTGCTGAGATGATAAATGGCATATTCCTTCTTCCATGTTTCATCTTGTTGTCCCAAAATACAATCCATAAAATTATCTAACACTGTCATATACATAATCAATGGTATTCCTTCAACTTGAGGGAGTAAGTTAGGAGGTTCAAGCAGATATTCTTTAATACTTTCAAATGCCCTTTGGAAATCATCTGTCTATACACAACCTTGATCTTTCTTTAACAAATTAAAGATCGGTTCACATGCTGCAATCATATGGGAAATAAATCTGGAAATGTAATTCAGACGCCCAAGGAAGCCTCTAACTTGCTTTTCAGTTCTTGGCGCTGGCATTTCTTGAATTGATTTGACTTTATCAGGATCAACTTCAATTCCTCTTTGGTTGACAATGAAACCTAACAATTTCCCTGATCGGACACCAAAGGTGCATTTATTTGAATTCAAATGGAGATGATACTTCCTCAAACGCTGAAACAATTTCAACAAATCCTCTGTATGTCCTTCTTTAGTCTAGGATTTGGAAATCATATCATCAACCTATACCTCAATTTCCTTGTGCATCAGATCATGGAATAGGATTGTCATAGCCCTCTGGTACGTTGCACCAGAGTTCTTCAACCCGAAGGGCATCACTCTGTAACAGAATATTCCCCAGGGTGTGATAAACATTGTTTTTTCCATGTCCTCAGGAGCCATTATGATTTGATTATATCCGGAAAATCCATCCATGAACGAGAATACTTTGAATTTTGATGTACTATTAACCAACATATCAATATGTGGCAATGGAAAATCATCTTACAGACTAGCTTTGTTTAAATATATATAATCAACGCACATGCAAACTTTTCCGTCTTTCTTTGGTACTGGGAAGATATTGGCAATCCATTGAGGGTACACTGATGTCACAAAAAAAACGGCATTAATCTGCTTTAAAACTTCTTCTTTAATTTTTACTTCCATATCAGGGTGAGTTCTTCACAATTTCTACTTGATTGGCGGGCACTCTAGCTTTAGCGGCAAATGATGTTCCATAATATCAGTATCCAAACCAGGCATGTCTTGATAAGACCAATCAAAGATATCCATATACTCTTTCAACAATTCAATCAACCTGCTCTTCACGCCGGGATGCAACAATGCTCCAATCTTGACTTCTTTTGGATCTTCCTCTGAACTCATATTGATTGTCTCCAATGACTCTTTATACGGCTGAATGGAACTTTCCTCGCGCTCAAGAAACCCAGAAACCTCTTCAGGGATTTCATCATATTCTTCTTCTTCGGCCACATATGCAGGATATTCAAAGTTAGGAGAGGGTGCAGGGTCATTGTATTCAACAGGTTTTTTAATTAATCTGCACATATGATTTATGATTGCTTTTAGAAACTGACACATATAACAAGTGATTATGCAGATTTATTTACAGTTATTATTTATTCTGAAAGGTTTTTATTCTGATTACCATTTTCCAAGAAAAAGCAGAAAATAAAGACACAATTTGGGAATCAAAGATAACTTTTATTATTGATTTTAAAGATCAAAGCAACAGGTATGCCCGTACAATATCAATACTTTCGCCTTGGACAGAGTGAAAGATTTTTCGAAAAGATTAACAAAAAAACAAATTACTTTGAAATATGAATGCAAGAGGAAACATCAATAGTGGTCCAATTCTGGACTCTGACTCCATGCGTCACGTAGTTCGGTATCTCTTACTCTTCTTCACCTTCCAGAATAGCATTAATCCTAGGAACAGTTGGATAAAGGTAACCTCCGATGCGAAAAATATCTTGATATTTTCCCAAAGCAGAATTTGGCTTCAAATTCTCACCTTCATTATCCTTCACAGAAAATCCCAAACCAGCTCTATTTTTATTCGTCGGTGGATCCACAATCTGCCCCTACACTTTACTAAGGCCAATACGCACTACCTGTTGAGCATCCTTAAATGAAGCCATAGAATTCTCATTCTCCCTTACATTATCAACGAATAAAGGTTAGAACTGAGTTCCAACAAAAGTTTCATTTGCTTCCACAACACCGAAAGAGGATAAATGAGATATTAACAATGCATGTTCTCCATTTATGATGGCCATATTTCCTTCACGAACAAACATCAGCTTTTGGTGCAAAGTTGAAGTGACAACCCATGCCTCGTGTATCCACGGTCGTCCTAGTAAACAGCTGTAAGTGGGCACAATATCCATAACTTGGAAAGTAATCTAAAATAAGGGTGGGCCTGTATGAATAGGAAAATCTACTTCCCCGATAACAGAGTTTCTTGATCCATTAAAAGCCTTCACAATTATGCCACTCAGGAGCGTGTGAGTTCCTTGGTACGTCAACTTCGTGAGCGTACTCCTCGGTATGACATTTAAAGCGGACCCATTGTCAATCAGCACATTTGACAATGAATCATTCTTACAGTTCATGGAGATATGGAGAGCCAAATTATGATTCCTTCATTCATCGGGAAGCTCATCATCATAGAAACTCAGGTTATTACAGGATGTAATATTCCCTACCACACTGCTGAATTGGTCCAAAGGCATATCATTTTCCATGGAAGCTTGATCCAATACTCTCATAAAAGATTCCCTGTGGTCAGAAGAGTTCATTAGCAAGGCTAAAATGGATATCTTTGATGGAGTCTGTAACACAGTGGGAGAACTGACTTGGTTGTTTTGTGTTTGATTGTAATTATGCGGATAGCAAGAGTCGCCACCGACTTTTCTTTTATCCAAAAGGAAAGGCTGAAAAAAACAGGAAAGACCTTTAGATATGTTTTCTTGAGTTCGGGGGGTAGGTTATGAAAAGGGAAGGCATTAACACCCTTTTCATCAGTAGTTATCTATGGGCTCTTAGTTGCTTTCTAGATCACTTGCTTTTGTTTGAATGTGCTTGTGGTGTGGGTTTTGAAAGTATTTTGAAAATGTCTTTGTAATGGTTCTCGTTTCTATAAGAACGCGTACAAAGTGTTTGTCTTTTGAAAATGTTTTAATATGAGAGTGTTGGTGTATAAAATGTTTTGTTGTGAGCAAGCGAGTAACTAGGAGAAAATCTACCTACTCAAAAGTTCTTAAATGTTCTTTTACTCCTCCTTTAGATGTGGCTATCTTACCATTGATTTGGTAAGAAGCCCCATCGTTGGATGTGAAGGGACAGGCGCGGGTCAATCGTACAGTCATAGAAGGCAACTTGTGAGACGCTTTAGCAATTTTTCGTAAGGGAATAGATCGTTTTACCGAAGGCAACATCAAGGGAAATCGAGGGACTAAGATCTTTTTTATCAAAGGGTCTTTGCTAAAGCGTCCCATATTCGAGGGACATGACTGTGTTTCCGAGGCAACAAGCGAGATTACCTTAGAGGTGCGCGTGTGAAAAGTGTGTTCAATTCAAGTTAATTTGTCTTTGATTAGGTTATCTACTGATTGATTTTAAATCTTGCCATACACGCCTAATTACTATATAGTATAAAAGAAAACAATAAATTGAGGAAATTAAAATTCTACGCTATTACAGAACTTTCGGGAATGGGGGATACAAATTTACAAATGCGGATGGATCGAGTAAACAGGCAATACAACCCAATCGAATAAAATAAATAGGTAATTAAACTAAAACAATCTATAAAATAAAATTAATTAGCAAAGTAAAAATATGAAAGTAATATTCTTGGTATTTTATTTTTTATATCTTGAAGAAATTAAGCAATTTAAAAGAATGTTAACTAAAAAAATTAATTAATAAAATTATTCACAAAGTCCTAAACTAAATTAATTAAGAAAATTAACTAACTTTGAAATTATATTTTTTATTTAATTGAGTATTTTAGAAAAATTAAAACTAAATCTAAACTAATAAGATAGGGAGGTAAGATTAAAAGAACAAAAAAAATAGAAATGCCCAAGTGAGAAGTTGAACTCAAATCTTTTGAATTGTCACAGATATGCCTTGCCAACTGAACTATGTTATTTATGTGTTACATGCATGTTTTAATTAAGATAAGGTGAAAATTAAAAATGGGGTTGGGCCAACAGGCCCAAAGGGGTTGACCCGGTTGGGAAAGGACAAGGAAGAGTTTACAGAAACCCTAAAGAAACAAAGAAAGGCGCCACTGGTGGTGTAGCATTAGGAAGGGGAATCAGATTAAATTAGTATTAATATCTAATAAACTCTAATCTCCATGTCTATCGTGAAACAAAAAAAAACTCCCTCTACCCTATTCTTCATCTCCCTAAATTCATTCCTCTATTTCCTCCTTCTCATCACTCTCTCCCCCAATACTACCACTTAACAACATCACCATCAATTTGTTCCAAACTTCCATTCAAAACATCATCGAAAAAATCACCAACCCGTTTAACCTTAAGCTCTCTCAGTTCAACAGGGTATTTCCCAGAGAAACAAGCATATCAAAAAAAATTAGGAGAGTCATTCCCCAACATAGTATGCAAGTTGTTCAATGGAAGAAAAGCAAGTGAATATGATCCGATAAAATCTCTTATTTCTTCAACACTCATTCTGTTAGATATCAACTCCTTGGAGCTAGGTGTATCGACTCAGTAACAACAAGAACCGATAATTGGTGGACATGCGATTCTCATGTGGACTTCTTTTGCACCTTCAACCTAACGATCTTTGAGGATGTTGTGTATTGTGTCTCCGTTTTCCGTTAACCACTGGTATGAGCTATCGTTATCAATGACAAAACCCTTGAAAGCTTCTTGAGCGGTGAGTGTTAGGATTGGCAATTGCGGAGATAACAGAAGAAACGACGGGGGTTTGTGGTTTGGTCGAAGATGGAAAAGGGGGGAAAACGGGAAGTGTTGTGAAGTGATAAGGAGGTTGGGGTTTTAGGAAGGTGCAGAGAGGGAGAGGATGGATGCTGGTAGTACCGTTGATGTATGGTGGATTTGGCGATGACGGAGTCGGCGGGGCGAGGATTGTTGCTGGTTTGTTATTTTGGCAATTGTTTCTTCGCTTCTTTCTCCCTTTAAAATCATTGATAACCTGATTCAGGGTGGGAAACCAACCGGATAGCAAGGTGGACTTTTAATGTCATTATCTTGACATGACAATGATGATTTTGAGGTTCTTGCCACAAATGGAGATACCCATCTCGGAGGCGAATATTAAATTAAGACAAGTTATTCCTTTTATACAAGTTTATTATACTCTTTAGGCTTGCTAACTTTCTTACATTTGTTACTAGGTGAGGACTTTGATCAGAGAAAAATGGAGTACTTCATTAAATTAATCAAGAAAAAGCACGAAAAGGATATTAGCAAGGACAACAGAACTCTTGACAAGCTAAGGAGGTTGAGTGAGCGTGCCAAGAGAGCTCTTAGTAACCAACACCAAATTTGTGTGGAAATTGAATCACCCTTTAACAGTGTTGATTTTTTTTGTTTGTAGGTTAAATGTTACTACGTTTGTAGGTGTTGATGGAAGTTTGCAAGTTGGTGAAAGGAGGGAAGTATGAAGGTGTTAAGGTCGGAGCTACCGAGGAACTGGCAGAGGCGGCCGATGAGTTCCGATTTGGATACCATATCGAACGAGTCAGGGTTTGTTTTAGACTCAGTGTTGAATAGAGGAAATTTTCAGACTAGGGACAATAATGGAAGTAAAAAAATGTAAGGTTTTCTTTCTCTATTCGGTCCACAAACACAATTTTGGTTTTTTGCAGTTTTAACAATAACAACAAAAATAACACGATTCTCTCTACTCCGATGTTCACAGCAAAAACAACAACAACTATACTAAAGTGAGAAAAAAAAATGAAAAGAACATCAAAAATATAGGTATACATATAAATGAATTACGAGAAGTAGCGAGTACTTCTCCAGTAAAGTCAGCAATTAGATAAACATTAATAACATGGAGGATTATTTTTACCGGATGCTGGTACGCTACAGTTTTTCTCCTTCTTGTTCTGATTTCTTTTTCTAGTTTCTTGTGAAAACACTTCTCTGCTTTTTTTTTTGCTTCCAGCTCGTGGTAAATTAAACCGATTGCTCCCTCTCAGAGACGAATCAAGTGCTTAAGTATACGTCTTCTACACTTTACGCTTCCCTTCTTCTCTTATTCTGTATGTTCTACTCTGAGATTATGTGCTTCTGTTGTTGTTCTTATGGCTCTGTGTTAATGTTATTTGCTGCGTGAAGGTGACATCGAGAGGAAGGTTAGGGTGAGTGGCTGAATTAATTTAGGTATGTTGAGATGAAGTTGAGTATAAGGTTTTAGAGATGAAGGGTGTATGAAAACAATGATTTTTTTATGAAAACAGTAGCTCTTTTTTCAATTTTTTTGTTGTTTTTTCTCTCCTTCCTTCTTTCATACAGGACTGCCATGTTTTATATACAACAGCAGTGGGTTTAGGGGGGGAAAACTAATGAGTTTTTGAACAATTTTGGCTACTGTTTTATTTCTTTCTGGTGCAGATTTTGTTTTGTTGATTTTTGTGTAATACTTGACTGTTTGTAGACAGGTTTGGACAACAATGGAACAGGTTTTTGCAGGTTTTTTGGACTATTTACAAGCTGTTGTTTTTGGGCTGCTATTTTGGACAGAAGATACTACAAAAATTGACTTGTTATGCATTGAAACAAGGCTGGAAAAATGGGCTTCTTTGTTGTTTTCTTGTACTGGTTTATAGGGTTGTTTTCTTGTGATATTTATGGGCCTTTAAACTCTTTTGCATTGCTGAAAGTTTTGTTAATCACACACTTCTTTTCTTTTTCACTAGTTGATGAAGAAAACATGAAGATTGGAAGATGAATCTTTGATAATGAAGGCATGGAGAATATGAGAGACCTTGAAGATGAAGTCTTTAGGCATAGAAACTTGAAGAATTTCTTTTGTGATTGTAGCTTGGAACTTTATTGAATATAATTTGGGCATTGACTTGCATGATTTGTAAATGAAACAATAGTTACTTGGAGCTTTTGAAATTGTATTTTGGTTGTGTCTTGCAAATTGAATGAGAACCTTTGAATGATGTCGAACTTTTGTCAATTCGAAATCAATAGACTTGAATTTGGAGTTTTGAACTTTGAATCATGAAGTGAATTATAGAATTTGATTTCACTTTGACTATTATGAACATGATCTCTTGATTTTGAATCTTGAGAGTGATCTTTGGATAAAAGACTTGAAAAATTGATGGGAATCTTAATTCCCAAGTAGCATGTGGTATTAGTTCTTTTGTAAATCTTGAATCCAAAATAAATCCCACGAATGAATTGTAGAAAATTTGGACGAACCTTGTAGTGCCTTGCTAACTTGAATTGAAATCAAAACCATTGTTCAAATTACTTTCACCAAGATCCTGGATCAATTTTCAACGCGGAGACTTGTATTATAGGAAACATCTTGTCCAAACTCAACATGAATCTCCGAACTAGACATCTTGTTCCAAGAGCGATTTCAACATCGTAGTCCTGAGAAAACAATTATGGCATGAATCAAAAGAGCATTCATAAATCAAGCAAATGACCTATGATGATTCAACAACTTTCAAGGTCTTCTAAACACAATTTTCCTTCGATTCTTGAAGAGAACTTGTTGACGACATCGCTTATGACCATGTGCAAAATAATCGTCTCAAAATCTTGAAAATTAAGGAAATTACGATTCTTGGAAGTAGGAAACAGTTATTTGAGATTAGGTCAAAAATCCAAAAAGCAACCTCTAAAGTATTCGAATTTTTGATGATCTTTCGCACATAATCGGCTCTTGACTTGTAAAGAGAAGTTGGAGATGACGTCAAGGAGAGTCATACGCAAAAAGAAATGTTGAAAAATATCGATTAATGAAGAAGTTACAATCGTTTGAACTTGATCTCGTAAAGATCGATTGTTGGGTCAATGGAGTCATTTTCAGTCATTTGAACCATTGACTGAGCAAACTTGCAATGTGAGATTCGAAACATGGCACGAACATCCTTGAGGAGATATGAAGATCTATGAAGACCATTTGAAACCTTAGAAACTCAATTTTCTTTGGGAAATAACAAACCCTAATTGTTGACTTACTGCCTAGGAAGAGAATCTGTCTGATTAACTTTTGAGCCAACTTGAGTATTCAAGAAACCCTAGGATAGTATCTTGCATGAAAAATGGGAGGGAAAATTTTGGGATACAACAGCTGCCCCTGTTCAATCTTCTTAAACTTGAAAAGTGAGATCGACATGTTTGTCGTTCGTAGCTTGAAAGTGGAAGATGATTAAACACTAGAGTGCCCAGAAATTTGCACTCGGTGATGTGTTGGTTGATTGTGTAGGGAATGGGCTTAAAGATGCCATTTGGAGAAATGATGGAGAGTTGTCGGAGATGGGCTTATAGATGCCATCCAAAGGTGATTGTTGATAGAAATTGGACTAAGTCTAAACTTGACTTCAACTGGAAAAGAATCAGAATAAACCTTTGGTCGATTTAAACTGAAACTAGCAGAAGTCTTGCATTTTGTTTGACTGGAAAGGATCAGAATAAATCTTGGAGCGATTTATTTGAACCATAGTCAATGTCTATTTGGAAAGTATCAGGATAAACTGTTGAGAGGTTTAGACTGAACCAAAAGAGGTCTTGGATATTCTTTAACTGAAGAGAATCAGAATAGATCTTTGAGCGATTTATCTGAACCAAAGAAAGTGTCTACTAGGAAAGAATCAGGATAAACTATTGAGAGATTTAAACTGAAACAGCAGGGGTCTGGAGAAGAATCAAAATAAATCTTGGAATGATTTATCTGAACCAGAGAAGATGTCTGCGGGAAAGAATCAGAATAAACCATTGAGAGATTCAAACTGAACCAACAGGGGTCTGGAGAAGAATCAGAATAAATCTTGAAGCGACTTATCTGAACCAGAAGAGATGTCTGCGGGAAAGAATCAGAATAAATTGTTGAGAGATTTAAACTGAACCAGCGGGAGTCTAGGGAAGAATCAGAATAAATCTTGAAGCGACTGATCTAAACCAGAAAAGATGTCTGCGGGAAAGAATAAGAATAAACCGTTGAGAGATTTAAACTGAACCAGCAGAGGTATGGAGAAGAATCAGAATAAATCTTGAAGCGACTCATCTGAACCAGAGAAGATGTTTGCTGGAAAGAATTAGTCTAATCCGTTGAGAGGTTTAAAACTGCACTAGCAGGGGTCTGGAAAAGAATCATAACAAATCTTGGAGCGACTTATCTGAACCAGAGAAGATGTCTGCGTGAAAGAATCAGGATAAACCGTTGAGAGATTTAAACTGAACTGACAAGAGTCTAGAAAAGAATCAGAATAAATCTTGGAGCGATTTATCTGAACCAAAGAAGATGTCTGCGGGAAAGAATCAGGATAAAGTATTGATAGGTTTAAAACTGAACCAGAGAAGATGTCTTCGATAAAGAATAAGGATAAACCGTTGAGAGATTTAAACTGAACCGACAAGAGTCTGGAAAAGAATCAGAATAAATCTTTGAGCAATTTATCTGAACCAGAGAAGATGTCCGTGGGAAAGAATCAGGATAAATCGTTGAGAGTTTTAAACTGAACCAGCAGGGGTCTGGAAAAGAATCAAAATAAATCTTGGAGCGACTTATCTGAACCAGAGAAAATGTTTGTGGGAAAGAATCAGGATAAACCGTTGAGAGATATAAACTGAACCAGCAGAGACCTGAAGGGGAGTATTTTTCATGTAGATAGTCAATTTAGTCTTGTTTCTAGAATTGATCTACGATTGATTTATTCATAGATATTTGTCTTGTCTCGTTGAAAATTTAATAATAATTTTCTGTTGATTGATCTTTCCTGAAAAAGGTAAAGAGTTAGTTGTATGTAATTCCATGATGCATGAAATGTATAGTGCAATGCATTTGTGTCATTGATGTTTATGATATATGAATGTAATGTATGCGCATGTAAGTTGTTCTACTGCAGTGTTATTGGATTAGGGAAAATAAATCCCTGACTGCTACTGGGGATGTGGGGTGTAAGTCTTCATATTTTGTTGAAATTAAAGTGTTGATAGATGGGTTTCCATAATTAGAGAAATAAACTCTGTTGGGGAAGGGAAACACCGTGAATTGCTTGTGGACTTCGTGAAATCCTGCTGGGGAATCCTGAGAAACTAGGCGACTTTCACTGGGGAATCTTTGGAGCGGTAACTGGAAGTTTTACTCCATCGGGAATGTGAGAGTACCTGATACCACTAGGCTACATAATGGAGATACGTTAATGATCCCGTAGTAGGATGTCCTTGCTTCCGCTCTTGCTGGAAAATGTACCTGTAAAGATTTTATGGAATGGCCTATAGATATTATCCTATTTCTTAAAGCCATTAGTAATTGTCTTTCTGTTTTCTGTTCCTTCTTTTCTTGCGCTCTTTTGTAAACATAAATCACATTCAAATGCATATGTTCAAAAATAATCATTGGACATTTTTGCAAACAAAACAGGAAAATAAAAGAAAAATATATAGTTTTGCACTTTTAAAGGAATATCTTTGTATTAACTTGAATAAGTATTTTTGTACAAAGATACAAACATCCTAGTAAGAGAATATCGTCGTAGAAAATGAAAACTGATACAAAGAAAAGATAGCTATATGAAATAATCCCAGGGGGTTCCCACTCTACTATAGCCTTCGTGTCTCTGAGCGTCTCATCCACTTGCTGCTTTGTCCAAAGCCGATTGGATTGGTTAGAACCGTTTGAGTTTGTCAGCCCATACTAAAGGTTGTCTGTAAGGTGATCCAACGGGACATAGTCATATGCTTTTAATCCCTAACTTTTGCCTGGACCGCCCTTTCAGGTTTTTGATCCACCGGGATACCCTTTTTTTCCCGAGCCTCCCTTTCAGGTTTTCAGCTTGTCGGGTGTACAGATTTTATGTGTGTATTTTATCCCTAATTTTTGTACGAACCCTTTTGGTTCACCGGGATGCGCTAATTTTTCCTAGGCCAGTCGACCTAGCGGTTCATTATTCATGCGTATTATCTTTTAACTATGTCCGGGTTTACAGGGTGCGGAAGGTCGTCTCCATCCATAGTGGTTAAGATCATTGCTCCAACAGAGAATATGTTTTTAATCACAAATGGTCCTTCGTATGTAGGAGTCCATTTGCCCCTGGGATCACCTTGTGGCAATATGATACACTTTATTACCAAGTCACCAACCCGATATACCTGACGTCTGACCTTCTTGTTAAAAGCTTTAATCATACATTTTTGGTACATCTGACCATGACAGACAGTTGTAAGCCTCTTCTCATCAATCAAGTTCAACTAGTCAAGTCGAGTTTGAATCCATTCATCTTCATTAAACCTTGCATCTTTTATGATTCTGAGAGAAGGTATTTGGACTTCAATTGCAGGACAACTTCCATGTTGTATACCAAAGAGAAAGGAGTTGCCCCTGTTGACGTGTGCGCCGTGGTACGGTAACCATGGAGAGAAAATGGTAACATCTCATGCCAGTCCTTGTAGGTCACTGTTATTTTTTGTATGATCTTCTTGATGTTTTTATTAGCGGCTTCTACAGCGCCATTCATCTTCGACCGGTAAGGAGAAGAGTTATGATGTTATATCTTAAATTGCATGCATAGTACCGTAATCATAGTATTTTTGAGATTGGTACCATTATCTGTGATGATTCTCTCCGGGATACCGTACCGACAGATAAGGTAATGTTTGATGAATCGAGCCACAATGTTCTTGATAACAGAAGCGAATGAAGCTGCCTCGACCCACTTCATGAAATACTCAATGGCAACCAAGATGAAGCGGTGTCCATTAGAAGCGGTGGGTTTGATCTCTCCAATCATGTAAATGCCCCACATTGTGAAGGGCCAAGGAGCAGTCAGGATGTTTAGGGGAATCAGAGGCACATGTACTTTGTCAGCATAGATCTGGCACTTGTGACAAGTTCGTGAATATTGATAACATTCCGCTTCCATGGTGGACCAGTACTATCCTTCCCGTAGGATCTTTTTAGCCATCGTGTGTCCACTAGAATGAGTGCCAAAGGTACCTTCGTGTAAATCAGCCATGATCTTTTCTGTCTCACTCTGGTCTATGCAACGAAGCAAAGTAGAGTCATGGTTGCATTTATATAGGATTCCGTTACTGAGGAAGAATTTAGCAGAAAACCTTCTCAGGAACTTCTTGTCATTGACTGATGCTCCCTCCGGATACTCTTGGGCCTCGAGACACCTCTTAATTTCATGGAACCAAGGCTTGTCCACTACTTCTTCAGTATCAATCTCGTGACAGTGAGTCGGTTCATCCATCCTCTCAATGGTGATCTGAGGAGCCTCATTATCCCACCTGATTTTAAACATGGATGACATAGTGGCTAGCGCGTCCACTAGTTGATTTTCCTCTCGGTGAAAATCCTCAAAGGTAATTTCCTAAAAATGTGGGATCGATGTCAACACATGTTCTTTGTAAGGGATGAGATTAGGATGCTTCATGTCCCATTCCCCTTTGATTTGACTGATGACTAAGGCTGAATCTCCAAATACATCTAAGGACTTGACTCCCAAATCTATGGCAGCTTTGAGACCCATAATACACGCTTCATATTCCACCATATTATTGGTACAGTTGAAACAAAGCCTCACAGTGAAAGGAGTATGACATCCTTCAGGGGATATGATCACAACGCCTATGCCGTTGCCAAGTGCGTTGGAAGCTCTGTCAAAAACCAAGGTCCATCAGGATCTTTCTTCAGGTCCGTCATAGGGTCTGAATTCTTCACAATTATATACCAACATGATGTCTTCATATGGGAACTCGAATTTCATGGACTGATAGTCATCCAAAGCCTGATAAGCAAGGTGATCGGCTAGCACACTGCCCTTTATTAATTTTTGGGTAGTGTATTGAATGTTATATTCAGTCAAGATCATCTTCCATCTTTCTATTCTTCCAGAGAGGGCGGGCTTCTCGAATATGTATTTAATTGGATCCATCTTGGATATCAATAAGGTAGTATGGGTCAACATATACTGTCTTAGCCGGAGAGCAGCCCATGCCAAAGCGCAACAAGTTTTCTCGAGCAGTGAATATCTGGTTTCACAGTCGGTAAAATTTTTTCTCAGGAAATATATTGCATGCTCTTTTCGGCCAGACTCGTTATGCTGCCCCAACGCACACCCTATTGAATTTTCTAAGACAGTTAGATACATGATCAAAGATATTCCCTCGAATGAAGGCATCAAAATAGGAGGCTCTTGAAGGTACTCTTTGATCCTATCGAAGGCAGTCTGGTAGTTGTCGTTCCAATCCAACACTTGATCTTTCTTCAGTAATTTGAAGATTGGTTCACAAGTAGCGGTTAGGTGAGAAATGAATATGGCGATGTAGTTTAGCCATACTAAGAATTCTCTGACTTCCTTCTCGGTGAAAGGAGCGAGAATTTCTTGTATTGCTTTTACGTTTGCAGGGTCCACTTCGATACCTTTACCTCTGACAATGAAGCCTAGGAGTTTACCGGATCTCACTCCAAAAGTGCACTTACTCGGGTTCAACCTTAGTTTGTATTTCTTCAGTTTTTCAAATAGTTTCTGCAAATGGTCAAGGTGTTCCTCTCCAGTTTGAGATCTGTCTATCACGTTATCCACGTAGACCTCTATCTCGTGATGGATCATATCATGAAACAGAGCTACCATGGCGCACTAATAAGTTACCCCGGCATTCTTCAGCCCGAATGGCATAACTTTGTAACAAAACATACCCCACTATATGACGAAGGTCGTTTTCTCCATGTCCTCAGGTGCCATTTTGACTTGATTGTACCGGGAGAAACCATCCATGAAGGAGAATAATTTATGCTATGCGGTGTTGTCAACCAGAATATCAATATGGGGAAGCGGTAAATCATCCTTAGGGCTTGCCCTATTCATGTCTCTGTAATCCACACACATGCGTACTTTACCGTCCTTTTTAGGCACTAGAACAACATTGGCGACCCATTATGGATAGGAGGTGATGGCTAAGAATCCGGTGTTGAATTGTTTCATGACTTCAGCCTTGATCTTCTCTGACATTTCTGGCCGCATGCGACAGACTTTCTGTTTTACCGGAGGGTAGTCCTCTTTTGTCGGCAGACGATGGACCACGATATCAGCGTCGAGTCCTGGAATGTCTTCGTATGACCAGGAAAAGGCCTCAACATAGTCATGTAGTAACTGAGTTAAGCGCTTTTTGACGCTAGGTTCCAGGTTGGCACCTACCTTGACTTCTTTCTTATCCTCTTCGGTACCTAAGTTAACTGTGTCAACCGACTCTTCATGGGGTTGTATGGTCCTTTCTTCCTGTTGTAGTAACCATCTAGTTCCCCTGGAACCTCACAATCTTCCTCACCTTCATCTTCAGCTTGGTAGATCGGATTTTCAAAGTCACAATAAGCCATAGCAGAATCGTTACCCATGGGATCTTGAGTGGATGTGGATCTGCATTTTGATATGTTAGTGTGTGTAAGAGCATAACTATCTTTGAAAAAAATTAAAATGTAGAAAAATAAGAACGAAGAACATAAAATTTGCATGCAAAAACGTCCATGATTTATTGATGACATATGAAAATGAAGTAACAACCCTCACAAATGGACCATTGTGCCTTGGGTAAGACATAAGGTTTTAAAGTCTAAACCGTTTAATTATTATAAGTCCGACAAAAATTTATAGACAATTACTGTTGGATAAAATTAGTAGGGAGAAATTCTTTGGCTTCTCAGTTGTTGAGTCCTCCGCAGATAGTTGGAAAAATCCATTCTTCCAGGTCACATCTGTCATCACTATCTTCCACTGCGTTGACTCCAAGGTTGCTGATCCGCAAAGGTGGTCCCCCGGCAAGAGCACGACGAATAACTTTCTGGGCTCCTGAAGTAAAACCCAAACCAAATTTTTCAGATTTGTAGGGAATATCCGGAAGTTGTCCCCAAATGGTACACCCACCTTCTTCGACTACTGCCTTGGCATCTTTCAGAGAAGTCATCTTCAGTGGAGGTCTGGTAATCTTCGGGACTTTGGAAATAGTCTTGGTTGCCGCAACTATTTGTGGGACCTCCTTGAAATGCTGACACGAAGTTTCGATGAACTCACCATCAATTTACACATACATGAAGGAGTTCAGGTGACTGACCATATATTCCTCCTCTCCATGGACAGTGATGATTTTTCCCTTGATTGGGTACTTCAACATATGATGTAATGTAGAGGTGACGGCACCAGCGCCATGAATCCAAGGTCGGCCTAATAAACAATAATAGGAAGGGAAAATATTCATCACATAGAAAGTTGAATCAAAGGTCTGAGTTCCAACTTTGATGGGGATGTCCACCTCCCAGTGCACCATTCTTTTCGAACCATCGAAGGCCCTTACCACTATGTTGCTGGGTTTTAAGGTCAAACCTTCACAGTCTAGTCTATCCAGAGCCTTCTTAGGCAGCACATTCAATGATGTACCAGTATCTACCAAGACATGGGCCAAAGTAGTGACCCTGCATTTGACAGAGACATGTAACGCATCATTGTGTTTCCTCCCTCTAGGAGTCAGATCAGCATCAAAAAAGCACAAACAGTTATCAGCTGTCAAACTAGCCACACAATCTTCGAATTGGTCAGCAGTGGTTTCCTGTGGCACATGGGCAGTTTTAAGAAATTTCACCAAAGCCTTCGCATGAGCTTCAGAGCACAACAGTAAAGCTATCATAGAACTCTTTGAAGGGGTGTGCCCTAGCTTCTCAACTACATTGTAGTCGCTTCTCTTTATAATTTTCAAAATTTCTTCCATCTCCTTCTTGGAAGCCTCTGGGATAGATGCTGACTGCACCTTCATCCAGACAGGCTCAACCAAAATGTCTTTTCCCCGAGTCTTGGTCGACTCGGTGATAGGGGTGTCAGCAGGGGTAGTCACAGGAACTGTAGTAGTAGTATCAACAGGAACAAAAGCAGGAATGATCACAGGACTAGTAACAACTTTTGAATGAAAATCTCAGAGGAGAACACTCTTCCACTTCTGGTTATTTTGCTGGTTCCCACAATGTTTCCAATGTTGGGGTCAACCTTCTCAAAAATTGGGTCTTCATCAACCATCCAATCTTGCTTGACGCGGTGGTAGTAGACGTCACCCCCATAGTTCCAGGGAACAGTTTTGTCTGAGGAGTATGGGATTAGCCCTTGCATAGTAATTATCAGTGGAATCACCTTTGAAATAGATGTAATCCTAACGGGTCTTTTGGTGGAGACCCTAGGAGGATTGGCAGAAATGGTTATTATTGAAACATCCCTGTAAGAAATGGTTGTAACAGGAGTCTTTTCAAACAAAATCTCTTTGTTATCCATCAGGTGCTGGACACCTGCCTTCAATAAATCACAACCAGTCTATAGAGATAAACAAAGGTGGCAACCTTCGCCACAACCCAGAAATAAACTGGCCTTCAACAGGTTCCTCTTGACGGTCAGGATAGGAGTAACAAATTCATCAACAAGAGTAACAAATACATCATCTTCAACAACGTTAATACCACGGTCATGTTTGGACTTAGGAGCAGTGATAACATTTGGGATCTCAGGGGCGTCAAATTCAATTTCCTCTGCCTTGAGAAGGTCTTGCACCTTGTTTTTCAAAGCCCAGCAGTCGTTTGTATCATGACCTGGACTTTCTGAATGGTAAGCACAATGAGCATTAGGGTTATAATGGGGAGAGGCAGTGTTGGGATTCTTCGGAGCTTCCCGCAAGGTTACCAGATTAGATTTCAACAAATGTGGAAAGACTTGAGACAACGTCATTTTATCCGGGTAAACTGTATTATCGGCCTTTCCGTTCTAGAATGATTATTCCTTTGTTGAGTAGGTGCAGGCTTAAAGGTCATGACAACCCCTACTGCTGGACGGCGTTCAGTTCTGTCCTGATTCCTATGGTCATATGCAACACTGACCTCCTTCTTTCCGTTAAAGGGTTTCTTCATTGAGCTCGAGGATGCATCACTTTGAATTTTTCCAATTTTTATACCCGCTTCTACCCGTTCACCGGTCATGATTAATTCGGTAAACCCTTCTGAGGAGCTTTCGATCAGGTGTTTGAATAATGGACCAGATAGCGTGCCTAAGAACATATCCACCAACTCCCTATCAGATAGAGGGGGTTGGACCCTTCCTGCGAGATCCCGCCATTTTTTAGCATAGGTTTTGAAACCTTCACCTGTACCCATAGACATGCCTTGCAAATGTGTCCGATTTGGAGCTAAGTCAGCATTATACTGGTATTGCTTGTAAAAAGCGGCCACCAAATCTTCCCAATTGCGGATGTTGGTCCCTTCCAACTGATAGAACCAATCCAACTACGTCGCTGAAAATCTTTCTTGGAAGAAATTCACCCATAGATTCCTATGCGCAGTATGGGGTTGAATTTTCCTGACGTATCATCTCAAATGCAGCTTTGGACAAGAGACACCGTCATATTTAGCGAAAGTGGGGACCTTGAATTTTTGTGGGATGACAACCCCTGAGATAAGTCCTAGCTCTTCAAAATCCAACCCGGGTACCTTCTGGATCTCTATAGCATTGAGGATATCTTCCAACTGTTTGTATTTGTCGTCAGTTGGAGGATACTTCTCTTCAGAGTAGTCAACCTCTTCTTCCTCTTCAAATTCTGGAGGGTCTGTCACTTCCTTGTTTTTCCCTTCTTGATTATCCCTTTCACCCAATGATGTTGCGAAGTCTAGAGTCTGTTTGTCTGGTCCTTTGAACCTTCTTCCCAGATTCAAAACACTGGTTGATTTCTTCGCTTTGTTCTTCTTTTCTTTGATCAGCAGAGTTTTCAACTCCTTTTGTCCTTTTTCCAGAGTCAAGAACATTTGTTGAAACTGGGTGTTCTGCACCTGAAAATCTTTTAGTGTCTGTTCAATATCAACCTCACTGAAATAAACTGTAGAAAGATAAGGAGACCTGTTGTAAGAAACCTGTTTGTGTTATGATGAATGAAGATGCATATTCAAATGATTTCAAGGAAATTAGAGATTTAAATTTGCTTTAGACAAAAAATAAACACACGTTATATTAATAAATCCATGTTTGAGTACATCATGCCTCTTTGGGCTTACAATGAAATAAATAAATACAAAACTTCTAAGACAAAAAAGTTGAACGCATCCTCTTTGGTGCGATGTAGGCGTTCAGACTCCGCTCTTCATGAAGCTGCTTGGTGAGTTCCATAACTTTCTTCTCACTGGCGTAGAATTGGGCTTAAAAAGTGTCTCGTTCTTCCTTAAGTTGTATCTAATCCCTTTGTAAGTCTTCGAGAGAGGTGGGCATGTTAGGATGAAGGACAGTGTATGGGACATCTCCTTCAACAACAGGCTCTATGATAACTGGGAGAATGGAGGGGTAAGGCATTGCGAGACTCTGAGCGCGAGCCCATACCCACCTAAGGTAAGGCTCAAGGGGAATGGAATTCTTGTGCCCCAATGCCCTGCTGTCCACCTTGATTACCATCCTCCAGGCTCGTATAAACCTCCAACGGTATTTTTGATTAGTGCTTTCATAGTCGAACACCACACCTTGGATGAGCGCGTCATGTTGACCATCTCTTCGTGCGTACACAAATTGTCGCAGAGCTAAGCAAGGGTTATAAGTGATGCCTCCCCTAATGCAAAGCAGAGGAACATTAGGGAATTCCCCACAATGATCCATGATAGTAATGTCCTCCAAGGATCGATAACACCAGTGGATATCTGAATGCCTGAGTGACATCAGCCTATTGGACCACCTCAAACCTTGCTCATTCTTCACAACAGATCGGGGAAGATGTGAAACAAACCATTTAGCCAACATAGGAGTACAACACATGAGGTTTCCTCTTCTCTTCATAGTGTGAGCATGGAGAGAATGCAAGATATCTCCCAACAAAGTAGGCACCGGATTGTGAGATAAAAATATTTTGACAACAATCACATCTATAAGTTGGTCAGGATTTGGAAATAGTATCAACCCATAGATAAGAAGAGCCAAAATTTCTTCGAAATCTTGTAAATCTAGGTTATTCCAATAGCCTTGAGCTTTTTCCAGTAAGAACCTGGCTAAGAACCCTTTGACACCACTTCTTGTTTCCCAATTATCCGTGACATCCGATTGTTGCATGTGTAAAACTCGGGAAACCTCTTCAGTGCTTGGGTCTCTTTCAGTACCGTTGAAAGGTAGTTGATCGAGGATAAGAATTCCCAAGAGCTGAGAGAACTCTTCCATAGTTGGTACAAACTGGTAATCGGGGAAGCTAAAGCAATGGTGGAACGGTTCAAAGAATTGGAAAAGCACCTTCATCATATCTTCATCAAAGCTCGAGGTAACGAAGTTGAGAAGTCGTCCATGTTTTTTGGTGAACGGAGAATTCTCAGGGGCCCTCGATGCTAAATCCTTGAGCTGAAAAGGTACTCGTACAAGGTTGACTTGGATTGTGTTCCTGCGAGTGAGAGTCATATCCTACAAAACAGAACAAAGATGAATCTCAAAATCCTTGAAATGGTTAGTCTAAAATGCTATGGTATGATGTCATGATGTTATATACAAGCATATGCACAAGTTAAATCAAACAAATCCTTAAGTTTAGGCTTGCATGAGGTTTTATAGGTAAGTACCCTCTTGAAGTTTGGTTGGCTCAACCTGTCCTAGTAATAGTTACCGGGTTCTAAGGGATCCCAATATCACTGATTTGTCTTCTCGGGCATTGTTTCAGCGCAAGCCTCTTTCACGGCGACCAAAATATCCCAAAAAGACAAACCTCAATGAGTATAGTATCGAGTATCTACCAACTTCGGACTGCACCAAAGCCGGTCATCTCACTACATCCTAATGGCCAAGTATGTAAAGTAAAGGTTCTAAAAGTTAGTTAGTGCTTCATGACATCACTCAGCGGCCCCGTATTCTCCTTGACTACTCAAGGGCTACCGGTACCCACAAATATGTCACACTAACATAGCTATTTCTTAGACCTTGTCGGTATACCCCGCACAATTTCCACAATGTATTGCTACTTACCTATAAGGTATCCCAAATCTGGGTAGAGGATTTAAGCCCAAACAAAGAACCAAAATGTAAAGCATACAAGTCAAACAAAGAAAGAAAGTAAAGGTGATCTAGCCCTAAGGTAACCCTACATTTAAGTTAATCCCCAACAGAGTTACCAGTTCTGTAACGCAGTGGGAGAACTGACTTGGTTGTTTTGCGTTTGATCGCAATTGTGCGGATAGCAAGAGTCGCCACTGAATTTTCTTTTATCCAAAAGGAAAGGATGAAAAGAACAGGAAAGACCTTTAGAGATGTTTTCTTGAGTTCGGGGGGTAGGTTATGAAAAGGGAAGGTATTAGCACCCTTTTCATCCGTAGTTATCTACAGGCTCTTAGTTGCTTGCTAGATCACTTGCTTTTGTTTGACTGTGGTGTGGTGTGGGTTTTGAAAGTATTTTGAAAATGTCTTTGTAATGGTTCTCGTTTCTGTAAGAACACGTATAAAGTGATTATCTTTTGAAAATGTTTCATTATGAAAGTGTTGGTGTATAAAATATTTTGTTGTGAGCAAGCGAGCAACTAGGAGCAAATCTACCTACTCAAAAGGTCTTAAATGTTCTTTTCCTCCTCCCTTAATGTGGCTATCTTACCATGGATTTGTTAAGAAGCCCCATCGTTGGATGTGAAGGGACAGGCGCGGGTCAATCGCACAGTCATAGAAGGCAACTTGTGAGACGCTTTAGCAATTTTTCATAAAGGACTAGATCATTTTACCGAAGGAAACATCGAGAGACATCGAGGGACTATGATCTTTTTTTATCGAAGGGTCTTTGCTAAAGCGTCCCATATTCGAGGGACATGACTGTGTTTCCAAGGCAACAAGCGAGGTTACCCTAGAGGTGCACGTGTGAAAAGTGTGTTCGATTCAAGTTAATTTGTCTTTGATTAGGTTATCTAGTGATTGATTTTAAAACTTTCCATACACACCTAATTACTATACAGTATAAAAGAAAACAATAAATTTCGGAAATTAAAATTCTACGCTATTACAGAACTTTTGGGAATGGGGGATACAAATTTACAAATGGGAATGGATTGAGTAAACAAGCAATACAACCCAATTGAATAAAATAAATAGTTAATTAAACTAAAACAATCTATAAAACAAAATTAATTAGCAAAGTAAAAATGTGAAAGTAATATTCTTGGTATTTTATTTTTTATATCATGAAGAAATTAAACAATTTAAAAGAATGTTAACTAAAAAAATTAATTAATAAAATTATACACAAAGTCCTAAACAGAATTAATTAAGAAAATTAACTAACTTTGAAATTATATTTTTTATTTAATTGATTTTTTTTTAAAATTAAAACTAAATCTAAACTAATAAGATAGGGAGGTAAGACTAAAAGAACAAAAAAAAAAATAGAAATCCCAAAGTGAGAAGTTGAACTCAGGTATTTTGAATTGTCACAGATATGCCTTGTCAACTGAACTATGTTATTTATGTGTTATATGCATGTTTTAATTAAGATAAGGTGAAAATTAACAATGGGATTGGGCCAACGGGCCCAAAGGGGTTGACCCGGTTGGGAAAGGAAAAGGAAGAGATTACAGAAACCCTAAAGAAATAAAGAAAGGTGCCGCTGGTGGTCTAGGATTAGGAAAGGGAAATCAGATTAAATTATTAATAATATCTAATAAACTCTAATCTCCATGTCTATCGTGAAACAAAAAAACCTCTCTCTACCCTATTCTTCATCTCCCTAAATTCATTCCTCTGTTTTCTCCTTCTTATAACTCTCTCCCCCAATACTACCACTTAACAGCATCACCATCAATTTGTTCCAAACTTCCATTCAAAACATCATCGAAAAAATAACTAACCCGTTTAAGCTTAAGCTCTCTCGGTTCAACAGGGTATTTCCCAGAAAAATAAGCATAGCAAAAAAAATTAGGAGAGTCACTCCCCGACATACTATGCAAGCTGTTCAATGGAAGAAAAGCAAGTGAATCTGATCCGGTAAAATCTCTTATTTCTTCAACACTCATCCTGCTAGATATCAACTCCTCGGAGCTAGGTGTATCGACTCCGTAACAACAAGAATCAATAATCGGTGGACATGCGATTCTCATGTGGACTTCTTTTTCACCTGCAACCTCACAAGCTTTGAGGATGTTGTGTATTATGTCTCCATTTGCCGTTAACCATTGGTATGAGCTGTCGTTATCAATGACAAAACGCTTGAAAGCTTCTTGAGCGGTGAGAGTTAGGAGTGGAAATTGCAGAGATAACGAAGGAAATAACGGGGGTTTGTTGTTTGGTAGAAGATGGAAAAGGGGGAAAACGGGAAGTGTTGTGAAGTGATAAGGAGGTTGGGGTTTTAGGAAGGTGCAGAGAGGGAGAGGACGGATGCTGGGAGGACCGTCGATGTGTGGTGTATTTGGCGATGACAGATTCAGCGGGGCAAGAATTGTTGCTGATTTGTTATTTTGGAAATTAATTCTTCACTTATTTCTCCCTTTAGAATCATTGATAACCTGATTCAGGGTTGGAAACAACCGGATGGAAAGGTGGAACTTTTAATGTCAGTATCTTGACAATTAACAATGGTGTTTTTAAGGTTCTTGCCACAAATTGAGATACCCATCTCGGAGGTGAATATTAAATTAAGACAAGTTATACCTTTTATACAAGTTTATTATACTCTTTAGGCTTGCTAACTTTCTTACATTTTTTACTAGGTGAGGACTTTGATAAGATAATAATGGAGTACTTCATTAAATTGATCAAGAAAAAGCATGGAAAGGATATTAGCAAGGACAACAGAACTCTTGACAAGCTAAGGAGGGAGAGTGAGCGTGCCAAGAGAGCTCCTAGTAACCAACACCAAATTTGTGTTGAAATTGAATCACTCTTTGACGGTGTTGATTTTTTTTGTTTGTAGGTTAAATGTTACTGTTGTACCCCAAAATTTCCCCTCCCATATTTCTCAAAACATTTCAAGAAAGATCCTCAAGTTGCTCAAGGAAGCCTGAGGGTTGACCAAATAAGCTCCCTCCTAATGCAGTCTACCTCAAATTAGGGTTTCATATTGCATCAAGATACTTGAGTCCAAGGGATACCAAATGCTCACTAATGTCCTAATATGTTCTTAAGATCATCCATATCAAGTCTCAAGCCTTGCAGAGGAAGTTTGCTCAGTCAATTGCTCAAAGGCCTAAAAATTGACTATGCTAGGGCAAAAGTCAATTATGGCCTACATACAGTCAAACTTCAAGATTTTTAGTCAACATTCTCATTTTAAAGTATATTTCATCATTTGATCAAGGGTTGATCATGATTCATCAAGTATTGCTCATAATTCCTCAAGAACCAAAAGTTGCTAAATTAGGGTTTTGTAGGAAAAGTCAACTCAACTTTGACCAAGCATAACTTTCTCATACGTTATGATAAATGACCCATCAAAAGATCATTTTGAATAGGATGCAATGCTCTACAATCCATATTCATCTCCCAAGTTGAAAATATGCACTCACAAGAAGTTATGAATTTGGACATTATAGGTCATTTTGGAAAGTCAACAAAAACACATTCTTTGTCAAAGCTTCATACATGAAAATGGAAGATCCAATTGAGATGAAACCAAAAGGGTTACTTAGAGGACATCTCAATATTTCTACAAAGTCCAATAACACCTTCAAAGAGTCAAAATTGAGGAAGTTATGCATTGGTGAAGTTTACCTTTTTTGCAAAATTGCCAAAAGTCAACTATGCCTAAAACTTCAATTTTTGCCAAATGGGCCCAATCTTTTTCACTTGTTTTGAGTTGGAAACATATTCCATGAGCTCTAGCCTTTTCCATTTGTCAATATCTTATTTTTATTATTTGTTTTGATTTTTATTTGAATTAAATCATTTTAAATCAAAACAAATCATATAAAATCCAAAACATTGAAATTCAAAGATCTTGTGCTTATTTCAGGACTTAATGTCCAGCTAGCATCAAATCAAATTCTTGTAAAGGAATGGTGTGCACAAAAAGATTGAATTAGGCCATTTTTGGAAATATATTCAAGGTATATCAAATCAAAATCAAATCCATTGATGGAGGAAGATTGAGATCAGTTTTGGAACCCTAATCCATTCCTCAATACATATAGAAGAATTGCAGACCAAAAACTAGGTTAGAGGGAGGCGTGTGATCAAGAATAAAACTTGAAAAAATACAAGAAAAGTGGTGAATCGAATTCCTAGTTACAGGCAAATTCAAGATCCTTTGACCATCCCAATCGTTTCCTGAGGTCATCAGCAAGCAAAAGCAATCAAACTCAAGCATTTCCAGGCCCTATATCGCGATGTAAGTCCATCACGACATGGCATCTTTCTTGAATTTTGTTTGCATAATTCTGGAATGTATAGCATAATATAGTCATAGATTCTTGTTCACCATGACAATTGCAAGCTTTCTATAATATCCAATTGAGTTTTCATGGACTGAATCGATAATTGCCATTGTTAGGTTTTTTGGTTCTGTTTTAGGGTTTTTGTATACAGGAAAAATTAGTCTTCATGAAGGGTACCATCATGTTCAAAATGACAAGACGAATCGAATCATGGCCTTAGAAGTCATTTATTGTGCCCATAGAGAATTTTGAGATGAACTAGGGTTGTAGCTACGGATATACGTCCGTAGGTAAAAGTCCATGTAACTTTTACCCATGGAGAAGGGAAAAAGATGATTTGCTGGCACCTTCCCATTGGGTCTTTTGAATTTCCACGCGAGTTTTTTCATATTATGCTTGTTTATGATATAATTATTGTTTTGTATTGTTATAACAACTAATCACGCTAGCTCATCTGGTAACCAGTCACTGGAACGTGTCTCAGCACTTGGGTTCGAATCCCAGGTCCCCCATTCCTTTCATGTTATTTTCTTTTCAGCAATCAGATGCGTGTACAAGACCAAGGTCCATCATGTGACCTCATGATCCAGTCTGCCAAGTGGCCAGATGGCCAGATCCAAAGGCCATCCTTGAGGGAGCACCAAATACCTAGTCAAACGCATAGTATAGGATCTCAGAAGTCAACGTGGACTTCTATCTTTTGGGCCCAGTAGCTGCTATTTGCACCCCCTTCAGATTGCTATTCTCAGGCCCAAACTCCTTTCTCTATTTTTCTTTTTATATTTACTTTATTTAATTTTATTTATTTATTTTATTTTACTAACCAATCAATTATTTTCTTTTATCAAAAAAATCACAAAAATAATACTTTTCACAAATTAGGTTTAGATTTTATTTTTTATCAAAAAATTAAATTAATTAAATTAGGTTATTAATTTTAGATAATTTTAATTTCTTTTTACAAATAAATTAACAAATAATTAGAAAATTAGGGTTTTGACTAAACTTAATTATATTTTTCTTTTTCTTAAAATAACCAAAAACCACAAAATAGGCCATGTAATTATTTTCATTATTTAATTAACTAATTATTTTGTATTTTAATTTGAAAACTTAATTCTTTTCTTTAAAAATATTAAAAACAACAAAAAAACATTTTTCTCTTAAATTAGGTTTAAAAAGGGTCAAAACACTATTTTTTCTTCGTTCTAATTTTCATCGCGCGCTTTATTATTTTATTTTTACCCAATTATTGTATCTTCTCACAAGTTGTAATAGCTTAATTAGGTCTTTACTTTCATTTATCGCTTTATTTTCAAAGGGTTTGTTTTTGGCTATGTAAATACCCGAAGCCTTGTAATAGCGTAGTTTAATTTCCGCATCTTTAATTCCGCAAAATATTAAACTGTTAGATGTATGGTTAGGGTTGCATGACAAGAATGTATGTAAACTTTAAAACAGTTAGATAATCCTAAATGTGCAAAGATAAATAATCTGAAATTGAATCACTCGCACATGCGCACTCCTAGGGTACACTCCCATTTGGTTGCCTTCGGTAAATGGTCATTGAGTATAGGATGTTTTAGTGGTCGTTCTTTTGTCCAAAGATCAAAGTTTCCTCAGAAAGGTTGCCTCGGATATTTTTGCCTCAGATATTTTTGCCTCAGATAATTGATCTAAGACATTAGGGTTATTACTAAGACAAGCTAACATTGCTTTAGTGACCGTACGTCCCTTTCGAATTGACCCTCAAAACTCCAACGACGGTGCTACCTACTCACTAATAGTGGGATGGCATTATCTAAAGTAAACGAACATAGAATGATTCTTTTTTCGAGTAGGTAGATTAGCTCTTAAGTACTTGCTCAATCAAAACAAACATTTTTTCACACTTACGCTCCTTTATGAACAAAGTTTTCAAAAACCCTTCATTACACTCTTGAAGACAGAAGCAAGAGTTAAATCGAAGTTAAAACAAAAGCTTTTAAAATCACACAAACACAAAGAAATTTTTTTTGAAAATGATGAGAAAGTACCTAATATCCCGTAGATAACTACGGATAGAAAGGGTGCTAATATCTTCCCTTTCTATAATCTACTCACCGTACTCAGAAATATATCGAAAAAGGAATTTTTCTGTGCTTTTTTCCTTTCCTTGTTGGATAAAATAAAATTCGGTGGCGAATCTTGCTTACTGCGACATTTTGCAAACACAAACGCAAAACGCAAACCAGTAAACTCCTAAAAAAAGGAATCCAAGTCCCGGTTCTGGCCACCGTATCACATAACTGGCGACTCTACTGGGGATAATATAAGTGGGGTGTACCTTAGGATTAGTTCATCATATTGTTTTCAATTGTTTGATTTTGATTGCTTTATCTTTGTGGGCTCTGTATCGGAGCTACTATAGATCCTAACCTTGATCTAGGGAACACCTTTTAGGTAAGTAGCAATAGATTGTAAGGGAATTATACGACGTAGACCGATACGGTTGAAGCGGTAGCTACGTTGGTGTGACACATTAGTTGGTACCGATATCCCTTGTGGAGAAACAAGGAGAGTATGGGGCTGCTAATGGGTCATTAAGAATCAACTGACCTTAGAACCTATAATTGACCAACTTGGCCATAGGAAGTAGCAGTATGCTACACTCATTGAGACTGTACTCTCGAGATGGTTCTGGCTGCAAGAAAAGATTGTGTGACTGGAGTTATGACCGATAGAGGATGGTCAGTGATATTGAGAACCTCTAGAACCCGGTTACTATTATTAAGACAGGTTGAACAACTAAACTGCAAGAGGGTAATACCTAAACTTCATGCCATCCTAAAATTTAAGGGCTACTGTGTGACTTGTTTACCTTTACCATGTTTTCTATCTGTGATACCTGTGGTGTGTTTTATCATGACATCATGCATCATGACATCACATACATATTTCATTATACTAACCATTTCAACGACCGAGGGGATTCATCTTTGTTCTGTTTTGCAGATCATGGCCTCTATGCGCAGAAATACCATTCGAATCAGCTTCGTGCAAATCCCTGCTCAGCTCAGAGAGTTAGCCTCAAAGGTTCCTGATACTTCTTCATTTGTTAGAAGACATGGTCATCTCCTTAAATTGGTCACTTCAAAGTTAGATGAGAAAATGATGAGCGTGTTGTTCCAGTTCTTTGATCCATTGCATCATTGTTTTACCTTTTCGGACTATCAGTTAGTCCCTACTTTGGAGGAGTTTTCTGATTTACTGGGCATATCTATTCTAGAGCACACACCCTTTACAGGTTTGGAGATAGCTCCTAGGCCAGAGGATATTGCTTCAGCCCTACATCTAAAAATGGCTGATGTAGTATCTAACTGGGAGACTCGGAGCGGGGTTAAAGGTTTCTTGGCTATGTTTTTGATCGATCAAGCTCAACAATTCTGGGATAGTTTAGACTTTCAAGCATTTGAAGACATCCTGGCTCTCCTCATCTACGACTTGGTTATTTTCCCAAATCCATATTCTTTCATAGATGTGAACACGGTCAAGATCTTCATGTCTCGTAACCCAGTGCCTACTCTTCTAGGTGATATTCTACACGCTCTCTATACCCATACTGTGCGGAGAAGGGGAACTCTCTTATGTTGCACACCGCTGCTGACGAGGTGGTTTATTTCGCACCTCCCCAAGTCTGTTTTGAAGAATGAAGAAGGCGTAGGTTGGGCTTATAGAATCATATCCCTTGCTCATACGGACATCCTTTGGAGTACTAAAGACATGGAAAGGGTAGATGTCATTGATCGATGTGGGGAATACCCTAATGTTCCGTTGCTCAGAATTATAGGGGGTATAACCTACAACCCTTGTCTGGCTTTATGACAGTTTGGACGTGCTCGGAGAGACGATCCTCATGAGCTGCTGCTTATAGGCATTATCTTTGACTACAAGGGGAATGTTGAGGGACATCGCCACAGGTTTATACGGGCTTGGGACAGGGTGAACAAGTCTGATCCACATGAGCTAGGAATGAATACTTCTCTCCCGATGCAACCGTATCTCCAGTGGGTTCGAGCCCGTGCTTAAAAGCTGGGGATGCCATATGAGGCAGTTTTGCTGGTGATAATAGAGCATACTGATGAAAAAAGTGTTCCTTATACGGTCATCCATCCATACATGCCTACTAATCTTGGGGAATTAAAGAGATCTTGGATCAAGTTAAAGGAAGAAAGGGATACCTACAGGGAGAAGTATCATGAGCAGGAGCGGAAGATCCTGAAGCTTACAAGGCAGCTTGAGAATGAGAGGACAATCAACGATTACGACATCACGAAGGGAAAAAGACCATGGGATTTCTGATGTCTTTTATTGTTTCTAGTTTAGATTTGCTTTTCAGTATTTATTTTGTAACGCCTTAAAGGCATTTGTTAAACATTGTTACCAGTTTAATATAATAAAGTGTCTTTTATTTTGGTTTACAAATTTGAATCTCCCAAAGTCTTTGAAATCATTTCATATGCATTTCATTCCCATGAAACTCATTAAAGGTACCGTTACAGGTTACTTATCTTCTTCGCTGTTTATTTCAGCAATCTAATCTTCTGAAACACCTACTGATCAAGCCATCAAGGCTCTCTAAGCTCAGAATGCTCAGTTCCAGGAGATGTTCTTGAACTTGGCCAAGAGTCAACAAGATTTGAAGACTCTCATCTTGAAGGACAAGAAGAAGAAGAAGAAGAAGGTGGTCCTGCTGAATATGGGTCACAGATTTAGGAACAGGTTGCGAGAGGAAGTTGATTTGTCTCATTCATCTGGAGGAGGAGAGAATCAAAAGGAAAGGAAGGCTCCTAGTACTGTGGTCTCCGATAATGAAACTGATTTTGATGAAGACCAGTATCCTCCTGCCGAGGATAGATATAAGAAACTTGAAGACTGGCTGAGTGCAATGGAGATTCAGAAGATACCTGGGTTGGACTTTGGAGATTTGGGTCTGGCATCTGGGGTGGTGATCCCGTACAAGTTTAAGGCTCATGTCTTTGCTAAGTACGATGGGGTATCCTGTCCAAAGTTACACCTCCGCTCGTATGTCAGAAAGATTCAACTATATACTGCTGATAGGAACCTGTGGGTTCATTTCTTTCAAGATAGTCTGTCAGGGACTCAACTTGAATGGTTCTATCAACTGGAAGGACCCTGCTACTGCTTTTTATAAGCAATACCAGTACAATGCCGACCTTGCTCCCACGGGTAACCAACTTCAGGGTATGTCTATGGGTACAGGCAAAGGCTTTAAGGACTACGCTCAAAGAATGGTAAGATATAGAAAGGTGCTTCGTCAAGCACAAAGAATAAGCCTTTCAGAAAAGAAGCTAGTGCAGTATATAGCTTGAGGATCCAGAACCGACCTAAACTCCGCTAAGCAGTTAATGCGGTGGTAATATCAAGACCAACTGTTGCCCCACAATGCAACAATCAACAAGGAGTAGAGAGACCGCAAAGGAAGTATACTCGGCTCAGTATGACCCTATTTCAAATTCTGCCGCAATTATTGAAGACCAACTTGGTGACTCTAAGGGAGGCCTCGAAGAATCCCGACACTGTTAGAACATAGTTTGATTCTACAACCCTTGATTAGAGTTTTGATGATAACAAAATACAAAGATTAAATTATTTCAAAGATATATACAAAGAACAATTATGCTCCTTAAAATTATATTTTGTATATGCAGAAGTTCTGATGGAATTAGCATCAGAATGGAATCAGCATTAGAAGATCAGCAATATGTGCTACACACTGAAGCTACCAGATCATACGCTGAAGGTTGATGACCAGAATCTACGCCTAAAAAAATATACTCTGACTCTGATCAAAGACATCTTTACCAAGTCATCAACACTTTGAAGCGTTATCAGCAGGTACAACAAAGAAGACTCTGAAGCGTTACTGGTTATTCAAGACAGAATTAAATGCTAACGGCTTTCTTCAGACAAAGATCTTCTACAAAAGGAAAGTGTGTTATTATCATTAAAACCTGCTTTATGGACAACGTATCCTTGCTTGCCTATATAAAAAAATCTTCTTGTGAACAGAAGCACGTACGTACGCACTCAAAATTTGCCAAGCTATCCAAACCACGCATATTCAAAGCTTTAGCAAATTCATTTTATTCCAAGCTTATTTTGTGTAATTATCACAGTTGTGATATACAGTTTTATAAGAAAACAACAACACACACTTGTTCAATCATTTGTAAAAGAAGTTCCTTGAGATTAACCAGATTGTGGTTGTACTCAAGAAGACTTTAACAGTTGTTAAAGTAGCTGTTGTAATCCTTTAAGAATAGTGGATTAAGACCTCGTTGGAGAGAGACGAGATCACCTTGACGGGTGGACTGGAGTAGTTTGAGATCAAACGAACCAGGATAAAAATACTGTGTTGATAAGCCATTTGATTTAAGTTTTTCAATTCAACCCTCCACCCCCTTCTTGTGTTTTTCACATCTTCAATTGGCATCAGAGCGCCTGGTTCTGAGCTTCAACACTTAACTTTGTCAGTACAAGATCTAGCGTTAGAAAAACACAATGGCAGGACCAAGTCAAAACATCAGCAATGACAACAATGAAGAAAGGGACAGATTCAGTGGCAAACCTCCAGTCTTTGATGGAGAGAACTTTGACTATTGGAAAGATAGAATTGAGAGTTTCTTTCTGGCCCATGATGCTGATTTGTGGGACATGGTGACTGATGGATACACACACCCAGTGGATGGACGTGGTCAGAAGATTGACAGGAAAATGATGTCTGATCAGCAAAAGCGTGAGTTCAGAAATCATTACAACGCCAGAACAATTCTTCTTAGCGCCATCTCTAATTCAGAATATGAGAAAATATAAAACAAAGAAACTACCAAGAATATGTTTGATTCTCTGAGAATGACGCATGAAGGCAACATTCAAGTCAAAGAAACAAAAGCCCTTACGCTCATTCAGAAGTATGAGGCATTCAAGATGGAAGATAGTGAATCAATAGAAGCTATGTTTTCAAGATTCCAAATTCTTGTTGCTGGTCTAAAAGTTCTTGACAAAGGATATTCCACTGTTGATCACGTTAAGAAGATCATCAGAAGCTTGCCAAAACAGTGGAGGCCAATGGTCACAGTGCTTAAGCTAGCCAAGGATCTCAACAAAATCTCTCTGTAGGAACTTGTCAGCTCCCTCAGAAGTCACGAGATAGAGCTAGAAGTAGATGAACCTCAAAAGCAAGGTAAGCCATTAGCTTTAAAATCTAACAGAAAATCTGACTCCAAAGTTTTGCAGGATGTGGAAGAAACCTCTGATGGATCCTCATCAGAAGAAGATGAATTGTCTCTTCTATCCAGAAGGGTGAACATCCTGTGGAAGCAGAGGCAAAGGAAGTTCAGGAATCCCAGAAGATCAGAAAATCAGAATAAATCTTCCTCCAGATACAGAAGGTCTGAATCCTCCTCTGGACACAAAAGATCTGAAGGCTCTTCAGGATACAGAAAGCCAAACAACAAAGACATCATCTTCTATGAGTGTAACGAGCAAGGGAATTACAAAAGTGACTGCCCAAAACTTCAGAAGGAGAAGCCCAAGAACAAGTTTATCAAAGAAAAGAAGAAAAGCCTCATGGCTACATGGGATGATTCTGACACATCTGAAGCTGACTCAGAATCAGATGATGAAAGAGAAAACATAGCTCTCATGGAAAACGTATCTGAAGACAGTGAAGCTTCTGGTTCAGACTCAGAATCAGATATAGAAGAGGTATTCCCTGACTTTACTATAAATTTTACTAAGGCTGAATTAGCTGAAAGCCTTAATGAAATTTTGGAAAGGTATCAGCAGATCAGAGTCAAATTCAGAAACCTGAAAAGGAATCTTGCTTCTGACTCTGATAAGACTGAGAGTATCAAATTGGAGAATTCTGAGTTAAAAGATAAAATTTCAAAATTAGAAAACCAATTGCAAAACTCTCAGAAGGAAACAATCCCTGAAACTCCCAGCAATGCTGGTGAGATCATCAAAGACTATGATCACAACTTTCAGAAGTTTCTGGCTAAAAACATAGACAAAAGCAAAATGGCTTCAATGATCTATGGAGTTAGCAGAAATGGAAGAAAAGGGATAGGATATCAAGGTAAGGTTCCTACACCAAAAAATGCCATGGATTTAGTTATAAAACGTACTCCATTTGATTCACACTTTATATATGGGCACACACATGACATAAAATATACAAGTAGTGATTACTCTATCAAACCAAAATTCAACCAAAGTTTTGGTAAAACTAACAAATCAGGACCCAAGAAAATATGGGTACCTAAGGATAAAATAATACATGTGGCAGATATCTTTAGCAGCAAAGCAAAGACACCAGTCATGGTACCTGGACTCTGGCTGCTCACGACACATGACGGGAAGAAGGCATATGTTCCAAAGCCTAGAACTTAAGCTTGGAGGCCACGTAGGCTTTGGAGGCAATCAGAGGGGAAAGATCATTGGCTCTGGAACAATAGGTAATGGAAATCTTCCCTCTATAAGTAATGTTTTATTAGTTGATGGATTAATGCATAACCTGTTATCCATAAGCCAATTAAGTGATAACGGTTATGATATAATCTTCAATCAAAATTCATGCAAAGCTGTTAGTCAGAAATATGAGACTATCCTATTTAATGGAAAGAGGAAAAACAACATTTATAAAATCAAACTTTCTGAACTGCAAAGTCAGAATGTAAAATGTCTTATGTCTGTTAACAACGAGCAATGGATCTGGCACAGAAGATTGGGACATGTTAGTATGATAAGAATATCTCAAATTAACAAACTCAATCTGGTCAGAGGACTTCCTAACTTGAAGTTCAATTCAGATGCTCTGTGTGAAGCATGTCAGAAAGGCAAGTTTGCAAAACCTACTTTCAAATCCAAAAACATTGTTTCCACCTCTAAGCCATTAGAACTTCTGCACATTGACTTATTTGGACCAGTAAAAACTGCTTCAGTCAGTGGCAAGAAGTATGGGTTAGTAATCGTAGATGACTATAGCAGGTGGACATGGGTAAAGTTCTTAAGGCACAAGGACGAGTCACACTCTGTGTTTGTTACCTTCTGCAACCAAGTTCATAATGAAAAAGATCTTAGAATCGTCAAAGTCATAAGTGATCATGGTGGAGAATTTGAAAATAAAGATTTTAAATTATTCTTTAATGAAAAAGGCATTCTGCATGGAGTTGTTGAACGAAAGAACAAAACATTGCAAGAAATGGCAAGAACCATGATCAACGAGACTAACATTGCTAAGATCTTCTGGGCAGAAGTAATAAACACAACGTGTTACATTCAGAATAGAATCTCCATATGACATATTCTGGAAAAGACTCCATATGAATTGTGGAAGAATAGAAAGCCCAACATTTCTTATTTTCACCCATTTGGATGTACATGTTTTATTTTGAATACAAAAAATTATTTGAACAAGTTTGACTCTAAAGCACAAAAGTGTATTATGTTATGATACTCTGAATGCTCAAGAGGGTACAAAGTATACAATACAGAAACATGGATTGTTGAAGAGTCAATCAGTGTTCGGTTTGATGATAAGTTTGACTCTCAAAAGTCAAAGCAGAATAAATTCCTTGCAAGTATGGAAGTTGAACTCACAGGTACTGAAGACAACTCAGTGGCTCTAAACAGAGACACTCCCTCAACATCAGAAAGAGTCACTGCAAGCAACCTAGCACCTTCTGTTGATCAACTCCAGAAGCAGCATTGATCACCCAGAAGAAACAATCTTAGGAAGGAAGGAAGATCCAATCAGAACAAGATCTACCTTCAGAAACTCTGAAGAATCCCTCATGGGATTGGTTTCTCTGATTGAACCAACAATAATTGATGAAGCACTTCTGGACAATGACTGAATTCTGGAAATGAAAGAGGAGCTAAATCAATTCACAAGAAATGACGTATGGGATCTGGTTCCCAAACCAAAAGGATTCAACGTCATTGGTACAAAATGGGTGTTCAGAAACAAACTGAACGAACAAGGTGAAGTCATCAGAAACAAAGCACGACTGGTAGCACAAGGTTATAGTCAGCAAGAGGGGATAGACTATACAGAAACCTTTTCTCCAGTCGTCAAGTTAGAATCTATCAGACTCTTAATTTCATTTGTTGTTAATAAAGGCATCCCTCTGTATCAGATGGATGTTAAGAGTGCATTCTTAAATGGCTATATAGAAGAAGAGGTTTATGTGCACCAACCCCCTGGTTTTGAAAGTTCCAAGAATCTAGAATATGTTTTCAAACTAAAGAAGTCACTCTATGGTCTGAAACAAGCTCCCAGAGCTTGGTATGAAAGACTAAGTAACTTCCTGTTAGAAAAGGAATTCACCGGAGGGAAAATGGACACAACCTTGTTCTGTAAGACAGTTAAGAATGACATCTTAGTTTGTCAGATCTATTTTGATGACATTATATTTGGATCCACTAAACCCTCTCTGGGAAGAGAGTTTTCTAAATGTATGCAGACAGAATTTGAGATGAGCCTAATGGGGGAACTAAAATTCTTTCTGGGCATTCAGATTAATCAAACTCTAGAAGGAACTTACATTCATCAGAGCAAATATGTCAGAGAACTTCTAAAGAAATTTGATCTCTCAGAATGTAAGCCCTCAAGGATTCCAATGCATCCCACGTGCATTCTGGAAAAAGAAGAGGTAAGTAAAAAGGTAGAACATAAGGTCTACAGAGGTATGATTGGTTCTCTTCTCTATCTGACGGCTTCAAGGCCCGATATTCTATTCAACGTTTGCATTTGTGCCAGATTCCAATCAGATCCTAGAGAATCTCACTTAACAGAAGTTAAGCGAATTTTCAAGTATCTGAAAGGTACTGCTAATCTGGGTCTGTTTTATAGAAAATCAAGTGATTACAGCTTAGTAGGATACTGTGATGCTGATTTTGCTGGAGATAGAGTATAACGTAAAAGCACTTCTGGAAGCTGCCAGTTTCTGGGAGAAAATCTGATCTCATGGTCTAGCAAAAGACAATCCATAATAGCCATATCAACATCAGAAGCTGAATACATAGCAGCAGCTGGATGTAGCACGCAAATGCTCTGGATGAAAAGTCAACTTGAGGACTTCAATATATTTGAGAGTAACATCCCTATCCTCTGTGACAATACTTCTGCTATTTGTCTTAGTAAAAATCCTATTTTGCATTCTAGGGCTAAGCATATAGAAATAAAACATCATTTTATTAGAGACTATATTCAGAAAGGGATTCTTAATTTAAAATTCATTGACACAGACCATCAATGGGCTGATGTCTTTACAAAACCTCTTTCTGAAGATAGGTTTAACTTCATTCTTAAACATCTCAGCATGAAGCTTTGCCCAGAATAAACTGTTTTATTTACATATCTTAATCCTCAGAATTTTTGTTATTTTCTGTGAACTGCTGATCAACCTACCTTCAGAATTTTAGAAGTCCATATTGTATCAGAATCTATCCATGAAGATCTGAGTGTTTCATTTTAAGGATAGAAGTGTGCTGTTCACGTAAGCAAACAATTGTCATCCATTCATCAGCTACCTTCTGAGGCTGAACACGCGTCCATTTTTCTGAAAGGTCAAAAGCGCTGGTTGGATGCATTGAGACACATGTCATGGGTAACCGTTCCAATATCTTTCTAAATCCCCCAAAATCAGTTGTCATTAATGCTTATAATCATTACAATTTATTTCTCTCTCTTGCAGTTTATGGTTTCAAAATCTATTTAAACGTCTTTTTTACTCTTTACACTCTTTCACTTTCACTTTCTCTACAATCTAATTGTTTTCAGTTTGCATCTTTTTCAAAACCCTTTCATTTTCTTCTCAAATTTTATGTGTGAACATGGCTTCCTCAAGCAACCCAACTTCCAGTACTCAGAGAACAAAATCCACAGAACAATATGAAGAACCATTCAGAACTCTCCTCACGCCCATTAAAAACCTAGAACTACTCTCAGAATTGATTGTGGACTTTGGCAGTCTTCAAGAAAATGGGTTCAATCTTTCTGAATAAGTAAAGGCTCAAGGATGGAACAGGTATTTTGACCGTCTGGTAGGTCCAACATTCCCAATCTTTGTGAAGGAATTTTGGATTCATGCTTCATCCTCCAACCATCAAGTTACTTCGTATGTAATGGGGAAGAAGATAGTCATAACTGGAGACCTTATTGCAAGATTGATAGGCTATAGTGGTGGTGGCGTAAGATGTATAGACATGGCTGAAAGATGTGCTGATGTCGCTTCAATTGCTAGAGAAATTTTCACTCTGGGTCTTCCCTCCAGCAAGATAAGGGATCTGAAGGACCATCACAGAATATGGGATAAGATTATTCTAGGATGCATAAACCACAGGAAGCCAACCAGCTCTGCTGACTACATCAACATTGATCAGCAATTTCTGATCTACTTCATCTCCCAGAAGACTAAGGTGAATCTCGCTCATTTGTTGTTCAATCATCTAAGGACTAGTGTTAAGGAAACTAGAGAAGATGAGCACACTAAAAGGGACTGGATACCTCTTGGAATGCTCATATCAGATATTCTGACAGAGAATAGGCTGATAAATTATCTAACAGAAGCACAGGAAATCAACACTTTAGAGGCAACTGTTGGAAAGCCTTTGAATGCGAAGAATTTGAAGAAGATGAAGATTATTGAGAACATCAAGAAGGAACCCAGTGTTACTTCTTTTGCAACAATCTCCAGCAGAAGAATCCCTCTAGATGACCTTCCCATGTTCTCAGAAATTGATTCCAAGCTTGAGATTATCGTCAGATATCTGGATGCATGCAAGGCAGATGGTACTGCACTAGAGTTAAACATTCAGAATCTGCAGAAGAAGGCTCCAGAAGTTGTGCTGAAGAAGAACAAGAAAAGGAAGGCAGCAGCAGAAGGATCATCCAAGCCGACTCCCAAAGCAGCTAAAAAGAGAGGTAATCCTTCTCTGTAACTGTTTTAGATTCAGTATCTGTATCAACATCTGCACCAATTCCTACCCATTCATAAATTCCTACCCCTCAAACTTTTGATGATTTTGACATTGAGTTTGACCCCTCAGAAACTTTAACTCTTAGAGGATCTCACTCCCTACCTATCAATCCAATTTCTGAAACAACTCAACCAGAACATGCAAAAGTTCTGTCAGATATTGAAACCTTTGACCAGAATATTTCTGCTCCCATACCAGAAAATCCAAACTCTGAAACCATTTCAGAAGCACCTCAACCAGAAATTCCACTCTCTCCACAACCAAAAATACCACTACCTCCATCTCCACAACCAGATAGTCATCCACCATCTCCATAACCTGAACTAATCCAACCAGAAGTTCAAACTTCTGAGGTCCAACCCTCTGAATCCTGTGAACCAGAACCAAATAACACTCAATCCAACCAAACTGAAGAACCCACTTCATATTCGGATACCATTCCCATTCCAGGTATCACTGAACCTCTGGCCATCTGTATACCCCTCACCATTCTGGACAGACCCCAAATTCCTTCTTTACTAGAATCAACTCCACCAAACTCCCCAACTAGTCCAATAATCATTCCAGACTCTCCCACTCCCTCACCAAAGAACAATCCAAATGACAATGCCAAAATTGTCATTGATTTAACTGTGTTTGAACGTCTTACTACCATAACCCCCAAAATAATCATTCCAAAACCAAAACCATCTGAACCTACACCAGATGTTGGTACTAGTTTATTGATATTTGAAACAGAAATGTAGAAGTGGATAACTTCCCTGAAGCAAGCCAGTCTTGAGATGATTAATCCTGCTGCATCAGATTATCTTTGGACAAGTTTCAGAAAATGGGTAAATTCTGAAACTTATAAGATGCAAGAACAAAGCTATGGACAAGTTCAACAGAACTTCAGTAATCTGCTAAAAGTAATTGAAGATCAAGTTCTAAGCCAGCTGCTCAAGGAAGAAGTTCTCCCTCTGGACAATGCTCCCTGGTCAGAACATCATCCAACAGACAAAGTTCAACCAGAGTCAGAAGATCTCATTCTGACTGATACTCCAGAGCAGATGATTCCTGCAGAGGAACTGGTTCAAAAAGATGACGTTGCAGAATGCTCTGAGAAGCATCCAGTTACTGAAGATTCTCAAGCTTCCTCCTATGAAAGGCAGACTCTGGAAGAACTGAAGAGATTTGATATTATTATGCAGGAAAGGATGGATAAACAGGATGACAAAATTTCGGAAATCAAGAGCATGTTAACCAAACAAGAGGAAACTAACATCCAGATCAAGGGCTTGTTGGAAGCTTTGTTCACGTGTCTTCCTCCTCCCTCTTAGATTTTCCTTTGTTTTAAAACCTGTTTATCTGTAATATTTTCTACATTGCTGCTGTTCTGAACTTATTATCGTTGATTCTGATTTTAATATAAACTCTTTTTGGATATGATTATATGTTCTTTTTGATAACTGAAAAAAAGGGGGAGAAAGAATAAGATATTTTCAATAACGGATTGCTGAGACATAAGTCTCAAACATTCTGATCTACTAAATTTATCTCTTCTGAAAAGTTTGAACAGATACAAAACTCTGATGAAAGATATAGTAAGATTATGATGCTCAAAGACTCATGGAATTAAAGGGAAGTAATCAACTCAGGGGGAGTTTTTCTTCTTAAATTATATGCTTTTTATTCTCTATTCTTTATTGAAAAATCTGGTTTTTGTCATCATCAAAAAGGGGGAGATTGTTAGAACATAGTTTGATTCTACAACCCTTGATTAGAGTTTTGATGATAACAAAATACAAAGATTAAATTATTTAAAAGATATATACAAAGAACAATTATGCTCCTTAAAATTATGTTTTGTATATGCAGAAGTTCTGATGGAATCAGCATCAGAAGATCAGCAATATGTGCTACACGCTGAAGCTACCAGATCATACGCTGAAGGTTGATCACCAGAATCTACGCCTAAACAAATATACTCTGACTCTGATCAAAGACATCTTTACCAAGTCATCAACACTTTGAAGCGTCATCAGCAGGTACAACAAAGAAGACTCTAAAGCGTTACTGGTTATTCAAGACAGAATTAAATGCTAACGGCTTTCTTCAGACAAAGATCTTCTACAAAAGGAAAGTGTGTTATTATCATTAAAACCTGCTTTATGGACAATGTATCCTTGCTTGCCTATATAAACAGGTCTGCTTGTGAAAAGAAGCACGTACGTACGCACTCAAAATTTGCCAAGCTATCCAAACCACGCATATTCAAAGCTTTAGCAAATTCATTTTATTCCAAGCTTATTTTGTGTAATTATCACAGTTGTGATATACAGTTTTGTAAGAAAACAACAACACACACTTGTTCAATCATTTGTAAAAGAAGTTCCTTGAGATTAACCGGTTTGTGGTTGTACTCAAGAAGACTTTAACAATTGTTAAAGTAGATGTTGTAATGCTTTGAGAATAGTGGATTAAGACCTCGTTGGAGAGAGGCGAAATCACCTTGACGGGTGGACTGGAGTAGTTTGAGATCAAACGAACCAGGATAAAAATACTGTGTTGAAAAGCCTTTTGATTTAAGTTTTTCAATTCAACCCCCCCTTCTTGTGTTTTTCACATCTTCAAGTACTACATCACCGTTGTATAATCTGAATTCCCGCTGTGCTTATCACTCCGATAGCCCAGGGCATGACACAAACAACTGTTGGGCCTTGAGGAATAAGGTACACGATTTTATTAAGGCTAAAGAGATTGAATTTGACGCGCCGGAAAATCCTAATGTTATGACTTCTCCTATGCCTAAGCATGGAGTAAATGTTGTGGACGATGATTCATTTATAACCTCTATGAAATACGTTTCTACTCTGTTAATGACAGTAAAAAAGAACTTATTATCAGCCAGTTTATTTTCGAGTTGTGGCGAAGGTTGCCACCTATGTTCCATCCTACCTACTGGTTTCCATCTATTAAAGTCAGGTGTTTAGCGCCTGATGGATAACAAAGAAGTCTTGTTCGAGAAAACTTTGGTTCCATTGATTCCTATTGAAGATGTTTCCATAATTACCATTTCCGCTAATCCTTCCAAGGCTTCCTCGAGAAAGCCTGTTAGGATTACATCTGTTCCGAGAGTTGCTCCATTGATCATCACTATCCCTGGTCCTATCCCGTACGCTTTGGATAAGGCTATCCCGTGGCACTATGGGGCCGATGTATATTATCATGGGATTAAACAAGACTTGAAGCTTGAAGAGGCTGATACTAATGTCAGCAATATCGTCGGGTCTAGAAAGGTCACCCTAAGCGGAAGACTTTTCTCTCCTGAGATTTCCCCACCGACTGTTCAGAAACCTGTTGCTATTCCACCTGCCAGTACATCTGTTGTTGTCCCTGTTCATGTTCCAATCATTACCCATATCACCGATTCATCTGACACTCGGGGAAAAGAGATCACTGGTGAGCCTGCCCGGACGGAGGCACCAAAGAAGATTATTGTTGAAACCTCTAGGCAGGAGATAGAGGAAATTTTGAAGATTATCAAGAAAAGCGACTACAACATAGTCGAACAGCTGGGGAAAACCCCTTCGAAGATCTCCATGTTATCTTTACTGTTGTGCTCAGAAGCCCATGCTAAGGCTTTAATTGCTTTCCTGAAAACTACGCATGTGCTGCAGGAAACATCTACTGATCAATTCAAAGACTGTGTGGCTAGTTTAACCGCTGATAACGGGTTGGGTTTCTTCGATGCAGATTTGACTGCCAAAGGAAAGAATCACAATGACGCTCTGCACGTTTCAATCGAGTGCAGGGGCACTACTCTGGCCCACGTGCTGGTGGATACTCGGTCCTTGTTAAATGTTTTACCCAAGAAAGCGTTAGACTGGTTGGACTGTGAAGGCTTGGTTTTGAAGCCAAGTAATATTGTGGTTAGGGCCTTTAACAGGTCCAAAAGAATGGTGCACGGGGAGGTGGATGTCCCTGTTAAAGTTGCTTCCCAGAATTTCGCATCTACATTCTATGTAATGGACATTCGGCCATCTTATTCTTGTTTGATGGGTCGCCCGTGGATTCATAAAGCTGGGGCAGTAACTTCCACGCTCCATCAGATGCTAAAATATCAAGTGAAAGGAAAAATTGTTACAGTACGAGGAGAAGAGGAGTACATGGTGAGCCACCTTAACTCTTTCTGGTATGTGGAGATGGATGGGGAGTTCATTGAAACCCCGTGACTAAATTTTGAAGAAGTCCCCTAGACTCTGGCATCGACTGAAACTATTACTGAAGATCCTCTAATGAAGATGGCTTCCCTCAAGGATGCCCGGGCTGTTATTGAAAAAGGTGGGTATGCGAATTGGGGCCAACTCCCTGACTTTGCACACAAGACTGACAAGTTTGGTTTGGGTTTTACTGCAGAAGCTCAAAAGGCGGTTCGACGTACGCGGATTAGAAGACCTCCCATGTGTATCAGTAATCCAGAAGTGAATTCAATTGAAGATGGTGATGAAGAGTCTGAGTTCGACAAATGGATTTACCCGACTATCAACGACGGATTAAGCAATTGGACGGCGAAGGAGTTCGTGCCCATTTCTTTTATTACACAGTAATAAACTTTTGTTTTGAGATTTGTAACAGCCAATTTGAAACTTTACGGCCCAGTGTCTTACCCGAGGTACCGTGGCTTTGTTCGTGAGGGCTTAATATTTGTAATTTCCATATATCATCAATAAAGCATTGGACGTTCTCTTGCATTACAAATTTTGCGCTCCTTGTTTTTCTATCTTGCACTTTATTAAAATAGCTATTGTCTTACACACACTCACATATCATAATATAGGTCCACATCCATTCTAGATCCCACTGATAACGACTCTGCTACTACCAATTATGACTTTGAAAGTCCGATCAACCAAGCCGAGGACGAAGGTGAGGATGATTGCGAAGTGCCTGGTAAGCTTGCTAGATTGTTACTTCAGGAAGAGAGGGCCATACAACCCCATGAAGAGACAGTGGAATCAGTAAATTTGGGTATAGAGGAAGACAAGAAAGAGGTCAAGATCGGTGCAAATCTGGAATCTAGTGTCAAGCAACGGTTCATACAGATGCTGCGTGACTATGTTGAGATCTTTGCTTGGTCTTATGAAGATATGCCTGGGTTGGATACCGATATTGTGGTTCACCGCTTTCCCACCAAAGAAGATTGTCCTCCAGTGAAGCATAAAGTTCGCCGAATGCGCCCAGAGATGTCTGAGAAAATCAAAGTTGAGGTCATGAAACAATTTGATGCCGGTTTTCTAGCAGTTACTTCTTACCCGCAGTGGGTTGCTAACGTGGTTCCAGTGCCGAAAAAAGATGGTAAGGTTCGAATGTGTGTTGACTATAGGGATCTGAACAGGGCAAGCCCCAAGGATGATTTCCCTCTGCCTCACATTGATGTTCATGTTGACAACACGGTAAAGCATAAGGTCTTCTCCTTCATGGATGGTTTCTCCAGTTACAATCAGATTAAAATGGCTCCCGAAGACATGGAGAAGACAACGTTCGTTACACAGTGGGGTACCTTTTGCTACAAAGTCATGCCGTTTGGATTGAAGAATGTTGGGGTAACGTATCAGTGCGCCATGGTCGCTTTGTTCCATGACATGATTCATCATGAGATTGAGGTATAAGTGGACGACATGATCGCAAGATCCCAAACTGAACAAGAACATCTTGACCATCTCCAGAAACTTTTCGACAGGTTGAACTTGTACAAGCTGAGGTTAAACCCGAACAAGTGCACCTTCGGAGTAAGGTCTAGTAAGCTTCTAGGTTTTGTCGTTAGTGATAAAGGTATTCAAGTGGATCCTACAAAGGTGAAGGCTATATAGGAAATTCCAGCTCCCCGAACGGAAAAAGAAGTCAGGATTTTTGGGACGTTTAAACTACATTGCCCGATTCATTTCACATTTGACCGCTACTTGTGAACCAATCTTCAAGCTGCTGAAGAAAGATCAAGTGTTAAGATGGAATGATAAATGTCAGGCCACTTTCGAAAGGATCAAAGAATATCTCCAAGAGCCACCTATTCTGATGCCTCCAGTTGAAGGGAGACCTCTGATCTTATACTTGACAAGACTCGACAATTCAATGGGGTGCGTGCTGGGGCAGCATGACGAGTCTGGCCGAAAAGAGCATGCTATTTACTACCTTAGAAAAAAGTTTAGCGACTGTGAGACCCGATACTCACTGCTTGAGAAAACTTGTTGCGCTTTGGCATGGGCTGCTCGCTGGCTGAGACAATATATGCTGACTTACACTACTCTATTGATATTAAAGATGGATCCAATCAAGTATATCTTCGAGAAGCCTGCCTTGTCCGGAAGAATAGCAAGATGGCAGATGATCTTGACTGAGTATGACATCCAATACACAACCCAAAAGGCAATCAAGGGAAGTGTGTTGGCAGATCATTTAGCGCATCAGGTCGTGGACGATTACCAGTCTATAAATTTCGAGTTTCCGGATGAGAACATCATATTGGTAACTGACTGTGAAACACCTGGACCGGATGAAGGACCTGAGGAGAGATCCCGATGTTCTATGTATTTTGATGGAGCTTCAAACGCTTTGGGTAATGGCATTGGCGCTATGATCATATCTCCTTAAGTTTGTCATACTCCGTTCACCGTCCGATTATGTTTTCACTGCACCAACAACATGGCGGAGTATGAAGCGTGCATCATGGGCCTTCGAGCAGCAATTGACCTAAGGATTAAGTTCTTAAGTGTGTTCGTAGATTCCGCTCTCGTGATCAGTCATATCAAAGGCAAGTGGGATACGAAGCACCCAAATCTTATTCCTTACAAAGAGTATGTATTGACGTTGCTTCCGCACTTCGAGGAGATAACCTTTGAACACTTCCCCAGAGAGGAGAATCATTTAGTGGACGCGCTAGCTATGATTTCTTCTATGTTCAAGGTCAAGTGGGACAATGAGGCTCCCCAGATTACCATTGAGAGGTTGGACGAACCTGCGCATTGTTGTGACATTGAGACTGAAGAGGTAGCAGATAAACCCTGGTTTCATGAGGTGAAAAGGTATCTTGAGACTCAGGAATACCCCGAGGGTGCATCTGTTAATGATAAGAAGTTTCTGAGGAAGTTCGCGACGAAGTTCTTCATCAGCAATGGTATTCTTTACAAGCGTAACCATGATTCAACCTTACTGCGATGTGTGGATAAAAACGAGGCAGAAAGGATTATGGTAGAGTTACATAAAGGTACTTTCGGAACCCATTACAATGGGCACACCATGGCAAAGAAAATCCTACAGGCAGGATATTATAGGTCCACCATGGAAGCTGACTGTTATCAGCATTCTCGGACCTGTCATAAATGCCAAGTCTATGCTGATAAGGTGCACATACCTCCAGTTCTTATGAACGTCTTGACAGCTCCTTGGCCCTTTGCAATGTGGGGCATCGATATGATTGGTGAGATCAGACCTACTGCGTCCAACGGGCACCGTTTCATCCTGGTAGCGATTGATTACTTTACAAAATGGGTTGAGGCAGCTTCCTTTGTTATAGTGACCAAGAACATCGTGGCACGGTTTATTCAGCATAATTTGATCTGTCGATATGGTGTATTGGAGAGGATCATTATGGACAACGGTACAAATATCAACAATACTATGATCGTTGAGCTCTGCAAGCAGTTTAAGATACAATATCACAACTCTTCTCCTTACCGGCCGAAGATGAATGGGGTTGTTGAAGCGGCTAATAAGAATATCAAGAAGATTGTGCAGAAGATGATGGTGACATACAAAGATTGGCACGAGATGTTACCATTTTCTATTCATGGGTACCGAACCTCGGCACGAACTTCAACAGGGGCAACACCCTACTCTTTGGTATACGGCATGGAAGCAGTCTTAGCTGTCGAGGTTCAGATACCCTCTCTTTGAATTATGAAGGATGCAGGTTTGAGCGAGGATGACTGGATCCAGACCCGGCTTGAACAACTGAACTTAATCAACGAAAAGAGCCTTACCGCTATTTTTCATGGTCAAACGTATCAAAAGCGGATGATGAAGGCATTTACCGAGAAAGTCAGACGACAAGAGTATCAATTCGGGGATCTGGTGATCAAGCGCGTCATACTGCCGCAAGGTGATCCCAGGGGCAAATGGACCCCTACTTACGAAGGGCCATTTGTGGTTAAGAACATTTTCTCAGAAGGAGCTATGATTCTAACCACCATGGATGGTGACGACCTTCCTCACCCCGTCAATGCAGACATAGTGAAAAAATTCTACGCATAATTAAAGACCCGCTAGGTTTACTGGCCTAGGCAAAAATAAGGGCTTCACGGTGAACCAAAAGGGTTTGGGAAAAAATAAGGGATGAGAATAAAAAAATCTGTACACCCGGCAAGTCGAAAAACTGAAAAGGCGGCTTGGCAAAAAAGGGTATCCCGGTGGACTGAAAACCCGAAAGGGCGGTCTAGGCAAAAATTAGGGATAAAAGCGTAACACTATGTCTCATTGGATCACCTTGCAACCAGACGTCAGTATCAACTATCAAGCTCGGACGACACTAATCAATCTGATCTACCTTCAACCAAGTATCAAAGTGATGAGATGCTCAAGGATATAAAGACAATAGCAGAGTCGGAACCCAGTGGGATTGTTCACATAACTGTTTTTCTTTGTCTTTCACAAATTGTATAAACTCTATTGTTCGGCGGTGTTCTCTTACTAGGACGTCAGCCTCTTGTACAAAAAACGCCTATTTACAGGACAACTTCAAAGTCAATACAAGTCCTTTTCACAAAGAAATTTCAAATTGTATTCTTTTTTCTGTTTTGTTTTACAAGAACATCCAATGTTCATTTTTTATATATGCATTTGACAATAATTGTTGCTCATAAATATTTACATGCGAAACAAAAGATGATTACTCATAATATCAGGAATGGGGGAAAATAAGAAATGTCCAAACCGTACAGTTGCTCTGTCCACCAGGTATAGGGATAGGCCTAGTTGGAGAAAACGATTGAAGGTACATTCACTCCATGCAGAGTAAGAAAAAGACAGTGATATTAGCCGTCCCGCACAGGACACCACTCTCTCCAGCTGAGGCTCACAACCGCGAATGAGTCAGCAAGATTCTCCCCAAGCAGAATATCTATCATCAGCACTAGAAAATTATCCCCAGTGGAGTTTAGAGAATTATCCCCAGTGGAGTTTAGAGAATTATCCCCAGTGGAGTTTGGAGAATTATCCCCAGTAGAGTCTGGAAGACTGTCCCCATAGAGTCTAAAAGATTATCTCCAATGAAGTTGCAACTGGAAAATCATCCCCAGCGGAATTCATTCCTTTCACAAACAGAAGCTCAATTCCCAACAGAGTGTATCGTCGCCAGCAATGATAACTCATCCCCAGCTGAGTTTATTTCTCCAAATCAACAAGTTCTCTAGCAAAGCATCTCTTCCCCACAGAGTCATTTCCTCGTCAATTTATCCCCCAACGGAGTTATTCTCTCCTATCGGCTTATTCTCACAATCATCTTCATTCACTATCCCCAGTGGAAATGAAGAATTCAACTCTTTTATCCAAACAGAAATCCGGGATTTGTTTTCCTACAGCTAAAAACATTACATGTCCATACATCATGAAATACGCATACGCATCATACAACACAATCTCATTTATTTTGAGAACATCATTGCTAGATACATGTCATGTATTACATACAATTAACTTTTACCTTTCAGGAAAGATACAATCAAATTCTCACAAAAGTTCAAGCTACGAAGCTCGGATCCGACCGGATAGTATCTTGATCTCTACAACATATTATAAAGCCCGAATTACGACCAGATAGCAGTATCAAACACCGCGAAGCCTGGATTGGACCAGATAGTGGTTTCTCTCTAAGCTATGAAGCCCGAGATTCGACCGGTTAATAGTTTAATCCCCAACAAGCCGTAAAGCCCGGATTATAGCTCGGCAAGTTATTGTGAAGCCTGGACCACAACCAGATAGTAATTCATTCTCAACTTTCGTCTTCAATAGAGATGATTCCTCAGTAGAATAACGGACGACCGAAGTTCCTAAATTTCAACAAAGATGATTCCTCAGTAGAATAACGGATGACCGAAGTTCCTAAATTTCAACAGAGATGACTCCTCAGTAGAATAACAGACAACTGAAGTTCCTAAATTTCAACAGAGATGATTCCTCAGTAGAATAAAGGACGACCGAAGTTCCTAAATTTCAACAGAGATGATTCCTCAGTAGAATAACGGACAACCGAAGTTCCTACATTTCTATAGAGATGATTCCTCGATAGAATAACAGACGACCGAAGTTCCTAAATTTCAACATAGATGATTCCTCAGTAGAATAACGGACGACCAAAGTTCCTAAATTTCAACATAGATGATTCCTCAGTAGAATAACGGATGACCAAAGTTCCTAAATTTCAACAGAGATGATTCCTCAGTAGAATAACGGACGATCGAAGTTCCTTAATTTCAATAGAGATGATTGCTCAGTAGAATAACAGACGACCGAAGTTCCTAAATTTCAACAGAGATGATTCCTCAGTAGAATAACGGATGACTGAAGTTCCTAAATTTCAACAGAGATGATTCCTCAGTAGAGTAACGGACGACCGAAGTTCCTAAATTTCAACAGAGATGATTCCTCAACAAGAATAACGGACGACCGAAGTTCCTAAATTTCAACAGAGATGATTCCTCAACAAGAATAAGGGACGACCGAAGTTCTTAAATTTCAACCTTTCTCAAAACAGAGATGATTTCCCAGTAGAATAACAGACGATTGGAGCTCCTAGAATTCTATTTCTCTCAAGACAAAGATCATCATTCCCCAGCGAAATCTTCCTCAACAACAGGTATACAAGCTCTCGCTAAGGAATCTCTTATGCGATCGACGCTCCTTTGGGTGGCATATTTAAGCCCACCCCCCATCAGCAACCTCCAAATGGCATCTATAAGCCCATTCCCGACATCGCAAGATGGACACCACATCATGCGAGTGCAAATTTCTAGGCACTCTAGTGTTCAATCCTCTTCCACCTTCGGATCACAAAAGGCCAGCAAGCCAATCTACATCCTCAGGTTTAAGAAAATTGAACAGGGGCAGCTGTTGTACCCCAAAATTTTCCCTCCCATATTTCTCAAAACATTTCAAGAAAGATCCTCAAGTTGCTCAAGGAAGCCCAAGGGTTGACCAGACAAGCTCCCTCCTAAGGCAGTCTACCTCAAATTAGGGTTTCATATTGCATCAAGATAATTGAGTCCAAGGGATCCCAAATTCTAAATAATGTCCTGATATGTTCTCAAGATCATCCATATCAAGTCTTAAGCTTTGCAGAGGAAGTTTGCTCAGTCAATTGCTCAAAGGCCTAAAAATCGACTGTGCTAGGGCAAAAGTCAACTGTGGCCTACATACAGTGAAACTTCAAGATTTTTAGTCAACATTCTCATTTTGAAGTATATTTCATCATTTGATCAAGGGTTGATCATGATTCATCAAGGATTGCTCATAATTCCTCAAGAACCAAAAGTTGCTAAATTAGGATTTTGCAGGAAAAGTTAACTCAACTTTGACCAAGCATAACTTTCTCATACTTTATGATAAATGACCCATCAAAAGCTCATTTTTAAGAGGATGCATTTCTCTACAATCCATATTCATCTCCAAAGTTCAAAATATGCACTCACAAGAAGTTATGAATTTGGACATTATAGGTCATTTTGGAAAGTCAACAAAAACACCTTTTTTGTCAAAGCTTCATACATGAACATGGAAGACCCAATTGAGATTAAACAAAAAGGGTTGCTTAGAGGACATATCAAGATTTCTAAAAAGTCCAATAACACCTTCAAAGAGTCAAAATTGAAGAAGTTATGCAATGGTGAAGTTTACCTTTTTTGCAAAATTGCCAAAAGTCAACTATGCCTAAAACTTCAATTTTTGCCAAATGGGCCCAATCTTTTTCACTTGTTTTGAGTTGGAAACATAGTCCATGAGCTCTATCCTTTTCCATTTGTTCATATATTATTTTTATTATTTGTTTTGATTTTTATTTGAATTAAATCATTTTAAATCAAATCAAATTCGTGTAAAGGCATGGTGTGCACAAAAAGATTGAATTAGGCAATTTTTGGAAATATATTCAAGGTGTATCAAATCAAAATCAAATCCATTGATGGAGGAAGATTGAGATCAGTTTTGGAACCCTAATCCATTCCTCAATACATATAGAAGAATTGCAGACCAAAAACTAGGTTAGAGGGAGGCGTGTGATCAAGAACAAAACTTGAAAAAAAACAAGAAAAAGTGGTGAATCGAATTCCTAGTTACAGGCAAATTCAAGATCCTTTGACCATCCCAATCGTTTCCTGATGTCATCAGCAAGCAAAAGCAATCAAACTCAAGCATTTCCAGGCCCTATATCGCACTGTAAATCCATCACGACATGGCTTCTTTCTTGAATTTTGTTTGCATAATTCTGGCATGTATAGCATGATATAGTCATAGATTCTTGTTCACCATGACAATTGCAAGATTTCTATAATATCCAATTGCGTTTTCATGGACTGAATCGATAATTGCCATTGTTAGGTTTTTTGGTTCTGTTTTAGGGTTTTTGTATACAGGAAAAATTAGTCTTCATGAAGGGTACCATCATGTTCAGAATGACAAGACGAATCCAACCATGGCGTTAGAAGTCATTTATCATGCCCATAGAGAATTTTGAGATGAACCAGGGTTGTAGCTACGGACATACGTCCGTAGGTAAAAGTCCCTGTAACTTTTACCCACGGAGAAGGGAAAAAGATGATTTGTTGGCACCATCCCATTGGGTCTTTTGAATTTCCGCGCGAGTTTTTTCATATTACGCTTGTTTATAATATAATTATTGTTTTGTATTGTTATAACAACTAATCACGCTAGCTCAGCTGGTAGCCAGTCACTGGAACGTGCCTCAGGACCTGGGTTCGAATCCTAGGTCCCCCATTCCTTTCATGTTATTTTCTTTTCAGCAATCAGATGCGTGTACAAGACCAAGGTCCATCATGTGACCTCAAGATCCAGTCTGCCAAGTGGCCAGATGGCCAGATCCAAAGGCCTTCCATGAGGGAGCATCAAATACCTAGTCAAACACATAGCATATGATCTCAGAAGTCAACGTGGACTTCCATCTTTTGGGCCCAGTAGCTGCTATTTGCACCCCCTTCAGATTGTTATTCTCAGGCCCAATCTCCTTTCTCTATTTTTCTTTTTATATTTACTTTATTTAATTTAATTAATTTATTTTATTTTACTAACCAATCAATTATTTTCTTTTTTAAAAAAAAATCACAAAAATAATACTTTTCACAAATTAGGTTTAGATTTTATTTTTTATCAAAAAATTAAATTAATTAAATTAGGTTATTAATTTTAGATAATTTTAATTTCTTTTTACAAATAAATTAACAAATAATTAGAAAATTAGGGTCTTGACTAAACTTAATTATATTTTTCTTTTTCTTAAAATAACCAAAAACCATAAAATAGGCCATGTAATTATTTTCATTATTTAATTAACTAATTATTTCGTATTTTAATTTGAAAACTTAATTATTTTCTTTAAAAATATTAAAAACAACAAAAAAACATTTTTCTCTTAAATTGGGTTAAAAAGGGTCAAAACCCTATTTTTTCTTCGTTCTAATTTTCATCGCGCACTTTATTATTTTATTTTTACCCAATTATTGTATCTTCTCACAAGTTGTAATAGCTTAATTAGGTCTTTACTTTCATTTATCGCTTTATTTTCAAAGGGTTTGTTTTTGGCTATGTAAATACCCGAAGCCTTGTAATAGCGTAGTTTCATTTCTGCATCTTTAATTCCGCAAAGTATTAAACTGTTAGATGTATGGTTAGGGTTGCATGACAATAATGTATGTAAACTTTAAAACGGTTAGATAACCCTAAATGTGCAAAGATAAATAATATGAAATTTAATCACTCGCACATGCGCACTCCTAGGGTACACTCCCATTTGGTTGCCTTCGGTAAACGGTCATTGAGTATAGGATGTTTTAGTGGTCGTCCTTTTGTCCAAAGATCAAAGTTGCCTCGGAAAGGTTTCCTCAGATAATATTGCCTCGGATAATTGATTTAAGACATTAGGGTTATTACTAAGACGTCCTAACATTGCTTTAGTGACCGTACGTCCCTTTCGAATTGACCCTCAAAACTCCAACGATGGTGCTACCTACTCACTAATAGTGGGATGGAATTGTCTAAAGGAAATGAACATAGAATGATTTTTTTTTCGAGTAGGTAGATTAGCTCTTAAGTACTTGCTCAATCAAAACAAACATTTTTTCACACTTACACTCCTTTACGAACAAAGTTTTCAAAAACCCTTCATTACACTCTTGAAGATAGAAGCAAGAGTTAAATAGAAGTCAAAACAAAAGCTTTTCAAATCACACAAACACAAATAAAAAAATTTTGAAAATGATGAGCAAGTACCTAAGAGCCCGTAGATAACTACAGATGTAAAGGGTGCTAATACCTTCCCTTTCTATAATCTACCCCCCGTACTCAGAAATATCTCGAAAAAGGAATTTTTTTGTGCTTTTTTACTTTCCTTGTTGGATAAAATAAAAGTCGGTGGCGACTCTTGCTTACTGCGACATTTTGCGAACACAAACGTAAAACGCAAACCAGCAAATTCCTAAAAAAGAGGAATCCAAGTCCCGGTTCTGGCCAGCGTATCACACTTACTATGTTTGCAGGTGTGATACGGTGGGAGAACTGACTTTAGGTTTGAGTTTGTGTTCGCACTTGTGCGGTTTAGCAAGAGTCTCTACCGACTTTTTATTTTATCCAAAGGAAAGGTCAAAAAGCACAGGAAAGACCTTTGAGATGTTTTCTTAGGTTCGGGGGGTAGATTATGAAAAGGGAAGGTGCTAGCACCCTTTTCATCCATGGTTTCCATGGGCTCTTAGTTACTTGTTTAGATCACTTGCTTTTGCTTTTCAATTGTTTGAAATGGTGCTTTGTGTGTGTGGTTTTGAAAAATGTTTTGAAAAGAGACCTTGTCTAGGCAACCTTTGTAACAATTCTTGTTTGAATGTTTTACACAGGTGTTTGTCTTTTGAAAAGATGTTTCAATGTTTGATAGTTTGATTTGGGAAAATGTTTTGAAATTGTGTGTTTTGAAAGTAGCAAGGATGTTTGCAAATTTGATCAAGTAACTAAGAGTTGTCTACCCTCACCAAAGATCTTTCCTACAGATTTTTAACCCTTTGATAGTGTTATTTTACCATTGTATTTGGTAAACAACCTTGTATTTGAATGTTAAACGGGACACGCGCGGGTCATCGTATACAATTAATGAAAGCAACTTGTGAGACGCTCTAGAAATTTTGTAAGGGACGAGATCGTTTTATCGAAGGCAACATCGAGGGTCATCGAGGGACTAACATCTTTGTTTATCGAAGGGTCATTCACTAGAGTGTCTCATATTCGAGGGACATGATTTCATTTTCGAGGCAACAAGCGAGATTACCCTAGAGGTGCACGTGTAAGAAGTGTATTGATTTCAAGTTATTTGTTCTTGGATTAGGTCATCTAGCGATTGATTTTTGAATCTTGCCATACATGCCTAATTACTACACAGTATATCGAAAGCAATAAATTGCGGGAATTAAAAGTCTAAGCTATTACAAAAGTATCCGGGAATGGGGGTACAATTATTACAAATGGGGATGAATCTCATAAGAATAGCAAAGTCCAAATATTACAACCAAATCGAATTGTTGCGCGATTTAACACAAAGCTATGACAAAATAAAATCAACAAAGCATGAGATGTATGTATTTACTTGGAAAGGAATAAATAAAAATCTATTCTAAAAAAGATTTAAAAAATTATATTATTATTCTTCTTCTATGTATTTATTAATCATGTAAATAAAGAAAGAAAAAAATAAACTAACTTAAATGTTTTAAGTATTTTTATTAAGTGTAAGGGGATTAATAAAATAAGAAAATGATTAAAATAAAACTAATTAAAAAAAATTAATTTACCAAAATAAAGTTTTAACATATTATTAGTATATTGTTTAACTAAAAGAAAAGAAAAGAAAAGAAATTAAAAAAGTGGGCTTAAGAGGGTATTTGTAAGGTGCTAGGCCCAAATAAAATAAAATAAAAGAAAATAAGGCCAGAATGGAGGGGGGTGCCAGCCAGCAATTGTGTGTATGGGCTTTGCAATGGGAGCCCAACGCTTAAGTTACATCTTAATTTTTGATTAGGGTTTTTTGTGAAAAGTTAGGGTTCGTGGGTTTGTGCTTACAGCGGCGCCGCTTCCCCTTCGTTCTCCCTTCATCTCTTTCTCACTGAACGCCTCTACTCGTTTTTGATTCATGAAGAAGATGCTCTTCTTTAGGTCCTTGATTTCAATCTGATTTATACTTTTTTCAGGGAAAATGTTTTAAAATCGATTTATCAAAAAGGGGTTTTAAAACACGTTTTCTGATCTTCTCCTCACCCTCAATTCACCGGAGCACTCTCTCCTTCTCTCACCTCCTCACAATGATCAATGGTTTTGCTTAAAAGGTATGGTTCTGCTTTGGTTTTTTGGACTTGACAGTTTCATAAATTCGCATGCTTTGATCATGTTAAGTTTGTTTAACCTATTGTGTTATATGCCTGAGATGCAGTAAATGAATTGAAGGGATACGAAGTGGTCATAACTGTGAGATTTTCTCTGAAGAGAAGAAGAAAGGTGAGATGGAAAAATGAAGCTCCCTGGTGGCCAGAGGCGTGAGGAGAAGAAATGAGGACGAAGCGTGAACTTTCCTCTAACTTGAATGATGATGGTATTTCCCTCTGACTTTGTTTGCTAATGATTAATGATGATTATTGCTTCTGAAACTTTGTTTTGTTGTTGGTTGATGGTGTTGCTTGATTCCTTTGTCTGTATTTTTAGACTGTATGCTAGCTTGAGGATGATTGTTGGTTTTGTTGATGTTTAACTGAGTTAGAATTATATGTTTTGGAAGCTTGAGAAATGGTTTTTATGATTCTTCTGTCAATTTACAAGTTTTTGTTGTTTGGGGATATTTGACAGTTTGGCCAAATGTTCTGAGTTTTGTTGTGGCTAAAGTTGTAGGTTTTTTTTGTGTTTTTTGAATGGGAGATGATAGTTTTTGATTTATGAACTGGTTGTTGGCTTATTTCTGAGTTATGCAGGTTGTGTATTTGTTGCAGTTTGAATGCTTTTGAGAACTAGTGTTGGTGGTTTGGCCGTTTGAAACTGTTATGCAGTTTTGAAAACCTTTTCGTTACATTTGGAATCTGGCTTTTTGTTAATAGGTTGGGTTGTTTTTCAACTGCTTGTTTGACAGTTTTGTTAGGCTTGAACTGTTGAAGGTTTTGGAGATTGTTGTGAATGTTTTGCAGTTGTGGCTTGTTTGAAACTGTTAGGCAGTGTTTTGGTTGTTTTTGCTGTTAAAGGTTGTTGGCTTCTTTGTTAACAGGTTGGGAGTTTTCTGTGAAATGTTTTGCAACTTTGACAAAAAATATTTTTTTTCTCCTTGCAGTCTCTCTACTGTTATATCCTAGTTGCCTTTTGTTTTACAACTTACTTGTGACAGAGTAGCCAAACTATACAATCCCAACAAAATAGGTGATATCTTTTCTCTCTCTCCTCTCTCCATGATAAAAGAAAAAATGGTTTTCTCTACTTTTCTGAAAAGTTTGCCAACTTTTAGGAAAATGATGAAAAAGGTTATATGCAACAAGCCCTTTTCTTGTTGTTTGGTTTACCATGCTGCATTCTTTAATTGCCTGCTATTTGTACTTTGTTTGCTGCATTGTACTTGCCTTGTACTTTATCCAATTGAGTTTGGCTTTGTTCAGTTTTCCTTGTTACATTCAGTTTGGAATATGTTTTTAGTTTGCCTTGTTGCATTTGCGTGCTTGCTGTGTTACTTGCTTCTTTGGCCTTGTTGCAATCAGTTTGGCCTTGTTACATTCAGTTTGGTGCCTTGTTTAGTTTGCCAAGACAACTTGCTGCATTGTTTGGAATATGTTTCCATTTCCTTTGCATTCTTATTTTTCTTTTTGTGAACCAAGAAGAGCAATCTTCTTGTGATTTGCAAAGAGAAAAATAAAAACATGATGAAATGAAAATAGTCCCTCTGATTCCAAATGGCAAACTTTAATGATGAACATTTTTCTTTCTTTTTTTTTTGAAATTTTTATTTATGTTCAATCAACTGTGCTAATCTTTTTTTTTGTCTTTCTTTCATGTGAGCGCAAATTGGATGGTGACAAAGCAGAGGAAGCAAGAGACTTTGTGGCGAGCATGGGAGCAATGGAAGCTTAGGCTTAGATTTGTAACTTAGAAAGATTTTCCATTAGTTGTAATAATTTATTTTTCAAGTACTATAAGTTGTAAAACCTACAGCATTTGAATAATGAATTATTTTTGTAACAACATCTGAAATAAATGGAGAAAGTCTTTATGAGATCATCTGATATCCAATAAAAGTCCATTACTGTTAGCAACTTATAATTCTCTCTTTATGTCTTCACTGATTTTTTAAGATTCCTGATTAAAATAAATGAAACTGCATTCCAATAATTCCAATCCAGATGACTTAAACTCCAAGTAATCCAATAACTCTATAATCTTGTAACCTTGCAATAATATTCTAATCAGAACACGCACTGTGTATTCCAATAAACAGGAAAATGTTTATTCCATAAACAAGCGGATGTTTTTAAAGACGCAAATTAACTGGTTAACCTAGATCAAACAAACACTGCCTTTTTTCTAGTAAATTTGAAAGAGCATGAAAATATGTGAAAATCAACTGAATTTCTGAGAACTCAATTTCTTTTGAGAAATGCGAGAAAAACCCTAATTCTTGATCTACTTCCAAAGGGGGAAATCTGTCTGATCGATTCCTGAGCCAATCTTGAAAATTTGAGAAACCCTAGGTTTGTGCTTTTCTTATGAAAAATGGGAGGGCAAATTTTGGGGTACAACAGCTGCCCCTGTTCAATCTTCTTGAACCTGAAGAGTTAGATCGGAGAGCTTGTCGTTCGTGACTCGAAGGTAAAAGAGGATTGGAAACTAGAGTGCCCATAAATTTGCACTTGTCAAAGTTAGTTGAGGGAATGGGCTTAAAGATTCCATCCAAGAATGTTTGTTTAATTGTACGTTGTAAGTCGAAAGAATGAGTATCAGAAAGGTATCCGTGTATGGAACTTCTCTGAGCTGGGGGTCTGAAATTGAATCTGAACAAGCGATAGATTAGCATCCATGTATGGAGCATCCGTAAACTATTTTCATGATCCTTGAATTTGAATAAGCAATAGATTAGCATCCGTGTCTGGAGCATCCGTAAACTATTTTCATGAGCTGAATCTGAACAAGCGATAGATTAGAATCCATGTTTGGAGCATCCGTAAATTGTTTTCATGATCCTTGAATTTGAATAAGCAATAGATTAGCATCCGCGTCTGGAGCATCCGTAAACTATTTTCATGAGATGAATCTGAACAAGCGATAGATTAGCATCCATGTCTGGAGCATCCGTAAACTGTTTTCATGATCCTTGAATTTGAATAAGCAATAGATTAGCATCCGTGTCTGGAGCATCCGTAAACTGTTTTCATGAGCTGAATATGAACAAGCGATAGATTAACATCCATGTCTGGAGCATCCGTAAACTGTTTTCATGATCCTTGAATTTGAATAAGCAATAGATTAGCATCTGTGTCTGGAGCATCTGTAAACTGTTTTCATAAGCTGAATCTGAACAAGCGATAGATTAGCATCCATGTCTGGAGCATCCGTAAACTGTTTTCATGGTCCTTGAATTTGAATTAGCAATAGATTAGCGTTCGTGTCTGGAGCATCCGTAAACTGTTTTCATGAGGCCGAATCTGAACAAGCGATAGATTAGCATCCATGTTTGGAGCATCCGTAAACTGTTTTCATGATCCTTGAATTTGAATAAGCAATAGATTAGCATCCGTGTCTGGAGCATCCGTAGACTGTTTTCATGAGGCTGAATCTGAACAAGCGATAGATTAGCATCCATGTCTGGAGCATCTGTAAACTATTTTCATGATCCTATACTGGTAGCTTGTAAACTTATCTTGAAAATGGTAAAATATTAGCTGAAACACAAAGTTATGTTGCATGAAATGTATGATGAAATATATGTGTGTTATCAATGTTTATGATATATGATTGTAATGTATGCATATGCAAGCTAATTAGTTGTCTTGCTGAGGAAAATAAATCCTTGATAGCTGGAGATAATAAAATCTTTGGCTGTTGTCAGGGAAAATAAATCCTTGACTACTGCCGGAGATTCAAAATCTTCGACTCCTGAATATGAGAAATCCTTGCGGACTGCTTGGAGATAGAGAATCCTTGGCAACTCGTGGGGATTATATGATGATAATCCTTACTCGACTGGGGAATAATGGAAACTCTGGAGATCTCTACCGAGAATTACACAAAGGAAAACTTTGGTCTGCTGGAGAATAAGGAAAATTCTGATGGCTTCTGTGCAGAAAGTTGAATCTTCAATCTGCTAGGGGAATTAAAAATTCTGATGAATTCATGCTGAGAGTAAAGAAGGCTCTGGCAACTTCACCGGGGAATCAAGAATAAGAATCTTCAATCTGTTGGGGAATGAAAAAAACTCTAAGGGGAATAACTATATTGTTGGAGAGTAAGCTATCCTGCTGGGGAGATCAGGAGTTTGGGTTGTATGCCAATCTATTGGGGAATTGTCCTAGGTTGGCGATAAGAAAAAAGTTAACTGTTATCTGATTGATTCTCAGACTTTAAGACAACTTGCTAGAGAATATGGAGACACTAAACGGTTTCCGTTGTGGATTGATAGTTTGACTCCACTGGGGAAGACGGTTTTAAGATAACTGTCTGGGGAATTATCTGGTTTTAAAGCGACTCTCCGAGGAATTTTAAAGGTTGAAGACTTTGACTCTGTTGGGGAAGAAAGTTTCATCTTCACCGAGGATCTGTAATTTAAAGTTTTGGCTCCGCTGGGATTGGGAGTTTGAAGACTTTAACTCTGACGGGGATTATGAATTTTAACTCCATTGGGGATATGTATTCCAAGGTTTTAGCTCCGCTAGGGATCTGGATGATGTACTGCAGGGGATTTCTCCTGGAATAGCCTAAAGACATTTTCCTATACTTTCAACCTGTCAGCAATTATTCTTTCGCATTTTGTTTATTTGTAAGCAGTGATTATATTCGAATGCATATGCTCATTTTAAAAAATCATTAGACGTTTTCAAATAAAACACAAGTGTAAAAAGAAAGGAAAGGCAAATAGTCTTTTGCACTTTGAAGTATCTTTGTATTAAATCTGTGTAAGTATTTTGTACAAAGGAGACAGACATCCTAGTAAGAAAATGTTGTCATAAAAAATGAGAAAAATTTATACAAAGAAAGGTGGCTATGTGTAAAAATTCCATGGGGTTCCCATTCTGCTATAGCCTTCATAACTCTGAACATCTTGTCCATTCCTTGCTTCGTTCGACGAAGATTGAGTTGATCAGAAGCCTGGGGTTTTTCTATGAAGAGATTGTCCTTAAAGTGATCCGACGAGACATATTCATACGCTTTAATTCCCTAACTTTTTCCTGGATCGCCCTTTCGGGTTTTCAATCCACCGGGAAACCCTTTTTTGCCCAAGTCGCCCTTTCGGGTTTTCAACTTGTCGGGTGTACAAATTTTTTTGTTTATCCCTAATTTTTGCCTGAACCGCCCTTTCAGGTTTTCGATTCACCGGGATGCCCATTTTTGCCCAAGTCGCCCTTTCGGGTTTTCAACTTGTCGGGTCATTTATGCGTAGTTTCTTTTATGTCTGCGTTGGCAGGGTGCGGCAGGTCATCTCCGTCCATGGTGGTTAATATTATTGCCCCACCAGAAAAAATGTTTTTGATCACAAATGGTCCTTCGTAAGGAGGAGTCCATTTTCCCCTGGGATCACTTTGCGGCAAGATGATCCGCTTGATTACAAGATCTCCGACTTGATATACCTGGCGTCTGACTTTCTTGTTGAAAGCCTTGATCATCCGTTTTTGGTACGTTTGACCATGGCAAACAGAAGTAAGTCGCTTCTCATCAATCAAGTTAAGTTGATAAAGCCAGGTCTGAATCCAATCGTCTTCACTCAAACCAGCATCCTTCATGATTCTCAAGGAGGGAATCTGAACCTCGATAGGTAAAACAACTTCCATGCCGTATACCAAAGAAAAGGGGGTTGCCCCAGTTGAAGTACGCGCCGCGGTACGGTACCCCTGAAGAGAAAACGGTAACATCTCATGCCAGTCCTTGTAGGTGATTGTCATCTTTTGAATGATCTTCTTGATATTTTTGTTCGAAGCTTCGACAACACCGTTCATCTTAGGCCGATAGGGAGATGAATTGTGATGTTGAATCTTGAAATGCTCGCACAGAGCGGTGATCATAGTGTTGTTCATGTTTGTACCGTTGTCCGTGATGATCCTGTCGGGGATACCGTATCGGCAAATGAGGTTCTGCTTAATGAAGCGGGCAACCACATTCTTTGTAACAGAGGCGAAGGAAGCTGCTTCGACCCACTTGGTAAAGTAATCAATGGCCACCAGGATGAAACAGTGTCCATTAGATGTTGTAGGCTTGATCTCTTCAATCATGTCGATTCCCCACATTGCGAATGGCCAAGGAGCTGTTAGGACATTGAGAGGAAGTGGAGGTATGTGTACCTTGTCAGCATAGATTTGGCATTTGTGACAAGTACGGGAATGTTGATGACAATCATCTTCCATGGTAGACCAGTAATAGCCTGCCCGTAGAATCTTCTTAGCCATCGTATGTCCGCTCAAGTGGGTGCCAAATGTGCCATTGTGTAATTCATCCATGATCTGCTTAACTTCCACCTTGTTCACACAACGGAGCAGGACGCAATCATGATTGCACTTGTATAGGATACCATTGCTCCGGAAGAACTTGGCAGAGAATCTCCTCAAGAACTTTTTGTCGTTGACTGAAGCTCCTTCAGGGTATTCTCGAGTCTCGAGATACCTTTTGACTTCGTGAAACCAAGGTCGGTCCACTACTTCTTCGGTATTAATCTCATGATAATGTGAAGGTTCGTCCATTCGCTCGATGGTGATTTGGGGAGCCTCATTATCCCAGTTAAGTTTAAACACGGAAGACATTGTAGCTAGAGCATCTACTAGTTGATTTTCTTCTCGCGGAAAGTGCTCGAAGGTAATCTGCTCGAAATGAGGTAGAAATGTCAGGACATGTTCTTTATATGGGATGAGATTAAGATGTTTAGTGTCCCACTCTCCTTTGATTTGACTGATGACCAAAGCTGAGTCTCCAAACACAACCAAATATTTGATTCCCAGGTCTATTGCAGCCTTGAGACCAAAGATGCAAGCTTCATACTCGGCCATGTTGTTGGTGCAGTTAAAGTAGAGTCTAGCTGTGAAAGGTGTATGGCAACCTTGTGGAGAGATAAGTACCGCGCCGATACCGTTCCCCAATGCATTAGAGGTACCATCAAAGTACATGGTCCATCGGGATCCTTGTTCAGGTCCTTCATACGATCCTTTATCTTCAATGTCGTCCAATTTCATAATGTCCTCATCGGGGAAGTCAAACTTCATGGATTGGTAATCGTCGACAACTTGATGAGCTAGATGGTCAGCTAGAACACTCCCCTTTATAGCTTTTTGGGTCGTGTACTGGATATCATACTCAGTCATGATCATTTTCCATCTAGCTATTCTTCCAGATAAAGCAGGCTTCTTGAAGATGTACTTGATTGGATCCATTTTAGAAATCAGTAGAGTGGTATGAGTCAACATATACTGCCTTAGCCGGCGAGCAACCCATACCAAAGTGCAGCAAGTTTTCTCGAGCAGTGAGTAGCGGGTCTCACAGTCGGTAAACTTTTTACTAAGGTAATAAATGGCATGCTCTTTTCGGCCAGACTCGTCATGTTGGCCCAATACGCACCCCATTGAATTATCCAAAATAGTCAGGTACATGATTAGCGGTCTTCCTTCAACGGAAGGAATCAAGATATGGGGTTCTAGCATATACTCCTTGATTTTATCGAAAGCAACTTGACAATCATCATTCCATTTAACCACTTGATCTTTCTTCAACAGCTTGAAGATTGGCTCACAGGTAGATGTAAGGTGAGAAATGAACCTTGCAATGTAGTTTAGGCATCCCAAGAAACCTCTGACTTCCTTCTCAGTGCGAGGGGCAGGCATTTCTTGTATAGCTTTGACTTTGGTAGGATCAACCTCGATGCCTTTGTTACTGACGATGAAACCCAAGAGTTTACCGGACCTGACTCCGAAAATGCACTTGTTAGGGTTTAGTCTGAGCTTGTACTCCTTCAACCTAACAAACAGCTTTTGCAAATGGTCGAGGTGTTCTTCTTCCGTTTGTGAACGGGCTATCATGTCATCTACGTAGACTTCAATCTCATGATGTATCATGTCATGAAACAAAGCTACCATGGCGCGCTGATAGGTTGCCCCGACATTCTTCAGTCCGAACGACATCACTTTATAGCAGAAGGTACCCCACTATGTAACAAAAGTAGTCTTCTCCATGTCTTCAGGGGCCATTTTGATCTGGTTGTATCCTGAAAATCCATCCATGAAAGAAAATACCTTATGCTAAGCTGTGTTGTCAACCAAGATGTCAATGTGCGGTAGTGGAAAGTCATCTTTAGGGCTAGCCCTGTTTAAGTCTCTAATCCACGCACATTCTTACTTTGCCGTCCTTCTTAGGCACGGGCACAATGTTCGCAACCCATTGTGGATAGGAAGTAACAGCAAGAAACCCAGCATTGAACTGCTTCATTACTTCGGCTTTGATCTTTTCAGACATATCGAGCCTCATTCGGCGGACTTTCTGTTTAATTGACGGACAATCTTCTCTTGTAGGGAGATGGTGAACCACAATATCTATATCGAGTCCCAGCATGTCCTCATAGGACCAGGCGAAGATCTCAACATATTCATTCAACAGCTGAACTAAACGCTCTTTGACACTTGGCTCAAGGTTGGCACCCACTCTGACTTCTTTTCTGTCTTCATTAGAACCCAAGTTGATTGTCTCTAACAACTCTTCATGGGGTAGAATAGCCATTTCTTCTTGTTGTAGCAGTCTAGCCAATTCTCCCGGCACCTCACAGTCTTCATCACCTTCGTATTCGGCATGATTGACCAGATCTTCAGAGTCACTGGAGGCCATTGCAGAATTGTTACCCATGGAATCCGGAATGGAAGGGTACCTGCATTTTGTGAGTGTGGGTGTGTGTAAGGGATAGCCACCTTTAAACAAATAAAATGTCAAAAGAAAGAAAATGAACACAAAAGTTTATATGTGAAAACGTCCATGATTCATTAAAAATGGCATATGAGGATGAAAAAATGAAGCCCTTACAAATGGACCTATATGCCTCGCGTAAGGCATAAGGCAAAAGTGTACGAATTGTTTAAGAATTATTACAGACCAACAAAAAATGTTCGAAAGATAAATTACTGATTTATGAAAGTAATGGAAACGAAGTCTTTCGCCTCCCAGTTGTTCAGTCCTCCTTCAACAGTCGGGAAAATCTAGTCTTCAATGTTGCTCTCATCTTCACCATCCTCCAAAGCATGAACCCCATGATGGGTGATCTTCAACGGCAGCCCTCCATCCCAGGAGCGGCGTACAGCCTTTTGAGCGGAAGCAGTGAAACCCAAGCCGAACTTATTTGTCTTGTAAGGAAAATCTGGCAGCTGACCCCATACTGTGCTTCCTCCTTCCTCAATCACAGCCTCCGCATCTTTAAAGGATGACATCCGGGACACAGATTTGGTAATGATAGGTACAGAAGGTACTGCTGCAATTTCCTGAGCTACCTCCTCAAAAAGCTGAAAGGGGGTTTCGATGAATTCACCATCCAATTCCACATAGCGGAAAGAATAAAGATGGCTTATCATGTATTCCTCTTCACCGCGAACTGTCACGATTTTCCCCTAGACATGGTACTTAAGCTTCTGATGCAGAGTAGATGTAACGGCTCCCGCATGATGAATCCAGGATCTTCCTAACAAGTAAGAGTAGGAGGGGTGGATGTCCATGACATAAAATGTGGAGTTGAAAGTTTTCGTTCCCACTTTAATCGGGATGTCCACCTCCCCGTGGACCATCCGTTTAGAACCATCAAAGGCTCTTACAATGATGTTGCTGGGCTTCAAAATTAGACCTTCACAATCTAGTATGTCCAATGCTTCCTGAGGCACATGGGCCGTCTTCAAGAACATGATCAAAGCTTTGGCATGAGCTTCGGAACAGAGCAACAAGGCCAGCATAGAGATTTTTGAAGGGGTTTTCCCCAGTTGTTCTACGACATCATAGTCGCTTTTCTTAATTATTTTTAAAATCTCCTCCATTTCCTTTTGAGTGGTATCGGGGATGACCAAAGGCTGAGCCCTCGTCCTCACGGGCGCTTCTTGGATCCCCTTACCTTTATCAGCAACAACAACAGAGGGTACAACTACGGGAGTAACAATTTCTTCAATCACTGGAGTTTGCACGGATATGTTGACCGGCACAGGAGTAACCTTTGGAACACTTGAGAGTCCGAAGATTGCCCTTGGAGGAGAAATCTCCGGAGAGAAAATTCTTCCGCTGCGGGTGATTTTACTCGTCCCAGCAATATTTCCTATGTCAGGAGTCTCTTCATCATAACTTTCTTCAACTGATTCAATCTGTTTAACACCATGGTAGAAGATCTCTCCTCCATAATTCCACTGTATTGATTTGTTGGACTTGTATGGGATAGGCCCTGGCATAGTTATCTTCAGAGGTACAATCTTTGGATCGGGTGTAATCTTAACAGGTCTTTTGGAGACCTTGGAAAGATTGGCGGAAATGGTAATTATAGCAACATCTTTGACATGAGTCGGAGTTATAGGAGTTTTCTCAAAGAGGATTTCGTGATTATCCATTAGGCGTTGGATGCCTAACTTCAACAACGGACAGTCGGATTGTAAGGACGAACAAAGGTAGCAATCTTTTTCACAACTTGGGAAAATCCCGGCTTTCAACAGATTCATCTTGATTTTTGGCAACAGAGTCATCAAATCATCAACAACAGCAACATACAGATCCTCTTCAATAGCATGGGCATTGTAACCATGCTTTGGCATTGGGGCAGAGATCACATTCGGCTTTTCGGGCGCGTCAAATTCCACTTCCTTAGCGTCTATTAAATCCTGGATCTTATTCTTGAGGGCCCAATAATCGTTGGTGTCGTGCCCCACGCTATCTGAATGATAAGCACACTTGGTGTTGGGATGGTAATGTGGAGAAGTTGTATTTGTATTCTTTGGTGCCTCTCTTAAACTGGCAAGGTTTAACTTCAGGAGATGGGGGAGAACCTAAGCAGGTGTCATGTTTATCCGGGTATATTGCCATGTAGGCCTTTCTACCCTTTGCTGGTTGGTTCTAGGTTGACTGTTTCGAGGCTGATCAGCTGCAGACTTCTGAATCATTACAGCCCCCACCGTTGGTCGGTGCTCCACTCTTCCCTGACCTCTTTGGGAGTAAACAGCTGATACATCTTTTTTTGCCGGAAAAGGCTTTTTAACGGCAGCAGAAGCAGATGTATCTTTCTGAATTTTACCGCTCTTGATGCCAGCTTCAACTCTTTCACTAGTAAGAATTAACTCGGTGAACCCTGCAGATGAACTTCCTATCAAGTGATTAAAGAAAGGATCTGACAGAGTCCCCAAAAACATATCAACAAGCTCTCTTTCAGATAATGGTGGTTGCACCCTTCCAGCCAAGTCCCTCCATTTCTGGGAATACTCCTTAAAGCCTTCATTGGAGACTATACCCATACTCTAATTGAGTATGAGTAGGTGCTAAGTCCGCATTATATTGATATTGTTTGTAGAAGGCAGCAGCCAAATCCTCCCAATTGTGCACATCAGACCTCTCAAGCTGGTAGAACCAATCCAATTGCGTACCCGACAAACTATCTTGAAAAAAGTGGACCCACAAGTCCTTGTCAGAAGAATGAGGTTGGATTTTTCTGACATAAGACCGTAGGTGCATCTTTGGGCAAGACAACCCATCGTACTTAGCAAACAGAGGAACTTTAAACTTGGTGGGATGAAAATCCCAGGAAACAACCCTAACTCTTTGAAATCCATCCCAGGAACTCTTTGCACTTCCATGGCTGCCAGACGCTCTTCCAGATTCTTGTACTTGTCATCTGCAGGCGGATACTACTGTTCAGAATAGTCTTCATCCTCCTCTTCTTCTTCTTCAGTCTCAGACTCAGATGGTGCTGCAACTCCCTTTCCTTTACCTACCCCTTCATCATATGTTGAGGGGAAATCCAAGACCCTTCTAGTTTGACCTTTAAATCTTCTACCCAAAGTAGCCACACCAACTCTTTTCTTTTTCTTCTTTTTCTCCTTTTCCTTCTCTAACAGTGCTTTAAGACCCTCCTGGCCCTTTGCCAAGGTCATGAGGAGTTATTGAAACTGTGAATTCTGCGCTTGTAAGTCTTTGACCGTCTGCTCTATATCCATCTTGCTGAAATAAACAAAAGAGAGATAAGGAAACCTGGTGTGAAGACCTGTTTATGCATATGATGAATGATATGTATTCATGTAATGTATTCAAGGATTCAGAAATTCAAATTTTTTGTAAACAAAAATAACACACGTCATATTAATAAAAATAGAATTTGTTAGTACATAAATGCCCCATGGGCAAAATAATACAAAATTCTAAGGTAAAACGACGTTGCGCATCCTCTTTGGCGCAATGTAGGTGTTGAGAGTCTGCTCTTCGTGGAGTCGACGAGTAAGTTCCAAAACCTTCTTCTCACTGGCGTAGAAGATGGCTTCAAAAGTGTTCCGTTCTTCCTTGAGGTGTATCCAACTCTTTTGCAGATCTTCCAATGATGTCGGCATGTCAGGATGTAGGAGGGTGTATGGAACCTCTCCTTCCATAACAGGCTCTTTGATCACCGGGAGAATGTAGGGGTAAGGCATCATAAGACTCTGGGCACGGGTTTGTCCCCATTTGAGGTAAGTCTCAAGAGGGATAGAATTCTTGTGTCCCAAAGTCTTACTGTCCACCTTGTTGGGCATCATCCAAGCACGGATAAACATTCGTCGAAGTCCTTGAGCGTCGTTGTCGAAGTCAAAAACCAAGTCTGGAATCAGCATGTCATGAGGGCCATCCCTTCGGGCATACCCAAATTGTCTCATAGCTAAGCAGGGGTTGTAGGTAATTCCTCCCCTAACGCCAAGTAATGGGACATTAGGGAATTCCCCACAATGATCAATAATGATGACATTTTCTCTGGACCGAGAACACCAATGAACATCAGAATGTGTAAGAGTCATCAATCGTTGTGACCACCTCAAGCCTTGTTCATTCTTCAAGACTGACTGGGGAAGGTGAGAAATAAACCACCTTGCCAGAAGAGGAGTACAGCACATGAGAACACCTCTTTTCCTCATTGTTCGTGTGTGAAATGAGTGGAGGATATCCCTAAGTAATGTAGGCACAGGATTCCGAGATATGAAAATCTTGACAGCATTCACATCTATAAGTTGATCAGGGTTTGGGAACAAGACCAACCCATAGATGAGAAGTGCTACAATCTCCTCAAAAGCTTGCAGATCTAGAGAATTCCAGCAGTCTGGTGCCTTCTCAAATAGAAACTTTGCCAAGAAACCCTTGACACCACTTCTGGTTTCCCAATGACCTATGATATCAGATGGTTGCAAGTGTAAGGCTTGGGCAATAACTTCATGCTTTGGCTCTCTTTCCGTATCGTTGTAGGGTAGTTGATAGAGAATAGGAATCCTCAGGAGCTGAGAAAATTCCTCCAAAGTAGGCTCTAGTTGGTAATCAGGAAATGTGAAACAGTGGTGTAGGGGGTTAAAGAACTGGAAGAGAACTTTCACCATGTCTTCCTATATGTTAGAGTTGACTAAGTTGAGAAGTCGACCATGTCTTTCAGTGAAGGGAGAATTTTCTGGAATCTTGGAAGTAAGCTCCTTCAGTTGAGGAGGGATTCTCACAAGGTTGACCTGAATTGTTTTCCTGCGGAGTGATTCCATTACCTACAAAACAGGAACAAAGATGAAGATCCAAACCCTTGAAATGGTTAGTGGATGCATATGATGCTTCATGATGTTCATGATGTATGCACAAGTATATGTACAAAAAAATCACAAAAGATCCTAGTTTCAGGCTTGCATGGGTTTTCATAGGTAAGTACCCTCTTGAAGTTAGTTGGCTCAACATGTCCTATAAATAGTAACCGGGTTCTAAGAAGCTCAATATCACTGGATTATTTTCTGTGTTCATTGTTTCAGTTTAGCCACTTTACTGGAGACCAAAATATTCCAAGAAAACAACCCTCAATGAGTGTAGTATCAAGTATCTACCAACTTCAGACTGCACCAAAGTCGGTCATCTCACTACCCCTAAAAAGGCCAAGATGATCAAGTAAAGGTTCTAAAAGTCCATTAGTGCTTCATGACATCACTCAGCGGCCCCGTATTCTCTATGATTGACTCAAAAGCTATCGGTACCCACAAGTATGTCGCACTAATATAGTTATTGCTTCAACCATGTCGGTATACCCTGTACAGTTTCCACAACGTATTGCTATTTACCTATGAATGTTTCCCAAATCCGGGTAGAGGATTTCAAACCCAAACAATAGAACCAAATGTAAAGCAATCAAAGAAAACAAAGTAAGCATGTAAAGGTGATCTAAACCCTAAGGTAACCCCACTCTTAGAAAATTCCCCAGCAGAGTCGCCAGTTCTGGCGATACGGTGGGAGAACTGACTTGAGGTTTGCGTTTGTGTTCGCACTTATGCGGTTTAGCAAGAGTCGCCACCGAATTTTTATTTTATCCAAAGGAAAGGTTAAAAAGCACAGGAAAGACCTTTGAGATGTTTTCTTAGGTTCGGGGGGTAGATTATGAAAAGGGAAGGTGCTAGCACCCTTTTCATCCATGGTTTTCCATGGGCTCTTAGTTACTTGTTTAGATCACTTGCTTTTGCTTTTCAATTTTTTGAAATGGTGCTTTGTGTGTGTGGTTTTGAAAAATGTTTTGAAAAGAGGCCTTGTCTAGGCAACCTTTGTAACAATTCTTGTTTGAATGTTTTACAAAGGTGTTTGTCTTTTGAAAAGATGTTTCAATGTTTGAAAGTTTGATTTGGGAAAATGTTTTGAAATTGTGTGTTTTGAAAGTAGCAAGGATGTTTGCAAATTTGATCAAGTAACTAGGAGTTGTCTACCCTAATCAAAGATCTTTCCTACACATTTTTAACCCTTTGACAGTGTTGTTTTACCATTGTATTTGGTAAAAAACCTTGTATTTGGATGTTAAACGGGACAGGCGCGGGTCATCGTATACAATCATTAAAAGCAACTTGTGAGACGCTCTAGCAATTTTGTAAGGGACAAGATCATTTTATCGAAGGCAACATCGAGGGTTATCGAGGGACTACGATCTTTGTTTATCGAAGGGTCATTCGCTAGAGTGTCTCATATTCGAGGGACATGATTGCATTTCCGAGGCAACAGGCGAGATTACCCTAGAGGTGCACGTGTGAGAAGTGTATTGATTTCAAGTTATTTGTTCTTAGATTAGGTCATCTAGCGATTGATTTTTGAATCTTTCCATACATGCCTAATTACTACACAGTATATCGAAAGCAATAAATTGCGGGAATTAAAAGTCTAAGCTATTACAAAAGTATTCGGGAATGGGGGTACAATTATTACAAATGGGGATGAATTTAATAAGAATAGCAAAGTCCAAATATTACAACCAAATCGAATTGTTGCGCGATTCAACACAAAGCTATGAAAAAATAAAATCAACAAAGCATGAGATGTATGTATTTACTTGGAAAGGAATAAATAAAAATCTATTCTAAAAAAGATTAAAAAAATTATATTATTATTATTCTTCTATGTATTTATTAATCATGTAAATAAAGAAAGAAAAAAATAAACTAACTTAAATGTTTTTGGTATTTTTATTAAGTGTAAGGGGATTAATAAAAGAAGAAAGTGATTAAAATAAAACTAATTAAAAAAATCAAATTAATTTACCAAAATAAAGTTTTAACATATTATTAGTATATTATTTAACTAAAAGAAAAGAAAAGAAAACAAATTAAAAAAGTTGGCTTTAGAGGGTATTTGTAAGGTGCTAGGCCCAAATAAAATAAAATAAAAAAGAAAATAAGGCCAGAATGGAGGGGGGTGCGAGCCAACAATTGTGTGTATGGGCTTTGCAATGGAAGCCCAACGCTTAAGTTACAGCTTAATGTTTGATTAGGGTTTTTTGTGAAAAGTTAGGGTTCGTGGGTTTGTGCTTACAGCGGCGCCGCTTCTCCTTCGTTCTCCCTTCATCTCTTTCTCACTCAACGCCTCTACTCGTTTTTGATTCATGAAGAAGATGCTCTTCTTTAGGTCCTTGATTTCAATCTGATTTATACTTTTTTCAGGGAAAATGTTTTAAATCGATTTATCAAAAAGGGGTTGTAAAACACGTTTTCTGATCTTCTCCTCACCCTCAAGTCGCCGGAGCACTCTCTCCTTCTCTCACCTCCTCACAATGATCAATGGTTTTTCTTAAAAGGTATGGTTCTGCTTTGGTTTTTTGGACTTGGCAGTTTCATAGATTCGCATGCTTTGTTCATGTTTAGTTGGTTTAACCTATTATGTTATATGCCTGAGATGCAGTAAATGAGTTGAAGGGATACAAAGTGGTTATACCTGCGAGATTTTCTCTGTGAAGAGAAGAGGAAAGGTGAGATGGAAAAATGAAGCTCCCTGGTGGCCAGAGGCGTGAGGAGAAGAAATGAGGATGAAGCGTGAGCTTTCCTTGAACTTGAATGATGATGGTATTTCCCTATGACTTTGTTTGCTAATGATTGATGATGATTATTGCTTCTGAAACTTTGTTTTGTTGTTGGTTGATGGTGTTGCTTGATTCCTTTGTCTGTATGTTTAGACTGTATGCTAGCTTGAGGATGATTGTTGGTTTTGTTTATGTTGAACTGAGTTGGAATTATATGTTTTAGAAGCTTGAGAACTGGTTTTGATGATGCTTCTGTCAGTTTACAAGTTTTTGTTGTTTAGGGATATTTGACAGTTTGGCCAAATGTTATGAGTTTTGTTGTGGCTACAGTTGTAAGTTTTTTTGTGTTTTTAGAATGGGAGATGATAGTTTTTGATTTATGAACTGGTTGTTGGCTTATTTCTGAGTTATGTAGGTTGTGTATTTGTTGCAGTTTAATTGCTTTTGAGAACTAGTGTTGGTGGTTTGGCCGTTTGAAACTGTTATGCAGTTTTGAAAACCTTTTCATTACAGTTTGGAATCTGGCTTTTTGTTAATAGGTTGGGTTGTTTTTCAACTGCTTGTTTGACAGTTTTGTTAGGCTTGAACTGTTGAAGGTTTTGGAGATTGTTGTGAATGTTTTGCAGTTGTGGCTTGTTTGAAACTATTAGGCAGTGTTTTGGTTGTTTTTGCTGTTAAAGGTTGTTGGCTTGTTTGTTAACAGGTTGGGAGTTTTCTGTGAAATGTTTTGCAGCTTTGACAAAAAATATTTTTTTCTCCTTGCAGTCTCTCTACTGTTATATTCTAGTTGCCTTTTGTTTTACAACTTACTTGTGACAGAGTAGCCAAACTGTACAATCCCAACAAAATAGGTGATATCTTTTCTCTCTCTCCTCTCTCCATGATAAAAGAAAAAATGGTTTTCTCTGCATTTCTGAAGAGTTTGCCAACTTTTAGGAAAATGATGAAAAAGGTTGTATGCAACAAGCCCTTTGCTTGTTGTTTGGCTTACCATGCTGTATTCTTTAATTTCTTGTTGTTTGAACTTTGTTTGTTGCATTGTACTTGCCTTGTACTTTATCTAGTTGAGTTTGGCTTTGTTCAGTTTGCCTTGGTACATTCAGTTTTGAATATGTTTTCAGTTTGCCTTATTGCATTTGCACGCCTGTTGTGTTACTTGCTTGTTTGGCCTTGTTGCATTCAATTTGGCCTTGTTACATTCAGTTTGGCGCCTTGTTTAGTTTGCCAAGACAACTTGCTGCATTGTTTGGAATATGTTTCCATTTGCTTTGCATTCTTATTTTTCTTTTTGTGAACCAAGAAGAGCAATCTTCGTGTGATTTGCAAAGAGAAAAATAAAAACATGATGAAATGAAAATAACCCCTCTGATTCCAAACGGCAAACTTTAATGATGAACATTTTTCTTTCTTTTTTTTTGAAATTTTTATTTATGTTCAATCAACTGTGCTAATCTTTTTTTTGTCTTTCTTTCATGTGAGCGCAAATTGGATGGTGACAAAGTAGAGGAAGCAGGAGACTTTGTGGCGAGCATGGGAGCAATGGAAGCTTAGGCTTAGATTTGTAACTTAGAGAGATTTTCCATTAGTTGTAATAATTTATTTTTCAAGTACTATAAGTTGTAAAACATACAACATTTGAATAATGAATTATTTTTGTAACAACATCTGAAATAAATGAAGAAAGTCTTTATGAGATCATCTGATATCCAATAAAAGTCCATTACTGTTAGCAACTTATAATTCTCTCTTTATGTCTTCACTTATTTTTTTAAGATTCCTGATTAAAATAAATGAAACTGCATTCCAATAATTCCAATCCAGATGACTTAAACTCCAAGTAATCCAATAACTATGTAATCTTGTAACCTTGCAATAGTATTCTAATCAGAACACACACTGTGTATTCCAATAAACAGGTAAATGTTTATTCCTTAAACAAGCGGATGTTTTAAAAGACGCAAATTAACTGGTTAACCTGGATCAAACAAACACTGCCTTTTTTCTAGTAAATTTGAAAGAGCATGAAAATATGTGAAAATCAACTGAATTTCTGAGAACTCAATTTCTTCTGAGAAATGCGAGAAAAAACCTAATTCTTGATCTAATGTCAAAGGAGGAGATCTGTCTGGTCGATTCCTAAGCCAATCTTGAAAATTTGAGAAAACCTAGGGTTGTGCTTTTCTTATGAAAAATGGGAGGGCAAATTTTGGGGTAAAACAGCAGGTGTTGATGGAAGTTTTCAATTTGTTACAGGGAGGGAGGAATCAAGGTTGTAAGGTCAGAGCTACCGAGGAACTGACATAGGCGGCGATGAGTTCCGATTTGGATACCATATCCAATGACTCGTGGTTTTTTTGGACTCAGTGTTGAAGAGAAGAAATTTTTAGACTAGGGACAAAGATGGAAGTAAAAAAATGTAAGGTTTTCTTTCTCTATTCGGTCCACAAACACAGTTTTGGTTTTCTGAGGTTTTAACAATAACAACAAAAATAACATGATTCTCTCTACTCTGATGTTCACAGCAAAAACAACAACAATTATACTAAAGTGAGAAAAAATGAAAAGAACATCAAAAACACAGGTATATATATAAATGAATTATGAGAAGCAGTAAGTACTGCTCCAGTAAAGTCAGCAATTAGACAAACAGTAATAACATGGAGGATTATTTTTACCGGATGTTGGTATGCTACAGTTTTGCTCCTTCTTGTTCTGATTTCTTTTTCTGGTTTATTGTGAAAACACTTCTCTGCTCTTTGTTTGCTTCCAGCTCATGGTAAATTCAACCGTTTTCTCCCTCTCAGAGACGAATCAAGTGATGTAGTATGCATCTTCTACACTTTACGCTTCCCTTCTTCTCTTATTCTTTATGTTCTACTATGAGATTATGTGCTTCTGCTGTTGTTCTTATGCCTCTGTTAATGTTATTTGTTGCTTAAAGGTGACAACGAGAGGAAGGTTAGGGTGAGTGGCTGAATTAATTTAGGTATGCCGAGATGGAGTTGAGTATAAGGTTTTAGAGATGAAGGGTGTATGAAATCAATGATTTTTTTATGAAAACAATATCTCTTTTTTCAGTTTTTTTGTTTTTTCTCTCCTTCCTTCTTTCATACAGGGCTGCCCTATTTTATATACAACAACAGTAGGTTTAGGGGGGGGGAATTAATTAGTTTTTGAACAATTTTGACTATTGTTTTATTGCTTTCAGGTGCAGATTTTGTTTTGCTGATTTTTGTGTAATACTTGATTGTTTGTAGACAGGTTTAGACAGCAGTGGAGCAGGTTTTTAGCATATTTTTTGGACTGTTTACAAGCTGCTGTTTTTGGGCTTCTATTTTGGATAGAAGATACTACAAAAATTGGCTTGTTATGCATTGAAACAAGGCTAGAAAAATGGGTTGCTTTGCTGTTTTCTTGTACTGGTTTATAGGGCTGTTTTCTTGTACTGCTTTCTTGTGATATTTATGGGCCTTTAAACTCTTTTGCATTGCTGAAAATTTTGCTAATCACACACTTCTTTTCTTTTTCACTAGTTGATGAAGAAAACATGAAGATTGGAAGATGGAGCTTTGATAATGAAGGCGGGAGAATTTGAGAGACTTTGAAGATGAAGTCTTTAGACATAGAAACTTGAAGAATTTCTTTTGTGATTGTAGCTTGAAACTTTATTGAATATAATTTGGGAATTGACTTGCACGATTTGTAAATGAAACATTAGTTACTTGGAACTTTTGAAATTGTATTTTTGACGCATCTTGAAAATTGAATAAGAACCTTTGAATGACGTCAAACTTTTGTCAATTCGAAATCAATGGACTTGAATTTGGAGTTTTGAACTTTGAATCATGAAGTGAATTATAGAATTTGATTTCACTTTGACTATTATGAACATGATCTCTCGATTTTGAATCTTGAGAGTGATCTTTGGATAAAAGACTTGAAAAATTGATGGACATCTTAATTCCCAAGTAGCGTGTGGAATTAGTTCTTTTGTACATCTTGAATCTGAAATAAATCCCACGAATGAATCGTAGAAAATTTGGACGAAACTCGTAGTGCCTTGCTACCTTGAATTGAAATCCAAAACCATTGTTCAAATTACTTTCACCAAGATCCTGGATCAATTTTCAACACAGATACTTGTATTATAGGAAACATCTTGTCCAAACTCAACATGAATCTCCGAACTCAACATCTTGTTCCAAGAGAGATTTCACCGTAGTCCTGAGAAAACAATTATGGCATGAATCAAAAGAGCATTCATAAATCAAGAAAATGACCTATGACGATTCAACAACTTTCAAGGTCTTCTAAACACAATTTTCCTTCGATTCTTGAAGCGAACTTGTTGACGACATCACTTATGACCATGTGCAAAATAATCGTCTCAAAATCTTGAAAATTGAGGAAATTACGATTCTTGGAAGTTAGGCAGCAGTTATTTGAGATTAGGTCAAAAATCCAGAAAGCAGCCTTTATAGTATTCGAATTTTTGATGATCTTTCGCACATAAAAGGCTCTTGACTTGTAAAGAGAAGTTGGAGATGACGTCAAGGAGAGTCATACGCAAAAAGAACTGTTCAAAAATATCAGTTAATGAAGAAGTTATAATCGTTTTAACTTGATCTCGCAAAGGTCGACTTTTGGGTCAATGGAGTCATTTTCAGTCATTTGAACCATTGACTGAGAAAACTTGCAATGCGAGGTTTGAAACTTGGCACGAACATCCTTGAGGAGACATGAAGATCTATGAAGACCATTTGAAACCTTGGAGACTCAATTTTCTTTAGGAAATAACAAACCCTAATTGTTGACTTACTGCCTAGGGAGAGAATCTATCTGATCAACTTTTGAGACAAATTGAGTATTCGAGAAACCCTAGGAAAGTATCTTGCATGAAAAATGGAAGGGAAAATTTTAGGGTACAACAGAGTCTACAACAATTGATCTACGATCCTGTAGTCGCTCATCTTGATAATCTTCAATATATTATCCACATCTTTTTCCAGAGTAGCACCACTGGATTCCCCTACTGCTTTCTTAGGTTTAACACTTTCAACAACCTTTTTATCAACATTAACATTCCCTCGAATGACAGGTGCAAAAACACGGCCGTTACGGGTCACTCGGTTGGCTTTAACAATATTCTTTACATCAGACAAAGGTTAGATGGGAACTTCCACACCATCCTCTAGAATTGTAGCATTGTAGTTATACGGTACGACTTTGTCGGATTCGTAAGGAACAGGACCCGGTAAGTAAATCACCACTGGAGTAACAACTGGCTTGCTACATTACTCAATCTCTATAGGGGAGGGAACACTGAAACAAGGCACAATAACATTCACCCCTTCTTCAGGATACTTTGACATCACATAATCATTGCTGGAGAACATATCTTCTTCTGAGGAAAAGAACTCATTTGCAGAAGCATACTCATCATCTGACATAGTCTCAGCCAAGCAATCTTAAATCACATTAATCCCATTGTAATCATCTCTATTGCATGAAACTTTGATAGTAGCATTATCCAATAACAACTAAATACCCCTTCTAACAATGGAACAACCACAAGAATCTTTGCAGCAAATCAGGAAAGACCCATAATGGTGTTCTTCTTGACCATCCATGTGATAGAAGGTAGCATGAAACTGCACCAAATCATCATTCATATGATTCACATTGAAAACTAGGAATTCATCGGGACATCTGTAGACCATACTCACATCTTCTTTGTACTCTGCCCTAGGCCTGTTTATATGAATGAGGCCTTCATCCATCATTTCCTGAACATCAACTTTTATCTTATCACACCCCTGTATATATGTACTGCAAATACCATAACCAGCATGGTCATGCATATAGTAACTAAACTCGCAGAGGTCAGCATCCATCTTTATCAAATCCCCTCTAACCAAGTTAATATCAAAAATCCGAAAGTCCCCTTGACAACCAGCGACCATGTTTATAACATTTTCTCCTCCATGCTTTGGCAAAGGATTATCTTTCACGTTAGGACCAACATCTTTAAAGGATAAGAGGCCAGATCTCACCATCTTTGGTACTTAAGATTTCAAAGGATGACAGTTCTCTACATTGTGCCGTGGTTCTCCCTGATTAAAAGTACACGTCTGGTATGCCTTATAATACCAAGGTAAAGTTGATGGTATAGCAGGAGGCGACCTGGTATGAACCAACGTCTTCTGAATCAAAGCCAGAAGTAACTCTGCACACCTCATTGGAATATAGTCAAAATCCTCTCTTTTTTGACTTTTCCCATGATTTCTCTAAGGGGATGGTCTTTGACAGGTAACAGTGGTAGGATCTACATACACGACAATAGTCACATAAGCAACTCGTTGCTGGTATCATTGATGTATTCTAGGTGGTCTAATCTTTCTTTCCCTGATAACAAAATTCTTCTCACTTTCTTTATTTCGAGAGAACCTGTATGACAACTTCTTCGTCTATTCATCTTTAGTCAAGCACCCTTCTCTAACAGGCTCTTCCAAACGAACACCCATGCTTGCCATTTCGGTAAAATCACTCGGCACACTGGCGACCATCCTTTCATAATAAAATGATCCAAGGGTTTTCAAGAAGACCTTGGTCATTTCTTGTTCTCCCATAGGTGGAACCACCTGGGCAGCTATCTCGCGTCATCTCTGTGCATATTCTTTAAACGACTCCTTGTCTCTATGAGCCATTGCCCTTAACTAGTCACTGTCAGGTGCCATGAACATATTGTACTTGTATTGTTTGATGAAGGCTTCTCCCAGATCATTGAAAGTACGGATGCTACTATTGTCTAGACTCATATACCACTTCAGAGCAGCACCTGTTAAACTATCTTGGAAGAAATGAATGAGCAAACACTGATCATCAGTATGTGTATACATTTTCCTGATATACATCACAAGGTGGCCACGAGGGAAAGATTTTCCCTTGTACCTATTAAATTCCGACACTTTAAACTTCGCTGGAACCTTTACATTTGTAACTAGACAGAGTTCACTGACATTCTGTCCAAAAAATTATTTTCCTCGAAGGGCCTTCACTTCCTCCTGCATCTCATTAAACTGGTCTTGAAAGTCATCCAAACGGTCGTCGAAACCCATACTTTCACTCGTTGGAGGAGCAGGAAGATAAACTTCATCATTCACAAATGGCATAACATTCACCGAAGGAGGTGCAGTATACTGGATCTATTTTCTAGCCATAGGAGTAACATGCACTACCGGAGGTGCAGAAACATCAGCAATTTGAGAAAATAGAGCAACTTGAGTATCAAGATTGTAACCTTCTGGAATGAATTTCTCTGGCATTCCCCACGGATAACCCTGAGGCATACGATTCTGAACAACAATAACTGGAGTAACAGAAACGTGAATTATCAGAGCTTTGGAAGCAACTGTTGTATGTTGAGGCTGAGCAAGTGGTGGCTGATTATGAGCAGCCACCAATGATTCCATCAAAGCAGTCAGATTGGCCATACCGACCTTCAAAATAGTAACCTCTTCGCGTAGCTCATGATTCTCCTTTTCAAGATTCTTCATCTTCTTCCTGGAATTGGCCTGGGTATTATACTGGTGAGACATCTTACTTATTCTGGATGAGGTAAAGAAATACAGTAAGACACCTGGGTATGAAAATAAATGCAAGAAATACGTAAAAGATGATGCATGATATGCAATGCACATGATTTATTTTATTATTATTAAAATTTCAAGGGACTCCAAGAATTATAGACAATTTTCAAATACCAAAGTACTAACACATTTTGAAATACTAAAAATCTTATTATAACAACTTCAAAATGAATTACAACTTTTTAGTAGAAGTTTCAATAATCCCAAGTACAAGATAATCTAAAATCTAAAATCCTAAGAAAGCAAAGCTGACGAAGATCACTCCATACACTGACGCTTTCCTGTAAGTCTTGCAATCTGAGCCTTCAACTGCTTCATCTCTTCTGCATATCTATCGGCGACCTCTTTCCAATCACCAAAGTCAGGAATTGAGCAACTAGGTCCTGACTGAGCCCTAGCGGAAAATAAATCCCCTTGCCTCTATATCATCTCTACAACACGACTCTAGAGAATCTCAATTGGGTCATCTTTCTCCTTCAGGTCTGCTCGGTAGGACACCTCTAAAGTCTGACACTTGTTCTTCCAAGCCTCCTTCTTCAACTGCATCCTAACTAGGGCAAGCTAAAGCTCTTACACATCATCTAAAAGGGGAGGAGTGGTCTTCACAAACATATCAAGCATAGATTCTTCACGGGAATACGACATCTTCAACTAAATTTCCCTTGCTTGAACCCACCGAAGACAAGGGTCCAATGAAATAGCTCCTCTAGGTCCCAAGTCCTTTCTACTCTTCTTGTGAATATAATGCCAATCCTTCACAATTTCCTCCTTAGCTTCCTTATGATCCTCTCCTTCTTTATGAAATAAGACAATTGAATGAATACATTTTGGCTTATCTCTCATTGAATATCCAAGCTATCTTCGTGCAAGAACGAGATTGTAGTTAATTCCTCCCTTTGTATCGAGAAGAGGTAGATTGGGGAATCTACCACAACTATCGGCAATATCCACATCATAGTAAGCCTGGTGATACCAAACAATATTGGAATGAGTGAGGGCCATAATCTTCGGAGCCCAGCGAGGTTCCTTCCTGACATCCTAGAAAGCATCGAACCTAGGTAAGTGAGAAATAAACCACTGATACAACAAAGGCTTGCAACAAATGATCATCCCTCCATGATAAGAACCCTGAAGATGAATGGAGTAATAAGTATCTCCTAATAATGTAGAGACTGGATTCTCAATAAAAAATATCCTGATGGCATTGATATCCACAAATTTAACGACATTAGGAAATAAGAATAATCCATAAGCAAGTAGAGCAAAAATGACCTCAAAAGCAACCGTACTCTTCATCCTAGCAAAGTAGCAAGCTTTCTCCAATAAAAACTGAGTTGGTAAGCCTCTGATTCCTTATTTGGTAGTCATGTGGGCCTCAATCTCATGCTTCCCCAAATGGACCATAGCAGCTATCTCATGGGACGTTGGCTTCCCCTCCAAATCAGTGAAAGGAACATAATCGGTAACAGGGAAAGCCAATAGATAAGAATACTCCTCCAATGTAGGCATCAATTGATAATCAGGGAAAGTAAAGCATTGATACATCAGATCATAGAACTGGACCAAAGTCGAGAGAATACCCTCCTTCATCCTGAGCTTCATAAGAGACATGATGGACCCAAACTTCCTCCTAAAATCTGTAGAACTCTCGACCTCAGGAATCAGACTCATCAATTCTTCTATCTTAGGATCCTTGAAATTGTACTTACGAGTCTTTCTTTTTCCAAAACCCATGGTCAAAAAGTACCTGAGATATTCACAAAGAGTCAACTTTAAGTCCCTTGAAACAAAATGTTTTAAAAGGTTGCTCATGAGTGCATGAATGCATGATGCAACAATCAAACACAAGATCACAAACACGGGGGGGGGGTTCATAGGTTCGACGTCACGAGCATGAGGTCAAAGGTACTACCCGCAAGGTATGATCTAAAAGTTTATCACATGCCAAACAAGGTTCTAAGAGGTTCCCAGAGTCTACATCCGTCCTTCGGATATTACCAACGTCCAATTGACTTGGTAATTAGTAATTTTCTCAGGAAAAACTCATCTGAGTGTAGCAGCGCGTGACAACCATTTCCAGATTACTCCGTCATAGCTTACTCACTACACCTAAAAGTCTAAGATGGGTTAAGGGTTCTACGGTCCTCAATTTCAACAGGCTCCCAGGTCGAAAGCAGCATGTCTTCCCGATTACTCGGTAAATGACACTACAGTCAAAGGGGCTCTACTGAGTGGGGGATCTCATGCCTCCTTTTTTGGGATTACTCACTCAAAGTTAACATGACTATACCACCCGTTCTATCTTAAGTTTTCCCAAGTTCGGGTATAGGACTTATGAGAAATCACCAAGCACCCTGAAAACCAGGAAAATCCAGACAAACATATATACAACACATAATATACAACAAATAATAACACATACACAGATGAAAAAAGATAGGCTCAAGCCACTTAAGGATGGACCAACAATAGGTCGATCTATCCCCAGTGAAGTCGCCATTTTTTTGTAGCGGTAGAAATGTTGAGACTAGGTCATTGGATTGACTTAACTCGCACAGATCAAATAAAAATCACCACCACGCTTTATTGTTTCCAGAGGAATGGAAAAAGAGCAAATAACCCAATAAAGAGGGGGAGAGAATCTAATTTCGGGAGTTGGTAATGCAAAGGGAATGTATTAGCATCCTAAACATCTATGGTACTCCGCAGGAACCTCTTTGTAAATTTGTGTATTTTGGCTATAAGTGTTGTATAAAAAAAAGATGGCGGAGATAAGAAAAGAAGTATTTTTTTTACAATTTTTCACCCACGGCGACTGTGAACCTTTAGTGCCTATGTACCACCTTTCGTGCAATATGGGATTAGGTTACTCGTAGTTCACCTTTAAAAATTTTAAAACACAAGTGTGTTGGTTAATTTTAGAGACGAGACATCATCGTCATATCCGAGTGGAAAATATACTTACTACCCACGATTATGAGAAAGGAGAATTTTTATCATCTCAAAGTGGAGGATATAGCTTGCATTTTAAAATCAACACAACCTCGCTCAACACCCAAGCGAAAAATATCTAACTTCACTACATATTGTAGCAGTATAGTAGCTCGCATCACTACAAGGACTGACAAGAGCCTAATCTTTTGAGAAAAGTTTTTAAAATAAAAATCCAAAGTGGAAAAGATAGTTTGAATGAGAGTGATTGACTTTTAGTCTTCTCACAAAAAGGTCAAAGTATTGTTAAGTTGTTTAGAGTTTGATTAAGAAAATATTTTTGAAAAATGCATGGACCTAAGTCCAAGTTTACTGTGAAAGAGGTTCAAGTTTAGAAAACAAGAAGAGTTTTCAAAGGAAGGAGAACATTTTTGAAATTAAAGAAGATGGGAGGAGATGAAGAGGCTATCCTAAAGCATAAGGTAAAATCTTGGGAAAAGAATCATCTAACCAACAAGAAGCCAACACTTGACACAACGATTCAATATAGAATTTCCATCCTTTGGATTGAAGCCAAACAAGAAAAGATAATAAACCTCTTAAGAAAACCAAGCTTCAAATGCATTAGGTCTTTCAAAAAAATTGGGCAGAGTAACGATTGTATACAGACGAATTCCCAATCACAAATAAGGCATATAATCAAAATAACCTGCATACAAAGAAAACAAACAACCCTATGTCTCAGGGTAAACCCCAAGAACTCCAGACAAAATAATAATTGAAGTCACACGGTCCCAAGGTAGTTTAAGGTCTCTAATCTTAAGTCCGAGAAGTCCACAACTCCAAAATTCCAAGGATAGTAACCAAGTAGTCCAAATAACCATAAATCTTTTTATAGTTCAAGTTGATTATTAGGTATCTTCGAAAAGAAAATGAAAGCTCAAATGAGCAAAGATGAAAACAACATATAGATGCTAAAATAAATGGTGTATAAAAGTAAAGACGTAAAGTAAAAGCCCAAAGACAAAAGTCAATTGATAATGAGTTAGAGATTAGAGGTTAGTTGAATGACCATCTTGAAACTTTCGTTTGAAAACTCGTTTAGAAGATTGATAAAATCAAAGCCTCTCAACAACAAGTCTCATTTTCTTTTTGTCAAGTATATCATTCATTTAAAGTTCTCGAAGCGATAATAAATGATCAATGATGTTTAAGTGATTCAATTTGACCAAAGCTCATGAAGATTCATTAGAGGATTGATAAGACCAAAGCCTCTTGTTGTACCCCAAAATTTTCCCTCCCATTTTCACTCAACACATACTCCTAGAGGTCCTTAATTGCTCAAGGTTGACCAAGAATTGATCAGACAAATTCCCCTCATAAGCATTGGCCTTCCAACTAAGGATTCATTTTTCACCAAGATGTGTGATCTTTGAAGGTCTCAAATGTCTTCCATGGTCCTGATATGTCTTCAAGATTGTCCAGGACAAATTTCATGCCTTCCACTACAAGTATGCTGAGTCAATTCCTCAAATGCCTGAAAATCAACTATATTAGGTCAAAAGTCAACTGTAGTCAACATACAGTCAAACTTCAAGATTTTTGGTCAACATCAGCATTTTTAAGTGATATTCATCATTTAATCAAGGTTTGATCATGATTCCTCAAGAAATGCTACTAATTCATCAAAAGTCAAGAATTAGTAATTTGGGTTTCTATAGGAAAAGTCAACCAAACTTTAACCAGCCATAACTTTCTCATACTTTATCAGAAAATTTTCCACAAAGGATCATTTTGAAAAGAATCCAGTTCCCTACAATTTCTCTTCATCCCTCAAGTTCTAGAAAAGCATCAATTAAAAGATACAACCTCAGACTTTATGTGTCCTTTCAAAAAGTCAACAAAAACACCTTTTGGGTCAAAGCTCCTTACATGAACATGGAAGATCCAATTGAGATGAAACCAAAAGGGTTGTTTATAGGACATCCTAAACTCTCTAGAAAGTCCAAGAACACCCTCATAGGCTTAAAATTGAGAGAGATATGCATTTCTAAAGTTAACCAATTTTTGGAAAAGTGCATGAAGCCATTATTGAACAAACTTGGATTTTTTTTCCAAATTGGCCTATCTTTTTATGTTTGAAACTTGGTTCTAACATGGTCCAAGACCTCTAAACCCATCCATGCCTTATTGGATCATTTGTTTTACTTATTTTGATTTTTAGTCATTAAAAATTCAACATAAATTAAATAAATAATAAAAGGGATATATAGACATTGCATGTGTTGCTGATCAATATGGGAAGTCCAAGAAGCCTTCTTTGATGTAGAAAAACGCGTGGGAAAAAAGGAGAAGGAGATCTTCTTGTTTTATAAAGTTTTGAATCAAATCCTTATTGTGATACGGTGGCAGAACCGACTGTTATATACTGGTTTTGCGTTTTTTGTTCGCAAATGTGCAGTAAGCAAGATTCGCCACTGTATTTTATTTTATCCAATTTAAGGAAAGGGTGAAAAGAACATAAAAAGACCTTTTCGAGAATTTTTTGAGTAAGGGGGGTAGATTATGGAAAGGGAAGGTCTTAGCACCCTTTCCATTCGTGGTTTTCCACGGGCTCTTAGAGGTTTTCTCATTTTTCAAGATGCTTTTGTGCTTTGTGTGTTTGAAAATGTTTTGAAAAACGCCTTAGTACGGCGAACTTTGTAATGTTTCTCGGGATAGTAGAGAACGTATACAAAGTGTTTGAAAAATGTCTTTTGAAAAAGTAGTTTTCTGTGTAAGTGCAAAAAAGTATTTTTTTTAGCAAACTTCTAACAACTATCTACTTTATTACTCGAAAAGGGTTGTTCTTTTCCTCTTTTCCTTTAGACGGTGCAATCCTACTATTAATGAGTAGGTAGCCCTATCTTTGGATGTTGAGGGACAATCGAAGGGACGTTTTACAGTCACGAAGGCAATTTATGGAGATGCTTTAGCAATTCTGTTTTAGGGACTAGATCATTTACCGAGAAGGAAAATGTAGGGTCATCAAGGGACTATGATCTTTTGATTTTATGGGTCTTTGATAAAGCATTCCTTCCTCATGACTGTTTTTTAAAGGCAACCAAATTGGGCGTACCTTAGAGGTGTATATGTGCAACTGTGTTGTGTTTCAGTTATTTTATCTTTAAACATTTAGGTGTTCTACCATTTGTTTTCAGATCTTGTCATGCAATCCTAGTTAGAATAGATCTAGGCAGTTAATATATGTAAAGGAATTTAAATTGCAGGAATTGTAAATCCTACGCTATGACAAGGCTTCGGGGAGGGGGATTATTTACATATCCAAAATTGGGGGAATAAAGCAGTAAAGTGAAAAAGTCCTAATTAAGCTGTTACAAACCAGTAGGCATTTACAATAAAATAAATGTGCGCGAATTTGAAAGTAACGTCTAAAAATCCTAAGAATAAAATATGTTTGTTGTTTTATTTTATTTTGGGAAAATGTTAAGATAATTAAATGATTAATTAATAAAATTAATTTAATAGAAAAAAACTATCCTAATGTTTTTTTGTGTTTTGGATTGTTTTATGTTGATAAAAAAAGAAATAAAATGGTCAAGACAAAGAAGAAATCGAAGGATCTGGAAGTAAATTGAAGAAGGAGTAATTCTGGGGGGGGGGGGGGGGCTGGATTGAAAGAGACTTGGCTGTCTTTCGATCCAGCGAAAAGGTTTGATCGAAGGTGCATGAAGGGCTGCACTTTGGGGTGTTCGATCTGGACATGCTATCCTTCGATCTAGGAACCCTGCATCCAATTCGAAGTTGAGCTGCTTCAAAGCTCTGAACAAGGTCTTGAGAAGATGTTTCCTGCAAAACGAAACAAACATTAGATATCCAAGGGGGACTTTACCCCCCTGATTCAAACCTCCTCCCAATTCAACTACTTCCTTAATTTGAATTTGCTGAGTCTAGGTATAGGTTCGTTTTATCCAGGGATTCAAAGGAGAACTTAGATTGTGCCTTAGAAATGGAACGATCTCACCTCTGCGGTTTTGCTTACATGCAATATTATCAGTAATAACAATGTGTACTTAAATGTCATGAAGGTGCAATTTTGGTTTTGCAAACCCTTGCCAATCAAATATGTATGATCCGTGGATCTGGATGTGGGGATGATTGCTTAGGAGTTGGGGTGAACTCCTGGATGAGGGAACCTTTAAAGGGTGTTTCGACTAGGAGGATTTTGGGATTTTTGAGCAGTGCGTATGTAGTCTCTTCGTGTGCAGTATGTATGCATGTTCTCTTTTTCATTTTCCTATATCCTCTCTTTTGTTCGCCGTTTTGTTTGCCCCTGGTAATGTGTCCTTGGCCTCATATTTATAGGAGGGTGTTGGCTCCTGGTAAAGGTAAGAGACAACCACTTAAATAGGCCCTTAAAGCCATGAGACAAGAATCAGACAAATTAAAAGCATTCCTTTTTTGAAACATTTATGTCTCTTTGGAAATCTTGGATGAACCTGGACACTTGATTCTTTCGAACACCCTCCAACATTTATCTTCAATTGGCCTATGATCTGCCTCCTTCGAATGGACTTCTCATACACCCTTCGAATGAGTCATTGAACGCTTCTTCGAATGGCCTATGAGTTTCCTCCTTCGAATGGACTTATTATACACCCTTCGAATGAGTCATTGTTTCCTCCTTCAAATGGCATATGAGTTTCCTCCTTCGAATGGACTTCTTATACACCCTTCGAATAAGTCATTGTTGCCTCCTTCAAATGGCCCTTTTGGAATTCCAATCGAAAGGCGCTATGTAAATGCCAATCGAAAGGCATTTGGGAATTTCCAATCGAAAGGTACCATGTAGATGCTAATCGAAAGGTACCATGCAAATGCCAATCGAAAGGCCTTCTTAATAGGCCAATCGAAAGGTACTTGTTAAAATTCCAATCGAAAGGCCTTGTTAACAAGCCAATCGAAGGATCTTGTTGACCGCTCGAAAAATTTGTTCTGCTCTCTTCGACTTCCTTCAGTTGGGACCAATCAAAGTGACGTTAAAATGTCAATCGAAGACGCCTTTGTTCAGATGCCAATCCAATGTCATTGTGTTGCCATGCCTTCGAAGTACACCCCATCGAAGGACACTTTGACTAACTTCAAAATTTGTTATTTTTCCTCAAGCAAGTGTTTGTAACCACCCATGTAAGAGAAGATCTTGTAAAAAATAAGAGGGAAAATTTTGGGGTACAACACTTATGCTTTAAAAAACATGATTATAGTTAATTCTTTTGGTTGTTGTTTTAACCTAATATGATTCACTATATATACATGACAATATGCCAAGCCAAAGACACGCACAGCAGCTTCAAAAGAATCCTAACATTTTCTCAAAATAATTCAAAGAGTGGTGCAATTCGAGATTCCTCTCTCCATCTAGCTTCAGCAAAAACTAAGGACTCCATCAACCTCCTGGAGATCTCAGCACCTCATCCCATCCATCCTTGAAGGCCAAAGTGCACATAATCGTCCTATCCCGATCCTCTCACTTTGGTAAAAATCTAGGATCTCAAACTCGCTTAACTCTTAATATAAACTCCTTTTGACTGCACATTTATATTGTTACTATTGCCTGTGAATTTCCTAACGTGTTACATGCAAAGAACAATGCCAGAATTACAGATCACCATTGTTAAGGTTTAGAGATGTGCAAGCTTCATTTTCCATGATGGAGGACTTTTCAGATCAATTTAACCCCATGGTTGAGCTCACAGCTGTAACACGGTGGGAGAACTGACTTGGGTGTTTTGCGTTTGATCGCAATTGTTGCGGGTAGCAAGAGTCTCCACCGAATTTTCTTTTATCCAATAAGGAAAGGTTTAAAAGAACAGGAAATACCTATCGAGATTATTTCTTGAGTTCGGGGGGTAGGTTATGAAAAGGGAAGGTATTAGCACCCTTTCCATCCATAGTTATCTACGGGCTCTTAGTTGCTTGATAGATTACTTGCTTTTATTTGAGTACGTGCTTGTGGTGTGTTTTTTGAAAATATTTTGAAAAACGTCTTTGTAATGGTTATCGTTTCTATAAGAACGCGTACAAAGTGTTGGTTTTGAAAGTAGTTCAAAGAGGTGTTTGTGGAATGTGTTTTCGAAAGTGATTTTGAAAAGGTGTCTTTGTAATGGTTCTCGTTTCTATAAGAACGCGTACAAAATGTTTTGTATTTTGAAAATGTTTCAAATGAGTGTGTTGATGTATAAAATATTTTTGTTGTGAGCAAGCGAGAAACTAGGATCAATCTACCTACTCAAAAGGTCTTAAATGTTCTTTTCCTCCTCCTTTAGATGTTGCTATCTTACCATTGATTTGGTAAGAAGCCCCTTCGTTGGATGTGAAGGGACGAGCGTGGGACGTTCGTATAGTCATAGAAAGAAACCTATGGGACGTTTTAGCAATGTCACTTAGGGACTAGATCGTTTATCGAAGGCAACATTAAGGGTCATCGAGTGACTATGATCTTTTATCGAGGGTCTTTGCTAAAACGCCCATACTCGAGGGACATGACTATTTTTCCGAAGCAACAATTGAGATTACCCTAAGGGTGCATGTGTGAATAGTGTGTTTGATTTGCATGCATTTAGTCTTTGATTAGGGGTTATCTACTTGTTGATTTTGTCTTATCATACATACCCTATCTTACTAGCAACTGTACAAAAGTAATAAAAATGCAGAAAAATAAATCTTACACTATTACAACTATATTGAATAGAATGAAAATGTAAAGACAAAATAAAATAAAGAAAGGAAAAAGGGCTTTTTCGATTCAAGCAGAAGAACTCTTCGATTTTGCTTCTCTTTCTCTTTTCGATTTTGCCTAGAAGTGGTGAAGGCGTGAATTTCGATTGGGGCCTGGAAGTGGTAAAGGCGTGACTTTCGATTGGGGCCTGGAAGCCAGTGTGGTGTTCCTTTCGACTGGGGCCTGTGAGTCATCATGGTGTTCCTTTCGACTAGGGTCTGGGAGTCAGCATGGTGTGCCTTTCTACTGGGGCCTGGAAGTCAGCATGGTGTGCCTTTCGAATGGGGCCTGGGTGTCAGCATGGTGTGCCTTCTTCACCTTAAGTCCTTTGCTGCATCCTTCGATTGGGCCTGGAGTTAGTGGGGAAGCCTGAGGCTTCGTTTCATACTCTTGTCTCCTGTTTCTTTCGTTTGAGTTTTTGAATAGCAACATGGTATAAGGCCATGCTAGCATCACCCTGGGGCCATGTTAGTTTTTAAAGCATATTTAATAAACCAATAAACATAACCCAAAAGGATTAGCCATGAAAACAAGTTAAAAGGGTGGAAACGAAAAGATGTAGAATGGTATGTACTTGTTTGAAACAAAAATAAAGTTTATTCACATATCATGCCTGAAACGAAGGATTCAAGGGTAAGAGGGACTTACCTTGCTTTGAGTTGGAGCGAGCGCTGGACCTTGGGTGGCTGCCTTGAGTGCTTCTGGATTCGAAGGGAGGAAACGAAGGTGGCGTCTCTAAGGCTAGATTTGAAGGAGAAGAAACAAGTGTAATGTTCTTTCTACTGGATTCAAAGGGTAACAAGGTGTGGGGATGTTTCAGATTCAAAAGGGACAAATGTTTGGATTCTGGGTTTGTGTTTGATGAGTGTTTAAGTGTTTGAGAGTTTGATGATGTTTGAGAACTTTTGAAGATTCCTTCCTCTAGCAAGAAAAAGTCCTTCTAAACATGTTGTGGAGCCTCTTATTTATAAGAAAAGCTGGTTGAAGCTTTTGGAGGGAAAACAAAATAATTTGAACAATTTGAGTAAACTGCTCTTTGTAGCTTTCGAGGGACAGTGTTTGTATGCTATTTTGGTGCAAGAATGGGGAAGTGTTTCAGGACTGCTGTGCAGCAGTTTTGCCCAGTATACCAGACCTAAACTTAGCAGCAAGCATCTTTGAATATCATCCTTTCATCTTGAACCTCCTTCGACCAGATTCTTCTCCCAACAATATTATTTTATTTTCCTCCAACAAGTGTCCTTTGAATGGGCCATCAATCATGTCCTTCGAATGGGACGTCGAGGCATGTCCCTTGAATGGGTCATGTATTCTTATTTGAAAAGGTCCAAATGTATCCTTCGAATGGACTATGCAAACCTTCGATAGGGACTCCTATGTAGGCCCTTCAAATCTACCAACCATGTGTGCTGAAGGTTGTCAAGGGTGGAACTGAAACATACTAAAGGGAAATGTTGTCCAGTCAAAGCTAGTATAAACATAGCCAATGCCCTGTCGAAGTGTACATATAGGAGGTATAAACGCCCAAACAAAGCTTGTAATAAAAGGGGACATATGACTAAGCGAAGGGTGCACGCAGGAGGTATGTGTGCAATTGAAGGATGCCAAAAGGAGGCCTTTTGCCTTGTAATTGAAGGAGGATACAGGAGGCTTTGTGCCTTGTGCATGCTAGCATGGTGGGAGATATTTGTCCAGTCAACACCAGCATCTTACATCCAATTGAAGCAGGCACATAGGCAACCATTGCATTGTGAACCCTGTGAGGCCAAAGGTGTAATCGAAGGTGGCGTGCAGGAAGCTCCTACCTTATGAATCCAAGCCAGTGTGTCAGAGGCCAACGCCCAGTCGAAGGATGCAAGCCAAGCTTACATCGAAAGAGGCCAAGAGGCCAATCGAAAGAGCTGAATCAAAAAGCTTATTTTTCTCCAATTTTGTCAAAAAGATTATTTTTACCTATTTTCCTTTTTTAACAGTTTCCCTTCTAACTTGATACTTGGAAAATCCAATTGTACTTGTGCAAGCTTGGATCTTTGAGAACCCTTGTGAGAAATGCTTTGAAAAATGAGAGGGGAAATTTTGGGGTACAACAACTTCCACTGTTCAATCTTTTTAAACCTGAAGAGTTAGATTGGCAAATCTGCCATTCGTGACTTGAAGGTGGAAGATGATTGAACACTAGAGTGCCCAGAAATTTGCACTTGATAATGTGGTGGTTGACTGTGTAGGGAATGGGCTTACAAATGCCATTTGGAGGGATTATGGATAGTTATTGGAGATGGGCTTATAGATTCCATCCAAAGGTGATTGTTGACAGAAATTAGACTAAGTCTAAATTTGACTTCAACTGGAAAAGAATCAGAATAAATCTCTGAAGTGATTTATCCGAATCGGAGAAAATGTCTACCGGAGAGGAATCAGGATAAATCGTTGATCAATTTAAACATAACCAGCAGAGGTATTGGATATTCTTTAATTTATGATGGGTTTGTGTATGGCTGCTTTAGGAGACATATGAGAAGGAAGCCTGGGTAGGGCTGCTTCAGGATGAATCCATGTGAAACTTCATCTGGGAATGTATGAGAAGGAACCTGGGTAAGGTTGCTTCATGATAAGTCTGGATAAAATTGCATCTAGGAATAAGAAAGAACCTGGGTAGGGTTGCTTCATGATGAGTCCGGGTAAGACTGCATCTGGAAATGAGAAGGAACCTGGGTAGGGTTACTTCATGATGAGCCCGAGTAAAACTGTATCTAGGAATAAGAAAGAACCTGGGTATGGTTGCTTCATGATGAGTCCGGTTAAGACTGCATCTGGAAATGAGAAGGATCCTGGGTAGGTTGCTTCATACCTGGGAAGACTTGGTTGCTGCTTCCTACAAGAAGTACTGTGATACGGTGGCAGAATTGACTGTTATATACTGGTTTTTTGTGTTTTTTGTTTGCAAATATGCGGTAAGCAAGAGTCGCCACCGTATTTTCTTTTATCCAATAAAGGAAAGGGTGAAAAGAACAAAAAAAGACTTTTTCGAGATGTTTTCTAAGTAATGGGGGTAGATTATGGAAAGGGAAGGTGTTAGCACTCTTTCCATCCGTGGTTTTCCACGGGCTCTTAGAGGTTTTCTCATTTTTCAAGATGCTTTTGTGCTTTTTGTGTTTGAAATGTTTTGAAAAACGCCTTAGTACGGCGAACTTTGTAATGTTTCTCGGAATAGTAGAGAACGTATACAAAGTGTTTGAAAAATGTCTTTTGAAAAAGTAGTTTTCTGTGTAAGTGCAAAAAAGTATTTTTTGAGCAAACTTCTAACAGCTATCTACTTTTATACTCGAAAAGGTTGTTCTTTTCCTCATTTCCTTTAGACAGTGATATCCTACTATTAGTGAGTAGGTAGCCTTGTCGTTGGATGTTTTGAGGGACAATCGAAGGGACGTTACAGTCACGAAGGCAATTTATGGGGATGCTTTAGCAATCCTGTTTTAGAGACTAGATCATTTACCAAGAAGGCAACCGTAGGGTCATTGAGGGACTATGATCTTTTAATTTTACGGGTCTTTGCTAAAGCATTCCTGCCCCATGACTTTTTTTAAAGGCAACCAAAGTGGGCGTACCTTAGAGGTGCTTGTGTGCTAGTGTGTTGTGTTTCAGTTATTTTTGTCTTTTTATTAAGTTTGATAGCGTTTGGTTTCAGTCTTTGTCATACATGTCTAGTTACTAGCAATTAATATGAAAAGCAGTAAAAGGAAGATGCAGAAAATAGAGGTCCTACGCTATTACAATACTTCGGGAAGGAGATTTACATTGTACCAGGATAATGGGGGAATAAAGCAGTAAATATCCTAATTTATCTATTACACCCAGTAAACAGATACAATAATAGTAAAATATGGAATTAAAATAAACGCGCATAAAAATATAAAAGACGTCTAAAAATCCAAAAGAAAAGAAGTTTTCTTGTTGTTTTTTGTATAAAATAAAACAAAGGCCTAAGTCTATTTAATTTTAATTTTTAAGAAAAAATGTTAAAATAATTAATTTATTTATTTACAAAATTAATTTAGTTGGAAAAACAAGTAGCCTAATATTTTTGTGATTTTTATTTTAATATTAAAAAAAATCAATAGAGAAATGAACCAAAAAGTAAAAATACAAATGGGGGCACCCTTCGATTGCAGGGAAAGGGGGGGCTTCGTTCCCAGGAAAATTGTGGTCTTCGATTCATGAGAGATGTAGTGTAATGCCCGTTAATTTAATTAATTAATTAATTAAATTATTTTGGATTATTTGTTGAAGTTGTGAGATGTGTGGATTGTTGGTATAAGTTGTTAGATTATTATTAATTAATTAAGTAGTTGATTAATAATAATAATAATGTTGAAATTAATGGAATAATATAAGATTATGTTGTTGGACCTATTTTATTTGGTGGTATGTAGTACTAAGGGGGTGTGAGAATTAAGCCCAAGAGAAATAATTATATTATTATTTAGTTTGATTATACTAATAGAAATTAGATATGACAGTAAGGAAAAAAATAGGTTTTGTCAAGAGGAAGAAGAATAAGGGTTGGAAGAGAGAAAGAGAACGTGAAAGTTGCAGAAAAGGAGGAAAAGAGGCAGAACATAATTCAATCGGAAAAATTGTAGAGCAACCTTCAATCCAAGGTAAGGGTGGGGTTCTCACTCTATAATAGGGTTTATAATGAGTAGTATGTGGGATTGAATTTGAAAAGTTGTTTTGTTTATGATTGATATATATATATATATATATATATATATATATATATATATATATATATATATATATATATATATATATATATATATATATATATATATTTTGTTGGTTGATGAGGATCAATAATTTAGAGATGAATAATGATGTCTTAATGTTGTATAATTGATGTAGAAACATATGATTATTATAATTGATGATTACCTATGATGAGAGGATTTTTTAGGGCCTAAGGCAGGGAAATCACAGTGAAAATGCAGTGAAATAGCATAATATATTCATGACATATCAGTATGAGTCGACCTCAAAGGCCTTGCGTCGACACATGCAGGTTTTAAGACTCAGGATGAGTCGATACATAGGATTATGCATCGATACATGCAGTGTTGCAGACTCAGTATGAGTCGACACAAGAGGATTACACGTTGAATCATGCAGGATTTCAACCCAGTATGCGTCGACTCAAAGAAGTATGCGTCGACTCATGGAGTCTGATTTTTGACAGATTCTTCCAAAGGTTGTAACTTGAGTTTCCGGACTCCGTTTGAGGTGTCGTTTGAAGCGTTGGATAGCTAATGCGATGAACTTAATTCTTAAGGATTAAGATCAATGATAAGAAGAATAATCCTAGTACCCAAATAAGGATTAGAGTTAGCTTCCCGCGTTAATCGTTATGATGATTTTGTGAAGTATGATGAGGATAAGATGACCTTAGATTATGCTTTGTTCATAACAGTAAGATTTATAATGATAATGATGTAGTATTATAGAATAATAATATGTAGAGGTTTGGTAATTAGGGATAAGCCTTAGATTATTAAGTAATTATAGGCTTTATCATGTTGTAGGCCTATGGCCAACATTGAGGGATTGTCGATTTGTCGTTGTATTGTTGTTATGACGGAGTTGCTGTGGGATTATGTTGATAAATTATGTTGATGAATTATGATGATGAGTTATGTTTATGAATTATGTTGATGACTTATGTTGATGAATTATGTTGATGACTTATGTTGATGAATTTTGTTGATGACTTATGTTGATGAATTATGTTGATGAATCATGTTGATGAATTATGTTGATGAATTATGTTGATGAATTATGTTGATGAATTATGTTGATGAATTATGTTGATGAATTATGTTGATGAATTATATTGATGAATTATGTTGATGAATCATGTTGATGAATTATGTTGAGATGCCTCTAATAATTGGCAGCTATTAAGATGTAACCTTCTGGCCAACGATGATGTTGTGTTAAGATGTTGTTAATTGTGGTTGTTGTTACTACATTCATGATTGTATTGCATACATTGCATATCATGATGGAGTTGATGCTCATTAAGATGGCCTGTATTGGCGAATATTAAGATGAAGGCTTATGCCTTGTTGATGCCTCTATTTATTGGCAATTATTTTAAGATGGGAGTTCTGCTCCAATGGTACCACATGAATTTGCATTGTGATTAAGTCGCATTTGATGTTGCATCTTGAGTTGCGGTGAAGATAGATTTATTGTTGCTTTATGTTGTTGACTTGTTGTGACAAGTATTATCTAAAAGCTGTGAATTTAGTAGTTATGTCATGCTGATGTTTTGTTGTGATTAATGTTGTTTGTGAGTTGTGAAGTGGTGATGATATATGATATGATCTAATATATTATTTATCATACGTTTTATTATATTGTTAGATATCTCACCCCTTCTGTTTGAATGTTTCCCTCTGTTGGTAACGTACAGGTAATCAAGAAGGATAGTTATTACCTCGTTAGTTTGAGTCGGTGTTGTCGCTCTGATACGTAGCACTCGGGGGATGAACACTTGATGTTTAGTTGTTGATTATTATTTCAGTTGCTGAATTTTTAAGTTGATTACATGAAATAATTGTTGTATTGAGGTTGTTTTAGTTTGAATAAAATATGTTAAGTGAATTGAAGTTGAGTATGTATATTTTGTTGCTTATCAATAAAAAGTTTTTTTTATTTCGAAGAATAAATCAGATTGTTATCGGTTCATCCAAGTTAAGTGTTATGTATCTGTTTGTATGCGTTTAAATGAAGATTAATTTTTAGTTGAAAATGTAGCATCCTATTTATGTTGAACTCTGATTTTCTTATTATCCACCGGGTAGAAATGGGGTGTTACATTAGTGGTATCAGAGCAGGTCGGTCCGTCCGACCAAATTTTCTAATGTTGCTTGTTCCTTAGTGCGTGACAAGTGTGTAAAACATTGGCGGTACTTGTTTTCCTTAAATTGCAGGAGGTTGGTTGAAGATAAGTGGGGGAGAAGCTTTACTTCTCGGATATGTTCAATTGAAAGGTGTTGGTTTGGTGTGCTGCCGACGACGACAATGCAAAAAAAAATTAGTCTTGTTATTCCCGAATGTGAAGGTGACTTGGATTCAAGGTCTTGTTGTTAGTCGAGTTAGAGCTCCTTGAGAGAAATTGATCAGACATTGTTGGTGCTTACTTCTCGAAGAATGAAGAGTGATGTAATATTTGTTGATTTACGAAGAAAGGTTAAGATGTCAATGTTTGAACAATGATGGAGTAATAAAGTTGCTGTAACTTTTGTGTTGGCATCACATAAGTGATTGTCGGAAGTAGTTGACGATGATAAGTAGTTGTGAATCGCGAGTCTGAGTCGAAACTTGAAGAAGTGAGTAGCATTGTAAAAAGAGTTGTTGTCCTGGTGTTTTGGAACCTGAACTTTGGCGAAGGAATGCATCTCTTGAGTTATAAGAAGTTTGGGAGCACTAGATATGTTAAGAGTTGTTTGGAATATGTCTAAGTTGAAGAAAAATTAATTTCGGAGTCGAATTTCCATAAGCAAATCGCAGGAAACTGCAGAATTGTGGAGTTCAGGGCATCCGATTTGAGTTTCGTTTGAATCGTTGGAAAGCTAACGAAATGAGCTTCATTTTAAAAATGGTTTTAGTAGCTGTAATAGATTAATTTATCACGTGATGATATTGGAAGTAAGTTCAGTTTGTTGTTAAGTTTGTCTTTGGGGCTAGACTTGTTCTTCAGTGTTGTACGGGACGTCAGCGTCCGAGTTGGGTAAATTAAAGGAGCAATTGGAAGGTTTATTTAAAGTAATTTGTAAAATCAAAATTTATCATTTGGAAAGAATTTGTGTTATTAATTAGAATGAAAGACGATAGTGCAAAGTTGTGTGGAATTTACGGTGTTGAAAAAGAGGAAGATTTATGTTAATTTGTCAGGATGTATGTTATAGTTTTGGGAGAAGAGTTCTCTTGAGTAATTTTATTTCCAAGTGAAAGTGTATGTAGATCCATTCAAGGTGGATGAAGTTCTAAGTTAGAGAACGACGAAGTCTGTTATAGAGGTTAGTAGCTTGTTGAGCTTAGATGATTACTATCGTAGTTGTTTGAGGTGTAGATATATATGAAATGTTGTTAGATAAGATGATAATGTTGAGAGTGTGATTTGAATGAGTTTGAGAGGTGGAGATACATGTATTTTTGATGTTGTGAAATTTGGAAGAGGATCAATAGTTTAATAATATTGTTAGAATCTTTTATGTAGATAAAGACTCATACTAGAGTGGAAGGGTTTGTAATGTATTGATATGCCAACAGATCTCGAGTTAGAAAATGATTGATCATCGTGGGATAATGGGTGAATGAGGATTAGACACATTGTGTTTTAGAAAACTTGAATACGAGTTTTAAGGAAACTCTATTATAGTTTGGTACGATGATTTATACTCCCTTATGGTTGTCGAATGCTAATTGAAAAATTGAGGAATTGATCACCCTCAATCCATTGTTAATAGTAGACGAGATTATGTTGGATGTTATAGATTTGTCTTGCTATCTTAATGGCGTGAAAAAGTGTGGGTGCTATATCAGGAGCAAGTCGCTCACCAGTTTGTGTGAAGTAATAGGGGAATTGCTAGGAAAGAGTTGTGACGTATTGAACAATTCAAAGTAGAGGGTTGATATGCGAGCTAACATCGTAAAGTGAAATATTGAGAATATAAAGTGAACAATGGTTTTATGGTGGATGTTGAGGAAGCTCTGAAACTGGAATGAGACTTGTAAATTGTATAGTTAGCAGAAACTTTAATGAGGATGGTGACTTAAGATGGATTATCAGAGTTGTGCAGCTGAAGCATATGTGGCGTAGTTGCTATGAGTATGCGACTCTACATGCTTGATTTGGTAGACTGTGGATGTAGGGATGATGTGCCAAGGTGTTGTGATAACTCAGAGATATTTATTGATTTATGAGGATATTAATATGGTTGTTAGTTGATGGTAGGTTGTGTGCATATCTGCTGAGTTATACTGTTAAGTTGATGTTATAATGATTTTATTCCTATTGTCGTGATGTTGTTGTTGGTTACCATAAAGGGTGAATAATACTCCATAATATGACAAAGTTGATTATGTTGGCTATGTTAATGTCACTATAAGGGTGATACGACGATATGAATAGAGTTGTGATAATTGACATATATATATATATATATATATATATATATATATATATATATATATATATATATATATATATATATATATATATATATATATATATATATATATATATATATATATATATATATATATATATATATATATATATATATATATATATATATATATATATATATATATATATATATATATATATATATATATATATATATATATATATATATATATATATGGGAATGGAATTGTGTGTGTGTTTTGGTGTTGAAGATATTGTTTAGATGATAATGTGATGTTGTATATCCAAGTATAAGTGTGTTACTACTTTAAAATATTGATATGTCAAGATATTGTTAAAGCGGTTGATAAGTTGTTAACGATTATGTCGCGGAGGTGTTGAATGATTAGCATGTGCGTATTAGATTTAAATCATGTTGAGTTATTGTTATGTCAATAATGTAGTGGTCGAAGTGTTGCCAGACGCGACTTGGGGATCAGAGAATGAAATGCGAAATTCACGTTAAGAGTTGTAGTATCGAGTATATTTTCGAGGACGAAAATATTCTAAGTGGGGGAGAGTTGTAACGCCTGTTAATTTAATTAATTAATTAAATTATTTTTGATTACTTGTTGAAGTTGTAAGATGTGTGGATTGTTGGTATAATTTGTTAGATTATTATTAATTAATTAAGTAGTTGATTAATAATAATAATAATAATATTGAAATTAATGGGGTAATATAAGATTATGTTGTTGGACCTATTTTATATGGTGGTATGTAGTACTAAGGGGGTGTGAGAATTAAGCCCAAGAGAAATAATTCTATTATTATTGAGTTTGATTATAATAATAGAAATTAGATATGACAGTAATGAAAAAAAATAGGTTTTGTCAAGAGGAAGAAAAATAACGGTTGGAAGAGAGAAAGAGAACTTGAAAGTTGCAGAAAAGGAGGAAAAGAGGCAGAATAGAATCCAATCGGAAAATTTGCAGAGCAACCTTAAATCCAAGGTAAGGGTGGGGTTCTGACTCTATAATAGGGTTTATGATGAGTAGTATGTGGAATTGAATTTGAAAAGTTGTTTTGTTTATGATTGAAATATATATATATATATATATATATATATATATATATATATATATATATATATATATATATATATATATATATATATATATATATATATATATATATATATATATATATATATATATATATATATATATATATATATATATATTGTTGGTTGATGAGGATCAATGATTTAGAGATGAATAATGATGCCTTAATGTTGTATAATTGATGTTGAAATATAGGATTATTATAACTGATGATTACCTATGATTAGAGGACTTTTTTAGGGCCTAAGGCAGGGAAATCACAGTGAAAACACAGTGAAATCGCAAAATATATTCATGATAGATCAATATGAGTCGACCTCAAAGGACATGCGTCGACACTTGCAGGTTTTAAGACTCAGGATGAGTCGATACATAAGATTATGCATCGATACATGCAGTGCTGAAGACTCGGTATGAGTCGACATAAGAGGATTACGCGTCAACTCATGCAGGATTTCAACCCAGTATGCGTCGACTCATGCAGTCTAATATTTGACAGATTCTTCCAAAGGTTGTAACTTGAGTTTCTGAACTCCGTTTTAGGTGTCATTTGAAGCGTTGGATGGCTAATACGATGAACTTCATTCTTAAGGATTAAAATTAAGGATAAGAATAATAATCCTAGTACCCAAATTAGGATGAGAGTTAGCTTCCCGCGTTAATCGCTATAATGATTTTGTGAAGTATGATAAGGATAAGACGACCTTAGATTATGCTTTATTCATAACAGTAAGATTTATAATGATAATGATGTAGTATTACAGAATAATAATATGTAGAGGTTTGCTAATTAGAGATAAGTCTTAGATGATTAAGTAATTATAGGCATTATCATGTTGTAGGCCTATGGCCAATGTTGAGGGATTCTCGATCTGTCGTTGCATTGTTGTTATGGATGAGTTGTTGTGGGATTATGTTGATGAATTATGTTGATGAATTATGTTGATGAGTTATGTTGATGAGTTATGTTGATGAATTATGTTGATGAATTATGTTGATGACTTATGTTGATGAATTATGTTGATGAGATATGTTGATGAATTATGTTGATGAATTATGTTGATGAATTATGTTGATGAATTATGTTGATGAATCATGTTGATGAATTATGTTGATGAATGATGTTGAGATGCCTCTAATAATTGGCAGTTATTAAGACGTAGGCTTCTGGCCAACGATGATGTTTTGTTGAGATGTTGTTAATTATGGTTGTTGTTACTACATTCATGATTGTGTTGCATACATTTCATATCAAGATGGAGCTGATGCTTGTTAAGATGGCATGTATTGGAGAATATTAAGATGAAGGCTTATGCCTTGTTGATGCCTCTATTTATTGAAAATTATTTTAAGATGAGAGTTCTGATCCAATGTACCGCATGCATTTGCACTGTGATTGAGTCACATTTGATGTTGCATCTTGAGTTTTGGTGAAGATAGATTCGTTGTTACTTTATGTTATTGACTTGTTGTGATAAGTATTATCTAAAAGCTGTGAATTTAGTAGTTATGTCGTGCTGATGTTTTGTTGTGATTAATGTTGTTTCTGAGTTGTGAAGTGGTGATGATATATGATATGATCTAATATATTATTTATCATACGTTTTATTATATTGTTAGATATCTCACCCCTTCTGTTTGAATGTTGTTCTCTGTTGGTAACATACATGTAATCAAGAAGGATAGTTATTACCTCGTTAGTTCGAGTCGGTATTGTCGCTCTGATACATAGCACTCGGGGGATGAACGCTTGATGTTTAGTTGTTGATTATATTTTCAGTTGTTGAATTTTTAAGTTGATTACATGAAATAATTGTTGTCTTTAGGCTGTTTTAGTTTGAATAAAAGATGTTAAGTGACTTGAAGTTGAGTATGTATATTTCGTTGCTTATCAATAAAAAGTTGTTTGATTTCGAAGAATAAATCATATTGTTATCGGTTCATCCAAGTTTAGTGTTATGTATCTGTTTGTATGCGATTAAATGAAGATTGATTTTTAGTTGAAAATGTAGCATCCTATTTATGTTGAACTCTGACTTTCTTATTATCCGCCAGGTAGAAATGGGGTGTTACATGTAGCCTTTTCAATTCAGAAGAAATTCCTTCTTTCGGTTGGGCTAAGGAGTAGGCATGACTAGCCTTCGATCCAAGTAAGGGGATTTCCCTTCGATCCTGGGGAAAGGGAATGCCCTTCGATCCAGGAATGAGATGTCTTCTTCGATCCCGAAGGCCATGGATTCGATCCAGAGAAGGTTTCTCCTTCGATCTGGGATGCTATACCAATAGATTGAAACTTTGATTTGGGCAGTTCTTGGAAGTAGGCACCTTCGATTTGGGCACTTCCTGGATGTAGGCACCTTCGATCTGGGGCTTCTGGGCTTGGCTACTTTTGTTGAGGGGTGGATTTTGCTTGGAAAATTATGGCAACCTTTGATGTATTTTGTGGGCATCCTCTCTCCAATGTTTTTTCGTTCTCCTCTTCCTCCTTGCAACACTTGTGATCTCTTTATATAGAGGGGGTAGAGGGGACAAGAAGGCAAAGGTTTAAACAGCCTTGATTGTATTTGAAAGCCATGAGTAGGAATTTGTAACGTTGGCCAAACACATGGGATCTTGTCTCTTTTTTTGAATTTTGAATGATATGTAACTGCTCTTCAGATGCCCTCTTTCGAATGTGCTGATGGCCTCCTTCGAATGGCCTTGTTTCAGCTCCTTCGAACAACTCTGATGAAGCTCCTTCGAATGGACTCTTTGGAATGCCAATCGAAAGGCCTTTGTCCATACCAATCGAAAGCCTTATTGAAATGCCAATCGAAGGACACTATTACCATGCCAATCGAAGCTGCCTTGACACAATGCAAAATCGAAGGATCCCTTTCCATGCCAATCGAAAGACTTAGCCCATGGTCAAATGAAAGTGTCTTTCAGAATGCTAATCGAAGACCTTGATACAATGCCAATTGAAAGGCTTGTCATGAGGCCAATCGAAAGGCCTTGTATACATGCCAATCGAAGGGCTTGGCCACTATGCCAATCGAAGCATTTGGAATATCAATTGAAAGGCTTGGATACAATGCTAATCGAAGAGAATTGTTCATTCCAATCGAAAGGCTCCTTCAGAATACCAATCGAAGGGTCTTTCAGAATGCTAATCGAAAGGTATTAAAAATACCACTTAAAAATTTTCCTTTTTTCCTTAGGCAAGGGTTTGTGGTCAATCATGTAGGGAAAGACCTTTGAAAATATGAGAGGGAAAATTTTGGGGTACAACAGTTTCCCCTATTCAATCTTCTTAAACCTGAGGATGTAGATTGGTTTGCTTGCCTTTCGTGATCTGAAGGTGGAAGATGATTGAACACCAGAGTGCCCAAAAATTTGCACTCGTCTGAAGTGATACTGCTGGTGAATAATATTGGGAGAAGGCTTACAGATGCCATTTGGAAAAGGTGACAGGAGACCGTCGGAGATGGGCTTAAAGATGCCATCCACAGAGTATGACGAAGAGTCATCAGAGATGGGCTTAAAGATTCCATCCAGAAGACTGTTGATTTTATTAGATACTCCTTTATGGGGATTCATGTTCCTGCTGTCTAAGGAGGAGTCCGCTGGGGAATGTTTTTTAGGGGAATAGAGTCTAAGAGCTTATGTTGTCCATTACTCTAATGGGGAGTCATCTCTTGACTGAAGAAACGGAAGTGAGCTGGTATCTGGTCAGGATCCAGGCTTCAGAGTGACTTGCTGAGGATAATAAGGCTAATTGTTATTTGGTTGTGCTCCAGGCTTCACAGCGACATACTGGGGAAATGAGATTAAAATGTTATCTAATCGCACCCATTCTTTGCAGTTTAAAGAAATTAAGTTGGTATCTGGTCGGGTCCAGGCTTCAACTTGAATCTGAGATGTACCGTTATCTGGTCGTATCCAGGATTCGGTAATTTGAAGAAATTAAGTTGTTATCTGGTTGGATCCAGGCTTCAACTTGAATATGAGGTATACTACTATTCAGTCAAATCCGGGCTTCATAGTTACTGACAGGGTAAACTGCTATATGGTCGGATTCCAGGCGTCACAGTGTATGAAAAAGTTAATTGTTATCTGGTCGAAACCCAGGCTTCAAGGTGTTTTTAAAGAAGTGAACTACTATCTGGTCGGGTTCTAGGATTTTCAGCCCTTATACTGTTATCTGGTCAAAATCCAGGCTTCACAACGTCTTAAATAATTGGTTGACTATTATCTGGTCGGGTTTCGGGCTTCATAGTAATTGACAGGGTAAACTGCTATCTGGTCGGATTCTAGGCTTAAACTTGAATCTGAGGTGTACCCTTATCTGGTCGTATCCATGCTTCGGTAATTTGAAGAAATTAAGATGTCATCTGGTTGAAACCCAGGCTTCACAGTGTCTTTGAAGAAGTGAACTACTATCTAGTCGGATTCTAGGCTTCGCAGCACCTTATACTGTTATCTGGTTGAAATCCAGGCTTCACAGTTTCTTCAATTGGAATAGAAATCAGAGAGATCTTAGTGTCGATCTGACTGAATCATAGAAGGTCTTTAATTAACTTTGACCAGAATGGAAATCAGAAGAATCTTAGCATCAATTCAACTGGACCAGATAAAAGTCTTGGAATATCTTTAACTGGAATAGAAATAAGAGAGATCTTAGTGTCGATCTGACTGAACCAGAGAAAATCTTGGGATGACGTCTTTCTGAGGAAATTGTTGAAATGGCCCTTCATCAGACATAACTTTTGAGAAGACTACCAAGTCACATAAGTAGTGGTGTTTGTTGATTTGATCTTTCTCTGAAAAAGGTAAAGAATTAGTCATATGCAATGTCATGATGTATGAAATGCATCGTGATGATGTTCTCAAAATAAATGAGATTATGTTGTATGCGATGTATATGCATATGCTATGATGTATGAATATAGGATGTTATTGAGATGTTTCCCAGGCTAGGAAAATAAATCTCGGATTACTGTTGGAGAGTATTGGGAAGCTGAATCCTTCATTTCTGTTGGGGATGATGAATGAAGATGATTCGTTGGGGATTTCCTCTTTTTGTTTGGGGATAACCTGCTGGGGACTGACTCTTCCTGAGAATTGATTCTGTTTGAGAATAACTCTGGGGAGAGAGATGCTTGTTGGAAGATTTTCCTGCTGTAGAGAAATAAACTCTGTTGGGGAATGAGCTTCCGCGGCTTGAGAAATAAACTCTACCCGGGAGGAGGTTTTATAACTGTTAAGATTATAAAAACTCGGCTGGGGAAGGTAAATCTCAACTATCTGAAGGAACTTTATTGGAGAAGGTGATTCCTGCTTGAGGCAGAAGAGACCAAAACACTGGTTGTTTCTGCTCTGTGGGGGAACATAGATGTCATCGGGTCGTATGCAATGGTGGCTCTGTCTCAAACTGTCTCTGCCCCTGTACCTGTTAGAAGGAGTAACTGTCGGGATTGTAAATTGGTTTTTTAGACTTTTCCCCCATTTCTTAAAGTCATTAGTAACCGTCTTTCTGTTTTTTTTATGCAAATATTTGTGAACAACAATCATATTCAAATGCATATGTCAAGAATAAGTCATTGGACGTTTTTGCAAAACAAAACAGAAAAAGAAAAACAACCAGTCTATATTTTCAAAGAAATTATCTATATTAATTTATGAAGTTTTCCTATAACAAGTGTTTTATATAAAGAGGTTGACGTTCTAGTAGGAGAACGCCGCAGTAAAAAGTGAAAACTATACAAAATAGTGTACAAAGAGAAGAAAACAGCTATGTGCAATAATCCCATTGAGTTTGAATTCTACTATTGCCCCTATGTCTTTAAGCGTCTCATCATTTTTCTACTCGTCCGAAGCTGACTGGATTGATCGGTACCATTTGAGTTTGATAGTTGATACTGAAGTCTAATTGCAAGGTGATCCAATGGGACATAGTGATATGCTTCAAATCTCTAACTTTTTCCTGGACGACCCTTTCGGGTTTTCAGTCCACCGGGATACCCTTTCTTGCCCAAGCCGCCTTTTCAGGTTTTGGACTTGCTGGGTGTATAGATTTTTTTTTTGTTTTTTATCCCTAATTTTTTCCAGAACCCTTTTGGTTCGTCGAGATGCCCTTATTTTTGCCTAGTCCAGTCAACCTAGCGGGTCTTTATTCATGTGTAGTATTTTTTCACTTTGTCCGCATTAATAGGGTAAGGAAGGTCGTCACCATCCATGGTGGTCAAAATCATGGCTTCACCTGAAAATATACTTTTGATCACAAATGGCCCTTCGTACGTAGGAGTCCATTTGCCCCTGGGATCACCTTGTGGAAGTATGATGCGCTTGATTACTAGATCACCCACTTGATACACTTGACGTCTGACCTTTTTGTTGAAAGTTTTGATCATTAGTTTTTTATACATTTGACCATGACAGACAGCAGTGAGCCTTTTCTCATCAATCAGATTTATTTGATCAAGTCGAGTCTGGATCCAATTGTCTTCGTTCAAGCCTGCATGCTTCATGAGCCTCAGAGAAGGGATTCGGACCTCAATAGGCAGGATAGCTTCCATACCATATACCAGAGAATAAGGCGTTTCCCCTGTCGACGTGCGTGCTGAGGTGCGGTAGCCATGAAGAGCAAATGGTAACATCTCATGCTAGTCTTTGTATGTCACCGTCATCTTCTGTACGATTTTCTTGATATTTTTGTTAGAAACTTCCACAACGCCATTCATCTTCGGCCGGTAAGGGGAAGAATCATGGTGCTGGATCTTGAATTGCTTACAGAGTTCGGTGATCATTGTATTGTTGAGATTTGTACCATTGTCTGTGATGATTTTCTCTGGCACCCCATATCGACAAATCAGGTTGTGGTTGTTAAACCGCTCTACAACATTATTGGTAACAGAAGCAAAAGAGGCAGCCTCAACCCACTTTGTGAAGTAATCAATGGCCACTAAGATGAAGCAATGCCCATTGGAAGCGGTAGGCCTAATCTATCTGATCATGTCAATTCCCCATATTGCAAAGGGTCATGGAGCCGTTAAGACGTTCAGAGGAACAGGAGGTACATGCACCTTATCAGCATACATCTGGCATTTGTGACAAGTTCGAGAATGCTGATAACAGTCTGCTTCCATAGTAGACCAGTAGTATCCTTCCCGTAGGATCTTTTTAGCCATGGTGTGTCCACTAGAGTGGGTGACGAAGGTAACTTCATGTAAATTTGTCATAATCCTCTCTTCTTTGCTTTTATCTATGCACCAAAGTAAAGTAGAGTCATGGTTGTGCTTATAGAGGATTCCATTACTGAGGAAGAACTTTGCAGCGAACCTCCTCAGGAACTTTTTATCATTGACAAATGCCCCCTCGGGATATTCTGGAGCCTCAAGATACCTTTTCACTTCATGGAACCAAGGTTTTTCTACTACCTCTTCAGTGTCAATCTCATAGCAATATGCTGGTGAAACAACCGGCTGAAAATCATCAAAACAATGAAGTCGCCATCGAACGTCTTTTATCCCATATGAAGGGAAAGGTAAACATCGAGAAAACCCGAGAAGGATGAAATCAAGGTCGGGCGACCAAGAGATAAGGGTAAGGGAGTCTGTTACGCGAGGGGAAGGTATTAGCACCCCACACGCTCGTAGAACTCTACGATATCCACTCTTGTCGTCTATCTTATGGGTGTGTTTAATCTATGCTTACTGTTTATTACTGCTAAGGGAAAATGCATGCAAAAGAAAGGGGAAAAGAATGTAGGGAAAATAAAATTGTGCTCGCCTGGGCCCTACCCCAATGCCTACGTATCCTTTTTGAGGAATCAGAGCTACCGTAGTTCGTCTCATATGTTTTTGTTTGTTTGTGTTTTTTATGGACAATGTTAATTTCTCCTTCTGCCGCAGCTCGACCTTCGGAGACTTATGCGTTGGCACAGAAGTAAATTAATCGTGTCCTTACCTGAAAAAAGGTTTAAAAGAAAAGGTGCTCGAGCGCACAAAAGATTTGAGTTGGTTTATATTTTGTTATAGATGTTTTTTGTGGACGAAGTTAATTCCGCCTTCTGCCGCAGCTCGACCTTTGGAGACTTATGCATTGGCACAGAAGTAAATTAATCGTGTCCTTACCTGAAAAGGGTTTTTTAAGAAAGTGCTCGAGCGCACAAAAGATTTGAGTTTGTTTTGTATTTTTGTTGTAGATGATGACTGATTGACCTCAAGAGAGAGATATTAGCCATTTTCCTACTTAGACATGAAAGGAGTCTTTGAGAATTGAACCACACCTATGCTTGAGATGAAGAACAATAAGATCGAGAAGAGACCCGCTTATCATTTCTCGTACTAAGCAAAAGCATTATTCTCATCAATAGTTTTAAAGTGTTTTGAATTTTGAAAGAAAAGAAGTTTTTGTTTTAAATGCGTATGCGAAAGGAGAAAGAAAAGTCAAAAGGAGACTAGCCAACTTCTAAACCTAATGTTGTTATGTATTGTTAGCCCTAAAGTTAGAATGAATGAGGGAATTATACTTAATGTTAGCACACGTATGATTCGCAATAAAGTACGGAAATGAAGAATAAAATAGATTTGTGACGATACCGAACAGAGAAGGTCCGTTGCCTCTTCAAGATTGTGCAAGCGGTAAGAAAATTCTATCAAAGTTCCATTGGGCAAGTGATTGAAGAATTCACCCCGAGCATTCCACATTGCAAGAGTTATGTCGATGCTACAAAAATCTTGACTAGAAAATGGCAATAAAAATGATTATCGAATATGTAAAATAAAATAAAAAAATTCTAATCGAAATTCTAAAGAATTCTAAAATATCCTATTGTTTTGTATCATTTTATTATTAATTGAGAGAGAAAACTAAATTAATAAAAAGGAAAATTAGAAGAGTCAGGAGGTATGAGCTAAATTCAGGGGTGTAGCGCAGTAATTTGCCCAAAAGAGTTTTTTGTTCAATTTCTTCAGGCTAAAAAAACAACAACACGGGCCTAAAGCAAAAAGTGAGGCCCAGTCTAAATAATTCCTCATTTTCCAGCATATTTTATAATTATCAATTTAGTTATAATTACTATTAATTTGAACTAAAAAAATAATAAAACAAAAAATAGTGCAACAATTAAAACTAAAAAAGAAAAGATATGAAAATTGAAAAGGGAATAGGGTTAGAATGTAATGCTTCGCCCTTCTTCTTTTCTTGCAAGCGGTGGCGCGGCTACTCTCGCTCTCCTCATACTCACGGTGCGGCGGTCTCATCTCTTCGCCAATCGAGATTCTCTTTCCTGACGAACCATCATGATGTCACCATAAATCTCCTCTGATTCTCACCTTCCACCGCAGATTCAACATCACTGTCGTGATGCTTGCGTTAATCCGTATCGGCCCGAGCGACTTGAACGATTCTTTAAGTCGAAGATGATGATTTGAGAAAATCGGCGGAACTCACAGGTACACATCTTCTTCGTTTTACGCTCTATCTTCTTCTTCTGATTTCGCGTCATCTTTCTCTTCCCTTGAATCGCTGTGTTTTGGTTATGGTATTGATATAGTATTGATGTGTGTGTCGAAGCGTGTTGCATTCGATTGCACGCGCGTTTTTGTTACGAGACTGAAGTGCAACTGCTTTGTTGATGTTGAATGCAGAGAGATGATGATGAAGATGAAGATACAGCGATGCTTGAAGCGGTTACAATGAAACTACAGCTTGAGGAATGAAGGTGATAGTAGTAGAACTTGATAAGGTTTCAATGAAGATGACGATTCAATTGCGTTTGTAGTCTGAAAGAATCAATGAGGATGATTATGTATTGATGGAGAAGATTGCAGAGAAGATGAAGATTGGAGGTTTTGTTGAAGTGGAGTATGGTTCAGAGGTGGAGGCTGCAGAGGTTTTGTGAGTTCTTTGTGAAATTTTTTCTATTATGAATCCCCCCCTCATTATTCTGTCAATCTGTTATGTATATATGCTGAAAATTTGTTGGTTGGTTATTGATCAAAGGTGATGGTGAAAGTTGGTTAGAGGTTCTGTTAGGAAGTTAGGATGCAGTTAAGAATTTGTTACTAGTTAAGTTAGTTTGTTGTAACTGTTTTGGGTTGGTTGGAAATTCTGTTTGACAGTTAGTTGGTGAATTAATCTGTTTTTTAATGTGGTTATGCAGTTAAGGGGCTGTTATGATGTTTGGAAGTTGGTTACAGTTAGTTTGTTGGAATCATTAGCAGCAGAAAGAATCACAGTTATGGCCTTCTAGAGGTGAGGTTCCCAAACAATCATCCATTTTAGTAATTCAAATGCTGCCTTGGCTAATGTTGACAAATCCTTATTTGATGTGTCCTGCAAGGAAATCACAGGATAAAGAAGTCCCACAATTACATCGCGGAGATAAGAGGACCTCCCAGACTTCAATGATGAGATGATGAAATAGAGTAGCGTTTCCATCCATTTCATATCATCTTGTGAATCACCATCTACATGACCATTTTGAGAACTTGAATCTATTGGATTCACAACTTTATCTGATTGGGAAGCAATCTGAATGTTCACAACTGCTTCAGCTGCTCTCTATGTAAGATACTGAACCCAACTTTCATCTTTTATCAAATTATCATCAACATTTTTGGTTCTCTCACCACCCGCATTATCATGATCACTTGAATGATATAGCCGAATGTTAGAGCACAATACAGAAAGGGTAACCCCTAGAGCCTCCCCTACATGGGCTGAGGAGTGGCACATGGTACCAAGAACTTCCTTCAGAAGTGTATTGTGGAGCTGGATTTCAGCTACTGGCATTTTCTGTGGGGATATTTCTATAAGTGCAGCAGCCAGAAAAGCATATCGCTTGGATGTTACAGTCGTAGCTACTGTTGGAGGTAAAGGTTAGTTATGGGTTGTTAGAAATCGGTTAGCAGTTAGTTATAGATTATGGTGCTGTAAGTAACTTTGTTATAAAATTCATGTGCAGGGCTACCTTTATTTTTTTGGGTTATGGAATTGGTTTTGACAATTGGAAGTGTAGTGTATGCGGTTCATGATTATGACAGTTTATCCATTATTTTTGCAAGTTTGGTTCATATCAGGGCTATTGGGAAGCAAAGGCAAAAGGAAAACACCAAGATGATATGAAGTTGGAACAAAGACGCGTAACACGAAGTTTTGGAAGCTTGAATTTTGAAACATGAAGAAAGATTGAAAATTAGGATAGGTTTTGGTAAAAATGTATAGATGTTATGTATAATTGTAATGGAATTTTGACTTGTATGTATTTGAATACACATTGGAATGTAGGTTGACTTTATTTCCACATAATGAAATGGCCTTTGTATGGATTCAAATAAATGGTATGAATCCAAAATATTTGCAAGGTAACCAAAAGAGACATGAATCTTGAATGAATCCAAGAGAGGCTATTTGGACAATATTTTGATGGTTGGATGAATTTGATGCATGCTTTTTCATACTTGTGGTTTGAATTCTAAGAAAAGCCACGCAAATATTTAAGAACTTTGATTTTCTCCAAATCCACTTCAAATATTAATGAATGAATTCTAATCAAACTACAGCTTCAGTGAATCCCTAATTCAATTCAATTTTCCGATCTAAACCAAATTTGTGTGTCAAGCAATTAGCATTTGAAATAATGACACCTTGATTACAATCAACATCTTGTACCATGTCCCGACTATATGAGCACTAGAACAACGACGTCTTGGACCCCTTCTCAATAGATGATAATGACTATGCCCTGAGGGATTCTTTGCAGATGAATATAAAAGATGAGACATGTGAATACCTTGATATGGAATGAACCTTAGGTAGAATGCTGACAAGCTCAAGTATGAAAATGTATAAACCCTGATTTTTAGCTTCGTCTCATAAAACCTTGCAACTTGACATTGAGAAGAAAAGAATAGCCTCGTAGCTTGATGATGATAAGGTCCATGAAATGAAAACCTAGCTTCAAACAAATTATTAATGGAGAAATCAACCGAAACAAGCTTGTGCGAAGATGGGAGCCTTAAAGCCATACACCAACCCTTATTCCTCAAAACCCATGATCTTATGCCAATTTATCAATTAATGATGCATGATGTGTTAGATGACCTAATGTGAGAAAAATACAAAAATGCGTAAGCCAGATAGGAAGTAAAAGGGCAGGACAAATTTGGGGTATTACAGCTGCCCCTATTTAATCCTCTTAAACCTGAAAGTACGATTGGCACATGCCTTTCGGAAGTTCGAGGTTGAAGATGATTAAATATCAATGCCAAAAAATTTGTCCTGAGGGAGAAAAAGTGTTTTATTTATTTATTTTTGTGTTATCTGCTGGGGAAAAGAAATTTGTTTTTTCAATGAAGAGACAGGGATTGGACTTGTAACATGGCTTGATGCCAATACAAGAAGAATGGTTGGTATGAAAAGACAGCGGACGAGGTCTACGGGCGACCTACGATCCTAAGGTGACACATGAGAGTGATTTGACAGAGAACCTAGCCGAAGGGAGATCTCAGGTTCTAAGACGAAGTATATGGAAAGAACCTAGCCAAGAGGCGATCTCAGGTTCGACGATGACTTGAGGGAGGAACCTAGCCAAGAGGCGATCTCAGGTTCAACGATGATTCGAAGGAAGAACCTAGCCAAGAGGCGATCCCAGGTTCGACGATGATTTGAAGGAAGAACATAGCCAAGAGGCGATCTCAAGTTCGACGAAGGAAACGTGGGTTATGACCTGATGATTGTTTAGATAAGTGACCCGGACGAGCATCAAGAAATGTTAAACACGTACGAGTGTTTGAATCAATACGAACGAGTATTGAAAGAAGATACAGGTGAGTATCAAAAGGTTAAACACGGACGAGTGTTTGAATCAATACGGACGAGTATTGAAAGGAGATACAGGCGAGTATCAAAAGTATAAACACGGACGAGTGCTTGATTCAATACGGACGAGTATTGAAAGGAGATACGGACGAGTATCAAAAGTTAAACACGGACGAGTGTTTGATTCAATATGGACGAGTATTGAAAGAAGATACGGACGAGTATCAAAAAGTTAAACACGGACGAGTGTTTGATTCAATACGGACGAGTATTGAAAGAAGATACGGACGAGTATCAAAGGTTAAACACGGACGAGTGCTTGATTCAATACGGACGAGTATTGAAAGAAGATACAGGCGAGTATCAAAAGTATAAACACGGACGAGTGTTTGATTCAATACGGACGAGTATTGAAAGAAGATACGGACGAGTATCAAAAAGTTAAACACGGACGGGTACTTGAATCAATACGGACGAGTATTGAAAGAAGATACAGGCGAGTATCAAAAGGTTAAACACGGACGAGTGTTTGAATCAATACGGACGAGTATTGAAAGAAGATACAGGCGAGTATCAAAAGGTTAAACACGGATGAGTGTTTGAATCAATACGGACGAGTATTGAAAGAAGATACGGACGAGTATCAAAAAGTTAAACACGGACGAGTGTTTGAATCAATACGGACGAGTATTGAAAGAAGATATGGACGAGTATCAAAAAGTTAAACACGGACGAGTGTTTGAATAACTAACCCGGGTGGGTGTTTAGGAAACTTGACACATACGAGTGCTTAGGAATGGACACGGACGAGTGTTTAGGAATGGACATGGACGAGTGTTTAGGAATGGACACGGACGAATGTTTAGGGAACCGACTACCAGACAAGAACTGGGTTTAGAGCGACAAAGTGTATTGATTTTGTTTGGCATTGAAAAGGTGAAGGTCACCGACTGGGGATTTTGAGCATGATACCCTTCTGTAGGGACGTATTGTTGTCCTTGAATAATTCAAGTCTTTCGTGTAAGGTACCTGGTCTGGCTTATGCTTTGTATGCATGTTTGAATTTCTTTTGATGCAAAGATCCACTCTGATGGATCACCTACGCGCTTTTGAGGATGCAATGTTATGTAATGATAACTATACGAAATGCGAAGAAATAAACTTCATGGGGGTAAGAGAAGGCTTGCTGGGAGCCATTGCTCATCACTGGGGATGCCAATATATATATCGACGTTGGAATCCTGCAGTACCAAAGATTGATGGGGGTACCGATAAAAATTTGCACTGGGGAGCCCATGATACCGAAGATTGTTGATGACTCCGCTGAAGACTGAATTGCTGACGAAGCGAGTCTTTAGGTACACTGTTGGATTCTGAATCGTACCGTTGGGAAGAGATAACCTGGCCGGACTTCCAAGCATTCTGAACTGTTGAGGGGGTGATAGAAGTGAATATGCCGAAGAATGGATACTGAACACCATGTGGATCCCTTCGAATACATGTCCCAAGTTTACGCACACTGGGGAATTATCTCTTGAATCACTTGGGGATAAGAGATGGGCATGGACACCTACGAGTGCCCCGGTTGAACTCTGTGAAGGCCCCGGTTTAGCTTTGCAAATGCCCCGATTTAGCTCTGCGAATGTCCCAGTTCAACTCTACGAATGCCCCGGTCTGGCTTTACTGGGGATGCTCTTGATTAACTCCACTGAGGATGCACTTGCGTGTGCTGAGTTAAAAGACGATGCTAGATTTTCTGAATTCATTTGGGGAATCAGAACTGAAGTTGTTTGTAGCAGATGAAGGCAGCTTTGTGCACTGGCTAGGTCAGGGTGACCGTTATGGTGCTTTTAGCTTGATCGTAGTCTTGCACACCGTAATTGGCTTAAGCAACTTTGCAAGTATGGATGAGAAATGCCCTTGTCTGAAGGGTCTCTGAGAAGATCTATGTTGAATAGAAGACCAAAATATTCGTGCCACAATACGATATGAGGTGGCCTGCCCCAATGTTTTGAGCTACGAAATAAACTGCTCTGATTACAACTTTCTTGGAGAGATTTGTCGAATCTCGACCTAACTGCCCGAGGTTGAATGAATTCTGAATAGATCTCTCGACGTGATAGCCTCTGATTGATCGAGCTTGAAGAGATTTATCGACGTGATAGCCTCTAATTGACAGCTTTGAGGGAATGACCCAGATTTGGATGAGCTTGGAGAGATCGACTCTCGACTTGATTGCCCCAGATTGGCTGGCTCTGCTAACTTCATCCCTGAATTGTACTCAAACTGTGAAGTACCAAGATGATTTCTCTTAACAGAATCACCGGTTAACATTCTGCTGGATAAGTCATTTCTCTTGTAGCAGCTGACTCTTGCTTCAACAGGGTATTCAAGCCTCTCTTTTCTGACAAGATTGAGCTCTTCACCGATTGTTCATTGTGCAAACTTACTTGATGTCGATCAGTTGTTTTGTATGCAGAAGAATGTTTATTATGAGAATGATAATTCTAATACAACGTATATGTAAGTCTTAAAGTTCGAAAAAACTTTGAATGAAATAACGTCAAACTCTGTTGTGAACGAGTCACTAGCTAGAGAGAAACATTTGCAAATTACTTTTTTATGAAAGATAATGCAAGCATATGATACCAACACAGATATTGAGACGTACCTCTTAGGAGTCAGTTAAACGCTATCTCGTTGTAGCACGCTTTCGAATTGACCCATGCTTCAGTTAGGACTTCTATGGGTTGTAACGTGGTCTGGTTCACGGTTTTAGAAAAAGGATTTAAGGCTCAAAATTATTTGGTGCCCACCCATTCTCCATGATGTTCTCCATTCCTACGTCCAGTTGACCCGATACAAGCATTCATCTCTCGAGAAGAGTTTGCGATGATTGAGGAACCACTGTGGTTTCTTGGACACGACAGTCACTAACTTCTTTGCCTTTGGTGTCTGATCAGACGACTTTGTTCTTTGATGAGGATTTTCGTTGGTAATCCTTTTCTCGCCTTTTAGGCTTTATTCAATTTCCTTCTTGTTTTCCCTAATTTTTGCCTGGACAAATTCTTTTGAATTTCGATTTGGAAGTCCAGCGGGATGCCCCAATTTTTGCCTAAGCGACTTGTTTTCAAGTTTCGACTTAGCGGGGATTTTTGTTTCTTTCTCATTCATATTTTTCATTTTGAACAAGTCGTTGATCTTTGTGTTGTTTTTGATTTGTCGGAAGTGATCGTGACTGCCTGAGTCTCTGGTAGATGATGGATAGCCATTATTGTATCGTCATTTGTTGACCTTTTGACGTGCGGGGGATACTCATTTGGGGTATCGTTAGTTGATGCACGTTGCTGATAGACGAAGGTTAACCTTTGTGGTTTTGACTTCCCTCAACCTTTTGATGGATAACCATTGTTGTATCCTTGGATGCACACTCTTGATGAGTTTTGAATGCTTGATCAGATTAGCTGAACACTACCCGCCCCAGGGTTGAAATGAGGGTATTTTCTGAATAGAAAGAAAACTCCTACTTCAATGGCTCAGAGGGGTTGACGAGGGTCTATCTCCCTTATATCTCTGGTGTTTAGGGATTTGAAACAAGGCCTGTACATTGTCAGCAAGGTCTTACTCAAAAGCGTACCAACCAGAGATTTTGCGTTTTCAGATTGTCGTCATCCTCCTTTGAATCTTTACCTAAGCATAAGACTAGGAAATCTGGCATCAATATGCAAGTAAAACATTTGAAGAGTGATAACGAATGGACGAGTAAAAATGAAATGAACACTTCAAGACAAGCATATTTATTGCATTAAGATTTTCGTTCAAAAATCGACAAGTTTCTATATACAAGCAATGTTTAAACAAACAAGCAAGAATTCAAATGAAAATGCAGTAAAAGAAACCAATGATTGCCATTGTTGAGGAGACTTGACTCCGTATGGACTTGCTGATCTTGACGACTTTTTGTAGCGTTGCTGCTTGAGTGCACGAGAGAATCCCCTTTCAGATTTGATGTGAACACAACAGTCTCTGAATTGATCCAGTCTTGGACTTGGTCTCTGGATGACATACCTTCTTCAATCGATTGGCCATGTGCGCCAGTATAATATGCATCACCAAGCACATCATGTTTTTAAAGAAATAATAGACATCATCATCAGAGTTTCCATGACCTGGCTTATCTGACTCTTTAATCCATTATCTTCCTGCCTGAAGAAGTTTCTGACTATGAGCCAAAGCTTGCATGTACCACTCAGAGTTATTCTGCATCTGATCCCTGAACATGTGCGGTGAGAAATCAGGTTGAACCTTTGAAGAGAACCCCAGGTCTGAATAAGAATCCCTAATCTTCGGGTACCTTCCATGAATGCATGAATATGCATGGGGTGTATGAATGTCATGTTCTGTCATTTCCAATGAATTTTCGTGTTTTGATTTTGATTTTACGCAAGTAAGGGATGGAAAAGTTTAGTATAAGACTTGCAAATGTGATTCCTTGGAGATAACAAAACATGTATGTTAAGCATGTAGTTAGCTATGTTATGCATGCAAAGGCATGAGATCAAAGAGGATCAAGGTTCCGTCATAAGGTCGCTGCACTGCTCTGGATCATGTGAGTATTATCAGATTAAAGGTCCGACATAGCCTCCGCATATATGAACCAAGTGCCATGTGGATCTCCCATTGTCCGGGATCAAGGCTTCTGGAACATTGGATACTGTTGAGAATTTCTGAACATGCTGGGAATACCAAGATTGAAGGATTGAATGAACCTCATGGTAAACAAGTCAGGATCTCAGAAAATAAATCTGAGAACCATACGGTCACCAACAGGATATAGCATCTGCATCAAGTCACAACAGAAATCCAGAACATAGCCATTAGAACCAATAGCCACTGTCTGAGCATAGTCACCATTTGAACACGAGTAACCATTTGCACATAGTCACCATCTGTACCTGTGATAGAAATTCCCTCCCCACTCACGGGTGAAAACTAGGTCAGGGTAAGATAATGGTAACTCGAAAATCATGGGTTCGCCTGAAAGTGCTATGGGCTTGCCCACAGACGTGGGTGCCGATAGTAATTCATTTGAACCTCATCCGAGCATGGTATATGACATGACTGCACTAATCGGACCATGTCCTATAGCCGTCATGCCCCCACTCTACTCCTAGTGTCCTAGTGCACTATGACCTGGGTACTGGGCCTTTTACCTCAAAAGTGACATCCCCACCCAACATAGAGAACAGAGTCCAGCATAATAGATAACAAATATGGAAATCCATAAAATGCAATGCAAACTTATACTCAGATAAACATGTACAAATGAGTAAACTGAAAGCATAAAAATAAACACCCTAAGAAAAGAAAACAAGAGCTAGGAGCGACTCCGGGATGGACCAGCATTTGGTCGACCTATTCCCCAATGAAGTCGCCAGCTGAAACAACCGGCTGAAAATCATCAAAACAATAAAGTCGCCATCGAACATCTTTTATCCCATATGAAGGGAAAGGTAAACATCGAGAAAACCCGAGAAGGATGAAATCAAGGTCGGGCGACAAAGAGATAAGGGTAAGGGAGTCTGTTACGCGAGGGGAAGGTATTAGCACCCCACACGCCCGTAGTACTCTACGGTATCCACTCTTGTCGTCTATCTTATGGGTGTGTTTAATCTATGCTTACTGTTTATTACTGCTAAGGGAAAATGCATGCAAAATAAAGGGGAAAAGAATGTTGGGAAAATAAAATTGTGCTCGCCTGGGCCCTACCCCAATGCCTACGTATCCTTTTTGAGGAATCAGAGCTACCGTAGTTCGACTCATATGTTTTTGTTTGTTTGTGTTTTTTATGGACAATGTTAATTCCGCCTTCTGCCGCAGCTCGACCTTCGGAGACTTATGTGTTGGCACAGAAGTAAATTAATCTTGTCCTTACCTGAAAAAGGGTTTAAAAGAAAAGGTGCTCGAGCGCACAAAAGATTTGAGTTGGTTTATATTTTGTTATAGATGTATTTTGTGGACGAAGTTAATTCCGCCTTCTGCCGCAGCTCGACCTTTGGAGACTTATGCGTTGGCACAGAAGTAAATTAATCGTGTCCTTACCTGAAAAGGGTTTTTTAAGAAAATTCTCGAGCGCACAAAAGATTTGAGTTTGTTTTGTATTTTTGTTGTAGATGATGACTGATTGACCTCAAGAGAGAGATATTAGCAGTTTTCCTACTTAGCCATGAAAGGAGTCTTTGAGAATTGAACCACACATATGCTTGAGATGAAGAACAATAAGATCGAGAAGAGACCCGCTTATCATTTCTCGTACTAAGCAAAAGCATGATTCTCATCAATAGTTTTAAAGTGTTTTGAATTTTGAAAGAAAAGAAGTTTTTGTTTTAAATGCGTATGCGAAAGGAGAAAGAAAAGTCAAAAGGAGACTAGCCTACTTCTAAACCTAATGTTGTTATGTATTGTTAGCCCTAAAGTTAGAATGAATGAGGGAATTATACTTAATGTTAGCACGTGTATGATTTGCGATAAAGTACAGAAATGAAGAATAAAATAGATTTGTGACGATACCGAACGGAGAAGGTCCGTTGCCTGTTCAAGATTATGCAAGCGGTAAGAAAATTCTATCAAAGTTCCCTTGGGCAAGTGATTGAAGAATTCACCCCGAGCATTCCACATTGCAAGAGTTATGTCGATGCTACAAAAATCTTGACTAGAAAATGGCAATAAAAATGATTATCGAATATGTAAAATAAAATAAAAAAATTCTAATCGAAATTCTAAAAAGAAATTCTAAAGAATTCTAAAATATACTATTGTTTTGTATCATTTTATTATTAATTGAGAGAAAACTAAAATAATAAAAAGGAAAATTAGAAGAGTCAGGAGGTATGAGCTAAATTCAGGGGTGTAGCGCAGTAATTTGCCCAAAAGAGTTTTTTGTTCAATTTCTTCAGGCTAAAAAAACAACAACACGGGCCTAAAGCAAAAAGTGAGGCCCAGTCTAAATAATTCCTCATTTTCCATCATATTTTATAATTATCAATTTAGTTATAATTACTATTAATTTGAATTAAAAAATAATAAAACAAAAAACAATGCAACAATTAAAACTAAAAAAGAAAAGATATGAAAATTGAAAAGGGAATAGGGTTAGAATGTAATGCTTCGCCCTTCTTATTTTCTTGCAAGCGGCGGCTCGGCTACTTTCGCTCTCCTCATACTCACGGTGCGGCGGTCTCATCTCTTCGCCAATCGAGATTCTCTTTCCTGACGAACCATCATGATGTCGCCATAAATCTCCTCTGATTCTCACCTTCCACCGCAGATTCAACATCACTGTCGCGACGCTTGCGTTAATCCTTTTCGGCCCGAGCGACTTGAACGATTCTTTAAGTCGAAGATGATGATTTGAGAAAACCGGCGGAACTCACAGGTACACATCTTCTTCGTTTTACGCTCTATCTTCTTCTTCTGATTTCGCGTCATCTTTCTCTTCCCTTGAATCGCTGTGTTTTGGTTATGGTATTGATATAGTATTGATGTGTGTGTTGAAGCGTGTTGCATTCGATTGCACGCGCGTTTTTGTTACGAGACTGAAGTGCAGCTGCTTTGTTGATGTTGAATGCAGAGAGATGATGATGAAGATGAAGATACAGCGATGCTTGAAGCAGTTACAATGAAACTGCAGCTTGAGGAATGAAGGTGATAGTAGTAAAACTTGATAAGGTTTCAATGAAGATGACGATTCAATTGCGTTTGTAGTCTGAAAGAATCAATGAGGATGATTATGTATTGATGGAGAAGATTGCAGAGAAGATGAAGATTGGAGGTTTTGTTGAAGTGGAGTATGGTTCAGAGGTGGAGGCTGTAGAGGTTTTGTGAGTTCCTTGTGAAATTTTTTCTATTATGAATCCCCCCCTCATTATTCTGTCAATCTGTTATGTATATATGCTGAAAATTTGTTGGTTGTTTATTGATCAAAGGTGATGGTGAAAGTTGGTTAGAGGTTATGTTAGGAAGTTAAGATGCAGTTAAGAATTTGTTACTAGTTAAGTTAGTTTGTTGTAACTATTTTGGGTTGGTTGGAAATTCTGTTTGACAGTTAGTTGGTGAATTAATCTGTTTTTTAATGTGGTTATGCAGTTAAGGGGCTGTTATGATGTTTGACAGTTGGTTACAGTTAGTTTGTTGGAATCATTAGCAGCAGAAAGAATCACAGTTATGGCCTTCTGGAGGTGAGGTTCCCAAACAATCATCCATTTTAGTAATTCAAATGTTGCCTTGTCTAATGTTGACAAATCCTTATTTGATGTGTCTTGCAAGGAAATCACAGGATAAAGAAGTCCCACAATTACATCGCGGAGATAAGAGGACCTCCCAGACTTCAATGATGAGATGATGAAATAGAGTAGCGTTTCCATCCATTTCATATCATCTTGTGAATCACCATCTACATGACCATTTTGAGAACTTGAATCTATTGGATTCACAACTTTATCTGATTGGGAAGCAATCTGAATGTTCACAACTGCTTCAGCTGCTCTCTCTGTAAGATACTGAACCCAGCTTTCATCTTTTATCAAATTATCATCAACATTTTTGGTTCTCTCACCACCCGCATTATCATGATCACTTGAATGATATAGCCGAATGTTAGAGCACAATACAGAAAGGGTAACCCCTAGAGCCTCCCCTACTTGGGCTGAGGAGTGGCACATGGTACCAAGAACTTCCTTCAGAAGTGTATTGTGGAGCTGGATTTCAGCTACTGGCATTTTATGTGGGGATATTTCTATAAGTGCATCATCCAGAAAAGCATATCGCTTGGATGTTACAGTCGTAGCTACTGTTGGAGGTAAAGGTTAGTTATGGGTTGTTAGAAATCGGTTAGCAGTTAGTTATAGATTATGGTGTTGTAAGTTACTTTGTTATAAAATTTATGTGCATGGCTGCCTTTATTTTTTTGGGTTATTGAATTGGTTTTGACAATTGGAAGTGTAGTGTATGCGGTTCATGCTTATGACAGTTTATCCAATATTTTTGCAGGTTTGGTTCATATCAGGGCTATTGGGAAGCAAAGGCAAAAGGAAAACACCAAGATGATATGAAGTTGGAACAAAGACGCATAACACGAAGTTTTGGAAACTTGAAGTTTGAAACATGAAGAAAGATTGAAAATTAGGATAGGTTTTGGTAAAAATGTATAGATGTTATGTATAATTGTAATGGAATTTTGACTTGTATGTATTTGAATACACATTGGAATGTAGGTTGACTTTATTTCCACATAATGAAATGGCCTTTGTATGGATTCAAATAAATGGTATGAATCCAAAATATTTGCAAGGTAACCAAAAGAGACATGAATCTTGAATGAATCCAAGAGAGGCTATTTGGACAATATTTTGATGGTTGGATGAATTTGATGCATGCTTTTTCATACTTGTGGTTTGAATTCTAAGAAAAGCCACACAAATATTTAAGAACTTTGATTTTCTCCAAATCCACTTCAAATATTAATAAATGAATTCTAATCAAACTACAGCTTCAGTGAATCCCTAATTCAATTCAATTTTCCGATCTAAACCAAATTTGCGTGTCAAGAAATAAGCATTTGAAATAATGACACCTTGATTACAATCAACATCTTGTACCATGTCCCGACTATATGAGCACTAGAACAACGACGTCTTGGACCCCTTCTCAATAGATGATAATGACTATGCCCTGAGGGATTCTTTGCAGATGAATATGAAAGATGAGACATGTGAATACCTTGATATGGAATGAACCTCAGGTAGAATGCTGACAAGCTCAAGTATGAAAATGTATAAACCCTGATTTTTAGCTTCGTCTCATAAAACCTTGCAACTTGACATTGAGAAGAAAAGAATAGCCTCGTAGCTTGATGATGATAAGGTCCATGAAATGAAAACCTAGCTTCAAACAAATTATTAATGGAGAAATCAACCGAAACAAGCTTGTGCGAAGATGGGAGCCTTAAAGCTATACACCAACCCTTATTCCTCAAAATCCATGATCTTATGCCAATTTATCAATTAATGATGCATGATGTGTTAGATGACCTAATGTGAGAAAAATACAAAAATGCGTAAGCCAGATAGGAAGTAAAAGGGCAGGACAAATTTGGGGTATTATAGCTGCCCCTATTTAATCCTCTTAAACCTGAAAGTACGATTGGCACATGCCTTTCGGAAGTTCGAGGTTGAAGATGATTAAATATCAATGCCAAAAAATTTGTCCTGAGGGAGAAAGAGTGTTTTATTTATTTATTTTTGTGTTATCTGCTGGGGAAAAGAAATTTGTTTTTTCAATGAAGAGACAGGGATTGGACTTCTAACGTGGCTTGATGCCAATACAAGACGAATGGTTGGTATGAAAAGATAGCGGACGAGGTCTACGGGCGACCTACGATCCTAAGGTGACACATGAGAGTGATTTGATAGAGAACCTAGCCGAAGGGCGATCTCAGGTTCTAAGACGAAGTATATGGAAAGAACCTAGCCAAGAGGCGATCTCAGGTTCGACGATGACTTGAGGGAGGAACCTAGCCAAGAGGCGATCTCAGGTTCGACGATGATTCGAAGGAAGAACCTAGCCAAGAGGCGATCTCAGGTTCGACGATGATTTGAAGGAAGAACCTAGCCAAGAGGCAATCTCAGGTTCGACGAAGGAAACGTGGGTTATGACATGATGATTGTTTAGATAAGCGACCCGGACGAGCATCAAGAAATGTTAAACACGTACGAGTGTTTGAATCAATATGGACGAGTATTGAAAGAAGATACAGGTGAGTATCAAAAGGTTAAACACGGACGAGTGTTTGAATCAATACGGACGAGTATTGAAAGGAGATACAGGCGAGTATCAAAAGTATAAACACAGACGAGTGTTTGATTCAATACGGACGAGTATTGAAAGGAGATACGGACGAGTATCAAAAGTTAAACACGAACGAGTGTTTGATTCAATACGGACGAGTATTGAAAGAAGATACAGACGAGTATCAAAAAGTTAAACACGGACGAGTGTTTGATTCAATACGGACGAGTATTGAAAGAAGATACGGACGAGTATCAAAGGTTAAACACGGACGAGTGTCTGATTCAATACGGACGAGTATTGAAAGAAGATACAGGCGAGTATCAAAAGTATAAACACGGACGAGTGTTTGATTCAATACGGACGAGTATTGAAAGAAGATACGGACGAGTATCAAAAAGTTAAACACGGACGAGTGTTTGAATCAATACGGACGAGTATTGAAAGAAGATACAGGCGAGTATCAAAAGGTTAAACACGGACGAGTGTTTGAATCAATACGGATGAGTATTGAAAGAAGATACAGGCGAGTATCAAAAGGTTAAACACGGACGAGTGTTTGAATCAATACGGACGAGTATTGAAAGAAGATACGGACAAGTATAAAAAAGTTAAACACGGACGAGTGTTTGAATCAATACGGACGAGTATTGAAAGAAGATACGGACGAGTATCAAAAAGTTAAACACAGACGAGTGTTTGAATAACTTACCCGGGTGGGTGTTTAGGAAACTTGACACATACGAGTGCTTAGGAATGGACATGGACGAGTGTTTGGGAATGGACATGGACGAGTGTTTAGGAATGGACACGGACGAATGTTTAGGGAACTGACTACCAGACAAGAACTGGGTTTAGAGCGACAAAGTGTATTGATTTTGTTTGGCATTGAAAAGGTGAAGGTCACCGACTGGGGATTTTGAGCATGATACCCTTCTGTAGGGACGTATTGTTGTCCTTGAATAATTCAGGTCTTTCGTGTAAGGTACCTGGTCTGGCTTATGCTTTGTATGCATGTTTGAATTTTTTTGATGCAAAGATCCACTCTGATGGATCAGCTACGCGCTTTTGAGGATGCAATGTTATGTAATCATAACTATACGAAATGCGAAGAAATAAACTTCATGGGGGTAAGAGAAGGCTTGCTGGGAGCCATTGCTCATCACTGGGGATGCCAATATATATCAACGTTGGAAGCCTGCAGTACCAAAGATTGATGGGGGTACCGATAAAAATTTGCACTGGGGAGCCCATGATACCGAAGATTGTTAATGACTCCGCTGAAGACTGAATTGCTGACGAAGCGAGTCTTTAGGTACAATATTGGATTCTGAATCATACCGTTGGGAAGAGATAACCTAGCCGGACTTCCAAGCATCCTGAACTGTTGAGGGGGTGATAGAAGTGAATATGCCGAAGAATGGATACTGAACACCATGTGGATCCCTTCGAATACATGTCCCAAGTTTACGCACACTGGGGAATTATCTCTTGAATCACTTGGGGATAAGAGATGGGCATGGACACCTACGAGTGCCCCGGTTGAACCCTGCGAATGCCCCGGTTTAGATTTGCGAATGCCCCGATTTAGCTCTGCGAATGTCCAAGTTCAGCTCTGCGAATGCCCCGGTCTGGCTTTATTGGGGATGCTCTTGATTAACTCCATTGAGGATGCACTTGCGTGTGCTGAGTTAAAAGACGATGCTAGATTTTCTGAATTCATTTAGGGAATCAGAACTGAAGTTGTTTGTAGCAGATGAAGGCAGCTTTGTGCACTGGCTAGGTCAGGGTGACCGTTATGGTGCTTTTAGCTTGATCGTAGTCTTGCACACCGTAATTGGCTTGAGCAACTTTGCAAGTATGGATGAGAAATGCCCTTGTCTGAAGGGTCTCTGAGAAGATCTATGTTGAATAGAAGACCAGAATATTCATGCCACAATACGATATGAGGTGGCCTGCCCCAATGTTTTGAGCTACGAAATAAACTGCTCTGATTACAACTTTCTTGGAGAGATTTGTCGAATCTCGACCTAACTGCCCGAGGTTGAATGAATTCTGAATAGATCTCTCGACATGATAGCCTCTGATTGATCGAGCTTGAAGAGATTTATCGACGTGATAGCCTCTAATTGACAGCTTTGAGGGAATGCCCCAGATTTGGCTGAGCTTGGAGAGATCAACTCTCGACTTGATTGCCCCAGATTGGCTGGCTCTGCTAACTTCATCCCTGAATTGTACTCAAACTGTGAAGTACCAAGATGATTTCTCTTGACAGAATCACCGGTTAACATTCTGCTGGATAAGTCATTTCTCTTGTAGCAGCTGACTCTTGCTTCAACAGGGTATTCAAGCCTCTCTTTTCTGACAAGATTGAGCTCTTCACCGATTGTTTATTGTGCAAACTTACTTGATGTCGATCAGTTGTTTTGTATGCAGAAGAATGTTTATTATGAGAATGATAATTCTAATACAACACATATGTAAGTCTTGAAGTTCGAAAAAACTTTGAATGAAATAACGTCACAACTCTGTTGTGAACGAGTCACTAGCTAGAGAAAAACATTTGCAAATTCCTTTTTTATGAAAGACAATGCAAGCATATGATACCAACACAGATATTGAGACGTACCTCTTAGGAGTCAGTTAAATGCTATCTCGTTGTAGCACGCTTTCGAATTGACCCATGCTTCAGTTAGGACTTCTATGGGTTGTAACGTGGTCTGGTTCACGGTTTTAGAAAAAGGATTTAAGGCTCAAAATTATTTGATGCCCACCCATTCTCCATGATGTTCTCCATTCCTACGTCCAGTTGACCCGATACAAGCATTCATCTCTCGAGAAGAGTTTGCGATGATTGAGGAACCACTGTGGTTTCTTAGACACGACAGTCACTAACTTCTTTGCCTTTGGTGTTTGATCAGACGACTTTGTTCTTTGATGAGGATTTTTGTTGGTAATCCTTTTCTCGCATTTTAGGCTTTATTCAATTTCCTTCTTGTTTTCCCTAATTTTTGCCTGGACAAATTCTTTTGAATTTCGATTTGGAAGTCCAGCGGGATGCCCCAATTTTTTCCTAAGCGACTTGTTTTCAAGTTTCGACTTAGCGGGGATTTTTGTTTCTTTATCATTCATATTTTTCATTTTGAACAAGTCGTTGATCTTTGTGTTGTTTTTGATTTGTCGAAAGTGATCGTGACTGCCTGAGTCTCTGGTAGATGATTGATAGCCATTATTGTATCGTCATTTGTTGACCTTTTGACGTGCGAGGGATACTCATTTGGGGTATCGTTAGTTGATGCACGTTGTTGATAGACGAAGGTTAACCTTTGTGGTTTTGACTTCCCTCAACCTTTTGATGGATAACCATTGTTGTATCCTTGGATGCACACTCTTGATGAGTTTTGAATGCTTGATCAGATTAGCTGAACACTACCCGCCCCAGGGTTGAAATGAGGGTTTTTTCTGAATAGAAAGAAAACTCCTACTTCAAAGGCTCAGAGGGGTTGACGAGGGTCTATCTCCCTTATATCTCTGGTGTTTAGGGATTTGAAATAAGGCCTGTACATTGTCAGCAGGGTCTTACTCAAAAGCGTACCAACCAGAGATTTTGCATTTTCAGATTGTCGTCATCCTCCTTTGAATCTTTACCTAAGCATAAGACTAGTAAATCTGGCATCAATATGCAAGTAAAACATTTGAAGAGTGATAACGAATGGACGAGTAAAAATGAAATGAACACTTCAAGACAAGCATATTTATTGCATTAAGATTTTCGTTCAAAAATCGACAAGTTTCTATATACAAGCAATGTTTAAACAAACAAGCAAGAATGCAAATGAAAATGCAGTAAAAGAAACCAATGATTGCCATTGTTGAGGAGACTTGACTCCGTATGGACTTGCTGATCTTGACGACTTTCTGTAGCGTTGCTGCTTGAGTGCACGAGAGAATCCCCTTTCAGATTTGATGTGAACACAACAGTCTCTGAATTGATCCAGTCTTGGACTTGGTCTCTGGATGACATACCTTCTTCAATCGATTGGCCATGTGCGCCAGTATAATATGCATCACCAAGCACATCATGTTTTTAAAGAAATAATAGACATCATCATCAGAGTTTCCATGACCTGGCTTATCTGACTCTTTAATCCATTATCTTCCTGCCTGAAGAAGTTTCTGACTATGAGCCAAAGCTTGCATGTACCACTCAGAGTTATTCTGCATCTGATCCTTGAACATGTGCGGTGAGAAATCAGGTTGAACCTTTGAAGAGAACCCCAGGTCTGAATAAGAATCCCCAATCTTCGGGTACCTTCCATGAATGCATGAATATGCATGGGGTGTATGAATGTCATGTTCTGTCATTTCCAATGAATTTTCGTGTTTTGATTTTGATTTTACGCAAGTAAGGGATGGAAAAGTTTAGTATAAGACTTGCAAATGTGATTCCTTGGAGATAACAAAACATGTATGTTAAGCATGTAGTTAGCTATGTTATGCATGCAAAGGCATGAGATTAAAGAGGATCAAGGTTCCGTCATAAGGTCGCTGCACTGCTCTGGATCATGTGAGTATTATCAGATTAAAGGTCCGACATAGCCTCCGCATATATGAACCAAGTGCCATGTGGATCTCCCATTGTCCGGGATCAAGGCTTCTGGAACATTGGATACTATTGAGAATTTCTGATCATGCTGGGAATACCAAGATTGAAGGATTGAATGAACCTCCAGGTAAACAAGTCAGGATCTCAGAAAATAAATCTGAGAACCATACGGTCACCAACAGGATATAGCATCTGCATCAAGTCACAACAGAAATCCAGAACATAGCCATTAGAACCAATATCCACTATCTGAGCATAGTCACCATTTGAACATGAGTAACCATCTGCACATAGTCACCACTCACGGGTGAAAACTAGGTCAGGGTAAGATAATGGTAACTCGAAAATCATGGGTTCGCCTGAAAGTGCTATGGGCTTGCCCACAGACGTGGGTGCCGATAGTAATTCATTTGAACCTCATCCGAGCATGGTATATGACATGACTGCACTTATCGGAACACGTCCTATAGCCGTCATGCCCCCACTCTATTCCTAGTGTCCTAGTGCACTATGACCTGGGTACTGGGCCTTTTACCTCAAAAGTGACATCCCCACCCAACATAGAGAACAGAGTCCAGCATAATAGATAACAAATATGGAAAGCCATAAAATGCAATGCAACTCCGGGAAAAGAAAACAAGAGCTAGGAGCGACTCCGGGATGGACCAGCATTTGGTCGACCTATTCCCCAGTGAAGTCGCCAGCTGAAACAACCGGCTGAAAATCATCAAAACAATGAAGTCGCCATCGAACGTCTTTTATCCCATATGAAGGGAAAGGTAAACATCGAGAAAACCCGAGAAGGATGAAATCAAGGTCGGGCGACCAAGAGATAAGGGTAAGGGAGTCTGTTACGCGAGGGGAAGGTATTAGCACCCCACACGCCCGTAGTACTCTACGGTATCCACTCTTGTCGTCTATCTTATGGGTGTGTTTAATCTATGCTTACTGTTTATTACTGCTAAGGGAAAATGCATGCAAAAGAAAGGGGAAAAGATTGTAGGGAAAATAAAATTGTGCTCGCCTGGGCCCTACCCCAATGCCTACGTATTCTTTTTGAGGAATCAGAGCTACCGTAGTTCGGCTCATATGTTTTTGTTTGTTTGTGTTTTTTATGGACAATGTTAATTCCGCCTTCTTCCGCAGCTCGACCTTCGGAGACTTATGCGTTGGCACAGAAGTAAATTAATCGTGTCCTTACCTGAAAAAGGGTTTAAAAGAAAAGGTGCTCGAGCGCACAAAAGATTTGAGTTGGTTTATATTTTGTTATAGATGTTTTTTGTGGACGAAGTTAATTCCACCTTCTGCCGCAGCTCGACCTTTGGAGACTTATGCGTTGGCACAGAAGTAATTAATCGTGTCCTTACCTGAAAAGGGTTTTTTAAGAAAGTGCTCGAGCGCACAAAAGATTTGAGTTTGTTTTGTATTTTTGTTGTAGATGATGACTGATTGACCTCAAGAGAGAGATATTAGCCATTTTCCTACTTAGCCATGAAAGGAGTCTTTGAGAATTGAACCACACCTATGCTTGAGATGAAGAATAATAAGATCGAGAAGAGACCCGCTTATCATTTCTCGTACTAAGCAAAAGCATGATTCTCATCAATAGTTTTAAAGTGTTTTGAATTTTGAAAGAAAAGAAGTTTTTGTTTTAAATGCGTATGCGAAAGGAGAAAGAAAAGTCAAAAGGAGACTAGCCTACTTCTAAACCTAATGCTGTTATGTATTGTTAGCCCTAAAGTTAGAATGAATGAGGGAATTATACTTAATGTTAGCACGCGTATGATTTGCGATAAAGTATGGAAATGAAGAATAAAATAGATTTGTGACGATACCGAACGGAGAAGGTCCGTTGCCTCTTCATGATTATGCAAGCGGTAAGAAAATTCTATCAAGGTTCCCTCGGGCAAGTGATTGAAGAATTCACCCCGAGCATTCCACATTGCAAGAGTTATGTCGATGCTACAAAAATCTTGACTAGAAAATGGCAATAAAAATGATTATCAAATATGTAAAATAAAATAAAAAAATTCTAATCGAAATTCTAAAAAGAAATTCTAAAGAATTCTAAAATATCCTATTGTTTTGTATCATTTTATTATTAATTGAGAGAGAAAACTAAAATAATAAAAAGGAAAATTAGAAGAGTCAGGAGGTATGAGCTAAATTCAGGGGTGTAGCGCAGTAATTTGCCCAAAAGAGTTTTTTGTTCAATTTCTTCAGGCTAAAAAAACATCAACACGGTCCTAAAGCAAAAAGTGAGGCCCAGTCTAAATAATTCCTCATTTTCCAGCATATTTTATAATTATCAATTTAGTTATAATTACTATAAATTTGAATTAAAAAAATAATAAAACTAAAAACAGTGCAACAATTAAAACTAAAAAAGAAAAGATATGAAAATTGAAAAGGGAATAGGGTTAGAATGTAATGCTTCGCCCTTCTTCTTTTCTTGCAAGCGGCGGCGCGGCTACTCTCACTCTCCTCATACTCACGGTGCGGCGGTCTCATCTCTTCGCCAATCGAGATTCTCTTTCCTGACGAACCATCATGATGTCGCCATAAATCTCCTCTGATTCTCACCTTCCACCGCAGATTCAACATCACTGTCGCGACGCTTGCGTTAATCCGTTTCGGCCCGAGCAACTTGAACGATTCTTTAAGTCGAAGATGATGATTTGAGAAAACCGGCGGAACTCACAGGTACACATCTTCTTCGTTTTACGCTCTATCTTCTTCTTCTGATTTCGCGTCATCTTTCTCTTCCCTTGAATCGCTGTGTTTTGGTTATGGTATTGATATAGTATTGATGTGTGTGTTGAAGCGTGTTGCATTCGATTGCACGCGCGTTTTTGTTACGAGACTGAAGTGCAGCTGCTTTGTTGATTTTGAATGCAGAGAGATGATGATGAAGATGAAGATACAGCGATGCTTGAAGCGGTTACAATGAAACTGCAGCTTGAGGAATGAAGGTGATAGTAGTAGAACTTGATAAGGTTTCAATGAAGATGACGATTCAAATGCGTTTATAGTCTGAAAGAATCAATGAGGATGATTATGTATTGATGGAGAAGATTGCAGAGAAGATGAAGATTGGAGGTTTTGTTGAAGTGGAGTATGGTTCAGAGGTGGAGGCTGCAGAGTTTTTGTGAGTTCTTTGTGAAATTTTTTCTATTATGAATCCCCCCCTCATTATTCTGTCAATCTGTTATGTATATATGCTGAAAATTTGTTGGTTGGTTATTGATCAAAGGTGATGGTGAAAGTTGGTTAGAGGTTATGTTAGGAAGTTAAGATGCAGTTAAGAATTTGTTACTAGTTAACTTAGTTTGTTGTAACTGTTTTGGGTTGGTTGGAAATTCTATTTGACAGTTAGTTGGTGAATTAATATGTTTTTTAATGTGGTTATGCAGTTAAGGGGCTGTTATGATGTTTGACAGTTGGTTACAGTTAGTTTGTTGGAATCATTAGCAGCAGAAAGAATCACACTTATGGCCTTCTGGAGGTGAGGTTCCCAAACAATCATCCATTTTAGTAATTCAAATGCTGCCTTGGCTAATGTTGACAAATCCTTATTTGATGTGTCTTGCAAGGAAATCACAGGATAAAGAAGTCCCACAATTACATCGCGGAGATAAGAGGACCTCCCAGACTTCAATGATGAGATGATGAAATAGAGTAGCGTTTCCATCCATTTCATATCATCTTGTGAATCACCATCTACATGACCATTTTGAGAACTTGAATCTATTGGATTCACAGCTTTATCTGATTAGGAAGCAATCTGAATGTTCACAACTGCTTCAGCTGCTCTCTCTGTAAGATACTGAACCCAGCTTTCATCTTTTATCAAATTATCATCAACATTTTTGGTTCTCTCACCACCTGCATTATCATGATCACTTGAATGATATAGCCGAATGTTAGAGCACAATACAGAAAGGGTAACCCCTAGAGCCTCCCCTACTTGGGCTGAGGAGTGGCACATGGTACCAAGAACTTCCTTCAGAAGTGTATTGTGGAGCTGGATTTCAGCTACTGGCATTTTATGTGGGGATATTTCTATAAGTGCAGCAGCCAGAAAAGCATATCGCTTGGATGTTACAGTCGTAGCTACTGTTGGAGGTAAAGGTTAGTTATGGGTTGTTAGAAATCGGTTAGCAGTTAGTTATAGATTATGGTGCTGTAAGTTACTTTGTTATAAAATTTATGTGCAGGGCTGCCTTTATTTTTTTGGGTTATGGAATTGGTTTTGACAATTGGAAGTGTAGTGTATGCGGTTCATGCTTATGACAGTTTATCCAATATTTTTGCAGGTTTGGTTCATATCAGGGCTATTGGGAAGCAAAGGCAAAAGGAAAACACCAAGATGATATGAAGTTCGAACAAAGACGCATAACACGAAGTTTTGGAAGCTTGAAGTTTAAAACATGAAGAAAGATTGAAAATTAGGATAGGTTTTGGTAAAAATGTATAGATGTTATGTATAATTGTAATGGAATTTTGACTTGTATGTATTTGAATACACATTGGAATGTAGGTTGACTTTATTTCCACATAATGAAATGGCCTTTGTATGGATTCAAATAAATGGTATGAATCCAAAATATTTGCAAGGTAACCAAAAGAGACATGAATCTTGAATGAATCCAAGAGAGGCTATTTGGACAATATTTTGATGGTTGGATAAATTTGATGCATGCTTTTTCATACTTGTGGTTTGAATTCTAAGAAAAGCCACGCAAATATTTAAGAACTTTGATTTTCTCCCAATCCACTTCAAATATTAAAGAATGAATTCTAATCAAAATACAGCTTCAGTGAATCCCTAATTCAATTCAATTTTCCGATCTAAACCAAATTTGCGTGTCAAGCAATAAGCATTTGAAATAATGACACCTTGATTACAATCAACATCTTGTACCATATCCCGACTATATGAGCACTAGAACAACGACGTCTTGGACCCCTTCTCAATAGATGATAATGACTATGCCCTGAGGGATTCTTTGCAGATGAATATGAAAGATGAGACATGCGAATACCTTGATATGGAATGAACCTCAGGTAGAATGCTGACAAGCTCAAGTATGAAAATGTATAAACCCTTATTTTTAGCTTCGTCTCATAAAACCTTGCAACTTGACATTGAGAAGAAAAGAATAGCCTCGTAGCTTGATGATGATAAGGTCCATGAAATGAAAACCTAGCTTCAAACAAATTATTAATGGAGAAATCAACCGAAACAAGCTTGTGCGAAGATGGGAGCCTTAAAGCCATACACCAACCCTTATTCCTCAAAATCCATGATCTTATGCCAATTTATCAATTAATGATGCATGATGTGTTAGATGACCTAATGTGAGAAAAATACAAAAATGTGTAAGCCAAATAGGAAGTAAAAGGGCAGGACAAATTTGGGGTATTACAGCTGGTTCATCCAACCTTTCAATAGTGATCCGAGGGGCCTCGTTATCCCACCTGACCTTGAACATAGAAGACATGGTATCTAGCGCATCTGCTAACTGATTTTCTTCTCGTGGGAAATGTTCAAAGGTGACCTCTTCAAAGTGTGGAAGCAATGTCAACACATGTTCTTTGTAAGGGATAATATTCAGGTGCTTCGTGTTCCACTCACCTTTGATCTGGCTGAATCTCCAAAAATTATCAAGAACTTGATCCTCAGGTCAATGGCAGCTTTGAGACCCATGATGCATGCTTCATACTCCGCCATATTGTTGGTACAGTTGAAGCATAATCTGGTCGTGAAAGGAGTATGACAACCCTCAGGAGATATGATTACAGCACCGATGCCATTTCCGAGTGCATTGGAGGCTCCATCAAAAACCATAGTCCATCGGGGTCCTTCTTCAGGTCCTTTATCCGATCCAGGTTCTTCACAGTAAGTCACTAACATAATGTTCTCATCCGGTGATTCAAAGTTCATGGACTGGTAGTCATCCACAACTTGATGAGCCAAATGATCGGCTAGTACACTTCCCTTGATTGCTTTCTAGGTTGTGTATTGGATATCATATCCGGTCAAGATCATTTGCCATCTTGCTATTCTTCTGGAGAGTGCAGGCTTCTCGAAGATGTACTTGATCGGATCTATCTTAGATATCAACAAAGTAGTGTGGGTCAACATATATTGTCTCATTCGGAGACCAACCCATGCCAAAGTGCAACAAGCTTTCTCGAGCAGTGAGTATCTTGTTTCATAGTCGGTAAACTTTTTTCTAAGGTAGTATATTACATGCTCTTTTCGACCAGACTCGTCATGCTTCCCCAACACACACCCCATTGAATATCTAACACTGTTAAGTACATTATCAAAGGTCTTCATTCAATCAGAGGCATCATAATTGGAGGCTCTTGAAGGTATTCTTTTATTCTTTTGAAGGCAGCCTGGCATTCGTCATTCCATTTTACCACTTGATCTTTCTTCAGGAGTATGAAGATTGGCTCACAAGTAGCAGTTAAATGGGAAATGAACCTGGAAATGTAATTTAGGCATCCTAAGAAGCCTCTGACCTCCTTTTAAGTGTGAGGAGCCGACATATCTTATATAGCCTTCATGTTTGCAGGGTCTACCTGAATACCTTTGTCGCTGACAATGAAACCTACGAGTTTACCAGACCTTACCCCGAAGGTGCACTTGTTCGGATTTAACCTCAGCTTGTACGTCTTCAACCTATCAAACAGATTTTGCAGATGATCAAGGTGTTCTTCCTCGGTTTGAGACCTGGCTATCATGTCATCAACATAGACCTCAATTTCATGGTGAATCATGTCATGGAACAAAGATATCATGGCTCGTTGATAGGTTTCCCCAGCGTTTTTCAACCCAAATGGCATTATTTTGCAGCAGAAAGTGCCCCATTGTGTGACGAAGGTTGTCTTCTCCATGTCTTCAGGTGCCTCTTGATCTGATTGTAACCAGAGAAACCATCCATGAAGGAAAAACCCTTGTGTTATGCGGTGTTGTCAACCATAATATCAATGTGGGGAAGAGGAAAGTCATCTTTGGGGCTTTCCATGTTCAAATCTCGGTAATCCACACACATTCGTACCTTGCCATCCTTTTTAGGTACTGACACTATGTTAGCAACCCATTGGGGATAAGAAGTGACAACTAGGAACCCAACATTGAACTGTTTTATAACCTCTGCTTTGATCTTCTCTAACATTTCAGGGCGTATATGGTGGACCTTCTGCTTTACTAGAGGGCAATCTTCTTTAGTCGGCAAACGATGAACCATAATATTTGTGTCTAGTCCTGGCATGTCTTCATATGAAAGGCAAAGATCTCAACATAATCATGCAACATATGAATCAAATGCTGCTTGACATGAAGCTCCAAATTTGCACCTAACTTGATCTCTTTTCTGTTCTCTTTTGCGTCCAAATTCACTGTCTCAACTGGCTCTTCATGAGGCTGTATAGCCCTTCCTGCTGTAACAGTCTGGAAAGTTCTCCAGGTACCTCACAATCTTCCTCACCTTCGTCCTCGGCTTGGTTGATCGGATTTTCAAAGTCATGACCGGCAATAGCATAACTGTTATCAATAGGATCCATAGTGGATATAGATCTGCAGTTTGATACTTAGGTGTGTGTAAGAGCATAGTTGTATATGAAGAAGTGAAAAACACAAGAAGGGGGGTTGAATTGTAAAAACTGGAAATCAATTGCAATCAACACGATATTTTTATCCTGGTTCGTTTGATCTCAAACTACTCCAGTCCACCCGTCAAGGTGATTTCGCCTCTCTCCAACGAGGTCTTAATCCACTATATTCAACTGAATATTACAATCTGCTTTAACAACTGCTAAAGTCTTCTTGATGCAAACCACAAACCGGTTTCTCAAGGAATTACTTTCTTACAAAGAATTGAAATCTAGGTGTGTGAATGTTTTCTACAAAACTGTTTATCACAACTGTGATACTACACAATTTAAGCTTATGAGAACTAGATTGCTAAAAAAATTGAGTAAGGAATTTGAGAGCTTTTAGCAAACTGAGAGTGAGGAAGATGATGAATAGCTTTTGGCGTGTAGATTGTTGTAGAGCATTAGCCAATTCAATCTTCATTGACTTGTTTATATAGCATTGGAAATATTGTACGTTGGAGTAATAATTATGTTTCAATGCCAATAACATTCTTTCCTTATTAAGCAAATCTTGTCTGGAATGATGCCGTTGGTAATAAATCATCTTGAATGCATAGTATCGTTGCCACTTAAGCGTGTTTTGGCTTTGGCTCATTCTGACTCTGCTTAGGTGCTGATGAACTGTTGTTGTCTTTATCAGAGTTCAGATGATTTAAGCGCAGATCTGTTCATCAAGCTTCAGCATAAGCGCAAGTTGATCTTCTGATTCTGGTATCTGATATAACATCTTCTGATGCTGATGTTGATATCCAATTTTCTGATGCTAATGATGATGTTCTCCTGCTGATACCCATCAGAGTTTCTGTAAAACAGAATGTAATGTTTAGATAGCACATGTGTCTTACATGAATCATACACTTAATGTATCTTAGCATTTTGTTATCATCAAAACTTAAGCTTAGGGTAGTAGATTCAAACTTTGTTCTAACAATCTCCCCCTTTTTGATGATGACAAAAACTAGATATTTTTAATTGAAAATTAGCGTGAAAAGTATCAGAGATAACTAAATAATAAGTTGTATCAGAATTAACTAGGAAGTTATCAAAGATAAGAGATATCAGAGTTTATATCGGAGATACTCCCCCTGAATTTATTACTTCCCTTTTTAATTCCAAGAGTTCTTCAGGGTCAGATCTTTATTGCCTTTCTTTGAACATCAGAATATCAGAGCTTCAGATCAGAATATCAGAGTTTCAGATCAGAATATCAGAGCTTCGAGCTTCATTGTATCAGAGGTGATTAACTTCTTGTACCTGTAGACTTATGGAAAAACAGAAAACATTCAAGTATATCAGAGTGTTAGAATGTTTGAGACTTTTTGTCTCAATAATCCGTTATTGAAAAATATCATTCTTGTTCTCCCCCTTTTTGTCAGCAATCAAAAAGTGTAAGTGATATAAGCTAAAACGATCAGAGCAGAAAAACTTGTTATATTAAATTCAGAGCCAGACAAACAGTATAGATGATATGCAAAGAAAACCATGAAAATATCATGAATGAAAAACTAAGGTTGGGGTGGAAAGCGTGTGAACAGAGTCTCCATCATTGACTTAATCTGATCAGCAGTCTCATTCTGCTTGTGCACTATGCTGACTACTGTATCTATCTTGCTATCTTGCACATCCATCCTTTCCTTCATCTTTTGATAATTTTCATCCATTCTTTGCTGTAGACGAATATCATTCAGCCTCAGCTCTTCCAGAGTCTGCCTGTCCAAGGCAGCTTGAGAAACGTCAGAAGCAGGAAGCTTCTGAGAGCTTTCTGCAACATCTTCAGCTTGACTAACCTCTTCAGCTTATGTTGTCTGATCTTCTTCTGGCTGCACTTTTGAAGCTGGACGCTTCTCAGACCATGGCTCACTATCCAGAAGGAACTCTTCTTCCTTCAGCAGCTGACTTCCAACTTCCTTCAGCAGCTTGCTGAAGTTCTGTTGTGCCTGCTCATAATTGATGTCTTGCAATTTGAGGGCTTCAGCGCGTACCCACATTCTGAAACGTGTCCAGAGTTGGTCTGAGGCAGCAGGATCAATCATTCCAGGGCAAACTTGCTTTAGAGAAGCAATCCACTGCTGCAAGCCTGTTTCAAAATTCATAATGCCAGCACCAACATCTAATGGTTTGGGTTTAGGGATGGCTATTTTGTGTTTAAGGTCAGCAAGACGGTCAAGGATTGTTAAATCGATGAAGGTCCTGTTGTGGTATTCAGTATTTTGTTTGGGAGATGGAGTGGGAGAATCAGAGATGATAATAGGACTGTTTGGAGTGTTTGGAGGGGTAGTTTTTGGCGAGGATGGCAGATGGGGTATGTTTATAGTTTTACCACATGGCAACTGAATTGCCAATGGTTGTGGCTCAGAGGATTGAGGAGAATGAGGTTTAGGTGATGGAGTTTCAGAATGATGAAACTCAGGTTGTGGAGGTGATGGTTGAGGTGAGGGTGGATGAGGTTCTTGTTGAGGAGAGGGAGGAGGAATTGCTGGTTGTGGAGAAGGAGGTGGAATTTCTGGTTGTTGTAGAATTTGTGGTTCTTATGGTATGGGTGAGAGAGTATGTTCTGGTTGAGGAGAGTGGGAAATTTCACGTTGATCAATTTCAGACAGAACTTTGTCAAGTTCTGATTCTGTTGATGTTGTGGGTTTTGGATTTTTGGAGCGGGATCTCCTGAGAGTCAGTGACTCAGAAGGGTCATCCTCTTGTTCGGTTTCATCAATAGTTGGTATGGGGATTGGAAGTTCATGGTAAGCTGGGGTTAGGATTGATGTTGGAATAGCAGAAGAATTTAAAACATTAGCAGCAGATAGATTACCTCTCTTCTTAGGGGTCTGTTGGGATGGTCCTTCTGAAGTGGCCTTTCTTTTCTTCGTCTTCTTCACAGTAACTTCTGGATGTTGTTGGTGCAGATCTTTAATATTCAGTTTGGGATCTGTACCATCTGCCTTGCAAGCGTCCAAGTATCTGAGAACAACTACTGGTTTTGATTCAATCTCAGAAAATAGTGGAAAGTCGTCCAGAGGGACTCTTCTGCTGGTGATGTCAGCCAGAGGAGTGACGCTGGGCTCCTTTTTGATATTCTCTATCAGTTTCATTTTCTTCAGATTCTTGGCGTTCAGAGGCTTGCCAACAGTAGGTTCAATAGAACTTAATTCCTGAGCTTCTGTAAGGTGTTCTATCAGCCTATTCTCAGTCAGAATATCTGATATTAACCTGCCAAAGGGTATCCAATCCCTTTTTGTCCTTTCTTCTTCCCTTGTCTCCTTGACGCTGGTCCTGAGGTGATTAAACAAAAGATGAGCCAAGTTAATCTTTACCTTCTGATTAATAAAATAGATCAGAAACTGCTGATCTATATTTATATAATTAGGAGAGCTTGTGGGCTTCCTGTGATTAAAGCACCCCAGAATAATCTTCGCCCATATTCTGTCCTGATCCTTTAAGTCTCTGATTTTGCTGCTGGGAACCCCATGGGTGAAAATCTGCCTTGCAATGACAGCAACGTCAGAGCATCTTTCAGCCATGTCGATACAGCGAATACCACTACCACTGTATCCAATATATCTTGCAATGTGATCCTCAGTGATCACAATCTTCTTTCCCATTATGTAGGAGGTAACTTGATGTGTTGATGAGTACGCATGAATCCAGAACTCCTTGACCAAGACTGGGAACGTTGGTCCCACCAACCTATCAAAATATCTTTCCCATCCCTGTGCCCTAACTTCTTCTGTCAAATCGAATCCATTTTCTTTCAGACTGGAGAAGTCAACAATTAGTTCAGACAGCACTTCCAAATTCTTCACTGGTGTAAGGAGTGTTCTGAAGGGAACTTGGTATTGTTCAGATGAAGCCTCCTTCTGAGAGCCTGCAGAAACATTGTTGGAGGATGCCATGTTCACACTTAGGGTTTTCTGAGAAAACTTAAAAAAATGGGTTTCTTTTGAGAGAGATGAACACACAAGGAAAATGCAGAAAATATTTGTAAGATTGTAAGAAACGGTAAGAGATTAATGAATGATGTTAATGTGCTTAAATAGATTTCAAAATATGTTTTGAAAGCGTAAACGGTTTTAAGAAAGAGAAATATATCATGATTACATTTTAAAACATGATTACGTGCATTTAATGCTTGCTGTTTTTGGGGGATTTGAGAAATATACTTGAAACGGTTACCAGAAATGTGTCTCAATGCACCCAATCAGCGTTTTGCCTTCTCAGAAGCGTGCACGCGTTCTGCTTCAGAGATTTGCTGATGATTGGATGACACTTGTTTGATTTAGTGAGCAGCACGTCTATCCTTGAGCTGAAATGCTCAGATCTTTAAGAATAGAATCTGATGCAATCTGCATGTCTATCTTTCTGAAAGGAGATTGATCAGAAGTTCACAGTAAAAAGAAAACACATTCTGAAGGTTAGTATATAAAATTAAAACATTTTCACTCTGGGCATAGTTTCATGCTGAGATGTTTCAGAATGAAATTGAACCTATCTTCAGAAAGGGGTTTAGTGAAGATATCAGCCCATTGATGGTCTGTATCAATAAATTTTAAGTTCAAAATTACTTTCTGAATATAGTCCCTAATGAAGTGATGTTTTATTTCTATATGCTTAGCCCTAGAATGTAAAATGGGATTCTTACTTAAGCAAATGGCAGAAGTATTATCACAGAGTATAGGGATGTTACTCTCAAAAATCTGGAAGTCTTCAAGCTGACTTTTCATCCAGAGCATTTGTGTGCTACATCCTGCTGCTGCTATGTACTCAGCTTCTGCTGTTGATAGCGCAATTGTGGATTGCCTTTTGCTGGACCAAGAGATCAGATTTTCTCCCAGAAACTGGCAGCTTCCAGAAGTACTTTTACGCTCTACTCTGTCTCCAGCAAAGTCAGCATCGCAGTAGCCTACTAAGCTGTAATAACTAGATTTTCTATAAAATAGACCCAGATTAGTAGTGCCTTTCAGATACTTGAAAATTCGCTTAACAACTGTTAAGTGGGATTCTCTAGGATCTGATTGGAATCTAGCACAAATACATACGCTGAATAAGATATCAGGCCTTGAAGCTGTCAGATAAAGGAGAGAACCAATCATACCTCTGTAGACCTTATGTTCTACCTTTTTGCTTACCTCTTCTCTTTCCAGAATGCACGTGGGATGCATTGGAATCTTTGATGGCTTATATTCTGAGAGGTCAAATTTCTTCAGAAGATCTCTGACATATTTTCTCTGATGAATGTAAGTTCCCTCTGGAGTTTGATTGATCTGAATTCCTAGAAAGAATTTCAGTTCCCCCATGAGGCTCATCTCAAATTCTGCCTGCATACACTTAGCAAATTTTCTTCCAAGAGAAGGATTAGTGGATCCAAAAATAATATCATCAACATAAATTTGACAGACTAAGATGTCATTCTTAACTGACTTACAGAATAAGATAGTGTCCACCTTCACTCTCGTGAATTCATTTTCTAACAGAAAGTTACTTAGTCTTTCATACCAAGCTCTGGGAGCTTGTTTCAGACCATATAGTGACTTCTTTAGTTTGAAAACATATTCTGGGTTTTTTGTACTTTCGAAACCAGGGGGTTGGTGCACATAAACCTCTTCTTCTATATAACCATTTAAGAATGCACTCTTGACATCCATCTGATACAGAGTGATGCCTTTATTAACGGCAAAAGAAATTAAGAGTCTGATAGATTCTAACCTGGCGACTGGAGCAAAGGTTTCTGTGTAGTCTATCCCCTCTTGCTGACTATAACCTTGTGCTACCAGTCATGCTCTGTTTCTGATAACTTCACCTTGTTCATTTACCTTGTTTCTGAACACCCATCTTGTTCCAATGACGTTGAATCCTTTTGGTCTGGGAACAAGATCCCATACGTCATTTCTGGTGAATTGATTCAGCTCTTCTTGCATTGCTAGAATCCAGTCGTTGTCCAGAAGTTCTTCATCAATAGAAGAAGTTCAATCAGAGACACAAGTCCCATGAGGGATTCTTCAGAGTTTCTGAAGCTTGCTCTTGTTCTGATTGGATCTTCCTTTCTTCCTAGGATAATTTCTTCTGGGTGATCCAAGCTGCTTCTGGGTAGTCTCTTCTGAGGTTGATCAGCAGCTGTTGTAGGATTGTTAGCAGTGCTCCTTTCAGATGTTGAAGGAGTGTCTGTGTTGAGAGCTTCTGATGACTTGTCTTCAGAACCTGTAAATTCAATTTCCATACCTGCAAAAACTTCATTCTGCTTTGACTTTTCAGAGTCAAGCTTATCATCAAAACGAACACTGATTGATTCTTCCATAATCTGTGTTTCTGTATTGTATACTCTGTACCCTCTTGAGCGTTCAGAGTATCCTAACATAATACACTTCTGTGCTTTAGAGTCAAACTTGTTCAAATAATTTTTTGTATTTAACATAAAACAAGTACATCCAAATGGATGAAAATATGAAATGTTGGGCTTTCTGTTCTTCCACAATTCATATGGAGTCTTTTCCAGAATATGTCTTATTGAGATTCTATTCTGAATGTAGCACGCTGTGTTTATTGCCTCTGCCCAGAAGATCTTAACAACGTTTGTCTCATTGATTATGGTTCTGGCCATTTCTTGCAATGTTCTATTCTTTCGTTCTACAACTCCATTTTGTTGGGGAGTTCTAGGACAAGAGAAATCATGCATAATGCCTCTGTCATTAAAGAATGACTCAAAATTTTTGTTTTCAAACTCTCCACCATGATCACTTCTGACTTTAACGATTCTAAGATCCTTTTCATTATGAACTTGGTTACAGAAGGTAACAAACACAGAGTGTGACTCGTCCTTGTGTCTTAAGAACTTTACCCATGTCCATCTGCTATAGTCATCTATGATTACTAACCCATACTTCTTGCCACTGACTGAAGCAGTTTTAACTGGTCCAAATAAGTCAATGTGCAGAAGTTCTAATGGCTTAGAGGTAGAAACAACATTTTTAGACTTGAAAGAAGGTTTTGCAAACTTGCCTTTCTAACATGCTTCACACAGAGCATCTGAATTGAACTTCAAATTAGGAAGTCCTTTGACCAGATTGAGTTTGTTAATCTGAGATATTCTTCTCATACTAACATGCCCCAATCTTCTATGCCAGATCCACTGCTCGTTGTTAACAGACAGAAGACACTTTACATTCTGACTTTTCAGTTCAGAAAGTTTGATTTTATAGATGTTGTTTTTCCTCTTTCCATTAAACAGGATAGTCCCATCTTTCTGACTAACAGCTTTACATGATTTTTGATTAAAGATTATATCATAACCGTTATCACTTAATTGACTTATGGATAACAGATTATGCATTAATCCATCTACTAGCAGAACATTATTTATAGAGGGAAGAATTCCATTACCTACAGTTCCAGAGCCAATGATCTTTCCCCTCTGATTGCCTCCAAAGCCAACGTGGCCTCCAGGCTTAAGTTCCAGGCTTTGGAACATATGCCTTCTTCCCGTCATGTGTCGCGAGCAGCCAGAGTCCAGGTACCATGACTGGTGTTTCTGATTTGCTGCTAAAGATATCTGCAACATGTATTATTTTATCCTTAGGTACCCAGATTTTCTTGGGTCCTGATTTGTTAGGTTTACCAAAACTCTGGTTGAATTTTGGTTTCACAGAATACTTACTGCTAGTGTATTTAATATCATGTGTGTGACCATACACAAAATGTGAGTTCAGAGGAGTGTGTTGAATGGTTAAATCCATGGCATTCTTTGGTGTAGGAACCTTACCTTGGTATCCTATTCCCTTCCTGCCGTTTCTGCTAACTCCATAGATCATTGAATCCATTTTGCTTTTATCTATGCTTTTAGCAAGGAACTTCTGGAAACTGTGATCATACTCCTTGATGATCTCATCAGCGCTGCTGGGAGTTTCAGAAATTGGTTCCTTCTGAGAGTTTTGTGAAACATTTTCTAATTTTGAAATTTTATTTCTCAACTCAGAATTTTTCAATTTAAGACTCTCAGTCTTATCAGAGTCAGATTCAAGATTCCTTTTCAGGTTTCTGAATTTAACTCTAATCTGCTGGTACCTTTCTAGAATTTCATTAAGGCTTTCAGCAAGTTCAGCCTTAGTAAAATTAATTGCAAAGTCAGGAAATACCTCTTCAGTATCTGATTCTGAGTCTGATTCAGAAGCTTCACTGTCTTCTGAAATGTTGGCCATGAGAACTATGTTTGCTCTCTCATCATCTGATTCTGAGTCAGCTTCAGACGAGTCAGAGTTATCCCATGTAGCCATGAGACTTTTCTTCTTTTCTCTTCCAAACTTCTTTTTGGGCTTTTCCCTCTGAAGCTTTGGGCAGTCACTCTTGTAGTGTCCTTGCTCATTGCACTCATAGCAGATGATGTCCTTGGTGTTTGGCTTTCTGCTTCCTGAGGAGCCTTCAGATCTTCTGTATCCAGAGGAAGAATCTGTCCTTCTGTATCTGGAAGAAGACTCGTTCTGATCAGATCTTCTGGGATTCCTGAACTTCCTTTGCCTCTGCTTCCACAGTTGGTTCACTCTTCTGGAGAGGAGAGAAAGTTCGTCTTCTTCTGATGAGGATCCATCAGATGTTTCTTCAACTGCCTGCAAACCTTTAGACTCAGATTTTTTGTTAGATTTTAATGCTAAAGGCTTACCTTGCTTCTGAGGTTCATCAGCTTCTAGCTCTATCTCATGACTTCTAAGGGAGCTGATAAGTTCCTCCAGAGAAATTTTGTTGAGATCTTTTGCTAGCTTCAAAGCTGTAACCATTGGCCTCCCCTGCTTTGGTAAGCTTCTGATGATCTTCTTGACGTGATCAGCAGTAGAGTATCCTTTGTCTAGAACCTTGAGACCAGCCACCAGAATTTGGAATCTTGAGAACATTGTTTCAATGGATTCACTTTCTTCCATTTTAAATGCCTCATACTTCTGAATGAGCGCAAGAGCTTTAGTTTCTTTGACCTGAATGTTGCCTTCATGCGTCATTCTGAGTGAGTCAAACATGTTCTTTGTTGTGTCTCTGTTGGAGATCTTTTCATATTCAGCATAAGAGATGGCGCTGAGAAGAATGGTTCTGGCCTTGTGGTGATTTTTGAAGTCACGCTTTTATTGGTCAGACATTGCTTTCCTGTCAATCTTCTGACCGCTTGCATTCACTGGGTGCGTGTATCCATCTTTCACCATGTCCCATAGATCAGCATCATGTGCCAGAAAGAAGCTTTCAATTCTGTCTTTCCAGTAATCAAAATTTTCTCCATCAAAGACTGGAGGTTTGCCGCTGAATCTGTCTTTGTCTTCATTGTTGTCATTGCTGGTGTGTTGATAAATTCCTGCCATAGTGTTTTTCTGACGCTGGATCTTGTACTCACACGGTTAAGTGTTTTAGCTCAGAACCAGGCGCTCTGATGCCAATTGAAGAAGTGAAAAACACAAGAAGGGGGGTTGAATTGTAAAAACTGGAAATCAATTGCAATCAACACGATATTTTTATCTTGGTTTGTTTGATCTCAAACTACTCCAGTCCACCCGTCAAGGTGATTTCGCCTCTCTCCAACGAGGTCTTAATCCACTATATTCAACTGAATATTACAATCTGCTTTAACAACTTCTAAAGCCTTCTTGATGCAAACCACAAACCGGTTTCTCAAGGAATTACTTTCTTACAAAGAATTGAAATCTAGGTATGTGAATGTTTTCTATAAAACTGTTTATCACAACTGTGATACTACACAATTTAAGCTTATGAGAACTAGATTGCTAAAAAAATTGAGTAAGGAATTTGAGAGCTTTTAGCAAAGTGAGAGTGAGGAAGATGATGAATAGCTTTTGGCGTGTAGATTGTTGTAGAGCATTAGCCAATTCAATCTTCATTGACTTGTTTATATAGCATTGGAAATAGTGTATGTTGGAGTAATAATTCTGTTTCAATGCCAATAACATTCTTTCCTTATTAAGCAGATCTTGTCTGGAATGATGCTGTTGGTAATAAATCATCTTGAATGCATAGTACCGTTGCCACTTAAGCGTGTTCTGGCTTTGGCTCATTCTGACGCTGCTTAGGTGCTGATGAACTGTTGTTGTCTTTATCAGAGTTCAGATGATTTAAGCGCAGATCTGTTCATCAAGCTTCAGCATAAGCGCAAGTTGATCTTCTGATTCTGGTATCTGATATAACATCTTTTGATGCTGATGTTGATATCCAATTTTCTGATGCTGATGATAATGTTCTCCTGCTGATACCCATCAGAGTTTCTGTAAAACAAAATGTAATGTTTAGATAGCACATGTGTCTTACATGAATCATACACTTAATGTATCTTAGCATTTTTTTATCATCAAAACTTAAACTTAGGGTAGTAGATTCAAACTTTGTTCAAACAGTATAGACAAAGTAAAAAGCAGAAAAGAAAAATAGAGAGCACAAAATTTGTATGCATAAACGTCCAATGCTTTATTAATGCCATATGAAATTGAATTATGATAGCCCTCACAAATAAACCATTGTGTCTCGGGTAAGACACATGGTCGAAGAGTTTATACTGTTTAATTATTACATATCCAAAACAAAAATGACAATTACTTCTGAACAAAAGTAATTGGTATAAAGTCTCTTTATGTCCAGTTACTGAGTCCACCATTGGTAGTAGGGAAGATCCAACTATCCATGTCATTGTCATTGTCAGTATCTTCCGTGGCGGAGAAAACTTCAACAACATTGATTTATGAACCGTGTGTGATACGGTGGCCAGATACGGGACGTGGTTCCCTATTTCGTTAAGGAAATTTTACTGGTTTGCGTTTTTCGTTTGTGTATGCAAAATGTCACGGTAAGCAAGAGTCGCCACCGACTTTTATTTTATCCAAAAAGGAAAGGAAAAAAGCACAGAAAAATTCCTTTTTCAAGATTTTCTGAGTATGGGGGGTAGATTTATAGAAAGGGAAGGTATTAGCACCCTTTTTATCCGTAGTTATCTACGGGCTATTAGGTACTTGCTCATCATTTTCAAAATTGTTTTCTTTGTGTTTGTGCGCTTTAAAAAGTTTTTGTTTTAACTTCGATTTAACTCTTGCTTCTGTCTTCAAGAGTGTAATGAAGTGTTTTTGAAAAATTTGTTTATAAAGAGTGTAAGTGTGAAAATTTTGTTTTTTTGTTTGAGCAAGTACTTAAGAGCTAATCTACCTACTAGAAAAAAGAATCGTTATATCTTTGTTTCCTTTAGACAATGCTATCCCACTATTAGTGAGTAGGTAGCATCATCGTTGGAGTTTGAGGGTCAATTCGAAAGAGGGACATACGGTCACTAAAGCAATGTTAGGACGTCTTAGCGGTAACCCTAATGTCTTAGATCATTTATTCGAGGCAACAATATCTTAGGCAACCATTTCGAGGCAACTATGATCTTTTAGACAAGAGGGCGACCTCTAAAACAACCTATACTCAATGACCGTTTACCGAAGGCAACCAAGTGGGAGTATACCCTAGGAGTGCGCATGTGCGAGTGTTTCAATTTCAGATTATTTTATCTTTGCACATTTAGGGTGATCTAACTGTTTTAAAATTAATCATACATTCTTGTCATGCATCCCTATATCATACATCTAACAGTTAATAATTTGCGGAATTTAAAATGCGGAATTTAAACTACGCTATTACAAGGCTTCGGGTATTTACATAGCCAAAAACAAACCCTTTGAAAATAAAAGCGATAAATGTAAATAAACGTCCTAATTAACCTATTACAAACTGTAGGAAGTAACATCAATATGGTAAATAATAAAAATAAAGCGCGCGAGAAGAATTAAGATCGACGAGAATTTAAAGTTTTGACCCTTCTAATCTAATTAAAAGAAAAATTGTTTTTTTTTTGTTTTTAATAAAAGAAATAAGTTTTCTAAATTAATTATGAAATAAATTAGTTAATTAAATTAATTAATAAAAATAATTACATGACCTATTTTTGTTTCTTTGGTTATTTTAGAAAAAAATAAAATATAATTAAGTTAGTAATAAAACCTATTTATTCTAATTATTTTTAAGTTATTTACAAAAAGAAATTAAAGTTTTACCTAAAATTAAAATTTAATTAAGAAAAAATCCTAAATCTATTTTTATGTGATTTTTATATTTGTTTATTGATAAAAAATAAAAGGGATTAAAAGAAATAAACAAAAAGAATAAAACATGAAAATAAAGATGGGCCTAGTAGCAAAAGTAAACAGGGGGTGCAATCATCAGAAATCCCTAGGCCCGAATCTTCGAAAGCTTCATGCTCTAACTATGGTGTTTTTTTATTCTTGCGTGGAACATATGATTAAACCATCCATAATTGTTCTATATAAACTCAAACAAACGTTAGCATACCATAAAATGTGATTAAAATTAGAGATTCAAAGTTTAAAATTTTACCAAACCGGTGTTGTCAAATGGGGGGCGTGCTAGGCGTGTGATGGATTGCTCTTGGGCCTTATAAGACTATTTAGGACTTCAAGAGGATGGTTTGAGGCTTGATGTCAATTAAGAGAGATCGGAACCTCGAGATATGACTTGCACCAATTCTTTGATTTCTGGAGAGCTTTTTGAAGAGCTTTTAGAGAGCTTTTTGAAGAGCTTTTTGAGAGCTTTTTAGAGAGGATTTTCGTGTCTTTCAAGCTTGTATGTCTCTATATTTATAGAGGATAATGAGGACACAATAAAGCATGGAAAGAATCTCCCTCATAATGTTGTGTTTTAAGACCATGATCAAAACTTGAAAAAAAATGTCATATTTGATGATTTTATGCCATTTTCACATGTGGATGAACCTGGACACATTTGAAAGGTTATTGTACGAAACCAATTGACATAAACCAGCATAAAAATTGCCCAAAATAGATTTACATCAAAACTTACATTATTTCTATTATTTATTTATTTAATTCTGAATTGTAAAGAATAAAATATCAAAATAAATAGCATAAATAGTAGAAAAATTTATGGGTGGGCTAAGAGGTCGTGGACCATGTTACAAACTCAATGTAAGCATAAAAAGTTGGGCCCATTTGGCAAAAATTGCAATTTTGGACATATTTGACTTTTGGCAATTTTGCAAAAAAGGGTCAACTTCACCAATGCATAGCTTCCTCAATTTTGACTTTTTGGAGGTTTTCTTGGACTTTTTAGAAATATTGAGATGTGCTCTAATCAACCCTTTTGGTCTCATCTCAATTTGATATTCCAAGGTCATGTATGACGCTATGACAAAAAAGGTGTTTTTGTTGACTTTCCAAAATGACCTATAATGTCCAAATTCATAACTTCTTGTGAGTGCATATTTTGAACTTGGGAGATGAAGATGGATTGTTGGGAATTGCATCCTATTAAAAATGAGCTTTAGATGGGTCATTTCTCATAAAGTATGAGAAAGTTATGCTTGGTCAAAGTTGAGTTGACTTTTCCTGCAAAACCCTAATTTAGCAACTTTTGAGTCTTGATGAATTATGAGCAATCTTTGATGAATCATGATCAACCCTTGATCAAATGATGAAATATACTTCAAAAGGAGGATGTTGACCAAAAATCTTGAAGTTTGACTGTATGTGGGCCACAGTTGACTTTTGCCCTAGCACAGTCGATTTTCAGGTCTTTGAGCAATTGTTTGAGCAAACTTCCTCTGCAAGGCTTGAAACTTGACATGGATGATCTTGAGAACATATTAGTACAATGTTGAGCATTTGGGGTCCCTTGGACTCAAGTATCTTGATGCAACATGAAAACCTAATTTGAGGTAGACTGCCTTAGGAAAGAGCTTGTCTGGCTAACCCTTGGACTACCTTGAGCACCTTAGGGATCTTTCTTGAAATGTTTTGAGAAATATGGGAGGGAAAATTTTGGGGTACAACAGCTTCCCCTGTTCAATCTTCTTAAACCTGATGATTTAGATTGCCTTTCGTGCCTTTCGTGATCCGAAGGTGGAAGAGGATTGAACACTAGAGTGCCCAGAAATTTGCACTCGCATGAAGTGTTAATTGTCTTGTGATGTAGGGAATGGGCTTACAGATTCCATTTGGAAATTGCTGACGAGGGGATGGGCTTAAAGATGCCATCTGAAGGAGTGTCGATCGCATAAGATATTCCTTAGCGGGAGCTTGTATACCTGTCGTTAAGGAAGATTCTGCTGGGGAGGGTTGATCTTTGTTGAGAGAAGTAGAATTTTAGGAGCTTCGGTCGTCCATATTCCAATGAGGAAACATCTCTGTTGAATTTTAGGAACTTCGGTCATCCGTATTCTACCGAGGAATCATCTCTGCTGACATTTAGGAACTTCAGTCATCCGTTGTTCAACCGAGGAATCATCTCTACTGACATTTAGGAACTTCAGTCATCCGTTGTTCAACTGAGGAATCATCTCTGCTGACATTTAGGAACTTCAGTCATCCGTTGTTTAACTGATGAATCATCTCTACTGACATTTAGGAACTTCAGTCATCCGTTATTCAACTGAGGAATCATCTTTGCTGACATTTAGGAACTTCAGTCATCCATTATTCAACTGAGGAATCATCGCTGCTGACATTTAGGAACTTCAGTCATCCGTTGTTCAATTGAGGAATCATCTCTGCTGACATTTAGGAACTTCAGTCATCCGTTATTAAACTGAGGAATTAACTCTGGCTTGAGGAAGCGGAAGTGAATCGCGTGTCTAGTTGTGTACAGGATGCACCACGACCTACTAGGGAAAGGTGAAACTGATCGTGTTTGATAGGTCTGGGTCTTACAGTGTTGTGGAATGCTGTCTGGAGATAAGAGAAAAGAAACCTGGATAGTAGGGTTATGAGAAGGAACCTGGGCAAGGTTGCTTCGTGAGGAGTTTGGATAACACTGTGTCTGAATCGAGAAGGAACTTGGGTAAGGTTTCTTTGTGAGGAGTTTGAATAAAACTGCGTCCGAACCGAGAAGGAACCTTTGTGAGGAGTTTGGGTAAAACTGCACCTGAACCGAGAAGGAACCTGGGTAAGGTTGCTTTGTGAAGAGTTTGGTTAGAACTGCATCGGGACTTAGGAGGAACCTAGGTAAGGTTGCTTCAGGATGAGTCTAGGTGAAACTACATCAGGAAAGAGAAGGAACCTAGGTAAGGTTGCTCCAGGATGAGTCTAGGTGAAACTATATCGAGAAAGAGAAGGAACCTAGGTAAGGTTGCTCCATGATGGGTTTAGGTGAAACTACATCTGAACTGAGAAGGAACCTAGGTAAGGTTGCTCCACGATGGGTTTAGGTAAAACTACATCTGAACTGAGAAGGAACCTAGGTAAGGTTGCTCCATGAGGAGTTTAGGTAAAACTGCATCTGAACCGGGAAGAAACCTAGGTAAGGTTGCTTTTCGAGGAGTTTGGGTAAAACTACATCGGGAAATTGTAAGGAGGAACCTGGGTAAGGTTACTTCAGGATGAGTCTGGGTAAAACTATATCGAGAAATTGTAAGGAGGAACCTGGGTAAGGTTGCTTCAGGATGAGTCTAGGTGAAACTACATCAGGAAAGAGAAGGAACCTAGGTAAGGTTGCTCCAGGATGAGTCTAGGTGAAACTACATCTGAACTGAGAAGGAACCTAGGTAAGGTTGCTTCATGATGGGTTTAGGTAAAACTGCATCTGAACCAGGAAGAAACCTAGGTAAGGCTGCTTCATGAGGAGTTTAGGTAAAACTGCATCTAAACCGGGAAGAAACCTAGGTAAGGTTGCTTCAGGATGAGTCTGGGTGAAACTACATCGGGACCGAGAAGGAACCTGGGTAAGGTTGCTTCGGGATAATCCTGTGTAAAATTTCAGGAGGAACCTGGGTAAGGTCACCTTGTGATAAGTTAAGTTCGTGTAAAACTTCAGGAGGAATATGGGTAAGGTTACTTTGTGATAAGTTTGTGTAAAACTTCAGGAGGAACCTGGGTAAGGTTACTTTGTGACAAACCCATGTAAAGCTGTATTTAGGAGAAACCCGTGTAAGATTTCTTCATGACGAACCCGTGTAAAGTCTGTTTAGTTTCCAGAGTTAATCTTGAACTTGCAGGAAGTTGTTGATGATAACCATATTTCCTAAAAAGGTACATGATTAATTGTATATGATGCATGACATGCATTGTATGATGATGTTCTCAAAATAAATGAAATTATGTTGTATGCAATATGTATGCGCACGTCATGATATATGAACATGAAATGCTATTGTGGTACGTCCGAGTTTGGGTAATCCTGCAGGAATGGACTGACGAGGAAATGACTCTGTGGGGAGTATATACTCTGCTAGAAGATCTGCTGATCTGGAGAAATAAAACTCAGTTGGGGATGAATTATTGTTGCTAGTGACAGTGAAATTTGTTGGGGATTGAGTTTCTGTATGTGAAAGGAATGAACTCCGTTGGGGATGATTTTCCAATGGCGACTTCACTGGGGATAATCTTTTAGACTCTACTGGGGATAATCTTCCAGACTCCACTGGGGATAATCTTCCAGTGCTGGTGATAGATAAACTCTGCTTGGGGAGAATCTTACCGACCCATTCGTGGTTGCGAGCCTCAACTGGGGAGAATTAACACCATTGTCCTTTTCTTACTCTGCAAGGAGTGTAGATGTTACTGGGACGCGGGCTAAGGATATGATAATGACTTTGCATCGAGACTTTTCTGCCCCTGTATCTGCGGGAGAAGGTGCCTGCGGAGGCCTTGTGGATCGAGTATTATTCCAACCTATGAGGTGCTTGGTAATTGCCAATTGAAATGACAAATCTTCTTCTGGTAGGCAAGTGACGAGATGACGGGACATAGTCGTACGCTTTTAAGCCCTAACTTTTTCCTGGACTGTCTTTTCAAATTTTCAGTCCAACGGGATACCCTTTTTTACCCAAGCTTCCCTTTCGGGTTTTCGACTTGCCGGGTGTACAGATTTTTTTTATTTTTTATCCCTAACTTTTGCCCGAACCCTTTTGGTTCGTCGGGATGCCCTTATTTTTCTTAGGCCAGTCAACCTAGCGGGTCTTTATTCATGCGCAACACTTCTTTGACTATGTCCACGCTCTCAGGGTGTAGGGAGCTGTCACTGTCGGTAGTGTTGTGTTGCCATACTACCAGGAGATGTTCGTTTGATCATGCAAGATTCATTGCGGGAATCCATGTCTAATTCCCCAAGTGACTCAGATGGAGATTTGCCCCTGGCTATTTGGCATCTTTGATAGATTCTCTGAATCTTGACTTAACTGCCCCAGATGATGGACAATGATCATGCCGTGCCCCTTGGTTGGAAGTGTTTTTCCACTTGAGGTGATCTTTATTATTGAGAAGGTTTTTTGTTCACTAGATATTCGTCGTGCGAATTTCTCTGCTGTTTGAAAAAATAGTCATATGCAAACAATGTTTTTTTAAGAATGCAAAGCTTATGTCTGTCTTGAAGTTTTTGAAAATGCATTTTTTCAGTAAGATAGGAAAATTTTGTAAAATGTGACGTCAACTCAGGATTTACATCAAGCCCTACAAGAGTCAGGATACCTTTTGTAACAATATGCTTTCGAACTAACCCATGCTTCAGCTAGGACTTTTAAGGGTTATAACGTAGCCTGGCTCACAGTTGAAGAAACAAAGGATAAAGGATCAAATTTTATTTGTACCCACCCGTTCTTCATGATGTTCTTCGATCCTAAACTCAGCTAATTGTGCATTTAGATCCTGTTTAAGTCTTTGCTCTGATATTCTAGTGATGGTTCGGATACTGGCAGTTTATTTTGAACAGGCAGTCATTTTTGTTGAGAGTTTGTAGGATCTCTTTCTTTTTGATTTTATTATCCCTGTCTTTTGCCTGAACTGTTTCTTTTGTGATTACAGTCAGCGGGATGCCCCAGTTTTTTGTAAGTCTCCTTCATAGGTTTTGACTAATTGCGCTTTTATTACTAAGAGATAATGACTGCTTGTCCTGACGATTATAAGGAACTATCACCATCTTTTATTTTGGGAAGGACAGCTTCAAAGCCATTCATTGTGCACCTAAATTAATTTAGCAAACTACCCTGCCCCAGGTTGTGATTAAGGGTTTTAATTCGTGTGAAAAGAAAAACTCCAACTTCTTTGGCTCAAAGGGGTTGACGAGGGATTATCTTCCTTATAACTCCACTGTTTAGGATTTGAAACAACGCCTGTACATCGTCAGCGGGGTCTGTTCAAAAGCATATTGTAGAGATTTTGATGTCATTTTTGTCATCCTCCCTCTAAAGGCTTAGAGTTTTTTAATCGATATTTAAACATCACAAAAAGGAAAGCAATTTAAATATAGTGAATACGAATGGATTGATTCAAAACAGACATATGCAATGCATTGATAAAGTAACAAAGTTTGACATGAACAAAATATTCGAACAATCAAAAGAAAATTATAAATTGATAATTCTAATGAACAAAAGCCCTCTCTTGTCAGAACTTGTCACTTCAAATGGTGAGCCTTGGAGGATTAATATAAATATTCCAGTTGACCATCTTGTGTGAATTCCAATGTTGCTTCATCAATCAGATTTTGAATTTTGTACTTCAACTTCCAACAGTCGTCAATATCATGCCCCGGGCTGTTGGAATGGTATGCACACCTTGCATCAGGATTGTAGTTAGGTGAAGAAGTCTTGGGATTTGGATGAGGTTCTACCAACGTCACCAGATTCAATCTCAACAGGTGTTGCAAAGCTTGGGACAACGGCATGTTGAGCTTGGTAAACTGCCTCTTGGGCCTATCCGGCTTACTCTGATTAATCGGTTGTTTATGGAGAGGTTGTTGTTGGACCCGTGAGGTAGTAGCAACTTGGAGAGGTCTATTCTTAACCAAACCAAACTCTTGTCTTTTGGGAGACTGATCAATAACTTAGTCCCCAGCCTCGACTGTTTGCTTCATACTGTTGTATCCGTCTTGATGAAGTTGGTTGATGATGGTTCTCAGCTCTTCTTGTTCCCGAGCTAAGCCTTGGATAAGAGCCATCTGCCCCAGCATATGGGTTCTTATTGCATCTACCTCAGCTTGCAGTTGTTTCAGCCGCTCGTCCTTATTGTCTTCAGGACTTTTCTTGACCAAGTTCCCAACGAGGAGTGTTTTCAACTCTTCCTGCCCCTTGGGTAGGTTTAGGAAGATTTCCCTGAACTGTGCTTCTTGAGCATGAAGATCTATGTTGTCTTGTTTGAGAGCCATTGCTGAAATAAACAGAGAGGACATGAGAGACTTGTAATGGAAGACCTGTTATGCAATGATATGTATGATATATGTATGCAATATTTTCAAGGATCTCGCGGGGTAAATAAGAAACTGTTAGAATTTGAATTTTGCAGCTTTGATTGAAGAAACTTCATGTTATTAAGAGTCCTTCTTCAAGAGTCAATCTCACCATATCGAGTGGGTCATAGCCACTGACTCAAGTTATCGTGTTTTGATCTCTAGACGACCTTTGGCTAGAGGAAAATAAATCCCCTTTGCCCCTTGCTAGACGTTTGATTTACCATAACCTGCATCACAAACCCTTGAGATCCTTGAAATGGTTAAGGAAATGTTATGGTATGATGTTATGATGTGTATGATATGCGTTTAAGCAAATTCGAGGTGATGTAAGTAAGTAAATCCGGTAAGAAATCCAAGTTATTGGATAAGGACTGTAAACAGAACCTGCAAAGAACTCATGTTGTTAGATAACAAACATGTGCAAGTAGTTCAAGTTGAAAGCACACAAGTCACACAATAGCCCTTAAATTTCAGGCTGGCATGGAGTTTAGGTATTACCCTCTTTCAGTTTAGTTGGTTCAACCTGTCCTAGTAATAGTAACCGTGTTCTAGAGGATCTCAATATCATTGACCACCCTCGATCGGTCATAATTCCTGTTTAGCAACCTTTTCTTGCAGCCGGAATCATCGCGAGAGTATGGTCTCAATGAGTGTAGCATTCTGCTACTTTTCTATGGCCAAGTTGGTCAATTATAGGTTCTAAGGTCAGTTGGTGCTTAATGACCCCTTAGCAGCCCCATACTCTCCTTGTTCCGCCACAAGGGATATCGGTACTAACTAAATTGTCACACCAACATAGCTACTGCTTCAACCGTATCGGTCTACGCCGTACAGTTCCCTCACAGTCTATTGCTACTTACCTAAAAGGTATCCCCAGATCCGGGTTAGGATCTATAGTAACTCTAATACAAAGCCCACAAAGATAAAGCATACATATCAAACAATTGAAAACAATATGATGAACTAATCCTAAGGTACACCCCACTTACTAACTCCCCAGCAGAGTCGCCAGTTCTGTGATACGGTGGCCAGAACCGGGACGTGGTTCCCTATTTCGTTAAGGAAATTTTGTTGGTTTACGTTTTGCGTTTGTATTTGCAAAATGTCGCGGTAAGCAAGAGTCGCACCGACTTTTATTTTATCCAACAAGGAAAGGAAAAAAGCACATAAAAATTCTTTTTTCGAGATTTTCTGAGTACGGGGGGTAGATTTATAGAAAGGGAAGGTATTAGCACCCTTTCTATCTGTAGTTATCTACGGGCTCTTAGGTACTTGCTCATCATTTTCAAAAATGTTTTCTTTGCGTTTGTGCGCTTTGAAAAGTTTTTGTTTGGACTTCGATTTAAGTCTTGCTTTTGTCTTCAAGAGTGTAATGAAGTGTTTTTGAAAACTTTGTTTATAAAGGAGTGTAAGTGTGAAAAAATTTGTTTTTTTGTTTGAGCAAGTACTTAAGAGCTAATGTACCTACTCGAAAAAAGAATCGTTCTATGTTTATTTCCTTTAGACAACACTATCCCACTATTAGTGAGTAGGTAGCATCATCGTTGGAGTTTGAGGGTCAATTCGAAAGAGGGACATACAGTCACTAAAGCAATGTTAGGACGTCTTAGAGGTAACCCTGATGTCTTAGATCATTTATTTGAGGCAACAATATCCGAGGCAACCATTTCGAGGCAACTATGATCTTTTATACAAGAGGGTGACCTCTAAAACAACCTATACTCAATGGCCGTTTACCGAAGGCAACCAAGTGGGAGTATACCCTAGGAGTGTGCATGTGCAGTGTTTCAATTTCAAATTATTTTATCTTTGCACGATTAGGGTGATCTAACTGTTTTAAAATTAATCATACATTCTTGTCATGCATCCCTATATCATACATCTAACAGATGATAATTTTAGGAATTTAAAGTGCGGAATTTAAACTACGCTATTACAAGGCTTCGGGTATTTACATAGCCAAAAACAAACCCTTTGAAAATAAAAGCGATAAATGTAAATAAACTTCCTAATTAAACTATTACAAACTGTAGGCAGTTACATCAATATGTTAAATAATAAAAATAAAGCGCGCGAGAAGAATTAAGATCGATGAGAATTTAAGGTTTTGACCCTTCTAATCTAATTAAAAGAAAAATTGTTTTTTTGTTGTTTTTAATAAAAGAAATAAGTTTTCTAAATTAAATATGCAATTAATTAGTTAATTAAATTAATTAATAAAAATAATTACATGACCTATTTTGGTTTCTTTGGTTATTTTAGGAAAAAATAAAATATAATTAACTTAGTAATAAAACCTATTTATTCTAATTATTTTTAAGTTATTTAGAAAGAAAAATTAAAGTTTTACCTAAAATTAAAATTTAATTAAGAAAAAATCCTAAATCTATTTTTGTGTGATTTTTATATTTGTTTATTGATAAAAAAAAATAAAAGGGATTAAAAGAAATAAACAAAACGAATAAAACATGAAAATAAAGATAGGCCTAGTAGCAAAAGTAAACAGGGGGTGCAATCATCAGAAATCCTTAGGCCTGAATCTTCGAAAGCTTCATGCTCTAACTATGGTGTTTTTTGATTCTTGCGTGGAACCTATGATTCAACCATCCATAATTGTTCTATATAAACTCAAACAAACGTTAGCATACCATAAAATGTGATTAAAATTAGAGATTCAAAGTTTAAAATTTTACCAAACCGGTGTTGTCAAATGGGGGGCGTGCTAGGCGTGTGATGGATTTCTCTTGGGCCTTATAAGACTCTTGAGGACTTCAATAGGATGGTTTCAGGCTTGATGTCAATTGAGAGAGACCGGAACCTCGAGATATGACTTGCACCAATTCTTTGATTTCTGGAGAGCTTTTTGAAGAGCTTTTAGAGAGCTTTTTGAAGAGCTTTTTGAGAGCTTTTTAGAGAGGATTTTCGTGTCTTTCAAGCTTGTATGTCTCTATATTTATAGAGGATAATTAGGAGACAAGAAAGCATTGAAAGAATCTGCCTCATAATGTTGTGTTTTAAGACCATGATCAAAACTTGAAAAAAATGTCATATTTGATGATTTTATGCCATTTTCACATGTGGATGAACCTGGACACATTTGAAAGGTTATTGCACGAAATCAATTGACATAAACCAGCATAAAACTTGCCCAAAATAGATTCACATCAAAACTTACATTATTTCTATTATTTATTTATTTAATTCTGAATTTTAATGAATAAAATATCAAAATAAATAGCATAAATAGTAGAAAAAATTATGGGTGGGCTAAGAGGTCGTGGACCATGTTACAAACTCAATGCAAGCATAAAACGTTGGGTCCATTTGGCAAAAATTGCAATTTTGGACATATTTGACTTTTGGCAATTTTGCAAAAAAGGGTCAACTTCACCAATGCATAACTTCCTCAATTTTGACTTTTTGGAGGTGTTCTTAGACTTTTTAGAAAGCTTGAGATGTCCTCTAATCAACCCTTTTGGTATCATCTCAATTTGATATTCAATGCTCATGTATGAAGCTATGAAAAAAAGGTGTTTTTGTTGACTTTCCAAAATGACCTATAATGTCCAAATTCATAACTTCTTGTGAGTGCATATTTTGAACTTGGGAGATGAATATGGATTGTAGGGAATTGCATCCTATTAAAAATGAGCTTTATATGGGTCATTTCTAAAAAAGTATGAGAAAGTTATGCTTGGTCAAAGTTGAGTTGACTTTTCCTACAAAACCCTAATTTAGCAACTTTTGAGTCTTGATGAATTATGAGAAATCCTTGATGAATCATGATCAACCCTTGATCAAATGATGAAATATACTTCAAAATGAGGATGTTAACCAAAAATATTTAAGTTTGATTGTATGTGGGCCACAGTTGACTTTTGCCCTAGCACAGTCGATTTTCAGGCCTTTGAGCAATTGACTTAGCAAACTTCTTCTACAAGGCTTGAAACTTGACATGGATAATCTTGATAGCATATTAGGACAATGTTGAGAATTTGGGGTCACTCGGGCTCAAGTATCTTGATGCAACATGAAATCCTTATTTGAGGTAGACTGCCTTAGGAGAGAGCTTGTCTGGCCAACCCTTGGACTATCTTTAGCAACTTGGGGATCTTTGAGAAATATGGGAGGGCAAATTTTGGGGTACAACACCGTGATTAGGCATGGGTGCAGTTATGACAATGGGAGTCTCAGGGTGATCGAATTCAATCTCCTTTGCCTCCATCAAATCCTGCACCTTATTTTTTAAGGCCCTGTAGTTGTTGGTATCATGGCCTTGACTTTCAGAGTGGTAAGGACAACGAGCTTTAGGGTTGTAGTGAGGTGAGATAGTCTTGGAATTCTTTGGAGGTTCACACAAGGCTACTCGATTGGTCTTCAATAACTGTGGCAAAATTTGAGACAATGTCATATTTATCCGGGTAAACTGTCTTACCGGCTTTTCTATTCTTGGTTGATTATTCCTTTGTTGGGTGGGTGCAGGTTTAGAGATCATGACAACCCCTACAGCTGGACGGCGTTCAGTTCTGTCCTGATTCCTTTGATGGTACACAATAGCGACCTCTTTTTTCCCAGAAAATGGCTTCCTTACAGTACTGGAGGACGCATCCTTTTGAATCTTCCCACTCCTGATTCCAGCTTCCACCCGTTTTCCTGTCAAAATCAATTCAGTGAAGCCGGCTGAGGAACTTCCAATTAGATGATTGAAAAATTCACCAGACAGGGTCCCCAGAAACATATCCACTAGTTCCCTATCAGACAGGGGATGCTGGACTCTTCCTGCTAAGTCCCTCCACTTCTGAGCATAGTCCTTAAAGCCCTCACTCGAACCCATAAACATATTTTGGAGTTGTGTATGGGTGGGAGAAAGTTCTGTGTTGTACTGATACTACTTGTAGAAAGAAATATCTAGGTCCTCCTAATTACGGATGTTGGCTCCTTCCATCTCGTAGAACCATTCTAGTTGAGTTCCGAACAGACTATCCTGAAAGAAGTGGACCCATAAGTCCTTGTCAGCAGTGTGAGGCTGGATCTTCCTCACATAAGATTGAAGGTGCATATTAGGACATAAGACCCCATCAAATTTGGCGAACACCGACACCTTGAACTTTTGTGGGATGACAACCCCAGAGACCAAACCCAACTGTTCAAAATCCAGACCCGATACCTTCCGGACTTCCATCGCATTTAAACGATCCTACAACTATTTATATTTTTCATCAGCAGGAGGATACCGCTCCTCATCATAGTCGGATTCATCATCAGATTCTTTAGGACTGGAGTCTTCCTCTCTTGTTTCCTCTTCTTGATTGTTTCCTCCCCTTGATGAAGTTATCAATTTAAAGGCATGTTGCACTGGTCCTCTGATACTCCTTCCCAAATTCACTAACCCAGTTGGCTTCTTTGGCTTCTTCTTCTCTTTAATAAGCAGGGCTTTTAGTTCTTCTTTCCCCTTGGTCAGAGCCACGATCATCTTTTGAAACAGAGCATTCTGAGTTTGTAGATCCTTCACTGTTTGTTCTAGAGCCATTGCTAAAATAAACATCAAAGAAGATGAGAAACCTGCTATGAAACTTGTCCATGAAATGATATGCATGATATGTTTATACAATGTTTTCAAGGACCTTACTCTATTTAAGCTCTTTTAAACAAAACAAAAAGAAAAACCTTTTATTAGCAAGTTTTTAAAGAAACAAAAGATTACACAAGGATAAACATTTAAAGGAAATTCCTAAGTCTCCCATGGGCGTGTCCTCTTGGTGTTGAGGTAGGTGTTGAGGTTTCTCTCTTCATGAAGATGTTTTGTTAATTCCAACACCTTCTTCTCACTTGCATAGAATTGTGCCTCAAAAGTATCTCGTTCCCCCTTGAGCTAAATCCAAGACTTTTGCAACTCTTCGAAGTTGGTTGGCATATCAGGATGGAGAATAATATAGGACTCGTCCCCTTGGATAATAGGTTATAAGATCACCAGTAAAATGGAATTGTATGGTATCATAAGACTTTATGCTCGAGCTCTCACCTATTTGAGATAAGGTTCCAAAGGGGTGGAGTTCTTGCTCCCCAAAGTCTTACTATCATTCCTCTTAACAATGCCCCAAGAGCAGATAAACCTCTAACGATAATTTTGCAAATCATCTGAGTAGTTGAACATAATACCCTGGATGAGAATATCCGGTGGACCATCTCTCCGTGGATATCCAAACTTACGTAGTGCTAAAGAAGGATTGTATGTGATACCTCCCCTAATGCCCAAGAGTGGCACATTAGGAAATTCTCCACATGGATCAATAAAAGAAATGTCTTCTTGAGAGCGAGGACACCAATGGATGTCGGAGTGAGAGAGAGACATTAGTATTTGACTCCATCTTAAGCCTAAATCATTTTGCATTATTGATCGAGGAAGGTGCGAAATAAACCACCTATATAGAAGAGGGGTGCAACACATGAGAGTTCCTCTCTTCTTCAGAGTATGAGTATGGTGAGAATGTAGGATGTCCCCGAGCAAGGTAGGAACCGGATTGTGAGCAAGAAAAATGTTGATGGAATTCACATCTATAAGTTGATCTGAATTAGGAAACAGGACCAACCCATAGATTAAGAGGGATAATACATCTTCGAAGGCATGATAACTCATAGCATCCAGAAAAATATGAGCTTTCTTCATCAGGAAATTTGCAAGGAGACCCTTAACTTCACTTCTTTTTCCCAATTGGACTCAATGTCAGATGGCTTTAAGTGCAGAGCTACGATAACATCTTCAGAAGCTGGGTCTTGTTCTAAACCAGTGAAAGGTACTCGCTCCAACATAGGTAAACCAAGTAACTTAGAGAATTCCTCCAGGGTAGGCACCAGCTGATAATCGGGGAATATGAAGCAGTGGTGCTTAGGATCAAAGAACTGGAATAAGACACTCATCAAACCTTCGGCACACCCGATGGTAACCAAACTGAGCAAGTGACCATGTCTTTTGTGGAATGATGAGTCCTCGGGGACTTTCATGACTAATTCCTTGAGCTTAGGAGGAACTTCTGTGAAGCGAATCCGGACAGTTTTTCTGCGACCTGAATTCATATCCTACAAAATAGCCAAGAGGTAAATCCAGCAGCTCCTTGAAATGGTTAGTATATATGAATGTCATGATGCTTATGATGTCATGATTATGCTAAAAATCACAGATAAACACAAGAAAAACACACAATAGACCTTAGGCTCAAATGCTTGCATGAGTTTTTAAGGTATGTACCCTCTTGAATGTTTAGTTGGCTCAACCTGTCCTATTAATAGTAATCGGGTTCTAAGGAGCCTCAATATCACTGACCTTCCTTTTAGAAATTGTTTCAGCTCCGCACCGAAGTATTACGGCCAAAAAATCCTGAAAGTCCAGCCTCAATGAGTGTAGTATCGAGTATCAACCAATCTTCGGTTGGAACCAAAGTAGGTTATCTCACTACTTCCTAATGGCTAGGATGAGTCAATTAAAGGTTATAAAGGCTAGTTAGTGCTTAGTGACACTATGGGGAAGCCTAATGTTATCCTTAACTTACTCAAGGAACATTAGTATAATCCAAAGCATCGCACTAACGTAGCCACCACTTCGTCCGTATCGGACTATGTCGTACAACCTCCATGGTTTATTTCTACTTACCTAATAAGGTGCCCCAGATCCGAGTGTAGGATCTTTTAGTAACAACCCAAGCAAACCCTTAAATATAAAGCAAGAAAACACACAATGAAGCAATTTAATAATGAACTAAATCTAAGGTAAACCCCACTTTTTATTATCCCTGGCAAAGTAGCCAGTTCTGTGATACGGTGGCAGAACCGACTGTTATATACTGGTTTTTTGCACTTTTAGTTCGCAAATGTGCGGTAAGCAAGAGTCGCCGCCGTCTTTTCTTTTATCCAACAAAGGAAAGGGTGAAAAGAACAGAAAAAGACCTTTTCGAGATTTTTTCTGAGTAAGGGGGGTAGATTATGGAAAGGGAAGGTGTTAGCACCCTTTCCATCCGTGGTTTTCCACAGGCTCTTAGAGGTTTGCTCATTTTTCAAGATGCTTTTGTGCTTTGTGTGTTTGAAATGTTTTGAAAAACGCCTTAGTACGATAAACTTTGTAATGTTTCTCGGAATAGTAGAGAGCGTATAAAAAGTGTTTGAAAAATGTCTTTTGAAAAAGTAGTTTTCCGTGTAAGTGCAAAAAAGTATATTTTTGAACAAACTTTTAATAGATATCTACTTTTATACTCGAAAAGGTTATTCTTTTCCTCATTTCCTTTAGACAGTGATATCCTACTATTAGTGAGTAGGTAGCCTTGTCTTTGGATGTTTTGAGGGACAATCGAAGGGACGTTACAGTCATGAAGGCAATTTATGGGGATGCTTTAGCAATCCTGTTATAGAGACTAGATCATTTACCAAGAAGGCAACCGTAGGGTCATCGAGGGACTATGATCTTTTGATTTTATGGGTCTTTGCTAAAGCATTCCTGCCCCATGACTTTTTTTAAAGGCAACCAAAGGGGTCGTACCTTAGAGGTGCTTGTGTGTTGTGTTTCAGTTATTTTTGTCTTTTTATTAAGTTTGCTAGTGTTTGATTTCAGTCTTTGTCATATATGTTTAGTTACTACCAATTAATATGAAAAGCAGTAAAAGGAAGATGCATAAAATAGAGGTCCTACGCTATTACAATGCTTCGGGGAGGGGATTTACATTGTACCAGGATAATGGGGGAATAAAGCAGTAAATATCCTAATTTATCTATTACACCCAGTAAACAGATACAATAATAGTAAAATATGGAATTAAAATAAACGCGCATAAAAATAGAAAAGACGTTTAAAAATCCTAAAGAAAAGAAGTCTTTTTGTTGTTTTTGGTATAAAAGAAAACAAAGGCCTAAGTCTATTTAATTTTAATTTTTAAGATAAAATATTAAAATAATTAATTTATTTATTTACAAAATTAATTTAGTTGGAAAAACAACTAGCCTAATATTTTTGTGATATTGATTTTAATATTAAAAAAAAATCAATAGAGAAATGAACCAAAAAGTAAAAATACAAATGGGGGCACCCTTCGATTGCAGGGAAAGGGGGGGCTTCGTTCCCAGGAAAATTATGGTCTTCGATTTAGGAGAGATGTGGCCTTTTCGATTCAGAAGAAATGCCTTCTTTCGATTGGGCTAAGGAGTAGGCATGACTAGCCTTTGATCCAGGGAAGGGGATTGCCCTTCGATCCTAGGGAAAGGGAATGCCCTTCGATCCAGGTAGGAGATGTCTTCTTCGATCCAGAAGGCCATGCCTTCGATCCAGAGAAGGTGTCTCCTTCGATATGGGATGCTATACCAATAGATTTAAACTTCTATTTGTGCACTTCTTGGATGTAGGCACCTTCGGTTTGGGCACTTCCTGGATGTAGGCACCTTCGATTTTGGGCTTCTGGGCTTGGCTACTTTTGTTGAGGGGTGGCTTTTGCTTGGAAAATTCTGGAAACCTTTGATGGATTTTATGGGCAGCATCTCTCCAATGTTTTTTCGTTCTCCTCTTTCTCCTTGCAACACTTGTGATCTCTTTATATAGAGGGGGTAGAGGGGACAAGAAGACAAAGGTTTAAACAGCCTTGATTGTGTTTGAAAGCCACGAATAGGAATTTGTAACGTTGGCCAAACACATGGGATCTAGTCTCTTTTTTTTAATTTTGAATGATATGTAACTGGCCTTCGAATGCCCTCTTTTGAATAGGCTGGTGGCCTCCTTCGGATGGCCTTGATTCAGCTCCTTCGAACGACTCTGATGAAGCTCCTTTGAATGGACTCTTTGGAATGCCAATCGAAGGGCCTTTGTCCATACCAATCAAAGGCCTTATTGAAATGTTAATCGAAGGACACTATTACCATGTCAATCGAAGCTGCCTTGACACAATGCCAAATCGAAGGATCCATTGCCATGCCAATCAAAAAGCTTGGCCCAGGGTCAAACGAAAGAGTCTTTCAGAATGCCAATCGAAGGCCTTGACATAATGCCAATCGAAAGGATTGTCATGAGGCCAATCGAAAGGCCTTATATCCATGCCAATCGAAGGGCTTGGCCACCATGCCAATCGAAGCATTTGGAATATAAATCGAAACAATTGGCTATAATGCTAATCGAAGAGCATTGTCCATGCCAATCAAAAGGCTCCTTCAGAATACCAATCAAAGGGTTTTTCAGAATGCCAATCGAAAGGTATTAAAAACACCACTTAAAAATTTTCCTTTTTTCCTTAGGCAAGGTTTTGTGGTCAATCATGTAGGGGAAGACCTTGGAAAACATGAGAGGGCAAATTTTAGGGTACAACAAGTACCAATACAATGCTGACCTCGCTCCAACTTGTACACAAATTCAAAGCATGTCTATGGGTTCTAGCGAAGGCTTCAAGGAATATGCCCAAAAATGGAGGGATCTAGCTTGCTGGGTACAACCTCCTCTGAATGATCGGGAAATGGTAGACATGTTCATGGGCACTCTGACATGCTCGTTCTTTAATTTGCTGATTGGGAGTTCCTTATTCGTGTTCACAGAGATGGTTTTGACTGGAGAAAGGATCGAAAGTGGTATAAAGAGTGGGAAGATCCCGATGGCTGCATCTTCTAACACTGAGAAGAAGCCATTTGCTGGTACGAGGGAAGCCTGTGTTGTGTATGGCCATAAGGGTCATAATAAGGTAGACTACCACCAATCTGTAGGGGCAATGTTGGTATCTAATTCAGGATGCATGCAATGACCAAAACAATGGGGTAATTAGTGAAGGCAAGACGAGCTTAAGAGACAATTTACCAAGATCAACATGTCGCTGTCTCAAGCATTACAACATATGTTAAGGATGAATTTGATTACGTTGATAGGACCTCATCCAAACCATAAGACTTCTTCTCCTAACTACAATCATGATGTAAGTTGTTCCTATCATTTTGGAAGTCCTGGGCATGATACTAACGATTGTTGGGCACTGAAATACAAGATTCAAAATATGATTGACGCCAAGGAGATTGAGTTCGACCCTCCTGAGACTCCCAACGTGATCACTGCTTCCATGCCAAATCATGGCCAAGATTGAGAGCATTTTTGTTCATTTGAATTCTTAAGTTATATTTTCTTTGTTTGTTCAAACAATTATTGTCATGTCAAACTTTGTTATTTCATTAATGCATTGCACATGTTTGTCTTGAATTAATTTGTTTTCATTATGCTTAAACTGCTTTCTTACTTCCTTTTTGTGATATTCAACTCTTGATTAAAATCTCTAGGCCTTTAGAGGGAGGATGACGAAAATGATACCACAATCTCTACAGTATGCTTTTGAACAGACCCCGCTGACGATGTACATGCGTTGTTTCAAATCCTAAATAGTGGAGTTATAAGGAAGATAATCCCTAGTCAACCTATTTGAGCCTAAGAAGTAGGTGTTTTTTCTTTTCACACAAATTAAAACCCTTAATCATAACCTGGGGCATGTTAGTTTTCTAAGTTAATTCATATGTGCATTCAATCGCAAGCTTATCCTTCATACACGACAAATAGTTTAGAAGATGCTCTCCAAAATACGGTGATGGTTCCACATAATAATTAAGAATAGGCAGTCATTATCTCTCAAAATAAAAGCCCGTTAAGTCAAAGCCTATGAAGGAGACTTAAGAAAAAAACGGGGGCATCCCGCTGGCTGTAATCACAAAAGAAATAGTTTAGGCAAAAGACAGGGATAGCAAAATAAAAAAAGAAAGAGGTCCTAAAAATCCTCAACAAAAAGGAAAGGTCACAAAAATGTATGCCTTCCCAAACAAACATTCAATTTCTGAACCATCACCGGAATATCATGGACAACATTCCAGAACTCAAATGGGATTCAAAATGCACAATTAACTGAGCATAGGACTGAAGAACATCACGAAGAACGGGTGGGTACAAATAAATTTTGAGCCTTTATCCTTTGTTTCTTAAACCGTGAACCAGGTCATGTTACAACCCTTAAAAGTCTTAGCTGAAGCATGGGTTAGTTCGAGAGCATTCTGTTATAAAGGTATCTTGACTCCTGTAAGGTTTGCTATAAATCATGAGTTGATATCACATTCTTGCAAATTTTGTTTTACTATAAAAAACGCATTTTCAAAAAATTTCAAGACAGACATAAGTTTTGCATTCTTTAAATGACATTGTTTGCATATGGTTAATTTTTCAAATGGCAGAGAAATTCACACAACAAATATTGAGTGAAGGAAGACCCCCTTAATGGACAGAATCACCTCAGACGGAAAAAAACATTCCCAATAACAAGCCTTTCATAATCAAGGGGCATGACATGGTGTCTAATTAATCTGGGGCGGTCAAGCCAATATGCAAAGAATCTCTCCAAAAATGCTGAATAGCCAAGGGCATATCTCCATCTGAATCACTCGGGGGCTGTTACATTGATCGAGGATTCCATCAGAAAGTCACTGTGAAATTTGAATCTTTGGTACCACCAAATTTCTTGTCTGTGCCAGTAGTATTAGATGGTGTCGGTATCATGTCTTCGAATCTTTCCATGACAGTTCTTAGAAAAGATACCTAGGAAATTCAAGACTATCAGAAACTTGATTAAACATCAGATGCACTAGATTCATCCTGAAGCAGCCCTATACAGGCTCCCACATATGAAAGGGCACATGCAATCACATAAACATTTTCTGGCATTTCTATAACACTTGTTGTCATAGACGGTGACAACTCTCCACATCCTATGAGCGCAGACAGAGTCAGAAAAATACTACGCATGAAAAAGACCCGCTAGGTGGACAGGCCTATGCAAAATTAAGGGCATCCTAGCGAACCAAAAGAGTTCGGCCAAAAATTAGGGATATATACAAAAATATTGTACACCTAGCAAGTCGAAAACCTGAAAAGGCGGCTTGAGAAAAAAAGGGTATCCCGGTGGACTAAAAACCCAAAAGGGTGGTCCAGGAAAAAGTTAAGGATTGAAAACGTACGACTATGTCCCGTCATATTGTAATTTGTTTATCAGTAGAAAAATTATCATCCTTATCAGCATTTACTAAGCACCGCTAGAGTTGGGATGCCACTCAAACCATCCACAAAGTCTCTGCATGTACTTTCTCCAGTAGGTACAGAGACGGGGGCATCTTACTAAAAAGTCGCCGCCATATCCTCAGCTTACAACCTAGTGATGTCAGGTGTTCTTGTATCCCCGACAGAACGGGAATTTTCAACTACTGCTCCGACATCAGGTTTTCCCCAGTAAAGTCATCAAACTTCTCAGAATTACCCAATAGGGTTTCACAAAATCCTCAGGCAGTGCATAGAGCTTTCCTTCCCCAAAAGATTTTATTTCTCTAACATCGGAAGATCATCTCCCATCAGTTCAGCTTCAACAAAATCTAAAGACCTACATTCTTCATCACCAACTGCAATCAGGGATTTATTTTCCCTAATTCAACAGCGCTGCAATAGAACAACTAATACATTCACATATTGCATTCATACATCATTCTACAAACGTCATAGCATCTGCAGTACAAATGCATACATCCCAATCTCATTTACTTTGAGAACGCCATTACACAATGCATTTCATACATCATGACATTGCATGCAGCTAATGCTTTACCTTTTTAGGAAAGAACAATCAATAGATATTTATCATCAATAATTTTCAACAGGTCGAGGATTAGCTCCTGAAACAAAACAGAGTAATTATCTGTGCAACCAAATACAACTTTACACGGGCTCATCATGAAGCAATCTTACACGGGTTTCTTATGACTTCCAAATACAACTTTATATGGGCTCTTCATGAAGCAATCTTACACGGGTTTCTTCTGACTTCCAAATACAGCTTTATACAGGCTCTTCATGAAGCAGTCTTACACGGGTTCCTTCTCCCTCCTTCTGAAGTTTTACACGGACTCATCCTGAGGTAACCCTGCCCAGGTTCCTTCTCTTGAATTTCCAGATGCAGTTTTACACTGACTCATCCTGAGATAACCCTATCCAGGTTCCTTCTCTTGAATTTCTAGATGCAGTTTTACACGGACTCATCCTGAGGCAACCCTACCCAGGTTCTTTCTCTTGAATTTCCAGATGTAGTTTTACACAGACTCATCGTGAGGCAACCCTACCCAGATTCCTTCTCTTGAATTTCTAGATGCATTTTTACACAGACTCATCCTGAAGAAACCCTACCCAGGTTCCTTCTTACAATCTCCAGATGCAGTTTTACACGGACTCATCCTGAGGAAACCCTACCCAGGTTCCTTCTCACAATTTCCAGATGCAGTTTTACACAGACTCATCCTGAGGCAACCCTACCCAGGTTCCTTCTCTTGAATTTCCAGATGTAGTTTTACACGGACTCATCGTGAGGCAACCCTACCCAGGTTCCTTCTCTTGAATTTCCAGATGCAGTTTTACACAGACTCATCCTGAAGCAACCCTACCCAGGTTCCTTCTTACAATCTCCAAATGCAGTTTTACATAGACTCATCCTGAGGAAACCCTACCCAGGTTCCTTCTCACAATTTCCAGATGCAGTTTTACACAGACTCATCCTGAGGCAACCCTACCCAGGTTCCTTCTTAAAATTTCCAAATGCAGTTTTACTCGGACTCATCCTGAAGCTTCCCTACCCAAGCTCCCTCTCATATATATTCTAAAACATCCCTACCCAGTTTCCTTCTCATACACTTCCAGATGAAGTCTTACCCAGACTCATCCTAAAACAACCCTACATAGGTTTCTTCTGATACATTTCCAGATAACAGTTAATTTCACTCTCCCCAGCAAATATCTGCGAAGCATGGATTTCAACTAGAAAACAACAAAATTTCATCTCTCCAATCCAAATATAACCCCTCAATAGAGCCATGGACAACTGAAGTTCCTAGACTCTACTCTCCACAAATATTTCCTCAAACAGGAGAACAATAGAAAACCATATTCCCCAGCGGACTCCTCCTCAGACAGTAGGAACAGGAATCCCCACAAAGGGACCATGTGTGAAATTGTCATCTACTTCTGATGGCATCTTTAATCCCATCTGCAACGACCCTCAGTCATCTACTCCAAATGGCACCTGTAAGCCCATTCCCGATTAGCATCAACCAACAGTGTTACTTCATGCGAGTGCAAATTTCTGGGCACTCTAGTGTTCAATCCTCTTCCACCTTTAGATCACGAAAGGCAGACAAGCCAATCTAAATCCTCAAGTTTAAGAAGATTGAACAGGGGAAGCTGTTGTACCCCAAAATTTGTCCTCCCATTTTCACTCAAGACATACTCCTAGAGGTCCTCAATTGCTCAAGGTTGACCAAGAATTGATCAGACAAATTCTCCTCCTAAGCATTGGTCTTCCAACTAGGGTTTCATTTTTAATCAAGATGTGTGAGCTCAAAAGGTATCAAATGTCTTCCATGGTCCTAATATGTCTTCAAGATTGTCCAGGTCAAATTTCATTCCTTCCACTACAAGTTTGCTCAATCAATTGCTCAAATGCTTGAAAATCAATTGTATTAGGTCAAAAGTCAATTGTGGTTAACATACAGTCAAACTTCAATATTTTTGGTAAACATCAACATTTAGAAGTGATATTCATCATTTAATAAAAGGTTGATCATGATTCTTCAAGAAATGCTCCTAATTCATCAAAAGTCAAGAATTGCTAATTAGGGTTTCTATAGGAAAAGTCAACCAAACTTTGACCAGCCATAACTTTCTCATACATTATCATAAATTTTTCCACCAAGGCTCTTTTTGAAGAGAATCCAATTCCCTACAATTTCTCTTCAGCCCTCAAGTTCAAGAAATGCATTAATTGAAAGATACAAGCTCATACATTATGGGTCCTTTCAAAAAGTTAACAAAAACACCTTTTGTGTCAAAGATCCTTACATGAACATGGAAGATCCAATTGAGATGAAACCAAAAGGATTGATTAGAGAACATCCTAAGTATCCAAAAAGTGCAAGAACACCCTCATAGGGTTAAAATTGAGAGAGATATGCATTGCTAAATTTGACCAATTTTTAGAAAAGTGCATGAAGCCAATATTGAACAAACTTGGATTTTTTTCCAAATGGGCCTATCTTTTTATGTTTGAAATTTGTTTCTAACATGGTCCATGATCTCTAAAACCATCCATGCCTTACTGGCTTATTTGTTTTATTTATTTTGATTTTTAGTCATTAAAAATTCTACTTAAATTAAATAAATAATAAAAGGGATATATAGAGATTGCATGCGTTGCTGATCAATATGGGAAGTCCAAGAAGCATGCTTTGCTGTAGAAAAACGTGTGGGACAAAAGGAGAAGGAGATCTTCTTATTTTAGCAAGTTTTGAATCAAATCCTTATGCTTTAAAAAACATGATTATAGTTGATTCTTTTGGTTTTTGTTTTAACCTAATATGATTCACTATATATACATGACAATATGCCAAGCCAAAGACACGCGCAACAACCTCAAAAGAACCCTAACATTTTCTCAAAAAAATTCAAAGAGTGGTGCAATTCGAGATTCCTCTCTCCATCCAGCTTCAGCCAAAACTAAGGTTTCCATCAACCTCCTAGAGATCTAAGCACCTCATCCCATCCATCTTTGAAGGTCAAAGCGCCCAGAATCGTCCTAGCCCGATCCTTTCACTTTGGTAAAAATCTTGGATACTTAACTCTTAATATAAACTCCTTTTGACTGCACATTCATATTGTTATTATTATTTGTGAATTTCCTAACGTGTTACATGCAAAGAACAATTCCAGAATTACAGATCACCATTGTTAGGGTTTAGATATGTGCAAGCTTCAGTTTCCATGATGCAGGACTTTTCAGATCAATTTAACCCCATGGTTGAGTTTGAAGCCTATGATTTAGGGGGGGAGGGGGTAGGGTAAATTTCTGGTTTGGAAACGTGTTATTTTGTAGGTTGGGATTTTGAAGGCGTCGGAGATGATGGTGGTCGACCACCATGAGAGGGGGTTTGACCCTCCCTGCGCTGGCATGGCTGAATAACGATTCTTGATTAGTCCACTCAAACTCCCAGGGGCCCACTGAAGGGAGCGCGTTGACAACTCAACAATTGTCTTGTTTTCATATTATAATGTTTTGTTTTATTTATATTTACGAATGAACGGAATGGTCCAGTGGTGAGAACGAAGGGTGTTAAGGCATTACAAGGTGAAAGGGCAGGGGTTCGATCCCTACCTCTTGGATTTTTCATTTTCCTAATGTTTGTTGCAGGATCCAGTATTTTGCCTCATAGCGCGTACCTCATACATCTCTAGATCCCAGCCATTGGATCTTAGTGGATCCATATCCAGCGCTCCTGGAGTGCTTCCCCGGGAAGGACCTCCAGAGAATCAGCAACATGTAATCAGGAAGGAGTTGGGCCAACACATCTGGGCCTAGCAATTTTTAGCGCCATACCCCCCAAATTGTTTCATACACCAGGCCCATTTCATTCTTTTTTTTTTAATTTACTTTATTTTATTTTTTTTAAATTCATTTTTATTTTAATCATAAAATCAACAAAAATCACAAAAAATAGACTTAGGTTTTTTTTCTTCTATATAATTAAAATCAACTATTGTAAATTAATTTAATTTAATTGATTTTAACTTCTTTTCTTTAATTTTAAATTAATTAGAAATTAGGTTAAATCTCAAATCTTTTTCATATAAAATACCAAAAATATTTTTATTAAGCAATTAGATTTTTAGGCTTTGTCAAACTTATTCCTGTCTTAATTTTTACGCGTTGTTATTTTTCATACTATTATTTTTTAATTAATGTATATGTGCACAGTTTGTAATAGTTTAAAATTAGGGTTTATTTACTATTTATTCCCCCAATTGTTGAACTTGTAAATCCCCCTCCTCGAGGCCCTGTAATAGCATAGGACTCTAACTTCCTATTTTTACTTTCTGCACTATTAATTGCTAGTAATTAGGTTTGCATGGAAAGAGTGTAAATTAAAACGATTAGATAACCCTAAATTGCAAGATAAATGAACCGAATCAATTCACTTGCACATGTTCACCCATAGAGTATCTCCCACTTCGATTGCCATTGAAAACGGTCACAATTCGCAAAATGTGAGAATTTTTAGTGGTTGTCCTTTAGTTCAAGAGATCACAAGTCCCTCGATGACCCTTTCGATGCCGCCTCGGTTAAAAAATGATCTTAGAACTTTAGGACAATTACTAAAAGTTCTTGCACATTTGCCTTAGTGACTGTAAATGTTCCTTTGATAGTCCCTCAACATCCAATGACTAGGGTTACCTACTCACTAATAGTAGGATAGCATTGTCTAAAGGAAAGGAGAAAAAGAACACCTTTTTCGAGTAGGTAGATAAATGTTAGGTACTTGCTCAAAAACAACTTTTTCACACTACACTTTCAAAAAAAATTTAAAAAACACTTTATCAACACTCTTGAGGGCTGATATAAGAGTTATCATAAAGCAAACAATTTTTCAAACACACAAGCACAAAAAGAAATTTTCAAAAATGAGCAAGTATCTAAGAGCCCGTAGAAAATACGGATGGAAAGGGTGCTAACACCTTCCCTTTCCATAATCTACCCCCTTACTCAGAAAACTCTCGAAAAGGTCTTTTTCTGTTCTTTTCACCCTTTCCATTGTTGGGTAAAAGAAAAGTTGGTGGCGACTCTTGCTTACCGCAACATTTGCAAATACAAACGCAAAACCAGTATTAATAATCGGTTATGCCACCGTATCATACCTCCTAACAATGAATCTCTAGGTTATTGGATCAAAGATTTCAAATTAACATACTTGGGCTTGAAAACATGGGTTTGGGCCATAAATGATCATTTCTCGAATCGAGACAAAATTTAGCGTTATGTTAAGCAATCGTAAGTGGACTTATATAGAAGTCGCACCTATTTTGAGGTCAGTCAATAGAAATCTTTGTGCCACATGTTTATAGAAATGATATATAGATCATTCTCCGACAACATATAGTACAAGTGAGAAATGGATAAGATGAAGGGGAAGGGGATGTGTTAGATGAAATTTTAGTTTCAAATATCGTCAACATCATTCATCCATCTAGGTGGATTTGGTTTCTCAACATATCAAAACCCTAGATCCAATGAGGTTGAAGAATTTGTCCCAAAATAAACCCCAAGTCAGTATCACATGCCATGCCAAGAATTATGTACAAAACTTCTCAATCATAAACTTTGATCAAAAGCAAAACCCTAAATACAATCCTAAGTAAAAAATTAGGTTAAAAAAAGAGGAATGTAAAAAAATCATGATAATTAAACCCTAACTTTATAAAGATCTATAAAAGTCATAAATGGGGTTTAGAGTTCTTGGATTGATGTGGATACTTGATTTAAAAATGCAAACTTTGAAACTAGCTAGCAAAGTGCTTAAACTAGAGGTGTTTTGGAAAACAATTTGTAGAAATTATGAAATCACATTTTAAAATTCAAGGAAAATGATCTTTGTGACCTCAACTCGTACAATCACTCTAAACAAATTTATTTAGGATTTTATAAGCATAGGTAGTTAGAATTTTCAAGCAATCAATGTGAATGATCAACCAAAACCCTAAAAAAGGAAATTAAGTTCAAAATTAATCTACTTAATCTAAAATTAAAATAAATTTGGTGTAAGGCCCCCTAAATTTCAAGAAAATTCTAAGGGTAAGTAAGTATATTTTTGAATATTTTTAAATGGATGGAAAATTAAAAATAAAATCAAAATTCTATAAGTGCAAAAATATTTACAACAAAACACATTTAACCAATAAAATTAATTTTCGTATCCTTGATTTTTAAAAATTAAAATAAAAAATATATAAAAATAATAGACTCTGAGGATTCATGTCATTTTTTTTATAATTTTTTGATGATCCAAAATATTTTTAATAAAATCAAGAACTTAATAGAAATAAGAGAGAGAAAATTTAAAACAAAATTCAAAATATAATAAAATAATGGTGATGGTGCGCAGAAGTGGGTCCTAGAGATTCAAATGGACCAATCGCGTGCCTTCTTCTTCGTTTAAATAACCAGAAAAACCCCTAGAACAATGTTTTTATAGTGAACTTCAAATCCATATAGCTTACTCATTTCTGCAAGAAAATGGATGAGATCTGAAGCAAAGTTGTAGATATCATGGAGATCTACAACGTGACATCAAGCATAACATTAAACGGATGCGAGTTCACACAGAAAAATAAATCACAAGTTTGCTAATTATCACTTTTTCACAAATGTTCAAAACACTAAGCAAGCTCAGATTCGCTCTGATTTATACATCAAACTTATCGTTTGGCCAGCTAAGAATGCAATAAACATGAATTTAACAATTAAAGACAGTTCGAAATGGAGATGAAAGCTCAGATCTGAACCTATGGAGTTCGAACGATTTACCTAGTGGAGGAGTTCCACTGACCCTTCAAATTGAGAAAGAAGATAATAGAAACTTGGAAAATCACTTGAGAACACTTGAAAGAGAAGAGATAGCAACGAAGAAAAAGAGCTCTTTGTAGAAATTCTGGAACCTTAAGAGGATTTGGAAGAAATTTGATAGAGAGAGAGAGAGGAAGTTTTGCTTTAGTGAGGATGAGGTGTGTGAAATGAAGAGAGAAAGCTCTCTTTTATAATCGTTGGAGTGAAGTTAAGAGCTAACAGTGGTTAATCAAAGTTTGTTGAGCAAGCTTGATCAAAAGTGTGATTACATCAGCCATGCGTTTTGTGTGTAAAGGAGGGTGAGAACTGAATGTGATACGTGTGATGAGTGAGCTGGAAGCTGGAATATGAGGGGAAAATGGGTGGAAATAACTTTTTCTACTTTAGGCCAAAACGAGGGAGGCATGTGCATGCATGATAATGCATTTGTTTGGCCTTTTTAGGCAAAAAAACAAAGGTGATGATGCAGCATCGAGGCCTACTGTGCAATACCCTCAAACAACTGCATGAAATCCTTAATGATCAGTCATGTTCTCTACTTGATATCTCATATATTTCTTGACTATTTGAACTACCATTTGGCTCCTTAGGAAGATGGTACCATGGTCAACAACTTTCATGTTGAAGAAAACAAAATTTGAAAATTGGAAGCTCCTTGAAATCAAGCTAGAAAATGCCTTCTTGGCACTGATCATGAGCATGTCACAAATATCTCCAAGTGACTTGTCATTTTTGACAATTAAAACACCCAACTTTGAGTTACTATAACTCATACTTCAATGGACCAAAAAGGACGATTTCGAGCTTGTTGGAAAGTTAGGAGAGACAACAACAACCTTGAAGTTCAACACAACTCCAAACAAATCTTTAATCATGGAGAAAATTGATCATGAATGCATACTCGTGCATTGTTTGATGAAATGTCAGGTCTGGCTGGGCAAGCCATGCGCGTGACATGCCTTGTATTCTGGGCAAAAATTCAGCATCATGTCACCTTCTTTCTATGATTATATCTTAAATGTAGGAGTTATTTTGAAAAACTTTCTGAAGCAAAATTGTACTTCACACATGTATCTTGATATTTCATGTTGAAAACTTTTCAAAACAATGAGTAACTCAAAGAGAAAAAAGGTGGTCAGTGGATGCCCATGAACTGTTTGCTGAAATCTTGGCCTGGCGCGCGCGTGACATGCCTTGTGGCTGGGCTGGATGACATATTAAAACTCCAAGTCCTAAGCATCGTATCTCCTTCTACACTTGACCATTTAATATGATTCTTAAATAAAAAATGAAGAGAAAACTTCAAACTCTAACTTTGATGTTCTCAACTTTTTGATTTGAGCCCAAATGAACACTTAAAATTATCCATGAAAAAATTAGATTTTTGTACATATTTAAAAATTTCACTAGGTTCCCAGAAATTTCCAAGCTCCATAACTTTTTCTCCTTTCACTTTTTGAACTTGAGGCCTCTAATGAAAAGTTGAAGAATTATGTATCCTTTTTCCAGGCATGTAAAGTTTGTACATTTTCAATAAAAATTGAGAAAGTTATGATTAATCAAAGTTCAGCACTATGAACACTTCCTTGATAAGTTATCTCCAATTCACACTTCCTCTTGATTTTATTCCACCATTGACCATGAAATGTGAAAATAGGGACATTGAATTGACAGTTGACCAAAAGTCGCCTTGGTCAACAGTTGACTTTAGTTGACTTCTGACAAAATGACCAATTTACCCCTTTTTGTCAATTGAACCTTTCCAAACCAAAATTGATGATAAAACTTCCAATCATAGATGCTCATGGACATATAAAGAATCATGGAATCAAGTATTGCCCAAAAATTCAGAGATTTCCTGATTAAATTCCAAACCCTAGTTTTGATCCTCTATGTTATGAGATGCTAAGATACATGCAATTGTGCCATTACCTACAAGATGATATTCAAAGAGACATATATATATATATATATATATATATATATATATATATATATATATATATATATATATATATATATATATATATATATATATATATATATATATATATATATATATATATATATATATATATATATATATATATATATATATATATATATATATATATATATATATATATATATATATATATATATATATATATATATATAAATATTTTTATGTTAGTCAAACGGATGCATGTACAATATACACAATCCAAGGTGCTTGATGATCTTTCAAAATGAAACCTAAAGATATGATGAAGTAGGAGGAGTACCCAAACCCTAGTGTGACCTTGTTGTGATTGAGTTGATATGAGATGATAGATGAATCTTAGGGGGAAAAATTGGGGTACAACACTGCCAAAACTCAAAGTACCTGACTTTGGACAATACAAGGGACTCACATGTCCAAGGAACTATCTACGCATGTATTATAGGAAGATGCATGCCTATGCTCAAGATCAGAAGCTGATGATCCATTTGTTTCTAAGACAGTTTGAGTGGAGCATCCCTAGATTGGTACATGCAGTTGGAACGGGTTCATATCCAAATAGTAGGCATGGCAAATAAACCCGCCACCGCTAGGCCCCATCCGCCCCCGCCCTAAAATTAGTGGGGAAAACTCAGTTTAACCGGGGGCGGGTGTGGTTGCGGGGAAAACCCGATTTTTATTTGCGGGTGCGGGGGCGAGTGATGCTAGTACCCACCCTGCACTTGCACCCGCCCCGCACCCACCAACTAAATTTAATTTATTTGATTTATTTTTTAATAGTTTTATTACTCATTTACATTTTTTAATGTTATAATATCATGTTTATTAGAATTTTTTTTTTTTGAAAATACAATTTAAATAAAAATATCAAACATAAAAATGCTTTTAAAATACTTAACTATTTAGTTTAATTATTGATTTTTATTTTTATTGGAAAAAAATACAAATTTTTAAAATTAATATTTTATTCGGGCGGGTGTAAGGCGGGTGCGGGGAAACCCGTTTCTTATTGGGGGCGGGGGTGGGGGAACAAATATTAGCCCCGACCGGATTTGGGGGCGGGGGAGGGTCTGGGTCTGGGTGGAGGGTGTGGGTCTGGTGTGCTTAAACCCGCCCGTGACCCGCCCTATTGCCATCCCTACCAGACAGGGGAAGATCTTGTTAACACCTTCCTGAGACAGTACAAGTACAACTTAGACATGGCGCCTAACTGGCTACAACTCCAGAACTTGTCTCACAAAAAGGAGGAGTCTTTCAAGAAGTATGATCAAAGGTGGAGAGAAATGGCAGTCTGAGTACAACCACCGCTCTTGGAGAAAGAATTGGTCGATATGTTCATGGGTACTTTACAAGAGTTGTATTAGGATAAAATGGTAGGAAGCGTCTCTTCCGGATTTTCTGATTTGGTAACCATTGGTGAAAGAATTGAAGATGGAATAAAGAGAGGGAAGATATAAGGGGAATCATCTAGTACCCCTTATAATGCAAAATGACATGTTCCCAACTTCTTGAAAAAGAAAGAAGGAGAAATTAATGTTGAGGCATCACACCCAAGGGCACAACAACCGTTAGTGATTCAGCGAGAACAACAATAGAACATGTTTAAGAGGCTTCCCAGAAAGTTAGATCCTCTCCCCATGCCATGCAGTCAACTATTTGAACACTTAGTCAAGGCATCTTTCGTAGATCTAAAACCTCTAGCTCCTCCAATTAGGGCACTCCCACCGAGGTACGATGCAAATTCCAAGTGAGAGTATCATGCCAATTCTCCAGGGCATAATATAGAAAAAATTTGGGCCTTCAGACATAAGATTCAATATTTGTTGGATTCTCAGGATATCACTTTTGATAAGTCGAACATCAAAATAAACCCTACCAACTTTGGGGCAGCTAGACAAGTAAAGGCCCTGATAAACCTTCTGAAGTAATATCTGTTGGAGTGTGATGAATCTTTTGGAAAAACATTACAAAAATTGGTGGATCAAGGGATAGTCCAATTTGGGAAATTCCCTAAAGAAGAATATGTAAATGCGATCGAAGGAAGTACAAAGAAGCCATTGGTAATTCCTTGCCAAGTGTCGAACCTTAATAAGAAAACTCTCGTAATACCATGGGGAGAGTCAACAAAAGCACCAGTGATGATACCAAGACATACTTTAAGGATACCAGTGGTTCCAAAGACTACAATGGTGATTAGGGGACCATCTCCCACCCCTTACGGAAGTGACAAAGTAGAACCATGGAGTTATGATTATACTATATATGTCAATGGTTTAAAGCAAGAATGTGAGCCATCGACAAGTCAAGGACCTGCAATCTCAAATATAGTAGAAACAGGGGGCGATACTCGTAGTGGTCAAATCTTTGGCTTCGAATCACAAAAGAAGAATAATGATGTGGTGAGAAATAAGAATGATACTTTGGTAAAAGATAAAGGAATAGTTATATTGGAGGCAAGTCAAGAACAAGAACCTCCAAGCAAGAATTTTACTGATCAAGAGGCGGAAGAATTCTTGAAAATGATTAAAAGAAGTGATTATAGGATAGTGGATCAGCTTCACCAAACCCCGACCAAGATTTCGATACTCTCGTTGCTCCACAACTCAGAAGCACATCGAGACTCTCTAATGAAGGTTCTAAGTTCTGCTCATGTCGCAGAAGAGATTACAGTAAATCAGTTTGACAATATTGTGGAAAATCTAACATCTGGATCATATCTAGGTTTTAATGACAGTGAGTTTCCTCCATAAGGCAGAGCTAATAACAAAGTGTTGCACATCTCTATTCACATAGGTACTACAAGCCTGTCCAGGGTACTCACCGATACTGGTTCTGCCCTCAATGTGCTACCAAAATCCATCTTGATGAAGTTAACACTAGATGGTGTTGTTATAAGACCAAGTTCTACGATAGTTAAAGCTATTGATGGTTCTCAATGTTCAGTATTTAGAGAAGTGGATCTTCCTGTCAAGATCGGGCCTCATATATTTTATATCACTTTCAAGTCATGGATATAAAAGCAGCATATACATGTTTACTTGGACGACCCTGGATTCATGCAGTAGGGACAATCACTTCAACTTTACATCATAAATTGAAGTTCCTCGTTGAAGGAAGATTGGTTATAATCGACGATGAAGAGGACGTCTTTGTAAGTCACATAGAGTCCCACATATATATCAGTACGGAAGAACACTGCATAGAAACACCATTTCAAGTCTTATAGGTTGCTTCAATGGTAACCCTACCAGTTGAAAAAATCAAGAAACCTACTGTGACTTCATGGAGATATTTGCAAATAGCTATGGAAAATGGTACCTCAAAAGGTTGGGGTGAACTCCTGTAAATACCTGAGAAGAAAAATCGTTTTGGTTTGGGCTACGAATTATTAAAGGTTACTCCAAAAGGAAAAGCACGGTTTCCTCCCATCCAGGAGACCTTCATCAATAAAGGATTAGAGCTTGGCGGACAGGTGGAAATGATATCTAACAAGAGCAACATCAAAAGGGCATCTGACTTCATCCATGAATGCGCCCAGGCCAAGAACTCAAGAATTGGACAGTTGTGGAGATTCCAGAGATCTTTTTCTTTCCAAAGTAATTATTCTTATTTTTTCGAAAGAACTTATGTCAAGACCGAGGCATAGGGGTAACTTGTAAGGGTCTCCCAATTTGTTTTAGACATTATTCACAATTAAAAAATGGAAATACTTTTTTCCATATGCATTTTCCAAATTCACATACTAAAACGGCACCAAAACATGATAAATGTGCATATCCATGTCTAAAATCCCTGATAATGTTACTACTGATATCTGATATAATTTTGATGCACCCATAAACCAAGGGGAAGAGGAAGATGGTGAAGATCTTGAACTCTCTGAAGAATTGGTGAGGGAGATAGAGCAAAAAGTTGACAATATACAACCATACCAAGAATCAATTGAGACAATTAACCTTGGTACAGAGAAATATCTGAAAGAGATCAAGCTAGGGGAAACCTTGGAGAAAAGCGTCAAAGAAAGATTGATCAAGTTGTTACATGAATATATGGATATATTTTACTGGTTTTACAGAGACATGCCAAGATTGGATACAAATATTATGGTATATAGAGTACCTCTGAAGGAAGGTTTCTCTCCAGTTAGATAGAAACTCAGAAGAACTCGTTCAAACATATCAATAAAGATTATAGAAGAGGTCCTTAAACAATTTGACGCATGGGTTCTTAACGATTGTAGATTATCTACCTTGGATAGCTAACATTGTTCCAGTGCCCAAGAAGGACGAAAAAGTACGCATGTGTGTAGATTATTGGGATCTAAAGAAAGTAGGCCCCAAAGACGATTTCCCGTTACCTTACATAAATTTTTGGTGGATAATACAACTCAAGCTTCGTTATTCTCATTCATGGATGGTTTCTCAGGTTATAATCAAATCAAAATGGCATCCGAGGACATGGAAAAGACTACTTTCATGATATCTTGGAGCACTTTTTGTTACAAGGAGATGCCTTTCGGTCTAAATAATACAGGGGCAACTTATCAACGAGCTATGGTCACATTATTCTATGATATGATTCATAAATTAGTGGAGGTATACGTAGATGATATGATCGCCAAATCTCATACAGAGGAAGATCACATTGAACATTTATAAAAGTTATTCGAACATCTGGGAAAGTTTAAACTAAGGTTGAATCCAAACAAGTGTACATTTGGGGTCAGGTCAGGCAAGTTTCTAGGTTTTATTGTAAGTCAGTGTGGTATTTAGATAGACCCTGACAAAGTAAAAGCCATACAAGAAATTCCAGCTCCGAGGATAGAAAAAGAGGTTCATGGTTTCTTAGGACAGTTGGATTACATTTAAAGGTTCATATTGCACCTAACTGCTACGTGCGATCCTATATTCAAATTACTGTGAAAAGATCAGACGGTGGTGTGGAATAATGATTCCCATAAAACCTTTGGGACAATAAAGCAATATTTACAAGAGCCACCAATCTTGAAGACACCAATTCCTGGAAGACCACTCATCATGTATCTAAGTTTCCTTTTTGAGGAATCAAAATTACCATAGTTCGACTCACATGTTTTTTGTTTGTTTTTTGTTTGTTTTATGTTTTTTTATGAACAATGTTAATTCCGCCTTCTACCGCAGCTCGACCTTTGGAGACTCACGCGTTGGCAAAGAAGTAAATTAACATGTCCTTACCTGAAAATGGTTTTGAGTTAGCCCTCAAGGCAACATGCCACATTTGATTGGTTTGTGTTTTGTTACCTTGAAAATGGTTTAAGGATAATTGGCATGTTTTATAATTTGCTAAGAAAAACTAAGTTTTAGTTTTAAATGCATATGCAAAAGAGGAAGAAAAGAGTCTACGAGGGACTAGCCTATTTCTAATCCTAATGTTATCATACAATGGTAGTCCTAAGATTTGGATTAACGCAAGGGAAATCTCTACCTAGTGTTAGCATGCATGGTTTGCAACCTAAGGTCTAACTTGCATCTGAAAGGAACAAGCATATCATAAGGGAACATGGTATATAAAGTAGTAAACAAGCTCGAAAGAGAACACACATAAAATGTTAAAGAAAAGAAGTGAAATGCATTAGTCAAGGGGAGCGTATCACCCAAGAGAAACAAGCGGGAGTGAGATGAAAAAAACAAAAATATGATATCCAAAGCGACTGAACACCTAACCAAGATATAGAAGATCGAGGTAGGCAATAGAAGACAACATGAATAATCACGGAGTGTCAGCATCGACAAATGTGAACTCCCGAAAAAGCGTGGGGGTTTGATTACGAAACCCTTTTCCACTTGACAACTCGATAACAAGAATAGGCACAAATCTGAAGCATCATGGTGCGTCACGAGATAAGGATGACACATACGAAATTGTGGGGATTGATTGATAACTCCTTCCCGCTCGCCTCCTTTTGAGGACTTCAATAAGGGATGTGGGAATAATGCGGGCACAAATGTAAACATACATGCAGAATACCTACACAAAGGTAGGGTTTTAACCAAACCACACACAAGTAGCACACAGTGGCAAATAATGCGGAATTGCCCTAAACAGGTCCTTAAATAAACCAGAGGGGTTCTTGACATGATCAGCAATAGAGACCCATGTCATACATCTCTACCCTATTTCTCATGGCAAGGAAAGCAGTAAAGCCTTACTTCTCATGATGTCTAGAATAGCGGTAAAGAAATGTGATAAAGTGTGGGAAATATAAAATTTGTAGTCACGACTACCAAAGCAAGCAAATTATCAAAATCATACGAAAGAGACGGAGAAGCAAGGAGTACGCATCGAGCAAGCTTCACCAAGAAACAAACAAAGTTAGAAATAAATCCAACTAAGGTGAATGTGTGCCATGGAAGCACCACATATGACAATGTTCCTGCAAAGCATCATAAAATATTATACACATCCGGACAGCATATAACACAATATGATTAATAAGTGTTTCTCATTTAATGAGAAATGAAAGTGTGTCGCATCGGAAGCGGGCATAAGCTAGTGTTTCCCAATCACATAATCACCATTTTGGTATATGATTGGAAATGCCACAATGTACCTTGCACCATTAACAAACATGTTAAAAAATAACAAGGAAAAACGGTATGAAAATGTGCAAGAAAACTAATTTGATGGTTAACCAATGAAGCGTAATAAGTAAGCATGCATCGAATGGTAATTATTGCACAAAAATTCTACACTAAGAAGGGTCAAAAACCTGCAGTAAAACCGCGTTAGAAAAAATTCTGCATTACAGTGTAAAATGCATTTTGGAAAATAGGCGTCTGGAAAAATATGCTCGGAACATGATGAGATTTTCTCGGTAAATTATAAACATGCTTAGGAACTCAAATGCATAATCGGTTCAATCAAAAAAGAAGTGGAAGCAAGACTTCCAGGAACGGTCCGTTTGAAATGTAGTAAAAAAAGTTGCTTGGAATCGAATGAAACCTGTGTAGAAACTTGCGAACAGGCCAATGGATTCAAAAATGAACTCGTTGGAATTAATTCCGCCCGGAAGTGGGAATTTTAAGCAAATTTCGTCGGCTGGACAATAACTTTTCAGTAAAAAAAATATATGTTCGAAACTAGCTGAAAAGTATACCAACAGCTCTGGGATCATCAATAAAGTCAAGTTACATTACTAAAAAGTGTTAAAACTCATCACAGTTAGGAAGTTAGAGCAAAAATGAATTTATGTCGTAAAATTGTAATTTTCCATGAATTGTGACATTTCTCATTAAACTCAAGTTTTGAAGTGTGAAATGTGGTTTATGAAACATCTTGAGTATATTAGAGATTATCATAACTCATGGAAATGGCAAGAGTTAGCAACTTCGATGTTAACAAAAAAAAACTCATGTTATGTCAAAGTATGAAAATGTCATGAATATGCACATCAAATGTTAGTAGCATTAAGAGAAAACTACTCTATGTTAGTGAGTAATGTTATGTTAATAGGGAACTATGTATACCAACATAACAAAATACAATTACATGTTATTAAAATTTAGTGTTAATGTATAAACTTGAATGTTAATGAGAGTTAGTAACAAAAAGTATGCATTGAGGCCTTAATTAAAGTAACTCTAAGCATTGATTTTCAACTCATGAGACTAATTGAACAACAACACGTTTTTGATCAAATTTTTGAAATCGAGAACTCGACATAGTCTCATGAATCATTAACCAATTCCAAGTTTCTCTAACATTTTTCTATCAATTATCAAATTAGAGTTAAAAATTAGAATTAAACTACTCTATGTGTTCGTTTATGTGAATTCTTAATCTATGTCAATTATTGAATCAAAATTAACATATGGCATCAACACAAACACCTAGTGTGCACCTAATTTCTACATTAAAGATCAACAATACAACTCCATAATTCTTTTTCCAATTTAACAATTCTAACCAAAACCTAACCTCCAATCTCAATTCAATTCACCAATTACATTTCAAAAGTCAATAACCAAATGCAATCAAGTTTCAATTATGAGAAAATAATGGAGTTTACATTGAGTTTACCTCTTGAAGATGAGAGGAGTTTGTACAAGAGGAGGGTTCGGAATCAGATGCAAAGTGGAGAGTGAGTGGGGAGCGAGATTCAAGGAGGAAGAGGGAAGTGACTTTCCAACTTTGTGATTCTTGATCTTGAGAATTGGTGAAGATTGTTGAGAATTATTGATGATCTTGATGAAGAGCTTGGAAGAAAAGTGAGAGAGAAATGTTTGATCCTTAAGAGAATGAGAGAGAGAATTGTAGAGTGTTTTTTGAGATTGATGATTTTCTTTTTTGATATAAATTGGTGTGAATGAGAATATATAGTGTGGGCTTATGTGAGTGGATTTGGTTAATGGACCTCAAATAATCATAAACACTAATGCAGATTTTTTAATTCACTTGAGTCTGACACGTTCAGGTCAAATTCACAGGGGCCTCAGTACAACTTTTGAGGTTTAAATATAAAACCAAAATGTAGCTAATGTTAAGAATGACCTTGTTTCCGAAGATAGGCTCAATCAGATTAACGGTGATTTTAATTATGAATTTTTAAAGTTTTGCCTCAGACAACTTTAATTTCCAGTTCAGGATTTTTAGTGCATCACGGGCGAAACATATGAAAAACAGAAGCCTTATGGATATCGTACACGCGTGGAATGTGAAAGCAAAATGAAGCTAACAAAATTTTTGAACCAATGCCGCCAGAACCAACGCGATACGACAAAAATTGATCGTGATATGAATTTTTAAATGTCGCCAAAAATAATATTTGTCACTATTCTTATACTGAAAGATGAAATGTAAATGACATTGAGATGGAATTTAGGCCACCGAAACGGACGTTAAACAAAGAACAATGAATTTATTATGAATTTATTGGCATTCAAAAACTTCACCTTCAACACAGTTTTCACTATATTTTCCCTTGTCCATCTTTCGAAGATTCGCCCGTTCGGGGATTTTTCTTAAGGAATTGGCTTTTGGTTTGAACATAAGAGTTGGATAGGACATCAAGATAGACTTTCCGATATAAAGCCCACTCCGAGAGGATAAACCAGATCGGACTTAGGATTTTTTTAATATCTGCAAGACGGTGAAACGACATTTAATTCAAGTTACCACCTTCAAGTAAATAAATTTCTTGGAAGCTTTCTTCATAGAATTAGTCCTTGACCTGAACATGAGGGTTAATAATAAAACCGAGAAGTCTCGGTACTTGAGGAATCCTCTAAATATGAGGAATCAAATCCAAGTTATAAATTCCCAAATGTAGGGGGAATAAGTAACCAGAAATTAAATCCAACATTGCTTCAGAGAAATCAAATTATTCAGAGACGTCCTGCTCACAATTAATTTCCGGCATGAACACATGATAAAGAGAATACCAAGACAATTCATATGCTTGAAGAATCAGCTCGAGACGATACACCAGTTACAAATTGTGAATTCTCAAGTCCGAACCAGTAAAACGCTATTTTTTTATTCACATTGTTTCAAATTTGCCAAAACGCCTGATTTCTTTGCAATAAACCTCAAAAATAAGTTCTCTGGCCCATAGTCATTGATACATGCAATGCCAAATGACCTATTGGAGAATATGCATATGAAAAATGCAAGATACATAAGCCAGGTAGTCCTTAAAAAGGGGTAGGGAAAATTTGGGGTATTACAGTTGCCCCTATTTAATCATCTTAAACATGAAAGTACGATTGGTGTTCGAGGTAGAAGATGATTAAATACCAATGCCAAAAAAAATTTCGGAGAGAAAGTGTGAGTATTTATTTTTTTTTGTTATATCTGTTGGGGAAAACATTTGTGATGTGAAAGCGCGACTGAATATTAATAATCTATATTGGGCGAACGATGTCAATACAAAGTTTTCAAGGAGGAAAAGTTTCTATGGTGAAAGAGGTGGGAGGATAGGATATCGGCATAATCCATAACTCGAAAGGATAACAAGGTAGGATAGCAGGACAATCCACGACCCAAGAAAGGACATCAAGAGGAACGGTATCAGAATAACCCGCGACCCGAAACAAGATGACAAGATTGTGGGATATCAGGACAATCTGTAACCTATGGAAGAACATCAAGAGGGGAGGTATCAGGACAACCCGCAACCCAAAAAAAATGACAAGATGGTGGGATATCAAGACAATCCGCGACCCATGGAATAATATCAATAGGGGAGGTATTAGGAAAACCCGTGACCCGAAAGGATGACCTAAGGGTAGGATACTAAAACATACACCCCAAAAAAAGTGACATCAACAGGGGAGGTATCAGGACAACCCGCGACCCAAGACAAGACATCGAAAGAGGGTAAGATCTAAGGACGATCCCTGATCCCGAAAAAAAAAAGGTCAATAGCTAGAATTCTGATAGTTTCATATGCTAAATAGATACCTAACCGAAAAAGGAGGAGAGGAACAACAAATGAGAACTGACTACCAGGCAAGAACTGGATTTAGAATTGATTGTCAGACGAGAACTGACTACAAGACGGGAATTCGATTTAGAATTAATTATTAGACAGGGACTTACTACTAGATGAGAAATGGATTTTGAATTGATTGTCAGACAAAAACTGAATACCAGACGAGAACTGGGATTTGAATTAATTGTCAAACGGGAACTAACTACCAGATGAGAACTAGGGTTTGAATAAATTGTCAGACGAGAACTGAATACCAGACGAGAACTGGGTTTGAATGAATTATCGGACGGGAACTGACTACAAGACGAGAACTGGGATTTGAATTGATTATCAGATGTGAACTGACTACCAGACGAGAAGAGGGCTTGAATTGGTTTTTCAGACGGGAACTGGTATCAGATGAGAAATGGGTTTAGAATTAAATTGTCAGATGGAAACTGACTACCAGATGAGAACTGGAATTTGAATTAATTGTCAGACGAGAATTGTCTACCAGACGAGAATTGGGTTTTGAATAGACTGCCTGACGGGAACTAACTACCAGACGAGAACTAGGTTTTAAATCAATTTCCAGACAAGAACTGACAACCAGACGAGAATTGGGTTTTGAATTGATTGTCAGGCAGGAACTAACTACCAGAAGAGAATTGGGATTGAATTAATTGTCCGACGGGAACTGACTACCAGACGAGAACTGGGTTTTGAATTGATTGTCAGATTGGAACTGACTACCAGACAAAAACTGGGTTTAGAATTAATTGTTTGACGGGAACTTACTACCAGACGAGAATTGGGATTGAATGAAAAGCTATTGATTTTGCTGGGAATTCGGGAGGAAAATAAACACTAATGAGTGTTTGGAAAGGCTGGCGCGAACGAGTGTTTGGAAAACTAACATGGACGAGTGTTTAGAAAACTGACACAAACGAGTGTTTGGGAAGCTGACACGGCTAGCTGGATATCATGATGTAACGAATGATGTCATCCAATGATTTAAGAGCTATATCCTCTTGTGGGGATGTATTTATGTCTTTGAAGGATTTAAGTTTTTCGTGTAAGGTACCCGATCTGGCTATGCTTCGTATGCGTGTTTGAATTTCTTTTACCGCAAAGATCCATTCTGATGGATCGGCTACGCGCCTTTTAAATATGCAACGTTATGCAGTGATAACTATTTTCAATGCAAAGAAATAGAGTTCATGAGGATAAGCGAAGGCTCGTTAGGAATAGTTTCTCATCACTGGGGATGAAAATACATATCGGCATTGGAAAACTGCAGTACCAAAGATTGTTGGGGATACTGATAAGAATTTGCACTAGGGAGCTCAAGATACCGAAGACTATTGATAACTCTGTTGAAGATTGGATTGCTGAAGAAGTGAGTTTACATGAACGCCAGTGAATTTCGAATCATATTGTCGGGGAAGAGATAATCTGGCCCGACTTCCCTACATCATGAACCGTCTAGAGGATGGTAGAACTGAATATGCCGAGGAATGGGTATTTAACACCATATGGACCTCTTCGAATATATGCCACAAGTTTACGCCACACTGGGGAATTACCTCTTGAATCACTTGGAGTTGAAAAGATGGACATGGGTACCTGTGAATGCCTCAGTTTACTCCAATAGGGAAAGTCTATAGGACAGTTTTGCGGAGATTTTATGTTGAACCACACGAAACCCCTCGTTTCTACAAAGTTTACCCTGTTGAGGAATTGCCTCTTAAATCACTTAGGGATAAAAAGATGGGCATGAACATCTGCAAATGCCCCGGTTTAGCTCTGTAAATGCCATGATTTACTCCACTGGGGATGCACTTGCACGGGCTAAGTCAAATGGCGACTCTGAACTTTCTGAATTCACTTGGGGAATCAGGTTTGAAATTGTTTATAGTAGATAAAGGAGACTTCGCACACTGACCCGGTCAGGGTGACCGTTATGATGCTTTTAGCTTTATTGTAGTAGTATCATACAACATAATTGGCTTAAGAAGCTTTGCGAGTATGAATGAGGAATGCCCTTGTCTGTGGGATTTTTGAAAGAATCTGTGATGAATAGAAGACCTGAATATTTGTGGCACAATAAGAAATGATATGGCCTGCCCTAATCTCTTAAGTCACGAAATAAATTGTCTCTGATTACAGATTTCTTGGAGATTTGTCGAATCTCGACGTGATTGCCTTTGGTTGGAGGAATTCTGAATAGTTTCTCAACGTGATAGACTCTGGTTGATGGAAACTTGAATAGATTTATCATTGTGATAACCTCTGATTTGACAGCTTTGAGGGAATGCCCCAGATTTGGTTGAACTCAGAGAGATCGAATCTTAATTTGATTGCCCCAGATTAGTGGAATATGTTAACTTCATCCCTAAAGGGTACTCAGATTGTAACACACCAAGATTATTTTGCTTTAACAGAATATATGGTTAACGTGCCCCTAGATATGTCATTTCTCTTGTGACAGCTGACTTTTGCTTCAACAGAGTATTCAAGCCTCTCTTCTCTTACAAGATTGAGCTCTTTAATAATGTTTATTGTGTAAACTTACTTGATGTCAAGCAGTTGTCTTATATGCAGAAAAATGTTTATTATGAGAATGGTAATTCTAATGCAACATGTATGTAAGTCTTGAAGTTTGAAAAAACTTTGAATGAAATGGTGTCACAACTCTGTTGTGAACGAATCACTAGCTAGAGAGAAAAATTTGCAAATTATTTTTCATGAAAGATAAGGCAAGCATATGATGCAAACACAGATATTTAAACATACCTCTTAGGAGTCAGTTAAATGCTATCTCGTTGTGGCATGCTTTCGAAATGACCCATGCTTCAGTTAGGACTTTTAAGGGTTATAACATGGCCTAGTTCACGGTTTTAGGAAAGGATTTAAGGCTCAAAATTATTTGGTGCCCACCCATTCTCCATGATGTTCTCCATTCCTACCTTCTGTTAACCCGTTACAAGCATTCATCTCTTAAAAGAGGAGTTTGCGATGATCAAGGAATCATAGGGGTTTCATGGATACGACAGTCACTAACCTTTGATTTTGGTGTCTGATTACACAACCTTGTCCTTTTGATAAGGATTTTTATTGGCAATCCTTTTCTCGTATTTTAGGCTTTTCAATTTCTTTCTGGTTTCCCTAACTTTTTCCTGGACAAATTCTTTTGAATTTCGATTTGGAAGTCCAGCGGGATGCCATAAATTTTGCCTAAGCGACTTGTTTTCAAGTTTTGACTTAGCGGGGCTTTTTTTTTCTTTCTTATTCATACTTTCCATTTTGAACAAGTCATTGATCTTCACGTCGTCTTTGATTTGTTGGAAGTAATTGTGACTGTCTAAGTCTTTGATAGATGAGGGATAGCCATTGTTGTATCGTCATCTTATATCAACTTCTTGATGTGTGAGAGATACTCATTGGGGTATCGTTCTCTTTGATGCACGTTGCTGATAGATGAGGCATAACCATTGCGGTTTTGACTTTCTTCAACCTTTTAAAGGATAACCATGGTTGTATTCTTAGATGTGCACTATTGATGAGTTCTAAACACATGATCAAATTAACCGAATACTACCCACCCAAGGGTTAAAACACAACGCCATATAAGGGAATAGACAGCATTTTTTTCCATAGACAGCACTTATAAGTGTTGCCTATTCCTGCGTTGTTGTAACCATAAACATCGCTTCTTGTCTATGTGAAAACACTGCTTAATGTAGACTTTAGACAATGCTTTATTGAATAAGCTCTTTCTAAAGGCCCTTATAGGCAGCGCTTTTAACATTACAAGCGCTTTCTTGAGTGTGCCTATAGCAGCGCTTTCACTTTAGAAAGCGCTGTGTAATGTATTTTTTTCTCCTTTTTTATATTTTAGGCAGCGCTTTATTTTGAAGCGCTTTCTAAAGTCCCCTTTAAGGCAGCGCTTGGTATTTCAAAAGAACTTTTTATTCCCCATCATAGGCAGCACTTTTTAGTTTAAAGCGTTGTCTAATGTTCACGGATTTTTTTAATATATTTAGCTTATATTTTTAGCGCCCTGAATAGATAATCACTTAAAATTTAAGCGTTGTCTTTCAAATTTGCACCAAATTTTATAAATTTGAAGCTTCAATCCATAAGTATGCACCAAATTTACATATTTATATATACAACTTTAATCCAATAATTTATATATATATATATAAATGGGATACAACTTAAAGAATTCAACAACTTATGTATACATAAATTTAAATATTAACATATACAGCTTTATAAACCAATAAATATGCATCAAATGTACGTATTATTATCTTCTAGAGCTACTATATTCTCTACTATCTTCTCTATAAACAACAATAATGAAGAATCCTATATGCACCTACCTGAAACAAAACCAACAAAGGAAGATATATATCCGAACCAAGCTATATATATAACACTTAAATCTTATAACTGTTATAATTTAACACAAATCAATGTAACAAAAACAAATCAAGAATCCGTTATAACCCACCATTAAAACTTCCCCGATTCATACCATGATACAAACAAAATTGTGTTTGAATTTAAATCTGATACCATCCTAACTAACCTTCCACATAACAACAGCAATATTGCAACAATTTATCACACTATGATGATATAGTATCTCATAAAAACTCAAACTTATATATACTCAAAATTCTCATCAGTGAAAGTGTCACAATACCTTATAAAATTCTTATCTCAATAGTGTATTGACACCAATCCTCCTTAATTTCATCCAAATGATCTTTCGAATAAGTAAAAGACTTGTATTCATCAAAGTACTACATAATATAACATAATATGATTTAGTTAAAACTAATTAATTAGATAAAATGTGTTAAATATATTAAAATAAATCATAAGTTAGAAACTCATACCATGGTTTGAATCTCTATTTGATTCAAAAGAATAATTTCTTTCATAAACCTCAACATGAAATAACCGCAATCTATACCATTACGTTGACGAGGATACTACACATGGAAAAAATATATATAGTATCATCACTAATATAATCACTAATATAATCAAAATTGTGAAAATATACCTGCACTATAATCCATGTAATGTTGTTTTTCTTACTCTTAGGTACTTGAGTATCTATTTGTGATCTAAAAATATGTATAACCCTAACAAAATATAAATGAATATTTAGATAAACCTCACATAAAAAATAAATAAGTATACAAACGAAGATTTTTAGAATAATCTAACTTACGTATCAACCATCTCCTTCATATTTGGGTATTTTGTCCAATCGGCTTCTAACGAATCCAAATAATATACAACTTCTCTTATTGGATTAATCATAACCAACAACCAGTGTCTACTGTAAGATTAACAAAGGTTAGATGGAAACTTTCTACAGAATGTCAAAACACGAAAAATTATAATAGATGAAGTTTGAATGAAAATCTTACCCATTGTCAGTATTAAATGGAAAAAAAAACAATTTTTCTGTATCTTTGTTGGTCATAAATGTACGGACAAAATAATCTTTGACATCATCTGATCTTTTTTCGAATAATAGTGCGTTGATATTGTTTGGAGATAAGAAAGAGAATCTTTGGTACAATTGATGTGGGCGCATCAAGTTGGTATACAAGAAACTTAAATAAAAAAATCATTAACATTAAGACCATTCATTGAAATGAGTAGATAAATTTTTCATTAAATTAAATAAAGTTGATCGGAAATACCTGATGTATGTATTGACAACACCGAGGCCTAATTCTTCATGTCTAAGAACTTGATCCACATCCTCTTTACTTATTGTTTCGTAATAGGAAAAACCAAAAATACCTTCCTCCATAGGTATATTACGAGCACATTCTTCGGCCAAATCTGAAATTCCCATTAATGTTTGAAGGCACGATCTATACCGAGAAGTGGGATTTTTTCTATCCGCAGACTTTGCCACATCCTTTTTTTGTGCGTACATGTTGCCAATTTCAGGCTTCTTACTCATATTGACTTGTTGCATGTCTTTAACATGAATATAAATATCAAATGCATATAATAAGTTAGGTGAAGTATAAGATCATGAATTAACTTTTTCTATGAATAATATATATAAATTTACCTCTTTTTTGGAAGCAACTGACTCGGTCTTCTGCTTAATCCCCTTTTTTTTATTTGGATTTTGTGGGAGTTTAACATTACCATGAAAAAAATGTATGTTAAGTGGTCATAAAAAAATTGAATACTCAAAGTCTCATAATAGTTTCTAACATACCTCGTCATCTATGCAAATGAGGCTTGACGGTCATGCAACATAAGATCCTATTGCCTCTCCCACCAATGTTGCATCTGAAATATCGTTAGGCAACAATAATGGTGCATCCCTCTCTAAAGCAATATCAATTGATACTTTCAAAAATTCAGCAGGGAGCGGTTTATGGTGAAGTACTTCTCCCAAGGTGTTATGCACTTTTTCCTTGCCAACCAGGCGATAAGTCGGTGACAGTAAATATAGTTGACAAGGTGAAATGCCCTAAACTAATAATAAATATGAAATTTTTAATGTTTATATATGTCAATTAAAAAAGTTGTGCTAATTTATAATAATATATGTTACCTCGGGAATTTTCTATTGGAAATCACAATTGGTACTATCTTTGTCACTAGTATCCTTGAACCCTGAACCTTTCCTTTCTGACATGTATCTTTCTTTGTCCTTTTCCAACTCACGAACTTTAGCTTTTAATTTTTCTAACTCTTCCATCACTTTTTTATTACTCTGACCTTTCCTCTTTTGATGGTTACCCAAAGATGTTTGAGTCACCCCGAATCCCTTACCCCTCACACGACTAGTACACTCAGGAACATTTAATACTCGACTAAGTATGCTCCTGCAATCATGGTCTTCAGCTTGAGTTAAAGATTGAGATATACTCTCTTGTAATTCATATGCATGACAAAATAAATTAGTGGTGATTAAACTCATAAATTTTGTATTTTAATAAACTTTTCATTTAATTATAGGAATATTGATATACTAACACATTTATTTGAAGCACATCTTCCTTAACAACTCCATCCTTACGCACTTGGGCAGCCTTCCACAAAACATGTTTCGGAAGAGATGTTTCTTGACTTTTCTCCTCTTCTAACTACACATTAAGAGAAACAATAAAATCAATAATAACATATGATGACCAAGTATATCATATCATTTATATATATTTACCAATCTTTGTTGCAAGCGTGCATATCCCATACGCCTATTTCTGTATGGATACAGGGGACTTGATGCTCGTTGGCGATTCACGCCACTCACATCCTGAAAATCGGAGGTTCTTCTTTTTTCTTTGAAGGTTTCCCATTCTCCAGGAGAAATCAAGCCTGCATACGCCTTTGGAAGTTCTGCATCGATAAAATTGTTATCGGCATCCCTAAGAAACTTGTTTGTCAAAAAAGATCGAAACCCTCTAAGTCTTTTTCTGGCCAATTGAAGACAATATGATTTTCGATCATCATCAATATTAAAAGACCTCTACAAAAAACATACATAGAGTGCGTTAGTAATTAATATACATAAGCGTCAACAAAAACGAAATACATCTCATATCGCACCTGTATTTCAGTCCATATTTTTTCTTTAACGGGTTTCAACTCACGCCTTCTCCAATCATCACAAGTGATTGGAACTTCTCTCCTCACAACGGAACAATGTAACTTGTCAACATTGGAACGTTAGGCTCAATTAGTTGTTTGTCTTCATTCCAATGTACGTCAAATTTGATACCTTTATCTCTTGTACAAATTATTGACTTTATAATTGTTATTCCTCGTCTAATATCATTCTGCACATCACGAGCTGATTCATTTCCATCGATATTAGAAGCGGGATGTGATTTCTCCTCATTAGTATCTATTTCACCTATAATATTAAATAAAAACATAAACACCATATAAAATTCAAGTAGCATTGAATGAATAAACACAATATAAAAACATGTACACAATATAAAACCATAAACACAATATAAAAACAAAAACACAATTTTATTGAATGACATAACATATAACATTTTACTAGTACCTTTTTCACTAACATCTCTTTCGTTTCTTAGTTGGAATATGAATTACTTGGATCTTAACAACTCAGACGGATGGATTGATCCAAATTTCCTCATTATGATCATTTCTAATATATGATTCATCCGCTATAATATTCTCATCTCGATAATTTCGTACATACAACTCATTCCCTCTAACATATGACTCATTCTCAACATCAACATCACTTTGATTTACACTATTATCATCAATCACTTTGTTAGATAAAAGCACTATAGAGCACTTCGAACTTGTCGGATCAGTGACATAGAACACTTGTTTAGCTTCAGAGGCTAGAATAAAAGGCTCATCTTTGTACCCCACCCTATTAAGATCCACTTGTAAAAATCCTGACTTATCCATTCGTATGCCGCTATTATGTACCCACTTGCAACCAAAGATAGGCATCTGAAACTTCTCATAATCAAACATCCAGTATCACAATCAACACCAACGAGCAACTTCCTGAAACATTCAGCACAACTTTTTTATCAACAACACTGCCCAAAAACATTCAGTTGAAAAAAACAAAACCCTTCATTTGTATATTATTCCAAACAAACAAAAAAAGTAGTACAATAGTCAATAATCTTTTCTTGAGCATTCTTATTTCTAACATTTACCACAAGTGTTATCCAACTCGAGAATAGATAAAAACCATCAAACAAGAAAAGTAATGATATGAAAACAACTACAATAATATATGAAAACAGAATTGCATTGCAGAACTTACAGAATCGTGGAAAACTGTTTGAAATCAGAATCGTAGAGAACAAAACAAAATCTGGGAAAATAAAAAAGAATCGCGGAAAACTGTTTGATATCATTATTGGAGAATCGTTGTTGGAGAAAGCTGTTCAAAATCGCATTGCAGAGAAACGTTCGTTGTTGGAGAATCGTCACAGAGAAATATGTTTTGAGAATGAAAACTGAGTTTTAGGGTTTTAGTTTTTTTAATTTAGAAATAAGACATTAATGACCTTAGGAAACTCTTTTTAGAAATATCTTTATGATGCATTACCTTTAGAAGCGCTTTCTAATTAAAAGCGCTTTCTGATGTATTCCCTATAACAGCGCTTATAGACTTAAGTAGTGCTTCTTAAAAGCTCTTTCTGATGTAGGCCTTTAGCAGCGCTTTTTCTCAAATTTCTTTTAAGGCTATTGCAGCGCTTTCTAAAATAATCCTTTAGCAGCGCTTTGGGCCTATGACAGCGCTTCCTATTGTTAGGCCTATAGCAGCGCTTTGAGTTTAGGAAGCGCTTCTAGAATTTATTTATTTTTATTTCACTTTTAGTTGACCTTAGGCAGCGCTTTCATAAAGCGCTGACTAAAGTGAGGCTTAGGCTACGCTTTTTCTTAACTTTAGGCAGCGCTTTATTTCAAAGCACTGTCTAATATTTATAATTTAAAATTTAAAATTTCATCCTGATATTTAGCAGCGCTTTCATAAAGCACTGCCTAAAGTGAGGCTTAGGCAATGCTTTTTCTTAACTTTAGGCAGCGCTTTTTTCCAAACCGCTGTCTAATATATATAGTTTAAAATTTAATATTTTATCGTGACATATAGAAGCGCTTTGATTTAAAAGTGTTGTCTAAAGTGTGCTACCTAAGAGTTGTTTTGGCGTAGTGAAATGAGGGTTTTTTCTGAATAGAAAATAAACTTCTACTTCGAAGGCTCAGAGGGTTTAACGAGGGTCTATCTCCCTTATATCTCTCGTGTTTAGGAATTGAAACAATGCATGTACATCTTCAACAGGGTTTTATTCAAAAGCATACCGTTTGAGATTCTAGGTATATTTCTCATCATCCTCCCTCCAGAAGTATTTACTTTCTTAACAAGAGTTGAGTATCAAAAGCAAGTAAAACAATAAAACGTAAATGAGTGAATACAAATGGATTAGTTCAAGACAATCATATTCAATGCATTGCGATTTAATATTAAAAAAAAACAATTTTGCATATAAGTATTGAACAAAACAAGAAAGATTACAAATGAGAATACAAATGAAAGTAGAAATTATCGTGGTGAGGAGAATTCTTCGGGCTTGACTTATTTGAGGGGATGCTCTTTCTAGTCTTGATGTCTATTCAGGCGGAGGGTTTCAAGTTACCAACATGTTTCCTCCTTGAAAGGCTAAGTAGTTATTATCAATCAACTGTTGTACTTTAGCTTTGTAAGCATTGCAATCCTCAGTCGAATGTCCTTCTAACCCGACGTGGTACCCGCATTGTACATTGGGATTATACCCAATTAGAAATGGTTGTGGTGGAGGCTTTGGAAATTTGGGAACTACCAAGGAGTTTTGAATCAGACATGGCAAAATTTGACTGTAGGTCATAGGAATTGGATCCAAAGGAGCACTCCTTCTTTCCAAATTATTTTGAGGTCTGTGCTGATTCTGATTCTGATGATTTTGCTACTGTGGATCATACTGTTATTCTGGAAAGAAAGACTGTTGTTCAACCACCCGGGGTTGAGAATTCTTATTAATAATAGCAGCACTAGTTTCACCTTCTTTATTCTTGACAAAGACAGAATAAGGTTTCTTGCTCTCTCCAATGTTGTTGTTGTTAGTGATATGGGTACCGTAGATCTTACCAGCCTTAATACAAGTCTTGACACGTTCCTCAATAATAACCATATCAGAGAAAGAGGTGGAAATACTGCCAATCATATGCAGAAGGTAAGGACCTCGCAGAGTGCCAATGAACAAATCAATCAACTCAGGATACAAGAGATGAGGTTAAACCCTTGCATGTAATCCTCGCCACCTCTGGGTGTACTATTTAAAGGATTCTTCAAACTTTTGTGACATATACTGAAGCTGGGTATGACTAGGAGCTATAACAATGTTGTAGTGATAATGTTTCAAGAAAGCATATCAAGCTCTCCCCAAATACTAACATTAGACCTCTCTAACCGCATATACCCTTCCAATGGTTCTCCTGTAAGACTGTCTTGAAATAAGTGCAGGAGCAATGGTTCATTATTAGCATAAGCCCCCATCTTGTGACAGTAGTGTCGAAGATGATCTTTTGGACAACTATCTCCCTTGTATTTGTCAAAATCAAAAATCTTAACTCTGAAGGGATAACAATCTCAAGTACTAGGCATATGGTAGTGGCATTGAGACCAGAATTCTTAGAAGTTTCTTTGGCATCAAGACGCTCTTTAGTAACATGATGCCTTTTAGTAGTTTTAGCAGGATCAACAGTGGGATCATCTGGTGGTCCATTAAGATCAATGATGTTGTCATAGTTATCAACCACCTTCTTTTGAAACACCAGATTATCAGGAGTAATCCTAACAATAGCATCTTCGGGAATCCCATTAGGAGGATTAGTAAACCCATTAGAAGTGGAAGAGAAAGCCTCTGCAATCTTGGGAACACTCTGACGAAGCTCTTCTTGACCTTTAACAATAGCTTGAAGAGTTTCGAAAAGTTTATTAATTTTATCACTCATATTGTCCATGTCTCTACGAAGAGCATTCTAATTATGTTCAAAGAGATCCATAAGTCTTCGTTGATTGGTGCGAGTGTGGTACGGATGTAGAGAGGTTGTTGTTGTTGATTCTAAACTCAGAATGAAATGAAGGGCCCCAATAAGCTTCTGATACGAACAATGAAATGCATGATATTATGATTGCATGTGCCATCCTTCATTTCCAAAGAACTCAAAGACTAGTCAATCCATAAATATTATTTTTGTAGTATTTCTCTTGGAAAGATTAATTGGAGAAGACTTGTCTTTGGAATTCCATAGAAATGAAATTTATATACATAATGGTAAATGATGTTATAGTATGTAACAGTCATGGGATAAAGGCTCCACAGAATTGGGATAACCACTGTACTGTTTACGAACATGCCACATGTGATACGGTGGCAGAACCGACTGTTATACTGGTTTGCATTTTGCGTTTTTTGTTTGCAAAATGTCGTGGTAGTTGTTGCACCCCAAAATTTACCCTCTTGATTTTGTCTTATGTTTCAGCATGAATATCATATTGCATTCATACATTGTGATGGGATCAAAGTACTTTGGTTATCAAGTCTTCCTCAAGCTTTGAAGGTTGACTGCATTGACAAGTTGCTCAAGTAGAATCTTGTCATCCAAACCTCTGGATCTTACAAGCTCAAAAGTTATTGCATATCTCAAGATATTTTATCCATCTCTTTGGATCATCAGAGGATTGACGTTTGTGTTTGATTATAAGAGGAATCACTATTTTGATTCACCAGTCAAATTAGGGTTTTGTTTGAGCAAGGCTATTGATCAATGTACAAGTATTGATTTGGAAGCTACAACATCTCATTGGTATTTGGAAAATCCAAGATATTGGTCAAGATGCCTAGAGGGTTTGATGTTTTGAAGATGATTCATCAGTCTCCTAGGGTGTTAACCAAAACTAGGGTTTGGGATTTCATCAAGATTTCTTGGGAATTTTGAAGTGAAACTTTGTACATGGCCTCTATATATTTGGAAGATCATATGTTTGAAGTTTTGATCATCAATTTTGAAGGGAAGTGGATCAATTGATTCAAAGGGGCAAAATGGTCATTTTGGTCAAAATCAGCCAAAGTCAAGATTGACCAAGTGAACTTCCGGTCAACCATCCATTCAATGGTGTACTTTTCATATTTCAAGTACATTTTGATCATTGGATCAAAATAGATTGAGGTTTGGGTTGAAACTTGTTCATGAAGAAACCCTAAAAGTTTCTAATTTTGGAAAATAAGGACTTCACTTCAAAATTTCATATTTTATTCACCTTTGATCAAAAAAATGCAAATGAAGTATGCTTGAAAAGATAAGAGGATGATATTTCATCTCCCTTTGGTTTCATGTCCAAATTGGCAAAGAGTCAAGAGTTATAAAGCTTGGAAGTCACAAAATTATAGGTCATTTTCCAAATTTAGTGAATTACATGTCAAATTTTGAGGACCTTAATGGATTCAATTGCAAAAACTCAAAACTAAGGGATTGTAGATCTTTTCATTACCTTTCCAAATTGTACTCATTTGTGTCCAAATTCAAAAATATGAGCAAGTTATTGACTTTGGAATTTTGAGGCATTTTATTGAATTTTGACAAGTATGCAAAATGGCCATTTCTTGAGAACTTCATTTTAAGCTATTCTCTTCACTTCTAATCAGGCCCATGACACATGTGAATATGTGCCACCATGACTCCAAAATTGTCAAAACATGCAAATTTGCAAAAGCACTAGCATGATCTCATCATAAGGAATCAAGGGCCAGGATTTGGTGGATCAAAATCTGAGTAAGAAAGGCCTCAAAAGCAATTGAAATATGGAAAAACACATAAGGAATTAGCATGTTCAAATTTTGACTTTTCAACATAGCAAAATTTCCAATTGGGCAATGCACTCATTTTGAAGCCCATTTCTCTTGAAAAACCTACTCTACATGTCATATATAATGAGAAGCAAGCACTGAAGGCGGGGGAGAGAGCTCATAACTTCTAAATTCCAGATCTGAATTCAGAATTTCCATAGCTGCATTTTTCTTCGAATCTCAAGTTTCAGTGGTGCATTTGGAGATTTTCTTCTTGCTTCTTCATCCTCAAGTGCTAAGGAAGCTAAAGCAAGCTTTGAATCGCATCTGGAGCAAGAGAATCGAGCTTTCAGATTTTGAAGTGAGGTAGGATCATTCAACTTCGATTTTTGAAATATAGTTGTTTATTGTTGAAATTAAGCATGAATATCTGTTTGTGGATGTTATATGAATGATTCTGAAGCAATTTGAGGTTTCATTTGGTATATAATGCGTGTTTGAAATCTCTGCAACTCTGGATTTTCAGTGAGTTTTTGATAATTTCATGCTGAGATTTCTAGATCCATGGCTGTCTATTTGATATGATTTGAATTGTGTTTAATTTCTTGCCATGTTAACTTTAATTTGCACTTGATTTAATGAAAAATGATTGAGAAATGAGTTTGTTTGGAGGGACTGAAGTTGGGGTGCAATCTGATGGGCGCGTGCGTTTTCTGGTTTGGCTGGAGGTTAGGGATGATGAGGTGTCATCATCTGAACGGTCCATTTGAATTTTTGAATATTTAGTTTATATTTTGTTTTCAATTGATTTTCTGATTTTTGTTACTTGACCAAAACAATTTGAAAAATTCTGAAAAAATTATCACAAGTCCAAAATAATTTCCACTATCTTGTGTAATTTTATTGGAATTTTTGGAAAAGGTTTTGATTGGTTTAAAATTTCATAAGTTTAATTAATTGTTTGTTCAAAGATTATTTTTATTTTAATAATTCTTTTGATCTAAAAATTCCACAAAAAATGTTTTGAACTCATAAAATAATTTAGAAATTGATTCTGACTTTTGTTTAGCATTTTTTATTATTTTTTATTAGAAATTTAATTTTAGAAGTTTATTTGAAATTTTTATTTTATAATTTTGGTTTTAATACTTCCTTTAATTCAAAAATTCTCAAAAAAAATCATGCAAGCTTGTTTTTAATCATAGAGTCTGAATATAATTTTATTTTGACCTTTTTGGGACTTTTGGCTAGGGTTTGCATTTTTTCCTTTAAATAATAGTTTAATTGTTATTTGTTTGTTTGATTTTTATTTTAATATTTCCTTTAATTAAAAAATTCCACAAAAAAATCAGGGATGTGTGTTTGTAATTCTAATATATGAATGTAATTTTGGTTGGATATTTTTCTGATTTTTTTTAGAGTTTTATTTTGAGATGTGAATATTTGTTTAATTGATTAATTGTTTGAATTTGATTTTTATTTTTGACTTTTCTTTAATTCAAAAAATATGGAAAAATAGGTATTCTGATGTCTTGAGTTTTTTCATGTTTGATGTATATTTGTGCTAATTTTTTTAGAATTTTGATCTTATCTAATCAATATTTAAGATTAAATGTCAAAAATTAGGGTTTTGTTGCTTATTGTGCAAGTTTCATTTTCAAAACCATTATGCCCTGGATTTTCAATGGAATTTAAGTCTTGATTATGGTTCATGAATCTATTGAGGATCTGAAAACCATTTTTCTTGAAATATTTGACTTGGTATGATATTTTTCCATGAATTATTTTGATAGCTTGTCTAGTTTGGTAGTTTGGCCAACTAGTTTTGAACTTTGGGCCTCATTTGATCCCCTCCTCAACCATTCATGAACCTAAGACTTACTTTCTAACTTCTACACACTTCAAATATGCTAATAAATTTTTGGTTTGAATTATTGAAATCCTTTTCTATTTTTGATGTATTTTTGATGTATTTTTGAAGTGAAGGTACCTAATTAATGTTGCATATCTTGTTGCAATTTGTTTGATGGCCAATGAACTTGAGTGAGGCCTATTATTGGGCACCTAATGATCATGTTGGATATGTTTATTCAAATAAACTCAAGTCATTTCACTTAATGCCCTATATTTGAATAGTTGAACCTTTTGATGCATTGTGTGGGATTCCTCTTCTATTATGCTTGTGAGCTGTGATGAATTAATTGTGCATGACTGATTTGTGGTTTCTACTGACCTTCATGGTCTTTGATTGTATTCTTCTCAATATCCCATGATCCTTTATTGATATTCAATTGTCAACTCAACATGGTGATAGAAAGGAGCAACATTCCTCTGATTCTTTTGACCAAATTGTGCATATGAATGTTTCCCTTTTGTCTATCATATCCAATGCTTCATGTTTTCTCACCTAATTATGGTTTCATCATCCATCCCTTGTGTGAGTCATCATTCAGTTTATGAGAATACTAACTTGGTTGTTGAATGTGCGAGGTACTTTGAGAAAGGTTTTCCATTTTTAACTTGAGGCTACTGTGTTTCACTTTATTTGTGGAACACAACTTATTATATTTGCACTGCTCTTGCTTGGCATGTTTGATAGTTTATGCATGATATATGTATATGTGATTATGAATACCATACATTACCCATGGGATCTGTTCATATATGAAAATCTCAATACTTACATCCTGATGGCGTGATTTCTGACTTGATTTGTCTGTTGATGCTAGCTTGCTTGAAGTTCTCTGGGTTTCTTTTATTCTTGCTCAGTTGCTACGGATAGTTATCCGTTTGGTATTACACTATTTCCTTTCTTCTACTTTCATAGTTCTATGTTGCATGATGGGACCTCTATTGCTGATATATGTCAGGAGACCCTCTGGTTTTTGTCTGATACATGTGTTGTGTTTGTTTCTTTAACTGTTGATCGATGAGTCACTCAATTTAGAAATTGAGATCACCACTTCGCTCTCATTGCATGTTCCCTATAGGATGTTTATTGTTTATTTCTTTAACTGTTGATCGATGAGTCACTCAATTTAGAAATTGAGATCACGACTTCGCTCTCATTGCATGTTCCCTATAGGATGTTTATTGTTTGTTTCTTTAATTGTTGATCGATGAGTCACTCAATTTAGAAATTGAGATCACGACTTCGCTCTCATTGCATGTTCCCTATAGGATGTTTATTGTTTGTTTCTTTAATTGTTGATCGATGAGTCACTCAATTTAGAAATTGAGATCACGACTTCGCTCTCATGGCATGTTCCCTATAGGATAGTGTTGTTAAGCTTCCTTTAACATGTTAATTAAGGTAGGAACCCATGTATGCTAGCATAGGGTAGGATTTTCCTTTACCCTCAACCTTAGGGTCAACCACTGTATGATAACATTAGGGATAGTGCTAGGCTAGTTTCCCTTAGTTGTTTTTCCTTCCTTTGCATTTTGCATCTTAAAACAAAAACTGTTTTCTTGGCAAATCATAAAACACCTCTAATAAACTCAAACCCTTCTTCAAGGTAAAAGATACAAACCAATATTATTTGTTTGTGCGCCTCTTGGCATTATTTTTAAATCTGGTTTACCGATGTTTCGCCATCGCACATTTTTTTGAAGTCGATGTTTCTCCATCGCACCTGTTTGTTATCCTACTTTGATTCTCAATATCATTGTTAGGTGTGATATTGTGTTATCCGTTTTATTGATGTTTTGCCATCTTTGCCATGATATCTCGTTATCTTTTAGCCGATGTTTCACCATTGCACATTTGTTTGAAGCCGATGTTTCGCCATCGCACCTGTTTGTTATCCTACTTTGATTCTCAATATCATTGTTAGGTGTGATATTTTGTTATCCGTTTTATTGATGTTTTTCCATCTTTACCATGATATCTCGTTATCTTTTAGCCGATGTTTCGCCATCGCACATTTGTTTGAAGCCGATGTTTCGCCATCGCACATGTTTGTTATCCCACTTTGATTATCAATATCATTGTTAGGTGTGATGTTTTGTCATCCGATTTATTGATGTTTCGCCATCTTTGCCATGATACCTTGTTATCTCTTAGTCGATGTTTCTCTATCGCACATTTGTTTGAAGCCGATGTTTCGCCATCGCACATGTTTGTTATCCTACTTTGATTCTCAATATCATTGTTAGGTGTGATGTTTTGCCATCCGTTTTATCGATGTTTCGCCATCTCTACCATGATATCTTGTTATATTTTAGCCGATGTTTTCGCCATCGCACATGTATGTTATCCTACTTTGACTCTCAATGTCATTGTTAAGTGTGTTGTTTTATCCTTTGATGTTTCGCCATCTTGACATGTTACTTTGTTCTTATTTAGCCGATTGTTTTACCATCTCATTTGTTTGTTGTTTTATCTGATGTTTTGTCATCTTGACTGTTTTTGTTGTCTTAACTAAAAAACACAAACCAACCAAAATATATAAGCCGAACTACGGCTGCTCTGATTCCTTAAAAGGGATACGTAGGCAAAGGAGTAGGGCCTAACCGAGCACAACTTTTATTTTCCCTAAATTGTTTTCTTTTTCGCATGCATTCCTTTTTCAGATTTAAGCCATAGACATAGGTTTTGACCATACCTGTTAGATTAGACAACAAGAATGGATAACATAGAGTACTACGAGCGTGTGGGGTGCTAGTACCTTCCCCTCGCGTAACAGACTCCCTTACCCGATCTCTTGGTCGAAAGACCGTGATTTCTCCCTTTTCAGGTTTTCTCGATGTTTACCTTTCCCTTTCGGCGGGATAAAAAACGTTCAGTGGCGACTTCATTGATGTTTCATTACATCCAGATGACAGGTTTGTGGCAGGCGGTTTCAGTAAGCAAGAGTCGCCATCGACTTGTATTTCATCTAATCATGGAAAAGGAAAAAGAACAGCAAAAACCTTTTTTCGAGATATTCTAAGTACGGGGGGTAGAATATAGAAAGAGAAGGTGTTATCACCCTTTCTATCCGTGGTTTTCCACGGGCTCTTAGGTACTTGCTCATTTTTCAAATTGCTTGTGTGTGCTTGTTTTGAAAAGTTTTGTTTTACTTCGTTTTAACCCTTGTATTTGTCCTCAAGAGTGTAATGAAGTGTTTTTGAAAACTTTAGTTTGAAAAAAGTTTATGTGAAAAGTTTTGTTGAGCAAGTACTTAAGATTCTATCTACTCGAAAAAAGATTGTTTGTTCTCATTTCCTTTAGACAGCGCTATCCTACTATTAAGGAGTAGGTAGCCCCGTCGTTGGAGTTGTAAGCAACAGTTAGAAAACTTTAGTAGTAACCCTAGAGTCTTAAGATCTTTTCGAGGCAACATTTCTAAGGCAACATTCGAATGAGATATTTTGATCTCTTAGACAGGAGGGCAACCACTAAAATCTCCTATGCTTAATGATTGTTTATCAAAGACAATCGAAGTGAGGTAAACCCTAGGAGTGAATATGTGCATATGAATTTTTTTCAATTATTTAATCTTTGCACATTAGGTGATCTACCATTTAAATTTCCAGATATTCTTGCCATATAATCCTATTAGCATTCATCTAAATAGTTAAATATTTGCAGGAACTTAGAAGTGAGAGAAAATAAACCTAGCTATTACAAGGCTTCGGGGGATGGGAATTAATTACATAACCAAAGAATCGGGGATTAAAGCAGTAAATAAAACCCTAGTTTAACTATTACAAACCATTGGAAGTTACAAAAATAATGGAAAATAAATAATTAAATACGCGGCGAATTAAATACGAGGGATGTTGAAAAATAACCTAAACCCTAATTGAAAGGAAAAAGATGTTTGTATAATTTTTATTGGAGAAAACAATGAAATTGCAATTTAAATAAAACCCTAATTTCTAATTGCTTTTTAATTATGAAAAATTATTTAAGTTAACCTAATTGATTAAAATAAATATTTTAATGAAAAAAATGATTTTGGTGCATTTTTTAAAGAAAATTAATTAAATTATGTACAATTCAAATCCTAAGTCTAATTATTTTTAATTATAAAAAGAGATTAAATTGCCCTAAGTTAATTAAACTAAATCAATTAAGAAATAAAATATTTTTATTAAAAATAAGATTTTTGTAGTTTGTTGGGACTTTTGATTAAAAAAAAATAAAATGATTTTTGGGTTAATTAATTAAAACAAATTAAAGAAATTAATTAAAGAAATTGAAAAGAAAATAGAAAAGAAAATGCAAATTGGGCTTGTATGCTAGCAAATGGGGGGTGCCAATCTGAATTTTTCAAGCCTAATAACCCTTCAAGCCCGGTCATCATTTGATTCCTTGTAGCGTTAACTTAAGGGCGTATCATAGTCCCTCGCTGCTAGAGCGTACATCTGGATGGGTGATAGATCCAATGGTTGGCTATTGGAAGCGCACGATAGGCCCATTGTTAAGAATTGCATGCAATCTGTGTATAGAAAATAAGAAAATACGTGTTGTTGGGACTTGGTATTGAACCCAGGTCCTTATGTTTACCAACTACCTGCCTTGCCAGCTGCGCTATTATGACTTGTTGTTAATACAATAAAAACAAAATATGATATAAAGAAAACAAATGGCCAAACTCCACGCGTGCGAATTTTCAAACGGGCGAATGGATGCTTGCCACGCCATCGTCTCTTTCCCCAGGACTATCGCTTTTGACATTAACCCTTTACCTACGGACAAACTCGTCACTATAGGCTATAGTGACGGTTTCTTATGCGTGGCTAAAACCTGCAAAAATCTTAAAACGAAATTCAAGCAACCTAAACTCCATTCAAGGGCATGAATCAACTGTATTTCATCCCCTGAACATGAAGAGACCCTTAATTTGGCCCAATTTTGCCTCTAGCTAGGGTTTCCCAATTTGGAGCTCACAAACCCTAACTATGGCAAATAGTTATTCCTGCATCAAAACTCAAATCCAGGCTATCAAAAAGCTTCCTAGCATGATCCTAAATATGTATACGCAAGCAAATTGGATTAAGAATGAGTAAAACTAGAGGAACAAGTTTGAGTTCAGAGGATGCAAACCGTGATGTATAACTGGTGATTCGGGTGGTTTGATGACTTGGGAATGATTGGAATAGCTTCTATGCACGCCCAGGAAGAGATTGCTAGCTTCAAACTGCCTTGAATCGCCCTATAGACTGAAAACCGAATCCCACTTTTTGCAAGAAATCCACGTTTTGTTTGATGCTTTTTACCACTGCAAAACCTTGTTTTTTTGCTTTGTATACATCCAATATATATCTAGGAATGAATTAGGGTTACAAACTTGGATTGAATCTTGGCAATTATGAGAGATTTGATTTGATTTTCAAGCTACGTGTAATCTTGCTATTTTGAGCCAAATCATCTCTTTCTTGTACCAGTTATGCTTGATTCGTTTTGGCCTTGATAATTCAGCATATTTTGATTGCCAACCTGTCCAAAAACCAAATCAAATCATATCTTTGCTATTATTCATCAATTATTTGATTTAATTCAATTTTTAATTAATAAAAAATCAAAATAAATTTAAAAATGAAGCAAATAATGCGTGGGTGAATATTTGAGTCTTGTACCACATTATAAGTGAGGTGCAAGCATAAAAAGTTAGGCCCATTTAGCAAAAAATGCATTTTTGAGCATATTTGACTTTTGGCAATTTTGCAAAAAAGGTCAACTTTGACAAGGCATGTCTCCTCCAATTTTAACCCTAGAGAGGTGTTTATTGACTTTTTAGAAATCTTAGGATGTCCCCTAAGCAACCCTTTTGGTATCATCTCAATTGAGTCTTCCATGTTCTTGTAAGAAGCTTTGACCCAAAAGGTGTTTTTGTTGACTTTTCAAAAGGACCCATAATGTAGAAATTCATATCTTTTTATGAGTGCATATTTTGAACTTCTGGGATGAAGTTGAGTTGCGAGGAATTTACGCCTCTTCAAAATGAGCTTTGGATGGAAAATATCTGATAAAGCATGTGGAAGTTATGCTTGGTCAAAGTTTGGTTGACTTTTATTGAGAAACCCTAATTTAGCAACTTTTGGATTTTGATGAATTTGGAGCATTCCTTGAGGAATCATGATCAACCCTTGATCAAATGATGAAAGTAACTTCAAAATGTTAATGTTGACCAAAAATCTTTAAGTTTGACTGTATGTGGGTCACAATTGACTTTTGACCTAATACAGTCGATTCTCAAGCATCTAAGCAGTTGACTAAGCAAACTTCTTGTGCATGGCATGAAACTTGACATGTAGGGTCTTGAGAACATATTAGGATCATGGAAAGCATATGAGGCCTGTGTGGTTCACCCATATTGATGAAAATGGAAACCCTAATTTGAGGTACACTGCCTTAGGAGAGAGTTTGTCTGGTCCACTCTTGGGCAACCTTGAGCAAATTGAAGATCTCAATGGACATGTATTGAGTAAAATGAGAGGGAAAATTTTGGGGTACAACAGCTGCCCTTGTTCAATCTTCTTAAACCTGAGGATGTAGATTGGCTTGTCTGCCTTTCGTGATCTGAAGGTGGAAGATGATTGAACACTAGAGTGCCCAAAAATTTGCACTCGCATGAAGTGGCACTTGATTTGTGATATCGAGGATGGGCTTACAGATGCCATTTGGAGGTCGATAATGGAAGATTGTCAGAGATGGGCTTAAAGATGTCATCCTGGATGCGAAGGATAATTGTCGGAGATGGGCTTAAAGATTTCATCTAGAGAATGTTGATTTCCTGGGATATTCCTTTGACGAGAGTCCCTGTTGCTGTTGTTGATGAGGAATCTACTAAGGAACGTTGGTATCTATCTTGGGAGAAACAAAATTTTAGGAGCTTCGGTTGTATGTTACTCTACTGGGGAAATAACTCCGTCTTGAGGAAGCGAAAGTGAACTACATATCTGGTTAGGGTATATGCTGCACCGTGACTTACTGGGGAAATACGAAACCAATCGTGTTTGATCAGGTCCAGGTTTTGCAGTGTTGTGGATTGCTATCTGGAGATAAGAGAGAAAGAACCTGGATAGTAGGGTTACTTTGATATGAAAGCCCGAATAGTAGGGCTGTGAGAAGGAACCTGGATAGTAGGGTTACTTCGATATGAAAGCCTGGATAGTAGGGTTGTGAGAAGGAACCTGGATAGTAGGGTTACTTCAATATGAAAGCCTGGATAGTAGGGCTGTGAGAAGGAACCTGGATAGTAGGGTTACTTCAATATGAAAGTCTGGGTAGTATGGTTGTAGAAGGAACCTGGATAGTAGGGTTACTTGGATATGAAATCCTGGATAGTAGGGCTGTGAGAAGGAACCTAGATAGTAGGGTTACTTCGATATGAAAGCCTGGATAGTAGGGCTGTAAAAAGGAACCTGGATAGCAGGGTTACTTCGATATGAAATCCTGGATACTAGGGCTGTGAGAAGGAACCTGGATAGTAGGGTTACTTCGATATGAAAGCCTGGATAGTAGAGTTATGAGAAGGAACTTGGATAGTAGGGTTACTTCGATATGAAAGCCTGGATAGTAGGGTTGTGAGAAGGAACATGGATAGTAGGGTTACTTCGATATGAAAGCCTGGGTAATAGGGCTATGAGAAGGAACCTGGATAGTAGGGTTACTTCGATATGAAAGCCTGGATAGTAGGGATGTGAGAAGGAAACTGGATAGTAGGGTTACTTCGACATGAAAGCATGGATAGTAGGGCTGTGAGAAGGAACCTGGATAGTAGGGTTTCTTCGATATGAAAGCCTAAATAATAGGGCTGTGAGAAGGAACTTGGATAGTAGGGTTACTTCGATATGAAAGCCTGGATAGTAGGGCTATGAGAATGAACCTGGATAGTAGGGTTACTTCGAACCGAAAGCCTGGATAATAGGGTTGTGAGAAGGAACCTAGATGGTAGGGTTACTTGATTGTGTAGATTAGTTGACCCATTTGGTTTCGGGAACTGAGTTTCCATTAGTCGTCTGTAGATGTGATATGTATAACTGCTTGATTAGTTGAAGCTAATCATCTTTTCCTGCAAAAGATATCAGGGTTAATTATATGCGATGCATGAAATGCTGGGTGAGATGATGTTCTCAAAATAAATGAGATTATGTTGTATATGATATGTATGTGTATGTCATGATGTATGTTCACGAAATGCTATCGGGGTATGCTCGCGTCTTGGGAAAATAAATCCTTGACGGTTGATGGAGATTTATAAATATTCTGTCGTGAAGAGATGCTGGAGAATAACTCTGCGGGGACCAACTTAGGGGAAGAGATACTTAGTTGGTAGGCCCGCTGTTGTACCCAAAAATTTGCCCTCTTTTCATACACGCATATTATTGGTTTTATGGTTATGGAATAAAGGTATATTTATCAAGCTTCTTCAGGTTACAAGTGTCGTTTATTTCGTCAATGGATATTCTCAGAGTATTTTCCGTGCTGAAGATCGGTTCGCCTTTTTGCAACGATTCGGGGTTGAAAGATTCACAAGTCCAACCCGGCGCGTCATATTCAGGTGTTCTTTCGCCAAGATATCTCTGATAACGTATTATCAAACAGGTTCCACTCAAGAGTCAATTCTTTAAAGAAGATATCCGAATGTGTGAGTTTTCTCGAAGAAATATGGTGAAAAAGTGTGCTGAATGTGTAGTTTTTACGCGCTAAAAAATTCATAACTTGAAGATCGTGGCTTGTTTTGAACCAGTTCCGGTGGAAAAAATTCCTTATTTACGTCATCTACATTTTTATCTCTCACGGCTGGAAGCCAATTTCGATCAGAAGGTCTTCAAAAATGCGGATTTATCAAGTATTTTCGTACAAAACATTTGTGACAAGTTTATTTGCGTCATGTTCAGAAAATCATAACTTGGTCGATTTTCATCGTATCGAGCTGATTCTAGCACCAAAATTTCAATAATTGACTTGGCTAAGTTTCCGCAGGAGGTATTGAGTTCGAACACGATCCAAAAGGCCTTCGTTTTTTGCTCAGAGTGCGGGTGACGCGTCGAAAATCCTGAATGCTGAATATTATTTCATTTGGGTCAAAACTTCGAAAATTCATAACTCGGTCAATTTTTATCGTATCGGGACCATCTTTTTTCTCAAGGTCACTGACTCATAGATCTACAACTTTTCTTCCAAAGTCGAGACTGGATTATGCTCCGATCAATACCAGTTTTTTATTGAAGAACGTGTCAGAGTCGACATTGGAGCCCAAAATAAGTTTGTCTGAGCTGAAACTTCAAAAATTCATAACTAATTTACCGTTTATCCGATTGAGCCAATTTTCGGACAAGAGTTAGTTCTCGATGTCGGCTATATTTTTTTTTCACATTTCAACTTCAAAAATTGCACTTAAGCCCCTTCAATTTAGCCTGGAACATGACGGACTAAAGTGAATATTGGAGGTCCAATTGCACATTCAAAGCCCATATCTTTGCTCTAATTTCTATTATATAATCTCATTATTTTCACAAAAACAAGGAGAGAGAAAAAATTAACCTTTGCCACAAACCTGTCAGAATACCAAATTCTTTCAAGAACCCTAAAATCTTTAAATCCTTATTACAAATCCCCATCTTACTACAAACAAGCCATCCTTGTTACAAACTCACATCTCACTACTTCTCCAGTAAGGGTAATGCTGGTTTGATCTCCATGATCAAAAGGATATAATGACTCATACATGCCATATCGGTTTTAACATTAAATATTTTTTTCTTCATATATTTTCTTTATTTGTATTTCATGATATATAGTAATTTATTTAATGTGTTCATGAGATTCAACACTGCAGATTTAGACAGGGTCCCATGCAGGTTTATTATAGAACGTTGAGGCCAAAACACTAACGGACAAAATATAACAACCACCAATGCATGACAAGGCATACATCTTGAGAAGTTTAAGGGCGTAGGTTCAACAACCACCCCTGTTGGTTTTGGTTTTCTTCCTTTCTATTTATCCTTTTACTTATTTTCATTCTTTCTGTTTAAAACTTTTTTTTCATAAAACTTAACATTTTTCACAAACCTTTGATTTTTCCTCCTAAACTCGAATAATTAATTTTAGGTCTTTTTTTAATTTAATTTTAGGTTTTAAATTAATTTTTGGTTCAACAACCACCCATGATATTTGCATTATTTTTATTTTCTAACCCTATTTTTCATTGATGTTTCTTCCCCTATCTATTTTTTGGAAAACTTAATTCTTTTTTATTAATCATTAGACATAAACTTTTTTTTTAAACCTTTTTTTTATTAAACAATTAGGTTTTAGTTTTTTCTTTGTAATTAACCCTTTAATTAACCATTTTTTTAATAAATTAGGATTAGGTTTTTGTTTTAGTTACTAACTGAATTTTTGGTTTTTTTTATTTATTAATAAATTAAGTTAATTAACTTTTTTTTATTAAAATTAGTTAGAATTAGGTTTTTTTTAATTAACTTAAAATTATTTTCTACAAAAAAAAACACCAAAAACATTAACTTAGAATTTTAGGTTTTAATTTTTCCTTAATTTCTTTTTATTTATTCTTTTACATTTTAATTTCTAGGAAAATTGTATAGGTCGCATTATCAATGTAATAGCGTAGATTTATCTTTTCTCGCATTTTTTTTCTAATTATGTAATTGCTTCCGGGATGTAATAGTTTTAGGATTTCTTTTCTACACTCTTCATTATTATGTAACTGCTCCGAGATTGTAATAGTAATTAGGTTTAAATTCTGCATTTTTATTTTCAGTCCAAAATAATTATGTATCTGCAAAAGCCTTGTAATAGCTAGGACTTTAAACTTTCTGCATTTTGTTTTCACAAACTATAAACTGCTTGGATGTATGTTAATAGGATTGCATGGAAAGACTAACTGAAAATTAACCCGGTAGAAAACTCTAATTGTGCAAAGATTAAATAACTGAAATCAAACACATGCACATGCTCACTCCTAGGGTTTGCCTCACTTGGTTGCCTCAGAAAATAATGGTCATGTCCCTCGAACGTAGGGATATCTTAGCAAAATACCCTCAATCTAAAATTCATCATAAAGATCATAGTCCATTAACTTCCCTCGAGTTGCCTACGAGAAATGATCTTGTCCCTCGATGTTGCCTACGAATATATGATGACAGTCCCTTCAAAATGCTAAGGTATCCTTACATGTTTCCTTCAATGACCATTACGTCTCTTTCGATAGTCCCTCAAACTCCAACGACGGTACTACCTACTCCTTAATAGTGGGATAGCGCTGTCTAAAGGAAATAGAACAAAAACAATCTTTTTTCGAGTAGGTAGATGCTAGTAGGTACTTGCTCAAGTCAAAACTTTTTACACTTACGCTTTTCAAACAAAATTTTCAAAACAACTTTGTAACATTCTTGAGGACAAAAACAAGGGTTAAAACAAAGTAAAACAAAACTTTTCAAAGCAAAGCACACACAAGCAATTTTAAAAAGATGATCAAGTACCTAAGAGCCCATGGAAAACTATGGATAGAAAGGGTGCTAACACCTTCCCTTTCTATAATCTACCCCCCGTACTCAAAATATCTCGAAAAAGGATTTTTTTTTTCTGTACTTTTTTCATTTCCGGTTGGATAAAATAAAAGTCGGTGGTGACTCTTGCTTACCGCGACATTTTGAGAACAAAAAAAGCAAAACATAAACCAATATTAACAGTCGGTTCTGCCACCATATCACAGAATTGGCGACTCTGCTGGGGATTTGATAAGTGGGGTATACCTTAGGATCTAGGTCATCATAATTGCTTCTCTTGTTTGTTTTAGTTGCTTTACTTTTAAAGGTTTTTTTTTTGGAGTTACTATAGATCCTAACCCGGATCTGGGGATACCTTTTAGGTAAGTAGCAATAAACTGTGAGGGAACTGTACGGCGTAGACCGATACGGTTGAAGCAGTAGCTACGTTGATGTGGCACATTGGTTGGTACCGGTATCCCTTATGGAGAAACGAGGAGAATGCGGGGCCGCTGTGTGTGTCGTTAAGCATCAACTGACCTTAGAACCTTTAATCGAGCAACTTGGCCATTAGAAAGTTGTGAGATAGCCGTCCTCGGTGTAAAGCGGAGAACTGGTTGATACTCGATGCTACACTTATTGAGACCATACTCTCGAGATAGTTTCGGCCGCAAGAAAAGATTGTGTGAGCTGAAACCATGACCGATGGAGGATGGTCAGTGATATTGAGAACCTCTAGAACCCGGTTACTTTTGCTAGGACAAGTTTGAACCAACTAAACTTCAAGAGGGTACTACCTTCAAACCCATGCAAGCCTAAACCTAAGGTTGTTTGTGTGACTTGTGTGCTTTCAACTTGAACTACTTGCACAGTTTTATTATCTGACAACATGAGTTCCTTGCAGGTTTTGTTTACAGTCCTTATCCAATAACTTGGATTTCTTGTTGGATTTACTTGCTTATATCACCTCGCACTTTTGCTTAAACTCATAGCATGCACATCATTACATCATGCCTTAACATTTCCTTAACCATTTCAAGGATCTCAAGGGTTTGTGATGCGGGTTATGTTAAATCAGACGTCTAGTAAGGGGCAAGGGGATTTATTTTCCTCTAGCCAATGCCGTCTAGAGATCAAAACATGATAACTTGAGTCAGTGGCTATGACCCACTCGATATGGTGAGGTTGACTCTTGAAGAAGGACTCTTAACGACACGAAGTTTCTTCAATCAAGCTGCAATCAAATTTTAACAATTTCTTGTTTACCCCGCGAGATCCTTGAAAACATTGCATACATATATCATACATATCATTGCATAACAGGTCTTCCAGTACAGGTCTCTCATGTTCTCGCTGTTTATTTCAGCAATGTCTCTCAAACATGACAACAGAGATCTTCAAACTCAAGAAGCTCAGTTCAGGGAAATATTCCTAAACCTATCCAAGGGGCAGGAAGAGTTGAAAACACCCCTCATTGGGAACTTGGTCAAGAAAAGTCCTGAAGACAATAAGGACGAACGGCTAGAACAACTGCAAGCTGAGGTAGGTGCAATGAGAACCCAGATGCTGGGGCAGATGGCTCTTATCCAAGGCCTAGCCCGAAGACAAGAAGAGCTAAAAGCCATCATCAACCAACTTCATCAAGACGGATACAACACTATGAAGCAAACAGTCTAGGCCGGGGACCAAGTCATTGATCAACCTCCAAGAAGACAAAAGGTTGGTTTGGTGAAGAGTGGGCCTTTCCAAATTTCTACTACATCACGGGTCCAACAACAACCTCGCCAAAAACAACGGGTTAATCAGAGTAAGTTGGATATGCCCAAAAGGCAGTTTACCAAACTCAACATGTTGTTGTCTCAAGCTTTGCAACACCTGTTAAGGATGAATCTGATTTAGTTGATAGGACCTCATCCGAATCCCAAGACTTCTTCTCCTAACTACAACCCTGATGCAAGGTGTGCATATCACTCCAACAGTACGGGGCATGATACTGACGACTGTTGGAGGTTGAAATACAAAATTCAAGACCTGATTGATGAAGGAGCATTGGAATTCACACAAGATGGTCAACTGGAATATTTATGTCAATCCTCCAAGTCTCACTATTTGAGTGACAAGTTCTGACAAGAGAGGCTTTTGTTCATTAGAATTTTCAATTTGCAATTTTCTTTTGATTGTTCGAACATCTATTCATGTCAAACTCTGTTACTTTATCAATGCATTGCATATGTCTGTTTTGAATCAATTCATTCGTATTCACTATATTTAAATTTCTTTCCTTTTTGTGATATTCAACTCTCGAACAAAAGCTATGAGCCTTTAGAGGGAGGATGACGGAAATGATATCAAAATCTCTACAGTATGCTTTTTAACAGACCCGCTGACGATGTACAGGCGTTGTTTCAAATCCTAAACAGTGGAGTTATAAGGAAGATAATCCCTAGTCAACCCCTTTGAGCCAAATAAGTAGGAGTTTTCTTTTCACACAAATTAAAACCCTTAATCACAACCTGGGGCAGGGTAGTTTTCTCAGTTAATCCAGGTGCACAATGAATGGCTTAAAAAACGTCCTTCCAAAATAAAAGACGGTGATGGTTCCATATAATCGTCAAGACAGGCAGTCATTATCTCTCGAAATAAAAGCCCATTAAGTCAAAACCTATGAAATAGACTTAAGAAAAAAACTGGGGTATCCTGCTGACTATAATAACAAAAAGAAACAGTTCAGGCAAAAGACAGGGATAATAAAATAAAAAAGAAAGAGGTCCTACAAACCCTCAACAAAAAGAAATAACTGCCTATTCAAAATAAACTGTCAATATCCAAACCATCACTGGAATATCAGAGCAAAGACTCAAGCGGGATCTAAATGCACAATTAACTGAGTATAGGATCGAAGAACATCACGAAGAACGGGTGGGTACAAATAAATTTTGAGCCTTTATCCTTTGTTTCTTGAACTGTGAACTAGGCCACATTATAACCCTTAAAAGTCCTAGCTGAAGCATGGGATAGTTCGAAAGCATACTGTTACAAAAAGTATCCTGACTCCTGAAGGTCCATTACAAATCTTTAGTTGATATCACATCATTGCAAAATTCTATTTTTTCTATAAAAAAAACTGCATTTTCAAAACTTCAAGACAGACGTAAGCTTTGCATTCTTAAAATAACATTGTTTGCATATGACTATTTGTTCAACGACATAGAGATTCACATGACGAATATCTAGTGAACAAAAAACCTTCTCAATAAAAAGGATCACCTCAAGTGGAAAAACACTTCCAACCAAGGGGCACGACATGATCATTATCCATCATTTGGGGCAGTCAAGTCAAGATTCAAGGAATCTCTCAAATATGCCAAATAGCCAGGGGCAGATCTCCATCTGAATGACTTGGGGGCATTGGGCATGAATTCCAGTAACGAATCATGTACGATCAAACAAACATCTTATGGTATTGTGGCACCACAACACTACCGACAGTGACAAATCCCTACACCCTGAGAGCGTGACATAGTTAGAAAATACTGCGCATGAATAAAGACCCGTTAGGTTGACTGGCCTAGGCAAAAATAAGGGAATCCCGGCAAACCAAAAGGGTTCGGGCAAAAACTATGGATAAAAACAAAAAAGATCTGTACACTCGGCAAGTCAAAAACCTGAAAGGGCGGCTTGGGCAAAAAAGGGTATCCCGGTGGACTGAAAATATGAAAAGACAGTCCAGGCAAAAGTTAGGGATTAAAGCGTACGACTATATCCCGTTATCTTGTCACTTTCCTATCAGTAGAAGACTTATCATTCCGATCGGCAGTTACCAAGCACCTCATAAGTTGGGATGACACTTAATCCACAAGGCCTCCGCGGGCACTTTCTCCAGCAGGTATAGGGGCAGAAAAGTCTTGATACAAAGTCATTTTCATATCCTCAGCATGCATCCCAGTAACATACACTCCCCGCAGAGTAAGAAGTATCCAAAGACAGTGGTGTTAGCTTTCCCGAATAGGACACAACTCTCCCTAGCCGAGGTTCACAATCGCGAGTGAGTCGGCAAAATTCTCCCCAAGCAGAGCTTGTTTATCACCAGCAACAGAAGTTCATCCCCAGCTGAGTTTATTTCTCCAAATCAGCAGATCTTCCAACAGAGTATCTCTCTTCCCCACAAAGTCATTATCCCACAGGATTATTCTCAAATAGAGTCTCTCCCGGCGTAATATTCTCGAGCAGAACGGATGCAAATCTCCAGCTAATCATCTTCGGTTGTTATCCCCAACAAGAACGAAGAACTCAACACCTTATACTCTCTAGCAGCAGTCCAGGATTTATTCTCCCCGGCCAGAGAATATCACAAGAACATTGAATATCCATACATCATGGCATGCGCATACGCATCATACAGCACAATCCCATTTATTTTTCTTTACTCAATACATTTCATACATCATGACATTACATACGACTAACTCTTTACCTTTCACAAAAAGATGCAATCAAGTTCTCACAAGTTTTCTCTGGTTCAGTCAAATCGATACAAAGATTTCTCTCCCAGTTGAAGATAACTCGAGACTTTTCCCTGGTTCAGTCAAATTGATACTAAGATCTCTATTCTAGTTAAAAAGGGCTATGAAGCACGGAAACCGACTGGATAATAGTCAACCAACAATACATCATACTATGAAACCTGGAGCGCCACCAGATAACAGTACAAAATACTATGAAGCCTGGAATCGACCAGATAGTGGTATATCTTAAATTCAAGCTATGAAGCCTGGAAATCCACCAGAAAATAGATTAACCCCCAGCAAGTTACTATGAAGCCTAGAATCGACCAGATAGTGGTATATCTCAGACTCAAGCTATGAAGCCTGGAAATCGACTGGATAATATCTTAATTTCCCCAAAATACTATGAAGCTTGGAAATCGACCAGATAATAGTATGAGGTACTGTGAAGCTTGGAGTTCGACCAAATAGAAGTTTACTCGGCCAGTTACTATGAAACCCGGAAATCGACCAGATATTAGTACACTTTAAATTCAAGTTGAAACCCAGATGCAACCGGATAACCACTTAATTCCTTCTGAAACCTGGAGCACAACCAGATAAGAATTGAGAAATTGCAAAGCCTGGAGCACAACCAGATAGCAATTCATTTTCACCTCCTCGGCTAAGATATGATTCCCCAGTAGAGTAACGGACAACTGAAGCTCCTAAAATTCTATTTCTCCCAAGACCGAGACCAGCATTCCCCATCGAAGTCCTCCTTAACAACAGGTATACAGGATATTTCCAAGGAATCTCTTATGCGACCGACGCTTCTTCGGATGACATCTTTAAGCCCATCTTCCGTCATTGACTTCCAAATGGCATCTATAAGCCCATTCGTGATATCGCAAGACAAGTACCACTTCATGCGGGTGCAAATTTCTAGGCACTCTAGTGTTCAATCATCTTCCACCTCCAGATCACGAAAGGAAGACGAGTCAATCTAAATCTTCAGGTTTAAGACGATTGAACAGGGGCAGCTGTTGTACCCCAAAATTTGTCCTCTTTTCATACACGCATATTATTGGTTTTATGGTTATGGAATAAAGGTATATTTATCAAGCTTCTTCAGGTTACAAGTAACGTTTATTTCGTCAATGGATATTCTCAGAGTATTTTCCATGCTGAAGACCGATTCGCCTTTTTGCAATGATTCGGGGTTCAAAGATTCACAAGTCCAACCTGGCGCGTCATATTCAGGTGTTCTTTCGCCAAGATATCTATGATAAAGTATTATCAAACTGGTTTGGCTCAAGAGTCAATTCTTTAAAGAAGGTATCCGAATGTGTGAGTTTTCTCGAAGAAATATGGTGAAAAAGTATGCTGAAAGTGCAGTTTTTACGCGCTAAAAAATTTATAACTTGAAGATTATGGCTCGTTTTGAACCCGTTTCGGTGGAAAAAATTCCTTATTGACGTCATCTACGTTTTTATCTCTCACGGATGGAAGCCAATTCCGATCAGAAGGTCTTCAAAAATGCAGATTTATCAAGTATTTTCGTACAAAAAATTTTTGACAGAAGTTTATTTGCGTCATGTTCAGAAAATCATAACTTGGTCGATTTTCATCGTATCGAGCTGGTTCTGGCGCCAAAATTTCACAAATTGAGTTTGCTAAGTTTTCTCAGGAGGTATTGAGTTCGAACAGGATCCAAAAGGCCTTCGTTATTTGCTCAGAGTGCGGGTGACGCGTTGAAAATCCTGAATGCTGAATATTATTTCATCTGGGTCGAAACTTCGAAAATTCATAACTCAATCAATTTTTATCAGATCGGGCCCATCTTTTTTCTCAAGGTCACTGACTCAGTGATCTACAACTTTTCTTCCAATGTCGAGACCGGATTATGCTCCGATCAATACCAGTTTTTTATTGAAGAACGTGTCAGAGTCGACACTGGAGCCCAAAATAAGTTTGTCTGAGCTGAAACTTAAAAAATTCATAACTAATTCACCTTTTATCCGATTGAGCCAATTTTCGGACAGGAGTTAGTTCTCGATGTAGGCTATATTTTGTTTTCACATTTCAACTTCAAAAATTGCACTTAATCCCCTGCGATTTATCCTGGAACGTGACAGAATCAAGTGAACATTGGAGGCTCAATTGCACATTCAAAACTCATATCTTTGATCTAATTTTTATTATATAATCCCATTCTTTTCAAAAAAACAAGGAGGGAGAAAAAATTAATCTTTGCCACAATCCTGTCAGAATACCAAATTCTTTCAAGAACCCTAAAACCTTTAAATCCTTATTACAAATCCATATCTTACTACAAACAAGCCATCCTTGTTACAAACTCACATCTCACTACTTCTCCAGTAAGGGTAAAGCTGGTTTGATCTTCATGATCAAAAGGATATAATCATTCATACATGCCATATCGGTTTTAAAATTAAATTTTTTTCCATATATTTGTTTTATTTGTATTTCATGATATATAGTATTTTATTTAATGTGTTCATGAGATTCAACACTACAGATTTAGACAGGGTCCCATGCAGGTTCATTACAGAACGTTGAGGCCAAAATACTAGTGGCCAAAATAGAACAACCACCAATGCATGATAAGGTAGAGATCCTGAGGAGGTTAAGGGCGTGGGTTCAACAACCACCCCTATTGGTTTTGGTTTTCTTCCTTTCTATTTATCCTTTTACTTATTTTCATTCTTTCTGTTTAAAACTTTTTTTCATAAAACTTAACATTTTTCACAAACCTTTGATTTTTCCTCCTAAACTCGAATAATTAATTTTAGGTCTTTTTTTAATTTAATTTTAGGTTTTAAATTAATTTTTGGTTCAACAACCACCCATGACATTTGCATTATTTTTATTTTCTAATCATATTTTTCATTGATGTTTCTTCCCCTATCTATTTTTTGGCAAACTTAATTCTTTTTTATTAATCATTAGACATAAACTTTTTTTAAACCTTTTTTTTATTAAACAATTAGGTTTCAGTTTTTTCTTTGTAATTAACCATTTTTTTTAACAAATTAGGATTAGGTTTTTGTTTTTGTTAGTAACTGAATTTTTGGCTTTTTTTCATTTATTAATAAATTAAGTTAATTAAATTTTTTTTATTAAAATTAGTTAGAATTAGGTTTTTTTTAATTAACTTAAAATTATTTTCTACAAAAAAAACACCAAAAACATTAACTTAGAATTTTAGGTTTTAATTTTTCTTTAATTTCTTTTTATTTATTCTTTTACATTTTAATTTCTAGAAAAATTGTATAAGTCGTATTATCAATGTAATAATGTAGATTTATCTTTTCTCGCATTTTTTTTAATTATGTAATTGCTTCCGGGATGTAATAGTTTTAGGATTTCTTTTCTGCACTCTTCATTATTATGTAACTGCTCCGAGGTTGTAATAGTAGTTAGGATTTAAATTCCGTATTTTTATTTTCAGTCCAAAATAATTATGTATCTGCAAAAGCCTTGTAATAGCTAGGACTTTAAACTTTCTGCATTTTATTTTCGCAAACTATAAACTGCTTAGATGTATGTTAAAAGGATTGTATGGAAAGACTAACTGGAAATTAACCCGGTAGAAAACCCTAATTGTGCAAAGATTAAATTACTGAAATCAAACACATGCACATGCTCACTCCTAGAGTTTGCCTCACTTGGTTGCCTCAGAAAACAATGGTCATGTCCCTCGAACGTAGGGATATCTTAGCAAAAGACCCTCAATCTAAAAGTCATCATAAAGATCATAGTCCCTTAACGTCCCTCGAGTTGCCTATGAGAAATGATCTTGTCCCTCGATATTGCCTACGAATATATGATGACAGTCCCTTCGAAATGCTAAGGTATCCTTACATGTTTCCTTCAATGACCATTACGTCCCTTTCGATAGTCCCTCAAACTCCAACGACGGTACTACCTACTCCTTAATAGTGGGATAGCACTATCTAAAGGAAATAGAACAAAAACAATCTTTTTTCAAGTAGGTAGATGCTAGTAGATACTTGCTCAAGTCAAAACTTTTCACACTTACACTTTTCAAACAAATTTTTCAAAACAACTTCGTAACACTCTTGAGGACAGAAATATGAGTTAAAATGAAGTAAAACAAAACTTTTCAAAGCAAAGCACACACAAGCAATTTTAAAAAGATGACCAAGTACCTAAGAGCCCATGGAAAACCATGAATAGAAAGGGTGCTAACACCTTCCCTTTCTATAATCTACCCCCCGTACTCAGAATATCTCGAAAAAGGATTTTTTTTGTTCTTTTTTCCTTTTAGGTTGAATAAAATAAAAGTCGATGGCGACTCTTGCTTACCGCGACATTTTGTGAACAAAAAATGCAAAACGCAAACCATTATTAACAGTCGGTTCTGCCACCGTATCACACTTGTTGATCTGGAGGAATAAACTCAGTTGGGGATGAAATTTACTGACTCGCTCGTGATTATGAACCTCGGCTGGGGATAGTTATGTCTTGTTCCAATGCCTTCGGATACTCTTACTCTGTGGGGAGTGTATATACCAATAATCATGTTCCCAAGTTGGCTTTATCCTGGTACCTGCTGGGCAGAGTAACCGTAGGGTTTGGCACTTCTTGTTTTTCCCTATTTCTGGAATTATGAGTAATTGTCTTTTGTTTCTTATGTAAATATTTATGAGCGGCAATCATTTTCAAATGCATATATCAAAAATAAATTACTGGACGTTCTTGCAAAACAAAACAGAAAAAGAAAAAACAAATTGAAGTTTCTTGTGAAAATGACTTGTATTGATTTTTGAAATTGGCGTGTAATAGGCATTTTTGTACAAAGAGGCTGACGTCCTAGAAAGAGAATGTCGCCAAAAAAATAGGATTTATACAATTTGTGCAAAAGCAAGAAAAACAGTTATTTGAAATGACCCCATTGGGTTCCAACTCTGTTATTGCCTTTATATCTTCAAGCGTCTCATCACTTTGCTTCTTAGCCGAAAGTTGATCAAATTGGTTGGTGTCGTCTGAGCTTGATAGTCGATACTGAAGTCTGGTCGCAAGGTGATCCAATGAGACATAGTGATATGCTTCAATTCCTAACTTTTTCCTGGACTGCCCTTTCGGGTTTTCAATCCACCAGGATACCCTTTTTTTCCCAAGCCTCCCTTTCGGGTTTTCGACTTGTCGGGTGTACAGATTTTTTTCATTTTCATAGCTTACTTTTGCCCGAACCCTTTTGGTTCATCGCGAAGCCCTTATTTTTTCCCAGGCTAGTCAACCTAGCGGGTCTTTAATTAGGCATAGAATCTTATCACTATGTCTGTATTGATAGGGTGAGGAAGGTCGTCACCGTCCATGGTAGTTAGAATCATAGCTCCTCTCGAGAAAATGTTCCTCACTACAAATGACCCTTCGTACGTGGGGGTCCATTTTCCCCTGGGATCACCTTGCGGAAGTATGATGCGTTTGATCACTAGATCCCCGACTTGATATTCTTGGCGTCTGACTTTCTTGTTAAAAGCCTTGATCATTCGCTTTTGGTACGTCTGACCATGGCAGATAGCAGTAAGTCTCTTTTCATTGATTATATTCAACTGATCAAGTCGGGTTTGGATCCAATCGTCTTCGTTCAAACCTGCATCCTTCGTAATCCTGAGAGATGGTATCTGGACTTTAATGGGTAAGACTGCCTCCATGCCATATACCATAGAATAGGGGGTTGCCCCTGTTGACGTCCGTGCTGAGGTACGATACCCATGAAGAGCAAATGGAAACATCTCATGCCAATCTTTTTATGTCACCGTCATCTTCTGTACAATCTTCTTGATGTTCTTATTAGCTGCTTTAACAACGCCTTTCATCTTCGGTCGGTAGGGAGAAGATTTATGATGATGTATCTTGAATTGTTTACAAAGCTCGGTGATCATTATGTTGTTGAGATTCATGCCATTGTCAGTAATAATTCTCTCTGTTACACCATATCGACATATCAGATTGCGTTGGATAAACCGTGCTACGACGTTCTTGGTTACTGTAGCAAAGGAAGCTGCCTCAACCCACTTCGTGAAATAATCAATGGCTACTAGGATGAAACAATGTCCATTGGAAGCGGTGGGCCTGATTTCACCAATAATGTTGATGCCCCACATTGCGAAGGGCCACAGAGTTGTCAAGACGTTTAAGGGGACCGGAGGCACATGCACCTTATCAATGTAGATTTGGCACTTATGACAAGTCCGACAATGATGATAACAAACGACTTCCATAGTGGACCAGTAATATCCTTCCCGTGGGATCTTTTTAGCCATGGTATGTTCACTAGAATGGGTTCTGAAGGTGCCTTCATGTAGATCTGTCATGATCCTCTCTACTTCGTTCTTGTCTAGACATCATAGTAGTGTGGAGTCATGGTTGCATTTATAGAGGATTCCATTACTGAGGAAGAATTTTGCAATGAACCTTCTCAGAAACTTCTTATCATTGACAGATGCCCCTTCGGGATATCCTGAGCCTCGAGATACCTTTTGACTTCGTGAAACCAGGGTTTGCCTGCCACTTCTTTGGTATCAATCTCACAGCAGTGTGCTGGTTCATCCAGTCTCTCAATGGTGATTTGGGGAGCTTCATTTTCCCACCTAACTTTGAACATAGAAGACATGGTAGCTAGCGCGTCCGCTAACTGGTTCTCCTCTCGTGGGAAATGTTCGAAGGGTACCTCCTCAAAGTGTGGGAGCAACGTCAGTACATACTCTTTGTAAGGAATGAGATTCGGGTGTTTTGTATCCTACTCGCCTTTGATCTGACTTATCACCAAAGAGGAATCCCCGAATACGCTCAAGAACTTCATCCTTAGGTCGATAGCAGCTCGAAGACCCATAATACATGCTTCATACTCCGCCATGTTGTTGGTGCAGTTGAAACATAATCGGGCGGTGAATGGAGTATAACAGTCATCGGGAGATATGATTACAGCGCCAATGTGGTTACCTAGTGCGTTTGAGGCTCAATTAAAATGCATACACCATCGGGATCCCTCCTCAAGTCCTTCATCTGGTTCAGGTTCTTCGTAGTCAGTCACCAACATAATATTCTCATCCGGGAACTCAAAATTCATGGACTGGTAGTCATCCACGGTCTGATGAGCCAAATGATCAGCCAATACACCCCCCTTGATTGATTTTTAGGTTGTGTATTATATGTCGTACTCAGTTAAGATCATTTTCCACCTTGCTATCCTTTCAGTGAGAGCGGGCTTCTCGAAAATGTAGTTGATCAGATCCATCTTTGATATCAACAAGGTAGTGTGAGTCAGCATATACTGTCTCAGTCGACGAGCAGCCCATGCCAAAGCGCAACAAGTTTTCTCGAGCAATGAGTATCGTGTCTCACAGTCGGTAAACTTTTTGCTAAGGTAGTATATTGCGTGCTCTTTTCGACCAGACTCGTCATGCTGCCCCAACACACACCCCATTGAATTATCTAGCACTGTCAAGTATAATATCAACGGTCTTCCTTCAACAGGAGGCATCATAATTGGTGGTTCTTGAAGGTATTACTTGATTCTTTTGAAAGCGGTCTAGCATTCATCATTCCACTTTACCATTTGATCTTTCTTCAAAAGCTTGAAGATTGGCTCACAAGTAGCAGTCATATGTGAAACGAACCTGGAGATATAATTCAGGCGTCGCAAGAAACCTCTAATCTCTTTCTCTGTACGGGGAACCGGCATCTCTTGTATGGCTTTTACCTTTGCAGGATCTACTTGGATGCCTTTGTCGCTAACAATGAAACCCAGAAGCTTATCAGACCTTACCCCGAAGGTGCACTTGTTCGGATTCAACCTCAACTTGTATGTTTTCAACCTGTCAAACAATTTCTGGAGATGATCAAGGTGCTCTTCCTCCGTCTGAGACCTGGCTATCATGTCATCAACATAAACCTCTAAGTCGTGGTGAATCATATCATGGAACAAAGCGACCATGGCGCGTTGATAAGTTGCCCCAGCATTCTTCAACCCAAAAGGCATCACCTTGTAGCAGAAGGTGCCCCACTGTGTAACAAAGGTTGTCTTCTCCATGTCTTCAGGAGCCATCTTGATCTGGTTGTAGCCAGAGAAACCATTCATGAAGGAGAAGATTTTGTGTTGCATGGTGTTGCCGACCAAAACGTCAATGTGAGGAAGAGGGAAATCATCCTTGGGGCTTTCCCTGTTCAGATCTCTGTAATCAACATACATCCGTACCTTACCGTGCTTCTTCGGTACTGGAACGACGTTGGCAACCCACTATGGATAGGAAGTGACAGCTAAGAATCCTGCGTCGAACTGCTTCATGACCTCTACCTTGATTTTCTCTGACATTTCAGGATGTATACGGAGGACCTTCTGCTTAACCGGAGGACAATCTTCTTTAGTCGGCAGGCGATGTACCACAATATCAGTGTCCAAACCAGGCATGTCTTTATAGGACCAGGCGAAAATCTCAACATAGTCGTGCAGCATCTGTATCAACCTCTGTTTGAAATAAACTCCAGATTTGCACCTATTTTAACCTCTTTTTTGTCTTCCTCAGTACCCAAATTCACTGTCCCAACTGGCTCTTCATGAGGATGTATGGCCCTTTCTTCCTGCTGTAATAGTCTAGCAAGTTCTTCAGGCACCTCGCAATCATCCTCACCTTCATCCTCGGCTTGGTTGATCAGATTTTTGAAGTCATAACTGGCAATAGCAGAGCTGTTATCAATGGGGTCCTGAGTGGATATGGATCTGCATTATGATACATGAGTTTGTGTAAGAGAATAGCTGTTTTGATAAAGTGAAAAACAGAAAAGAAAAACAGAGAGCGCAAAATTTGTATGCAAGAAACGTCTAATGCTTTATTAATGATATATGAAATGACAAATAATAGTCCTCACAAACAAAGCCAAGGTGCCTCGGGCAAGGCACCGGGCCGTAAAGTTTCAAATTGTTTATTACAAATCTTAAATCAAATAAGTCAATTATCGTGGAATAAAAGAAACAGGTATAAAGTCCCTAGTCGTCCAGTTACTCGGTCCACCATTGGTAGTTGGGTAGATCTAGCTGTCGATGTCTGAGTCCTCTTCACTGTCTTCAATGGCGTTAATTCCCCGATTGCTGATGTGTAGGGGAGGTCTTTCAGCCCGAGCGCGTCTAAAATCCCTTTGAGCCCCTGTAGTAAATCCCAAACCAAATTTGTCAGTTTTCTGAGTGAAATCAGGGAGCTGACCCCAACTGGCACACCCACCTTCTTCAACCACGGCCCTGGCGTCCTTGAGAGAATTCATCTTCAAAGGAGGTTTGTTGGTAGTAGTTTCAGTTGATGCTAAGATCTGAGGGACCTCTTCGAAGTTCTGACAAGGAGTTTCTATGAATTCCCCATCCATCTCTACGTAGCGGAAGGAATTGAGGTGACTCACCATATACTCCTCTTCACCCCGCACAGTGACAATCTTCCCTTTCACCGGATACTTCAGCATTTGGTGGATTGTAGAAGTAACTTCCCCAGCCTCGTGGATCCAAGGACGACCCAGCAAACAAGAATATGACGACCTGATATCCATCACATAGAAGGTGGACCCAAAAGTATGAGAACCCACTTTGACGGGGATGTCCACCTCCCCGTGCACCATTCTCTTTGATCCGTCAAAAGCCCTTACCACAATGTTACTAGGCTTTAACATCAAACCCTCGTAATCCAACCAGTCTAACGCCTTCTTCGGCAGAAAATTCAGTGAAGACCCAGTATCTACCAGCACATGAGCCATAGTGGTGCCCTGTATTCAATCAAGACATGCAGAGCATCATTATGCTTCCTTCCCTTTGGTGTCAAATCCACATCTGAAAAACCATCCCATTATCAGCAGTCGGGTTGGCCACACAATCTTTAAATTGATCAGTTGAAGTCTCTTGCGGCACATGCACAGTTTTGAGGAATGCAATCAAAGCCTTCGCATGGGCCTCGGAGAACAAAAGTAGGGATAACATGGATATCTTTGATGGGGTCTCCCCCAACTGCTCTACCACATTATAGTCGCTCCTCTTAATGATTTTCAGTATTTCCTCCATTTCTTGCTTAGAGGCTTCCACAACAATTTTCTTACGTGCCTCCGTCCGGGCAGGCTCACCTATAATTTCCTTGTCGCGGGTATCATACGATTCACCGACGGGGGTAATAACTGGAGTAAGAACAAGAACTGTAGTGGATGTACTAGCAGGAACAGCAGATGGAATGACAATAGGCTTGTTAACAGTCTTAGGGGAAATCTCGGGAGAGAAGACCCTTCCACTTCGGGTGATTTTACTGGTTCTGACAATGTTATCAATATCAAGATCAGCCTCTTCATCTTTCAGATCTTGTTTGATTCCTTGATAGTACACATCGGAACCATAATGCCATGGGACAACTTTGTCTGAGACATACGGGACAAGACCGGGAACAGTGATTATCAATGGAGTAATTCTTGGAGCAGATGTAATCCTAACAGGTCTTCTCGAGGAAACATTGGAAGGATTGGCGGAAATGGTTATAATGGCAACGTCTTCAATTGGAACAACTGGAATCATAGTTTTCTCGAACAAAATCTCTCTACTATCCATCAGGTGCTGAATACTTGACTTCAGCAAATAGAAACAAGAAGGCAGAGATTAACACAAGTGGCAACCTTCACCATAACCCGGAAATAAACTGGCCGACAAAAAATTCTTCTTGACAGTCATGAGAGAAGTATAAACTTCATCAATAGAGGTAACAAACAAATTAATATCAACAGCATTAACTCCACGACCGTGCTTGGGCATGGGAGCCGTTATGACATTTGACTTCTCCAGAGCATCAAAATCTATTTCCTTGGCTTCGATCAAATCTTGTACTTTATTCCTCAGAGCCCAGCAGTCATTTGTATTGTGGCCAAGACTCTCAGAATGATAGGCACACCGGGAATTTGGATTATATCAGGGATATGTAGTATTTGGATTCTTGGGAGCCTCTTTCAAGGTTTCCAAGTTGGATCTCAGCAGGTGAGGTAGCACTTCAGCCAATGTCATGTTAATGCGGGTAAGTTGTCGTTGTGGTCTTTCCACTCTTTGTTGATTGTTGCATTGTGGATCAACTGTAGGCCTAGGTATCATTATAGCACTTACTGTCTGACGATGTTCATCCCTATTTTGGCCCCTCGGGCTATAGATGGCACTGGCTTCCTTCTTACCAGTGAAAGGCTTTTTTACTGAACTTGAAGAGGCATCCTTCTGTATTTTCCCGCTTCGAATCCCAGCTTCTACTCTTTCTCCAGTTAGAATCAGCTCGGTGAAACCAGCTGATGAGCTGCCGACCAAATGATTGAAAAATGGACCAGATATTGTCCCCATAAACATATCAACCAGCTCCCTATCAGACAACAGGGGTTGAACTCTCCCAGCCAAGTTTCTCCATTTCTATGCATAGTCCTTAAAGCATTCACTTGCACCCATGGACATACTCTGAAGTTGAGTACGAGTAGGAGCAAGGTCGGCGTTGTACTGATACTACTTGTAGAAAGCAACAACCAGATCTTCCCATTTTCAGATATTGGCTCCCTCCAGCTGGTAGAACCATTCAAGCTGAGTCCCTGGCAGACTATCTTGAAAGAAATGAACCCATAGATTTCTATCAGCGGTGTGGGGCTGAATTTTCATGACGTAGGAACGGAGATGGAGCTTTGGGCAGGACACCCCATCATATTTAGCAAAAATTGGAGCTTTGAACTTCTGCGGGATGACCACTCCCGACACCAATCCCAATTCTTTGAAATCCAATCTAGGTATCCTCTGAACTTCCATGGCACTCAAACGATCTTCCAACTGCTTGTATCTATCCTCAGCAGGAGGATATTGCTCATCATTGTAGTTGGTATCATTGTCAGAAACTTCAGGACTGGGGTCCTTCTCCCTTGTCTCTTCTTCTTGATTCTCCCTTTCTTTGGATGAAGAGGTCAGATCGAATTGCTACTTCAACGCCCCCCTAAAACTTCTGCCCATATTCAGAATACCGGCAACCTTCTTCTTTTTCTTTCTCTCCTTCAGGATGAGGGCTTTCAGATCCTCCTGCCCTTTTGCCAAATTTATGAACATCTGCTGGAACTGGGCGTTTTGTGCCTGAAGATCCTTGATGCTTTGCTCGAAAGACATTTCGTGCTGAAATAAACAGCGAAGAAGATAAGAAACCTGTAATGGTACCTGTAATGATGTATATGATAATGGGATGCACATGCATAGATTTCAAAGACTTCGGAAAATTTAAATTTACAAACCAAAATAAACAAAACTTTATTAGCTGAATTTGAAGTTCAAATTCCTTTTATGTGTTACAATTAAAAACAAATCTAAAACTATAAAATACATCAAAGTTCCCATGGATGCTTCCTCTTTGTGCCGAGATAGTCCTTGAGTCCTCTTTCTTCATGCAGCTGCTTTGTGAGCTCTAAAACCTTCCTCTCCTGAGCATGGAACTGATCCCTGTAAGTATCCCGCTCCTTCATCATCTGAATCCAAGACCTCTGTAATTCCCCAAGATCAGTTGGCATATAAGGATAGAGAACCGTGTAAGGAATACCCTCTTCTGCAGTGGGTTCCACGATCACTGGTAAAACGGACACATAGGGCATCATAAGCTTCTGGGCACGAGCTCGTACCCATTGGAGGTAAGGTTCCATTGTGTTGTACCCCAAAATTTTCCCTCTCACTTATCAAGATTATTCTCACAAAATCTCTTTGAGCCAAGACTGGATTAGGGTTTGACCAGCTCAAGACCTCTCATCATGCACTGATCACCCAAAATTAGGGTTTGAGATTGCCCAAGGATTTTTAGACTATCAATTCTTCATATGACTTTAAAACATAATTATGGACCCCTAAGTTTACTCATGACAAGTTTCAAGCTTTGAACCACATTTTTTATCAGTCAATTGGACAATTGACCTAAAAATCAGTTATATAGGGGGAAAAGTCAACCATGGCCAATTTACAGTCAAAATTCATAATTTTTGATCCACATCAACATTTTATACTCATATATATTATTTGATCAAGTTTGTACCATAATTCCTCAAGAAATTTGATCAATTCATCAAAAGGGCAAAATGGTCAAAATTAGGGTTTTGACTGAGAAGGGTAATTTCTGATTTTTGACCTAGCAAATGACCAATTGATTTGAAGCATGATTTCAAGGGTTCAATTGCATCATCATGACCTAATTACATGGTTCAAAACATTGCAAATCCATTGTATTGACAGATGAAATTTGCAGTCAACTGATCAAAAGTCAACTGTATACTGAAAAGTCAAACTTTGACTTTTTGGTTAAAATCAAATACCAAGGATCAAAATTTATCAAAAAATGTCAAAATGTGAAACTTGTTCATCAAGAAATCAAAGATTGAAGATTTGGTTTCAAAATTTGAAATTTTCTTAACTTAGAAATTTTTCTAAGTATAGAAAATTTCTTATTTTTTCTCAACTTTAAGCCAAATTTCCACCATGTTACAAGATGATTCAAAGAAAGTTCCCAACATGAAAGTTGTAGATCTCCATTAAATCTACAACTTTTCCTCACATATTTTTCCCTAAAGAGGCTTGGATCTCAAGATATAATTTTATGAATACATGCCCATGAACTAAAATAACTTAGTGAAATTTTGCCCTAATTTAGGCAGGTTTTTGACCCAACTTCATGGCAATTTTTCAGCTAGTTCCAAAAGGAATCTTGAAATGCATTTCAAATATGAGTTATATAGAACATTTCAATATTTCCAAAATATCCAAGAACTCCTTGAGATCATTTTTGAGTAGGGAGAATCGAAGAGATGAAGTTGGCAATTTCCCACTTTGATTTCAAGCCATTTCATGAAGAACAAAATTCAAATCTGAACCTATGCTGCCTAATTCTTGCTTTACAGGTCTCAAACTTGTTTCTCACTTCATAATTTAATACTTACTCAGTTGAAAAAGCCTTAATCCAAGGACAAGAGTCTTTGTCCAAGCTTTAATTCCATAAATGGCACAAAGTTGCCATTGCCATTTTGGAAAAGCTTAACTTTTGAAACTTTTCACTTCTTGAGCATTGGACCTATTTTATATGCACACACAAGTTCTATAAACCAAAAGAAAGTTGTCTAGAACTTGTACCAACTCCAAGCAGGCCTGTGCAACCATGTAAGGAGTGGTCTCTTCACCTTTCTTAAAAAGCAAGTAAGAGGGCAAAACTGACACAACTCAGAAATTTGTTCAGGAGTGGATTTGAAACTTTCTCTATACTAATACACAAACACATTACAACTGGGAACACGATTGCAAAAGGCCAAAAACACTCAAAAACTCCCTATCACCAAAAACCTGTCAAAAACATGTAGTTTGAGCATAGCATAGCAATCCACAAATTCACTCGTGCGTTTCAAGTTTTAATCACTCAAACACTTTACCTACTTCATATCTAAGTGTTCCAGGCCATCATCCCTCCACTGTAACACCTCCTTATCCATCTGCCATTTTTATTTTTCAAGCTTGCAGGTTGACTTGGATAGAGAGTTTCAGACACTTTCAAAGCAAGGTAAGGATTGGAACACGCTCTGGGAGGTTCAAGCAAGCTAAAGGAACCTTCAAGCCTTCATAAATCTCACTCAAACTCCATCCACGATCTCAGCTGAAAGAGGTAAGAACTCCAACTTTTATCTCTTCATACAGGCATCCATTGGCCACGATTTGTGACAGGAAAATGTAGATATTATTGTGCTAAAGCCAATCATATACATAGATTTCATTTCTGATCATTATGTATAGAGAATTTTAGAATAAAAATTTCTGTAAAAATTAGGTTTGAAATTAGGGCCTTTAAAATTTGTTTTGATCTTTGATTGTTAGCTTCCATAAGTTACATGTCTAAATTCGTGGGAAAGAGTACTATCATTTTCATGTTTAAAGTTTCCATTTTCACGGAGAAATGAGAGAGATATGCTTGGTCTGGCTAGCTAGAGGAAGAAGACGAAGTATAGGGCAAAGAAAGCGTTTTGTGTTATGTATTTTTGTTTTCACATAAACTAACATATGTACAGCCACCCCAGTGGCAAGGCAGCATGCTGAGAATGTCAAGGTCATGGGTTCGAGCCTTGGTGCCTGCCTTTTTGCATTTTTTTTCATATTTTTCATCCATTTTTTGGTTGTTTGCGGGATGGGCTTCAACATTTGGGACTAGCGTTTATTTTGCTAACATAATACCACCTGATTACTCAGGATACCCCGTGGCCCATATATTTTATTATTCATTTCATTTTCATTTTCTATTTTATTAAATATATTTTCCTTAATATTAAAAATTATAAAAAATATAAAAATGCTAAATTTATATTTTGGTCCATTTTATTTTATTTTTCTATTAAAAAATGTTTTATTTTAGTTACATATCATACATATACTTTTTTTAATAAACTTGTAAATAAAATAGAAGTAGGTTAATTATTTTATTCCTTTTCTTTCATACTTGTAAATATTATTTTTGACATATAAAAAGACTAAATGTTTTTTTTATAAAAGTTATTTATTATTTTAAGGCAAAACATACACAAAAATAATAGTTAAAGAACTTTATTTTCTTTTAAATTAGAAATTAGGGTTAACTATTTTTCAAGAATTAATTTCCTTTTCTTATGTTATTAGGTCTAGTTCAAAACTCCTTTTCACATAAAAAAACAAAACAAAAATCTTTTTCTTGCATATACATACCATTGCACATTTAATTTATATTGTATCTTATTTATTCAAATATTTGTACAAATTCAATTTGGTTGTAATAGCTTAATTAGATTTACATTATTGCAAATTCCTATTCACAATTTGTATTCCCCCCTCCCATAAAATGTTGTAATAGTATAGTAATCTTCAAATTACGCAATTTACCGCTTTTACATACCATGCTAGTAATTAGGGTTTGAATGGCAAGATAAAAACAAATCAAATAGAAAACCCTAAATCCAAGACAAAATCAAAGCATGAAAATAACACGCTTGCACACAAGCATCCTTAGGATTTCTCCACTTGGTTGCCTTATACAAAAATAGCCATATTATACATGCGAAGTATCTTGGCAAAACAAACAAGTATAAGATCATAGTCCCTCGATGACGTTACTCAAAGTTGCATTACAAAATGATCTTGGTCCCTCAAAAAATGCTAAGATACTTTGCAACATTGCTAATCATGGTTATACGATGACCCACGCCCGTTCCGTTTACATCCAAAGATAGGGTTGCTTACCAAATCAATGGTAAGACAATAATGTCAAAGGAATAGAAAATGAACAAGAAAGACATTTGAGTAGGTAGATTACTTCTAGTTACTTGCTCTATTTTCAAACAACTATCCTTTCTATTTTCAAAACAAACACATACATTTTCAAACATTGAAAACATTTTCAAACATTTTCAAACATTTTCAAAAAGATAAACATCTTTGTATACATTCTTACGAACGAGAATCATTACAGAGATTTCCTAAACAAAGGCCTCTTTTACAAAATATTTTCAAAACCACACAAAACACAATTTCAAAAAAGCAAGTCATCTAGCAAGTACTAAGAGCCCATGGAAAACCATGGATGAAAAGGGTGCTAATACCTTCCATTTTCATAATCTACCCCCCGAACTCAAGAAACAATCTCAAAGGTCTTTCCTGTGCTTTTTCACCTTTCCTTTTGGATGAAAGAAAAGTCGGTGGCGACTCTTGATAATTGCAACATCTGCAATAAAACACAACACACCCAAGTCAGTTCTCCCACCATATCACAGAACTGGCGACTCTGCTGGGGAATTTTATTAAAGTGGGGTTACCTTAGGGCTAGATCAATTTTATTTTCTTACATTGTTTGACTTGTTTGCTTTATATTATGGTTCTTTGTTTGGGTTTGAAATCCTCTACCCGGATTTAGGATACATTATAGGTAAATAGCAATACGTTGTGGAAACTGTACGGGGTATACCGACATGGTCTAAGCAATAACTATGTTAGTGTGACATATTTGTGGGTACCGGTAGCCTTTGAGTCAATCAAAGAGAATACAGGGCCGCTGAGTAATGTCATGAAGAACTAATGAACTTCTAGAACCCTTTAGTTGACCAACTTGGCCTTTAGGATGTAGTGAGATAACCGGCTTTGGTGCAGTCCGAAGTTGGTAGATATTCGATACTACACTCATTGAGGGTTGGTTTCTTGGGATATTTCGGTCACCATTAAATAGGCTTGAGGTGAAACAATTACCAAGGAAACAATCTGGTGATATTGAGCTCCTTAGAACCCGATTACTATTATTAGGACAGGTTTAAGCCAACTAAAATTCAAGAGGGTACTTACCTATAAAACCCCATGCAATCCTAAACTAAGAACTTGTTTGCTTTGCTTGTATATGCATACTTGTACATAACATCATAGACATCATGAGCATCATACACATCACTAACCATTTCAAGGATTTTGGAGATTCATCTTTGTTCTTGTTTTGTAGGATATGGATTCACTTCGCAGGAAAACTATCCAAGTCAACCTTGTAAGAATTCCTCTGCAACTCAAGGAGCTAGCTTCAAGGATCCCTAAGAACTCTCCATTCACCGAGAGGCATGGTCGTCTACTCAATTTGGTCACATCTAACACATATGAGGATATGATGAAAGTGTTCTTCCAGTTCTTTGATCCTTTGCACCATTGCTTCATATTTCCCGACTATCAGCTTGTGCCTACTTTGGAAGAATTCTCCTAACTCTTGAGGATTCTCATTCTCAATCAACTACCTTTCAATGGTACGGAAAGAGAACCAAAGCCAAAAGAGAATGCTCAAGCTCTGCACTTGCACTCATCTGATGTCACAACTCATTGAGAAACTAGAAGTGGTGTCAAAGGCTTCTTAGCAAAGTTCCTGTTTGAGAAAGACCAAAGTTGTGGTAATTCCTTAGACTTACAAGCCTTTGAGGAAATTGTGGCTCTTTTCATCTATAAGATGGTTTTGTTTCCCAATCCTGACCAACTCATAGATGTGATTACCGTCAAAATCTTCATGTCATGCAATCCGGTGCCTACATTGCTAGGGGATATCCTACACTCTTTTCACACTCGCACAATGAGGAAAAGGGGTGTCCTTATGTGTTGCACTCCTCTCCTAGAAAGATGGTTTATTTCTCATCTTCCCCAATCAGTCTTAAAGAATGAGTAAGGTTCAAGGTGGTCACAAAGGTTAATGACTCTCAAACATTCAGATATTCATTGGTGCTCCTGATCCAAAGAGAATGTTATCATTGTTGACCGTTGTGGGGAATTCCATAATGTCCCTATACTTGGCATTAGGGGAGGCATCACCTACAATCCTTTCTTAGCTCTAAGACAGTTTGGTTACGCCCGAAGGGATGGCCCGCACGAGATGCTGATTCAAGGTTTGGTATTCGACTACGACAATGACGGTCAAGGTCTTCGCCAGAGATTCATCCGAGCTTGGAGGATGCTAAACAAGGTGGATAGCAAGACTTTGGGACACAAGAATTCCATCCCTCTTGAGCCTTACCTCAAGTGGGTACGAACTCGCGCTCAAAATCTTATGACGCCTTATCCTTCCATTCTCCTAGTGATCATTGAGCCTGTTAAGGAGGGAGATATTCCATACACTATCCTACATCCTGACATGCCCACATCACTTGAAGACCTACAAAGGGATTGGATACAGCTCAAAGGAGAGCGAGACACTTTCGAAGCCCAATTCTACACAAGCGAGAAGAAGGTTTTGGAACTCACTAGGCTACTTTATGAGGAGCAGACTCTAAATGCCTACATTGCACCAAAGAGGATGCGCACTACCTTTTTATCTTAGAGTTTTGTATTATTTTGCCCCAGGGGAATTGATGTACTCAAACTTTATCTTATTAACATAACGTGTGTTCCTTTTCGTCTAAAACGAACTTGAATCTTTGAAATCCTTGAAAACATTGCATATGCACATATCATTCATCATAACATAAACAGGTCTTTTGCAACAAGTTTCCTCATCTCTCTACTGTTTATTTCAGTAAGATAGATCTCGAACAGACAGTCAAAGATCTCCAAGCTCAGAACACGCAATTTCAATAGTTACTCATGACCATAGCCAAGGGGCAAGAGGAGTTGAAGACTCTGTTGGCTGAAGAAAGAAAGAAGAAAACAAAAAAGTTCACTGGGGTTTTAAACATGGGGAGAAGGTTTCAAGGACATACTAGAAGAACCTTGAATTTTGCAACAGAATCTGGTGAAGGAGAGGGGAAAGGAAAGGAAACAGCGGTTCCATCAGAATCTGAAGAGGAGGAAGAAGAGGAAGACTACTCTGAGGAACAACATCCTCCAGCTGATGATAAGTACAGATATCTTGAAGAGCGTTTGAGCGCTATGGAAATACAAAAGGTGCCAGGTCTAGACTTTAAAGAATTGGGACTAGTGTCGGGGATCATGATCCCTCCAAAATTCAAAGTGCCTTTGTTTGCAAAATATGATGGGGTGTCATGTCCTAAGATGCACCTCCGATCATATGTGAGAAAGATCCAGCCGCACTCTGCCGATAAAGACTTGTGGGTGCATTTTTTCCAAGATAGCCTATCTGGGACACAACTCGACTGGTTTTACCAACTGGAAAGGGACAACGTCCATAACTGGGAAGACCTTGCCGCAGCTTTCTATAAGGAATATCAATATAATGCAGATTTGGCGCCTACCCGTACTCAACTTCAGAGTATGGCCATGGCTTCCAATGAGGGTTTCAAGGATTACACGCAGAAATGAAGAGATCTAGCTGGGAGAGTTCAACCCCCTCTGTCTGAAAGGGAGTTGGTGGACATGTTCTTAGGCACTCTATCGGGCCCTTTCTTCAACCATTTAATTGGAAGCTCATCTGCAGGATTTACTGAGTTAATACTGACTGGAAAGAGGGTGGAAGCTGGCATAAAAAGTTGAAAGATTCAGAAGGATTCATCTTCCTCTACAGCTGTGAGAAAGCCCTTCATTAGGAAGAAGGAGGTATTTGTTGTATATCCATAAAGGAATCAAAGGAGAGTTGAACGTCGACCAATGGTAGGGGTTGTTATGATCCCAAAGCCTACATCTGATCAACCAAGAAGTAACCAACCGAGGGTGGAAAGGCCAATCTGGAAATTCACCAGAATTAATATGAATCTAGCCCAGGTTTTATCGCACCTTCTGAATTCCAATTTGGCAACTTTAAAAGAAGCTCCAAAAAACCCCAACACAGCGTCCCCTCATTATCACCCAAATGCTTGTTGCGCATATCATTCCAAAAGTTCGGGTCACGATACTAACAACTATTAGGCTTTGAAAAGCAAAATTCAAGACCTTATAGAGGCAAAAGAGATTAAGTTTGATGCGTCCGAGAAGCCAAATGTCATTTCTGCTCCTATGCCTAGACATGGTCATAACGCCAATGCAATTGAAGAAGATTTATTTGTTACCATAGTCGATGAACTCGTGACTCCTCTCCCAATCATTAAGATAAACTTGTTAAAAGCGGGTGTATTCTCGGGTTTTAATGAAGACTGCCACCTTTGCTTATCCTCACCAACTGTTTGCCCTTTGTTGAAAACAGGCATTCAATGCTTGATAGACAACAAAGAAATTATGTTCGAAAGTACTCCTATTTCACCTGTTCTTGTTGAAGACGTTTCAATCATCACCATCTCCACCAATTCTTCTAGTGTCCCCAAAAGACCCATTAGAATTAAATCGGTTCCAAAAGCTACTCCTCTTATAATCACAATGCCTGGGCCAGTCCCGTATGAATCAGACAAAACTGTGCCATGGAATTATGGTGGGGATATCTACTACCATGCCATCAAACAAGATGGGCTGGCCGCCGAAGAGATAAACTCCGAAGAAGAAGACTCCGACATTAGTAATATTGCCGGAACCAGTAAGATTACCTGAAGCGGTAGGATCTTCTCTCTAGAAATTGCCCCTCCAAAGGCAGTTTTTGGACCCGTGGCTGCTCCAAAGATTACTTCCGTACCAATAACCATTTCTGCAAGTGCTCCTATTGACAAAGACGATACAACCCCTGCTGCCATTCCTACCAACACTCCTGCTGCTGAAACTCGAGGAAAAAGTATTCAAGTAGAGCATGTTGGGACGAAGGCTCAATCACTGACTATACCCGAGATCTCCAAGAAAGAGATGGAGGAGATTATGTGAATAATAAAGAGGAGCGACTACGACGTCGTTGAACAGTTGGGGCAAACTCTCTCTAAAATCTCCATGCTGGCATTGCTGCTGTGTTTCGAAGCACATGCAAAAGCCCTGGTGAAATTCCTAAAGACAACCCATGTGCCTCAAGAGACGTCTGCTAACCAATTTCAAGATTGTGTGGCCAGCTTGACGGCGGACAATGGCCTAGGCTTCTCAGATGCTGATCTGACACCAAGGGGAAGAAAGCACAATGAGGCATTGCATGTCTCTATGGAATGTAGAGGCACAACTTTGGCCCATGTCTTGGTGGACACTGGCTCATCTTTGAATGTTTTACCGAAGAAAACTCTCGACAGACTAGACTGCAAAAGACTGACGCTGAAACCCAGTAACATAGTCGTAAGGGAATTTGATGGCTCAAAGAGGATGGTCCACGGGGAGGTGGATATCCCCATAAAGGTTGGAACTCAAACTTTCAAATCAACCTTCTATGTAATGGACATCCTCCCCTCTTACTCCTGTCTGCTAGGACGGTCGTGGATCCATAATGTTGGCGTTGTCACCTCTACACTGCACCTGATGCTGAAATATCTGGTCCAAGGAAAGATTATCATTGTTCACAGAGAGGAAGAGTATATGATTAGCCACCTCAATTCCTTCTAGTATGTGGAATTGGACGGAGAGTTCATTGAAACTCCTTTTCAACATTTCGAAGAGGTCCCCCAAGAGGTAGCAGTGACCAAGACTGCGTCCCAGGTTCCCAAGATCACAAGACCTCCACTCCGGATGTCATCTCTGAAAGACGCCAAGGCAGTAGTAGAGGATGGTGGATGCACCATCTGGGGGAAACTTCCGGATATTCTGTATAAATCTGACAAGTTTGGCTTAGGGTTCACTTCAAGTGCTCATAAGGTTGTACGACGTGCCCGTGCTGGAGGGCTACCCTTGAAGATTAGAAACCGGGAGGTCAATACGATGGAAGAGGGTGAAGAGGATTGCAGCTTGGAGGATTGGATATTTCCAACTGTCAACCGAGGACTTCGCAATTGGGAGGCCAGAGACTTTATTCCAATAACTTTCATCCCTCAGTAATTTATCTTTACATTTCTATTGGACTTGTAATATTCACAAACAATTCGCACATTTAAAACCTTGTGTCTTGCCCGAGGCACAATGGTCCATTTGTAAGGGTTATTATTTCATCTTCATATGACATTCAATGAATCATGGACGTTTTTCGCATACAAACTTTTATGCTCATTGTTTTTCTTTTACATTTTATTTTTTAAAGATGGCTATACCCTTTCACACACCCACACTCACAAATGCAGGTACCCCTCCATTATGGATCCCATGGGTAACGATACTGCTATGGCTTTTTGTGACCCTGAGAATCTAATCTACCAAGCCGAAGACGAAGGTGAGGAAGATTGTGAAGTACCAGGGGAACTTGCCAGACTACTACAACAAGAGGAAAGAGCCATTCAGCCTCACGAGGAACCTGTGGATACAATCAATCTGGGTACCGAAGAGGATAAAAAAGAGGTCAAGTTGGGTGCCAATATGGAGCCCAATGTCAAGGAGCATCTGATTCAGCTATTGCATGATTATGTTGAGATCTTTGTCTGGTCATATGAAGACATGCCAAGACTTGATACATACATCATGGTACATTGTCTACCTACAAGAGAAGATTGTCCACCAGTTAAACAAAAAGTCTGCCGCATGAGGCCTGATATGTCAGAAAAGATCAAAGCGGAGGTCATGAAGCAATTCAATGCTGGATTCTTAGCTGTCACTTCCTATCCTCAATGGGTTTCCAACATTGTTCCCGTACCTAAAAAGGACGACAAAGTACGAATCTGCATGGATTATAGAGATTTGAATAGGGCCATCCCTAAAGATGATTTTCCACTCCCCCACATCAATATCCTGGTTGACAATACGGCCTAACACAAAGTGTTTTCCTTCATGGACGGATTCTCAGGTTACAACCAAATCAAAATGGCACCTGAAGACATGGAGAAAACTACATTTGTCACACAATGGGGCACATTCTGCTACAAGGTGATGCCATTCGGACTGAAGAATGCTGGGGCAACCTATCAACGCGCCATGGTAGATTTATTTCATGACATGATACATCATGAAATAGAGGTCTACGTAGATGACATGATATCCCGATCACAAACAGAAGAAGAGCACTTGGATCACTTGCAAAAGCTGTTTGAGAGACTAAGGAAGTACAAGCTAAGGTTGAATCCAAACAAGTGCACATTCGGAGTATGGTCCGGTAAACTCTTAGGCTTTGTCGTCAGCAACAATGGTATTGAGGTCGATCCTGCCAAGGTTAAAGCAATACAAGAAATGCCTGCTCCTCGTACTGAGAAGGAAGTCAGAGGATTCTTGGGACGCCTAAACTATATTGCCAGATTCTTTTCTCACCTAACGGCTACTTGTGATCCAATCTTCAAACTATTGAAGAAAGATCAAGTAGTCAGATGGAATGATGAATGCCAGGTGTGATCGATGGATCTGGAACTGACTGTTTAACGCTGGTTCGCGAAATGTCGCGGAAGCAAGAGTCGCCACCGTCTTTTATTTTCTCCAAATGGAAAGGACAAAAGCACAGAAAAATTCCTTAAAGAGATTGCTCTCGGTTCGGGAGGTAGGTTATAGAAAGGGAAGGTGTTAGCACCCTTTCTATCCATGGTTATCCATGGGCTCTTAGATACTTGCTCATTGTGTTTTCAAAATGGTTTGTTTGCTTTTCAACTGTGGGTTTTAAAAAGTTTCTTTGAAAATTCCAGTTTGACTCTTGTATCAGAGTGTTTGAAAAATTGCTTTGAAAGCTTTTGAAAATGTGTTGGTGTGAAAAGTATTTTTTATTTGTTTTGAAATTAGAGCAAGTATCTAGAGTCGTCTACCTACCCTAAGGAATTCGTCTGTGTAAATGTCCTTTAAAGTAGTGTCATCCCACCATTGAGAGGTAGGTAGCACCACCGTTGGAGGTGTTCGGGTCAATTCGAGGTTCGGGACATGGTGATCACCAGAGCAATGGGAAGACACCTTAGAAGCTACCCTCATGCCAGGTTCCCGGATCATGAGGACTTACTAAGACATCCTCTACTCGACGATCACCTTTCGAGGCAAGGCAACAATGAGGCGTACCCTAGGGGTGGTGTGTGCGATTTGTGTGTCGTTTTCGTTTGTATTTGTCTTGTCATGTTATTGGTGTTCTACGCTTGTTTTTATTTGTGTCCATACATTCTTTCATGCTTTTGATTAACAGTTAAAAATATTTGCGGAAAAGTAAATTCTAAGCTATTACAAATGGCGCGGGTCCACATCGCCAAAATTAACCAGGACCCGATTTGACAGAAAGTAAATAAACAAAGAAATTAAAAGAATTAAAAGGTGCGAGAAGTATTTACAAGGCTTCGGGAGAGATACATAATTATTTAAATGAAATAAAATAAATATGCGAATAAACAATTAAGTCGAAATGAGGGCGTTGGACCCTTTTTGCAAAATGTTAAAATTACATGAATTAATTAATTTAAGAAAAGAAATTGTTTTTGTTTTTTTTTTTGGTATTTTTATGTATTTTAAGATTTAATGGAAAAAGAATTAATCAAAGTACGACGCAAACCCTAATTCTAGTTATTTTTAATTTATTAAGAAATATGTTGAATTTTAACCTAATTTAAACCTAAGTTATTTTCATGCCAATTTAATTACAAAGATAAATAAAATAAATAAGTATTATTATAAGAAAGAAAAATTAAAAGGAATAAAACAATTATTAAACCAATTTCTACATTTTTTATATTTTTATTATGAAAAGAATTAAAATTGCAACCTAAATTAAAACTAAATTTATTTACATACAATTTGTTTATGAAAATAATTAAAATAAAATACTTATTATATTTTTTCATCTTTTCTGATTTTTATGAGGTTTTTGTATTTTGTAAAAAAAACAATTAATTAATTTAAAACAATAAAGAAAATAAAATAACAATTGAAAATAAAATATAAGAAAAATATGGAAAATTGCAAACCAGGGGGGTGGAAGTCCCAAATTGGAGGTATAGATCCAAGAATCCTGGCCCAATAGCATTGGCCTGTTTGGACTTTTTTTGCTAGCATGCTGAAGCGTTGACCTATGCTCATGATGTGCTTCAGATCTAGGCCTTTGGTTTGATCTCCAGGGGGACGTGTCACACTTGATTTGGAAGTGCATCATAGTCCTCAGTAAGTGGAACGGCATGTGAACCTGGATTGAAAAATAATATGAAGGATAATACAGACCTGGGGCTCGAACCCAGGTCTTGGATGTCAACACAATCAGCGCTTGCCAGCTGAGCCATTAAACTCTTTTGTTAAATAAATGAACAGCAAATAATAAAATATGAAACTACGCGTTAGTGGGACAAAGCGCGCGAATTTCAAATCAACCAACCAATTCATGCCACGGACTCATCTTCTTCATGGTGTTGATTTTTTCTGAAATACAAAAGCAATAGACAACGGTTTCTGAACCGTTCTGTAATGCACCATTAGAAAAAATAACGAATAGGCCATAAGGCCATATAAATTAAGCGCGATTGTTGTATTTTCTTCGTCTGAACGTGCTGGTTTGAATGGTGGTGGTTAGAGGTTTCAATTTTTCCTCGTTTCAAAGTCCCCAATTTAGAACTCTGTAAACCCTAGAAAACAGTCATGGCGAAATCGTATATACAGCATAAAAACGCAATTAACTGCATTGGTTAGTTTCAGGACAAGATGATAAACATGAATCAACAATTAAATTTCACAAAGAATGCGTGGAATATGATATACGATTATGAAATTTTCTTGATACAGCTTGCGTTCATGTTACCAATTCTTGGAGTTTGAATGGAAGTTTTTGATTGGAATCTATTCAGGGAACCTTGAGGAAGCTATTGAAACAAGTTTTGTGCTTTGAATCGACCTATAACAATGATTTCAGTTTTGACTTTTTTTTGACAATTTTTCAAGTTTTTTCTTGGTTCTTCTGCGCAGCCTTTTGTCTAGCATGATTAGGTTTATGGTCAGGCATATGTAGTGAGTGCATTAGGTCAAAAAATTTCAATCAAATCTCTTGTAATCATGGATTGAAGATTTGATTTTTTAAGGATCTTTTTTCAATCTTTTTCAAGTGTTCTTTGTTCTCAATCATGCCAATCAATCCAAATCTTTCCTAATTTGCATATGCACGAAATGTTGATGATATAATGTGCACAAAAAGATTGATTAGGTTAAGTTAGATATTTTTCATATATTTAAATGATTTAAATGAATTAATATAAATAAAAATTCAAATAAATAAATAAAAAATGAGAAAATACTTCCCTTTGGGCCAAGTGGTCGTGCATATGTCATGGATGATGAATCATGGAAGAAAAATGGGCCCATTAGCAATTTTAGGTCATTTGAAGTAATGTTGACTTTTCAAAATATCCAAAAATTTCCCAACTTCTACAAGGCATAACTTGCTCAATTTTTAAGCTTTTCTCATGTTCTTGGACATTTTGGAAAGGTCTTTGAGTCCTCTAACCAATGCCTTTGGTCCCATGTCATTTTGATTTACCAATCTCAAGTTATGGCCTTTGACTTAAAGTCCCTTTTTGTTGACTTTTGAAAATGACCTATAATGTTGAAATTGATAACTTTTTGTGAGAGCATTTCTTTGACTTGAAGTATGAAGATGAGTTGTAGGAAATGTCTTTCTCTTCAAAATGAGCTTTGGATGGGATTTTTCTGATAATCCATGTGAAAGTTATGCCCTGGTCAATTTCAGTTGACTTTTTCAGCTGTCCAAATAAGGAAACTTTTGCATCTTGATGATTTTCTGAGCCAAATTTTGAGAATCATGATCAAGCATTGATCAAATGATGTTTGTGGCTTCAAAATGATATGTTGACCAAAAATTTGAACTTTTAACTGTCAAATGACCATTTTACCCCTACAGTTGACTGTAGTGCAACTTAGGGTTTTGACTGTGCAATTTTGTGCTGAATGTCTTGAAACTTGATATGAGGATATTTGACCATATGTATAGGCATGTGAGACTTGATTGGACCTTTGAAAACTTCATTTTCTTGATCAGAACACAAACCCTAGTTTTGACTGTATGGGAGACCTTTGCACTGTGCAACCCTTGGGGAATTTTGTGACTTGGCTTGGCAATTTCTTGAAGAATATGGGAGGGCAAATTTTGGGGTACAACAGTTGCCCCTGTTCAATCTTCTTAGACCTGAGGATGCAGATTGGCTGACGTGCCTTTCGTAATCCGAGGGTAGAAGATGATTGAACACTAGAGTGCCCAGAAATTTGCGCTCACATGTTAGCAGTGTGATGGGGGGAATGGGCTTATAGATGCCATTTGGAGATTGCTGGATAGGATGATGGGCTTATAGATGCCATCTGGGTGTTGATCGCGTAGGAGATTCCTTAGCGAGAACCTGCATACCTGCAAAAGAAATATGAGTACCTGACACGTTGCAGGAGTTGATTTCAAATGCTTGGCATAGATGTGTCCTGACTGGTTACAGGAGCTGAGTCTGGAGCTTCACATGATGATGAATGAACCAGGGATGGTTACTAACTTGCATGAATGGTAAGAGAACCTTAGGCGACTTTAACTCCAACAACGCTCGTTGAGAAAATCTTGGGTGTCTTCTACTGGGATAAGAATCAGGGAGATCTTAGGGTCGATCTGACTGAACCAGAGGAGGCCTTTGACTGGATAAGAATCAGGGAGATCTTAGGGTCGATTTAACTGAACCGGACAAGGTCTTGGAATATCTTCAACTAGATAAGCATCAGGGAGATCTTAGGGTCGATCTGACTGAACCAGAGAAGGCCTTTGACTGGATAAGCATCAGGAAAATCTTAGGGTCGATTTAACTGAACCGGACAAGGTCTTGGAATATCTTCAACTGGAATAAGTATCAGAACGTCGCCATATCTGGTTTATATCTGGACTATATCTGGAAGGAAATCTGGAAGCATCATCAGAACGTTACCATATCTGGTTTACATCTGAAACTATATCTGGAAGGAAATCTGGAAGCAGTATCAGAACGTCACCATATCTGGTTTACATCTGAAACTATATCTGGAAGGAAATCTGGAAGCAGTATCAGAATGTCACCATCTCTGGTTTACATTTGAAACTATACCTAGAAGGAACTCTGGAAGCAGTATCAGAATGTCGCCATATCTGGTTTACATCTGAAACTATATCTGGAAGGAAATCTGGAAGCAGTATCAGAACGTCACCATATCTGGTTTACATCTGAAACTATATCTAGAAGGATATCTGGAAGCAGCATCAGAACGTCACCATCTCTGGTTTACATCTGAAACTATATCTGGAAGGATATCTGGAAGCAGTATCAGAACGTCGCCATATCTGGGTCATATCTGAAACTATATCTAGAAGGAAATCTCGAAGCAGTATCAGAACGTCGCCATATCTGGTTTACATCTGAAACTATATCTAGAAGGAAATCTGGAAGCAGTATCAGAACGTCACCATCTCTGGGTCATATCTGAAACTATATCTAGAAGGAAATCTGGAAGCAGTATCAGAACGTCGCCATATCTGGGTCATATCTGAAACTATATCTAGAAGGAAATCTGGAAGCAGTATCAGAACGTCGCCATATCTGGGTCATATCTGAAACTATATCTAGAAAGAATTGCGATAGTTGATAGTAATCATTTTGGTATTGATCTTTTTCCTGAAAAGGCAAAACATAATTGTATGCAAAATCATGATGCATGAACTGTATGTCTTCAAAATTAATGAGATTCGTGTAGTATGATGCATATGCATGCTATAATGTATGAAGATGTGATGTTTATGAATGTATTTTTGTCTAAGAAAATAAATCCTTGACGGGTGGCGGGAAGTCACTCCTGGGCTGATGTTGAAGAATAGGTTTTGCTTCCGCCGGGGATGATAGTTGCAAGAATTCCGATAGGAGAAGATAACTCTATTGGGGAATAAACTTGGCGAATGGGTTACTCTGCGGGGAGACAAATACTCTAGTAATCTTGCTGGTGAGCAATACTCTGTGGGGAGAGAGACACTCTGTTGATTGTTGATAGTAACCTGCTGAGGATATCCTTGTTGTTGGAAGTGTTGATGGACTTCGCTGGGGTAAGAAGACTGTGTCGACGACGATCTTTCCGTGGCTTTTGGCTGAGGATAACCCAGTTATATCCTGTTAGGGAAATAACTCTTTGAATAAAGCCGGGAGACGCATTCGTGCTCTGCGAGGATAAGCTTCCAAAATCAACTGGGGATAAGCTTACTGCTTGGGGAGATGGATTCCAACTTTCCTGGGGAATCTGGATTGGACTCTCCTGGGGAAGTATTGAACTGTATTGGTTATGTTCTTCAACGGAACCTACCCTGATACCTTAGAGGATAGAACAATCAGATTGCTTAGACCACTCTTTATTGCCCCTGTTTCTATGGGGGAGGCACTTGTGGGGTGCTGATAGTTGTTGATGGACAAACCTTCTTCTGGTAGACAGATGGCAGGACATAGTCGTACGCTTTAATCCCTAACTTTTGCCTGGACCGCCCTTTCGGGTTTTCAGTCCACCGGGATACCCATTTTTGCTCAAGCCGCCTTTTCAGGTTTTCGACTTGCCGGGTGTACAGATTTTTTTATTTCATCCCTTCATTTTGCCCGAACCCTTTTGGTTCGCCGGGAAGCCCTTATTTTTGCCTAGGTGTGTCAACCTAGCGGGTCTTTGATTTTGCGTAGTATTTTTCGACTATGTCCACGCTCTTAGAATGCAGGTAGGTGCCCCTGGCTGCTTGTGTTGCCATATTACCAGAAGGTGTCTGATCGTGCAAGATTCGTTGCTGGAGTGCCCCAAGTGACTCAGGCAGAGATTTGCCCCAGGCTTTTTTTGGCCTTTTGAGAGATTCTCTGGATCTTGACTTAACTGCCCCAGATGGTAGACCGTGACCATGCCGTGCCCCTTGATTGGAGATACTCTTGTTCATTAGACTTTCGTCATGCGAATTTCTATGTTGTTCAAACAAAAAGTCATATGCAAACAAAGTTATGTTAAAAATGCAAAGCTTATGTCTGTCTCGAAGATTTTGAAAATGCATTCTTTTTTCATAAAACAAGTGAATGTTTGTAAAACGTGATGTCAACCCGCATTTACCGTAGGCCTTAAGGAGTCAGGATACCTTTCGTGACAGTATGCTTTCGAGCTAACCCATGCTTCAGCTAGGACTTTTGAGGGTTATAACGTGGCGTGGTTCACGGTTTAAGAAACAAAGGATAAAGGCTCAAATTATTTGTACCCACCCGCTCTTCGTGATGTTCTTCAAACCTAAACTCAGTTGATCGTGCGTTAGACCTTGCTTGAGTCTTTGCTTTGATGTTCCAATAATGGTTCAGATGTTGATGATTTCTTTTGAATAGGCAGTCATTTTTTGCTTTGGTTGAGGGTTTGTGAGACCTCTTTATTGATTTTTGTTATCCCTTTCTTTTTTTGCCTGAACTGTTTCCTTTTTGGAATTACAGTCAGCGGGATGCCCCAGTTTTGTAAGTCTCCTTCATGGGTTTTGACTTAATGGGTTTTTCATTTTTTGAGATAATGACTGCCTGTCCTTGTGATTTATTCAGAACCATCACTGTCTTTTGTTTTGTAAGGACTCCTTTGGTGCCATTTGTTATGCACTTGGATCAACTGAGAGAACTACCCTGCCTCAGGTTATGATAAAGGGTTTTAAATTTCGAAAAGAAAAACTCCTACTTCTTTGGCTCAGAGGGGTTGACGAGGGATTATCATCCTTATAACTCCAGTGTTTAGGGATTGAAACAATGCCTGTACCTCATCAACGGGGTCTGTTCAAAAGCATACTGTAGATTATGGTATCGTTTTCGTCATCCTCCCTCAAGAGGCTTAGAATTTTAGATCCAGAGTTGACATCAGAAAAAATATGAAAAGAAATTTGAATATAATGAAAACAATTGTATTAATTCCCAAAACAGACGTATGCGATGCATTGATAGAATAAAAGAGTTTGCTATGACATTAATTGTTTGTATAAGCAAAGAAAAATACAACTCAAAAATTCAAATAAACAAAAGGCTTCAATGATTGGGCAACGGAGCAGTGATTATGTTCGGAGTCTCAGGCACTTCAAACTGAATCTCCCCGGCGTCGATCATGTCTTGAATCTTGTTCTTGAGAGGCCAGCAGTTGTCCGTAGTATGCCCCGGGCTATCAGAATGATATGCGCACCTATCATTGGGATGATAGTTGGGAGCAGAAGTGTTCGGATTCCGGAGAGGAGCCCTTAAGGTGATCAGCCCTGCCTTCAACATTTGTTGCAGTGCTTGATCCAGCGACATGTTGATTTTGGTGTACTGTCGTTTCTCCTTTCGCTGCTGCCCCTGTCCTTGTTGAGCAGGTCCAGGATTGGAGATCTGGATTGCCCCTACCTCATGACGGCTCTTTTTACCGTGCACAGCATTGGATTCTTTCTTTCCATGATGAGGCTTTTTATCAGAAGGTGCAGCCTCTTGAATTTTCCCAGACCGGATGCCAGCTTCTATTCACTCTCCAGTCAAGATAAGATCTGTGAATCCAGCAGACGAATTCCCAATTAGGTGGTTGTAGAACGGACCAGACAGAGTCCCCAAGAACATATCGACAAGTTCCCGATCAGTCAGAGGTGGTTGTACCCTTCCAGCAAGATCCCTCCATTTCTGCGCATATTCTTTAAAACCTTCACTTGATCCTAACGACATACCCTGGAGTTGGGTACGCGTAGGAGCAAGGTTGGCATTATATTGATACTGCTTGTAGAAAGCAGTAGCCAACTCCTCCCAGTTACGAACCTTGGTCCCATCTAGCTGATAGAACCATTCGAGATGAGTCCCTGAAAGACTCTCCTGGAAGAAGTGGATCCACAAATTCTTGTCCACCGTATATGGTTGAATCTTCCGAACATAGGACCTGAGATGTAACTTGGGACAAGACGCCCCGTCATACTTGGTAAAGGATGGTGCTTTGAACTTCCGAGGAGTAATCACACCAGTTGACAAACCCAGTTCTCCAAAATCCAGCCCAGGTACCTGTTGGATCTCCATAGCATTCAGCCTATCCTCCAACTGTTTGTACTTGTCTTCGGCAGGAGGGTATTGTTCGTCGTTGAAATCTGTCTCGTTGTCGGAGACCGCTGGGCTGGGAATCCCTTCCTCTTGATGACTGCTTTTCCCCACAGATGGAGTTGTCCTCTCAGTTTGATCCTGCAGGGTATTCCTAGATCTGCGTCTAGGGCTGAACAAAACAGTCCTCCTCTTCTTCTTTTCTTTCTTCAAGAGCAAAGCCTTCAGATCTTGTTGCCCCTGGGTCAAATTCATGATCAGCCCTTGGAACTGGGCGTTCTGAGCCTGGAGGGCCTTGATAGTGTGCTCGGTTGAAGATTCAGGATTCATGACGAGACTGCTGAAATAAACAGCGAAGAAGGGTAAGCAACCTGTCAAAGGGATACCTGCAATGCAATGAGATGTATGACATGCATGTAATGTTTTCAAGGACCTCGCGGGGTAAACAAGAAAATTGTTAGCATTTGAAACCGGTAGCTTGATTGAAGGCACTGTATATTGTTGAGAGTCCTTCTTCAAGGGTCAAAGGCTCACCATATCCAGTGGGTCATAGCCCCTGACACCCTTGGCTAGAGGAAAATAAATCCCCTTTGCCCCTTGCTGGGTGTTTGATTCATCATGACCTGCATCACAAGCCCTTGAGATCCTTGAAATGGGTTAGGATGTATGCAATGGTATGCAATGGTATGATGTCATGCTATGCATGGGATAACGTAAGTGACCCTGTTATGAGCCCCAATTAAGGACTATAAACAAACCCTGCAAGAAACTCAGTATACTTTGTTATGAGTCCCAATTAAGGACTATAAACAACCTGCAAGAAACTTAGTAAACCCTGTTATGAGTCCCCATTAAGGACTATAAACAAAACCTGCAAGTAGTTCATGTCAACCCTGTTATGAGTCCCAATTAAGGACTATAAACAAAACCTGCAAGTAGTTCATGTGTTAGATAACAAGCATGCAAATAGTCAAGTACGAAGGCACACAAGTCACACAAGAGAAACCCTTAAGGTTTAGGCCAGCATGAGGTCTAGGTACTACCCTCTTTCAGTTTGTTGGTTCATACCTGTCCTATCAAAGTAACCGGGTTCTTAGAGGATCCCAATATCATTGACTACCCTCAATCGGTCATAACTCCAGCATCGCAATCTTTTCTTGCGGCCAGAACCATCACGAGAGTTTAGCCTCAATGGGCGTAGCATACTGCTACTGTTCTATTGGCCAAGTTGTGTCAATTAAGGTTCTAAGGTTGTTGGTGCTTAATGACTCCTCAGAAGACCCATATTCTCCTCGTTGCAACACAAGGGATATCGGTACAGACCAAGGTGCCACACCAACGTAGCCACTGCTTCACCCGTGTCGGTCTACACCGGACAGGTCCCTCACAGCTTATGCTACCTAAACAGGGTATCCCCAGATCCGAGTTAGGATCTATGTAACTCCCATGCAACCCACAAATTTAAAGCAGACAAGTCAATACAATTGAAAACACAGTTATGAACTAACCCTAAGGTACACCTCACTTTATAAAGGGTCCCCAGCAGAGTCGCCAGTTCTGTGATCGGTGGATCTGGAACTGACTGTTTAACGCTGGTTCGCGAAATGTCGCGGAAGCAAGAGTCGCCACCGTCTTTTATTTTCTCCAAATGGAAAGGACAAAAGCACAGAAAAATTCCTTAAAGAGATTGCTCTCGGTTCGGGAGGTAGGTTATAGAAAGGGAAGGTGTTAGCACCCTTTCTATCCATGGTTATCCATGGGCTCTTAGATACTTGCTCATTGTGTTTTCAAAATGGTTTGTTTGCTTTTCAACTGTGGGTTTTAAAAAGTTTCTTTGAAAATTCTAGTTCGACTCTTGTATCAGAGTGTTTGAAAAATTGCTTTGAAAGCTTTTGAAAATGTGTTGGTGTGAAAAGTATTTTTTATTTGTTTTGAAATTAGAGCAAGTATCTAGAGTCGTCTACCTACCCTAAGGAATTCGTCTGTGTAAATGTCCTTTAAAGTAGTGTCATCCCACCATTGAGAGGTAGGTAGCACCACCGTTGGAGGTGTTCGGGTCAATTCGAGGTTCGGGACATGGTGATCACCAGAGCAATGGGAAGACACCTTAGAAGCTACCCTCATGCCAGGTTCCCGGATCATGAGGACTTACTAAGACATCCTCTACTCGACGATCACCTTTCGAGGCAAGGCAACAATGAGGCGTACCCTAGGGGTGGTGTGTGCGATTTGTGTGTCGTTTTCGTTTGTATTTGTCTTGTCATGTTATTGGTGTTCTACGCTTGTTTTTATTTGTGTCCATACATTCTTTCATGCTTTTGATTAACAGTTAAAAATATTTGCGGAAAAGTAAATTCTAAGCTATTACAAATGGCGCGGGTCCACATCGCCAAAATTAACCAGGACCCGATTTGACAGAAAGTAAATAAACAAAGAAATTAAAAGAATTAAAAGGTGCGAGAAGTATTTACAAGGCTTCGGGAGAGATACATAATTATTTAAATGAAATAAAATAAATATGCGAATAAACAATTAAGTCGAAATGAGGGCGTTGGACCCTTTTTGCAAAATGTTAAAATTACATGAATTAATTAATTTAAGAAAAGAAATTGTTTTTGTTTTTTTTTTTGGTATTTTTATGTATTTTAAGATTTAATGGAAAAAGAATTAATCAAAGTACGACGCAAACCCTAATTCTAGTTATTTTTAATTTATTAAGAAATATGTTGAATTTTAACCTAATTTAAACCTAAGTTATTTTCATGCCAATTTAATTACAAAGATAAATAAAATAAATAAGTATTATTATAAGAAAGAAAAATTAAAAGGAATAAAACAATTATTAAACCAATTTCTACATTTTTTATATTTTTATTATGAAAAGAATTAAAATTGCAACCTAAATTAAAACTAAATTTATTTACATACAATTTGTTTATGAAAATAATTAAAATAAAATACTTATTATATTTTTTCATCTTTTCTGATTTTTATGAGGTTTTTGTATTTTGTAAAAAAAAAACAATTAATTAATTTAAAACAATAAAGAAAATAAAATAACAATTGAAAATAAAATATAAGAAAAATATGGAAAATTGCAAACCAGGGGGGTGGAAGTCCCAAATTGGAGGTATAGATCCAAGAATCCTGGCCCAATAGCATTGGCCTGTTTGGACTTTTTTTGCTAGCATGCTGAAGCGTTGACCTATGCTCATGATGTGCTTCAGATCTAGGCCTTTGGTTTGATCTCCAGGGGGACGTGTCACACTTGATTTGGAAGTGCATCATAGTCCTCAGTAAGTGGAACGGCATGTGAACCTGGATTGAAAAATAATATGAAGGATAATACAGACCTGGGGCTCGAACCCAGGTCTTGGATGTCAACACAATCAGCGCTTGCCAGCTGAGCCATTAAACTCTTTTGTTAAATAAATAAACAGCAAATAATAAAATATGAAACTACGCGTTAGTGGGACAAAGCGCGCGAATTTCAAATCAACCAACCAATTCATGCCACGGACTCATCTTCTTCATGGTGTTGATTTTTTCTGAAATACAAAAGCAATAGACAACGGTTTCTGAACCGTTCTGTAATGCACCATTAGAAAAAATAACGAATAGGCCATAAGGCCATATAAATTAAGCGCGATTGTTGTATTTTCTTCGTCTGAACGTGCTGGTTTGAATGGTGGTGGTTAGAGGTTTCAATTTTTCCTCGTTTCAAAGTCCCCAATTTAGAACTCTGTAAACCCTAGAAAACAGTCATGGCGAAATCGTATATACAGCATAAAAACGCAATTAACTGCATTGGTTAGTTTCAGGACAAGATGATAAACATGAATCAACAATTAAATTTCACAAAGAATGCGTGGAATATGATATACGATTATGAAATTTTCTTGATACAGCTTGCGTTCATGTTACCAATTCTTGGAGTTTGAATGGATGTTTTTGATTGGAATCTATTCAGGGAACCTTGAGGAAGCTATTGAAACAAGTTTTGTGCTTTGAATCGACCTGTAACAATGATTTCAGTTTTGACTTTTTTTTGACAATTTTTCAAGTTTTTTCTTGGTTCTTCTGCGCAGCCTTTTGTCTAGCATGATTAGGTTTATGGTCAGGCATATGTAGTGAGTGCATTAGGTCAAAAAATTTCAATCAAATCTCTTGTAATCATGGATTGAAGATTTGATTTTTTAAGGATCTTTTTTCAATCTTTTTCAAGTGTTCTTTGTTCTCAATCATGCCAATCAATCCAAATCTTTCCTAATTTGCATATGCATGAAATGTTGATGATATAATGTGCACAAAAAGATTGATTAGGTTAAGTTAGATATTTTTCATATATTTAAATGATTTAAATGAATTAATATAAATAAAAATTCAAATAAATAAATAAAAAATGAGAAAATACTTCCCTTTGGGCCAAGTGGTCGTGCATATGTCATGGATGATGAATCATGGAAGAAAAATGGGCCCATTAGCAATTTTAGGTCATTTGAAGTAATGTTGACTTTTCAAAATATCCAAAAATTTCCCAACTTCTACAAGGCATAACTTGCTCAATTTTTAAGCTTTTCTCATGTTCTTGGACATTTTGGAAAGGTCTTTGAGTCCTCTAACCAATGCCTTTGGTCCCATGTCATTTTGATTTACCAATATCAAGTTATGGCCTTTGACTTAAAGTCCCTTTTTGTTGACTTTTGAAAATGACCTATAATGTTGAAATTGATAACTTTTTGTGAGAGCATTTCTTGGACTTGAAGTATGAAGATGAGTTGTAGGAAATGTATTTCTCTTCAAAATGAGCTTTGGATGGGATTTTTCTGATAATCCATGTGAAAGTTATGCCCTGGTCAATTTCAGTTGACTTTTTCAGCTGTCCAAATAAGGAAACTTTTGCATCTTGATGATTTTCTGAGCCAAATTTTGAGAATCATGATCAAGCATTGATCAAATGATGTTTGTGGCTTCAAAATGATATGTTGACCAAAAATTTGAACTTTTAACTGTCAAATGACCATTTTACCCCTACAGTTGACTGTAGTGCAACTTAGGGTTTTGACTGTGCAATTTTGTGCTGAATGTCTTGAAACTTGATATGAGGATATTTGACCATATGTATAGGCATGTGAGACTTGATTGGACCTTTGAAAACTTCATTTTCTTGATCAGAACACAAACCCTAGTTTTGACTGTATGGGAGACCTTTGCACTGTGCAACCCTTGGGGAATTTTGTGACTTGGCTTGGCAATTTCTTGAAGAATATGGGAGGGCAAATTTTGGGGTACAACACCAGGTTGATTTTGACAAGATCAAAGAGTACTTACAAGAGCCTCATGTTTTAATGCCACCAATCGAGGGAAGACCACTGATCATGTATCTGACTGTTTTAGAAAACTCAATGGGGTGTGTATTGGGACAGCATGATGAGTCCGGCCGAAAAAAGCACGCTATTTACTACCTGAGCAAAAAGTTTACCGACTGTGAAACCAGATATTCACTGCTCGAGAAAACTTGTTGCGCTCTGGCATGGGCTGCTCGCCGGCTAAGGCAGTATATGCTAACTCATACTACCTTGTTGATATCTAAGATGGATCCGATGAAATACATCTTCGAGAAGCCTGCTCTGTCTGGGAGGATAGCTAGATGGCATATGATCCTAATAGAATATGACATACAGTATACTACCCAGAAAGCTATAAAGGGCAGTGTATTGGCTGATCACCTTGCTCTCCAAGCTATAGAAGAATATCAGTCCATGAAGTTTAAATTCCCCGGATGAAGACATCATAACATTAGACAAGTGTGAAGAAATTAGGCCATATGACGGACCTGAACAAGGATCCCAGTGGACCCTGTTCTTTGATGGGGCATCCAATGCACTTGGTAATGGTATCGGCGTTGTACTCATATCTTCAGAAGGGTGTCATACTCCTTTTACTTCCAGACTTTGCTTCAATTGTACAAACAACATGGCAGAATACGAAGCATGCATCTTTGGTCTCAGAGCTGCCATAGACTTGGGAATCAAATCTTTAGATGTGTTTAGAGATTCAGCTTTGGTCATAAGTCAAATCAAAGGGGAATAGACACTAAGCACCCAAACCTTATCCCTTACAAAGAACATGTTTTGACATTGCTACCACATTTTGAGAAGATTACCTTCGAGTATTTCCCACGAGAAGGAAATCAGCTAGTGGACACTCTAGCCACAATGTCATCTATGATTAAACTTAATTGGGATAAAGAGGCTCCCCAGATCACCATCGAACGAATGGATGAACCAACGCATTGTCACGAGATTAATACTGAAGAGGTAGTGGACCAGCCTTGGTTTCATGAGGTTAATAGGTATCTTGAGGCTCAAGAATATCCAGAAGGAGCTTCAATCAATGATAAGAAGTTCTTAAGGAGATTCTCTGCTAATTTCTTCCTTAGTAATAGCATCCTGTACAAACGCAATCATGACTGCATTTTGCTTCGGTGCATGGATAAGGTTGAAGCTGAAAAGATCATGGCTGAATTACATGACGGTACTTTTGGAACCCACTCCAGTGGGCATACGAAGGCAAAGAAAATCCTACAGGCAGGCTATTATTGGTCTACTATGGAAGCAGATTGCTATCAACACTCTCGGACTTGTCATAAGTGTCAAATTTATGCTGACAAGGTGCACGTACCCCCAGTTCCTCTGAATGTCTTGACGGCTCCTTGGCCCTTCGCTATGTGGGGAATTGATATGATTGGAGAGATCAAGCCTACAGCTTCCAATGGACACTGTTTCATCCTAATGGCCATTGACTATTTTACCAAGTGGGTTGAAGCGGCTTCCTTCGCTTCCGTTACCAAGAATGTCGTTGCCCGCTTCATCAAGCAAAATGTCATTTTCCAGTACGGTATCGTGGAAAGGATCATCGCTGACAATGGTACAAATATTAACAACACTATGATCACCGCCTTGTGCGAGCAATTCAAGATTCAGCATCTTAATTCTTCCCCCTATCGGCCAAAGATGAATGGTGATGTCAAAGCTGCGAATAAGAACATTAAAAAGATCATACAGAAAATGACAGTCACGTACAAAGACTTGCATGAGATGCTACCATTCGCTCTCCACGGGTACCGTACCACGGCTCGCACGTTAACTGGGGCAACACCCTATTCTTTCGTTTACGGCATGGAGGCTATTCTACCTATTGAGGTTCAGATCCCATCTCTGATAATTATGAAGGATGCAGGATTGAATGAAAACGATGTGATCCAAACTCAACTTGATCAACTGAACTTAATTGATGAAAAGAGACTTACTGTTGTTTGTCATGGTCAAATGTATCAAAAAAGGATGATCAAGGCTTTCAACAAGAAATTCAAGCGTCAAGTATATCAAGTTGGGGATCTGGTGATCAAACGTATCATCTTGCCACAAAGTGATCCCAGGGGAAAATGGACTCCTACCTATAAAGGACCATTTGTAATCAAGAACATATTCTTCGGTGGGGCAATGATCTTGACCATCATGGACGGCGATGACCTGCCACACCCTGCGAACACGGACATAGTCAAAAGATACTATGCATAAGAGACCCGCTGAGGTTGAAACACCTAGGGAAAAAAAGGGCATCCCGGCGAACCAAAAAGGTTCAGGCAAAAATTAGGGATAAAATTAAAAAAAATTGTACACCCGACAAGTTGAAAACCCAAAAGGGCGACTTAGGAAAAAAAGGGTTTCCCGGTGGACTGAAAACCCGAAAGGGCGGTCCAAGAAAAAGTTAGGGAATTAAAGCGTATGACTATGTCCCATCAGATCGCTTTACGGACAACCTTTGACTTCCATGACAAACTCGGAGTTTTTGATCAATTCAATCATCTTCGGACGAAGCAACAAATAGACAAGATATTTAGAGATATAAAGGCTATAGCAGAATGGTAACCCCATGGGATTATTACACATAGCTATCTTTCTTTGTATAAATTTTTCTTGTTTTATGGCACCATTCTCTTACTAGAATGTTTGTCTCCTTTGTACAGAATACTTATTCAAAGTCAATACAAAGATACCCCTTTGAAAGTGAAAAAAACTATTTGTCTTTTCTTTACGATTGTGTTTGGTTTGCAAAAACGTCCAATGATTCATTGATGAACATATGCATTTGAACATAATTATTGTTTACAAATAAACAAAATGAGAAAGACAATTACTGATAGGTTGAAAGAATAGGGAAATGTCTTTAGGCTATTACCCAAGAAATCCCCATAGTACGTCATTTAAATCCCCAGTGGAACAAATTTCAAATTATTAATCCCTAGTAGAAATCATCAAAATTCTCAGGATTCCCCAAGCAGATCTTACAAGCAGTACATTGTGTAGCCCTCACAATAGAATTTACTTCTCTCAGCAAGAGTTCGTTAGTATTTCAAGTTCAAGACATGAAATTTCAACATATCCTCAACAGCATTCAAGGATTTATTTTCCTCAATCAAACAGCAATACAGCAAATCAGCTTACATGCGCATACGTTACATCCACATATCATAAACATTGATAAAGCAAATACATTTCATCATACATTTCATGCAACATAACTTTGTGTTTCAGCTAGTATTTTACCCTTTTTAGGATAAGATTAACAGCTACCATTAACAATATGCAATCAGGATACAGTTCAGATACGCTCCATACACGGATGTCATTCTGATACTTATTCAGATTTCAAGTTCAGATACAGTTCAGATACGCTCCAGACACGGATGCCATTCTGATACTCATTCAGATTTCAAGTTCAGATACAGTTCAGATACGCTCCAAACACGGATGCCATTCTGATAATCACTTAGATTTCAAATTCAGATACAATACTGATACGCTCCAGACATGGATTCCATTCTAATACTCATTCAGATCTCAACTTACAGATACAGTACAGGTACGCTCCAGACACGGACGCCATTCTGACACTCATTCTTTCAGCTTATAACTTACAATTCAACAAACATTCTTGGATGGCATCTACAAGCCCATCTCCAACAAGATTCTATCACTTCTCCAAATGGCATCTTTAAGCCCATTCCCTCAACTACACGTCGTCAAGTGCAAATTTCTGGGCACTCTAGTGTCCAATCATTCTCTCACCTTCGAGTCACGAATGTCAAAACTCGCCAATCTAACTCTTCAGATTTAAGAAGATTGAACAGGGGCAGTTGTTGTACCCCGAAATTTTCCCTCTCATTTATCAATATTATTCTCACAACATCTCTTTGACTCAAGACTGGATTAGGGTTTGACCAGCTCAAGACCTCTCATCATGCACTGATCACCCAAAATTAGGGTTTGAGCTTGTCCAAGGATTTTTGGACTATAAATGATTCATATGACTTTCAAACATCATCATGGACCCCTAAGTTTACTCATGACAAGTTTCAAGCCTTGAACCACATTTTTGATCAGTCAATTGGACAGTTGACCTAAAAATCAGTTGTATTGGGGAAAAAGTCAACCATGGCCAACTTACAGTCAAACTTAATGATTTTTTATCCAGATCAACATTTTAGACTCATATATATCATTTGATCAAGTTTGGACCACAATTCCTCAAGAAATTTGATCAAATCATCAAAAGGGCAAAATGGTCAAAATTAGGGTTTTGACTGAGAAAGGGTAATTTCTGATTTTTGACCTAGCAAATGACCAATTGATTTGAAGCATGATTTCAAGGGTTAAATTTCATTATCATGACCTAATTACATGGTTCAAAACATTGCAAATCCATTGGTTCAATTGCATAATCATGACCTACCTCATATCTAAGTGTTCCAGGCCATCATCCCTCCACTATAACACCTCCTTCTCCATCTGCCATTTTTGTTTTTCAAGCTTGCAGGTTGACTTGGATAGAGAGTTTCAGACACTTTCAAAGCAAGGTAAGGATTGGAACACACTCGGGGAGGTTCAAGCATGCTAAAGGAACCTTCAGGCCTTCATAAATCTCACTCAAACTCCATCCACGATCTCAACTGAAAGAGGTAAGAAATCCAACTTTTATCTCTTCATACAAGCATCCATTGGCCATGATTTGTGAAAGGAAAATGTAGATATTATTGTGCTAAAGCCAACCATATGCATAGATTTAATTTCTGATCATTATGTATAGAGAAATTTAGAATTCAAATTTCTGTAGAAATTAGGTTTGAAATTAGGGCCTTTAAAATTCGTTTTGATCTTTGATTGTTAGCTTCCATAAGTTACATGTCTAAAATCGTAGGAAAGAGTACTATCATTTTCATGTTTGAAGTTTCCATTTTCATGGATAAATGAGAGAGATATGCTTGGTCTGCCTAGTTAGAGGAAGAAGACGAAGTACAGGGCAAAGGAAGCATTTTGTGTTATGTATTTTTGGTTTCATAAACTAACGGATGTACAGCCACCCCAGTGGAAAGGCAGCGCACTGAGAATGTCAAGGTCATGGGTTCGAGCTTTGGTGCCTGCCTTTTTGAATTTTTTCATATTTTTCATCCATTTTTTTGTTATTTGCAGGATGGGCTTCAACATTTGGGCCTAGCGTTTTTTTCTCTCTAACATAATACCACCTGATTACTCATGATACCCCCTGGCCCATATATTTTATTATTCATTTCATTTTCATTTTCTATTTTATTAAATATATTTTCCTTAATATTAAAAATCATAAAAAACATAAAAATGCTAAATTTATATTTTTGTCCTTTTTATTTTATTTTTCTCATAAAAATGTTTTATTTTAGTTACATATCATACATATACTTTTTTTTAATAAACTTGTAAATAAAATAGAATTAGGTTAATTATTTTATTCCTTTTCTTTCATACTTGTAGATATTATTTTTGACATATAAAAAGACTAAGTGTTTTTTTTTAAAGTTATTTATTATTTTAAGGCAAAAAATACACAAAAATAATAGTTAAAGAACTTTATTTTCTTTTAAATTAGAAATTAGGGTTAACTATTTTTTAAGAATTAATTTCCTTTTCTTAAGTTATTAGGTCTAGTTCAAAACTCCTTTTCACATAAAAAACAAAACAAAAATCTTTTTCTTGCATATACATACCATTGCATATTTAAATTATATTGTATCTTATTTATTCAAATATTTGTACAAATTCGATTTGGTTGTAATAGCTTAATTAAATTTACATTATTGCTAATCCCCATTCACAATTTGCATTCCCCCCTCCCATAAAATGTTGTAATAGCATAGTAATCTTTAAATTACACAATTTACCGCTTTTATATACCATGCTAGTAATTAGGGTTTGAATGGCAAGATAAAAACAAATCAAATAGAAAACCCTAAATCCAAGACAAAATCAAAGCATGAAAATAATACACTTACACACAAGCATCCTTAGGGTTTCTCCACTTGGTTGCCTTATACAAAAATAGCCATATTACACATGTGAAGTATCTTGGCAAAACAAACAAGTATAAGACATAGTCTCTCGATGACGCTATTCAAAGTTGCCTTACAAAATGATCTTGGTCCCTCAAAAAATGCTAAGATACTTTGCAACATTTCTAATCATGGTTATACGATGACCCACGCCCGTTCCGTTTACATCCAAAGATAGGGTTGCTTACCAAATCAATGGTAAGACAACAATGTCAAAGGAATAGAAAATGAACAAGAAAGACATTTGAGTAGGTAGATTGCTTCTAGTTACTTGCTCTATTTTCAAACAACTATATTTTCTATTTTCAAAACAAACACATACATTTTCAAACATTGAAAACATTTTTAAAAAGAAAAACATCTTTGTATGCATTCTTACGAATGAGAATCATTACAAAGATTGCCTAAACAAAGGCTTCTTTTACAAAATATTTTCAAAACCACACAAAACACAATTTAAAAAAAGCAAGTGATCTAGCAAGTAACTAAGAGCCCATGGAAAACCATGGATGAAAAGGGTGCTAATACCTTCCCTTTTCATAATCTACCCCCCGAACTCAAGAAACAATCTCAAAGGTCTTTCCTGTGCTTTTTCACCTTCCCTTTTGGATAAAAGAAAAGTCGGTGGCGACTCTTGCTAACCGCAACATCTGTGATAAAATGCAAAACACCCAAGTCAGTTATCCCACCGTATCACACATAGGAATGGAAGTTTTTGGCCTCAAAGCCTTGACGCCATATCTGTTTACCATGCCCCAAGCTCGTATGAACCTCCGGCGATACTCGTGAGCGTCATCCTCATAGTTGAATACAATACCCTCGATAAGTAACTCATGGGGACCATCCCTTCGAGCTTAACCAAATTGTCACAGAGATAAACAAGGATTGTAGGTTATACCTCCTCTGATACCAAGCAGCGGGACATTAGGGTACTCCCCGCAGCGGTCAATAATATAAGTGTTTTCCATAGCTCGAGAACACCAAAGAATATTTGTATGAGCGAGTGACATTATCCTTTGTGACCAACCCAAACCTTCTTCATTATTCAGTACGGACTTAGGGAGGTGAGAAATAAACCACCTCGACAGCAATGGCATGCAGCATATAAGAATCCCTCTTCTCTTCATGGTACGAGTATGGAGAGTGTGTAAAATATCTCCGAGAAAGGTAGGCACAGGGTTGCGAGAGAGGAAAATCTTGATAGAATTCATATCTACGAATGAGCCTGGATTAGGGAATAGGACTAACCCATAGATTGGAAGAGCCAAGACCTCCTCAAAAGCCTGAAAATCGATATCATCCCAAAACAGTTGGGCCTTGTCTATGAGAAACTTAGCTAGAAAATCCTTGAATCCGCTTCTTGTTTCCCAATTGGATATCATGTCGGCCCGTTTCAGATGCAGAGTTGAGGCAATGACTTCTGGCTTAGGATCTTCTTCTAGACCTGTGAAGGGCAACCGTTCAAGAATGGGTAAATCCAACAGCTGGGAGAATTCTTCCAAGGTAGGCACCAACTGATAATCTGGAAAGGTGGAGTAGTGGTGCTTGGGATCAAAGAACTGGAAGATTACACTCATCATATTTTCATCAAAGTTTTAAGTAACCAGGTTGAGAAGTCGACCATGTCTCTTAGTGAACGCAGAAGTTTCAGAAACCTTTGATACTAGCTCTTTGAGTTTGGAAGGTATCTTCACAAAGCTGATTTGAATAGTGTTCCTACGAACGAAAACCATGATCTGCAAAACAGAACAAAGATAAATTCCCTTGGTCTTTGAAATGGTTAGTGAAATAAGAATAGATGATATGTTATGATGCATGATGTCATGAGTAACCACAGGTATAGAAAACACAAGTATAGCAAACACAGTCAAATCACACTAAGTCCTTAGGTTTAAGGCTTGCATAAGGTTAAAGGTCATACCCTCTTAAAGTTTAGTTGGTTTCAAACCTGTATTAAAAAGTAACCGGGTTCTAAGAGATCTCAATATCACTGACCATCCTTTATCGGGCATTGTCTCAGCTCAAGCAATCTTTTCTTGCGGCCGAAATATCTCGAAAGTCTGATCTCAATGAGTGTAGCATCGAGTGTCAACCAATCCTCAGCTCTACACCGAGGCCGGCTATATCACTACTTTCTAATGGCCAAGTTTGTTCAACTAAGGTTCTAAGGTCCGTTAGTGCTTCACGACACCACGTGGCGGCCCCGTATTCTCCTCGTTTCCCCACGAAGGATACCGATACCAACCAAAGTTCCACACCAACACAACCATCGCTTAAACCATATCGTTCTATGTCGTACAGTCTCCACGATCTATTGTTGTTTACCTAAAAGTTCCCCCCAGATCCGGGTGTAGGATCTATAGTAACCCAAACAAAACCCTTAAAAATAAAGCAATCAAGACAATCAAGAGAAGCAATTTAATGACCTAGATCCTAAGGTATACCCCACTTTATTTCCCCAGCAGAGTCGCCAGTTCTATGATACTATGGTAGAACCGACTATTATACTGGTTTGCGTTTTGCGTTTTTTGTTTGCAAAATGTCGCGGTAAGCAAGAGTCGCCACCGGCTTTTATTTCATCCGATCATAGAAAAGGAAAAAGAACAGAAAAAAACATTTTTCGAGATATTCTGAGTACGGGGGGTAGATTATAGAAAGGGAAGGTGTTAGCACCCTTTCTATCTGTGGTTTTCCACGGGCTCTTAGGTACTTGCTCATTTTTCAAATTGCTTGTGTGTGCTTGTTTTGAAAAGTTTTATTTTACTTCGTTTTAACCCTTATTTCTGTCCTCAAGAGTGTAATGAAATGTTTTTGAAAACTTTAGTTTGAAAAGAGTTTGTGTGAAAAGTTTTGTTGAGCAAGTTCTTAAGATTCTACCTACTCGAAAAAAGATTGTTTATTCTCGTTTCCATTAGACAACGCTATCCTAATATTAAGGAGTAGGTAGCCCTGTCGTTGGAGTTGTAAGGGACATTCGAAAGGGACAAGTACAATCACTAAAGCAACAGTTAGAAAACTTTAGTAGTGACCCTAGAGTCTTAAGATCTTTCCGAGGCAACATTCGAATGGGACATTTTAATCTCTTAGACAGGAGGGCAACCACTAAAACCTCCTATGCTTAATGATTGTTTACCGAAGGCAACCGAAGTGAGGTAAACCCTAGGAGTGAATATGTGCATATGAATTGTTTCAGTTATTTAATCTTTGCACATTAGGTGATATACCATTTAAATTTCCAGATATTCTTGCCACACAATCCTATTAGCATTCATCTAGACAGTTAAATATTTGCAGGAATTTAAAAGTGCGAGAAAATAAACCTAGCTATTACAAGGCTTCGGGGGATGGGGATTAATTACATAACCAAAGAATCGGGGATTAAAGCAGTAAATAAAACCCTAGTTTAACTATTACAAACCATTGGCAGTTACAAAAATAATGGAAAAGAAATAATTAAATGTGCGGCGAATTAAATACGAGGGATGTTGAAAAATAACCTAAACCCTAATTGAAAGGGAAAAGATTTTGGTATACTTTTTATTGGAGAAAACAATGAAATTGCAATTTAAATAAAACCCTAATTTCTAATTTCTTTTTAATTATGAAAAAGTATTTAAGTTAACCTAATTGATTAAAATAAATATTTTAATGAAAAAAATGATTATTGTGTATTTTTTAAAGAAAATTAATTAAATTATGTACAATTCAAATCCTAAGTCTAATTATTTTTAATTATAAAAAGAGATTAAATTGCCCTAAGTTAATTAAACTAAATCAATTAAGAAATAAAATATTTTTATTAAAAAAAAAGATTTTTGTAGTTTGTTATGATTTTTGATTAAAAAAAAGAAAATGATTTTTGGGTTAATTAATTAAAACAAATAAAAAAATTAATTAAATAAATTAAAAAGAAATATAAAAGAAAATGCAAACTGGGCCTGTATGCTAGCAAATGGGGGTGCCAATCTGAATTTTTCAAGCCCAATAACCCTTCAAGCCCGGTTAAAATTTGATTCCTTGTAGCGTTGACTTGAGGGCGTATAATAGTCCCTCACTGCTAGAGCGTACATCTGGATGGGTGATAGATCCACTAGTTGGCTATTGGAAGCGCACGGTAGGCCCTTTGATAAGAATTGCATGCAATCTGTGTACAGAAAATAAGAAAATATACGTTGCTGGGACCTGGGATCGAACCCAGGTCCTTATGTTTACCAACCACCTGCCTTGCCAGCTGCGCTATTATGACTTGTTGTTAATACAATAAAAAAAATATGATATAAAGGAAACAAATCGCCAAACTCCATGCGCGTGAATTTATAAACGGGCGAATGAATGCTTGCCACGCCATCGTCTCTTTCCCCAGGAATGTCGCTTTTGACATTAACCCTTTACCTACGGATAAACTCGTCACTATAGACTATAGTGACGGTTTCTTATGCGTCGCTAAAACCTGAAAAAATCTTAAAACGAAATTCAAGCAACCTAAACTTTATTCAAGGGCATGAATCAACTGTATTTCATCCCCTCAACATGAAGAGACCCTTAATTTGGCCCAATTTTGCCCCTAGCTAGGGATCCCCAATTTGGAGCTCACGAATCCTAATTATGGAAAATAGTTATTCCTGCATCAAAACTCAAATCCAGGCTATCAAAAAGCTTCCTAGCATGATCCTAAATATGTATATGCAAGAAAATTGGATTAAGAATGCGTAAAACTAGAGGAACAAGTTTGAGTTCAGAGGATGCAAATTATGATGTATAGCTGGTGATTCTGGTGGTTTGATGACTTGGGAATGATTGGAATAGCTTCTATGCACGCCCAGGAAGAGATTTCTAGCTTCAAATTTCCTTGAATCGCCCTATAGACTGAAAACCGAATCCCACTTTTTGCAAGAAATCCACGTTTTGTTTGATGCTTTTTACCACTGCAAAACCTTGTTTTTTTTCTTTGTATACATCCAATATATATCTAGGAATGAATTAGGGTTACAAACTTGGATTGAATCTTGGCAATTATGAGAGATTTGATTTGATTTTCAAGCTACATGTAATCTTGCTATTTTGATCCAAATCATCCCTTTCTTGTACCAATTATGCTTGATTCATTTTGGCCTTGATAATTCAGCATATTTTGATTGCCAACCTGTCCAAAAACCAAATCAAATCATATCTTTTCTATTATTCATCAATTATTTGATTTAATTCAATTTTTAATTAATAAAAAATCAAAATAAATTGAAAAATGAAGAAAATAATGTGTGGGTGAATATTTGAGTCGTGGACCACATTATAAGTGAGGTGCAAGCATAAAAAGTTAGGCCCATTTAGCAAAAAAAATGCATTTTTTTAGCACTTTTAACTTTTGGCAATTTTGCAAAAAAGGTCAACTTTGACAAGGCATATCTCCTCCAATTTTAACCCTAGAGAGGTGTTCTTTCACTTTTTAGAAATCTTAGGATGTCCCCTAAGCAACCCTTTTAGTCTCATCTCAATTGAGTCTTCCATGTTCTTGTAATAAGCTTTGACTCAAAAGGTGTTTTTGTTGACTTTTTCAAAAGGACCCATAATGTAGAAATTCATATCTTTTTATGACTGCATATTTTGAACTTAGGGGATGAAGATGAGTTGTGGGGTATTGCCTCCTATTCAAAACGAGCTTTGGATGGAAAATTCCTGATAAAGCATGTGGAAGTTATGGTTGGTCAAAGTTTGGTTGACTTTTACTAAGAAACCCTAATTTAGCAACTTTTGGGTTTTGATGAATTTGGAGCATTCCTTGAGGAATCATGATAAACCCTTTATCAAATGATGAAAGTCACTTCAAAATGTGGATTTTGACCAAAAATATTGAAGTTTGACTGTATGTGGGTCACAGTTGACTTTTGACCTAATATAGTCGATTCTCAAGCATCTGAGCCGTTGACTAAGAAAGCTTCTTGTGCAAGGCATGAAACTTGACGTGTAGGGTCTTGAGAACATATTAGGACCATGGAGAGCATATTAGGCCTTTGTGGTTCACCCATCTTGATGAAAATGGAAACCCTAGTTTGAGGTACACTGCCTTAGGAGAGATTTTGTCTGGTTCACTCTTGGGCAACCTTGAGCAAATTGAAGATCTCAATGGACATGTATTGAGTAAAATGAGAGGGAAAATTTTTGGGTACAACACCATATATCTCAGGATTAAGGGTCCGTAACATAACCCAAAAGAACCTCGTAAACATCATATCGGAACTCATAAAATAAATCTGAGAACCTCATAGTCACTAACAGATCAAAACGGTCACCATTTGAACAAATAGTCACCATCTAAACATAGTCACCAACAGAACAAGTCACTAGCGGTACCTGTAAAGATTATCCCCTCCCCACTCACCGGTGAAAACTAGGTTAGGGTAAGGTTGGGTAACTCAGAATCAAGGGTACTCCTGAAAAACTATCGCCGTATCACCTAAGTGAAAATGATAGCCCCTCATTTGTACCTCATCTGAATAAGGACAACATGATGGTAATAGTGAAACCTATGTCAACTAGTCATTCATGTTCCACTCTATTCCTAGGGTTTTTATGATTGTCACTTGGCCTGGATATTAGGCCTTTTACCTCATAGTAACATCTCAACCCAATCAAGAAGTAGATATAGTACAGCAGATAACCAATATGGAAAGCAATGAAATGCAAAGCAAACATATGCTCATGTAATCATATATGGATGATTAAACTGAAAGCATAAAAATAAACACCTGAAGAGAAGAAAACAAGATCTAGGAGCGATTCCGGGATGGACCAGTAATTGGTCGATCTTTCCCCAGTGAAGTCGCCAGCTGAAAAAACCTGTTGAAAATCATCAAACGATGAAGTCGCCATTGAACGTCTTTAATCCCACATGAAGGGAAAGGTAGACATCGAGAAAAACTGATAAGGGAGAAGTCACAGTTTTGCGACTGAGAGATCGGGTAAAGGAGTCGGTTACACGAGGGAAAGGTATTAGCACCCCACACATCAATAGTACTATGTGGTATCCACTCTAGTTATCTATCTTATGAGTGTGTTTAATCTATGCTTACTGCTTATTACTGGGGAAGAATGCATGTAAAATAAATGAGAAAATAATGTAGGGAAAATAAAGTTGTGCTCGCTAGGGTCCTATCCTAATGCCTACGTATCCTTTTTGAGGAATCAGAGTTATTGTAGTTCGGCTCACGTGTTTTTTGTTTATTTTGTGTTTTTTATGAACAATGTTAATTCCATCTTCTTCCGCAACTCGACCTTTAGAGACTCACGCGTTGGCACAAAAGTAAATTAACATGTCCTTACCTGAAAATGGTTTTATGTTACGCCCTCAAGGCAAGATGCCAGATTTGATTAGTTTGTGTTTTGTTACCTTGAAAAGTGTTTAAGTATGATTAGCATGTTTTATGATTTGCTAAGAAAAACAAAGTTTTAGTTTTAAATGCATATGTAAAAGAGGAAGAAAAGATTCTACGGGGGACTAGTCTATTTATAATCCTAATGTTATCATACAATGGTAGTCATGAGGTTTGGATTAGCACAAGGGAAATCTCTACCTAATGTTAGCATGCATGGTTTGCAATCTGAGGTCTAACTTGCATCTGAAAGGAACAAGCATATTCTAAGGGAACATGGTACAGAAAGCAGCAAACAAGCTCGAAAGAGAAAACATATAAAATGGTAAAGAAAAGAAGAGAAATGTTTTAGTCAAGGAGAGCGTATCACCCGAGACAAACAAGCAGGAGTGAGATGAAAAAACAAAAATGTGATGTCCAAAGCGACTGAACACCTAACCAAGATATAGAAGACTGAGGTAGGCGATAGAAGGCAATATGAACAATCACGGAGTGTCACCATCGGCCAATGCAAACTCCTAACAAAGTGTGGGAGTTTGATTGCGAAACCCTTTTCCACTTGACGACTCGATAACAAGAGTAGGCACAAATCTGAAGCATCGTGGTACTTCACGAGCTAGGGATGACACAGGCAAAATTGTGGGGGTTGATTGCTAACCCATTTCTGCTCGCCTCCTTTTGAGGACTTCAATAAGGGATGGGGGAATAATACGGGCACAAATGTAAACACACGTGCAGAATAGCTACACAAAAGTAGGGTTTTAAACAAACCACACACAAGTAGCACATAGTGGCAAATAATGTGGAAATGCTCTAAACGGGTCTTTAAATAAACCAGAGAGGTTCCTGACATGATCAGCAACGGAGACCCCCGTCATACATCTTTATCCTACTTCTCATGGCAAGGAAAGAAGTAAAGCCCTACTTCTCATGATCTCTAAAAAAGAGGTAAAGAAATGCGATAAAGTGTGGGAAATATAAAAGTAGTAGCGGCGACTACCAAAGCAAGCAAACCATCAAAAGCAGACGAAAGCGACGGAGAAGCAAGGAGTACGCGTCGAGCAAACTTCACCAAGAAACAAATAAAGTTAGAAATAAATTCAACTAAGGTGAATGTGTGCCATGGAAGCACCACACATGATAATGTTCCTGCAAGGCATCATAAAATATTATACACATCCGGACAACATATAACACAATATGAGTAATTAGCGTTTCTCATGGAATGAGAAACAAAAGCGTGCTCCATCGGAAGCAAGCATAAGCTAGTGTTTCTCAATCACATAACCACCATTTTGGTATATGATTGGAAACGCCACAATGTACCTTGCACCATTAACAAACATGTCAAAAAATAACAAGGCAAAATGGTATGAAAAGTACATGAAAACCAATCTGATGGTCAACCAATGAAGCGCAACAAGTAAGCATACATCGAATGGTAATTATTGCACTAAATTCTGCACTAAGAAGGGTAAAAAAACTTCATTAAAACCGCGTTAGAAAAAATTCTGCATTACGGTGTAAAACGCGTTTTGGAAAATAGGCGTTCGGAAAAATATGCTCGGAACTGAATGATATTTTCAAGGTAAATTATAAACATGCTTAGGAACTCAAATCTGCAACCGGTTCAGTCAAAAAAGAAGCGGAAGCAAGACTTCCACGAACAGTCCGTTCGAAATGCGGTAAAAAAAGTTTCTAAGAATCGAACGAAACCCGCGTGGAAGCTTACAAATGGGACAATGGATTCATAAATAAACTTGGTTTGAATTAATTCTACTCGGAAGTGGAACTTTTAAGCCAATTTCATCGGTTGGACAGTAACTTTTCAATAAAAAATATTTGTCCGAAACTGGCTGAAAAGTATATCAACGGCTCCAGAATCATCAAAAAAGTCAAGTTATATTACTAAAAAGTGTTAAAACTCATCACAGTTAGGAAGTTAGAGCAAAAATGCATTTATGTCATAAAATTGCAAATTTTCAAGAATTATGACATTTCTCATTAAACTCAAGTTTTGAAGTGTGAAATATGGTTTATGAAATATCTTGAGTCCATTAGAGATTATCACAACGCATGAAAATGGCAAGAGTTAGCAACTTCGATGTTAACCACAAAAAAAATCTCATGTTATGTCAAAGTATGAAAATGTCATGAATATGCACATCAATTGTTAGTAGTATTAAGAGAAAACTACTCTATGTTAGTCAATAATGTTATGTTAGTAGAGAACTATGGATACCAATACAACTCAACACAATTACATGTTATCAAAAGTTAGTGTTAATGTATAAACTTGAATATTAATGAGAGTTAGTAACCAAAAATATGTATTGAGGCCTTAATTAAAGTAACTCTAAGCATTGATTTTCAACTCATGAGACTAATTGAACAAAAACAATGTTTTTATCAAATTTGTGAAATCAAGAACTCGACATAGTCTCATGAATCATTAACCAATGCCAAGTTTCTCTAACATTTTCTATAAATTATCAAACTAGAGTAAAAAATTAGAATTAAACTCATATATGTGTTAGTTTATGTGAATTCTTAATCTATGTCAATTATTGAATCAAAATTATCAGCAGGTATTAACACAAACACCTAGTGTGCACCTAATTTCTACATTGTAAATCAACAACGCAACTCCTAATTCTATGTCCAATTCAACAATTCTAACCAAAACCTAACTTCCAATCACAATTCAATTCACCAATTTAATTTCAAAATTCAATAACCAAATGCAATCAAGTTTCAATTATGAGAAATAATAGAGTTTATATTGCATTTACCTCTTGAAGAGAAGAGGAGTTCGTAGAAGAGGAGGATTCAGAATCGGATGCAAAGTGGAGAGGGAGTGGGGCGCGAGATTCAAGGAGGAAGAGAGAAGTGACTTTCTAACTTTGTGATTCTTGATCTTGAGAATTGATGAAGATTATTGAGAATTGTTGATGATCTTGATGAAGATCTTGGAAGAAAAGTGAGAGAGAAGGGTTTGATCCTTGAGAAAATGAGAGAGAGAATTGTAGAGTGTTTTTTGAGATTGATGAGTTTCTTTTTTTGAGATAAATTGGTGTGAAAGAGAATATATAGTGTGGGCTTATGTGAGTAGATTTAGTTAATAGGCCACAAATAATCACAAACACTAATGCAGATTTTTTAATTCACTTGAGTATGACACGTTCAGGTTAAATTTGTAGGGGCCTCATAACAATGTTTGAGGTCGAAATATAACACCAAATTGTAGCAAACTCTAAGAATGACCTCTTGCCCGAAGATGAGCTCAATCAGATAAACGGTGATTTAATTATGAATTTTTGAAGTTTTGCCTCAGACAACTTTAATTTCCAGTTCAGGATTTTTAGTGTGTCACGGGAAAAATGGACGAAAAACGGAAGCCGTCTAGAACCATACATGCGTGGAATGTGAAACCTAAATGAAGCTAACAAATTTTTTAAATCGATGCCACTATAACCAACGCGATACGACAAAAATTGATCGAGATATGAATATTGAACATCGCTAAAAAAAATATTTGTCACTATTTTTATACTGAAATATTCCTCAGAAATCCGTAACTTGAGACACCTTCCCTAACGAATCAGCTCTCGACCATAAAAGATGAAATGTAGATGACATCGGAAAAAAAATTTGGCCAATCGAACAGATGTCAAACAGCGAACGATTCATTTATTATGAATTTATTGGCATTCAAAAATTGCACCTTCAGCATACTTTTTCACTATATTTTCTCTTTTGCATCTTCCGAAGATTCGCCCGTTCGGGGACTTTCCTTGAGGAATTGGCTTTTGGTCTAAACATAAGAGTTGGATAGGACATCAAGACAAACTTTCTGATATAAAGCCCACTCCGAGATGATAAACCAGATCGGACTTAGAAATTTTTTAATATCCTCAAGACTGTGAAACGGCAATTAGTTCAAGTTACCACCTTCAAGCAAATAAATTTCTTGGATGCTTTCTTCATAGAATTAGTCCTTGACCTGAACATGAGGGTTAGTAATAAAATTGAGAAGTCTTAGTACTTGAGGAATCTGCTGAATATGCTGAATCAAATCCAAGTTATAAATTTCCAAATGACGGGGGAACAAGTATCCAGAATTAAATCCAACACTGCTTCAGAGAAATCGAATTATTCTGAGACGTTTTGATCACAATTAATTTCTGGCGTGAACACGTGGTGAATAGAATACCAAGAAAATTCATATGCTTGAAGAATTAGCTCGAGACGATACACCAGTTGCAAATTATGAATTCTCAAGTCTGAACTAGTAAAATGCTGTTTCTAATTCACATTGTTTCAAATTTGTCGAAACGCCTAATTTCTTTGCAATAAGCCTCAAAAAACAAGTTCTCTGATCCCATAGTCACCAATGCATGAAATGCCAAATGACCTATTGGAGAATATGCATATGAAAAATGCAAGATGCATAAGCCAGATAGTCCTTAAAAAGGGGTAGGACAAATTTGGGGTATTACACAGGCATCATAATCAGATATTTTGAAGAACCGACACATTGCCTTGCTATTGAAAAAGGACAAGATAACAAGTTGTGGTTTTAAGACATCAAGAGGTATCTATAACAATTCGTGGTTCTACAATAAGCTAGCTTCAATTTTTTTTCTAAATGGTGATGTGTTGTACAAAAGAAACTACAATATGGTGTTACTCAGGTGCGTGTAGAAACAGGAAGCAGATACACTTATGAGAGAAATCCATGAAGGTATTTTTAGAACTCATACAAATGGACATGCCATGGCTAGAAAGATCTTGCGAGCAGGATATTATTGGTTGACAATGGACTCTGATTGCTACCAATATATGAAGACATGTCACAAATACCAAATTTATTCTAACAAAATGCATGTGTCGTCGACTCCTTTGAACGTCCTAAGTTCTCCTTGGCCATTATCAATGTGGGGAATTGATATGATAGGCATGATCGAACCAAAAGCCTCCAACAGATACCAGTTCATTCTAGTTGTCGTTGATTACTTCACCAAGTGGGTAGAAGTTGCATCCTATGCAAATGTGACAAGGCAAGTGGTTACTCAGTTCATCAAGCAAAATCTTATATGCGGATATGGGGTTCCTAGCAGGATCATTACAGACAATGGGTCCAATTTGAACAACAAATCGATGAAGGAATTATGCGATGACTTCAAGATCGAGCATCATAATTCCTCACCATATCGACCCAAGATGAACGGGGCCGTTGAAGCCGCCAATAAGAACATCAAGAAAATCATTCAGAAAATGGTGAAGACATACAAAGATTGGCATGAAATGCTTCCCTTTGCTCTACATGGCTATCGTACTTTCGTACGTGCATCAACAGGTGAAACTTCTTCCTCTCTGGTATATAGCATGGAGGCATTACTCCCGGTTGAAATATAGATTCCATCACTTCGAGTCCTAGTGGAAACAAAACTTGAAGAATCATAGTGGTTCAAATATGACTTGATCAGCTTAACCTCATTGAAGAAAAATGCTTAACATCTATGTGCCATGGTCAGTTGTACCATAAACGGATGAAGAAAGCATTCGACAAAAGGGTACGTCCTCGGGTATTCAAAGAAGGAGATTTAGTGCTCAAGAAGATTCTACTACCTCTCCTTGAATCATATGGTAAATTAACACCCAACTACGAAGGTCCATATGTTGTAAAAACAACGTTCTCTGGTGGTGGCCTTATCCTTACAACAATAGATGGGGAAGAACTACCATATCTGACGAATTCAGATGCATTCAAAAAACACTATGTATAAAAATCTCGCTAAGTTTGAACCCTAAACGGGAGAATTAGGAAAAAAGGAGCGTCCCGATGGATTGAAAACCCTAAAGGGAGATCCAGGCAAAAATTAGGGACATAAACAAAAAAAATTATCTCGGTGGATTGAAAACCCGAAAGGGCTGTCCAGGAAAAAGTTAGGGATCTATTCAAAAAAATATAAAGAACAAAGAGACTGCAATCTAGGAACCACAACTACGACCATGAAGGAGAGAAATTAATCCAAATCATTTGACTCTGAAGAAAAGGAGATTGGACCTATCTAGAGGACATTGGAGAAAACAGCAGTAGCAATTATCATTTTCATTGCCATTTTCAGTTTTATTAAAACATTATGTGATTACCTATTTCAAGGAATTGCACCTTGTATTCTCGCCTATTCAGAGGCATGTTGATCAATAAAAAATTTACTTTTTCAGTCTTTCAATTGTGTTTTCCTTTTCAGACTTGTTTGCAAATACTATGATTATTTCTTGTGAATATTGCGTTGAAATAATTTTGGGGATTTGATAAATAAAATAATTTAATATAACATCAAAAAGCATTTTTGTTAGAAAAACATCAAAAGAAAATCCACGCCTACGTCCATGTATATGTCTACGTCCATGCTTGCATCCACAACTATGTCCACGCCTACGCCCGTGTTTGCATAAAAATATAAAAATCCTGCTAACCCCATTTATCTTGTTCAAATCAGTTTAAAATATTACGACAATACAACATTGGAGAGTCGATGATGCAAAACTAATGGTTTAAAAGGAGAGAACATAAAAAATATTTTTTTTAACATTTGGGGCATACACAAACATTTAGGGAATATACAAACATAACTTTTGGGGGGTATACAAGTACTAAATGCATATACATTATGGGTTCCATATCAGTCTAAAATATTATGCATATACATCATACATGGCATTTTTTCAAACACACTTTTGGGTAAAACTATAAACTTTCTTGGGGCTCATCATTGGATCATTTGGTCCACAAAACAAACGAATACCTTGGTTGAGAACAGACACAACCGGTAGACTCTGATATTATCTTTGGTCTGGTTATCTAAGATTTAATTACCAAAACACTTTTCAATCATATATCCCCTAGGTTGTGGTAGGTGTGCGAATTATCATATTTTATGTTACTCATTCTCTAGGTCATAATGAATACATGAGTCTATCTTCATGTCGTTTATCCTCTAGGTCGTGATAAACACACAAACTTTTTCAATTATCTATCTCCTAGGCTGTGATAGGTATGCGAATCGTCAAGGTTATACTATTCATCCTCTAGACCGTGATGAATACACAAGCCTATTCATGTGCCATTTATCCTCTAGGTCGTGATGAATACACAGGTTCACCCTCATATTGTTTACTTCCTAGGTTGTAGTAAACACAATGAAATATGCGGTATGATTCATTGTGTCAGTCTCCATTGTTTACTCCCTAGGTTGTGATGAATAGACAAAATCTACATTTTAAACTTGCTATATTAGTCTCGAAGCATTAGTAAGTTAACTTTCAAACTTATATTATTTACCTCCTAGGTTATGGTAAATATGTGAAAAAATATACTATCTCTTTTAGATATTAACGAGTTATCCGCGTCGTCATATCTAAGTCAAATGAAAACTTTATTTTCAAACTCTGGTAAGATGATACATCATCATCCGTGCATATTTTCTCGGTGCTCTCGGGAACGCTGTACAGTGTATCCTTATAATCTTTCGGACAAATTTTGGGTTTTCTATTATTTAATAAGCCTCCAATTCGAACGTGTGATACCTGTGTATTCTCGCATTGTTCGATCAAAGGGTAATTAAATAGGAGCAGCTGTCATACCCCAAATTTATCCCTATTAATTTCTAACAAATTTTTTTATTATTATTACCATTTTCTTTATAAGGTTTACATTTCTATTGATAAACTCATTGAGGGGTTTAAACCTTAAAGAGGGGGTGAGTTTTTTATAAAGGGGTTTATGAGCTTTCTAAATTAGAAAGGCCCATGTAAAATTGATGATCCATTCGGTTTTCCTTACAATTAAAGAGGAGGTGTATTTAGTTCTTAAACCCATAAAAGGCTAAGGCCCATTTGCATTCTTGCACGTTTTTGGAGAATTACTAAAAGCTTACCCATTTTTCTTTAGCCCATTTGATCATTATAATTGTATGGCTAATTATTGTTATTACATTAGTATTATTATTATTATTTCTATTATTATTTTTTTATTATTATTATTATTAGAAATAATTATTTTGTTTACTTTTGGGTCAAAATTAGAAGAGAAACCTTAATTTCTAAAAAACACAATAGGCGCCTTGACTCACTGTTTTTCTTCTTCACTAAGACAACTCAAGGAAGAGGCCCAGATCCATAATTCTGGATTGAACCAAAAAAAAATCAATTAGATGATTATTTTTTATTGATGTGATTAATAAGAATATCCAAGTAAAACGTTAGGATGCATTGATGAATAAAAAAACCCTAAGAATACAATCTCTAATTTATAATCAAATCAAATATGAGATTCTTCTGAAAAATCATATCAATTACAGATTCTAAAATTCCTAATCAACTATTCATAACGATAATTAACCTAATATTTCCTAATTCATCTAAAAATCTAAGGCTATAAATAAACCTAAAAGTTCTAAAGAAAATGGGGCAGAAAATTATAACAAAAAAGAAGATAAGAAACATAAACAGCATATCAATCTTATTGCTTAAGATCTGGGTTTCAACTTCTGAAACCTTAGATCTGTTTTGCGCCACCGTCACCTTCAAGACATCATCATTGTGTTAGAACAAAGTTTAGTTCTAATCATATCTTAGAGTTTTTATGATAACAATAAAATAAATTTTGTGAAATATATTTTATACTCTGATGTGTATGTTTTATAGATTCAGATGATGTTCTGACTCATGCATATCAAAAGAGAAACATCATTATACGCAAGTCTAAATCAAACTCTGAAGGAAGCACTCCAAGGCAAACTCTGATGAAAAGCAATCCTAAGAAACCTCTAATAAAGCTAGCTGAAGTAAAGATTTGAAAGAAGCACGCTAAAAGAAACATCTGATAATGCTAGCTGAAGCAAACTCTTATGAACACAAAATGAAGAATACTCTGACAGAAGAAAAGTTAAAGTAAACTCTGAAGTGGCAATGCTGCAAGCAAACTCTTAAACTTCCAGAGACAAGCTCTGACAGTACTGTTGGTCATTTAATGCTAAGACGGCTAACGCACTCAACTGGTACTACGCACGAGAACATTGGAAACATAAAGACCAAGCCAACACGCATCATTAATGCATTCACTCTCTTCAAGGCAGTAACGGTAAATACTGGAAGTTATATATAGAAGATCATTTGTTTCAAAGAAAGGTTATTGATCCACGAGAAACATACTAACGCGCATTGTTTTCATTCTTGTAAACTAATATTGTATAGTGGGTAAATCTTAAGTATTGGGCGATAATCTTAGTGATAAATCACAGTTTGTGATACAGCTTATTAGAAGCATTCTGATTCACGATTGTTAAGAGATAATTTTTGTAAGTGTTCCTTGAGAGATCAGTTGGGTCAGATTTCTCAAGAGGGCTAGGACTAGTTGAGTCTTAGAGGTGTTAGTCACTTGCAGTTGGCTTGTGCATTGTATTTTTAGTCACAACAGTTTTGTTATGCATTTGTAACAGTTTGATTATAGTGGATTAAGTCCTCGTTGAGAGAGGCGAAATCACCTTGGCAGGTGGACTGGAGTAGTGTTAGTTTCAAACAAACCAGGATAAAAATACCTGTGTCCTTCCATTAGTATTGCGTTGAAAAAGGAAAAACTTATTCACCCCCCCCCCTTCTAAGTGTTTTCTCATCCTTCAATTGGTATCAGAGCTCTAGTTCTGGGTGCAAACACCTAACAGTGTTAGAAAAAGATCCAGAAGGAAAACACTATGGTAACTGAAAAAAACAACAATTGCACCAAACCTCCTATGTTTGATGGAGAAGACTTTGAATAATTGAAGGATAGGCTAGAAAGTTTTTTTCTAGGTCATGATGTTGATCTATGGGATATAGTTCTAGATGGTTACACACATCCAGAAGACAAAGACGGAAATAAGATTGACAGAAAGAACATGGATAAACAACATAAGTTAGATTTCAAGAATCACCACAGAGGCAGAAACATCTTTCTGAACGCTATCTCTAAAACGGAATATGAGAAAATCACAAAAGAGATATAGCACATGACATGTTTGAGTCTCTCAAAATGACTCGTGAAGGAAATGCTCAAGTAAAAGAGACAAAATCTCTGGCTCTCATCCAGAAGTATGAAGCCTTCAAAATGGAAGAAAATTATTCCATTGAGGCTATGTTCTCAAGATTCTAAACTATGACTGCTGGCCTGAGAGTTATGAACAAAGGATACACCAAAGCAGACCGTGTTAAGAAAATTATCAAAAGTTTACCCAGAATATGGGCACCCATTGTTACTGCATTAAAAGTGTCAAAAGATTTGAATGTTGTATCCCTTGAAGAACTTATCAGTGCATTAAGAAGTCACGAGATAGAACTTGATGAACATGAGCCTCAGAAGAAAGGTAAGTCTGTCGCCCTTAAATTTATTAAAAAATGTGAAACTAACGCTTTTCAGGCAGAAGAAGGAAACTCTGAAGATTATGCATCAGAAGAAGATGAGTTATCTCTGCTCTATAGAAGGATCAACTAGATGTGGAAGCACAGACAAAATAAGTTCAGAAACTACAAGAGGTCAGAAGATATACCAGAATCTTCTGGACATAAGAAGTCAAGCAGGAGAGATATGGTCTGCTATGAATGTAAAGAACCAGGACACTACAAAATTGATTGTCCTAAGCTACAAAGAGAAAGACCAAAGAAAAGGTTTGGAAGAAAGAAAGGCATGATGGCCACCTGGGATGATTTAGAATCTTATGAAGCTGAATCTGACTTAGAAGATGAACACGCTAACCTAGAGTTTATGGCTACCACAGCAGATGACGATGACTCAGACTTTGATTTAGAACCGAAAGAGGTATTCTCTCAATTTTCTAGAACTGAACTTGTTGAAAGCTTATCTGAACTTCTTGAAAACTACAGTCAACTCAAAATCAAATACAAGAAACTCAAAAAGAATCTTGCATCTGATTTTGAGAAACTTGAAACAGAAAAATCTGAACTTAAAGAAAACATTTTTAAACTCACAGAGGAAGTTCAAAGATTTCAAAAGATTTCTATTTCAGATTCTGCTTCAAGTTCAAAAGATATTCTTAAAGAATATGACTCTAGTTTTCAAACGTTTCTTGATAAAAGCATATATAGAAGCAGAATGGATTTTGATCTATGGTGTTAGTGGAAATAACATAAGAGGTATTGGATATGAAACTCCCAAAGGGAAAGAAACACATAAACCTAAGTCTGTTGAGGAAATGGTTATCACATGTAAACCACTACACAAACAATTTAGTTTTGGGCACACACATGATATCAAATACACTTCTAACTCATAAAATTCTTATGCAAAATCAAAGTTCAACCAGAACTTTAGAAACTCTAACCAAAAAGGACCCAAAAAGAAATGGGTACCTAAGGAGAAAATAATCTATGTTGCAGATGTCCTTAACAGCTCAGTTGAAACACCAATCATGGTACCTGGACTCTGGATGCTCGCGACATATGACGGGAAGAAAGTATATGTTCCAAAATCTGGAACTTAAACCTGGAGGAGATGTCAAATTTGGAGGAAATCGGAAAGGAAATATTATTGGTTCTGGAACCATTGGAAACGGTAACCTTCCTTCTATAACTAATGTTCTGTTGGTAGAAGGATTAGCGCATAACTTGTTGTCCATAATTCAATTAAGTGACAACGGTTATGACATCATCTTTAATCAAAAATCTTGTAGAGCTGTTAGTCAAAAAGATGGATCAATCCTTTTTACTGGCAAGAGAAAGAACAACATCTATAAAATTGATCTTTCTGACCTTAAATCTCAGAATGTAAAATGCCTTATGTCTGTTAGCGATGAGCAATGGGTCTGACACAGAAGATTGGGGCATGTTAGCATGAGAAGAATATCTCAAATTAACAAACTCAATCTGGTCAGGGGACTTCCAAATCTGAAGTTCAACTCAGAACCTCTGTGTGAAGCATGTCAGAAAGGAAAATTTTCAAAACCTTCTTTTAAGTCAAAAAATGTTGTTTCTTCCTCTAGGCCATTGGAACTTCTTCACATTGATCTGTTTGGACCAGTTAAAATTGCATCCATCAGAGGCAAGAAGTATGGATTGGTCATTGTTGATGACTACAGCAGATGGACATGGGTTAAGTTTTTAAAACACAAGGATGGGTCACATTCTGTGTTCTTCGACTTCTGCAACCAAGTGCAAAATGAAAAATAATTTAGAATCATAAAAGTTAGAAGTGATCATGGAGGAGAATTTGAAAATCATTATTTTAAAAAGTTTTTTTAAAGAAAATGGCATTTCTTATGATTTATCTTGTCCTAGAACTCCCCAACAAAATGGAGTTATAGAACGGAAGAATAGAACTTTGCAAGAAATGGCCAGAACCATGATTAATGAAACTAATATGGCTAAACACTTCTGGGAAGAAGTAGTGAACACAACATGTTATATTTAAAATAGAGTCTCTATAAGACCTATTCTCGAAAAGACTCCTTATGAATTGTGGAAAAATAGAAAACCCAAAATTACATATTTCCATCCTTTTGGATGCACTTGCTATATTCTGAATACTAAAGATAATCTGAACAAGTTTGATTCTAAGGCACAAAAGTGATTTCTGCTTGGATATTCTAAACGCTCAAATAGCTATAGGGTATACAACACAGAAACTCTGATTGTTGAAGAATCAATCAAAGTCATATTTGATGATAAGCTTGGCCAGCAAAAGCCAAAGAAAAATGAAAATCCTACAGGTACAGAAGATCATCTTACAAACTATGAAGAGTCAGAAGCAAATGACAACTCAGAAGACCCTCCTATTGAAAATGCTCTGAAAAATCTAAGAATTTCTAAACAAACCTCACAGAATAGATTCCCCAGAATCACATCAGCACATCCAGAAAATGTGATTATTGGAAAGAAAGAAGATCCCATCAGAACAAGATCCTCTTTCAGAAACATTGAAGAATCACTGTTTGGGTTGGTCTCTATGATTGAACCAACCTCAATAGAGGAAGCTCTGCAAGACAACGATTGGATCCTAGATATGCAAGAAGAACTGAATCAATTTTCAAGAAATGATGTGTGGGATCTAGTTTCAAAGCCCAAAGGATTCAATATCATAGGAACAAAATGGGTATTCAGAAAAAAGTTGAATGAGCAAGGAGAGGTTGTTAGAAACAAGTCACAACTGGTTGCACAAGGTTATACTCAACAAGAAGGAATTTATTATAATGAAACCTTTGCCTCAGTCGCCAGGTTAGAATCAATTAGGTTGTTAATTTCTTTTGTTGTTCAACACAACATCTCATTATATCAAATGGATGTTAAAAGTGCTTTTTTAAATGGTTACATAGAAGAAGAAGTTTATGTCCACCAACCTCCGGGTTTCGATGACCCAAAATTTCCAGGACATGTTTTTAAACTTAAAAAGTCTCGGTACGGTCTGAAACAAGCTCCCAGAGCTTGGTATGAACGTCTGAGTAACTTTCTTTTAGAAAATAATTTTACCATAGGGAAAGTGGACACTACCTTATTCATAAAAACATTTTAAAATGACATTTTAATCTGTCAAATGTACGTAGATGATATTATTTTTTGAACTTCTAATGTCTCTCTTGGAAGAGAATTTGCTGAGTCTATGCAGGCTGAATTTGAGATGAGCATGATAGGAGAACTAAAATTCTTTCTGGGAATTCAAATTAATCAAACTCCAGAAGGTACTTACATATATCAGACAAAGTATGTTAAAGAACTTCTGAAGAAATTCCAGCTATCAGAAAGTAAAGAAGCAAAGACATCAATGCATCCTACATGCATTCTGGGAAAAGATGAGGTAAGTAAAAAAGTAGATCAGAAACTCTACAGAGGTATGATTGGATCTCTTCTCTATCTGACTGCATCTAGACCAGATATATTATTCAGTGTATGTTTATGTGCAAGATTCCAATCAGATCCTAGAGAATCTCAGTTAACTACTGTTAAGAGAATTTTGAGGTATCTGAAAGGTACTACTAACCTTGGAATGTGTTACAGAAGATCCAAAGATTTTAAACTAGTAGGTTATTGTGATGCTGGATTTGTTGAAGATAGAATAGAACGCAAAAGCACCTCTGGAAGCTGTCAGTTTCTGGGTGATAACATTATCTCATGGTACAGCAAGAAGCAATCCACTATTGCACTATCAACCACTAAAGTTGAATATATATATATATATATATATATATATATATATATATATATATATATATATATATATATATATATATATATATATATATATATATATATATATATATATATATATGCTGCTGGATGTAGCACTCAGATGATCTGGATGAAGAGCCAGCTGGAAGATTATCATCTATATGAAAGTAAGATTCTTATCTTTTGTGATAATACCTATGCTATTTTTCTTTCAAAAAATCCCATCTTACATTCTAAGGCAAAACATATATAAATTAAACATCATTTCACAAGGGACTATATTCAGAAAGGAATCCTAAGTTTAAACTTCATAGACACAGACCATCAATGGGCTGATATTTTCACTAAACCCCTTTCTGAAGATAAATTTAAATTCATTCTGAAAAACATCAGTATGGAATGAAATTTTTTTCTCTATATGTGTCTTCAGAATGTTATGATTAACTACTCTTCAGAAGTGAGAAGAGGAGTTACATCAAAAGCCATTCATCATGTTCTGAAATGTGTCTAATGTTTCATTACACGAATGGTTCAGAAGTTCATTACATTAAACCAGCTGTCACATGCTACCCTCAGAAGTTGAATGCGTGTTTCAACTCTAAAAGGTCACGCATGTGTGCGCTGCTATTGAGGCGTCGTTCCTAGGTAACTGTTCAGATTTGATCAAATCTCACGCCTCCCTTAAAATCTCAAATTTCATTAATTGCTAGTAATGATTATTTTTTTAATTTCAATCGTTCAAAATTCTTTATTGGTTTTATTACTCAAAAAAGATTTTCAAGATATAAATACCTTGCCAAATTCACCTCTTTTACTTTTTACTCTCTCTCTCTCAAAGTTTCAATCGCCTCTGCGTTTTGTGCAAACTCTCTCTATTTTTTTTCAAAATCCTAAACCTAAACGTTCCAAATGTCTTCATCTTCATCTCCTTCCGAAAGCATTCATGTTTCATAAAGCAGCTCTCAACATGCAGAAAGATATGTCATTCCTGAGAGAACAATGTTCATACCTGTTGATAGCTTGGAAGTGGTTAGTGAACTTATGGTCAATTTTGACAATCTAAAAGCAAATGGGTTTGATTTGTTTCCGGCTGTGGAGTTCCAAGGGTGGCAAAATTTCTTTGATTGTCTAGTTGGACCAGTGTTCCCTCATCTTGTCAAGGAATTCTGGATTCATGCCATTGCTTCTCCAAAGGTCATCCTTTCATTCGTCATGGGCAAAGAGATTTCCATCACTGAGAATCTCATAAGGAAGCTTCTAGACTTTGAAGGAAATGGTGTTACTGGAATCTCAAGTGGAAGAATGGATATCTCCAAAGTTTATGCTGAAATTTTTACTACTGGGCAAGCTTCCAACAAAGTCAGAGATTTGAAGAACAAATATAAAATCTAGGTAAGAATCATTCATGGCTGCATTCATCACAGGAAGGAAACCAGTTCTCCTGACTACATCAATACTTACCAACAATATCTTATATTCTTTCTTGGCACAAATGTGAAGATTGATTTGCCCTATCTTCTGTTCAACCACCTCTGGACGCATATGAAGGAAACCAGGGAAGCTGAGAGGGTCAAAAACCCCAAGTCAAAAAGAAACTGAATCCCTTTGGGAAGGTTAATCTCAGACATTCTGACAAAGAATGGTCTGATAGCTCATTTAGAAGACGCCAACTTGCTTGGAGAATTGGAGCCCACGTGTGGAAAAGCTCTGACTAGGAAGAACCTTCTCAAAAGGAAGCTGATTGACAAACTTCTGGTGGAATCTACTCACTATGTGACAGCAGCTATCACCAGAAGGATAATCCTTGTAGAAGATTTTCCTCTCTTCAACTCTGGTGATCATCCTGAGATCATTCTGCATTTCATTGAAGCTTGCAAGGAGAGTAGCATTCCCATTGACCCTGCATGGCTTCAAGGAAGGAATGTACTTGCTCCGGAAGTTTTTCTCCAGAAGCAAAAGAAAAGGCAAGTTGGAGAAGGTCCCTCTGCTCTTCCTCAGAAGAAGAAGAAGAAATCTTCAAAATTTTGCAACAGAAATGCAGACGTGGATAGACCTGTTGAAGGGAAACCGTGCCAACAACCTGGTCCCAACTGCATGTGATTTTCAGTGGGAAACATTCAGAAGGAAATTTAATGATGAAACCTTTAATTTGTAAGATCTATTCTATTCTCAGGTTCTTGAGAATTTCACCCAGTATCTGAATGCCTTCAAGACAGAAGTGGTAAATATCTGGGATAAAAAGTCTCCACTGAAGATTACCAACGCTCCATTAACACTTGCTGACCACATGGAAATTTCAGAAGATGAATATGAAGGTGGCTCTGAGTCAGACCCAAATCCCTTGGCAATGACTTTGTATCACCAACCTTCTTCTCAATCTTCCTCTGAGAAAGTGCCAACTCTTCTGATTGATCTTGGCACCCTCCTCTCAAATGTTGTAGGCTCAGGCTCTGCTGCTTCTTCTTCAAAGGTTGTATCTTCTGAAGTTGCTTCAACATTTGCTCCCTCTTCGCTGGTGATGGATACTCTGAATGAACTGAAGAATGAAAATGAAGCCATCCATGAACGTTTGGACAAATAGGATGAAAGCAACAAGGAAATCAGAACTTGGATAATGAAACAAGAGGAATCCTCAAATGAAATCAAGAATCTTCTTGTTTCTCTTGTCTCTCGTCAATCCTAGTTTTAATTTTTTTTTTAATTTTCTTGTTGTTTTTGTTTTAAACCTTTGTCCTTTTGAATCTTCAATATACAAACATTTTGAATCTCTTTTTTTTTTTTACTTTTTGATTATGACAAAAAGTGGGAGAAAATAAGATTTTAATCTGATCCATGATAACAGTTATAGGACTAAGTCTCAAACATTCCTAACAAATACAAAGCTCTTTTTTGTTTAAGAGATATGCATGTACCTCAAGACTCTGAAAGACTAAGCTCTAAACATCATCTGGAAAAGAACTGCTAAAGAAACTCTGAAAGAAAAATGTCTAAAAGCTTCGAAGAACAAATCTCAGGAAGTTTCCCTTATGTTTTTAAACTCTTTAATAATTTTTATCAGAAGAAGAAATATCAATCTCAGGGGGAGATTCTGATTCTTGCACAAAATTTTCTTTATCAAAATCTGAATTATTTTGTCATCATCACAAAGGGGGAGATTGTTAGAACAAAGTGTGGTTCTAATCATATCTTAGAGTTTTAATGATAATAATAAAATAAATTTTGTGAAATATATTTTATACTCTGATGTGTATGTTCTCTAGATTCAGATGATGTTCTGACTCATGCATATAAAAAGAGAAACATCATTCTACACAAGTCTAAATCAAACTCTGAAGGAAGCACTCCAAGGCAAACTCTGATGAAAAGCAATCCTAAGCAACCTCTAATAAAGCTAGCTGAAGAAAAGATTTGAAAGAAGCACGCTGAAAGCAACATCTGATAATGCAAGCTGAAGCAAACTCTGATGAACATAAAATGAAGAATACTCTGACATAAGAAAAGTTAAAGTAAACTCTGAAGTGGCAACGCTGCAAGCAAACTCTTAAACTTCCAGAGACAAGCTCTGACATTATCGTTTGTCATTTAATGTTAAGACGGCTAACACACTCAAGTGGTACTACACAAGAGAACATTGGAAACATTAAGACTAAGCCAACACGCATCATTAATGCATTCACTCTCTTCAAGGAAGTAACAGTCAAGACTGGAAGCTATATTTAGAAGATCATTTGTTTCAAAGAAAGGTTACTGATCCACGAGAAACATACTAACGCCACTCTTTTCATTCTTGTAAATTAATATTGTATAGTGGGTAAATCTTAAGTATTGGCCGATAATATTAGTGATAAATCACAGTTTGTGATATAGCATATTAGAAGCGTTCTGATTCACTATTGTTAAGAGATAATTTTTGTAAGTGTTCCTTGAGAGACCGGTTGGGTCATATTTCTCAAGAGGGCTAGGACTAGTTGAGTCTTAGAGGTGTTAGTCCCTTGCAGTTGGCTTGTGCATTATATTGTTAGTCACAACAGTTTGGTTGTGCATTTGTAATCAGTTTGATTATAGTGGATTAAGTCCTCGTTGAGAGAGGCGAAATCACCTTGGCGGATGGACTAGAGTAGTTTTTGTTTCAAACGAACCAGGATAAAAATACATGTGTCCTTCCATTAGTATTGCGCTGAAAAAGGAAAAACTTATCCAACCCCCCTTCTAAGTGTTTTCTCATCCTTGACATTGTACCTGTCAAAAATGGAGGAGAAAGAAATTAGAAGGGAGAATCAGAAAACCAGAAAATTAAGAATCACGGGAAGGAGAGGTAAGCTTGAAACCACTTAGATTTTAGGGTTTAAATTACATGATGATTGATGTTTAACTGTAATGTTGAGGTTTAATTTGGGGTTTCTAGGGTTAGATTAGGTTAGGGTTAGGGTTCATCAGATTAGGATTAGGGTTCTTAAGACTAGGGTTAGGGTTCATCGCTGTTGAAGGTTGTTGGATTTTTAAGGTTAAGGTTCATCTTGAACCGTTAGGGTTCTTAGGGTTCATGTGAACCCATAAGGTGTTTATGTTTGAATCTGGTGTTGCCTTGGCGTAGCCGCCGGTGGGAGCAATTTCTGGTCGGTGTCGCCCAAGACGGGGGCGATTCTCAATCACCTGAATTCTAGAGAGATGAGAGAGCATCTCTCTCTAAAAATGTTTTTGAGAGATGAAAGAACAAGAATAGAGAGAGAAAGAAAATGGAAAAATGAGGCCCAACATTGAGCCTGTATTTTTATAAACACTCATTGGTTCTGTGTTTGTGTTTCCATGAACCTTACTATGCGCTTCCCATCACAACCCTTGGATCATCATCAGACGTCCCAGAAGCGTGCATCCATCACAACTCCATGATCTCTCCCACACCTTTCCCATTGGATCAGGTATTTATTTTGGGCCTAGCCCATCGCTAATCACACCCTTATTTTCTCAGTTTGCTACCATGCTAGAAAAAACACCCCCTGTTGCATTCTGGGCCCAATTCAATATCTGAACTTGGGCCCGTACTGTACAAATCCCTCAGATTTGCTACCACGTTAGAAATTGTACCCCTCTTCATTTTTGGGCCTGAATTCAGGGCCCTTCTTTTCACACCCCCTGGTTTACTCAGCCCAAGCAAAATATACCCCCTGCATTTTAATTAATTATTTTTATTTTTATATTTTGTTTATTTTATATTATAATTAATATTTTTATATTTAATATATTTATAAATTATGAAATTATTTTATTATTATAAAACTCAAATATTTTTTTTTCTACTAACTCATTCTTTAATTACTTTTAAAAATTGCATTAAAATTATTTTTGTCATGCATTAAAAATAGTTTTTTATATATTAATATATTTAAAAAAATACCTAACCAACATCTAATCATTTTTTTCTAACTTAATTAAAATCCAAGAAAATTTTCAAAAAGGATTATGGAGATACTTTTAATCAACTGCGAACTTCGTCTAATAATTTCGCTATTCACACACCCAGACTTGGTTCAAGGGGAATTTGATATATCTTCATAATCCATAAAAAACACCAACCAACTGAATTATGAATTGGGACTTTGATTCCTCCTAAGAGGATACGTAGGCATATGACTAAAATCGTGGATGGTTCCCCTAATAAAAATTAAAACCCTATTTCCTAAGCCGTAATTCTAAACCCTAGTATCATTACAAACAAAGTAGATGAGGGGTGCCTAACACCGTCACTTTATTTAAGAACGAGTCAAACAACTTAGAATCTCTGAGCAAATTAGGGTTATCCTTTATATTCCCTTCCTAAAGATAAAAATTAAGGGTGGAAACTCTCATTTTAAAACTGGTTACAACAGCATGCCAACAGTTTGTTCGCGGCCAACCATTGGCATTGTGAAATATTTAAAATGCATGAAATTGTTCTTTCCTGGTGGTCTTGTGGACACTGGGGAACCCTGTGTACATATTGGGGACAAAACTGAATCGCTAAAAGTATTTGTCAAAATTCCTATTTTATTTGCTTGAACATGAATCGATTTGGTTGCAGATGACTTAGTTGTGATTTCATCTATTGAAGGGGGGGTGGTTGTTCTCCATTGTTATTGGGTGTGTTAACCATCTTCCTAGTGTATTTCATCTTTCGTATAGGTTCGTTAGTTTTGGCTAATTTTCCATTCCTTAATCTCATGCAACAATGTTAAACAAAGTAGACTAAAATGAAAGAAAATACCAAACAACAAAATTTTGACACAAACTTAGAGATTGGTCCCATTGGGCGTGCCAATTTTTTTACCCTGGATTTTAATAAACAACCGCTAGTCTTATAAAACAAAAATAATTTCGGTTACTCATATGATCGACTAGATTGATCCTGAGACACATGTTTAAGTTTGAATGTTCTAATGTTTCTGGATATTTACTCTTTGTCGAAAAGATAATTATAACAAAAGTAAAGGTAAAACAAAGGCTATTAAGATAAATATATAAAAGGTTTAATGTAAAAACTAGAATGTAAATGTATTTTAACTTAAACTTAAATGAAACATACAAGACTTTACTCGAAAAATAAATGTCTTTAAATGAAAAACCGATGTTTCATACGTACATTCTTAGTAACTCTTTTATCTAACACTTGGTACTTAGAGTTTATTTGAGTAATTTGAACAAAACTGAACACACTAAATCCTAACATAAAGGTTCTAATTTATACTAATTCGACCATAACAGTCTTTCTCTACAAGAGTGCCACGTTTGATGTTTGCATGCTCTTTGAATCATCTTGCTTCCACACATCCTTTCAGATAAGATCAAACCATTTGAATTCAAATTCTTCTTCAATTTAAAGTGCCAAGCCAACAACATGACTTGTCGAAACATTCAAATTTGAAAATTTGAAATTTCTTAAGTCCCGTGTATTTCGCAACAATAAGACTTTCACCATCATTTTATAATCAAGTTATCCACAGTTTGGTCATTCGAAATCTCTATGAGATACCTTTATATTCATTTTAAAACTAGCTTTCCTTCTACATTCTTGATTTTTTTTCCTTCATATTTCATGTCTGTCCAAATTTCTAACTAATAAATTACCCCCAAAAATGTTTATTTCGAAACACTTGAAGAAATGGACATTTTTTGCACACCTTCAATTTCGACGCAAAAGTTACTTTATTATGGTCATTACTGTTGTGACGTCATGGTCATGATGACCATCTTTCCAAACGTCTTATCGAGACATGTGTGATTCAGTTTTAATCATTGCCACACTAAAGAAGGTTTTAATTGTGGCTTTTCCAAAAAATAACCATCTTGTCAGCTTATCAACCAACAACATGTGTCCCACCATCTCTTTCATTGAAAAAAATGAAAAAAAATGAATTGTTTGCATTTTTATTATAAATACTTTTTTCTTCTTCAAAGAACACTTTTGTGCTCTCAAACTTCTTAGAAAACTTGCGATTTTATTCAATCTTCTTTCTTCAAAATATTGTTCATCTTCAAACTTCTTCATCAATGACGCCTACTAAGAAAAGCAACAAATATGCTAAAGACATGAAGAACACCAAAGATGTTGCTTCCACTCCTGTTATTCACGTATCAAAACCCATTTTATCTAGAAATCAGGCATTTATACCAACACCTACTCTTTCTGCAGAGCAGCGCACCATTTATGAGTCTCAAGTAATCATCCATTTCAGTCTTGCTGATGATATTTTAGGACATATATATATATATATATATATATATATATATATGGGTTCTATGGACAATGTTGGTGACCTAGAGAAACTCAAAGATTTTCCCCACATATCATGTGACTAAACCCATAGCTAGCAAGATTAAATCTCCCAAAGTTGTAGATGAAAATATTGATAGAAACCTTAAGCTAATAACTACAGAAAATATTCAGGAAGAATCCCCATCAAAATATATGGATGCATAAAAACCTTTTCATTTAGATTATATGACTGGTGACTTTAGGCCTTTTAGGTTATGCCCATCAAAAGATAGTAAACAATATCTTGATTGGTTAGCTAAAGTTGGACAGAAAAAATCCCAAGTCGGAAAATTCTTCTTCAATTCGAAGCGTCAAATCAACAGCATGACTTGTCGAAACATTCAAATTCAAAACTTTAAAATTTCGTAAGTCCCATATATTTTGTAATAGTAAGACTTTCACCACCATTTTATAATCAAGCTATCCACAATCTGGCCAGTCGAAATCTCTAAGAGATATCTTCATATTCCTTTTAAAACTAGCTTTCCTTCTACATTCTTGATATCTTCCTTCATATTTTAAGTCTTTCGAAATTTGCAGCTAACAGCAACACAAAGCTTTATTAGCATTACCTCAAGGATCATCTCACTCACAATATCATAGAATCAATCATTTGACCTCTCAACTTGATATACGTTCAGGTATTATCTGCATAGTTTATAACTCATTCAAACCTAAAACTTTCATATCAAACACTAGTGCAACTAATCACATGTGTTACACACGAAAATATTTTCAATCCATTAAGAGAATTAAGCCCATCACCATCAAATTATCAAATATTAGTCTTGTCACCACATATTTTTAAGGACCATATAGTTTAACCAGACATTCTACATCCCTGATGTATTATACATGCGTAATTTTTCCTTTAACATCATATATTCCTAAATTGACCAAATTAATTTCCAACTGATTTTTAATGATACAGATTGTGTTATATAGGATACATGTTCAAAGAAGATAATTGGAACAACTAAAACGAATGGTGGATTGTACCTCTTGAATTTTCAAGTTGTTACCTTGCATAACACTGCACTTGATCATTACATCAATACCATTATTACTCATACTTTAGATAATACTCATACTTGTAACCCGTGGCATCTTAGACTTGGTCATTCATCACATTCCAAATTACTTGAATTCAATAATAATGCTCCTTCTGATGTATGTTTTTATTCCAAACAAAAGAGACTTTTGTTTTCCCTTAGTCATCATGTCTCTAATTCCATTTTTGATTTACTACATATAGATATATGGGGCCCTTTAGATACACCATCTATGATGGGATATATATATATATATATATATCTATATATATATATATATATATATATATATATATATATATATATATATATATATATATATATATATATATATATATATATATATATATATATATATATATATATATATATATATATATATATATATATATATATATATATATATATATATATATATATATATATATATATATATTCTTACTATTGTAGATGATAATATCAGGTTCGCTTGGCTCTTTCTCATGAGACTAAAATCTGAGATAACATCCATCATTATATCCTTTGTAGCAATGATAAAAACTCAATTTAATCCTAACATCAAATGTAATTGATAATGGTAATGAATTCATTCTCACAGGCTAATACAAACAATTAGGCATTCTTCATCAAACATCTTGTGTTGGTACTTCTCAACAAAATGGTATTGTTGAAAAGAAGCACCAACACATCCTTGGCATAACTAGAGATATTTTGTTTCAAGCTCACTTACCTCCAATTTTTTGGGCTCATGTTGTACACATCATAAATAGATTGCGCACACTTTTCTTGAAACACAAGTAACCTTACCAAATAATCTATAAAAAAATGTCTGACATATCCAATTTAAAATTCTATGGTTCTTTATGATAGGCATACACTTTAAAGGCTAAAAGAAAGTAATTGGCCTCTACGTCTCAAAAATGCATATACTTGGGTTATAAACATGGAGTTAAAGGAGATATTTTATTTGATATAATCACGAGATGTTACTTTCTTTGAACTGCATTTCCCTTACAAACATGATAATCCTACTGGTCATGCCACAAATCTTAAACTTCACTTGTATAATTCTACCTGTTTAGATGATTTTTTTTATCAATATTTTATGCCTACACTTCCCTCCAGTCCTAACACAACCTCTCATTTTCTCTTTAAGCTTCAGTCTACCTCTTCTAATCAAATTGAGAAAGTTGTTACTCATACACCACATGTCTCCAACTCTAACAATGTCCCTCATTATAGTCATGATATTATCCCTACTCCTCAATATAATCCAGTCAACATACCTATCAGAAAATCTAATGGACAAGTGCATCCTCCAACTTACCTCAACGATTACCATTGCAACCTTATTTCTAATATAATCCATTGTTCATATTCAAATGCTCTCACAACATCTTCCACATGTAAGTATCCTCTTTCATCAGTCATTTCTTATGATTCCTTATCTTCTGCATACAAACACTTCATTTTGAACTTTCCACCATTAGTGAACCTCAAACATATGAGATTGTTGTTTGTGATGTTAACTGGAGGAAGTCCATCAAAAATGAGTTAGCTTCTTTGATTAAAACCAAATTCTTGAGATCTTGGGCCTTTACCTTCATACAAAAAGGCCATTGGATGAAAATGGATATTTAAATTGAAGTTGCATGCCAATTGTACAATTGAGAGATACAAATCACATTTGGTTGCAAAAGGTTTTACACAAACTGAAGGGTTGGATTACATGGACACTTTTAGTCCTATAGTGAAAATGACCACCATCAGGGTTCTATTGGCCAATGCAGCAACTCAGAATTGGCCACTCTTTCAACTTGATGTTAACACAACCTTCCTACATGGAGACCTCAATGAAGAAGTATACATGAAAAGCTCCCCCAGGTCTTGATTTTCCCCAACCAGATCTTACGTGTAAACTACAAATACCACTTTATGGCTTGAAGCAAGCAAGCAGGAAATGTAACACTAAACTTACTGATCTGATTATTCATTTTTTACTAAAAATTCCTCTAAAGGATTCACAGTCATCCTTGTTTATGTCGATGAATTGGTTCTAGGGGGTACTGACCTTGATGAAGTTCACCAGGTTAAAGCTCTATTTGATGCTAAGTTCAACATAAAATACTTAGGAGTATTGAAGTACTTCCTAGGATGTGAAGTGGCTCGAACTACTCATGGAATTTCTCTTTGCCAGAGAAAATATGCATTAGATTTAATCCTTGATGCAAGTCTCACTGGTTCTAAACCCTGCACACTTCTATGCAACCTCATCTCCAACTTCATAAACATTTTGGCACACCTATTTTCGAGCCTACTACATATCGAAGGCTCATTGGCCAACTGTTGTATCTCACTCACTCCAGACCCGAGATTGCTTATGTTGTATGTAAACTCAGTAAATTTCTTGATACTCATACTGATAAACCCATGTTGGTCGGTCTTCATGTGTTAAAATACCTTTAAAACAATCCATTCCAAGGGCTTTTCTTTAGATCATCATCCACACTATGTCTCAAAGGTTTCTCAGATTTTGATTGGGGCACTTGTCCTGATACACACAGATCTACGTCATGGATTTGTTTCTTTCTTGGCCAATCTCTCATCAGTTTGAAAAGCAAGAAACTAGTTGTAATATCTTGATCATCTTATAAAGCTGAGTATCTTGCCTTAGCTCAAGCAACTTGTGAAAGTGTCTAGATCATCTATCTCCTTCAAGTGTTTCAGATATCACACCAAATACACATCATCATTTATTGTGACAACAAATCTTCCATGCACATCACTGCAAATCCGGTTTTCCACGAGAAAACCAAACACATAGAGATTGATTTCCATGTCATGAGAGATAAACTACTAACTAGCACCATTCATCTTATATCTGTCACTTTAAAGAAACAAGTTGCTGATATACTCACCAAACCTTTACTCCGGGTCCATTCAACACTCTTCAAGTCAAACTTGGAGGGGATGTTAATGATAATAGGGTAGAAGAGAATGTAGCTAAGATAGAGAGTAAAAGCAAATAAAAAAATAACTAACTCTAAATTAATTATCATATGGTTAATACTTAGTAACTCTTTACTTGCTATATAAACAAGCTCATGTTCATGTAACAAACTGAGATTTTGAACAATAACAATATTCATCTGTATGCTTAGCTTGAATCTTCAAAAAATCGATTCAAACTACAATACAAAGACCACTAATTACGGCTATGGTTAAGTCACCTCCACAACTCAAGTATTTCAAAGAAATCAAAGTCATGCAAGCATTCTAACTCAAAAAACTACTATTGTTCTTTCTTTTTTCACTGTCTTCTTGTCCAACATGATCACGTGGAGATGGAGACACATATTTGTTTCGCTGCATTAATTTTCAAGTTTAGATGGAGGGCCACAGGAAAATTGGGTAAATAAAAAAGAGTCACAAGAAAACGATGGATAGGTCAAGAAAGATCAAAACGACTTGCGACCCCACACACATCAGGTATCTAGGAAAATTAAGCAACAGAGTGATGTCAGAATGAACTGAAAGATTCACCTTTTTTCATTCAAAAACCATAAGACACTTTACATATGATTATAGTACTTGTATTTGATGGATGTATACAAAGTTTTAAGAAGGTTTGTTTAAGTAGGATGATAATTCTGCTTTGAATGCATGATTAAAAAAATAGTCATTGGAATGCAAGATTAACACGGATTAGAATTCGAAGAATAAGTAAAATCAATAACTACTTTGAAAGCTTACTATATAGAATATTAGAGTTAATTAAGGTAACGATATTATATCACTCAAAAAGGAATATCAAAGATTTAATTCTCGAAGAATAACTACATCAATATATAGAAAACAATGAATTTAAAAGAGATGTATTGGCAATGAAAAAAAAATTTATACTATTATTGATAGAACTATATTATTTTGCTATATCATATATTTTTTTTTATAAATTATAATCTGACTTAACAAAATTTATAATTATGATTGGTTGACGATATGAAACTTGTATTATCTATTTTCTCAAAAACAATTAGCTCATAATCTTTGTTTTTAATTATAATAAAGCAAGAATCAGGAAGGAAGAGCAACATTAGAGCAAATAATGACTCTTGGGTATTTATAAGCTAGGCCAGGCCAACCCGATTTATATTGCAGTTTATAGTCTAATCTATTTAAGGTCTAGTATATATATCTTGATCTATTTAATAAAAAAAATTAAGTTTAGATTTATTTAAAAATATATTTAATTAAATAAGTCAGATTTAAAATTATTTTAAAAACAATTTAGAAAGTCTTATTAATCATCGTATATATGCATATCTATTAAAAAATAGACTAAATAAAAATAGGTAAAAAGAACTATTTGAAAGTATATATTTTTAAATAAGTTTTTAAATCAATCCAAATTTTTATAAAGGATAGGTCAAACAAAAAAATTTATAATATCGTACTTTAAATTTATGGTGGACTAGATTTAAATTTTATATAAAAGACTTTTTAAAGCCCACCCTATTTCAATCCCTAGTTGCAATTCAATTAGCTAGTCAATTATCCTGAAAGGTGAAAGAGTTAGAGAATAGTTTCCAATTTTTCAAGGTGATTTATGTTCCACGTGAGTAGAATTCCGTAACTGATCTCTTATCAAAGCGTGCAATACTATAGGTGTCAAAAAATTCCTATGAGAAAGCCCTAATAATTAGGTCCTTACTTGACCCGTTCTTTTTAGGTATTATTTTTCTCACTCTTAGTGGAGCACACCTTAGAGAAAAATCAAAAAAATCTATAATTCAAAGATACATTTTCGAATACATCCAATCCATACTTTATTTATTCATAAGTGTGTCACTCTTATTTTATCGTAAATTAGTATGATATGTATCTATGTAATAAAATATAAAAATATACTTACGAAAGAGTTTTTATTTTAATACGCATCAAACCTTTCCCTTTTCTCATTTCTAGCAAAAACACTCTCCATGTTTCTCAAGCTTCACAACTCAAGTGTGTTTTCTACTCCATTTACTTCAAGTGGTTTTCCTACTCTATTCAATTCAAGTGGGTTATCAATTACATCTGAACATTCATCAAATGATTCAATATCAACTACATATTTAGTAAGTTTTTCACTACATGCATTACGAAATAGGAATATTAGGTTGTGTAAGAAACATCGATATATAGATAGTTACATTCATTGTTAGGTAGTTTATCGAGCAATGCTTTTTTGTCTCATTTTTCGTTTCCTTGAATTTTAGCCAATGTTGTGTTTTTTGAGTTGTAGGAAACTATGGAAGTGCACTTTCGTAACTTTTCTTAATTTGATTTTCCAAGAATACGAAAAATGCACTTATGTATTATGTTTGTTTGTATAGTGTCACACCTTAGTTTTTTACCTAAGATTCTATCTCTCTTTTGCATTAGATAGCATCAAGATCCCCAAGCACAACTTTTGTGTTTTCTAGTTACCTTTATCTTTTATTTATCATTTCATTTTTATCTATCATTTCATTTTATTTAAAATAAAATAAAAAAGTATAGTTATTATCGTTTTCTTTTTTATTTGTCTTTTAATTCTTTTTTAGTCAACATTTATGGCCATTATTTTTAATATTTATTTTGAGGTTAAATATAAGTTGCTCCTACCAATAGAGTGAGTTTTGTTTAAAGTTTCTGTTTGTAGTACTCTCTATGTCATTGTTTGGATGACTAAGCGTGCTCTATTTCGTTGTTTGGTTGACTGGGCGTGAGAATCTTGTTGAGTTGGATTGTTTATATTTAAAAATCAAAATTTTTTATATGGTCCCAAGAAGATTCAAACCTTAAGAATAAAATCAACACCACTTATCAATTGGTTGGTTGCATTTCGTTGAACAATGATTATATCAAATTGTATATAATGGAACTTTAGTCAATATTAACTGGTTTATAATTGTATTAAAAAAATGATATATCCATAACTAGTTTTATAATTAATTTATATTTAAATTTTTTAAGATATTTTTTCATAAAAATGTTATTCTCTAACAAAATTTAAAAAAATTGTATTTTTAATTTTCCAAAAAAAAATACTTTTTCTTAAAAATAAAAAATAACGTATTTTTTAGGAAAAAATTAATTGGTATGCATTGACGGTGTAAAGCAAATTTACACTGCAGTGAATCATGGCCATTAAATATTTATTGAAAGTTGAATTTTATTTTAGTTATCTATAAAGTAATTCTTGTGAATGGTTGTGATGCACTAAATGTGTAAAGAATTTAACACTCACAGTGCATAGTAATTAATCTCTTTTTAAAAAAATATTTTTTCTCCAAAATTTTAAAAAAAAAGATTTTTTAGTTTTGTAAAAAAATACTCTTTTCAAAATAAATAAATAAGTCGTATTATATGTTTTTCTAAATGATGTTTCAGTAAAATATATTAAAATAAAGAGAATAATTTTTATACAATGTTAGTGTAAATTTTTTAACACAATCAACCAAAAGAAAGTTAACAATTTATATCGTCATTAAAAATATTAAAATAAAAGTAAGATATAATTGGTTAAATAGTTGTGATTGATTGACAGTATAAACTATTTTACACTGTCAGTGCATCACTTGTTTTCTTAAAATATATTAATAATAATTTTCGTTTATTATAGGTAACATATGTTTTGATGCAATAGCAACGTTACTAACAACATAAATGTTTTGATGCAATAGAAATGTTACAAGTAAAAAATAGATATTATATGTTTTGATGTAATCATTATCCAACGAAATGCAACCAACTCAGCAAGATTCGCACGCCCAATCAGTTAAACAACAAAATAGAACACGTCCAATCAACCAAACAATGACATAGGAGGTACTTCAAATAAAATCTTTATTTTATAAGAGTGAAATCACAACAAAAAAAATTTTAGAGGGAGAGAAAAACACAACTCATCCTATTAATAGAGGGACAACATATATTTAACCCTTTATTTTAATTTAATTTAAATTTTGATTCAAGTTGAATTATTATTAAAATCAAAATCAATTTTTTTATGTCTCTTTTATCTTCATTTTTGTATTTTTAATTTGATCCTTTTTATTATTATATTATGGTTACTAATTTTTTTCCTTTTCTTATCATTATTATTACCTTTATTATATTATTGTTATGTCAAAAAAAAATAGAAAAAGAAGAAAATAAAGTTTTGGTTGGGAGCACTCTTCATGCTTCATACGGTTTACAATAATCTTTCAGCAAAATCTAAATTTCATTACAATTTTATGTTACTCTTACAATGCCACAACTTATAATGTCCATAAACAAACAAAACCATGTTGTTGACCATACCAGTCCAAAATGCTGTTGTCCACTGTCCAAAGTTTGCCCCTACCAATAGAGGAAATTTGTTGTTTTTGTTTTAGCACAGAGCATCTCCTGATTTGTTTAATTCTGACCCAATTAATTATTTTCTTCTTATTCTTATCTCTTTAAGTTATTTGTTTTATTTTTTTTATTGATCTTTTGTATTAGTAATTAGCTTTATTAATTGTGTTAATGTTTCTTAATTGTTTCTATTATTTTTTTTAGAAATTAGTTTGTTAATTGTTTTTATTTCCTTTAAATACTTTAGTTTTATTTTTGTTATTTGTAATTGTTAATTAATTTGGTTAATCGATTTTATTTAATTTAATTAATGTTGATCGATTAATTCTCTTAAATATTTTTAATTAACTTAATTAATTTGTGTTAACCATCTAATTGTTTAGGTGTCATTCGATTATTTGATTTTACTTTGCTATTTGTTTGATAAATGTTATGTCTATGGTCTTTGTGTTTTAATCCAACGAAAGAGATTGCATTTGTTGACCATTTTGTTATGTTTTAATTTTGACAATGCTTGATGATTCATTTGTTGATAAATGATATATCTTTGGTCTTTGTGTTTTAATCTAATGGAAGAGATTGCATTTGTTGACTATTTTGTCATGTTTTAGTCTTGACTTGCATGTTTGTTGTTCCTTTACCTATCTATGTGTTATGCTTGATCTTTAAACCCCAATCTTTTTGCAAACAACCAAATTTAGCCAAATACACAAATATTACAAGAGGTTCCTATAGAGTACTATAGATACATAGGGTGTTAATACATTCCCTTTATATAACCAAGCCATGTACCTTAGATCTCTTTATTGCATTGCTTTTGCTTTACCTTTAGTCTTGCTTCTTACTTTGCATGTTTATTTTGGGTTTTATTCGCTCTTTTCTCATTCCATTGGAAATAATAAAGCGCAGTGGTGATTTTCACTATATGAGTTAAGTTAATCAATGGCTTGATCTCAATTTTCACCGCTACACATTTTTAGGTTTGATTTTAAATGTCTTTCATCTGAATTTGATTTTTTCTGCTTTGTATGGTTTAATTATAGGTAACATGGCTAACAACAAAGAACTATTAAGGCATGGTACAATGTTCCATCATACATCTATTTGTAGGTAAAGAGCACGAATCTCACAACCACTGATTGGTGCAACTTCATTTGATGCGGAAGTGCCAACTTCTAGGGTTCAGGTGTCTTCAACTTTGTCTTCTCAAAGGAAAGTGTCATCTGTTGCTGCTCCTAAGGCCTCACTAGTTCTTGTTGATGCATATGTTGTTGATGATGTATTTTCTCAGTATGATAATGCTTTAAAATGCATCAACCGTGATAGAAATATTGTGAGGTTGCAGCAGCTCGAGGAGAAATGGTTTCATGATGCCATGCAACTATCTGGACTGCGAGATTTATGCATGAACGATTATACTATTATTGACCATGGTATGCTATCAACTTTCATTGAGAGATAACACTTAGAGACGCCATTTTTTCATCTTTCACATGGTGAGATGTCCATTACACTAGATGACGTGTCATCCCCGCTACATCTTTCGATCAGGGAAAGATTATTAGATCACTCCAAGATGACCAGACTTGATGCACTATATATGAAGGTGACCTATATGGGAGCTGACCCAGAGGATGCCCTAAAGGAGTTAGAAGACACCATAGGATTTCATTTTATATTTGTATTCTTGGAAAAGTTGTGTACATACCACATTGTGATAGTGGATGACGATGGTGATGTTGCACAAGTTATTCATCATAAATCATGTGCATTACGGTCATACCTCATATACTTGGTTAACACGTCCATATTTTTGGTCAAGAATTCCTATTACATCAATGTGGTTTACCTTAAATACTTCATTGACTTCAAGTGGATTCGTGATTACAACTAGGGGCACTTTTTTGGTTTACCAGTACTCAAAGTTAGTTGAAAGTTGTCTTTGGAAGACCAAATGAATGACAATAAGATGCACATTTTTTACGATAATATATTTTCACCTTTACTTTTACTGTACCGTTTAAATAACACTTATGCTACGCCATTACCAACATTTCATCTATACCATTTTCATGCATGGATCCTCCAGCACTTTCCACGCATCTCTGGCTAGTCATATGTTGATAACTACACTCAACCACATGCTTATGCATTCGCCCCGCTCAGAGAGATTCAGGAGACCGAATCCTTCATAGTGTTTCTTGTTGTTCTTCATTAAATGATATACGTTACACACTATATGACGACTGTGATACGATGGGAGAACTGACTTGAGGTTTTGCGTTTGTTTTCGCAAATGTTTCGGTTGAGCAAGAGTCGCCACCGACTTTTTATTTTATCCTAAGGAAAGGTTAAAAAGCACAGCAAAAAACCTTTGAGATGTTTTCTTGGGTTCGGGGAGTAGATTATAGAAAGGGAAGGTATTAGCACCCTTTCTATCCATGGTTATCCATGGGCTCTTAGTTACTTGCTTGGATCGACTTGCATTGATTTTCAATTGTTTGAAATGGTGCTTTGTGTGTGGGTTTGAAAATGTTTTGAAAAGAGGCCAATGTGATGGCAACCTTTGTAATGATCCATGTTGGGATGTATACAAAGGTGTAAGTCTTTTGAAAAGTTTTCAATGTTTTTTGAAAGCTGTTTTGAAAGTGTGTTGTGATGTGTGGTTTTGAAAAATAGGCAAGTATTTTTGTTTTTGCAAGTTGGCAAGTAACCAAGAGTTTGTCTACTCTAAATTTCTCAAAGATCTTTGCTATATTTTAACCCATTTAACAATTTTGTTCCACCATTGTATTTGGTGGACAATCTTGTGTTAGGATGTGAACGGGACGGGCGCGGGTCATCGTTTAGACCATGATTGCAACGGTGCCAAGTATCTTTGGGCAATTTTTCCTTTAAGGGACGATCATTTTTAGGCAACTTTTGAAAGCGTCATCGAGGGACTATGATCATTTGATTGTTTTTCTTTTGCCATAGATACCTAACATGCAATATGGCCCATTATTGAAGGCAACAAGTGGAATAACCCTAGGGGGGTGCAAGTGTGATTGGTGTTGTCCATTTTCATGCTTGTTTATCTTGAATTTAGGTCAAACTATTTTTGGTTAATTTTTGCATACAAAACCCTAATTCTATCATGGTATAATTAGAAAACTTTCAAATGCGGAATTTAAAGGTCCTAAATTATTACACAATAATCATGGGAATGGGGGTACAAATGTTCAAATGGGGATGAGACTTTATAGGAGAGTAGTGTCCAATATTTACAACCAAATCGAATTGCGCAAATGTAAATATAAAGATGTATAAAAATAAAGCAATATGTATGTGAAGGTATTTTTGTGTAAGTGTATATTTTATTCATAAATAAAATAAAAATAATTAAAAGAAAGTTAATTTTTGAATATTTTCATGTTTAGGGCAAAAACCCTAATCTTGCTAAATAAAAGGTATTAATTATTTATTATGTATTATATACAATATTTATTAATTATATACAAAAATAAATAAAAGAAAAATATATTTGTCAAAAAAGGTATTTTTAATGTTATATATTAATAAAAATAAATACATATATTTTTGGTATTTTTATCCTAAATATCCTAATAAATATATTAGTATTTATAATATTTACTAAATATACTAAATATGTATAAAAATAAAATATTTAATATTTACAAAAAGAGTATATTTTCTATAAAAATGTTTTCAAAAAGATAAAATAAAATGAAATCAGAAAATAAATATATTTGTATTATTTTTAGTCATTTTAAATAAAAGTATATTTATGTTTATTTATGTACAAAACTAAATGAAATCAAATAAATATTAAAAAAAATGCAAAAAATGTGAGAAAAATAAATTTAATATTTTTTTCATGCTTAAATAAAAATATAGAACTAAAATCAAAAGGAAAAAAATAAAAATGATAAATAGAACTCAAAATGGGCCAGGGGGGTGCATGTGAAATGCAGTGGTGTGAAAAGGAAAACATCTCAGGCCCAGCCCAAAGATTCTGTCTTCTTCAACCTCCAGCATCCTTGAACAACAAAACACGCGTTTCTGCTATCTCATGATTCTTGGACTTTTAGCACAAACTCACAACATGAAAAATGTCAAACATCAAGCCACGATTCCATACATATAAAAAACTTAACTTAATTCTCAGAAATGAGAGAGAATTTCTCCATCCCTAATTCTTAACCTAAGTTTTTGTCAATGTTCAGGTCTTAAATTCTCTCAGCACATGCAATATAAATGGAAAGTGAAGATATGTATAGCTTCAGGGCCATGCGTAGAACATTTTTCATTCATAAACTTAAAGCTAACTCTTCCTATATCGAGAGATAGAAGTCCATGAACTTACCTGTTCAGCTTGAGTCGTGTCTGGCAATGGAGGCACTTTCAAGGCAAGGTGAGGATTGGTACAGCTTGCTTAAAGTCCAAGGATGCTATTCCAACCTTTAGCTTGTTTTGAAACCAAGTGAAACAAGCTATGGCAATAAACCTGCAAAACAGAAAAAGCAAAAATGGTGAAGTTGGTTAGAGGTGTTACAGATCGTGTCCAATGCTTGGGATAACTTGTATATGTGGTATGGAATGTGTATGAACTGGTTTTAGCAAGAATGCACGAGTGGATTGAGTTATGGAAGTCCAACTGCAGAGGTGACTCTGTTTTCTGCAGTAGGATGGTGTTTTGAGGTTTGATGAGGTTTGGCAGGTGTTTTGGTCGTGCCTTAGCTCAGTTATGTTGTTTGGGATGTGTCTAACAAGTTTTCTTAAGCTTCTCTTGGCAGAAATGTGAGTTGTGTATCAATATGCCAAGTTTCTTCTAACTTAAGCAACAAAATGTCAACTTGGTTTCTAGACTTGTGCAGGCCCCTCAAATGTGCTGCAACCATCCCTCTTGATCAGTGTGATATGCTTCTGAACTTGTGCCAAAGAGATTTGCCTTGTACTTCTTGATTTGCAAATTTGACATAAAGTTCCACTTTTCAAAAATGGACATATTGCTTTTTCTAATTAAGGACTAATCCTTCATGTAATGACCAAACTCAAAGAATAACATCTTGGCACAAAGGTTTAGCATTTAATTTTGGAGTGTGGATGAGATAAAAGACCTGTAATCTAGCTTAGAGCATGCTGAGTTCAAAAATGTAAAGTTATGGACATGTAAATTGGCCATGAACAAAGTGAGTTTTGCCCATATTGCCAAATTTGATTCTCCCTAACCACAAGGTTGTTTGATGAGTTCTTGGACATTTTGGAAATCTTGGAATGTGTACTACAATCCGTCTTTGTAATGCAAATTGAAATTCCAAGTGGGAGGATGTGAAAAGTGGCCATGAAGCTAGGCAAAAATCCTGCCTAGAATAGGTCAAAAATTTTCTAAGTTAAGAATGTTTTGCACCCTTGTTCCAAAAATCATAACATGAGTTACAAGCTTCTTTTGAGGAAACTTTGTGAATCAAAGTTGTATATTTTGCAATGTACTATAACTTTCATGTTTTGACTTTTGTTTGAATCCAAATGCATCTTGATGAAAAAATGGGACAAAGTTAGGAAAAAATTAGGGATTTTCATAACTTAGAAAATTTCTAAGTTATGAAAATTCTTCATTTTAAACCCTAATTTGAAATTTTTGATTTCTTGGTGAACAAGTTTCATAATTTGACATGTTTTGATGAAAAATGAATCTTGACACCTGACTGGAAAATTGATCAATTGACTGGAAAATTCATCTGTCAATCTTGTGCAATTGGGATCTTTTGAACTTGTTGAACATGTCAAGAAAATTCCATGGGGTCCTTGAGTCCATATGTGAGCTTGGTTTGCCATTGGTTAGGTCAAACAGTCAAAAATTGCCTTTGTGCAGTCAAAACCCTAAAAATGACCATTTTGCCCTTTTGGTGATCTGATCAAATTTCTTGTGGAATTGTGATCCAAACTTGATCAAATGGTCCATATGAGTTCATAATGTTGACGTGAGTCAAATTTCATGAGGTTTGACTGTCAATTGACCACAGTTGACTTTTTCCCCAATACAGCTGATTTTTGGGTCAATTGTCCAATTGACTGGGCAAAGTTTGGAATCAAGACTTGAAACTTGGTATGGATAAACTTGTGAGTCCAACATGAAGCATGAAAGTTATCTTGGGCCTTTTAGGTCAAAACATCTTTGTGCAAACACAAACCCTAATTTGGGTCAACAGTGCAAGGAGGAATCTTGAGCAGAGCAAAACCTTAACTGGATCTTGAGCTCCAAGGGTCTTGTGGTGAGAAAATGTTGAGGAAATGGGAGGGAAAATTTTGGGGTACAACAGTTGCCCCTGTTCAATCTTCTTAGACCTGAAGAGTTAGATTGGCAAGTTTGCCTTTCGCGACTCGAAGGTAAAAGGAGATTGGACACTAGAGTGCCCGGAAATTTGCACTCGCATGCTGGAGTATCAGCAATGTGATGTCGGGAATGGTCTTATAGATGCCATTTGGAGAGATGGTGGATAGGGGGATGGGATTATAGATGCCATCTGGAGACGTGACAGAACCTTGTCGGGAATGGGCTTATAGATGCCATTTGGAAGTGTTGATCGCGTAGGAGATTCCTTAGCGAGAACTTGCGTACTTTGAGAAAGGAAGATGTTTCCTGGCTTGTTACAGGTGTTGATCTTCAGTCTCTTCATGCAGATGTGCCCTGGCTGGATACAGGTATCGAATCTACAATTAGTTGCTCACAGATGTGCCTTGGCTAGATACAGGAGTCGAATCCGGAACTTCAAAAGGTTGTTTACAGACGTGCCCTGGCTGGATACAGGTATCGAATCTCTAAACTCTTCATGCAGATATGCCCTGGCTGGATACAGGTATCGAATCTACAGTTAATCACTCACAGATATGCCCTGGCTAGATACAGGAATCGGATCTGGAATTCGTCGTCTACAGACATGCCCTGGCTGGATGCAGGTATCGAATCTGGAAGTTGTCGCAAACAGATATACCCTGGCTGGATACAGGAATCGAATCTGTAATTTGCAAAAGGTTGGTAGAGATAGCTTTCCTGGCTGGATACAGGTGTAAACCTCTTACCTGAGAATGAAAGATAATTTCCTGGCCTGTTACAGGGGTTGATCTTCAAACTCTTCATGTAGATATGCCCTGGCTAGATACAGGTATCGAATCTAAAATCAATCACTCACAGATGTGCCCTGGCTAGATACAGGAATCGAATCTGGAATTGAGATAGTTGATGGTAATCATCTTTGGATTGACTTTTCCTGAAAAGGAAAAACATTAGTTGTATGCAATGTCATGATGTGCATGATGTCATGATGCTCAAAATGAGATAGTGTTGTATGCACTTTATCATGTATGTAAGCAGGATGTATGAAATGCGAAATGTCTATGAATGTATTTTCGTCTAGGAAAGTAAATCCTTGACGACTGGCTGGGGAATCAAATCCCGGGCTGATATTGAAGAGTAGAGTTCTTTGCTTCCGCTGGGGATGATGGTTGTGAGAATAAACCGGTAGGAGAAGACGACTCCGTTGGGGGGATAAACTTGTTGGAGAGATTACTCTGAGGGGAATTACTTCGTGGGAAGAGATACCTCGCTGAGGTTTTGATGAGAGCTTCGCTGGGGATAGGAAGAACTTCGCCGAGGACGGACTTTCTGTGGTAATTAGCTGAGGATAACCCAGTTATAAGCCCTGATGGGAAATAACTTCTGAATAAAGTCGGGGAGAGTCGTTCGTACTCTGCAGGGGATAAGCTTCCAGAATCTACTGGGATAAGCTCCGAGATCTGCTGGGGATATGGATTCCACTCTCCTGGGGAAAAATTTCAGACTGTACTGGGGTGTTGGTATTCCGTTGGGGAACAATCTCATATTAAGACTGCCGGGGATGCTTGTTGAGGAATGTCTATACTCCGCTGGGGAATGTTGAGATCTCGGGGGATACCCAACTTCCTTAAGGCCGACAGTAGACTAACTCTGCCTGGGGAGAGTATCGCTGACCTGCTAGGGGAACTATCCCTTTTCAGGGCTGATGGGAGACCAACTCTTCCTGTGGAGAGTATTACTGAATCTTGTCTTACTCTGTGGGGAGTTGAGGTGACTTGGTTACGTTCTTCAGCCGAACCCACCTTGGTACCTTGGTGGACAAAGCAACTAGATTGCTTAGACAATTCTACATTGCCCCCGTTTCTGATGTCATCTGTAATTAGTCTTTTGTTTCGTATGCAAATATTCATGATTAGCGATTAATGTCAAATGCATATATCAAAAATGAACGTTGGACGTTTTTTTTGCAAAACAAAAACAAAAAAAGGAAAAACGATGGGAAATTTGTCTGAAAAATTGAACTTGTATTGATTTTGAAATTTGCCTGTAAATAGGCGTTTATGTACAGGAGGCTGACGTCCTAATAAGAGAACACCGCCGATCAATATAGAGTTGATACAATTTTGAAAAGGAAACAAAACAGTTGTGTGAAAAATAATCCCACTGGGTTCCAACTCTGCTATCGCCTTTATGTCTTCAAGCGTCTCATCACTTTGCTGCTTAGTTGACGATGAAGCTGACTGATTGATGCCGAAGTCTGAGCCCGATAGTTGATGCCGAATTCTGGATGCAAGGTGATCCGATGAGACATAGTAATACGCTTTATCCCTAACTTTTGCCTGGACCGCTCTTTCGGGTTTTCAGTCCACCAGGATACCCATTTTTGCCCAAGCCGCCTTTTCAGGTTTTCGACTTGCCGGGTGTACAGATTCTTTTCATTTTCATCCCTTATTTTTCCCGAACCCTTTTGGTTCGCCGGGAAGCCCTTATTTTTGCCTAGGTGTGTCAACCTAGCGGGTCTTTAGTTCATGCGTAGTATCTTTTTACTATGTCTGCATTGGCAGGGTGAGGAAGGTCGTCACCATCCATGGTGGTTAGAATCATAGCTCCTCCTGAGAAGATATGTTTAACCACAAATGGCCCTTCGTACGTAGGGGTCCATTTGCCCCTGGGATCACTTTGAGGAAGGATGATGCGCTTGATTACCAGGTCTCCGACTTGATACTCTTGTCGTCTGACTTTCTTGTTAAATGCCCTGATCATTCGTTTTTGGTACGTCTGACCATGACAAATAGCAGTGAGTCTCTTTTTGTCAATTAGGTTTAATTGATCAAGTCGAGTCTGGATCCAGTCATCTTCGCTCAAGTCTGCATCCTTCATTATCCGGAGAGAGGGTATTTGGACTTCAATAGGTAAGACTGCCTCCATGCCATAGACCAAGGAAAAGGGAGTTGCCCCTGTTGACGTCCGTGCTGAGGTACGGTACCCATGAAGAGCAAACGGTAACATTTCGTGCCAATCTTTGTAAGTTACTGTCATCTTCTGCACAATCTTCTTAATATTCTTATTTGCCGCTTCGACAGCCCCATTCATCTTCGGCCGGTAGGGAGAAGAGTTGTGGTGCTGTATCTTGAATTGCTCGCAAAGCTCAGTGATCATCTTGTTTTTAAGATTGGTACCATTGTCCGTAATGATCCTCTCAGGTACACCGTATCGACAGATCAGGTTGTGTCGAATGAATCGTGCCACGATGCTCTTGGTTACAGTGGCGTAGGAAGCTGCTTCAACCCACTTCGTGAAGTAGTCGATCGCTACCAAGATGAATAGATGCCCGTTGGATGCCGTCGGTCTGATTTCGCCGATCATATCAATGCCCCACATTGCAAAAGGCCAAGGTGCCGTTAGGACGTTCAGAGGAACCAGAGGAATGTGCACCTTGTCAGCATAGATCTGGCATTTATGACAAGTTCGCGAATGCTGATAACAGTCGGCTTCCATTGTGGACCAGAAATATCCTTCCCGAAGGATTTTCTTTGCCATGGTATGTCCACTGGAATGTGTTCCGAATGTACCTTCATGTAGCTCTGCCATGATCTTTTCTGCTTCAGTCTTATCCACACAACGCAGTAAGGTTGAATCATGGTTTCGCTTATACAGAATGCCATTGCTGAGGAAGAACTTTGCTGCGAACCTTCTCAGAAATTTCTTGTCATTAACCGATGCGCCTTCGGGGTACTCTTGAACTTCCAAGTACCTCTTCACTTCATGATACCAGGGTTTTTCAGTTACCTCCTCAGCCTCAAGATCACAGCAATATGCCGGTTCGTCCAATTTCCAGATAATGATCCGGGGAGCCTCATTGTCCCATTTGACTTTGAACATAGAAGACATCATAGCCAACACGTCCGCTAACTGATTCTCCTCTCTTGGGAAGTGTTAAAAAGTTATCTCTTCGAAGTGGGGAAGCAATGTCAATACATACTCCTTGTAAGGAATAAGATTCGGGTGTTTCGTATCCCACTCGCCTTTGACCTGATTGATCACGAGAGCGGAATCTCCGAATACACTCAGAAACTTGATCCTTAAGTCGATTGTAGCTTGAAGACCCATGATACATGCCTCATACTCCGCCATGTTGTTGGTGTAGTTGAAACATAGTCGGGCAGTAAGTGGAGTATGAGTGCCTTTAGGCTATATGATCACAGCGCCGATACCATTACCCAAAGCGTTCGAGGCTCCGTCAAAGTGCATAGACCATCGGGATCCTTCCTCAGGTCCTTCATCCGGTCCAGGTACTTCACAATTAGTTACTACCATGATATCTTCGTCTGGAAATTCAAAGTTCAACGACTGGTAATCGTCCACCGGTTGGTGTGCCAAATGGTCTGCCAATACACTTCCCTTGATTGCTTTTTGGGTCGTGTACTGGATGTCATATTCCGTCAAGATCATTTGCCATCTTGCTATTCTTCCGGACAGAGCAGGCTTTTCGAATATGTATTTGATTGGATCCATTTTTAAAATCAACAGAGTAGTGTGAGCCAACATATACTGTCTCAGCCGGCGAGCAGCCCATACCTGAGCGCAGCAAGTTTTCTCGAGCAGTGAGTACCGAGTCTCACAGTCGGTAAACTTTTTGCTCAGGTAATAAATAGCGTGTTCTTTTCGGCCAGACTCGTCATGCTGCCCCAGCACACACCCCATTGAGTTGTCAAGTACCGTCAAGTATAGCATTAGAGGTCTCCCTTCAACCGGTGGCATAAGAATGGGTGGTTCTTGGAGATACTCTTTGATCTTTTCGAAAGCGGCCTGACATTCATCGTTCCAACGTACTACTTGATCTTTCTTCAGCAGTTTGAAGATTGGTTCACAGGTAGCAGTTAGATGTGAGATGAATCGGGCAATGTAGTTCAGTCGTCCTAGAAAGCCTCTGACTTCTTTCTCTGTCTTGGGAGTTGGCATCTCTTGTATGGCTTTCACCTTGGCAGGGTCCACTTGAATACCTTTGTCGCTCACAATGAAGCCTAGCAATTTTCCAGATCTCACCCCAAAGGTGCATTTGTTCGGGTTCAGCCTCAGTTTGTACAACTTCAGACGGTTAAACAGCTTCCGTAGATGGTCAAGGTGTTCCTCCTCAGTTTGAGACCTTGCAATCATATCGTCGACGTACACTTCTATCTCGTGATGGATCATATCATGAAATAAAGCAACCATGGCACGTTGGTGTTGTACCCCAAATTTTGACATAAGATACCATCTCCCATCTGCATCATTACATTACAAGTGTTTTGATCTATTGATTTTAAAAGTTCATAACTTTTTTCAGGCCGAGAGCTATTTATTTTGAACACTAAATTATTTAATCGATTCATGCTAAAACAATGTTTATTAATTATTTATTATCTTAAATTTAAATAATTGGAATTTGTTTTCCATTATTATATAATTTAAAGATGTATAGATAATAAAATAAATATTAGAAAAGAGGCGTATTAATCATGCAGACAATGTTTATTTATTATTCACTATCTTAAATTTAAATAACTGGAATTTATTCTCAGTTATTACATAATTTAAAGATTTATGAATAATATAATAAATATTGGAAAAGGTTCATTAATTGGTCAATAATGATTATTTAATTATTTATCATTCTAAGTTAAATAATTGAAATTCTATTTTTAATTATTATAATTTAGAAAGTTATGAATAATGAATTAAATAATTGAAACTATTAATTGATCAATGATATTATTTATTTATTTGTTTATTATTCTGAATTTAGGTAATTGAAATTCATTTTCAATTATTATACAATTTAAAGAATTATAAACGATAAAGTAAATAATTAAAGAGAAGGAGGAAATTAACTGGCAAATATTGGAATTTTATTCATTTTCTTCTAATTGTACAATTATTGTGTAAATACTGTATTTATTTACAACGAATTTACAATAATAATTTTACAAAGTTAAAATGAAATAAAAACTAATCTAATGTTTTCTAATTCTAAATCTTCTATCCAATGCCTTTTGTCTGCTCACTTGATTTTACCTGCAAAAAAAAAAAACAATTAAAAGAAAAATTAGATTTGAACAAATAATTAAAAGTAGAAAATTATTTAGTGTTCATCATTAAAAGCAATGGATGGAATCAGTTTACCCTTTTTTGCAAATCACGGGATTTCTCCCGGTTCACAAAAAAGAGAGGAATTTTTATAAATGAATGCACAAATTCATTTTTGTCAAAAAACTGCATTTTTCGAATCAATTGCATTTTCAAAAAGTCCACTGCATATTTCAAACAACATATGCACCAATTCAAATGTTTGTCAAATAGCATACAAAAAATCAACAGCATATGCACTTTCAAAGCCAAATTGCAACGTAAACATGCCCATATAGGAAGAGGCCAAACATACAAAGAGGCTCCCACTGTGCCATGCAGTAGGCAAGTTAAAAATATGCAGTTTAAACAATTTTTGCAAGCAATATATTTCCTTTTTCATCATATTCCAGCCCATGCAGTTTCAGAACAAGTACAATACACCTCATCTTAAGGCATCAGTTGGTACTTGAGAGAGAGAGAGAAGAGAGAAAGAAAAATGGTTTTGCAGGTTTTGGCTTAGGCAGGAATTAGAATACAGACAGAACAGCAGCAAGGCAATAAGAAAAGGAGCATAGAAAAGATTACCAAATTGGATGTAACAGTATAGTATGCAGAGGCCAAAGTAAAAATATATTAAAAATATACCAAGCCCTTAACGTAAACCTGAAGGAAAAAGAAAACTGTTATAACATAACAAAATCACTACACCATATGATCTATCTCCAAGCATTCAAAAAACAAAAAAAAAAGATATCAAAAAGCCATTTTGTTTCTCTAAGTCTCCAAATGAAACCTGCCTAAGGATAAAAAGCCATTCCTACTGTCAAACCAAAGGAGATCATGGCCTAAACCATTCAACTACATCATCAAAAACCTCAACCATTTGATACACCAAAAACCATAGCCTACTGTCAAACGCCAAACCCACATAAATCAAACAATATGGCCTAAACCTCAAAAAACCTGATTGAGCCATCAAACCAATATCACATAAGAACCGTAACATACTGCTAAACCACAAAAAACGGATATAGCATAAAACAACATGGCCTAAAAATCAGAACCTGTTAACTACATTACCAGAACCATAGCCTACTGCATTTCAAAAACCAGTAGAATCATAAACCAACAAACACCATCACCATTTCAAAACCAGCAAAGCATAAACCATTGAAACCATGTCCAAACACACATAAGGCCTCAGAATTCGTCGTCATAGGCTATCATAAAGCATACAGAATACCAAAGCAAGAAGAAGAAGGACACAAATACACAAACCAGGGTCCAGTAGTCCGAAGCAAGCTCGCGCCTGTCCTTCCTTGCCGTGGCCTCCGTCGCACGCCCCAATTTCCTCCTCCATCTCCGCCTCTAGGTAACGATTTCTTTTCCCCCTTTTACTTTCATAACACCTCCAGCAAATAATAATAGAGAATCAGAATCAAGCAGAAAAAACATGAACATGCATTTACATTAAAACCCTAAACGAAGCTCGTACCGTAAAAAATCCGTCGCCCCTTAACGTTTGGCTGGAGGGAAGAGGAAAGCGGGATGCTGGTGGCCATTGAGGCGAGAAGCTCAGGCAGAAGCTCAGGCAAAGGCAAAAGACGCGAAGACGAAGAAGAGAGAGAGATCGCCGCTCTGCACATAACCAAAACCCTAATCCCCTTTTACAAACTAAACAAGTTTAACCCTAAGAAAACGTTTGTAAAACCAAATGGGCCTCACCCCATTTTTCCTGCTTAAGCCCAACGATTTGCTTTATTCACCCCCTATCTTGCTTCTGATGCTATTAATCTTGGGCCTCCTAAAACCCCTTTTGACCCATTTTGTTTTTCCTTTAGTTTGTTTTAATGAACCAACTTAATTCATTTGTTGTTTCTAATTAATAATAATAAACAACCTTTTTATATAGTTAATTAAATATATTTATTCTTAATGGTATTAATTACTAATGAACAATTTTGTTGTATTAATTAAGGCCTTTTATAAAATTAGTCAAAATGCTCAATTTAGTATAAGACATTAAGTCATCTTTTAATAATACTTTATTAAAAAAGAAAACATATTAAATTTAGAAACATATAGAAATGAAAAAATATTTTATTAATTCACTCGTTTTAGTTAATATTAATACAAAAATATAAAAAATATATAGAGACTTAAAAAAAACTAAAAAATATTTCGTCTTCTTTAATTAATCCTCATGCCTTTTTTATCCATATTAAAAAATGCGTAAAAAAATGAAAGCTATTAAAACATTTTCTTTTCATTAATATTAAACCAAGAGTTTAAAAAATGCATTATTCACACCATTTAGTCTATCATTTAACTATTGTTATTTAATCATTATCCGCATTTTTTCTGTTTATTTATTTCATATTTATTTGTTTATTCTGTTTACGTTTAAATCCAAGGGAAAACGATAAGTTTGTTGACTTCATGTCCTCAAGTCTAAATTGCGCGAACTTTCGCATTTCATTAAAACTTAGGGTAATTTTTCCTCAAATATTCAATCTTTTCGAAACTTATACCTTTTAAGCAAAAACTTCGACATTAGGTCGCCGTATCTCCAAAAACCCGTCCGTACCCCTTTTCGGCCAAAACGATTCATTTTTTCAATCAAACGAACAATTTTAATAAACAGATATTTCAAAAGGTTCCTATAGAGTACTATAGATACATTGGGTGCTAATACCTTCCCTTTGTATAACCAACCCCCGAACCATAAGATCTCTTTTCAAAAACGCCTTGTATTTTCATTACTTTTAAAAAAGTATTATTTACATTGCATATTTAGGGTTTTATTTCGCTCTTTTCCCTTTTCCTTTGGAAACAATAAAGCGCGGTGGCGACTCTTGCTTTTGTGAGACGAATTAATCAATAATTCGATCTCCGATTTACCCTGCTACATTTTTTATCGCTACAGAATTGGCGACTCTGCTGGGGACAGATTGACCTCTTGCTGGTCCATCCCTAAGTGGGTTAAGCCTAATTTGTCTTATCTGTTTTACTATTATTTGATTTGCTTGATTATATGTTTAAATTGGGGTGTTTGGGTTTTTACAAAGGACGAATCCTATACCCGGATTAAGTAACACTTAAGGAATAGGACGGGCGGTATAGTCATGTTAACTTTGAGGGAGTAATCCCGAAGAAGGAGTCATGAGATCCCCCACTCAATGGAAGGCCCTCTTGAACTTAATATTTGTTTACCGAGTAATCGGGAAGACATTATTATTTTCGACCTAGGAGCCCGAGAAGTTGAGGACCGTAGAACCCTAACCCATCTTGGCCTTTTTAGGTGTAGCATGGAGACTATAACAGAGTAATTCGGAAGTAGTTGTTACGCAATGCTACGCTCGAACGAGTTTCTCTTGAGAATATTGCTAATTATTGAGTAATCAAGACGTTGGTAATATCCGAAGGAGGAATGTAGACTCTGGGAACTCTTAGAACCATGTCTTACAGGTGTGATTGAACCGTTAGTACATACCTTTGGGTGGGTTTTACCCTCGACTCCATGCTGAACGTTGAACCTTTGAACCCCATGTTTGCAAGCTTGTGTGTGACTGTTGCATTATCATTCATTCATGCACTCATTAGCATCTTTTAAAAAAAAACTTGTTTTTCAAGGAACTTCGGAATGATTTTTGCAAACATCTCAGGTTATTATGGAACTTGGAAGGAGAAATACTCGAAGCTTTAGTTTCAAGGAGCCCGAGATTGAAGAACTGAAGAGTTTGATTCCGAAGATCGAGAGTCCGACGGATTTTCAGAAGAAGTATGGGTCCATCGTACCGCTCATGAAGCGCAAGATGAAGAAAGGCATCCTCAACACGTTGGTTCAATTCTATGATCCCTTGTACCGATGTTTCACCTTTCCAGATTACCAGTTGATGCCCACTTTAGAGGAGTACTCCTATATACTTGGTTTGCCGATCACCGACCGTGTTCCTTTTTCTGGATTAGAAGAGGAGCCCAAATCTCACGAGATAGCAACTATCACCCACTTGAAGAAGTCAGAGATAGAGGAGAACATGACTACGAAAGGGGGGATCCGGGGTTTGTCTGCGCAGTTTTTGTTGAAGAAAGCTCGTCATTTTGCTGAGACAAAGGATATTGTTGCCTTCGAAGACGTGTTTGCTTTACTCGCGTATGGTCTATTCTTGTTCCCTAACGTTGATAAGTTCGTGGATATCAACGCCATCAGAATTTTCCTGATTGGAAATCCGGTCCCTACGCTGCTAGGAGATACATACTACTCCATCCATCTTCGAAACTCTTATCAAGGAGGGATGATTATTTGTTGTGTACCGTTGTTGTATCAGTGGTACGCCTCGCATCTACCTGGGTCTGATGCTTTCTGGGATCTCGAGAAGGAACCGCGTTGGGCGCCAAAGATTATGGATCTCACTCATTTCGACATTGACTGGTATAATCGAGTTTACCACGACGTGGAGATCATTGATAGCTGTGGTGATTTTCCTAACGTACCTCTTCTCGGTACGAGGGGTGGAATCAACTATAACCCTGTTCTCGCGCGCCGTCAGTTCGGGTACCCGATGAGAGATAAACCAAACAACATCCATGTGAGTGGTTTCTTTCTTCAGGAAGGACAAGATCATCAGGCAGCTAAGAGGGAGATCGAAGGAGCTTGGCGCCATATCCATAGAAAAGGGAGAGATATGTTGGGACATAGAGGTGCCGTTTCTTTGGAGCCTTACTTACAGTGGGTCCGTGCTAGGGCTTGTGTTCTCAAGATGCCCTATAAACTTGAGAAACCTTTATTCCCTGCCATTGCACCATCATCTGTTGTTATCCCTATCGCGGATATAGGAGAATACCAAGGAAATCTGGCTAGGATGAAGTCCGAGAGGGATGCTTGGAAAGAAAAGTACCATATGTCTGAATATGAGAATCGAGTCCTGACTCGACAGTTAAAGGAAAAGGAGGAGTTGTTGTTTATTCAAGACGGCCGGTTCATTGATCATGATGAGAAGCTTCGTCAAAAGGATGCCTTGCTGAAGAAGCATGCGAGTGAAAGGAAGAGAAAGAGGGAAGGTTCGGTAAGCGTGGCTCTCGTTCCTAATCCGCAGAAGGAAGTCATTGATCGACTGATAGCTGAGAAGAAAGAGATGGAAGACTTTTATGAAGAGAAGATCAAGAAGCTCCGGTTACAGATGGTGTTTGGTCCTTCATCTGAGGATTCCGAGTGATCTTTAGCTTTTAGTTTGTTTTATTGATGTCATTTTGTAAAACTATGTAAAAGGGCTTCATGCTCCGAAGTTGTAATTTATTGCTTTATCATGAGTTTCATGCTCCAAAGTTGTAATTTATTGCTTTATTATGGGCTTCATGCTCCGAAGTTGTAATTTATTGCTTTATTTTAGACTTCATGTTTTAAAATTGTAATTTATCGCTTTATTATGGATTCCGTGTTTCGAGGTTGTAATTGGATTTGCTATCCCAGAGTTGTAATTTACTGTTTTGATATTCCAAATTGTAAGTTGTAATTTATCGCTTTCGATTAATGGATTGAGTTTTTGTCGTTCCAAATTCCTTTACCATTGATGTATGCAAAATTATTAAAGTTCCTTGAAAAACTTTTAAAATGAATCATCATTTCCATCGCACATCATGCATCATTACACATTCCACTTCACATGTTTTCTAGAGTCTTATCCTTGTTCTTTTTCCACTCCCAAAGGTTGTCAAGCTGTCTCACCGATACGACACTCGGGCCAATCGTCAAAGGAAAATGGAAGATTTGGAACAGGAAAATCATGAGCTTCGTGGGGAAGTTGCTACACTTCGTGTCGAGATGGAAAAGTTAACTGCGTTAGTGGAAAGTTTGGTGGCTGTTCAGAATCAGCCATCGACTACAGCTGCCGAGATTCAGACTTCAACTCCAGTGGTTTCCGAGATTGTCACCGTTCCTGCATCCGTGACTCAAATCAACTCTCCGCTTCAACATCAGATGCCAAAAGGTTTTCCGTGGGGAATGCCTTACAATTTTGTGCCAGAGGGGTATCAGCCTGCCGTACAACCTTTGTTTCAACCTGCTTTGTCTCTTCCTCAGCCAGAGACAACTGCTATGCCGCCAGTAATTCCGTCTGTGACACCTTTTCCGTAACCGATTATGACAACCGTTGCTTCTGCGGTCCACTCCGTGCCATACTTGAATGAACCTACTTATCCTGCCGAGCCTGCTGAAAGTTTGGGTCTCTTTGATAGAATGGAAGAATTTCAGGATCAGTTCCAGGAAATGCAGAAGGAGCTTAGAGCATTGAAAGGGAAGGATTTGTTTGGGAAGAATACGCATGACCTTTGTTTAGTTCCGAATGTCAAGATTCCAGCAAAATTCAAAGTGCCAGACTTTGAGAGATATAAGGGTGATTCGTGTCCTAGAAGTCATTTGACAATGTACGTAAGAAAGATGTCTACGTATTCCGATGATCATGACTTGTTGATTCATTATTTTCAAGATAGTTTGACGGGTGCTGCTCTAAAGTGGTATATGGGTTTAGACAGTATTCGGATCCGCAACTTTAACGACCTTAGCGAAGCCTTTGTCCATCAGTACAAGTACAACGTTGACATGGAGCCAGACCGGGATCAACTCCGGGCGATGTCGCAGAGAGACCGGGAATCTTTTAAGGAATACACCCAGAGGTGGCGTGAAATCGCTGCTCAAATCTATCCACCTCTTGAGGAGAAGGAGATGACTAAGATATTTTTGAAGACTTTAGGGTCCTTTTACTATGAAAGAATGATATCCAGCGCACCCAGTGACTTCACCGAAATGGTAAGCATGGGCATGCGATTAGAGGAAGGGATTCGTGAAGGGCGTTTGGTTAAAGAAGGGAGTCCGTCTAGCAGTGCTAAGAAATTTGGAAGTGTTTTCCCGAAAAGAAAAGAGCAGGATGTCAGCGCTTTGTTTCCAGGTAGACCTAGGAGAGGTTACTCTCACGTTGCGGCAGTCACTCCGGCTGTCCGCCCAACTTTGATGACCCCAGCTCATCAAACTCCACCAACTCAACAACGGCCATTTCAGCAGCAGCCACGACAACAGGCTTACCCATTCAACAATCAGAACCGTTCACCCAGAAAACCGCAGTTCGATGCCATTCCTATGACGTATACTGAATTGTTCCCTGCTCTTATCATAAAGAATCTCATCACGACAAAGCCTCATCCTGTCGCACCGAACAGTACTTCTCCGTGGTACAAGGCGGATCAGTTTTGTGAATATCATCAAGGGTCGTCGGGGCACAACCTTGAGAATTGCTTTGCTCTGAAGGCGGACGTACAGAGATTGATTAAGAATGGTATCTTGTCTTTCAAGGATGTTAATCCAAATGTCAGAGATAATCCTTTGCCTCGACATGGGGCAGCTTCAGTGAATATGGTGGAAGGTTGTCCGGGGAAGTTTCGAGTTTTTCAAGTTGAACACATAAGAGAGTCGTTGATCAGGTTACATCAGAGTTTGAGAAGACTTGCCTTTGTGAGGCACCAGCATGATTATGATGTTTGTGAATTTTGTTCAAGAGAGGTTGATTGTCCCATTGTGAAGGAGGATATTCAGAAGTTGCTAGATCAGAGAGTTATCACTATTACGTATGACAGAAATCCGGAGGATGAAGTGAATGTTATCATACCACATTTCAATTTTCCTGAATCAGTAGAGATTGCTTACGACAGTCAGACTGCACCTGTTGATCCTTTGATTATTTACCCACCTGGTCCTGTGCCTTACAACTCGGACCAAGCTGTACCGTATAAGTATAATGCCACAATGATTGAGAATGGGGGTAGAAGTCCCTATACCAACAAGACCGTCTTTTGTTAACATTGCTGATGTGAGTAGAGTTACGAGGAGTGGACGTGTTTTTGCAGCAGTACCTTTGAAGAGACCAGAAGTTCAAGTCAGGAGACCCATACTGGCGGATATTCCAGTGCGAAGTGTTGAACCAAGGGTTGAGATAGGCCGACCCAGTGAACCTATCCCTCACCCTGAGGATGATGAGATCCTGAAGCTTATCAAGAGAAGTGAATATAAGATTGTGGACCAACTTTTGCAAACTCCTTCCATGATTTCCTTGCTTGCTTTACTGAGAGATTCTGGTGCCCATAGAGAAGCTTTGATGAAGGTCTTGGACCAGGCGTTCGTGGATCATGATGTGACGGTTGACCAATTTGATGGAATTGTGGGAAATATTACTTCGTGTAACAATCTTGGTTTCAGTTATGAAGAACTCCCGGAGGAGGGGAGAAACCATAATATGGCTTTGCATATCTCAGTAAGTTGTGGAAATGATACCTTATCAAGTGTGTTGGTGGATACAGGTTCGTCGTTGAATGTGATGCCCAAGACTACATTATCTCGGCTTTCATATCCAGGTGCTCCTATGAGGCCTAGTGGAGTAATTGTTAAAGCGTTTGATGGTTCTAGGAAGACAGTCATTGGTGAAGTGGATCTTCCTATAGTGATTGGTCCCCATACTTTTCAAATCACTTTCCAAGTGATGGATATTCGTGCTGCCTACAGTTGTTTATTGGGTCGTCCCTGGATCCATGATGCCGGGGCAGTCACCTCTACGCTCCATCAGAGACTAAAGTTTGTAAGGCATGGGAAGCTAGTGATGATTGGGGGAGAGCAAGCCATGGTGGTAAGCCATTTATCATCGTTATCTTTTATTGATGCGGACGAGGATGTTGGAACCCAGTTCCAAGGTCTTTCTGTTGCTAAGAATACAGTGAAGAAGCAAGGGGCATCCATCTCTTCTTTTGAGGATGCGCGGCGAGTGGTGGAAAGTGGTTCGGCCGAAGGATGGGGCCAGGTGTTGACGTTACCCGAGAACAAGTCTGGGGAAGGTCTGGGTTTTCATCCAGTATCTGCAAGAGTCAAGAAAGAGGTGGTTGTTCGTCCGATTCAAGAGGTTTTCCGAAGTGCAGGGTTTATACATCCTGAGGTTGATGCTATCATAGATGATGATTCCGAGGAAGATTTGCCCGTTTTTGTGACGCATGGATCGGCTTGCCAAAACTGGATAACTATTGATGTTCCTGTGGTTATGCACCTTTCCGAGTAATGTTTTGTTTTGTTTTTCTTTGAAAAAAACTCGCTCTGCCCAAGGCGAAACGTATTTTGTGTCGGGATATGAAAAATAATTCCTTTTGCTCTGCCCAAGGCAAAAGAGAAATGTCTGGGCTCTTTGTTTCAAGTATTTCCCTTTAATGAATAAAAATGTTATTTTGTCCACTACTGTTTTATTTTTCACCTTTTTCGGGGAAATAGTAATGAAAATTAATTAATAACCTTTTGTTTTATTTGCACAAATCGATTTCTAAAATAAAGCATAATCATATGTGCAGATTAATCCATGACTTAACCATCGAAAACAATGATCCTATGCCCTCTCCCAACTTTGAATTCCCTGTGTTCAGAGCCGAAGAAGAGGATGATGAAGAGATTCCTGCTGAGATTTCCTATTTGCTCGAGCATGATGAGAAGATTATTCAACCATTTGAAGAACCTTTAGAGTTGGTCAACTTGGGTGATGAAGAAGTTAGAAGGGAAGTCAAAGTCGGAGCATTGCTTATCCCGGAAGTTAAGGAGAAGATGTTGGAGCTTCTCAAAGAGTATGTTGATGTGTTTGCTTGGTCCTACCAAGATATGCCAGGGTTGGACAATGACATTGTGGAGCATCGTTTACCGTTGAGACCTGAATGTCCGCCGATCAAGCAGAAGTTGAGAAGGACTCGTCCCGACATGGCTGACAAGATCAAAGAGGAGGTTCAGAAATAGATCAACGCAGGTTTCCTTGTTACATCGGTCTATCCTCAGTGGTTAGCCAACATAGTGCCTGTTGCTAAGAAAGATGGCAAGGTTCGGATGTGTGTAGACTACAGAGATCTGAATAGAGCTAGTCCGAAGGATGACTTCCCATTACCTCATATTGACGTATTGGTCGACAGTACCGCCAAGTTCAAAGTCTTTTCTTTCATGGATGGTTTTTCTGGTTACAATCAAATCAAGATGGCACCAGAGGATATGGAGAAGACCGCTTTCATTACACCTTGGGGAACTTTCTGTTATCGGGTTATGCCGTTTGGTTTGAGGAATGCTGGCGCAACATACCAAAGGGCCATGACTGCTTTGTTCCATGACATGATGCATAAGGAGATCGAAGTGTGTGTGGATGATATGATTGCCAAATCACAAACTGAGGAAGATCATTTGGAACATTTGTTGAAGTTATTCCAGCGTTTGAGGAAGTACAAACTCCGTCTGAATCCCAACAAGTGCACTTTTGGTGTTCGTTCTGGAAGACTTCTGGGTTTCGTTGTCAGTCAGAAAGGTATTGAAGTAGATCCTGATAAAGTCAAAGCTATTCGAGAAATGCCCGCACCCAAGACGGAAAAACAAGTAAGAGGATTCCTCGGGAGACTGAACTACATTTCTAGATTTATATCTCATATGTCTGCTACCTGTGGGCCGATTTTCAAGCTTCTCCGAAAGAACCAAGGATGTGTGTGGACAGAAGATTGTCAGAGAGCTTTTGATAGCATCAAAGAATATTTGCTTGAACCTCCAATTTTGATTCCTCCGGTGGAAGGAAGACCTTTGATTATGTACCTGACTATTTTGGAAGATTCCATGGGTTGTGTGCTTGGTCAACAAGATGAGACTGGAAGAAAGGAACATGCTGTATACTATCTGAGTAAGAAATTCACAGACTGTGAGTCTCGATACTCATTGCTTGAGAAAACCTGTTGTGCTTTAGCTTGGGCTGCTCGCCGTCTGCGCCAGTATATGATTAACCACACCACTTGGTTGATCTCCAAAATGGATCCGATCAAGTATATCTTTGAGAAGCCTGCCTTATCTGGAAGAATAGCCCGTTGGCAGATGTTGTTATCTGAATATGACATTGAGTATCACACTCAGAAAGCGATCAAAGGGAGTATTTTAGCCGACCATTTGGCTCACCAACCAATTGACGATTATCAATCCATCAAGTTTGATTTCCCAGGTGAAGATGTTATGTACCTGAAAGCTAAAGATTGTGAAGAGCCGTTACCCGAAGAAGGACCTGATCCTGAATCGCGTTGGGGTTTAATATTTGATGGAGCTGTGAATTCCTATGGAAATGGAATTGGGGCAATCCTCATTACTCCCCGAGGTACTCATATCCCGTTCACGGCGAGACTGAAGTTTGACTGCACGAACAACATGGCGGAGTATGAGGCATGTATTATGGGTCTCGAAGAAGCAGTGGATCTAAGGATTAAGATTCTTGATATTTACGGAGATTCGGCATTGGTGATTAACCAAATCAAAGGAGAATGGGAGGCTCGTCATCCTGGTTTGATCCCTTACAGAGACTATGCTAGAAGGTTGTTAACTTTCTTCAACAAGGTGGAATTACATCATATCCCTAGAGATGAGAACCAAATGGCTGATGCTTTGGCTACTTTGTCTTCAATGTTTCAAGTGAATGATTGGAACGACGTGCCTACAATCCGAGTTATACGTCTCGACAGACCTACTCATGTGTTCTCAGTAGAAGAGGTTACCGACAACAAACCGTGGTTCTATGACATTAAACGTGTTCTTCAAACTCAAGAGTACCCGCCTGGGGCATCCAATAAAGATAGGAAGACGTTGAGAGGATTAGCAAGCAGTTTCTTTCTCAATGAAGAAGTGTTGTATAAGAGGAATTATGACATGGTTTTGCTCAGATGTGTGGACAGACGTGAAGCAGACATGCTGATGCAAGAAGTACATGAAGGATCCTTTGGCACTCATGCCAACGGACATGCAATGGCTAGAAAGATGTTGAGAGCTGGTTACTATTGGATGACCATGGAATCTGATTGTTGCAAGTATGTGAAGAAATGTCATAAATGCCAGATTTATGCGGACAAGATGCATGTGCCACCGACCCTCCTCAATGTTATTTCTTCACCTTGGCCTTTCTCTATGTGGGGCATTGATATGATTGGAATGATTGAACCCAAAGCTTCAAATGGTCATTGTTTCATCTTGGTAGTGATCGATTATTTTACTAAATGGGTGGAAGCAGCATCTTATGCTAATGTAACCAGACAGGTGGTAGTCAGATTTATTAAGAATCAGATCATTTGTCGATACGGTATCCCGAGCAAGATCATCACTGATAATGGTTCGAATTTGAATAACAAGATGATGAAAGAGCTTTGTGAAGAGTTCAAGATCGAACATCATAATTCTTCTCCTTACAGACCGAAGATGAATGGGGCTGTTGAAGCTGCTAACAAGAACATCAAGAAGATTGTCCAGAAGATGGTGGTAACTTATAAGGATTGGCATGAAATGCTTCCGTTTGCTTTACACGGGTACCGTACTTCAGTTCGAACTTCAACAGGCGCGACCCCATTTTCCCTAGTTTATGGTATGGAAGCAGTACTCCCTGTGGAGGTTGAGATTCCGTCTCTGAGAGTGTTGATGGAAGCTAAACTTTCTGAGGCTGAATGGTGTCAAAGTAGATATGATCAGTTGAATTTAATCGAAGAAAAGAGATTGACAGCTTTGTGTCACGGTCAATTGTATCAGCAGAGAATGAAGAAGGCTTTTGATAAGAAGATTCGACCGCGCGAGTTCAGAGAAGGTGACCTAGTGCTCAGGAAAATATTATCTTTCCAACCTGATTCTAGGGGGAAGTGGGCTCCGAATTATGAAGGACCGTATGTTGTTAAGAAAGTTTTCTCTGGAGGTGCTTTGATTCTCACCAATATGGACGGTGACGAGCTCCCGCGTCCCATGAACACCGATGCAGTCAAGAAGTATTTCGCCTAAGCAAGCTTTTGGTCATCCCGGCTGTGGCATTTGAGCATATTTTGGAATTCAAAGTTGTTAGGGAAAATAGTGATCATTGTTTCTGTGTAACCTTTTATTTCATGTACTATTTCCCAAACTTTTGTAAACTGTTGGAGGCGCGTTGTTAGCGAACTACCAGCTTATTAATGAAATTTGAGCATTACCTTTTGTGGGCAAAATTTTAATTTTTACGGCAATATTTGAAACAAAGTATTTAAAATATTCTTATTTGTGTCGTGAATAACGAAAGGAATATTAACAGTCGTTCCGAAGATGGTCAAGCCATGAAATGCAAAACAGTACAGTAATTTATCCTTGCACGATGAGCTTGTTTTCTTTCAAAATCGTCATGAAGTGTTGGCTGTGTACACGCTTGGTTATGGTGGTGCTAAGTTTGGTGACTCCCTGGTTGTTCCAGTTAAGTGTTGTTTTAGCTACCTTTGTTTGGGAGATTTTGAAGTGCGGTACACTTCGTCTCATGCCAGTGGTTTATTGGTATTGTAAGTTTGGATTTGGATGCTTTTCTCCTCAGAAGACTTGAGCCTTGTAGCGTTACGCTCCGATGTTGCTTTGTGTTTCCAGTTCCGGTTATCTTCCGTCTTTTCAAGATTGGCCGAGTATCTATTTTGCTGCGACATCTTATTATCTTCAAGATATTCCATTTGTCTGTTTTGTCAGCATAACATTCATTTACTCATTTAAACTCATATCAGCATGCATATCCACATTTGCCGTTGATTTTGGGTCGTACTTTGTTTATTCAAACAACGTACATATTTCTTTCCAAGTAGAAGGTTAGCTTAGGCAGAAAATGTGCTTCCTTTCTAAATTCCCCAATTGAGCTAATCCTCGTGGATGATTTTTGATTCAGCTTACCTTGTCCATTTCTGGATAGGATGAATCCCCAATCGAATTACTTTCTCATTGGGTAGAGTCTCATTTGACTATTTTTCTCTCTGGTTATTCCTGGATAAAGTTGTCGCCTCTTGCATAGGCTATCTCATTGATTTTCCCCAGTGAAGTTGCGACCTAGACAGATGGTGCATTTATTTTGCACATTTGAGTATGTGATCTCCTCGGGAAGGATTGATTCATGTTTCTCTTTGACGAAGATTTATTTCTCTGCCAGTGTCATCGCAAGTTCCTTCTGGGTTATTCTTGGAAAACGACAAGCGGCAGCTCTTCACGAGCAACTTGTACGTTATTATTATTTTCGGGAAACGACAAGCGGCAGCTCTTCACGAGCAACTTGTACGTTATTATTATCTTGTGGAAAACGACAAGCGGCAGCTCTTCACGAGCAACTTGTACGTTATTATTATATTGTGGAAAACGACAAGCGGCAGCTCTTCACGAGCAACTTGTACGTTATTATTATTTTCGGGAAACGACAAGCGGCAACTCTTCACGAGCAACTTGTGCGTTATTATCTTGTGGAACACGACAAGTGGCAGCTCTTCATGAGCAACTTGTGCGTTGTTATCTTTTTGGGAAAATGACAAGCGGTAGCTTTTCACGAGCAACTTGTGCGTTATTAGGATTTCTGGAAGACGGCAAGCGGCAGTCTCTTTATTTGAGCAACTTGTACGTTATTACTTTTCTGGAATACAGCAAGCGGCAGCTTCTTTATTTGAGCAACTTGTATGTTATTGGTATTTTCTTTGGACGACAACAAGTGGCAGTCTCTTTATTTGAGCAGCTTGTATGTTATCGGTATTTTCTTTGGACGACAGCAAGTGGCAGTTTCTTTATTTGAACAACTTGCGCATCTACAATATTATTATATCAGCATTAATGAGTATATCTCCGAAAATCTCGCTGAGAAGCTTGTCATGAATCGGTAATCTGTTATCAGCAATTTGATACCCTCTGTCTATCATTGACCTTGAGTTGCGAACTCACTGTTTTGGGTCAATAATCTGCTATGGCCTATGCAAGATGCTCTCTTTGTTAGGGTCAGAGGTCGTATTCCCTCGATTTTATTCGCTGTTAAGAGTTCGTCGATTGAAGTTGATAACTTATTTTTCCCAGTAATGAATAATCCATGTCTCTGTGTTTTGTTGGTGTTCGATTCCTCCAACATTGTCTTGTTTCATACGATATCTTTCTCTGTGAATTCAATCACTGCATTCATATCAAACATAAGGGCGACATCTTAGGACAAAATTTGCGTAATTATGTATTTAAGTACCTTCAATCTCGTCGAAACGAAGATTTCGATCTTCATATCTCCGGATAGAAGAAACTTAAATAGGGGCAGCTGTTGTACCCCAAATTTTGACTTAAGATACCATCTCCCATCTGCATCATTACATTACAAGTGTTTTGATCTATTGATTTTAAAAGTTCATAACTTTTTTCAGGCCGAGAGCTATTTATTTTGAACACTAAATTATTTAATCGATTCATGCTAAAACAATGTTTATTAATTATTTATTATCTTAAATTTAAATAATTGGAATTTGTTTTCCATTATTATATAATTTAAAGATGTATAGATAATAAAATAAATATTAGAAAAGAGGCGTATTAATCATGCAGACAGTGTTTATTTATTATTCACTATCTTAAATTTAAATAACTGGAATTTATTCTCAGTTATTACATAATTTAAAGATTTATGAATAATATAATAAATATTGGAAAAGGTTCATTAATTGGTCAATAATGATTATTTAATTATTTATCATTCTAAGTTAAATAATTGAAATTCTATTTTTAATTATTATAATTTAGAAAGTTATGAATAATGAATTAAATAATTGAAACTATTAATTGATCAATGATATTATTTATTTATTTGTTTATTATTCTGAATTTAGGTAATTGAAATTCATTTTCAATTATTATACAATTTAAAGAATTATAAACGATAAAGTAAATAATTAAAGAGAAGGAGGAAATTAACTGGCAAATATTGGAATTTTATTCATTTTCTTCTAATTGTACAATTATTGTGTAAATACTGTATTTATTTACAACGAATTTACAATAATAATTTTACAAAGTTAAAATGAAATAAAAACTAATCTAATGTTTTCTAATTCTAAATCTTCTATCCAATGCCTTTTGTCTGCTCACTTGATTTTACCTGCAAAAAAAAAAAACAATTAAAAGAAAAATTAGATTTGAACAAATAATTAAAAGTAGAAAATTATTTAGTGTTCATCATTAAAAGCAATGGCTGGAATAAGTTTACCCTTTTTTGCAAATCACGGGATTTCTCCCGGTTCACAAAAAAGAGAGGAATTTTTATAAATGAATGCACAAATTCATTTTTGTCAAAAAACTGCATTTTTCGAATCAATTGCATTTTCAAAAAGTCCACTGCATATTTCAAACAACATATGCACCAATTCAAATGTTTGTCAAATAGCATACAAAAAATCAACAGCATATGCACTTTCAAAGCCAAATTGCAACGTAAACATGCCCATATAGGAAGAGGCCAAACATACAAAGAGGCTCCCACTGTGCCATGCAGTAGGCAAGTTAAAAATATGCAGTTTAAACAATTTTTGCAAGCAATATATTTCCTTTTTCATCATATTCCAGCCCATGCAGTTTCAGAACAAGTACAATACACCTCATCTTAAGGCATCAGTTGGTACTTGAGAGAGAGAGAAGAGAGAAAGAAAAATGGTTTTGCAGGTTTTGGCTTAGGCAGGAATTAGAATACAGACAGAACAGCAGCAAGGCAATAAGAAAAGGAGCATAGAAAAGATTACCAAATTGGATGTAACAGTATAGTATGCAGAGGCCAAAGTAAAAATATATTAAAAATATACCAAGCCCTTAACGTAAACCTGAAGGAAAAAGAAAACTGTTATAACATAACAAAATCACTACACCATATGATCTATCTCCAAGCATTCAAAAAACAAAAAAAAAAGATATCAAAAAGCCATTTTGTTTCTCTAAGTCTCCAAATGAAACCTGCCTAAGGATAAAAAGCCATTCCTACTGTCAAACCAAAGGAGATCATGGCCTAAACCATTCAACTACATCATCAAAAACCTCAACCATTTGATACACCAAAAACCATAGCCTACTGTCAAACGCCAAACCCACATAAATCAAACAATATGGCCTAAACCTCAAAAAACCTGATTGAGCCATCAAACCAATATCACATAAGAACCGTAACATACTGCTAAACCACAAAAAACTGATATAGCATAAAACAACATGGCCTAAAAATCAGAACCTGTTAACTACATTACCAGAACCATAGCCTACTGCATTTCAAAAACCAGTAGAATCATAAACCAACAAACACCATCACCATTTCAAAACCAGCAAAGCATAAACCATTGAAACCATGTCCAAACACACATAAGGCCTCAGAATTCGTCGTCATAGGCTATCATAAAGCATACAGAATACCAAAGCAAGAAGAAGAAGGACACAAATACACAAACCAGGGTCCAGTAGTCCGAAGCAAGCTCGCGCCTGTCCTTCCTTGCCGTGGCCACCGTCGCACGCCCCAATTTCCTCCTCCATCTCCGCCTCTAGGTAACGATTTCTTTTCCCCCTTTTACTTTCATAACACCTCCAGCAAATAATAATAGAGAATCAGAATCAAGCAGAAAAAACATGAACATGCATTTACATTAAAACCCTAAACGAAGCTCGTACCGTAAAAAATCCGTCGCCCCTTAACGTTTGGCTGGAGGGAAGAGGAAAGCGGGATGCTGGTGGCCATTGAGGCGAGAAGCTCAGGCAGAAGCTCAGGCAAAGGCAAAAGACGCGAAGACGAAGAAGAGAGAGAGATCGCCGCTCTGCACATAACCAAAACCCTAATCCCCTTTTACAAACTAAACAAGTTTAACCCTAAGAAAACGTTTGTAAAACCAAATGGGCCTCACCCCATTTTTCCTGCTTAAGCCCAACGATTTGCTTTATTCACCCCCCTATCTTGCTTCTGATGCTATTAATCTTGGGCCTCCTAAAACCCCTTTTGACCCATTTTGTTTTTCCTTTAGTTTGTTTTAATGAACCAACTTAATTCATTTGTTGTTTCTAATTAATAATAATAAACAACCTTTTTATATAGTTAATTAAATATATTTATTCTTAATGGTATTAATTACTAATGAACAATTTTGTTGTATTAATTAAGGCCTTTTATAAAATTAGTCAAAATACTCAATTTAGTATAAGACATTAAGTCATCTTTTAATAATACTTTATTAAAAAAGAAAACATATTAAATTTAGAAACATATAGAAATGAAAAAATATTTTATTAATTCACTCGTTTTAGTTAATATTAATACAAAAATATAAAAAATATATAGAGACTTAAAAAAAACTAAAAAATATTTCGTCTTCTTTAATTAATCCTCATGCCTTTTTTATCCATATTAAAAAATGCGTAAAAAAATGAAAGCTATTAAAACATTTTCTTTTCATTAATATTAAACCAAGAGTTTAAAAAATGCATTATTCACACCATTTAGTCTATCATTTAACTATTGTTATTTAATCATTATCCGCATTTTTTCTGTTTATTTATTTCATATTTATTTGTTTATTCTGTTTACGTTTAAATCCAAGGGAAAACGATAAGTTTGTTGACTTCATGTCCTCAAGTCTAAATTGCGCGAACTTTCGCATTTCATTAAAACTTAGGGTAATTTTTCCTCAAATATTCAATCTTTTCGAAACTTATACCTTTTAAGCAAAAACTTCGACATTAGGTCGCCGTATCTCCAAAAACCCGTCCGTACCCCTTTTCGGCCAAAACGATTCATTTTTTCAATCAAACGAACAATTTTAATAAACAGATATTTCAAAAGGTTCCTATAGAGTACTATAGATACATTGGGTGCTAATACCTTCCCTTTGTATAACCAACCCCCGAACCATAAGATCTCTTTTCAAAAACGCCTTGTATTTTCATTACTTTTAAAAAAGTATTATTTACATTGCATATTTAGGGTTTTATTTCGCTCTTTTCCCTTTTCCTTTGCAAACAATAAAGCGCGGTGGCGACTCTTGCTTTTGTGAGACAAATTAATCAATAATTCGATCTCCGATTTACCCCGCTACATTTTTTATCGCTACAGTTGGTAGGTTGCCCCAGCATTTTTCAACCCAAATGGCATGACCTTGTAGCAAAAGGTGCCCCACTGAGTAACAAAAGTGGTCTTCTCCGTGTCTTCAGGAGCCATCTTGATCTGATTATAACCGGAGAAGCCGTCCATGAAGGAGAAAACTTTATGCTGAGCAGTATTATCAACCAGAACATCGATATGAGGCAGAGGGAAATCATCCTTAGGGGTGGACCTGTTCAAATCCCTGTAATCAACACACATTCGGACCTTACCATCTTTCTTCGGCACTGGAACCACGGTGGCAACCCACTGAGGGTAAGAAGTTACAGCTAGAAACCCGGCATCAAATTGTTTCATAACCTCGGCTTTGATTTTCTCGGACATCTCTGGACGCATACGGCAGACCTTCTGTTTTACCGGAGGGCAGTCTTCCTTGGTAGGCAGGTGATGAACCACAATGTCGGTATCCAACCCGGGCATGTCTTTGTAAGACCAAGCAAAGATTTCCATGTAGTCATGCAGCATCTGAATCAACCGTTGTTTCACACTGAGCTCTAAATTGGCACCAATCCTGACTTCCTTTCTGTCTGTCTCAGTACCCAGATTTACCGTTTCCACTGGCTCTTCATGCGGCTGAATGGCCCTCTCTTCCTGGAGTAGCAGTCTTGCAAGTTCACCAGGCACTTCGCAATCATCTTCACCTTCGTCCTCGGCTAAGTTGATCGGATTTTCAAAGTCATAACTGGCAGTAGCAGAGTCGTTACCAGTGAGATCCAGAGTGGATTAGAACCTGTATAAGTGAGTGTGTGTAAATATAGCTGTTTTATAATAAAGAAAGAAAAGGAGCGCAAGATTTGAAATGCAACAAACGTCCAATGTTTTGATTAATGATATATGAAAATGTCATACAAAAAGCCCTCACAAATGGAGCCACGGTGCCCCGGGTAGGACACCGAGCCATAAAAGTTTCAACATATTGTTTGTTACAAATTGAAAACAAAAGAGTTCATTACTGAGTGACAAAAGTAATAGGTGTAAAGTCTTTGGCAGTCCAGTTGCTTGGTCCATTGTCGGTTGTTGGGTAGATCCAACTGTCAAATTCTGATTCCTCCATGCCGTCTTCAATAGCATTCACTCCCAGGTTGGTGATGAACACAGGAGGTCTTCCAATTCTTTCTTTGCGAACAGCCCTCTGGGCCTCTGCAGTGAAGCCCAAACCAAACTTGTCGGTCTTCAGAGTAAAGTCAGGGAGTCGGCCCCAGTTTTCGCACTCACCCTTCTCAATCACAGCCCGTGCATCCTTTAAGGAAGCCATCTTCAAAGGAGGGTCTTCACTCACAGTTTCAGCTGATGCCAGTGTCTGAGGCACTTCTTCAAAGTGTTGAAAGGGGGTTTCAATGAATTCCCCATCCATTTCTATGTATCAGAACGAGTTTAAGTGGCTGACCATATACTCTTCTTCCCCTTGAACTGTAACAATTTTTCCTCTGACTGGGTACTTAAGCTTTTGATGCAGTGTGGAGGTCACCGCTCCAGCCTTATGGATCCATGGACGACCCAACAAACAGGAATATGATGGACGGATATCCATCACATAGAATGTTGAATCAAAGACCTGCGAACCAACCCTGATTGGGATGTCGACTTCACCATGTACCATCCTTTTCGAACCGTCAAAGGCTCGGACAACAATGTTACTAGGCTTGAGCTCCAAACCCTCACAATCTAACCTGTCTAAGGCCTTCTTGGGTAATACATTCAAAGAAGAACCAGTGTCTACCAAAACATGGGCAAGAGTAGTGCCCCTGCATTCAATAGAGACATGCAGGGCGTCATTATGGTTCTTTCCTTTTGCAGTTAGATCGGCGTCAGAGAAGCCCAAACCATTATCGGTAGTCAAGTTGGCTACACAATCAGTGAATTGATCAGCAGACGTTTCTTGTGGCACATGGGCCGTCTTCAGGAAGGAGATCAGGGCCTTGGCATGGGCCTCTGAACATAACAACAGTGATAGCATAGAAATTTTTGATGGGGTGTGCCCCAACTGCTCAACAACATTGAAATCACTTTTCTTGATAATCTTGAGGATCTCCTCTATCTCTTGCTGGGAGGCTTCAACAGTGGTTGTCTTCGGCGCCTCCGTCAGGGCAGGCAAATCAGCAGCAATCCCTTTGCCCCGAGCATCAGAGGACTCGGCAGCAGGGGTAGAAACAAGAACTTGATTAGGAGGGGGAACATGCACACTTGCAGGTGTGATGATAAGGGGTTTCTGAATAGCTGGCGGCGCAATATCTGGTGAAAACAGCCTACCACTGCGAGTAATTTTTCCAGGCCCGGTGATGCTACTGACACCGGTACTTGTATCAAACTCTTGCTTTACTCCAAGAACATAAACATCTGCCCTATAGTGCCATGGGACAACTTTGTCGGATGTATAAGGGAGGGGTCCTGGAACAGTGATGATGATAGGAGCAATCTTCTGAGTGGACATGATTTTGACAGGCTTATTTGAGAGAGCTTTAGGAGGTTTGTTGAAAATAGTGACGATAGAAACTTCTTCGGCAGGGACAGCAGGAACAGCAATCTTCTCAAACAAGATTTCCTTGCTATCCATCAGGCTTTGGATACCTGATTTCAGCAAAGGACAACCAAAAGGCGAAACATCACATAGAAGGCAATCTTCATCACATCCCGGAAATAAACCGGCTAGCAACAGATTCCTTTTAACAGTCGATAACAGAGTAACAATCTCTTCCGCGGAGGCTACATATCAGTCTTCTTCCACAACATTCACTCCATGCTGGGGCATGGGAGCAGTCATAACATTGGGTCTTTTGGGCGCCTCAAACTGTATTTCTTTAGCATCAATAAGGTCTTGAACCTTATTCCTCAGAGCCCAGCAATCGTCCGTAGTATGCCCGGGGCTATCAGAGTGATAAGCGCAACGGGCGTTGGGGTTATACTTAGGAGAAGTTGTGTTCACCACCTTCGGAGCTTCCTTGACAGTTACCAGATTGGTTGACAGTAGTTGCGGAAAAATCTGAGATAGGGTCATACTGAGCCGAGTGTACTGCCTTTTGGGCCTCTCACCCCTTTGTTGATTATACTGCTGAGGAGCAGCAGCAGGCTTTGAAATTACCAATGCATTGACAGCTTGGCGGCGTTCCGGTTTAACTTGTCTTCTGGGACCATAAACAGCACTAGCTTCCTTCTTGAAAGGCTTCTTCTTAGTACTTGCGGAGGCACCTTTCTGTATCTTCCCTGACTTGATACCAGCTTCTATCCTCTCACCAGTCAAGATCAAATCTGTAAACCCAGCAGAAGAATTACCGATCAGATGATTGAAGAATGGACCATACAGGGTCCCTAGGAACATGTCAACAAGTTCACAGTCAGTCAAAGGAGGTTGCACCCTGCCAGCTAGGTCTCTCCACTTTTGCGCATACTCCTTGAATCCTTCGCCCGTTCCCAGTGACATACCCTGAAGCTGGGTACGCGTAGGAGCGAGGTCAGAATTGTACTGATACTGTTTATAAAATGTGGTAGCCAAATCTTCCCAGTTTCGGATACTGGCTCCATCCAGCTGATAGAACCATTCGAGTTGAGACCCCGAAAGGCTATCCTGAAAGAAATGGATCCATAGGTTCTTGTCTGCAGTGTAAGGTTGGATCTTCCTTACATATGATCTGAGATGCAGCTTAGGACAGGAAGCCCCGTCGTACTTTGCAAAGGTAGGCTCCTTGAACTTGTGTGGGATCACCACCCCAGAAGATAAACCTAAATCTCCGAAATCCAACCCCGACACATTTTGAATCTCCATGGCACTTAAATGGTCCTCAAGTTGCTTGTATCTGTCTGCAGCAGGAGGGTACTGTTCATCATTGTAATCCATCTCGTTGTCGGAGACTGCAGGACTAGGAGCCCTTCCCCCTTGAGGACTGTCTTTCTCTGCAGAGGAAGTAGCCTGATCAGCCTCATTATGTAGTGTATTCCCAAACCTCTGTCCAGTGTTGAACAGCGCAATCCTCTTCTTCTTTTTCTTCTTCAGGAGCAGAGCCTTCAACTCTTGTTGACCCTGGGCTAAGCTCATGACCAGCTCTTGAAACTGGGCGTTCTGGGCCTGGAGGGCCTTGATAGCTTGCTCGTTGGATGATTCAGGATTCATGATGACTGTTCCAAATAAACAGCGAAGAAGATTAAGCAACCTGTGGAAAAAGGGTACCTGTTATGCATATGATGCAATGAGATGCGTATGTTTTATGTTTTCAAAGACAATCGGGATTCAACTTTGTAGACAAAAAGGAAACACACTTCATTAGATTCAAACTTTAAATTGTTCAACAACTTGCCCTTGGGCATTACAAGAATGAAAATACTGAAAAGGAAATAAAAACTGTAAAAGAAATCTCCAAAGCCCATCAGTGCTCCCATGGCCTCCTCTTCTCAGTACGGATATAGTCATTCAGGATCTGCTCTTCCTCCAATTGCTTAGTCAGCTTCTGAATCTTCCGTTCTTGTTCGTTGAACTTTTCCCGATAAAAATCCCATTCTTCCTTTAGCCGCGCCCAAGATCTCTTTAGTGTATCAACATCAGTGGGTATCTGAGGAGGGAGGACAGTTGGAGGAACCCCGTCTTCATCAGGAGATTCAAGAATGATAGGCCTGACAGCTTCGTATGGCATACCTAACTTCTGAGCACGGATGCGGACCCATCTGCAATAGGGTTCCAATGGTAGAGAAGTCTTCGGTCCCAACTCATGTGGGTCAGCTTTGTGAATTTTGTCCCAAGCCTTAATGAATCCATGGCGTAGTTTGTCACTGCTTACCTGAAATTTAAAATGGAAGTGAGGAACCAACATCTCATGAGGCCCTACTCTTCTGGCTCTTCCAAACTGATGGAGAGCTAAACATGGATTATAAGAGATTCCTCCCTGGGTACCGATCAATGGAACATTAGGGTATTCTCCGCAACGATCAATAACAGCTACCTCATCCAAACCTCGGAGAGTCCAAGTGATGTCATTATCAATGAGAGACATTAACCTATGATCCCAACCCTTTCCTTCTTCATTCTTCAGTACGAACTTAGGAAGGTGCGAAATAAACCACCTCACTAGCCAAGGAGCACAACACCATGGAGTTCCCCGTCTTCGGGCAGTACGAGCATAAAGTTGTTGCAGGATATCACCCAAAAGAGTGGGTACAGGGTTCCGAGACATGAAGATCCTTATGGCATAGATATTGATAAAGGTGTCAGGATTTGGAAACAATACCAGACCATAGATTAAAAGAGCCAGAATGTCTTCGTACGCCTTGAAGTCTAAGTCATTCCAGAAACTATTAGCTTTGCCAACCAGAAACTTAACCAAAAAACCCTTAACTCCACTTCTAGTCTCCCAGTTAGCCATTACCTCTTCTTTGGTCAAGGGAAGGGCTGCAGCAATCTCTTCAGGCCTAAGAGTCTTCTCCCAACCAGTGAATGGAGTCTGCTCCAAAATAGGGATACCAAGCAAATCAGAGAATTCTTCCAGGGTAGGGACCAGCTGGAAGTCTTGAAAGGTGAAGTAATGATACAAGGGATCATAAAACTGGGTCAGGACACTTATCAGTTGTTGGTCCCACTTTGAAGTGATCAAACCAAGGAGAGAACCATGCCTCTTGATGAAGGAAGTAGTGTTTGGAATCCTATCAACCAATTCCTTGAGCAAAGTAGGTGATTGAACAAAGTTGAGCCGGATAGTATTCCTACGCACGGGCATCATGATGTCCTACAAAACAGAGCAAAGATGAAATCCTCTTGTCTTTGAAATGGGTCAGTCCTTATGCAGGATGCATGCAATGGTATGATGCTATGATGCTATGATGAAGCACACCACAAGTATTCATAAAGGCAAGCATGATAAGGCACACAAGTCACACAAGACAACCCTTAGGGTTTAGGCCAGCATGAAGTTTAGGTATTACCCTCTTTTAGTTTCGTTGGTTAAAACCTGTCCTACCAAAAGTAACTGGGTTCTAGAGGATCTCAATATCATTCACTACCCTCAATCGGTCATAACTCCAGCATCGCAATCTTTTCTTGCGGCCAGAACCATCGCGAGAGTTTAGGCTCAATGAGTGTAGCATACTGCTACTGTTCTATGGCCAAGTTGGGTCAATTTAAGGTTCTAAGGTCGGTTGGTGTTTAATGACTCCTTAGAAGACCCATATTCTCCTCGTTGCAACACAAGGGATATCGGTACAGACCAAGGTGCCACACCAACGTAGCCACTGCTTCACCCATGTCAGTCTACGCCAGACAAGTCCCTCACAGATTATGCTACCTAAAAGGGTATTCCCTAGATCCGGGTTAGGATCTATGAAACTCCGATGCAAAGCCCACAAATATAAAAGCAAACAAAGAAAACAATTGAAAACAAGAGTGATCTAAGCCCTTAAGGTTACTCCACTTTTAAGTTCTCCCCAGCAGAGTCGCCAGTTCTGTAATACGGTGGGAGAACTGACTTGAGGTTTTGCGTTTGTTTTCGCAAATGTTTCGGTTGAGCAAGAGTCGCCACCGACTTTTTATTTTATCCTAAGGAAAGGTTAAAAAGCACAGCAAAAAACCTTTGAGATGTTTTCTTGGGTTCGGGGAGTAGATTATAGAAAGGGAAGGTATTAGCACCCTTTCTATCCATGGTTATCCATGGGCTCTTAGTTACTTGCTTGGATCGACTTGCCTTGATTTTCAATTGTTTGAAATGGTGCTTTGTGTGTGGGTTTGAAAATGTTTTGAAAAGAGGCCAATGTGATGGCAACCTTTGTAATGATCCATGTTGGGATGTATACAAAGGTGTAAGTATTTTGAAAAGTTTTCAATGTTTTTCGAAAGTTATTTTGAAAGTGTGTTGTGATGTGTGGTTTTGAAAAATAGGCAAGTGTTTTTGTTTTTGCAAGTTGGCAAGTAACCAAGAGTTTGTCTACTCTAAATTTCTCAAAGATCTTTGCTATGTTTTAACCCCTTTAACAATTTTGTTCCACCATTGTATTTGGTGGACAATCTTGTGTTAGGATGTGAACGGGACGGGCGCGGGCCATCATTTAGACCATGATTGCAACGGTGCCAAGTATCTTTGGGCAATTTTTCCTTTAAGGGACTTGATCATTTTTAGGCAACTTTTGAAAGCGTCATCGAGGGACTATGATCATTTGATTGTTTTGTTTTTGCCAAAGATACCTAACATGCAATATGACCCATTATTTAAGGCAACAAGTGGAATAACCCTGGGGGGGGGGGTGCAAGTGTGATTGGTGTTGTCCATTTTCATGCTTGTTTATCTTGAATTTAGGTCAAACTATTTTTGGTTAATTTTTGCATACAAAATCCTAATTCTATCATGGTATAATTAGAAAACTTTCAAATGTGGAATTTAAAGGTCCTAAATTATTATACAATAATCATGGGAATGGGGGTACAAATGTTCAAATGGGGATGTGACTTTATAGGAGAGTAGTGTCCAATATTTACAACCAAATCGAATTGCGCAAATGTAAATATAAAGATGTATAAGAATAAAGCAATATGTATGTGAAGGTATTTTTGTGTAAGTGTATATTTTATTCACAAATAAAATAAAAATAATTAAAAGAAAGTTAATTTTTGAATATTTTCATGTTTAGGGCAAAAACCCTAATCTTGCTAAATAAAAGGTATTAATTATTTATTATGTATTATATACAATATTTATTAATTATATACAAAAATAAATAAAAGAAAAATATATTTGTCAAAAAAGGTATTTTTAATGTTATATATTAATAAAAATAAATACATATATTTTTGGTATTTTTATCCTAAATATCCTAATAAATATATTAGTATTTATAATATTTACTAAATATACTAAATATGTATAAAAATAAAATATTTAATATTTACAAAAAGAGTATATTTTCTATAAAAATGTTTTCAAAAAGATAAAATAAAATGAAATCAGAAAATAAATATATTTGTATTATTTTTAGTCATTTTAAATAAAAGTATATTTATGTTTATTTATGTACAAAACTAAATGAAATCAAATAAATATAAAAAAAATGCAAAAAATGTGAGAAAAATAAATTTAATATTTTTTCATGCTTAAATAAAAATATAGAACCAAAATCAAAAGGAAAAAAATAAAAATGATAAATAGAACTCAAAATGGGCCAGGGGGGTGCATGTGAAATGCAGTGGTGTGAAAAGGAAAACATCTCAGGCCCAGCCCAAAAACTCTGTCTTTTTCAACCTCAAGCATCCTTGAACAACAAAACATGCGTTTCTGCTATCTCATGATTCTTGGACTTTTAGCACAAACTCACAACATGAAAAATGTCAAGCATCAAGCCACGATTCCATACATATAAAAAACTTAACTTAACTCTCAGAAATGAGAGAGAATTTCTCCATCCCTAATTCTTAACCTAAGTTTTTGTCAATGTTCAGGTCTTAAATTCTCTCAGCACATGCAATATAAATGGAAAGTGAAGATATGTATAGCTTCAGGGCCATGAGTAGAACATTTTTCATTCATAAACTTAAAGCTAACTCTTCCTATATCGAGAGATAGAAGTCCATGAACTTACCTGTTCAGCTTGGATCGTGTCTGGCAATGGAGGCACTTTCAAGGCAAGGTGAGGATTGGTACAGCTTGCTTGAAGTCCAGGGATGCTATTCCAACCTTTAGCTTGTTTTGAAACCAAGTGAATCAAGCTATGGCAATCAACCTGCAAAACAGAAAAAGCAAAAATGGTGAAGTTGGTTAGAGGTGTTACAGGTCGTGTCCAATGCTTGGGATAGCTTGTATATGTGGTGTGGAATGTGTATGAACTGGTTTTAGCAAGAATGCACGAGTGGATTGAGTTATGGAAGTCCAACTGCAGAGGTGACTCTGTTTTCTGCAGTAGGATGGTGTTTTGAGGTTTGATGAGGTTTGGAAGGTGTTTTTGTCGTGCCTTAGCTCAGTTATGTTGTTTGGGATGTGTCTAACAAGTTTGCTTAAGCTTCTCTTGGCAGAAATGTGAGTTGTGTATCAATATGCCAAGTTTCTTCTAACTTAAGCAACAAAATGTCAACTTGGTTTCTAGACTTGTGCAGGCCCCTCAAATGTGCTGCAACCATCCTTCTTGATCAGTGTGATATGCTTCTGAACTTGTGCCAAAGAGATTTGCCTTGTACTTCTTGATTTGCAAATTTGACATAAAGTTCCACTTTTCAAAAATGGACATATTGCTTTTTCTAATTAAGGACTAATCCTTCATGTAATGACCAAACTCAAAGAATAACATCTTGGCACAAAGGTTTAGAATTTAATTTTGGAGTGTGGATGAGATAAAAGACCTATAATCTAGCTTAGAGCATGCTGAGTTCAAAAATTCAAAGTTATGGACATGTAAATTGGCCATGAACAAAGTGAGTTTTGCCCATATTGCCAAATTCGATTCTCCCTAACCACAAGGTTGTTTGATGAGTTCTTTGACATTTTGGAAAGCTTGGAATGTGTACTACAATCCATCTTTGTAATGCAAATTGAAATTCCAAGTGGGAGCATGTGAAAAGTGGCCATGAAGTTAGGCAAAAATCCTGCCTAGAATAGGTCAAATTTTTTCTAAGTTAAGAATATTTTGCACCCTTGTTCCAAAAATCATAACATGAGCTACAAGCTTCTTTTGAGGAAACTTTGTGAATAAAAGTTGTATATTTTGCATTGGACTATAACTTTCATGTTTTGACTTTTGTTTGAATCCAAATGCATCTTGATGAAAAAATGGGACAAAGTTAGGAAAAAATTAGGGATTTTCATAACTTAGAAAATTTCTGGGTTATGAAAATTCTTCATTTTAAACCCTAATTTGCAATTTTTGATTTCTTGGTGAACAAGTTTAATAATTTGACATGTTTTGATGAAAAATGAATCTTGACACCTGATTTTGACCAAAAAATCAAAGTTTGACTTTACAGTATACAGTCAAAAATTGATCAATTGACTGGAAAATTCATCTGTCAATCTTGTGCAATTGGGATCTTTTGAACTTGTTGAACATGTAAAGACAATTCCATGGGGTCCTTAAGTCCATATGTGAGCTTGGCTTGCCATTGGTTAGGTCAAACAGTCAAAAATTGCCTTTGTGCAGTCAAAACCCTAAAAATGACCATTTTGCCCTTTTGGTGATCTGATCAAATTTCTTGTGGAATTGTGATCCAAACTTGATCAAATGGTCCATATGAGCTCATAATGTTGATGTGAGTCAAATTTCATGAGGTTTGACTGTCAATTGACCACAGTTGACTTTTTCCCCAATACAACTGATTTCTGAGTCAACTGTCCAATTAACTAGGCAAAGTTTGGAATCAAGACTTGAAACTTGGTATGGATAAACTTGTGAGTCCAACATGAAGCATGAAAGTTATCTTGGGCCTTTTAGGTCAAAACATCTTTGTGCAAACACAATTCCTAATTTGGGTCAACAGTGCAAGGAGGAATCTTGAGCAGAGCAAAACCCTAACTGGATCTTGAGCTCCAAGGGTCTTGTGGTGAGAAAATGTTGAGGAAATGGGAGGGAAAATTTTGGGATACAACAACGACCATCGTCAAACACGTCCCTTAGATAACATAGCCTTCTACTCTATATGCTTGGCTTGTGGGTCACGCATGATGTATCCCCATTTACATGAGCGAGTTATGCGCCAATTCTGGTATCTACAAGTTATTCCAAGAGATCCATCTGTTTATGTTCCTTCTATAATGATCCATAGATATGTAGATGCAATTTATGAGGATTTCTTTAATCATCTAGTACCATATTAAGCATAAAGTTTGTCATCTCTTTGCAAATGGAGCAGTGCATTCGATGACATCCAATGGTGTTTCAGAGCGTCACATCCTTACATAATACCAGATTCTCACAGAGATCCACCTAGCCCAACTCATCGAGAGATATTAGAGGAGGAGTGAGCTAGGGTAGATCTTGTTGTTGATGTGTTACTTGCATGTCTTTGTATATAGGTCAGTGTGAGAGCATGTATATAGAGAGGAGACTTTCTATAAGGCATTTATGGGAGGGCCATTATAAATGTTATTATATCTGAGGCACACATGACATTGTCGTAAGGGAGGCAGGAAAGGAACTTGGGGGTCTAATATATCCATTAGTATTTGATACTATTTGTATTATGGATTATGAATAATATTAAGGTTTTATAATTTGTCATTTTGATAGTATTATGGATACTATAATGAGTGAAGAATGTCCCCAAGCAATGTTGGTATTGGATTTCTGGATAAGAAGATTTTGACGGCGTTGACATCTACCAGCTGGTCAGGATTTGGGAACAAGACCAACCCATAGATAAGGAGTGCCATAATTTCTTCAAAGGCTTGTAGGTCCAATGAATTCCAACATTCTTGTGCCTTCTCAAACAAGAATTTTGCTAAGAATCCTTTGACGCCGCTTCTGGTTTCCCAATTCCTCTTGATGTCAGAAGGCTGTAGATGTAATGCTCGAGCAACATCTTTAGGCTTTGGTTCCTTTTCCGTACCGTTGAAGGGTAGTTGATTAAGGATAGGAATTCTCAGGAGTTGAGAAAACTCCTCCAAAGTGGGCACCAACTGGTAGTCGGGGAAAGTGAAACAGTGGTGAAGGGGGTCAAAGAACTGGAATAGCACTTTCATCATGTCTTCTTCAATGTTGGTGTTGACTAAGCTGAGCAGTCTACCATGTCTTTCACTGAAGGGCGAGCTTTCCGGAATTCTTGAGGTGAGCTCCTTGAGCTGAGGAGAGATTCTCACAAGGTTGACTTGGATGGTTTTTCTGCGAGGAATTTCCATGACCTACAAAACAAGAACAAAGATGAAGATCCAAACCCTTGAAATGGTTAGTGAATGCATATGATGCTTTATGATGCTTATGATGTATGCACAAAACATATGTACAAGCAATTCACACCAAACCCTAGTTTCAGGCTTGCATGAGGTTTCATAGGTAAGTACCCTCTTGAGTGTAGTTGGCTTAAAAACCTGTCCTATAAATAGTAACCGGGTTCTAAGGAGCTCAATATCATTGGATTGTTTTCATCATTCATGGTTTTGGTTTAGCCACTTAACTAGCGACCAAAATATTCCAAGAAAACAACCTTCAATGAGTGTAGTATCGAGTATCTACCAACTTCGGACTGCACCAAAGCCGGTCATCTCACTACCCCTAATAAAAGGCCAAGATGGTCAAGTAAGGTTCTAGGTCATTAGTGCTTAGTGACATCACTCAGCGGCCCCGTACTCTCCTTGATTGAACTCAAGGGTTACCGGTACTCACAAATATGTCGCACTAATATAGATATTGCTTCGACCGTGTCAGTATACCCCGCACAGTTTCCACAATGTATTGCTATCTATGAATGTTTCCTAAAATCCGGGTGTAGGATTGCAAACCCAAAACAAGAGAGCCAAAATGTAAAGCAATCAAGACAAACAATTAATCATGCAAGAGGGTGATCTAAGCCCTAAGTTTACTCCACTTTTAAATCATTCCCCAGCAGAGTCGCCAGTTCTGTGATACGGTGGGAGAACTGACTATGGTTTTGCGTTTGTTTTCGCAAATGTTTCGGTTGAGCAAGAGTCGCCACCAACTTTTTATTTTATCCTAAGGAAAGGTTTAAAAAGCACAACAAAAACCTTTGAGATATTTTCTTGGGTTCGGGGAGTAGATTATAGAAAGGGAAGGTATTAGCACCCTTTCTATCCATGGTTATCCACGGGCTCTTAGGTACTTGCTTAGATCAACTTGCCTTGGTTTTCAATTGTTTGAAATGGTGCTTTGTGTGTGGTTTTGAAAATGTTTTGAAAAAGATGCCTTGTCTAGGCTACCCTTGTAACATTTCTTTACTCGAATGTTTTACAAAAGGTGTTTCTCTTTTTGAAAAGATGTTTCAAGGTTTTTTGAAAGTTTGTTTTGAAAGTGTGATTTGAAAAATAGGCAAGTGTTTTTGCTTTGCAAGTTGACAAGTACTTAAGAGCTATCTACCCTAGAGTTCTCAAAGATTATTGCTATGTTTTAACCCTTTTAACAATTTTGTTCCACCATTGCATTTGGTGGACAATCTTGTGTTAGGATGTGAAAGGGACGGGCGCGGGTCATCGTTTAGACCATAATTGCAATGGTGCCAAGTATCTTTGGGCAATTTTCCTTTAAGGGACTTGATCATTATTTAGGCAACTTTTGAAAGCGTCATCGAGGGACTATGATCATTTGATTGTTTTGTTTTGCCCAAAGAGACCTAACATGCAATATGGCCCATTATTGAAGGCAACAAGTGGAATACCCTAAGGGTGCAAGTGTGATTAGTGTTGTTCATTTTCATGCTTGATTATCTTGAAATTAGGTCAAACTATTTTTGTTGTTTTTGTTTGCATACAAACCCTAATTCTAACATGGTATAATTAGAAAGCATTAAAGTGCGAAAAATAAAGTTCCTAAGCTATTACAACACAATATGGGAAGGGGGGTATAAATGTTCAAATGGGGGGTATTTGACAAGGAATTTAAACCTAGCTATTACATCAATTTGGAATTATTTACAAGATAATTAATGTACAATAATTAGATAAAATAAGAATAAATATGCAAGATGCAAAAAGGCTTTTTATATGTATGAAAAAAAAAATTTATATGTCAAATAAACAAAATGAAAAGTATTATTATTTTTTGGAGTTTTTTATGTTTAGGGCAAAACCCTAATTTTAATAAATAAAAGTATTAATTATTTAATATATACAAATATTTAATAATTATGTATAAGAATAAAATAAAAATGGAGTATATTTGTAAAAAAGGTATTTTTAATATTAAATATTAATAAAAAATAAAAGTGTGTATATTTTGCATTTTAACCTAAATATATTAATATATATATGTATTTATATTATATGATAAATATATTAAACATGTATAAAAAATATAATAGTTAATATTTACAAAAAAAAAAAGTATTTTTGATATAAAATGTTTTCAAAAGAGAAAATGAAATAAAAATCAGAAATAAAATATATTTGCATTATTTTTTTCTAGTTATTCTAAATAATAGTATTTATATTATTTATGCACAAAAACTAAATAAGACTAATAAATATCAAAATAAATGCAAAAAATGTGGAAAAAAAGATTTTTATATTTTTTCATACTTAAATAAAAATATAGAAATGAAATCAAAAGGAAAAAAATGGAAAATGGTAAGTAAAAATCAAAATGGGCCAGGGAGGTTCAAAAGCAAAAGCAAGGTGCAAATAAGAAAAACAGAACAAGCCCAGCCCAATAGGACCTTCTTCAACCTCTGGCCAGAACTTTGACAAAAAACGCGCGCTTGTACACTGATTCAAACACCTGGATTCTTGGACTTTTAGCACAAACTTACAACATAAGAAATGTTAATCATCAAGCCACGATTCTGGACATGTAAAGAACTCATCCTAACTCTCAGAAATGAGAGAGAATTTCATCATTCCCAAATCTTAACCTAACTTTTTATCAATGTTCAGACCTTAAATTCTCACAACATATGCAAAATAAATGGAAAGTAAAGGTATGTACAGTTTCAGGGGCATGAGTAGAACACTTCTTATTCACAAACTTAGAGCTAATGATGTCTACATTGAGAGATAGAAGTTCAAGAATATACCTGTTCAGTTGGAATCGTGTCTGGCAATGGGGGAGCTTTCAGGGCAAGATGATGATTTGTACAGCTTCCTTGAAGTGTGAGGATGCTATTCCAATACTTGGTATGCTTTGAAACCTTCTATACTAAGCTGCAGAAGTCAACCTGCAAGAGCAAGAAATGAAAATGGCCAAACTGATTAGAGGAGTTACAGTCCACTTCTAATGCTTTGGATGGTTTGGATTGATGGTAAGGAAAGTGTTTGAACTGGTTTTGGCCAAGATGCACGATGGAAATGAGTTGTGGGATTCAAGTTGCAGAATGTGCCCTGTTTTGCCACAAAACTGTGATTTTCTGTGTAGGGATAGATGAAGGGTTGTTTGGTCGTGCTTGAGGTCAGTTAGGGAGTGTGAAATGTGAGGACAAAGTTTGCTTAGGTTGTTCTTTTCTGAGATGAGAGTTGTTGTACAAAATGCTAGCTTTCTTCTTACTTAAGCAAAAGTTGTCAAGTTGGTTCTTAGGCCAAGGCAGGTCCCTCCTAATGTGCTGCACACTTAGTCTTGATCAGTGTAATTATTCTAATAACTTGTGGCAAGAAGATATGCACTGTACTTGCTTGGATTACCAATTGACATAAAGTTCCACTTTTGCAAAAATGGCCATTATGCTTTTTCTACTCTGGGATTAAACCTTTATGCAATGCTTGAACACATAGAATATGGTCTTGGCACAAAGAGTTTGCATTAAATTTATGAGTGTAAAAAGGATTTAGGGCCTGTAATCAAGAAATGCATGCTGATTTGAAAATTGCCTAAGTGTATGAACATGGAAATTGGCCATAACAAAAGTGAGTTTTTCCCATATTGCCAAATTCGATTCTCCCTAACCATGAGGTTGTTTGATGAGTTCTTGGACATTTTGGAAAGCTTGGAATGTGTAATACAATCTATCTTTGAAATTCAAATTGAAATTCCAAGTGGAAGTATGTGAAAAATGGTCTTGAAGTTAGGCAAAAATCCTGCCTAAAATAGGTCAAATTTTCTCTAAGTTAATAATGGTTTGGTACCCTTGTTCCAAAAATTGTAACTTGAGATACAAGCTTCTTTTGGGAAAACTTTGTGAATCAAAGTTGTAGATTTTTCAATAGGATATAACTTTCATGTTTTGACTTTTGCTTGAATCCAAATAAATCTTGGTGAGAAAGTGGGGCAAAGTTAGGAAAAAATTAGGGTTTTTCATAACTTAGAAAAATTCTAAGTTATGAAAAATCTTCATTTCAAATCCTAATTTGCAATTCTTGATTTCTTGATGAACAAGTTTCATGATTTGGAATGTTTTGATGAAAAATGAATCTTGACACTTGATTTTGACCAAAAAGTCAAAGTTTGACTTTTCAGTATACAGTCAAAATTGATCAATTGACTGGGAAATTCAACTGTCAATTTTGTGCAATTGGGATCTTTTGAACTTGTTGAGTATGTCAAGACAATTCCATGGGGTCCTTGAGTCCATATGTGAGCTTGGTTTGCCATTGGCTAGGTCAAACAGTCAAAAATTGCCTTTGTGCAGTCAAAACCCTAAAAATGACCATTTTGCCCTTTTGGTGATCTGATCAAATTTCTTGTGGAATTGTGATCCAAACTTGATCAAATGGTCCATGTGAGTTCATAATGTTGATGTGGGTCAATTTTCATGAGGTTTGACTGTCAATTGGCCACAGTTGACTTTTTCCCCAATACAGTTGATTTCTAGGTCAACTGTCCAATTGACTGGGCAAAATTTGGAATCAAGGCTTGAAACTCGGTGTGGATAAACTTGGGAGTCCAATATGAAGCATGAAAGTCATCTTAGGCATTTTTGGTCAAAACATCTTAGTGCAAACACAAACCCTAATTTGGGTCAACAGTGCAAGGAGAAGTCTTGAGCAGATGAAACCCTAACTAGATCTTGAGCTTCAAGGGCTTTGTGATGAGAAATCATTGAGAGATGGGAGGGCAAATTTTAGGGTACAACAGGTAGGTTATGAAAACGGAAGGTGTTAGCACCCTTTTCATTTGTAGTTATCTACGGGCTCTTAATTGCTTAGCTCACTTTTGAAAGCTTGCTTTATGTGTGTGTGATTTGTTTGAAAATATTTTGAAATGCTAATGTAAGGCTAACTTTGTAATGATTCTTGTATCAATCCTCAAGAATGTATATAAAGTGTTTTTTTTTAAATATTTGTTTGAGAGTGATGTAAAAATGTATTGTTTGTGAAAGAGTTGTGAGCAAGCAATTAGAAGTTCTTACCCACTAAGTATGATCTTTCTTATTCTTTTCCTTCTACTTTAGAGATAGTAATATCCATACCATTAGTTGGTAGGTAGGCCTATCTATTGGATGTGAAAGGACAGGCGTAGGGTCATCATATGGTCATCGAAGGTAACATTTAAGGATACTTTAGCAATTGTAGCGGAGGGACTATCATCATTTACTCGTAGGGACTAGATCATTTTGTAGGAAACTCGAAGGATCATTGAGGGACTGTGATCATTATTTGAAAGGGACATGATGATTTGATCGAGGGTCTTTTTGCTAAAGTATCTCCACTTTCGAGGGACGTGACCAATGTCGTAAGGCAACAAGAGAGGATACCCTAGAGGTGAAAATGTGCGAAATGTGTTAATTCAGTTATATTATCTTGAAGGTTAGGGTTTTCTATGGTTGTTTTTAGTCTTTTCATACAAACCCTAGTTTCTAGCACCTAAATATGTACAGAAAATTAAAGTGCACCATGATGCGTTTTGTGTTTAGAAATAGGCAGCATTCAATATATAATAACCCTGCATTGAAATCCTAAAAAAATAAAATAAATTGACAAAACGCAGGGATCGAGCCCACGCCCCTTATGTTACAGGCCTCCGTCTCCAACCAACTACGCTACATTTCATTCGTGTTATAGAATGTAAGCAAATAAATATATAATAAAGCAATTGAATCAGAGAAGCGCCAGAGCCCTAGCTCCGGTCGTCTTCTCCGATGAGGCAAAAAACGCAACCGACAAAAATAACAAAATTCAAGGATCAGGAGGGGTCGTGTCCCCTAATTTGGACCTCCTGGATCAAATGGTGGTATTATTTTGTCCTGAAAATCCTTGTATCATGAGAGTGATGAAAAAGTTCCAACCTGCCCTAATAATGGCATCTCATGAACCCTGCGTCAAAGCTTGCACATAATAGATCAAAATTATTCTAAGAATCGTCATGAACACATTTGTATGCATCAAATCATTCAATAATGCATGAATTAAGAAGTTTGAATTTCAAGAACTTTACTAACCGACGATGTTGAGGGAGAGACTTCTAGCATGCTACAAGCTTCAAGGATGATTGGGATGTACTCCTGGGAACTTCAGGAAGATGATAGGGTGCTTAGAATGGATTGAAAGTGGCTGCACACAAGGTTTTCAAGTTGCCCTAGTTTTGACAATTTTGAGAATTTTTAGGGCTTGTTCTTGAGGAAAATTTTCGTGTCCCCCTTGGTATGAAGATGTCATGTATTTATAGTGGAAGATTTAGGTCAACAAAAGAGAATCAAATCTCTTGTATTTCATGACCAAATATTTGATTGGAATTTTTGCGTGAAGTCTTTGTTTTTTAGGCTAATCATGTATCGATCAATATTTACACGTTTTTTGCAAGTTGTCACCAGCTTTTTAGACTTATGATTTGATTCAATTATATCATTTATTTGATTTATTTTTATTTTAATTGAATAAAATAAAAAAAGAAATAAAAAACACAAAAATAAATGAATGGATTGAGATGTCTATTATGAGGCCAGGAACACATTTGGACTTTTAAAGATAGGCCCATTAGCCCAAAAATTCAAATTTGCTTAATTTGGATTTCATGCATTTTCTCAAAATTTCCCAACTTGTACAAATCATATCTCGCTCAATCTTTGTCATATGAAGGTTATCTTAGACTTTATGGAAATATCAAGATGTCTCCTACAACTTTCATGGTGGTCATTTTTTCATTTAAAGCCTTTATCTTGATGTAAAGTGATTTGACAAAAAGTGTCTTTTTGCTGACTTTTAAAATGACCTGTAATGTTTTGGCTCATATCTCTCAAATGAAGCATTTTTGGCCTTGAGCTTAGAGAGACAAAGTTGTAGAGAATTGAATTTCCTTCAAGATAGGCTTTGGTTGAGTAATTTAATATGAATTATGTGAAAGTTATTGTTGTACCCAAAAATTTTCCCTCCACTTTCTTCAAAAACATTTCTCACAAAAGATCTCAAATGCTCAAGGATGCTCAAGAGTTAATCAGACAAGCTCACCTCCTAAGCACTAAGACCACAAATTAGGGTTTTGGTTTCCACAAGGAAAATTGGAATTTTAATATCTCAAGTGAATTTCATGGTTCATTATAGTTCTTCAAGAATGCTCATACAAAGTTTCAAGTCTTGCACCACAAATTTGCTCAGTCAATTGTTCAGATGACTTAAAATCAATTGTATTGGGTAAAAGTCAATTATGGTCAACATACAGTCAAAATTAATGAGTTTTGGCCAACATAAACATTTTGAAGTCATATATATCAATTGATCAAGGGTTGATCATAATTCCTCAAGAAAAACACTCAAATCATCAAAGGGGTAAAGTTGTAAAAATTAGGGTTTTGACTGAGAATGACTGATCATTGACTTTTGACCTAGTACATGACCTAATGGCTTGAATCATGATCTTAAGGATTCAAACACAACATTTTGAATTAATTTCATGGCTCAAATCGTTTCTCAAGATCAATGGATTGATAGTTGAAATTTGATCAACTGATGAAAAGTCAACTAACACATAAAAAGTCAAACTTTGACTTTTTGGTCAACATTGAATTTCAAAGATCAAAATTCATCAAGACATTAAAAAATATAAAAATTTATCATCAATAATCATGAAATTCAAGAAAAGTCAAGAAAAGTCAAGATTTCCAAGACTTAGAAAAATTCTAAGCATTTTTTACCTTAATAATTTCACTACTTCACGATAATTTTTGACTAAGATGCAAGATGATTCAAGGAAAACTTTCAACATGAAAGTTGTAGATCTTGATGAATTATACAATTTTTCCCCTTAGGGTTTATGTCCAAAAAATTCTTAGATTATGAGATATAGGCCCATGAAGTCATAACTTTTTTATCAAAAACACTTAGTAAAATTTTTATCAACTTAGGCAGATTTTTTGTCCCAACTTCTTGGCAAATTTTCACCAATTTCCAAGTTGATTTAGCCAAAGTGGTCAACATGAAGGTTGTATACAATGTTTAAAGCTTTCCAAAATGTCCAAGAACTTGAAGAGATCATGTTTGAGCTAGGATAATCAAAGAGAAGAAGTTGAGCATCCATTCTTGAATTACAAGGCATTTTCAAGAAGAACGCTTGATTAAATCTCAATCCATATTGCATAAATCTTGCTTTGCATGTTTCTAACTTTCAATTCACTCCATAATTAATTGTTTACACAATTGATTGAGGTATGATCCAAGTGATTAAGCCATTTTCCAAAGCAACTTTCCATTTTTGGAAGAAAGGCACCATTTCCATTCTTGAAAAGCAAGTTTATCACAATTGTCAACTCCTTAAGCCTCTCAATTGTTTTCTTCTGCACACACTTAACCTACAAGATCAGAAGAAGTATGTTTAAAGTGTTCAACCACTTTAGAAGGCATAATAAAATCATTGGAACTATGTTCTTCAACGTTGCTTCAAAATTAAGTAACCTAGCCATAACATGTGATCTCTTGAATATGATGTTCTCCTTCCCTCAAACCTTTCCTCTATAAATAAAGAGCTTATTTATAAGCCAAAGGACAATTTAACAAGCCTTAGAACACCCTCAAACACCTTGAACTCATAAATTACATCAAAACCTCCATCGTTTTTCATTTATGACTTTGAACACCAAATTCATAATCCACTCGTGTGTTTTCTCTCTAAATCCATCACAATGATTTCATACCTCATTTAGAAATCATCCCTACCCCTGTTTCATAACTTTAATTCCATTTTCATCATCTTCCAAACTCAAAAACAGCCACCTGCAACTTGACTTCTCCAGGAAGATTCAAGCACTTTTAGCATAAAGTAAGAGTTGCATTAGCTTCCTAGGAGTTCAGTGAAGCTATCCAGATCATCACAACACTTCCAAGAGTGCTCAAACTCAAAACACGATTTTTATTTTTGAGGTAAGTTTTCTCAACTTTGAACTCTCTCTACAAGCATCATTAAAGGTTACTTTGTGAATGAAAAATGTAGACATCATTGCCCTGGAGCTAACCATGCCTTTAGTTTTCATTTATGTTGCCTGAGTGATGCGAATTTTGAAGTTGAACATTCTGAAAAAATTAGGTTATATTTGGTACCAAACAAATTTTATGTTCATCTTTGACCTATAGCTCTAGTTATTTACATGGTTGAATTCGTGTTGAAAAATGGAATAATTTTCATGCTTACACTTTTGAAAATGGCTGAGAAATGAGCAAGTTCATAAATTTGAAAATATTGACAATGGCTTCTGGCACGAGGTTACAGATGAAGTAAAATCATGATCAAGTTTATTTTAAGTTTATTGTAAGTTGTTTTATAAACTGATGAAACAACAACCCTAGTGGTAGAGAAGTGCACGCTAAGGCATTACCCTATAGGGACCTGAGTTCGAGCCCCAGTGGTACCCTTTTGTTTTTCACTTATTTTTTTATTTCAGATTCTATGCGTACAAGCCACACGCGCCTACCATGGACTTCATATTAATAGCATCAGATCAACCAAGCATCTCATCCAACACTCCCCAAAGCAAGTTCATGATGCACCTCCAAAGGGCCAACCATACCTGATTATACAGTGCCTGTACCTTGTTGTTTTGGGCTTGTCATTCTTTTCTATTTCATACATCCCTGACTACTTTTAACATAGGCCCATCTATCTTTTTTTATTTTATTTTCTGACTCAAACAAAAAACACATACTTGGGACTAGCATTTTTTGCTACTTTACACCAATTTTACTTTTTTACACCCAGACTCAATTTTTTTTATTTTCTTTATTCATTTATTTCTATTTAACCAAAAAATACAAATATATATATTTTCTTAAATAATTAGATTAAAAAATATTTTAAACACTTTACTTTATTTTTAATTAAATTTTATTTCTTTTATAAATTAACATTAACATTCAAATTATTTTCTAAACAAATTACTTTAGACATAGGTTTTATTTTTCTTCTTAATTTCAATTAACTTAGATTTTAGGTTTTGTTAATAATTAATTGACTTCTTTTGTAATTAAAATTAATTAGTTTAATTAGGTTAATCTTGAAACCTTTTCCATAAAAAAAAAACAATTTCTTTTCTGTTTACATTCTTGTACATTCTATTATTATTATTCATATTCAATGGTTTGTAATAGATAATTAGGCTTTATTGCTTTTCTCCCCTCATTTACAAAATTGTACCCCCATTCCCAAAGCGTTGTAATAGCGTAGGTCATTTAAATTCCACAATTTATCGTTGTCCTTATTATTGTTAGTAATTAGGGTTTGTATGACAAATTTAAAATCAAACATTAGAAAACCATAATCCAAGACAATATACATGAAAACAAAACACTTTGCACACATGTACCTCTAGGGTTAACCTCACTTGTTTCCTCGGATATAAACAATCATGTCCCTCGAACGTGGGATATTTTAGCAAACACTCTCGATTTAAAGATCGTGGTCCCTCGATGACCCTTCGATGTTGCCTTTGGTAAACGATATTAGTCCCTTACAACAAATTGCTAAAACATCTTACAAGTTGCCTTCTATGAGTGTACGATGACTCACGTGTGTCCCTCGCATCCAATGATATGGCTCCTTAAAAATTAATGGTATAGTAACACTATCTAAAGGAGGAGGAAAAAAACAAATACTTTTTGAGTAGGTAGATTGCTCGTAATTGCTTGCTCACAAACTAAAACCATTTCCACACTTCACACTTTTAAAAACAAACATCTTTTCAAACACTCCCTTTTCAACAAATACTTTCAAAACAAACATTTTGTATACATTCTCAGCGATACGAGAATCATTGCAAAATTCCCGCACTAAGGTGTTTTCAAAATATTTCCAAAAACAAATATTTTGTATACATTCTCAACGATACGAGAATCATTACAAAACCACCATTTTCAAAACATCTTCAAAACATCTTTCAACTTAAACAAAACACAAAGCATTTCAAAGTGAGCTAGCAATTAAGAGTCCATAGATAACTACAGATGAAAAGGGTGCTAAAACCTTCCCTTTTCATAACCTACCCCCCGAACTCAAGAAAATATCTCAAAAGGTATTTCTATTCTTTTCACCCTTTCCTTTATTGGATAAAAGAAAAGTCGGTGGCGAATCTTGCTATCCGCGACATTTGTGATCAAACGCAAAACACCCAAATCAGTTCTCCCACCGTATTACAGAACTGGCGACTCTGCTAGGGAGATGTAATACTAAAAGAGGGGTTACCTTAAGATCTAGATCACCTTTATTTTCTTTACTTGTTTGCCTTGTTTGCTTTACATTTTGGGTTATACTTGGGTTTATTTCTTGTATAGATCCTATACCCGGATAAGGGGCATATTAGGTAAGTAGAAATAGATCATAGAAACTGTATGGCATAGACTGATATGGTTGAAGCGATAGCTACGTTAGTGTGACACATTTGTAGGTACCGGTGTCTCTTGAGTTAAATCAAGGAGAATACGTGGCCACTGAGTGATTTCATAAAGCACTAAATGACTATAGAACCTTAGTTGAACAACTTGGCCATTAGAAAGTAGTGAGATAGCCGGCTTTGGTGCATACTGAAGTTGGTTGATACTCGATACTACACTCATTGAGATCAGACTTTCGGGATATTTCAGCCGCAAAAATAGATTGCTTGTGCTGAAACAATGCCCGGTGAAGAAAGATTAATGATATTGAGATTCCTTAAAACCCGGTTACTTCTTTTAGGACAGGTTGAACCAACTAAAACTTCAAGAGGGTACTTACCTATAAACCCCATGCAAGCCAAAACCTAAGGCCTTGTGTGTTTTGTTTGTGTATGATTATTTGTTCATGACATCATAACATCATGACATATCATTTTCACTAACCATTTCAAGGACCTAGGGATTTATCTTTGTTCTGTTTTGTAGGATATGGATTTCACTCACAGAAATACCATCCGAATCAGCTTTGTAAGGGTGCCTCCTCAACTCAAAGAGTTAGCATCAATGGTTCCTGAGAATTCTCCGTTCACCAAAAGACATGGTCGACTTCTCAATCTGGTTACCTAAAGCTTTAAAGAAGACATGATGTATATTCTCTTTTAGTTCTTTGACCCCGTACATCATTGTTTCACCTTTCCTGATTATCAATTGGTGCCTACAATGGAAGAGTTCTCTCAGCTGTTAGGAGTACTAGTCCTTGATCAAATACCATTCACTAGTTTAGAGGGAACTCCGAAACCTGAAGTTATTACCAGGGCTTTACATTTGAAGAGGTCTGACATTGCAGATAATTGGTAAACAAGGAGTGGAGTCAAGGGTTTTCTAGCTAAGTTTCTCTTAGAGAAGGCTCGACTGTTTTGGGAGGCTATGGATTTGCAAGATTTTGAAGAAGTCTTGGATCTTCTAATATATGGGTTAGTAATGTTCCCTAATCCAGACCAACTCACAGATGTAAATGCTGTCAAAATCTTCCTTTCTCGTAACCCTGTGCCTACTTTGCTCGGAGACATTTTGCATACTCTTCACACTCATACTATGAGGAAGAGAGGGGATATTATGTGTTTCATACCATTTTTATATAGGTGGTTTATTTCTCACCTTCCCCGGTCGGTATTGAAGAATGAATGAGGCTTGAGTTGGTCTCAAAGGATGATGTCTCTTTCTCGTACAGATATCTATTGGTGCTCTCGATCTCAAGAGAATGTTACTATAATTGACCGTTATGGGGAGTTACCTAATGTTCCACTCCTTGGAATTAGGGGAGGTATTACTTATAACCCTTCTCTGGATCTACGACAATTTTGTTGCACTCGAAGAGATAGTCCTCATGATGCATTTATCCATGGTATTATATTCGACTACGAGAACAATGTCCAAGGTTATCGTCAAAGGTTTGTACGAGCTTGGGGCATGGTAAACAAGGTTGATAGTAAGACTTTGGGACATAAGAACTCCATCCCTTTGGAGCCTTATCTCAAATGGGTGCAAGCTCGCACTAAAAATCTCATGTTATCCAACTATCCTACCAATAGTTGTGGAGCCTGTTGCTGAGGGAGATATTCCTTATACCATTCTCCATCCTGACATGCCTACCGAACTCGAAGAATTGCAGAAATAGTGTATTCAACTAAATAGGGAATTAAACACCTTTGAAGCTCGATTCTATGGAAGCGAGAAGAAAGTGTTAGAGCTCAAAAAGAAACTTCACGAGGAGCAAAGCTTGAATACCTACCTCGACACAAAGAGGATACACCCATGGAAGACTTGAGTCTTTTGTTTTAGGAGTTCCTTTTGTTGTCTCTTTGAGACCTTTTTTCTTTCTTTGTAAGCTCAAGGGGAAATTGTAAATTTTGAACTTATTAATGCAATTGTTGTTTTCACTTCCTTTTTGGCTAGCAAATTTAAATCTCTGACGTTCTTGAAAACATTGCATCCACATAGCATGAATCATATCATAAGCAGGTTTTCCGATACAGTTTTCCTCATCCTTTTACTGTTTATTTCAGTATAAGATGGCTCTAGAGCAAACCGTAAAAGATCTACAAACTCAACACGCATGATTCCAAGAGACTCTCCTTAACTTAGCTAAAGGACAGCTAGAAATGATGGCACTCCTTGTGTGATCGGTGGAAATAGAACTGACTGTTTTTAGCTGGTTTCGCGAAATGTCGCGGTAAGCAAGAGTCGCCACCGTCTTTTATGTTCTCCAACATGGAAAGGACAAAAGCACAGCAAAATTCCTTATTTGAGAATGTTTCTCGGTTCAGGAGGTAGATTATAGAAAGGGAAGGTATTAGCACCCTTTCTATCCATGGTTATCCACGGGCTCTTAGGTACTTGCTCTTATGTTTTCAAAATTCTTTGCTTTTCAAGTGTGTGTGGGTTTTGAAAAAGTTTCGTTTGAAAAATTTCTAAGTAACTCTTGTATCTGTCCTCAAGAGTGTATGAAGTGTTTTGTTTGAAAACTTTTTGAAAGTGTGGGGTGCGAAAATATGTTTTGTTTGTTTGAAAAGAGCAAGTACTTAAGAGAAATCTACCTACTCTAAGGAATTAGGCTGTGTAAGGGTCCTTTAGATAGTGCTATCCCACCATTGAGAGGTAGGTAGCACCGTTGTTGGAGGTATTCGGGTCAATTCGATTATCGGGACAGTGTGGTCACTGAAGCAATAGTAGGACACCTTAGAAGTAACCCTAATGTCCTAGATCCTTTTTTATCCGAGGCAACCGTTTCGAGGCAACTGGATCTTAGACAGGAGGGCGACCTCTAAAACACCCTATACTTGACGACCACTTCGAGGCAACCAGTGAGGCGTACCCTAGAAGTGGCATGTGCTTTGTGTGTTGTTTTTCAGTTAAGGTTATCTTGTACATGTTATTTGTGAGCTACTGATTGATTTTATTTACATACATTCTTGCAGGCATATTAGCAGTTAGGGGTGCGGAGAGTAAATTGCGGAAATGTAAATCTAACTATTACAAGGCGCGGGTCTATACATCGCCAAAAAACAAAACCCGTTTGGAAATAAAGTGCGAGAAATAGTAAATAAAGAGATAAACCTAATTACTATTACATATCCGGAAACAGTTACATAAATAATCAAAATAAGAATAATGTGCGAAAGAATTAAATTGAAACGTCTTAGGGTGTTGACCCTTTTTTAAGAAAGAATTGAATTTTTTGTCCTTTTTTTGTAATTAAATTAAATGTTAAAGCTAATTAACTAATTAATTATTTAATTAAAGAAAAAAAATGTTTTTTTGTGTTTTTGTGTTTTTGTGTTTTTAATGAAAATAAAGAGAAAATAAATAGAAATTAAAAGTTAGTAAAAACCTAATTCTAAATTGTTTTTATTTATTATGAAAAAAATTGATCTAATTTTAAAAAGACTAAATTAATTAATCATATTTATTTACAAAAATAATTAAACTAAGTGAATAAAATATTTGGTTTTCTGATTTTATGAAAATAAATAATTTAGGTTAATTAAATAATAATAATTAATAGTTAATAAAAGGGAAATTATGAAAGAAAAGAAAATAAAAAAGGAGAAAAAGGAAAAGAAAATAAGAACCCAGGGGGGATGTTTGGGCCAAAAATGGGAGTTTGTCAGGAATTTAGGCCCATTGTCTCAAGCCTTTTTGACTTTTGAATCGTCCAGAGGCGCGTTGACCAGGGAGCATGGTGTGGAGCACCCTTTGCCCTTTGGATTGATCTTTTGAGACACTTGGCGCGCATCTGTATGAGGCCTATGGTGGAACGCGTCTAGGAAGCTGCATGGGAATTTGTTAGAAAAAATAATATTGAGACTTGGGGGGACCTGGGAAAACTTACACCGTGGTATGATGGACCTTAGGACGTGGCAAGGGTTGCTTTAGCTTCAGAGTATGGCAAAGAAGAGAGTCACGTTCTCCTTTTGGCCTGAAAATGCTTGCAACACTCCTTTTGATCTCACACTTTTTTTTGACACTTTTTGGATTTTGCTCTGGCCGTTTGTGCATACTCTAGGTCGTGAATGAGGCTTGCAAGACTTGCATATGTAGTCATGAATGAGAATAATTCACCTTTAGGAGCCTTAAACTTATGTCATTATGTTTTTGGATTTTGTCTTAACCACCATTAAAGGCCTTTCAAAGCTTTGTCCAAATTCAAAATTTCGTGCATAAATGAGCTTGGCATGGTTTTGGTATGTGGAATATGACACATGAAGGCTAATCAAACCACAAGATACCATTTAATTAATTTTTTTAATTTTATTTGAATTATTATGGATTAAAATGAATTAAATCCATAAAAATTAAATAAAAATGGAAAAATAATTATTTGGTCTTGAAATTGATCATGGGACACGTGGGTGGCATGACAAGGATGAATCAAGTGGAAAAAAGTGGGCCCTTTTGTCAAAAATTGAAGTTTCAAGGATAGTTGACTTTTGCCATTTCACAAAAATTTCCCAACTTCTCCAATGCATATCTTGCTCAATTTGGATCATATGAACATGTTCTTGGATATTTTGGAAAGGTCTTGAAGTCCTCTAACCAATGCCTTTGGTCCCATGTCATTTTGATTTACCAATATCAAGTTATGATCTTTGACTTAAAATGCCTTTTTGTTGACTTTTGAAAATGACCTATAATGTTGAAATTGATAACTTTTTTGTGAGAGCATTTCTTGGACTTGGAATGTGAAGATGAGTTGTAGGAAATGTCATCCCCTTCAAAATTAGCATTAGATGGGATTTTTCTGATGAACCATGAAAAAGTTATGCTTTGGTCAAGTTACAGTTGACTTTTCAGCTGTCCAAAAATGGAAACTTTTGCATCTTGATGATTTTTGAGCCATGCTTGTGGAATCATGATCAAGACTTGATCAAATTATGATTATGGCTTCAAAATAATATGTTGACCAAAAATTTTGACTTTTGACTGCCAAATGACCATTTTGCCCCTGTAGTTGATTGTGAAGCAATTAGGGTTTTTGACTGTGCATTTTGATGCTGTGAGTCTTGAAACTTGGCATATGGATGCTTGACAATGTGTATAGGCATATGTGACTTGATTGAGCCCTTGAAAACCTCAAATTCCTTGCAAGAACCAAAACCCTAATTTGGACTGGCTTAGGAGGATGTTTGAACTGTGCAACCCTTGAGTAGACTTGAGCAAATTGAGATGGTGCTTGTCAAAACTTTGAAGAATATGGGAGGGCAAATTTTGGGGTACAACACCTTGCCACAAAAAATAAGGCCAAGAAGCGGGCTGTTATTCTTAACATGGAAAGAAGGTTCAATGGTCCCGCCAAATTGGCTCAAATAGAAGAGGCTTCTTCTGAGGAAGAAGACAATCAAGACGAGGATGTTAGAAGCACCAGGGCTAGGGGTGGAAATAACCAGATCTTTGAGGATGAAGATTACTCCAATGAGTAATACACATCAGTTGATGACAAATACAAACAACTAGAAGACTGACTTAAGGCTGTGGAGATTCAAATAATGCCTGGTTTGGACTTTGGAGACTTGGGTTTGGTCCCTGGGGTGGTCATTCCCCATAAATTCAAGGTCCCCATCTTCTCCAAATATGATGGAGTCTCTTGTCTAAAACTCCATTGTTGTACCCCAAAATTTTCCCTCCCATTCCACTCAAGACATTTTCCTTAAGATCCTCAATTGCTCAAGGTTGACCAAGAATTGATTAGATAAATTATCCTCCTAAGCATTGGATTTCCAACTAGGATTACACAAGTTTTGAATCACTGACACTAGATCGAAGAGAGAATAGTTTGAAAGAATGTATGAGGAGGCTTTATGAAGTCTTCGATTTGATGGACTTTGAACGTGTGAGGAGGCTTTATGAAGTCTTCGATTTGATGGACTTCAAATGTATGAGGAGGATTTATGAAGTCTTCGATTTGATGGACTTCGAACGTGTGAGGAGGCTTTATGAAGTCTTCGATTCGATAGGCTTCAAATATGCGAGGAGGCTTTTTCTAAAGTCTTCGATTGGAAGAGCTAATAAGGAGCTTCGAAGGGTTTGTTTTCGAACCACTGAGATATAAGCCATTCGAAAAATCCAAGGAAGGCTGGATCGAAAGAAAGCGTGAGGAGGCTTTTTCTAAAGTCTTCTATTGAAAAAGCTGGTAAAGGCATCGAAGGGTGTTGTTTTCAAATCATGGAAACATAAGCTATTGGAAGAACTACAAGAAAAGACCATTCGATTGACATGTTTGTTCGAATGGACATTTTGAAAAGAAGAGTATTTTGGAATCAACAAGCTTTTATTTTATCCAACGAAGATAGGTGGAAAGCTCACGATTCAAAATACATGCCATTTTTAAGCATGGCATGATCAAAGGACAATTTGGGATGAACTAGCCAAGTATGAGCCACCTTAGAACTTCTGACATGCCCCTGAATAGGCGTGGGATGTTTGAAGAGAAGTTATGATGCTCTTAGGTTACCCTTCGATTGGTGCAACACAAGTTATATTCACCAATTGAAGGTGGACTAATGCGTAGAAAAGTTGTTTCTTACAGGCAGGAAAAGACATAAGCAAAGGGTGGGAGTTAGAATCGAATGGCCACCTGCACAATTACACTCGAAGGAAATAACAAAATGAAGCTTCAACAGGCCAGAAGGAAGTGTTCGTTTGGGCTAGTTGGATATTTTCAGATCAAGCAGCTAAGGCAAATAGTGGCTCAATCGAAGAAGCCACAATGATGAGGCCTTGAACCATCAAAAGGAGTAACTCTGAGCCAATCAAAGAACAAGGCTTGAGAACATTCGAAGAAGTCAATGAGTAATACCTGTCCAGGTTCATTCAAAACCCAAAAGGGTAGAAAATCCAAAAAAAGGCAACCTTTTTAACGCTTTCAATTCTGCCTTCAAAGCCTGATTAATGGCTATTTCTTGCCATTTCCATTCACCACTACCCTCTATAAATACAGAGCTAAAGACACATTGCCATGGACGAAGAAAAAAACATTGCCACCAGAGAGGAAACATTGCCAGAGGAAACATTGCCAGAGAAACATCTTTCCTAAAACACACATATAGATTGCCTCACTAAAAACTACATAAAACTTTGAAATTGTTTCAAGTTTTTCTGAGCACAATGCAGTCACCTTCAATCCAATTCAAGTCATCTCCATCCAAACTAAGCGTTGCAATCATATCGGTAAGGTTCAAAGGGTAAGAATGGGTTGTTATTAACAACAAATATGTTAAAAACGCACGCATATGCTCTGCCGGTTCCCATAATCATGTGAATTCATACTTTTTTATATGTTTTGATGCATACCATTCATGTTATTGTGTTACTGAGATCTAAATATGCAGTTTATCATATAATCATTGTTTTGTGTTTGGATCAACGAATGAACAATCAGCTCAGATGGTGAAGAAGGACGTGTGCAATCGAAGGGACCTGGGTTCGATACCCAGGTCATGTATTATCGTTTTTCTAACATGTTGTTTGCAGATCCAGTGTTGGCTTGTCCCGTGCGTGCATCATGAACCATCAATCTAAGCAATCAGATCACAGCTGATCCAAATCCAGGGTACCCAAACGCGCAGACCACCATGCACTCTCCAAGGCGTTCCCCACTGGATTCACAGAAAACCTGGGCTTCAACAACTTGGGCCTAGCATTTTTTTTACACCCCTCAGTTTTTGTTCTTTTTTTACTTTTATCGTTTTTCTTAATTTGTTTTAAATTTTTTTAATTCGTATAATAATAAATAAAATCATGAAAAAACATTAGGTTAGTATTTTATTAATTAAGCTAATTTTATAAATTAATTAATTAATTACTTTAACATTTGGTTTAATTTAAAATTAATAGACTTAGGATTCTAATCAATTTTAGTTTTATTTCTCAAACAAATACCAAAGATATTAGGTTGTATTAGAATTAATAATTTTCTTTTAGTTTCAATCTAATAATTAGACTTAATTTAGTTTAATAAAAAAAAAATAAAACAACAAAAAGATTTCATTTTTAGAATTTAGACGTCCTTTCAATTCGCGCGCGTTTATTATTTTAGTATTTGTTATTCTTATCATTAATGTAACTTCTTATGGGATGTAATAGAATTAATTAGGACCCTTTTATTGCTTTCTTTATTTTTCCCCCCAAATTTTGGATATGTAATTAATCCCCTCCCCAAAGCCATGTAATAGCGTAGGATTTAATTTCCGCACTTTATATTTTCTGTACATATACTGCTTAGATGTATGATTAATAGGATTGTATGGCAAGAATAACAAACAAAACGCTAGCAAACATAACATCAAGATAAATAACTGAGCACAACACACTCGCACATGCGCACCTCTAGGGTACTCCCACTTTGGTTTCCTTTGGAAAAATAGTCACAACTCTCGAAACGTGAGAGATTTTAGTGGCTACCCATCCTATCTAAAAAGATCATAAGTCCATCGATGACCCTCTTGATGTTGCCTCGATAAAAATGATCTTAAAACCCTAGGGTAGTTACTAAGATTTCTTGCCAAGTTGCCTTCGTGACTAGAAACGTCCCTTCGAATGTCCCTCAAACATCCAAATGACTAGGGCTACCTACTCACTAATAGTAGGATAACACTGTCTAAAGGAAAGGAGGAAAAGAACAAACCTTTCGAGTAAAGTAGATAGTTCCTAGATGTTATGCTCAAAAACAAACCTTTACACATACACAAAATTCTTTCAAAACATTTCCAAAACACTTTATCAACACTCTTGAGGACTGATGCAAGAGTTATCATAAAGCAAACTGCCTTACTATTGGCATTTCAAAATACTTTTCAAAAAACACACAAAAGCACAAGGTATTTCAAAAATGAGCTAAGCATCTAAAAGCCCGTAGAAAACTACGGATGGAAAGGGTGATAACACCTTCCCTTTCCATAATCTACCCCCCTTACTCGGAAAACTCTCGAAAGGTCTTTTTCTATTCTTTTCAACCTTTCCTTTGTTGGATAAAAGAAAAGTCGGTGGCGACTCTTACTTACCGCAACATTTGCGAACACAAATGCAAAACCAGTATAATAGTCAGTTCTCCCACCGTATTACATCCATTTAAGATCATATGTCTGAAAGATTCAACCACACACCACCGATAGGAAGTTATGGGTTCAAGTCTTCCAAGAAAGCTTATCTGGAACACAGTTTGAATGGTTCTACCAACTAGAAGGGACTAATATCCACACATGGGAGGATTTGGCTACTGCATTGTACAGAAAATACCAATACAATGCTGACCTTGCACCAACCTGCGTGCAATTACAAAGTATGACTATGGGCTCAAGCGAAGGCTTTAAGGAGTATGCTCAAAAATGGGGGGACCTAGATGGAAGGGTGCAACCCCCTTTGTCTAACAAAGAATTAGTAGACATGTTCATGACCACTCTGTCGGGCCCATTCTTTAATTTGCTGATTGGGAGTTCTTCGTTAGTGTTTACTGAGTTGATTTTGACTAGTGAACAAGTTGAAAGTGGAATCAAAAGTGGAAAGATCCCAATGGACACAATCTCTACTGTAAAGAAACCATTTGTTGGTAAGAAGGAAACTAATGCTGTTTATGGACAAAGGAGCCGTATCAAGAATGACCATCATCAGTCGGTAGGAGTAGTATTGATTTCTAACCCAACCCCAGTTCAACGACCATAACAACAAAACAATCAGCATAGGCCAGATGCCACGAGGAGGCAGTTCACTAGGATTAACATGCCATTATCTCAAGCTTTACAACATCTGTTGAAGGCAGATTTGGTAACACTGTGGGATCCTCAGTAAAATCCCAACACATTGTCTCCGAAGTATAACCTAAATGCAAGGTGTGCATACCATTCCAATAGTCCTAGGCACGACACCAATGATTTTTGGGACCTAAAAAGAAAATCCAATATTTGATTGACAATAAACTGATTAAGTTTGACCCTCCATATATCCCAAATGTGATTACCGCACCCATGCCCAGTCATGGTAAAGGTGTTAATGTTATTGATGATGTTTCCTATGTCTCCTCCATCTGTGATTTGACTACTCCCTTGATGACCGTCAAGTAGAATCTATTATGAGTCAGTTTATTTCCGGACTGCCTTGAAAATTGTTACCATTGTGCTTCCCAAACTAATGGTTGTATGTGGCCGAAGAAAGGTGTTTAACGCCTAATTGATATCCATGAAATTCTGTTCGAGAAAACTCGATCCATGAAGAGTTTGCTTGAAAGTATACCTCAAGAGCTGAGAATTCAAGATGTTTCCATAATCACCATTTCAAATACTCCTATTAGGATCACCTTTAAAGACCCTATAAGGATTCCTGCTGAGCCAAGAGTGGCTCCCCTGATTATCACTACATTGTGGTCAGTCCCCTATTCCATTGACAAAGTTGTGCGCTGGAACTATGGGGAAGAAGTTTATTATCATGGTGTCAAGCAAGAGCCATGGATTACTGAAAGTGAAGATCCTTAAATTAAAAATATTTCCGGAACTAGTAATATTACTAGGACATGAAGGATATTCTCTCCGGAGATCTCTCCTCCAACAACTACTACAACATCTGTTTGCATTCCTGTTGTTCGGCCAACTACCAATGCCCGAGGTAAAGAGAAAGTAATTGAGTCTGCCATGAAGGAGGCACCCTCAAAAGAAGTGACAATTGAAGACCCATCTAGACAAGATATGAAAGAAATTCTAAAGATCATTTGTAAAAGAGACTACAAAGTAGTTGAACAATTGGGGAAAACACCCTCCAAGATATCCATGTTGTCCTTGTTATTATGCTCCAAAGCAGATTCTCAAGCTTTGTTGAAATTCCTGAAGAATGCCCATGTACTCCAAGAGACCATTGTTGATCAATTTGAGAATTGTGTAGAAAGCCTAACTGCTGACAATGGTTTAGGCTTTTCTGATGCAGATTTAACTCTAGCAGGGAAGAATCATATTAAAGCTCTGCACATCTCTGTTGAATGCAAAGGCACCACCCTGGCGCATTGGTTAGTAGATATTGGGTCCTCCCTAAATGTTTTTCCTAAAGGTTCTTTGGATAGACTAGACTATGAAGGGCTGGTGCTGAAACCCAATGATATTGTGGTAATATCCTTCGATGGTTCGAAAAGAATGGTCAACAGAGAGGTTGATCTTTTGATCAAGGTAGGATCTTAAGTTTTAAATTCAACTTTCTATGTAATGGATATTCGCCCGACCTATTCTTGCTTGCTAGGACGCCCATGGATTCATGAGGCAGATGCAGTTACCTCTACATTACATCAAAAGCCGAAGTAACCAGTGAAAGGGAAAATTGTCACAGTCTATGGAGAGGAAGAATATATGGTCAGTCATTTGAATTTTTTTCAAATATGTTGAGATGGATGGAGAATTCATTGAAACTCTCTTCCATACATTTGAGGTAATCCCTTCAATGATTGTTGTTGCTACTCCTGCTACTCCTGAAATATCTAAGGGCACACCAAGAATGGCCTCTCTGAAGGATGCTAAGGCTGTTGTAGAAGATGGAGGTTGCACTATTTGGGGACAACTTCCCGATATCCCCTATAAATAAGACAAATTTGGATTGGGTTTCACTTCAAAGGCTCAGAAAGAGGTTTGTCATGTTCGTGCTGGAAGACCACCTCTCTGTATTAGCAACAATGAAGCCAATGCTCTGGAAGGTACTGGTAGTGATGGTAACTTGGACGACTTGATATTCCCAACTACTAACGTGAACTCAACAATTGGATGGATAAAGACTTCATCTCAATCTCCTTCAGCCAAGAGTAATTGCTATTTCTAATTTTTATTACTTTTAGAAGTTTGTCTGTATAATTTCTTTAAAAATAATGACTTTAAACCATGTGCCTTGCCTGGGGAACAATGGTCCATTTGTTAAGGGTTGTCATTTGATATATCATATGCTCATTTAATGAAAACATTGGACGATTTTGCATTCAAATTTTGTGCTCCTTGTCTTTCCTTTACTTTACTACATTTTCAAATATCCATGTGACCTAGCATGCACACACACACATTTGCAGATCCACATCCACTCTGGATCTCATTGACAATAATTCTGCTATTGCCGTTTATGACTTCGAAAATACAATCTATCAAGCCAAAGACGAAGGTGAAGAAGATTGTGAGATACCTGGAGAACTCACCAGAATCCTGATATAAGAGGAAAAGGATATATAACCGCACGAAGAACCGGTCGAAGTAATAAACTTGGGTACTAAGGAAGATAAGAAAGAAGTCAAGATTAGAACCAACCTGGAAGATGGTGTCAAGGGAAGATTGGTTCAGATGTTTCATGAATATGTTGAGGTCTTTGCTTGGTCATACGAAGACATGCAGGGGCTCGATACTAATATCGTGGTTCATCGGCTGCCAATGAAAGAGGGTTATTCTCTGATGAAACAAAAGGTTCTTCGCATGCATCCCGATATGTCAGAAAATCAAGGTTGAGGTAATGAAACAATTCAATGCAAGTTTCTTGGAAGTGACGGTGTATCCCCAATGGGTTGCAAATGTTGTTCCAGTGCCGAAGAAAGATGGTAATGTCCGTATGTGTGTAGACTATAGGGATTTAAATAGGGCGAGCCCCAAAGATGATTTCCCATTACCACATATTGATGTCTTAGTTGACAACACTGCTCAACATAAGTTATTCTCCTTCATGGATGGCTTCTCAGGGTACAACCAAATCAAAATGGCACCTGAAGACATGGAGAAAACTACTTTTGTCACATAGTGGGGCACCTTCTGTTATAAGGTCATGTCTTTCAGGCTGAAGAACGCAGGTGCAACTTATCAATGTGCTATGGTGGTTATGTTTCATGACATGATTCATCATGAGATAGAAGTCTACGTGGATGATATGATAGCGAGATCACAAACCAAGTAAGAACACCTTGATCCTCTGCATAAGCTATTTAAAAGGCTGAAGAAATACAAGTTGAGGTTGAATCCCAACAAATGCACCTTCGGGGTAAGGTCTTGAAAGCTCCTAGGCTATGTCATCGGTGTTAAAGGTAATATGGTCGATCCAGCAAAGGTCAAATCTATCCAAGAAATGCTAGCCCCCTGTACTGAGAAGGAGGTTAGAGGTTTCTTGGGACGACTCAACTAAATTTCCCGATTCATCTCTCACCTGACTACTACTTGTGAACCACTCTTCAAGCTGCTGAAGAAATATCAAGTAGCAAAATGGAATGACGACTGCCAAATAGATTTTGACAAGATCAAAGAATATCTTTAATAACTTTCAATTCTGATGCCACCAATTGAAGGAAGACCTCTGATCATGTACTTAACCGTGTTAGAGAATTCAATAGGGTGTGTGTTGGGGCATCATGATGAGTCTGGTCGAAAAGAGAATGCAATATACTACCTTTGAAAAAAGTTTACCGATTGTGAAACAAGATATTCACTACTCGAGAGAACTTCCTTCACTTGGGCATGGGCTTCTCGCCGACTAAGACAATACATGTTGAATCATACTACTTTGTTGATCTCTAAGATGGATCCCATCAAGTACATCTTCGAGAAGCCAACTCTGTCCGGAAGAATAGCTCGATGGAAAATGATTTTAACTGAATACGATATCCAGTACACTACTCAAAAAGAAATAAAAGGAAGTGTGTTGGCAGATCATTTAGCGCATCAAGTTGTGGATGACTACCAATCTATGTACTTTGAATTCCCCGACGAGAATATCATGTTGATTACGGATTGTGAAAAGCCTGTACCTTATGAAGGACCTGAGCAAGGATCTCGATGGACTATGGTTTTTTATGGAGCTTCCAATGCACTTGGGTAATGAAATTGGTGTTGTGATCATTTCCCTCGAAGGTTGTCATATGCCTTTCATTGTCAGACTTTTCTTTCACTGTACCAACAACATGGCAGAGTAAGAAGCGTGCATCTTGGGTCTTAAAGCTACTATTGGCCTAAGAATTAAATTATTAAGTGTATATGGAGACTTAACCTTCATAAATAGTCAAGTTAAAGGAGAATGGGATACAAAACATCCAAATCTTATCCCTTACAAAGAACTGGTGCTAACCTTGATCCCGTACTTTGAAGATGTTACCTTTGAACACATTCAGAGGGAAGAAAATCAGTTGTCGGATGCCTTAGCTACCATGTCATCCATATTCAAGGTCAAGTGGGACAACGAAGCTCCCAAAATTATTGTTGAAAGATTTGACGAACCTGTGCACTACCATGAGATTGACACTGATGGAGTAGAGGAGAAGCCTTGGTTTCACGAAGTGAGAAGATATCTTGAAGCTCAAGAGTATCCTCAAGGAGCGTCAATCAACAACAAGAAATTCCTACAGAGGTTCTCTGCCAAGTTCTTCCTGAGAAATGGGATTTTGTACAAACTCGTAACCATGATTCAACTTTGCTTCATTTTGTGGTAAGAAGGAAACTAATGTTATTTATGGACAAAGGAGCCATATCAAGAATGATCATCATCAGTCGGTAGGAGCAGTATTAATTTCTAACCAAACCCCAGTTCAACGACCATAACAACAAAATAATCAGCTTAGGCCAGGTGCCTTGAGGAGGCAATTCACTAGGATCAACATTCCATTATCTCAAGCTTTACAACATTTGTTGAAGGCAGATTTGGTAACACGGAAGGATCCTCCGCAAAATCCCAACACATCATCTCCGAAGTATAACCCAAATGCAAGGCGTGAAAACCATTCCAATAGTCCTGAGCACGACACCAATTATTGTTGGGCCCTAAAAAGCAAAATCCAAGATTTGATTGACAACAAAGTGATTGAGTTTGACCCTCCACATGGTAAAGGTATTAATGTTGTTGAAGATCTTTCCTATGTCTCCTCCATCAGTTATTTGACTACTCCCTTGATGACCGTCAAGACGAATCTGTTAACAGCCGGTTTATTTCCGGGCTGCCTTAAAAATTGTTACCATTGTGCTTCCTAAAAATGCCTGATTGAAAGCCATGAAAATATGTTCGAGAAAACTCCGTCCATGAAGAGTTTGCTTGAAAGTATACCTCAAGAGATGAGACTTGAAGATGTTTCCATAATCACCATTTCAAATACTCCTATTAGGATCACCTCTAAAGGCCCTATAAGGATTCCTGCTGAGCCAAGAGTGGCTCCCCTGATTATCACTACACCGGGGCCAGTCCCATATTCCTCTGACAAAGTTGTGCCCTGGGACTATGGGGAAGAAGTTTATTATCATGGTGTCAAGAAAGAGCCATGGATTAGTGAAAGTGAAGATCCTAAAATTACAAATATTGATGGAACTATTAAGGTCACTAGGACATGGAGGATATTCTCTCTGGAGATCTCTCCTCCAACAACTACAACAAAACCTGTTCGCATTCCTGCTGCTGGGACAACTACAAATGCCCGAGGTAAAGAGAAAGTAATTGAGCTTGCCATTATGGAGGCACCCTTAAAAGAAGTGACAATTGAAGACCCATCTAGACAAGAGATGGAAGAAATTCTAATTATCATTCGTAAAAGCGACTACAAAAAAGTTGAGCAATTGGGGCAAACACCCTCAAATATATCCATGTTATCCTTGTTATTATGCTCCAAAGCACATGCCTAAGCTTTGTTGAAATTCCTGAAGAATGCCCATGTACCACAAGAGACCACTGCTGATAAATTTGTGAATTGTGTAGAAAGCCTAACCGCTGATAATGGTTTAAACTTTTCTGATGCAGATTTAACTCTGGCGGGGAAGAATCATGATAAAGCTCTACATATCTCTGTTGAATGCAAAGGCACCACCCTGGCGCATGTGTTAGTAGATATTGGGTCCTCTCTAAATGTTTTTCCTAAAGGTGCTTTGGATAGGCTGGATTGTGAAGGGCTGTTGTTGAAACCCAGCGATATTGTGGTAAGAGCCTTCGATGGTTCAAAAAGAATGGTGCACAGAGAGGTTGATCTTCCGATCAAGGTGGGATCTAAAGTTTTGAATTAAACTTTCTATGTAATGGATATTTGCACGGCCTATTCTTGCTTGCTATGACGTCGATGGATTCATGAGGCAGGTGCGGTGACCTCTACATTACATCAAAAGGTGAAGTACCCAGTGAAAGGGAAGATTGTCACTGTCTATGGAGAGGAAGAGTATATTGTCAGTCATTTGAATTCTTTCAAATATGTTGAGATGGATGGCGAATTCATTGAAACCCCCTGCCAGACATTTGAGGTAATCCCTCCAATGATTGTTGTTGTTACTCCTAAAATATCTAAGGGCAAACCAAGAATGGCCTCTCTGAAGGATGCTAAGGCATTTGTAGAAGATGGAGGCTGCACTATCTAAGGACAACTTACTGAGATCCCTTAAAAATCATACAAATTTGAATTGGGTTTCACTTCAAAGTCTAAGAAAGAGGTTCGTCATGTTCGTGTGGAAGACCACCTCTCCGTATTAGCAAAAATGAAGTCAATTCTCTGGAATACACTGGTAGTGATGGTGACTTCGACGACTGGATATTCCTAACTACTGATGGTGGATTCAACAACTGGATGGCTAAAGACTTCATCTCAATCTCCTTCATCCAGGAGTAATTGCTATTTCCTATTTTTATTGCTTTAAGAAGTTTGTCTGTATAATTTCTTTAAAAACATTGAATTTAAACCATGTGCCTTGCCCGAGGCACAATGGTCAATTTGTTAAGGCTTTTCATTTCATATATCATAAGCTCATTTAATGAAAACATTAGACTATTTTGCATTCAAATTTTGCGCTCCTTGTCTTTCTTTTACTTTACTGCATTTTCAAATAGCCATGTGACCTTACATGTACACACACACATTTGCAGATCCACATCCATTCTGGATCTCATTGACAATAATTCTGCTATTGTCGTTTATGACTTCAAAAATCCAATCTGTCAAGCCAAAGACGAAGGTGAAGAAGATTGTGAGATACGTGGAGAGCTCTCCAGACTCCTGATACAAGAGGAAAAGGCTATCCAACTACACGAAGAGGTTGAAGTAATAAACTTGGGTACTAAGCAAGATAAGAAATAAGTCAAGATTGGCGCCAACCTGGAAGACAGTGTCAAGGGAATATTGGTTCAGATGTTGCACGAATATGTTGAGGTCTTTTCTTGGTCATACGAAGACATGCCAGGGCTCGATACTAATATTGTGGTTCATCGTCTGCCAATGAAAGAGGGTTATTCTCCAATCAAACAAAAGGTTCGTCGCATGCGTCCCGATATGTCATAGAAAATCAAGGCTGAGGTAATGAAACAATTCAATGCAGGTTTCTTGGCAGTGACGACGTATCCCCAATGGGTTGCAAATGTTGTTCCAGTGCCGAAGAAAGATGGTAATGTCCGTGTGTGTGTGTAGACTATAGCGATTTAAATAGGGCGAGCCCCAAAGATGATTTCCCATTACCACATATTGATGTCTTAGTTGACAACACTGCTCAACACAAGGTATTCTCCTTCATGGATGGCTTCTCAGGGTACAACCAAATCAAAATGGCACCTGAAGACATGGAGAAAACTACTTTTGTCATACAGTGGGGTACCTTCTATTATAAGGTCATGCCTTTCGGGCTAAAGAACGCAGGTACAACTTATCAACAAGCTATGATGGTTATGTTTCATGACATGATTCATCATGAGATAGAAGTCTACATGGATGATATGATATCGAGATCACAAACCGAGGAAGAACACCTTGATCATCTGCACAAGCTATTTGAAAGGCTGAAGATATACAAGTTGATATTGAATCCCAACAAATGCATCTTCGGGGTAAGGTCTGGAAAGCTCCTAGGATTTGTCGTCAGTGGTAAAGGTATTAAGGTCGATCCAGAAAAGGTCAAAGCTATCCAAGAAATTCCAGCCCCATGTAATGAGAAAGAGGTCAAAGGTTTCTTGGGATGACTCAACTATATTGCCGGATTCATATCTCACCTGACTACTATTTGTGAACCACTCTTCAAGCTGTTGAAGAAAGATCAAGTAGTAAAATGGAATGACGACTTCCAAATAGCTTTTGACAAGATCAAAGAATATCTTCAAGAACCTCCAATTCTGATGCCATCGGTTGAAGGAAGACCTCTGATCATGTACTTAACTGTGTTAGAAAATTCAATGAGGTGTGTGCTGGGGCAGCCTGATGAGTCTGGTCGAAAAAAGCATGCAATATACTACCTTAGCAAAAATTTTACCAACTGTGAAACAAGATATTCATTGCTCGAGAGAACTTGCTGCACTTTGGCATGGGATGCTCGCCGACTAAGACAATATATGTTGACTCATACTACTCTATTGATCTCTAAGATGGATCCCATCAAGTACATCTTCGAGAAGCCATCTCTCTTCGGAATAATAGCTCGATGAAAAATTATTTTAATTAAATACGATATACAATACACTGCTTAAAAAGCAATAAAAGGAAGTGTGCTGGCAGATCATTTAGTGCATCAAGCTGTGGATGACTACCTGTGATATAATGGTAGAACCGACTGTTATACTGGTTTTTCATTTTTATTCACAAATGTCGCAGTAAGAAAGAGTCTCCATCGAATTTTATTATATCCAACAAAAGAAAGGGTTAAAAGAATAGAAAAAGACCTTTCGAGAGTTTTCTGAGTAAGGGGGGTAGATTATGGAAAAGGATGGTGTTATCACCCTTTCCATCTGTAGTTTCCTACGGGCTCTTAGATGCTTAGCTCATTTTGAAATACCTTGTGCTTTGTGTGTTTGCAAAAGCATTTTTGAAATGCGCCTTAGTACGGCAAACTTTGTAATGTTTCTCGAAATAGTAGAGAACATATACAAAGTGTTTGAAAATGATTTTGAAAGAGGTTTTGTGTAAGTGTAAAAATTGTTTGAGCATAGAATCTAGGAACTATCTACTTTTACTCGAAAGGGTTGTTCTTTTCCTCTTTTCCTTTAGACAGTGCTATCCTATTATTAGTGAGTAGGTAGCCCTAATCATTGGATATTTGAGAGACATTCGAAGGGACGTTTATACAGTGACAAAGAAAAATGGGCAAGAAACTTTAGTAACTACCCTAGGGTTTTAAGATCATTTTTATTGGGGCAATGTCGAGAGGGTCATCGAGGGACTAATGATCTTTAAATCGGAGGGTAGCCACTAAAATCTCTCACGTTTCGAGAGTTGTGACTGTTTTTCCGAAGGCAACCAAAGTGGGGTACCCTAGAGGTACGCATGTGCAATTGTGTTCTATTCAGTTATTTATCTTTGCATTTAGGTTTACTAGCATTTTGTTTTATTATTTCCATACAATTATAATTAGAATACATCTAAGCAGTCAATAATTTACAGTAATTAAAAGTGCAGAAATGTAAATCCTAAACTATTACAAGGCTTCAGGGAGGGGAATTATTACAAGTCCAGAAAACTTAAGGAAAATAAAGAAAGCAGAGAAGATAAAGAGTCCTAATTAATTCTATTACATCCCAATAAGCAGTTACAAAAATATGAAAATAAAAATGCGAAAGGTAAGAACGCGTGCGAATTGAAAATACGCCTACAAATCCTAAGGTAAAAGAAAAAGATCTTTTTGTTTGTTTTGATTTAATAAAATGGTTAAATTAAAGTTAGACTTATTAATCAATTGAAAGAGAAGAACATTATTAATTAAAAAATTAATTCTAAACTAAACCTAATATTTTTGGTATTTTATTATTTAAGAAAACATCAAAATTTTAACCCAATTCTAATTGTTTTTAATTTATGAAAAGGAACCAAAATAATTAATTAAATTAATTTAGGAAAAAATTACAATTGAATAAAATAAAACCTAGATCTAAGTTTTTATATTTTCTGATTTTATGATTAAAAAAATGATTTGAAAATAAAACAATTAAATAAACAAAAATAAAATTGAGAAAAGAAAATGAATGGGCTTGGTATGTGAAGCTGAAAGAGGGGTGTGAGATCTGGAATTTGTAAGGCCCACATGTTCAGCAAGCCCACAGTTGTTGCACCTGATCCCATGTGGTTGGTCCCTTGAGGGTTCATTATGCACAAGTGTGCTTGGGGTGTTGGATCTCCATCTGTTGGCATCTGATGGTCTAGAGATGAAGGCACATGATATACGCCCAAATTTGCCTTACACTGGATCTGCAAATAAAATATGAAAAAGAAGCAAAACCTGGGGATTGAACCCGGGTTCTTCATACTTGCAAACACACGCTTCACAAACCGACCAACCTGTTCATTCATTAATATAACTAAACCCATAATATTATATATGAAAACCAATCAGAAAAATATTCAAATCAAAAACATGTGCGCTGAGTGGGACCCTGCTGTTTAAATGGACCAAACAGGAAATGCCCTAGGACGACGCATGACCTCTCCTGAGTCCAACAGAGTCAATGACTCCGGAGTCAACCTCCAGTCGTCTTCTCCGACCTATCAAAACTGCAAACCTACGAAATTGTTAGATTAAGGATAAATTAAAGGCCCTATCTTGCTTAAAATTTCGCCCTGATCACGAATCTGGCCTTAGATTGGCCAGAAAACTCATGTATCCTAAGTTACGAATCCAAAACCCTAGCATGGCTTGAACATGGCTGTTGTACCCTAAAATTTTCCCTCCCATTTTTCACTCAAGATGCTATCCCAGGGTTTCTCAAACATTCAATTTGACTCAAAGTTGATCAAGCAGATTCTCTTCCTAGGCAACCAGTCAGCAATTAGGGTTTTGCACTTCTCAAAGGAATTTGAGTCATCAAGGTTTCAAATAAATCACTATGTCTCCTCAAAGTCTGTTAAGTCAATTTTCAAACCTCAGATTGCAAGTTTTCCCAATCCATGGTCCAGATAATTGAAAAGGCATTTTTGTGATTCTTATTTGTTCTTAACTATAATCTTCTGAGGATTGATGTTATTTTTGAGAGCATAATCTGTTTGAATAAGGTGAAAAGTATAAAACTATCATTTTAAGAAATCGTGATTAAGGGTTCAATTAATCATTTGGGTTTGAGCTTTTAAACATTTATTTTGTTTAAGAGTGCAAGATACATGATTTATCCTATCATATTATGTTTACTTGAAATGCAAGTTATCAAGCCAGGATGCTTATTCAAAACATTCAAATCAAGAATTGCAAAATTAAAATAAAACTCAAAAGTTTTGTACAACAAATATTCATTATTACTCAAGCTTTGTGTTCATTACAGTTTTGTGGGTCATTCATAAATGATTAAAAGTGTTTACAAATAGATTACAAGTAAAATATAAAGTTTAAATCTACAAGGGAAAATTTGCTTCTTCTTCAAGACTCTTTGCTTCATCCTCAAGAAATTCCCCATTGTTAGCCATTGTCTTTCTTGCAATTTGTTTGTACATGTGACAAAAGAAAAGAGAATATTAGCAAAAATCAATATTGAAAAGTCCAAACAAATTTGATTTTCATGACTAGGGTTTGCTTTTAGGAATCAGAATTTTGTTTGTCCATTTCTCCCTATTTCTGCAAATCTCAAAACCTAGGTTTTGGTTCACAAAAAAGGGGAAAAAGAAATTAATATACAAATTGGACATGCAAGGCAGCAAGTTCAAACAGCAACAAAAGCAACAGGCTGCAAACAGCAACAGTCAAATGCACAAGTCAAACGATACCAACAGCCAAACTGCATCACAAAAAAGGGCAGTGCTTTGAAAAGTAATTACAGCAGCACAAGATGCAAGGCAACAGGCTGCAAATAGCAAACAGAAAGCAAGTTGTCCAAATTAGAAATCAAACCTACAACAAACCCACAACAAGTGCTGCAAACCAGTATGTAATAAACAAAGGCCGCAACACAAAGCTACAAAAGAACAAAACAAACAATATGCAAGCAACAAGCCAAAGGCATCAAATGTTGTAATATAAGTCAACATCATCACTTTCCTAAGAAAATAAGCAAACCCTTCAGAAAATGCATCAAAAGCAAAAATGCTTTATCTCACAAAGAGAGGAAAGAAGAGAGATAACACCTAGCCAACAAATGCCAAGACAAACAGGTTGCTATGAGAAACAGTCCAAGAAGACCTGCTCAAAAAGCCTCCTTATGCTGCCCATAGCAGTCCCAAAATCTGTCCAAGTTCTGCATAAAAGCATGTCAACATAAACCATAGCAACTAGTCTGCAATACAGTCCAAAAACTGCCCAGACTTGCACCAAAATGGAAACAGTCCAAGCTGCACTCAAAAGCCAAAAACTAGAAAATCCAAAACTGTCAAAATTCAAAGTTTTTTCCCTCCTATTTTTTCACCCTAACCAGATAACAAGGTTTACTGTTTTATAAAGGAAGAGAACCACCAGATATCAAAAAGGGGGAAAAGAGATACAGAACTAGCAAAATAGCAAAACCACAAAAAAACTCAGAACCAAAAAGTTTAAGAAATCCCTTTGTCTCAAACCTACTGAAGCATCATAGAACAAAAGTCATCACTGTAAAAAACCAGCAGCCAACATAGCCAACTGAAACATCACAAAAAACCAGAACAGAACTAGCAAAATAGAAAAACCACAAAAAACTCAGAACCAAAAAGTTCAAGAAATCCCCTTTGTCTCAAACCTACAGAAGCATCATAGAATAAAAGCCATCACTGTAAAAAACCAACAACCATCCAACCATTATCAAAAACCAGCAAATAACAAAAAAAAACAAAGATCCAAAGTCCACCATCCAAACCTTGTCATCAAACATCATTATTAAAAATCAAGCAAATCAGTAGCAAACAAACAAACAACAAAAACCCTAATCTGATAACCAGGATAACACAAGCTCAGAAGAAGAAAGAAGTCACTCACAAAAACAGAGTCAGAGCCATCTTACCGAAAAGAACGTTAGGAGGTTAGTAAGGTTACAGATCCGAACCTCACCAACGATCTCTTTCTTCTCTTTCCTTACTCTCATTGAATATATCATTGCATGCATCGCTACCTTCGCCGATCTCACCAAACAAAAAATTAGGGTTTCATGTTCCCCCTTTCTAGATTTAGGGTCACCAAATGAAAATCTGCAGAAATTAGTCATGAATTAGTAACTAGCAGAAAGAGACGATCAGAAAGATGTAAGAAAAATAAGGTTTTAAGACACTCCACCGCCGTCACCGCCGTAAGGCGATTTCCGGTGCGGACAAAGGGTCTTCTCCGGTGAAGGCTCATGGTAAGAGAGAAGAGAGAGGACAGAGCGTTCAAGACAGAGAAAAAACAATGAGTTATGAGGCCTGACTTAGGCATAGTTGAGTTTTGTGTTGTTTGATAACAACACTTTGGCCAAATCCGGTGGTGACACTTGTCACAGCCTCTTTAGTTATCCTGGATAATTCCCCACTTGCATCCCCATGCTAATCTGATGCGCCCTCATCATCCATCCATCTGATCATTCATCACAACCCTTTCTACGCATCTTAGATGCATGTCCATGGTACACCTCTAGGGGGTTGCTACACTGGATTAGCCAGAAACATTTGGGCTTTTTAATTTCTACACCCCCTGTTTTTCTCTATTTGCAGGCCCATTTCTATTTTCCCCTTTATATTTTTTTGTTGTTAATTTCTTTTTCATTATTTGATTTTTATCTCTTCAGCATATATTTAAAAAATGTAAATGTGTTAACATTTGTTTTAAATAATTATTAACTTTAAAATAATTTTTATTTAACATTATTAATTAAGTCATTAATTAATTTTATCAAATGGAAAGAGTTTTAACCTAAATAATTATTTAATAGTTTGGACTTGTATTGTGTGATTTAAATATTTATTTCTTACTGTCACCCCCATTCATTAATTTGTACCCCCATTGCTGAAGCTCTGTAATAACGTAGAATTTCAATTTCCGCATTTTTATTCTTTTACTCATTACTGTATAGTAATTAGGCATGTATGGCAAGATCAAAAAAATCAATCGTTAGTTAACCTAATTTCAAAGATCGAATTAACTTGAATTAAACACACTTTTTCACACGCGCACCTCTAGGGTAACCTCGCTCGTTGCCTCGGAAATAAAGTCATGTCCCTCGAGTATGGGACGTTTTAGCAAATGACCCTTCGATAAAAAATATCTTAGTCCCTCGATGACCCTCGACGTTGCCTTCGATAAAACGATCTCGTCCCTTACAAAAATTGCTAAAGCGTCACATAAGTTGCTTTCGATGACTGTAAAATTAACCCGCGCCTGTCACTTTACATCCAACGATTGGGCTTCTTACCAAATCAATGGTAAGATAGAAACATCTAAAGGAAGAATAAAAGAACTTTGAGATTTTTCGAGTGGGTAGATTCGTTCGTAGTTACTCGCTTGCTCAGGATAAAAACATTTTACACCAACACTTTCATCTTAAAACATTTTCAAAAGACAAAACCTTTTGTATACGTTCTTATAGAGACGAGAACCATTGCAAAACATCTTTTCAAAACACTTTATAAAACACAATCCACAAACACATCTTTGAACCATCTTTCGAAACAAAACTTTGTACGCGTTCTTATAGAAACGAGAACCATTACAAAGAGATTTTTCAAAACACTTTCAAAGCCCACATCACAAGCACACTGTCAAAACAAAAAGCAAGTGATCTAAACGAGTAACTAAGAGCCCATGGAAAACCATGGATGAAAAGGGTGCTAATACCTTCCCTTTTCATAATCTACCCCCCGAACCCGAGAAATAATCTCGAAAGGTCTTTCCTGTTCTTTTTTACCTTTCCTTTTGTATAAAAGAAAAGTCGGTGGCGACTCTTGCTATCTGCACAAATGCGATCGAAACATAAAACACCAAGTCAGTTCTCCCACCATATCACAGAACGGGCGACTCTGCTGGGGAATATTGAAAAGTGGGGTTACCTTAGGGTTAGATCACCTTTACTTGCTTTCATTATTTGATTTGTGTGCTTTATATTTAGTGTTTGGTATTGGGCTTGCTTTGATCCTCCACCCGGATCTGGGGCACCTTTTTTAGGTAAATAGCAATAGATTGTGGAAATTGTAAGGCGTAGACTGATACGGTTGAAACAATGGCTATGTTAGTTTGATGCATTTGTGGGTATCGATATCCCTCATGGTGAATCAAGGAGAATACGATGCCGTTGAGTGGCGTCATGAAGCACTAATTTACTTTAGAACCATAATTGAACAAACTTGGCCATTAGGACGTAGTGAGATAGCCGATTTCGGTGTAGAGCTGAAAATTGGTTGATACTCGATACTACACTCATTGAGGCTAGACTTTTGGGATATCTCGGCCGCAAAAAAAGATTGTTGTGCTAAGACAATACCTAAGAGAAAGGTTGGTGATATTGAGATCCTTTAGAACCCAATCACTATTACTAGGACAGGTTAAGCCAACCAAACTTCAAAAGGGTACTTACCTACAAAACTCATGCAAGCCTAAAACATAGGGACTTGTTTGTTGTGTGTGTACATATTTACTTGTACATAAACATCATAAACATCATGAACATCATACGCATGCTCACTAACCATTTCAAGGATTTAGAAATTTATCTTTGTTTTTGTTTTGTAGATCATGAATTCTCTCCGAAGAAACACCATCCGAATCAACTTCGTAAAATCACACCCTTAACTTCAAGAGCTAGCTTCAAGAGTGCCCAGGGATTCTCCTTTTACCAAGAAATATGGTCGACTCCTCAGTTTGGCTACATCCAACTTCCAAGAAGAGATGATGTGTGTACTATTCCAACTCTTTGATCTCGTACATCATTGTTTTACTTTCCTGGACTATCAGTTGGTACCTACATTAGAAGAGTTCTCTTTGCTCTTAGGGGTGCCCATGCTTAATCAAATACCTTTCACCAGTCTAGAAGGGGTTCCAAAACTCGAAGTCATCGCCGAAGCTTTGCATATGAAGAGGGCCGACATCATAGCCAATTGGGAGACAAAAAGCGGGGTTAAAGGCTTTCTAGCTAAGTTTTTATTAGAAAAGGCTCGTTCATTCTGGGACGACATGGATTTCCAAGCTTTCGAAGATGTCCTGGCTCTTCTCATTTATGGTTTGGTTCTGTTTCCCAATTCGGACCAATTCATAGACGTTAACACCATCAAAGTCTTTCTCTCTCGCAATCCTATACCTACCTTACTAGGAGACATCTTGCATTGTCTTTATACCCACACCATGAAGAAAAGAGGTACTCTTTTGTGTTGTATCCCCCTACTCGCTAAATGGTTCACTTCGCACCTACCTCAGTCAGCATTGAAGAATGAGCAAAGACTGACTTGGTCTTAGAGGATGACGTCTCTCACCCACTCGGATATCCGTTGGTGTTCGAGATCCTTGGAATATGTCTCTATCATTGACCGCTGTGGGGAGTTCCCTAATGTACCTCTGCTTGGTATTGTGGGGGGTATCACCTACAACCCCTGCTTAGCTCTTCGACAGTTTGGGTATGCCTGAAGAGACAGCCCTCACGAGATGCTCATCCAAGGTCTGGTGTTCGACTATGACAAAGAAGACCAAGGTTACCGCCAGAGGTTCGCACATGCTTGGGGAATGGTGAACAAGGTGGATCGTAGGACTTTGGGACACAAAAACTTTATCCCTCTTGAGCCTTACCTTAGATGGGTACGAGCTCGTGCTCAGAGTCTCTTGATGCCTTACCCTTCCATCTTTCCTGTCATCATGGAGCCTGTTGTTGAAGGAGATGTCCCATACACCGTTCTTTATCCTGACATGCCTACCTCTCTCGAAGACTTGCAGAAAGCTTGGGTCCAGTTGAAGGAAGAGTGAGACACCTTTGAAGCCCAGTTTTATGCCAGTGAGAAGAAGGTTTTGGAACTCACCAAACTGCTTCACGAAGAGAAAAACCTGAATGCCTACATTGCTCCAAAGAGGATGCGTTCAGTCTTTTTGTCTTAGGAGATTTGTTATATTTTGTTTCTTCCATTGTAAGCCCAAGGAGGCGTGATGTATTCAAACTTGGTTTTATTAATATAACATGTGTTCTTTTTGGTTTGAACAAATTTAAATCTCTAAATTTCCTTGAAATCATTTTCATATTGCATCTTCATTCATCATAACATCATACAGGTTTCTCATAACAGGTCACCTTATCCTTCTACTGTTTATTTCAGTAAGATGGATGTTGAACAGACTATGAAAGATCTTCAGGCGTAGAACGCCCATGTTCAACAAATGCTCCTGGCTCTAACAAAAGGACAAGAGGAGTTGAAGACTCTGCTGGCCAAAGAGAAGAAGAAGAAAGTGAAGAAATCAACCGGTGTTGTGATCATGGGGAGAAGGTTTAAAGGACAAGCCAGACGAACTTTGGACTTTGCAACATCATCGGGTGAAGGAGATAATCAAGGAGACAGGACCCAGGAAGTGAACAACGACCCAACATCTGCAGAAGAGGAAGAGCCTGATTACTCTGAGGAACAATATCCTCCTGCTGATGATAAATACAAACAGCTAGAGGATTGTTTGAATGCTATGGAGATTCAGAGGGTACCCGGTATGGATTTTGAAGAATTATGACTCATTTCAGGGGTTGTCATCCCACAAAAATTCAAGGTCCACACTTTCGTCAAATACGATGGTGTCTCTTGCCCGAAGCTACATCTAAGGTCATACGTCAGAAAGATTCAACCCTATACGGCTGACAAGAATCTGTGGGTGCATTTCTTCCAAGAGAGCTCGTCCGGGACGCAGTTGGATTGGTTCTATCAATTGGAAGGGACCAATGTTCGCAATTGGGAAGAGTTGGCCGCTGCTTTCTACAAACAATATCAGTACAATGCTGACTTAGCTCTAACTAGGACGCAATTGCAAAGTATCTCTATGGGAACAGGTGAAGGTTTCAAAACCTATGCTCAAAAATGGAGGGATCTCGCAGGAAGAGTCCAACCCCCTCTATCTGACAGAGAATTAATGGATATGTTCCTAGGCACCTGATAACACACAAATATGTGATATTTCTGGCTTGATATACACCAAATATTTCTCATACTTTAGTTTGAATTAAATTATTTTATAAGTATTATGCAGGTATTTTTCTATTTTTGCAGATATGCACTGAGCCGAACACTTTTGAAGAAATGAAGAAAAAAGGGTGCAAAAAGTAGTAAAAGAGCCTAAGGAGAAGAAACCAGCCCAAAAGCCCATTACACATGTGAGCACGTGGCCCACAAGCAACCAAGCCCTGACGACCGTCAAGGGGACGTGACGAACGTCACACTCCATGAAGACCAAGTGATGATAGTCACTTGCGTGTGACGAACGTCACAACCTATCACCCCACTTTCTCCTCATCCAACGGACAGAAACACGTTCAAGGGTTAATCCAACGAGTTCCTACATTCTCTCACCCACTCAGTCAAGAGAGCAACGAACGTGACAATTAAATGGCCTATTATTTCTTAAGGAAGAAAAGTGAACTGTTCCTACATTTTCGAGAGCAACGAATCAAGCAAGCACTATAAATAGAGCCCGAGACCACAGTAGAAAGGGTTCTTCTTTTTGGCGAGAAAGTTTAGAGATTTTATTAAGCAGATATTATTTTCAGCAGAATATTATTTTCCGCATTATTTCTTTTCAGCATTATTTTCTTTTCCCAGTTATTTCTTTCCAGCACTATTCTTTCAGCAATATTTTCTTCTGTACGGTTAAATATATTCTCCGATCAAAGCAAAGCCTACAATTTGTGCAGGAGTGCTTCTGTCTTCAGAGTTATTACCAGGTTTATGTTTACAAATTCTTATTGCTTATTAATTAATATAATTATGTTTATTTGTGTTTGTCCTTTAAATTATTCTGCGATTTGGTTTAATATTACGTCAAGCTAAGAAATCTTATACCGGTATGTAAAGTCAATCAACCGAGGGAACGAGTAACTTAGTCGGGACTATTTTTACTATGAAACTTTCTTTTCTGGCCTAAGTTACTATTTTTCAAATCATTAAATTGTTTTGTTACGGAAGTAAAAAATAGATAGAGGTTAGGGTCAACAAAGCGGAAGTTTGAGATCTTTTAACTGGACAGTAGTAATTAGGCATTGGCTTAAAATACAGCGGAAGCACTTTAAATTTAATTAAGATTTTGTTTAGTTTCCAAAAAGTGTTTTTAACTCCTGCGGGATGGCGGAAGCGTACGTTAGGACTTAACTGCATAGCCTAGATCAACAAAACGACAGTGTGAGACGAGGGTTTTTAAACTAGATAGGTTTTACTGAAAAATATTTTGAAAATATAAAGACGCCCGACAGGTCTCTAGTTCCCGAGGTAATACTGTTGCATATTGGTAATTAAGCTCATTGATTATTAAAATACAACTTAATTTAGCGATTAGTTTCCCCTACAACCCAAATCAAATATTCATTAGCTTTAGATTTACATAGTAACAATAGAAAACGGTAGATCGATTCATCAGTCTCTGTGGTTCGATATCTTTTAAAACTACTCGACAAGACTGTGCACTTGCAGTCCGAATCATTGGATACATAAGTAAAATCCCACAATCAAGTTTTTGGCGCCGTTGTCGGGGAACTGATTTAAGTCGATATCGTTACTCTTTTGTTACGCAGTAGAGACTAGAGCAAAAATTTCTCTCTTTCTTCTCTATTTCTTTTCTTATCTTCTCTAATTTTGTATGCCAAACACTCGTTCGCAAGACGAGCCGTTATACATACAAATCAATGATATCAAGCATTATCTCAGACTTAGACGCCGCATTCAAGAGTACCATCTCTTGCATAACACTCAACCTCGTCAATCACTCGAACCGCCCATTTCTCCACCAACTGAAGAAATGGCTGCAAATCCTGCTCCCCGCCCACTCAAATCCTATGCCATACCCTCACAAGATGAACCACATAACAACATTGCTGCCCCTCCGATCGAGGCTAACAACTTTGAACTGAAACCCTATTTGTTATCCGCTGTGCAACAAAACCAGTTCTCTGGTGGGTCGATGGAAGACCCTAATCTTCATCTATCAATATTTCTACAGTACGCAGATACAATCAAGAACAATGGGGTCAGTCAAGAAGCAATAAGACTTCGTCTCTTCCCTTTATATCTAAGAGACAGAGCAAGAGCTTGGCTCCAATCTCTACCCGCAAACTCAGTCACTACATGGGACGAGCTGAAGAAAGTTTTTCTTGCGAGATATTTTCCACCAAGCAAAACAGCTATGCTAAGATCTCAGATAAGCGATTTTAGACAAAAGGAGAACGAATCCCTTTTCGATGCTTGGGAAAGATACAAAGATCTGATGAGACTATGCCCACATTATGGCCTGGAATAATGGTTGATTATCCACACCTTCTATAATGGTCTCCTCTACAATACAAGATTAACAATAGACGCTGCCGCAGGTGGTGCACTTATGGACAAATCCTACACCGCTGCCTATGCTCTAATTGAAAGTATGGCCCAAAACCACTATCAGTGGGGAAGTGAAAGAGGACACGCAGACAAAGGTACTACGGAGAAAGCTCCGACAAAAGGAGGAATGTATGAGATAAGCGACCTAGACAGTGTCCATGCTAAGGTAGATGCCCTCACCCTAAAGATTGATAATTTGACCGCAATACCTCCAGCCACCGTGGCTGCTATAACTCCCAATTGTGAAATATGCGGAGTACCTGGACGTCTAGTCACGGAATGTAAGAACTTGGCATGAACTCCAGCTGACCAAGTGAATTATGCTCAAGGAAACCCTTACTCAAACACGTACAACCCTGGATGGAAAAATCACCCAAATTTCTCATATAAAAACCCCAATGCGTTGTATGCTCCAAACCAAGCACCTGCCGTACCACCTGGATATCAGAAAACTCCTGCAAATGCTCCTAGTGCACCTAGAAAATCAAACTTAGAACTGATAATGGAGAACTTCATAGCTACTCAAGCGCAAACAAATAAAGACGTCCAAAATCAAAACATACACACTAATGAGCAGATAAAACAATTAGCAAACAAAATATATGCTTTGGCCACCCACAATAAAATGTTAGAAACCCAAATATCTCAAGTGGCTCAACAATAAGCACCTACAGCCGCATCGGCTGATACATTTCCCGGTCAACCACAACCTAACCCAAAGGGCATGCTCATGCCATCATATTAAGGAGTGGAACCGAGTTAGATGGACCACCTTACCCAAGACTATCAAATCAAAGTATGTATCAAAAGGCTGAAACGTCAACTGAGAAGGAGAATCAACCAGAGAAACCAGAGGTAGACGAAGAAGATAAAGGAGGAGAGGCCAAAGAAAAAGAAAAACCTTATGTGCCTCCACCAAATTATAAACCCCAAATCCCTTTTCCTGGTAGATTAGCCAAACCCAAGAATGTAGGGCAATTTAAAAAATTCGTAGAACTTCTGAAACAACTCAATATAACAATTCCTTTCACAGAAGCTATAACTCAAATGCCATCCTATGCCAAATTCCTCAAGGAAATCTTATCTAACAAGAAAAAGCTAGAAGATAACGAAACGGTAACGCTTACAGCAGAATGTAGCACGATTATCCAGAACAAGATGCCTCCTAAGCTGAAAGACCCCAGAAGTTTCTCTATACCATGTGTGATCGGTGGATCTGGAACTGACTGTTTAACGCTGGTTCGCGAAATATCGCGGAAGCAAGAGTCGCCACCGTCTTTTATTTTCTCCAAATGGAAAGGACAAAAGCACAAAAAAATTCCTTATAGAGATTGCTCTCGGTTCGGGAGGTAGATTATAGAAAGGGAAGGTGTTAGCACCCTTTCTATCCATGGTTATCCATGGGCTCTTAGATACTTGCTCATTGTGTTTTCAAAAAGTGGTTTGTTTGCTTGTCAACTGTGGGTTTTAAAAAGTTTCTTTGAAAATTTCAGTTCGACTCTTGTATCGGTCCTCAAGAGTGTTTGAAAAATTGCTTTCGAAAGCTTTCTGAAAAGGTGTCGGTGTGAAAAGTATTTTTGATTTGTTTTTGAAATTAGAGCAAGTATCTAGAGTCGTCTACCTACCCTAAGGAATTCGTCTGTGTAAATGTCCTTGAAGTAGTGCCATCCCACCATTGAGAGGTAGGTAGCACCACCGTTGGAGGTGTTCGGGTCAATTCGAGGTTCGGGACATGGTGATCACCAGAGCAATAGGAAGACACCTTAGAAGCTACCCTCATGCCAGGTTCCCGGATCATGAGGACTTACTAAAACATCCTCTACTCGACGATCACCTTTCGAGGGGCAAGCCAACAGTGAGGCGTACCCTAGGGGTGGTGTGTGATTTGTGTGTCGTTTTCATTTACATTTATCTTGTTCATGTCGTGGGTGATCTACACATTGCTTTTATTTTGACATTCATTCTTGCATGCAAATTTATTAACAGTTAAAAAGATGCGGAAATTAAAGGTTCCTACGCTATTACAAAGGCGCGGGTCCACATCGCCAAATTAAATCCAGGACCCGATTTTAAAAATAAAATAGAGATGCAAGAAATATAAATGTTTAATTTACACGGCTTTGGGAGAATTACATGAATATTATAAGAAAGGAAATAAAATGTGCGAAACGAACTAATAATCGAAAGCGAGGGCGTTGGACCCTTTTTAATGAAATTAAATTATGATTAACAAATTAATTAAATAAAAATAAAAATAAAAGATTTTTGAGTTTTTGTATTTATGGATTTTTATGAGAATTAAATGAAATTAAAAAATTAATTAATTAACCCTAATTCTAACTATTTTTATTTATTAAGAAATATGTTAAAGTTGCACCTAAAATTAACCTAATTAATTAATTCAATTTTATTTACAAAAATAAATAATTAATTATTATAATGGTAAAAGAAAAGAAAAAAGATAAAAAGAGATTAAAACCCTAATTCTACAATTTTTAAGTTTATAAAAAAAACATTAAGATTTAAACCTAAAATTAAGACTAAATTAATTAATAAGATTTATTTACAAAAAAGAAAATATTAAATCAAATATATTTTATTTTTGCCTTTTTCTGATTTTTATTATTTTTTATGTTGAGAAAAATGTTAATGGAATTAAATAAAATAGAGGAAAGAATTAAAATAACTAAAAAAAATATAAAAGACATAGGGAGAAGAAGGCAAACATGGGGGGTTTATAGGCCCATTTAGAGGTATAATTCAGTAATTCTGGCCCAATGTTTAAGGCCTTCGTTGACTTCTGGTGATCACATGTGTAGGCATTGACTGAACCATTCCATAGGCTTTAGATCTGGACCATTGGGCTGAGATTATTGAGCGTGTGGCAAGCGTGGATGGTGGTCATATGATAAGCCCCTGGAATATATGCTGCATGGGAATATAGAAAAGAAAATAATATGGGAAAGGGAGGGGACCTGGGAATCGAACCCAGGTCCCAACGCTTGCCAACACAACATCCCACCAACTGAGCTGCTTCAACGCGCTGTATGTAAAACAAAGCATAAATAATATAAGAGAGAATTGATGTTAGTGGCCTAGAAACAAAAAACGCGCGCTGAATTTTGAATTGCCCATTCATGTTATGACAACTAAGCGTCTTCTCCAATTGCTCTGTGTTTTTCCTGAAAAAAGAAACAAGATTGCGGGGGTTTTAAACCCCCACTATATTATCTATGAAAAAATAGCGAATAGAAATCCTTTGATCATAAATTGATCGCGAGTTATGCATTGAATTCGTCTGAAGCTCTTGGTTTTAATGGCATAAGTCTCATGTCCCAATTTTTCTTTAAACGTAAAGCCCCAATTTTGAACCTCTGCAACCCTAAAACGCTCCAATGGTGATTTCGCGTATGGGCAAGAAAAACTCAATCAAAACACATGGTTAGCTTCAGAATGATAAGACTAGTACAAAACAATCATTAGAACTCAAAATCATGGCATGAATGATGAAATACGATTATGCAAAAAAGATGAAACAGTCTGACTTCTAGTTACCAATTCTTGATGCTATGGACGTGGAAAAGTGTTCAGTCAGGTTCAATGATGTCTTGGCAAGCTAATGGGATCAATATTCTCCTTTGAATCGTCCTCCAAGGCAGTTTTCAGTTTTTGATTTTTTTGGTAAAAATGCAAACTTGGTTCTTCAGATGGGGCGCATCTTAGAGGTCTTTTGCTTTAGGTCTAGCTTCTGGCTTATGTATGGAATGAATTAGGGTTGAGTTTTCAATCAAAAGATCTTTGCATTGATGAGAACAATATTTGATTTTCATGGCATATATTTCAATCTTTTTCCATGTGATTTTGATGTCAATCATAGCCAATCTTCCCAATTTAAGTTGTGCACGAATCTTGAGTGAATCATGAGTGATTATACTGCATAAAAAGATTCACTTACATTTGTTTAGTATTTTTCACATATTTTATTTTATTAAATGAATTAATAGCAATTAAAAAATTCAAATAAATAAATAAAAATGATGAATAAATCCCCTTTGGGCCAAATGGTCGTGCATATGCTTTGGATGATGAATCTTGGGAGAAAATGTGGCCCAATAGCAATTTTAAGGCATTTGAAGCAAAGTTGACTTTTCAAAATACCCAAAAATTTCCCAACTTCCACAAGGCATATCTTGCTCAATTTTTAAGCTTTGCTCATGTTCTTGGACATTTTGGAAAGGTCTTGAAGTCCTCTAACCAATGCCTTTGGTCCTATGTCATTTTGATTTACCAATCTCAAGTTATGGCCTTTGACTTAAAGTCCCTTTTTGTTGACTTTTGAAAATGACCTATAATGTTGAAATTGATAACTTTTTGTGAGAGCATTTCTTGGACTTGAAGTGTGAAGAGGAGTTGTAGGAAATGTCTTTCTCTTCAAAATGAGCTTTGGATTGAATTTTTCTAATAATCCATATGGAAGTTATGCCTTGGTCAAGTTACAGTTGACTTTTTCAACTGTCCAAATATGGAAACTTTTGCATCTTGGGACTTTTTGAGCCATGCCTTGAGAATCATGATCAAGAATTGATCAAATGATGTTTGTGGCTTCAAAATAAGATGTTGACCAAAAATTTGGGCTTTTGACTGTCAAATGACCATTTTGCCTCTGCAGTTGACTATAGGGCAATTAGGGTTTTTGGCTGTGCAATTTTGTGCTGTAAGTCTTGAAACTTGGTGTGAGGATGCTTGACCATGTTTATAGGCATGTGGGACTTGATTGGGCCCTTGGAAACTTCATTTTCTTTTCCAGAACCAAAACCCTAGTTTTTGACTGTTAGGAGGCCCTTGAACTGTGCAACCCTTGGGGAATTTTGAAGCATGCTCTTTGCAAATTTTGAAGAATATGGGAGGGCAAATTTTGGGGTACAACACCATGCCATATAGGTAAGTTTGTCATAGACAAAGCCCTATGTGATCTAGGCGCTAGTATTAGCGTTATGCCTTTATCCATATGCAACAAACTGGAAATGGGTGAACTAAGACCGACAAAGATGTCAGTTCAATTAGCGGATCGCTCCGTCAAATACCCAGTAGGAATCTTAGAAAATGTTCCCGTACGAATAGGTCAATTCTACATCCCTACAGATTTCATAATCATGGATATAAGAGAAGATGAAAGCACACCTATCATCTTAGGAAGACCATTCTTAGCCACAGCTGGAGCTATCATAGATGTAAAAAAGGGCAAACTAACCTTTGAAGTAGGTGAAGAGAAAGTAGAATTTATTCTAACACAATTCTTACAAGTGCCCGCCATAGATGACACATGTTATCTGGTGGACATCGTGGACGAATACGTAAGAGAAATTGAATGGGAACCAATACCTTGTTCCGAAACCATGAAGATTCCCACACCTCTTATATTCAAAGATAACGAATGGTGTCCTGAATACCGAGACGACAATCTGAGTGAATGCTTAGCTCTGACACCCGATCACATGCCTTGTCCAAGAAAATCGACATTGGATCTTAAGCCATTACCTAAGACCCTCAGATATGAATTCCTTGACACCGAGTTAAAGCGACCTGTAATTGTCAACACAGACTTAGGACAATAAGAAATAGACAAATTATTACAAGTCTTAAGAAAATATCCCTCCGCCTTAAGATACAACATTACAGATCTCAAAGGAATAAGCCCTTCCATATGCATGCATCGTATTATGCTGGAGAACAACTTCAAATCTTCTAGAGAACATCAACGAAGAATTAACCCAATATGGAGCACCGTAGTTAAAGATGAAGTTAAAAAACTTTTGAACGCTGGAATCATATACCCCATCTCCGATAGTCAATGGGTAAGCCCAGTCCACTGTGTACCAAAGAAAGGTGGTATAACGGTAACAACAAACAAAGCAGGTGAAGCTGTAACGGAACGAACTATAAGTGGAGCTAGAATGTGTATTGACTATAGGAAGCTAAACAAGGCCACTCGAAAGGACCATTTCCCTCTACCATTCATTGATCAAATGCTTGAACGATTAGCTAAGCACTCATATTACTGTTATCTAGACGGTTACTCCGGATTCTTTCAAATCCCTATTCACCCCGATGACCAAGAGAAAAAAAACATTCACATGTCCTTATAGAACTTTCGCCTACCGACGAATGCCGTTTGGATTATGCAATGCTCCCGCCACGTTTCAGATATGCATGATGGCAATCTTTGCTGATTTCATAGACAACATTATGGAGGTCTTTATGGACGACTTCTCTGTATGTGGAGAGAGTTTTGAAGATTGTCTGGTGAATTTGGAGAAAGTTTTGGAGAGATGCGTAAAAGTTAACCTCGTTTTGAATTGGGAAAAGTGCCACTTTATGGTCAAACAAGGAATCATACTAGGACACGTTGTGTCCAAAAAGGGGATTGAAGTCGATAAAGCTAAGATCGAAGTCATAGAAAACTTGCAAACCCCTAAAACAGTGAGAGAAATACGCAGTTTCTTAGGACACGCCGGTTTCTACCGACGATTCATCAAAGATTTCTCGCAAATATCAAAACCTCTAACCACCCTCCTTATGAAAGACGTTGAATTTGACTTTGATGACAAATGCCTAAAAGCATTTAACCAACTAAAAACAGCTCTTGTATCCGCACCAATCATGTAACCACCCGATTGGAGACTTCCATTTGAAATCATGTGTGATGCAAGTGATTACACCGTAGGTGCAGTCCTGGGACAACGAAGAGATAAGAAGCTTCATGCGATATATTATGCTAGTAGAACCTTGGACCCTGCACATATGAATTATGCAACAACAGAAAAAGAACTTTTAGTCATAGTCTTCGCACTAGACAAATTTCGCTCCTACCTCGTAGGCGCAAAAATAATCATCTATACAGACCACGCAGCTATTAGATATCTCTTAACCAAGCAAGACTCAAAGCCTAGACTTTTGAGATGGATTCTTCTTCTACAAGAGTTCGATTTAGAAATTAAAGACAAAAAAGGTATCGAAAACGTAGTAGCCGACCATTTATCTCGAATGGAACAGCTGACACCAGAAGAAGTACCTATTAACGATGACTTCCCGTATGAACGTCTGTTGGCTCAGATGGACTTAGGAGATGCCAGAAAAGAACCGCCTGAATCAAATCCAAATCAACTGCTCTTAGGACTTGACACACAAGCTACTAACAGCGATTCACGAGAAAGCTAAGACCAAATAAACAATGCTATACAAGAAGTCGTGGTCTCTATCCAAACCATACCATGGTATGTGGACATAGAAAATTACTTAGCTTCCAAAATCCTACCCCCTAATATGACTTATCAACAGAAGAAGAAATTCTTTCAAAATTTGAAACATTACTTTTGGGATGAACCTTTACTATTCAAGAGGAGTGCAGACGGTATTTTCCGAAGATGCATCCCAGAAAATGAAATAGAAAGCATTATTTCTCATTGTCATGGTGCCCCTTACGGAGGTCATGCAAACACATCAAAGACATGTGCCAAAATTTTGCAGTCTGGCTTCTACTGGCCAAATTTGTGGAAAGATGTGCACATAGCCATCCTAAACTGCGACCGATGCCAATGCACCGGAAATATATCCAGACGCGATGAGATGCCTCAGACTGGAATCCTACAAGTGGAAGTATTTGTTGTATGGGGAATCGACTTCATGGGACCATTTCCATCCTCATTCGGAAACAAATATATACTCGTGGCTGTAGATTACATTTCAAAATGGATTGAAGCAATAGCTTCTCCAACAAACGATACTAGAGTCGTGATTAAACTCTTCAAAACCATTATATTTCCAAGGTTTGGTGTACCCAAACAAGTTATAAGCTACGGTGGCTCCCACTTCATATCACGAATCTTTGATAAACTCCTAACCAAATATGGGGTGAGGCACCGCGTCGCAACACCATACCACCCCCAAACAAGCGGACAGGTGGAAGTCTCAAATCGAGAAATAAAACAAATACTGGAAAAAACTGTTGCCACTTCAAGAAAGGATTGGTCAGCTAAGTTACCTGACGCATTATGGGCCTACAGGACGGCATTCAAGACACCGATAGGTACAATACCCTTTAAACTCATATATGGAAAATCATGCCACCTGCCAGTGGAAATTGAACACAAAGCTTACTGGGTAATTAAAACTTTAAACCTAAGCTACACTGCGGCAGGAGAGAAAAGGATCCTCGACATAAATGAATTAGAAGAACTAAGATTCGATGCATATGAAAATGCAAGGATCTACAAAGAAAGGACGAAAAAATGGCATGACAAACATATCTCAAGGAAATAATTCAATGAAGGAGATGTAGTACTCCTATTCAACTCTCGTCTGAAAGTGTTCCCTGGAAAACTCCGTTCACGATGGTCTGGACCATTCGAAGTAACCAAAGTTTTCCCCAGTGGTTCCATAGAAATCAAAGGAAAATCCATGAATCCATTCTTAGTAAATGGCCAACGCCTAAAGTATTATTACAGCGTCGAAAATAAGGATTACACCGCGAGCTTAACGCTATTAGAGCTACTGCACCAATTTGAAAACTAATTCACGTCTAACAACATTGTCAAGCTAACGACATTAAACAAGCGCTGTGTGGGAGGCAACCCACAATTTTTTATTATTTATTATTATTTATTATCTCTCAAATATCTTTATCTTTTATTTTCATTTCTGCATTCTGATTTTTACTTTCTGATTTTTTCATTTTCTTTCTTTCTCCCACAACATATTTTACTTATTTGCATTTTTCTTTTCCAAATTTTAAGTACCGATTCACAGGAACCTACAAGCTAAAATTCATGGATACTATCATTTTTGCCTCGGAGACTCAGCAGAGACGATATGAGATTCTGGCTCAGCGCCAGATGAGTATTACCACGTATGTGCATGATCCCACCTTGACAGCCTTAGGAATCAGGGAAAGTGTCTACTTCATGTTTAACCAGATAGGATGGGAGGGGTTCCTAGCCCATAAACACCCTACACACCAACGCCTCACCTTGGAGTTCTTGAGCTCCCTCATCTATAAACCCACACAAGGCTTAGGGCGTAGTAGAGGTCAGATGTCCTTTAGATTGTTCGGTTTCACCCACCAGTTTACAGTTTGCAGTCTAGCTCAGCTGCTAGGATTCCCTAGCTCTTTAGACGCCCACATGGAAACCCAGGCGGATGAGTACCTCAACTTTGAGCTTAATCACTTTTGGAGAGACATAGCGGGCCAATATCCCGAGGACCCCGACCACCTTGATGCCACCGAGATTCATAACCCTGCTATTAGGTATTTCCATCACATTTTAGCTTTCACATTTTTTGGAAAACCTATTAATCAACTCTCGGTTTCTAGGGATGAGTTTTTCATCATTTACTGTGCTTTTCAGACCAGACCAGTCATTGGCGCATCATTTATGATCGCCAACATGTCAGCTATAGCTCAGTGTACCCATGGCCCCATCTGTGTCAGCGGGCTAGTCATTATGATAGTCGAGGCCCTATCCCTACGGTCATCTCTGTCGCGCCTTACACCGTACGCCAGATATTATACCATGGACATCCCTTTTTGCTTTAACATTTCTTTGATTGGTAACCTCAGTCCACCTCACTTTCAGCTGCTTGTCCAACGTAACCCTGTCTATTGCTTCAAATTGCCTAGCCCTGAGCATACCAGTGTCTATACCAAGACAAATTGGCTATATCCCCTAGAGAAGACAGACGAACACGACCCTGAGAGGGAGGAGAGCGACCCATATACACCCACAGGTTACCACGATTATACACCTTTGGATTATCCTACACTACCCCTTGTTTCTACAGCTAATGACATACCCATGCCTGATCATGCACATACGATCAAGACTCTGCAGACAGATGTTACCACACTCCGAGGAGAGCTCGACACTGTTAAAGAAAATGTCAGCACACTTCGGCGTGACTTCTTTCATTTCATGGACGTCGTCACAGAGCAGTTTGACCATATTTATCAACATCTGCACGCTTCTGCACCACCTCCCGGAGGCCCTCATGCTTGATAGTTTTTCTGTACCGCCCCAGTGAGGACACTGTTTGTTCTTAGTATGGGTGGGGGGGGGGGGGGGGGGGGGGTTCATTGTTTTTCATTATTATTATTCTCAAACTCATTATGGTTTTAATTATTTTCGAATAATATATTACTTTTCGGTCCTAAAATTTTATTCATATCCATTTTATTTATTTTTATTTACAAAGTATGCATTCATTTTTTGCAATTTCCGTTATTATTTTCATTTGTTCTTAATTTCTATTATTATTATCATGTGTTTTTTATTTTATTTTTGTTACCATCTTTATTTGCTTCTTATTTACCATATCATTTTTCCAACTATACAATATGCTACTAATCCCTTGCAATACACTTCTCAAAATTGAAATTAATTAATTAATTTAGTGGAGCACGCATTCAAAGAAGTCAAAGAGACCAATATCACCTCACCCTGACGAACGTCAATATGCATGTGACGAACGTCAGGGAGTGTCTTTGACTCTGACGAGCGTCAGGAAGCGTGTGACAGGAAGGAGGCAATGTCCCCCACGCTTTTCAATTCCGTGACTGTTGATAGCATTGATGCACGAAAAATTTGTATTAAAATTCCACCACCCCATTTACTCCACTTACCCATAACCTCCCAAATTTCAAAATTCTCCCATAAACACCATTAAATTTCTTACTCCACAAAACCATCTATATAAACCCTCCCCTTCCATCCTTAGTTTCATCACTACCACTCCCTTTCCATCTCTCTACCACATATACATTTTTTTTCTATCAAGTTCAACACTCATGGCCAACCAACCCGAACCCGACATGCGACATCTCGTGCTCCGACAAGGAGAAGCCGGTGAGCTTCAAAAAGAGAGGTACATAAAATTCCATCATCGAGGGCTAACATCCACACGGTTCGTCGATAACACTTGCTTGCAAGAATTAGGCTTGCAACCTCATATGGAAGGCTTGCTGAATAAAGCTGGCCTAAGCTTTATTAGCACGATGAACACACCAACTTATGAAGCTCTCACGTTGGAATTCTTGAGTTCCTACGCATATCACACTCGAGAAGATGCAGACGCACACCTAACGGGAGCCTCTCATTTTCGGATGTTCAACCTAGAGGACCAACTCAACAATGAAATTTTGAGTGACATATTTCATTTTCCCCGAGGGAATAATGTGCAATACCGCATACCCCCAGAATTGGATTGGAATGGAAGTGCATACGCACTATGGGAGAGAATAACCGACGAACCAAATGTCACACCCGAAGCACGGTACACCTCTCACATCCACAACCCGAACATCCGCTTCTTACACCGTGGTATGGCAAACACAATATTCGGAAGGGCAAACAACAACAAGGTAAACACTAAAGAATTATATGCTCTCCACTGTACCTTTTCTCAAAACATCCGTCTTAATCCCGTCACTTTAATGATGGCGCATATTAAAAACCTCGTCGCAAGAGAAGGGACCACACCTTTTTCCATCGGAGGCATCGTCACCGCCATCGCAGTTCACTTGAACTGGGGGGAAAGGATCCAACTCCTACCTCTGCTGCCAGCAGTTTTTATGGACATTGATAACTGTAGAGCTGGCCGCCTGATTAAAGTACGAGAAGCTGGAGGATACTATCTCATGGTTAAGAATGCAAGAGTTTGTAGTGTGATCATGCCAAATTATAATCGTACTTACTTGGGTAATCCGGATAACTGGCTTTACAACCTGAACGCCCCTGAACCCGGAGAAAATGTGCAAGGAAATCAAGGTCAGGCTAACAACGCTTCTGCTGATGAAGTCGAAGAAGAATTAGAGCAGCAAGAGCCCCAACCACAGCAAGCCAACAATCCCGCCACCATCGACGCAATATATTCCGCAATAATGAAACAAAACCAGTTGTCCACTCAACGCCACCAGAGCCTCGAGACACGCCAAATCGAGATGATGACTCTCATGCAACAAATGCAAAGAGACCAAAATGACTACGCTCTCAGGCACGATCAAAGTATGCTGGAATTCACCACAGGAATAACGGCAGATATGCGAGCCTTAACACTCCGTGTTGACGACTTGCATAATATCATATCCCAAAGAGATGGCGGTGAATCTTCCAGACATGGCGGGAAAGCACGTCGAAGAGCAAGGACACGTGGCCGATACCAAAGATAAGAGGAGGAAGAATGATTGTGTTGTTATCTTTCCCCTTTCCCGCTTCTATCAATACATTGAGGACAATGTATGATTCAAGTATGGGGGAGGATGTATTTCCCTTTTCCTAGTAATTTTTATTTTCTTTGTAATTTCCCTTCTGTTATCTTAAATTCAATAAAAAAAATTTCAAGTCATCTATTGCAGCAATTTGTGTTGTTCTTTTAGACTCCCCTTTCTTTTTTGAGCCCATAAATTTTTTTTCTCACTCGACAAGTAAATAGACTGCAAAATCTTTAATCATCAGGAATTGGGGCGAGATTAAGTGAAATTTCTACCGTTTAGACACTCTACAACCCCAGAGTATGATAGATCAGTTTAAGTACCCGTTGTTTCCAACACCCTGAGTTTAGTCTTTATAGTAACCTTGAGTAGTTTATATTAGTAGTCAGCACCGTCTTAAACACAAACTACGCAGGAAGTCGATGAATATATGTGGATGATAGGATATTTCAGCAAAATGTTGCAAGGAAACACACTGATTAAATTGGACGATCCTCACCCGATCGCCTAATCCAAAGGATGTAAACCTTACAAAGTAACATGAAAATTCATTTGATGGATGGTTCAGGAGCATCTGGTACTTAACTCGGTAGGGAAGATTACGATCTGATCCCCCGCATCCAACATTTGAATTAAAGGTTGCCACATTAATGTTCCAGAAACCTCTAAAAGTTTAAAAGGATCATAACCACTAACCGACTGTTCTGCTATGTGCGTGTGAAGATAAATGGCTTAATGTGATTGTGCTAGAATGAAAAGGGCAAAACAAGACAAATACTCGAAGTAGGCTATGATAGGACCTGTAACTAGTTTACGTAAAATAGGATTGTCTAGCGTCGTCGACGTAGTTATGGAGCATGAATCAAACCATCGATTTTCTGACAAAAACACAACCCAGCTATATATTAGTCGATCCGAGTCATAACCATGTTTAGAAAAACATCATACTTAGCATTTGCTTGAGGACAAGCAAAGTTTAAGTATTGGGGAGTTTGATGACACACAAATATGTGATATTTCTGGCTTGATATACACCAAATATTTCTCATACTTTAGTTTGAATTAAATTATTTTATAAGTATTATGTAGGTATTTTTCTATTTTTGCAGATATGCACTGAGCCGAACACTTTTAAAGAAATGAAGAAAAAAGGGTGCAAAAAGTAGTAAAAGAACCTAAGGAGAAGAAACCAGCCCAAAAGCCCATTACACATGTAAGCACGTGGCCCACAAGAAACCAAGCCCTGACGACCGTCAAGGGGACGTGATGAACGTCACGCTCCATGAAGACCAAGTGACGATAGTCACTTGCGTGTGACGAACGTCACAGCCTATCACCCCACTTTCTCCTCATCCAACGGACAGAAACACGTTCAAGGGTTAATCCAACGAGTTCCTACATTCTCTCACCCACTCAGTCAAGAGAGTAACGAACGTGACAATTAAATGGCCTATTATTTCTCAAGGAAGAAAAGTGAACTGTTCCTACATTTTCGAGAGCAACGAATCAAGCAAGCACTATAAATAGAGCCTGAGCCCATAATAGAAAGGGTTCTTCTTTTTGGCGAGAAAGTTTAGAGATTTTATTAAGCAGATATTATTTTCAGCAGAATATTATTTTCCGCATTATTTCTTTTCAGCATTATTTTCTTTTCCCAGTTATTTCTTTCCAGCACTATTCTTTCAGCAATATTTTCTTCTGTACGGTTAAATATATTCTCCGATCAAAGCAAAGACTACAATTTGTGCAGGAGTGCTTCTGTCTTCAGAGTTATTACCAGGTTTATGTTTACAAATTCTTATTGCTTATTAATTAATATAATTATGTTTATTTGTGTTTGTCCTTTAAATTATTCTGCGATTTGGTTTAATATTATGTCAAGCTAAGAAATCTTATATCGGTATGTAAAGTCAATCAACCGAGGGAACGAGTAACTTAGTCGGGACTATTTTTACTATGAAACTTTCTTTTCTGGCCTAAGTTACTATTTTTCAAATCATTAAATTGTTTTGTTACGGAAGTAAAAAACAAATAGAGGTTAGGGTCAACAAAGCGGAAGTTTGAGATCTTTTAACTGGACAGTAGTAATTAGGCATTGGCTTAAAATACAGCGGAAGCACTTTAAAGTTAATTAAGATTTTGTTTAGTTTCCAAAACGTGTTTTTAACTCCTGCGGGATGGCGGAAGCGTACGTTAGGACTTAACTGCATAGCCTAGATCAACAAAACGACAGTGTGAGACGAGGGTTTTTAAACTAGATAGGTTTTACTGAAAACTGTTTTGAAAATATAAAGACGCCCAACAGGTCGCTAGTTCCCGAGGTAAGACTGTTGCATACTGGTAATTAAGCTCATTGATTATTAAAATACAACTTAATTTAGCGATTAGTTTCCCCTACAACCCAAATCAAATATTCATTAGCTTTAGATTTACATAGTAACAATAGAAAACGGTAGATTGATTCATCAGTCTCTGTGGTTCGATATCTTTTAAAACTACTCGACAAGACTGTGCACTTGCAGTCCGAATCATTGGATACATAAGTACAAATCCCACGATCAGCACCTTGTCGGGACCTTTTTTCAATCACCTAATTGAGAGTTCCTCAGTTGGATTTACTAAATTGATCATGACTGGTGAGCGGGTCGAAGCCGGTATAAAAAGCGGCAAAATTCAAAGAGATTCAACCTCGAGCATGATGAAGAAGCCTTTTGTTGGAAAGAAAGAGGTCAGTGTTGCATATGACTATAGGAATCAAAACAAAACTGACCATATCCCGGCGGTAGGGGCTGTCATGATTTCTAATCCTGTGCCAAATCAGCAGCGAAATTATCAGCGCAAACCAAAAGCGCCCATGAGACGATTTACTGGGATCAACATGACCATGTCTCAAATTTTTCCACACCTTCTGAAGACCAATCTGACAACTTTAAAAGAAGCTCCCAAGAACCCCAATACTGCTTCTCCTTGCTATGACCCGAACGCTCGATGTGCCTATCATTCTGAAAGCCTAGGGCATGATACAAATGATTGTTGGGCCTTAAAGAATAAGGTGCAAGACCTTATCGATGCGAAAGAGATTAAGTTTGATCTCCCAGAAACGCCCAATGTAATAACGGCGCCTATGCCCAAACATGGCCAAGGTATCAACGCCATTGATGATGATCGTTTTGTCTCCTCCGTGAATGACTTAATTACTCCTTTGTTGACCATTAAACAGAATCTACTACAAGCCGGTCTGTTCCCGGGCTGCGATGAAAATTGTCACTTGTGCAAGTCTCTACCGAACGGTTGTTTGTTACTAAAGATAGGCGTCCAGTGCCTGATGACTAGTAAAGAAATCCTATTTGAAAAGCTTCCTCCTACCAGAAGTTCTTATCAAGATGTTTCGATAATCACCATTTCCAACAATCCTCCCAAGGTCTCCACCAAAAGACCCGTCAGGATTACATTTGTTCCAAGATCTGCACCTTTAATCATCACTATGCCAAGACCAATATCATACTCTTCGGATAAAGTTGTTCCCTGGAGTTATGGGGCTGACGTTTATTACTATGGCGTCAAGCAAGATTAGTTGGCTGTCAAAGACGAAATTGCAAGAGATATTGATCCCGATATCGGTAATATCACTAGGACCAGTAAAATAACAAGATGTGGAAGAGTCTTCTCACCTGAGATTTCTCCAAAGACCATTTCTACTCCTTTGATCATTCCTACTGCCATTCCTACCGACGCTCCCAGTGATACTCCTACTGTTATCCCTGCTACCGATACAATGGGAAAAGAGGCTTTGAATGAGCCTGCCCAAGCAAGAGAGCGTCCCAAGATCATCCTTGAAGATTCTAGATAGGAGATAGAAGAAATACTAAAGATAATCAAGAAAAGTGACTACAACATTGTAGTACAGTTGGGGCAGACCCCCTCGAAGTTATCATTTTTGTCCTTACTTTTGTGTTCTGAGGCCCACGCCAAAGCCTTGGTAAAGTTTCTTAAGACCGCCCACGTGCCCTAAGAGACCCCCATCGACCAATTTGAAAACTGTGTGGCCAGTCTAACTGCTGATAACGGATTGGGCTTTTCCGACACTGATTTAACCTCTAAGGGAAGGAAGCACAATGATGACTTGCATATTTCCATTGAATGCAGGGGTACCACACTTTCCCATGTTTTGGTGGATACCAGCTCATCATTGAATGTCTTGCCCAAAAATGCTCTCGACCGAATGGATTGCAAGGGGCTCATCTTGAAACCTAGCAACATCATAGTAAGGGCCTTTGATGGTTCCAAGAGGACAGTGCATGGAGAAGTTAGTATCCCCATAAAAATTGGAACTCAGACTTTTGACTCAACCTTCTATGTGATGGACATCCGCCCTTCATACTCTTGTCTATTGGGTCGACCCTGGATCCATGGTGCCGGTGCCGTCACTTCAACCTTGCACCAAATTCTAAAATACCCGATCAAAGGAAAGATTGTCACAGTTCATGGAGAGGAGGAGTACATGGTTAGTCATTTGAACTCTTTCAGGTATGTTGAAATGGATGGTGAATTCATCGAGACTCCCTATCAGAACTTTGAGGAGGTTCCATCAACGATCGCGGCAACCAAGTCTACTCCAAAGGTTCCGAAGATTACCAGACCTCCACTGAAGATGGCCTCTTTGAAAGATGCTCGAGCGATAGTTGAAGAAGCCGGGTGTACCATCTGGGGACAGCTTCCGGATATTCCCTACAAGTCCGACAAATTTCGGTTGGGGTTCACTTCAGAGGCCCAAAGAGCTGTTCGACGTTCTCGCACTGGGGGACCACCTCTGCATATCAGCAATCAGGGAGTCAATGCAATAGAAGAGAGTGATGGCAGCTGTGATATGGACGAATGGATTTTCCGAACCATCGGCGGAGGGCTCAACAATTGGGAGGCCAAAGATTTCATTCCTATTACTTTTATTCAAGAGTAATTTTCTTTTAATGTTTTCAGGCTTGTAATATTTAAACAATTCAGACTTGTAAAACCTTGTGTCTTACCCGAGGCATAACGGTCCATTTGTGAGGGTTGTCACTTCATTCTCATATGTCATTAATGAATCATGGACATTTTTGCATCAAATTTTGTGTTGTCTTTCTTTCTTACATTTTATTTCTTTCAAAGGTAGCTATGCTCTTACACACAGTCACATATTAAAATGCAGATCTACATCCACTCAGGATCCCATGGGTAACGGTTCTGCTATGGCCAATTATGACTTTGAAAATCCCATCTATCAAGCCGACAACGAAAGTGAGGAAGATTGTGAGGTGCCATGGGAGTTGGCCAGGTTGTTGCAACAGGAAGAAAGGACCATTCAGCTGCACGAAGAGCCAGTTGAAACAGTTAACTTAGGTACTGAGGAGGACAAAAAGGAGGTCAAGATGGGTGCCAATTTGGAACCCAGTGTCAAGGAGCGCCTGATTCAGTTATTACACGATTATGTTGAAGTCTTTGCCTGGTCATACGAAGACATGTCGAGACTTGATACAGACATTGTGGTACATCGTCTGCATACAAGAGAAAATTGCCCTCCAGTAAAGCAAAAGGTTCGCCGCATGAGGCCTGATATGTCAGAAAAGATTAAAGCAGAAGTCATGAAGCAGTTCAATGATGGATTTTTGGTTGTCACCTCTTATCCCCAATGGGTGGCCAAAGTTTTTCCTATTCCCAAGAAAGATGGTAAAGTGTGAATATGTGTAGACTACAGAGATTTGAATATGGCAAGCCCCAAAGATGATTTCCCACTTCCCCATATCGACATTCTAGTTGACAATACGGCACAACATAAAGTGTTTTCCTTCATGGACGGTTTCTCAGGCTACAACCAAATCAAAATGGCGCCTGAGGATATGGAGAAAACAACCTTTGTCACACAGTGGGGCACATTCTGCTATAAGGTCATGCCATTCGGACTGAAGAATGCAGGGGCAACTTATCAACGCGCCATGGTAGCTCTATTTCATGACATGATACATCATGAGATAGAGGTCTACGTAGACGATATGATAGATAGGTCGCAAAGGGAAGAAAAGCATCTTGAACACTTACAGAAGCTGTTTGAGAGGCTGAAGAAATATAAGTTGAGGCTGAATCCAAACAAATGCATGTTCGACGTACGGTCTGGTGAACTTCTAGGTTTTATCGTCAGCAACAAAGGTATCGAAGTTGATCCTGCCAAGGTTAAAGCAATACAAGAGATGCCTTCTCCTCGTAATGATAAGGAAGTCAGAGGATTCTTGGAACGTTTGAATTACATCGCCAAGTTCATTTCTCACCTGACAGCTACTTGTGAGCCAATCTTCAAGCTCTTGAAGAAAGATCAAGTAGTCAAATGGAATGACAAATGCCAAGTTGCTTTTGACTAAATCAAAGAATACTTACAAGATCCTCATGTGTTATTTCCACCTGTCGAGGGAAGGCCTTTAATCCTGTATTTGACTGTTTTAGAAATCTCAATGGGGTGTGTGTTGGGGAAGCATGACGAGTCTGGCCGAAAAGAGCATGCTATTTATTACCTGAGCAAAAAGTTTACCAACTGTGAAACAAGATATTCACTGCTCGAGAAAACTTGCTGCGCTCTGGCATGGGCTTCTCGCCGGCTGAGATAGTACAGGCTAACCCATACTACTTTGTTGATAGCTAAAATGGATCCATTAAAATATATCTTTGAGAAGCCCGCTCTTTTTGGGAGGGTAGCAAGATGGCAGATGATCCTGACAGAGTATGACATACAGTATACTGCCCAGAAAGCTATAAAGGGTGGTGTATTAGCTGATCACCTTGCTCACCAAGCTGTGGAAGACTATCAGTCCATGAAGTTTGAATTTCCGGATGAAGACATCATGATATTAGACAATTGTGAAGAACTCGGGCCATATGACGGACCGGAACAAGGATCCCGATGGACCCTATTCTTTGATGGAGCATCCAACGCACTTGACAATGGTATCAGTTTTGTACGCATATCTCCGGAAGAATGTCATACTCCCTTTACTTCCAGACTTTGCTTCAACTGTACAAACAACATGGCAGAATACAAAGCATGCATCTTCGGTCTCAAAGCTGCTATAGACTTGGGGATCAGATCCTTGGATGTATTTGGAGATTCAACTTTGGTCATCAGTCAGATCAAAGGGGAATGGGAAACCAAATACCCCAACCTTATCCCTTACAAAGAACATGTCTTGACGTTGCTACCGCATTTTGAGAAGATTAACTTCGAGCATTTCCCGCGAGAAGAAAATCAGCTAGCAGACGCACTAGCCATAATGTCATCTATGTTTAAACTTAATTGGGATAACAAGGCTCCTCAAATCACCATTGAGCGGATGAATGAACCAGCCTACTGTCATGAGATCGGTACTGAAGAAGTAGTGGATCGACCTTGGTTCCATGAAGGTAAAAGGTATCTCGAGTCTCAAGAATACCCAGAAGGAGCTTCAGTGAATGACAAGAAGTTCCTAAGAAGATTCTCAGCTAAATTCTTCCTTAGTAACGACATTTTGTACAAACGAAGTCATGACTCTGTATTACTTCGGTGCGTAGACAAGGTTGAAGCTGAAAGGATCATGGTTTAATTGCACGAAGGCACTTTTGGTACCCATTCCAGCGGGCATACGATGGCAAAGAAAATCCTACGGGAAGGCTATTATTGGTCTACCATGGAGGCAGATTGCTATCAACACTCTCGGACTTGCCATAAGTGTCAGACTTATGTGGATAAAGTGCACGTACCTTCGGTTCCTCTAAACGTCTTGACGGCTCCTTGGCCCTTTGCTATGTGGGGAATCGATATAATTAGGGAAGTCAAGCCAACAGCCTCCAATGGACACCGCTTCATCTTAGTGGCCATCGACTATTTTACAAAGTGGGTTGAGGCAACTTCCTTTGCTTCCGTTACTAAGAATGTGGTCGCCCAGTTCATCAAATAGAACCTCATATGTCGGTACGGTATCCCAGAGAGAATCCTCACTGATAATGGTATGAATCTAAACAACACTTTGATCACCGCCTTGTGCGATCAATTCAAGATCCAGCATCATAATTCTTCCCCTTACTGGCCAAAAATGAATGGTGTTGTCGAAGCTGCAAATAAAAACATTAAAAAGATCATATAGAAAATGACAGTCACATACAAAGACTGGCATGAGATGCTACCGTTTGCTCTCCACGGGTATCGTACCACAGCTTTCACATCAACTGGGAAAACACCCTATTCTCTGGTATATGGCATGGAGGCTGTCTTACCTATTGAGATCCAGATCCCCTCTTTGAGGATCATGAAGGATGCTGGTTTGAATGAAGAAGATTGGATCTAGATTCAATTTGACCAATTAAACTTGATTGATGAGAAGAGGCTTACAACTATCTGTCATGGTCAGATGTACCAAAAACGCATGATCAAAGCTTTTAACAAAAAGGTCAAACGTCAGGTATATCGGGTCGGTGACTTGGTAATCAAGCATATCATTTTTCCACAAGGTGATCCCAGGGGAAAATGGACTCCTACATATGAAGAACCGTTTGTGATCAAAAGCATATTCTCTGGTGGGGAAATGATCTTGACCACTATGGATGGCGACGACCTTCCTCATCCTGTCAATACAGACATAGTTAAAAGATACTACGCATGAAGAAGGACCCGCTAGGTTGACTGACCTAGGCAAAAATTAGGGCATCCCGGCGAACCAAAAGGGTTCGGGAAAAAGTAAGGGATGAAAATTAAAAAAATCTGTACACCCGGCAAGCCAAAAACCTGAAAGGGAGGTTTGGGAAAAAAAGGGTATCACGGTGGATCGAAAACCCGAAAGGGCGGTCCGGGCAAAAGTTAGGGAATTAAAGCGTATGACTATGTCCCGTTGGATCATCTCGCAGACAATCTTCAGCATCGACCAATCAACTCAAATGGTTCTAATCAATCCATTCAACTTCGCCGAGGCGACAAGTGGATAAGGCATTCAGAGACATGAAGAATATAGAAGAATGGGAACCGCATGGGATTATTGCACATAGCTATCTTTTCTTTGTATCAATTTTCATTTTTTACGATGACATTCTTACTAGAGTGCTCGTCTCATTGTACAGAAAATACTTATTCAAGTTAATACAAAGATATCCCCTTTGGAAGTGCAAAACCATCTGCTTTTCCTTATTTCTGTGTTTTGTTTACAAAAACGTCCATTGATTTATTTTTGAACATATGCATTTAAACGTGATTACTATTACAAATAAACAGAAAACGGAAAGACAATTACTAATGACTTTAAGAAATAGGATAATATCTATAATCCATTCCATAAGATCCCCACATGTACCTTCTCCAGCAGGAACGAAAGAAAATACATCCTACTACAGAATCGCTGACGTATCCCCAATTTGCAGCCTGTTGGTATCAAGCGTTCTCATACCCCTGATAGAGCAAAACTTCCAACTACCGCTCCAGAGGTTCTCCAGTAAGTTGCCCAACTTCTCAAGTTTCCCCAGCAGGATTTCACGAAGTCTACAGGCAACGTCCGATGTTTCCCTTCTACAACATAGTTTACTTCTCTAATGATTGGAAACTCACTCATCAACGCTTCAAGAGGAATTTATTTTCCACGCTTCCAACAACACTACGTCACGAACAATCTTTAAGTCCATACATTTGCATTCATACGTCATAACATTAAGAACATACAGTGCAATCTCATTGATTTTGAGAAACGACATCATACCATGCATTACATACATCATAGCATTGCATACAATTAACTCTTCACCTTTTACAGGAAAGAATCAATCGACAGGAAATTATCATCAACAAAGTTCCAACAGACAAATATTTTCAACAAGAAAAGATTGGTCGACCATCTACATAACAAAATATTTCTTCCAGGTTTCTTGCTGGTTCAGATAAATCTCTCAACAGTTTATTCTGATTTGTTTCTAGATTCTTACTGGTTCAGATAAATCTCTCATTGGTTTATTCTGATTCGTATCCAGATTCTTACTGGTTCAGATAAATCTCTCAACGGTTTATTCTGATTCGTTTCCAGATTCTTACTTGTTCAGATAAATCTCTCAACGGTTTATTCTGATTCATTTCCAGATTCTTACTGGTTCAGATAAATCTCTCAATGGTTTCTTCTGATTCGTTTCCAGATTTTCACTGGTTCAGATAAATCTCTCAACGGTTTATTCTGATTCATTTCCAGATTTTCACTGGTTCAGATAAATCTCTCAACAATTTATTCTGATTCATTTCTAGATTTTCACTGGTTCAAATAAATCTCTCAACGGTTTATTCTGATTCGTTTCCAGATTTTTACTGGTTCAGATAAATCTCTCAATGGTTTATTCTGATTCGTATCCAGATTCTTACTGGTTCAGATAAATCTCTCAACGGTTTATTCTGGTTCGTTTCCATATTTTCATTGGTTCAGATAAATCTCTCAACGGTTTATTCTGATTCGTTTCCATATTTTCACTGTATCAGATAAATCTCTCAACGGTTTATTCTGATTCATTTCCAGATTTTCACTGGTTCAGATAAATCTCTCAACGGTTTATTCTGATTCATTTCTAGATTTTCACTGGTTCAAATAAATCTCTCAACGCTTTATTCTATTTCGTTTCCAGATTTTCACTGGTTCAAATAAATCTCTCAACAGTTTATTCTGATTCATTTCCAGATTTTCACTGGTTCAGATAAATCTCTCAATGGTTTATTCTGATTCGTTTCCAAATTCTTACCATTTCAGATAAATCTCTCAATGATTTATTCTGATTCGTTTCCAGATTCTTACCGTTTCAGATAAATCTCTTAACGGTTTATTTTGATTTGTTTTCTATTAAAATCGAGTTCATACTTTCTGTCAACAATCATCTTTGGATGGCACCTATAAGCCCATCTCTGACAACTCTCCATCATTTCTCCAAATGGCATCTTTAAGCCCATTCCATATACAATCAACTAGCGCATCATCAAGTGCAAATTTATGGGCACTCTAGTGTTCAATCATCTTCTGCTTTCAAACCACGAACGACAAACACGTCGATCTCATTTTTCAAGTTTAAGAAGATTGAACAGGGGCAGCTGTTGTACCCCAAAATTTGACCTCCCATTTTTTACTCAAGATGTTATCCCAGGGTTTCTCAAACATTCAATTTGACTCAAAGTTGATCAAGTAGATTCTCTTCCTAGGAAACCAGTCAGCAATTAGGGTTTTGCACTTCTCAAAGGAATTTGAGTCATCAAGGTTTCAAATAAATCACTATGTCTCCTCAAAGTCTGTTAAGTCAATTTTCAAACCTCACATTGCAAGTTTTCCCAATCCATGGTCCAGATAATTGAAAAGGCATTTGTGTGATTCTTATTTGTTCTTAACTATAATCTTCTGAGGATTGATGTTTTTTTTGAGAGCATAATCTGTTTGAATAAGGTGCAAAGTCTAAAACTATCATTTTAAGAAATCGTGATTAAGGGTTCAATTAATCATTTGGGTTTGAGCTTTTAAACATTTATTTTGTTTAAGAGTGCAAGATACATGATTTATCCTATCATATTATGTTTACTTGAAATGCAAGTTATCAAGCCAGGATGCTTATTCAAAACATTCAAATCAAGAATTGCAAAATTAAAATTAAAATAAAACTCAAAAGTTTTGTACAACAAATATTCATTATTACTCAAGCTTTGTGTTCATTACAGTTTTGTGGGTCATTCACAAATGATTACAAGTGATTACAAATAGATTACAAGTAAAATATACAGTTTAAATCTACAAGGGAAAATTTGCTTCTTCTTCAAGACTCTTTGCTTTATCCTCAAGAAATCCCCATTGCTAGCCATTGTCTTTCTTGCCATTTGTTTGTACATGTGACAAAAGAAAAGAGAATATTAGCAAAAACCAATATTGAAAAGTCCAAGCAAATTTGATTTTCATCACTAGGGTTTGCTTTTAGGAATCAGAATTTTGTTTGTCCATTTCTCCCTATTTCTGCAAATCTCAAAACCTAGGTTTTGGTTCACAAAAAAGGGGAAAAGAAATAAATATACAAATTAGACAGGCAAGGCAACAAGTTCAAACAGCAACAAAAGCAATAGGCTGCAAACAACAACAGTCAAATGCACAAGTCAAACGATACCAACAGCCAAACTGCATCACAAAAAAGGGCAGTGCTTTGCAAAGCAATTATAGCAGCACAAGATGCAAGGCAATAGGCTGCAAATAGCAGACAGCAAGCTGTCCAAATCAAAAATCAAACCTGCAACAAACCCATAACAAGTGCTACAAACCAGTATGTAATAAACAAAGGCAGCAACACAAAGCTACAACAGAACAAAACAAGAAATCTGCAAGCGACAAGCCAAAGGCATCAAATGTTGTAAGATAAGTCAACATCATCACTTTCCTAAGAAAATAAGCAAACCCTTCAGAAAATGCATCAAAAGAAAAAATGCTTTATCTCACAAAGAGAGGAAAGAGGAAAGATATCACCTAGCCAGCAAATGCCAAGACAAACAGGTTTCTATAAGAAACAGTCCAAGAAGACCTGCTCAAAAAGCCTCCCTATGCTTCCCATAGCAGTCCCAAAATTTGGCCAAGTTCTTCACAAATGCATGTCAACATAAACCATAACAACTAGTCTGCAATACAGTCCAAAAACTGCGCAGACTTTCACCAAAATGGAAACAATCCAAGCGACACTCAAAAGCCAAAAACTAGAAAAGCCAAAACTGTCGAAATTCAAAGTTTTTTCCCTCCTATTTTTTCACCCTAACCAGATAACAAGGTTTACTGTTTTATAAAGGAAGAGAACCACCAGTTATCAAAAAGGGGGAAAAGAGATACAGAACTAGCAAAATAGAAAAACCACAAAAAAACTCAGAACCAAAAATTTCAAGAAATCCCTTTGTCTCAAACCTACTGAAGCATCGTAGAACAAAAGCCATCACTGTAAAAAACCAGTAGCCAACATAGCCAACTGAAACATCACAAAAAACCAGAACATAACTAGCAAAATAGTAAAACCACAAAAAACTCAGAACCAAAAAGTTCAAGAAATCCCCTTTGTCTCAAACCTACTGAAGCATCATAGAACAAAAGCCATCACTGTAAAAAACCAACAACCATCCAACCATCATCAAAAACCAGCAAATAACAAAAAAACATAGAACCAAAGTCCACCATCCAAACCTTGTCATCAAACATCATTATTCAAAATCCAGCAAATCAGTAGAAAATAAACAACAAAAACCCTAATCTGATAACCAGGATAACACAAGCTCAGAAGAAGAAAGAAGTCACTCACAAACACAGAGTCAAAGCCATCTTACCGAAAAGAACGTTAGGAGGTTAGTAAGGTTACAGATCCGGACCTCACCAACGATCTCTTTCTTCTCTTTCCTTACTCTCATTGAATATATTGTTGCATGCATTGCTACCTTCGCCGATCTCACTAAACGAAAAATTAGGGTTTCATGTTCCCCCTTTCTAGTTTAGGGTCACCAAATGAAAATCTGCAGAAATTAGTCATGAATTAGTAACCAGTAGAAAGAGACGATCAGAAAGATGTAAGAAAAACAAGGTTTTAAGACACGTCACCACCGTAAGGCGATTTATGGTGCGGCCAAAGGGTATTCTCTGGTGAAGGCTCATGGTAAGAGATAAGAGAGAGGGTAGAGCGTTCAAGAGAGAGAAAAACAATGAGTTATGAGGCCTGGCTTAGGCATAGTTGAGTTTTTGTGTTGTTTGATAACAACACTTTGGCCCAATCCGGTGGTGACACTTGTCACCACCTCTTTAGTTACCCTGGTTAATTCCCCACTTGCATCCCCATGCTAATCTGATGCGCCCTTATCATCCATCCATCTGATCATTCATCACAACCCTTTCTACGCATCTTAGATGCATGTCCATGGTACACCTCCATGGGGTTCCTACACTGGATTAGCCAGAAACATTTGGGCTTTTTAATTTCTACACCCCCCTGTTTTGCTCTATTTGCAGGCCCATTTCTATTTTCCACCTTTATATTTTTTTGTTGTTAATTTCTTTTTCATTATTTGATTTTTATCTCTTCAGCATATATTTAAAAAATGTAAATATGTTAACATTTGTTTTAAATAATTATTAACTTTAAAATAATTTTTGTTTGACATTATTAATTAAGTCCTTAATTAATTTTATCAAATGGAAAGTGTTTTAACCTAAATAATTATTTAACGGTTTAGACTTGTATTGTGTGATTTAAATATTTATTTCTTACTGTCACCCCCATTCATTAATTTGTACCCCCATTCCCGAAGCTCTGTAATAACGTAGAATTTCAATTTCCGCATTTTTATTGTTTTACTCATTACTGTATAGTAATTAGGCATGTATGGCAAGATCAAAAAAATCAATCGTTAGTTAACCTAATTTCAAAGATCGAATTAACTTGAATCAAACACACTTTTCACATGCGCACCTCTAGGGTAACCTCGCTCGTTGCCTCGGAAATAAGGTCATGTCCCTCGAGTATGGGACGTTTTAGAAAATGACCCTTCGATAAAAAAGATTGTAGTCCCTCGATGACCCTCGACGTTGCCTTCGATAAAACGATATCGTCCCTTACAAAAATTGCTAAAGTGTCACATAAGTTGCTTTCGATGATTGTAAAATTAACCCGCGCCTGTCCCTTTACATCCAACGATGGGGCTTCTTACCAAATCAATGGTAAGATAGCAACATCTAAAGGAGGAATAAAATAACCTTGAGACCGTTCGAGTAGGTAGATTCGCTCCTAGTTACTCGCTTGCTCATGACAAAAACATTTTACACCAACACTTTCATCTCAAAACATTTTCAAAATACAAAACCTTTTGTATACGTTCTTATAGAGATGAGAACCATTGCAAAACATCTTTTCAAAACACTTTCTAAAACACATTCCACAAACATATATTTGAACCATCTTTTGAAACAAAACTTTGTACGCGTTCTTATAGAAACGAGAACCATTACAAAGAGATTTTTCAAAACACTTTCAAAGCCCACATCACAAACACACTGTCAAAACAAAAAGTAAGTGATCTAAACGAGTAACTAAGAGCCCATGGAAAACCATGGATGAAAAGGGTGCTAATACCTTCCCTTTTCATAATCTACCCCCCGAACCCGAGAAATAATCTCGAAAGGTCTTTCCTGTCCTTTTTTACCTTTCCTTTTGGATAAAAGAAAATTCGGTGGCGACTCTTACTATCTGCACAAATGCGATCGAAACACAAAACACCAAGTCAGTTCTCCCACCGTATCACAATGGCAATATGAGATCTAAGGCCCTAGCTTCTAATGTAACACGTTAGAACACACACAAACATCATTAATAACATGAATATATGCTTAGCATGGATATAAATGGCATGTATTGAGAGTTTGAGATCAAGGAAAAATTACCAAACGGAGAGAGATCGTGAGAGATTTCTGGCGTGTGTTAGGCTTGCCTTAGGATTGAGAATGGTTCTTGGAACCTTCAGGAAGTGGATGGAACACTTGGTTTGGATGGAGAAGGCCTAGATTTCTTGATATGAATTTCAACCTTTCTTTGAATTTTTGAGAATTTTCTAGGGCTTCTTGGAGGCAGGCTGCGTGTGTCCCTTGTATCAGAGATTAATAGGTTTATATAGAAAAAGGGTTTAGGTTAACAATTGTGCATCATATCTTTGTACATTATGATGGAGAGATTTGATTTGATTTTTGCATGAAACTTGCTATTTTTGATCCAATCATGTGCCAATCTATTTTATGCGTTTTTTCCAGCTTGCAATGAGTTGTTTGGGCCTCCAACTTGATGGAAACCAAAAGCTTACATGTCCTTGTAGATCTATTTCACATCAATAAGTTTCTTATTGGTTATTTCGACAAGCTCCCAAGTTTTGTTCTTTTCGATGGCTCTAAGTTCTTCTTTCACGGCTTCACACCAATTCGAATTGCTCAAGGCTTCACCATCATGGCTTCTTCGGTTAAGTCACTATCTGCATCGATTGCTTGATCTGGAAACCTCTCATATCCAATCAGCCTAGTCAAACTCAGTTCTTGTTCTTGTGGATCTTCTTTCCTTCTGCACAGGTGGTTCTTCTATTCGACTAGTCGAAGTATCACCTTGTTCATTTTTACTTGTCGAAGCTTCATTTTGTTCATCTTCTTTGAAAAAATTTGCACAAGTGGTTCTTCAATTCGACCAGTCGAAGTATCAACTTGTTCATTTTGACTTATCGAGGCTTCATTCTGTTCATCCTCTTCGAACAAAGTTGCACAGGTGGTTCTTCAATTCGACCAGTCGAAGTATCAACTTGTTCATTTTGACTTATCAAGGCTTCATTTTGTTCATCTCCTTCGAATATAGTTGCATGGGTGGTTCTTCGATTCGACCATTCGAAGAATCAACTTGTTCATTTTGACTTGCCGAAGCTTCATTCTGTTCATCCCTTCAGACACAGTTGTATTGTGTCTGATTCTTGTCGAACTGAACTTCGACTCCAATCCCACCTTTTGCTTTCGTCTTCAAGCACATCTCTATTGATCACTAGTTTATCTTCAGTCAGTGAATACAACTTGTATGCACCAGTCGAAGGATAACCTATGAGCACCATGACTTCACATCGACCATCCAACTTCTTTCTCAATTGTTCAGGTACATGTCTGAAATACATTGATCCAAAAAAAACTCTAAGATGACTTACATTTGGCTTCGACCTTGTCTAAGCCTTATGCAGTGTCTTTTCAACCATCATCTTCGTTGAGCATATATTCAGAATGTATATTGCTGTCGAAGCTGCTTCGACCCAAAATCTCTTAGGCATATTTTTAACTTTCAACTTACATCTCGTCAAGTTCAGTATACTTCTATTCTTTTTTTTCAGTTATGCCATTATGCTGAGGCGTATAGGGTGCAATAACCTCCTGTGATGTATGAGCTTGTACCTTCCAAATGATGCATTTCTGGAGCTTGAGGATAAAAGAGAAGTTGTAGGGCATGAAACTTGGCACGGACAAACTTTAAGACATATTAGGACCATGGAAAACATTTGAGACCTTTAGAGCTCACACATCTTGGTGAAAAGTGAAACTAGTTGAAAGGCCATTGCTTAGGAGGAGAATTTGTCTGATCAATTCTTGGTCAACCTTGAGCAATTGAGGACCTTAATGAGCATGCCTTGAATAAAATGGGAGGGAAAATTTTGGGGTGCGACAGCTGCCCCTGTTCAATCTTATTAAACTTGAAGATTTAGATTGGCTTGTCTGCCTTTCGTGATCTGAAGGTGGAAGATGATTGAACACTAGAGTGCCCAGAAATTTGCACTCGCATGAAGTAACGTCGTTGGTCGATGATATCAGGAATGGGCTTATAGATTCCATTTGGAGAAGATGACTGAGAGTTGTCGAAGATGGGCTTAAAGATGCCATCCAAAGTAGATGCTGACCTCATAAGAGGTCTCTTTGTGGGGATTCTTGTTCCTGTTGTCTAAGGAGGACTCCGCTGGGTAATGTTGATTTCTGTTCTTTTTCTTGAGGAAAACTCTGTTGGGAATAGGGGCTAGGAGCTTTAGTTGTCCATGGCTCTACTGAGGAGTTATCTCTGGACTAGAGAGATGAAAGTTAGTTATTTTCTGGTCAAAATCCAGGCTTCACCGTAACTTGCTTAGGGTAATAAAGTTGACTGTCATCTGGTCGTATTCCAGGCTTCTCAGCGACTTATTAGGGGAAATGAAATTAACTGTTATCTGGTCCGTTTCCAAGCTTTGCAGTAATTGAAGGGGTTGAATTGTTATTCGGTCGGGTCCAGGCTTTAGAAATTAAGTTGTTATATGGTCGGGTTTAGGCTTTAACTTGAACTTGAGGTATGATGTCATCTGGTCGGGTTTAGGCTTTGAAATAGTTGTAAATTATTATCTAGTCGGGTCCAGGTTTCAGTGTTTTGAAGAAATTAAGCTATTATCTGCTCGGGTCCAGGCTTCAACTTGAATTTGAGGTTAACTGTCACGTGGTCGTGTTCAGGCTTCATAATGTTTGATGAGCTATTACTTTAGATAGTTGCCACACCTTGTTTCAGGAATTAATATGGAACCTGCTTTTCCTGAGATAGTTTCCCTGTCTGGCTTCAAGAATTACTCTCTAACCTGGTCTAGTTAGTCGCCCCGTCTTGTTTCGGGAATTGATCCACAGTCAATTGTTCACAGATAGTTGCCATGTCTGGTTTCAGGAATTAATCTGGAACTTGCTTTTGTTGGTCGTTGAGATAGTTTCCCTGTCTGGTTTCAAGAATTAATCTTTAACCTGGTCTTGTAGATAGTCGCCCCGTCTTGTTTCGGGAATTGATCTACAGTGAGTTGTTCACAGATAGTCGCCCTGTCTGGTTTCAGGAATTAATCTGGAACTATTGAAAATTAATGATGAAATTTTTCTGCTTGCGAACTTTCTTGAAAAGGTAAAGAATTAGTTATATGCAATGTCATGATGCATGAAATGCATTGGGTAATGATGTTCTCAAAATAAATGAGACTGTGATGTATGCATTTGTACTGCATATGCTATGACATTTGTAAAATGATGTATGAATGCAATATGTGAATGTATCAGTTGTTCTATTGTAGTGTTATTGAACTAGGGAAAATAAATCCTTGATTATTGCTAAGGATGAAGCATGTAAGTCTTCAAATTTTGTTGAAGTTGAAATTGCTGGGAGATGGATTTCCGTGATTAGAGAAATAAACTCCATTGGGGAAAGAAAAACTCTGTAAACTGCTTGGGGATTTTTTATGAAGCCCTATTGGGAAACCCGAGAAGTTTGTGAACTAGGCTAGGGAATTCTTTAATATGCCGGGGAAATAATTGGAGATTCTTGCTCTTTCGGGGATATCAGAAACTTTGACATCATTAGGTTGTATACTAAGGATATGGTAGTGACTTTGTAGTAGGATGTATCTATCTCTGTATCTACTGGAGAAATTATCTGTGGGGATTTGCAGATGACCTTTTTTAGACACCGTCCCGTTTTTTAAAGTCATTAGTAACTGTCTTTCTATTTTTATGCGTTTATTTGTAAACGGTAATCACATTCAAATGCATATGTTCAAAAATAATTACTGGACGTTTTTGCAAACAAAACATAAAAACAAAAACAAATAGTTTTGCACTTTTAAAAAGATAGTTTTGTATTAATCTGAAGAATTCTGCCTATAAAAGGTGTTTTTGTACAAAGAGACAAACATTCTAGTAAGAGAATGTCGTCGTAAGAATGAAAACTATACAAAAATAGTATACAAATAAAAATAGCTATGTGAAATGATCCCACTGGGTTCCCATTTTGCTATTGTCTTTATAGCTTTGAGCTTCTCATCCGTTTGCTGCTTGTCCAAAGCTGACTGGATTGGTAGTACCATTTGAACTTGACACTTGTTACCGAAGTTTGTCTGTAAGGTGATCCGACGGGACATAGTTATACGCTTTTAACTTGTGCTTGTAGAGAATTATGTTACTGAGGAAAAACTTGGCAGAGAACCTTCTTAGGAACTTCTTATCGTTGACAGAAGCCCCCTCAGGATAATCTTGGTCTTTGAGATACATTTTCACCATGTAGAACCAAGGCTTTCCTTCTACTCCCTCAGCATCAATCTCATAACAGTATGCCGGTTCGTCCAATCTCTCAATAGTGATTTGAGGGGCTTCATTATCCCATCTGACTTTCAACATGGATGACATAGTAGCTAGCACATCCGCTAATTGATTTTCCTCTCGTGGAAAATGCTCAAAGGTGATTTCTTCAAAATATGGAATCAATGTCAACACATGCTCTTGATAAGGGATGAGATTAGGATGCTCCGTGTCCCACTCTCCTTTGATTTGACTGATTACCAGGGCTGAGTCTCCATATACGCTTAAGAATTTGATTCTCAAATCGATAGCAGCTTTGAGACCCATGATACATGCTTCATATTTAGCCATATTGTTGGTACAATTGAAACATAACCTGGAAGTGAAGGGTGTATGGCAGCCTCCGGGAGATATGATCACAACACTGATGCCACTGCCGAGTGCTTTAGAAGCTCTGTCAAAAACCATAGCCCATCGGGATCCTTTTTCAGGTCCTTCATCTGGTCCAGGTTTTTCACAATCAGTCACTAACATGATGTTCTCGTCTGGGAATTCAAAATTCATGGATTGGTAGTCGTGCACAGCTTGATGAGCCAAATGATCAGATAATATACTTCCCTTGATTGCTTTCTAGGTTGTGTACTGAATATAGTATTTGTTCATAACCATTTTCCATCTTGCTATTCTTCCGAAGAGAGCGGGCTTCTCAAATATGTATTTGAAAGGATCCATTTTAGATATCAACAAAGTAGTGTGAGTAAACATATATTGTCTTAGTCAGAAAGCAGCCCATGCCAAAGCGCATCAAGTTTTCTCGAGCAGTGAGTATCTTGTTTCCAGTCGGTAAACTTTTTGCTAAGGTAGTATATTGCATGCTCTTCTCGACCAGACTCGTCATGTTTCCCTTCAACCGACAACATCAAAATTGGAGTCTCTTAAAGATATTCCTTGATTTTGTCAAAGGCAGTCTGGAAGTCGTCATTCCACTTCACGACTTGATCTTTCTTCAATAATTTGAAGGTTGGCTCACAAGTAGCGGTTAGATGGGAAATGAATCTGGCAATGTAGTTTAGACGTCCCAAGAATCCCTTAACCTCCTTCTCAATGCGGGGAGTTGGCATTTCTTGTATAGCTTTAACTTTTGCAGGGTCTACTTCAATACCTTTACTGCTAACAGCGAAGCCTAAGAGCTTACCAGATCTTACTCCAAAGGTTCACTTATTCGGGTTCAGTCTCAGCTTGTACTTCTTCAGTCTTTCAAACAACTTTTGTAGGTGATCAAGGTTCTCTTCTTCAGTCTGAGACTTGGCTATCATATCATCGACATAGGCCTCTATCTCGTGATGGATCATGTCGTGAAACATAGCTACCATAGCACGCTGATAGGTTTCCCTGGAATTCTTCAATTCAAATGGCATGACTTTATAACAGAAAGGACCCCACTGTGTAACGAAGGTTGTTTTCTCCATGTCTTCAGGTGCCATTTTGATGTGATTATAACCATAGAAACCGTCCATGAAGGAGAATATATTATGTTATACGGTGTTGTCAACCACAACATCAATATGGGGAAGCGGGAAGTCATCCTTTGGTCTTGCCCTATTCAAGTCTCTGTAATCCACGTACATATGTACCTTACCGTCCTTCTTAGGTATCGGAACAATATTAGCAACCCATTATGGATAAGAGGTAACAGCTAAGAAACCGGTGTTGAATTGTTTCATAATTTCAGCTTTGATCTTTTTTGACATCTCTGGACGCATACGACGAACCATTTTGCTTCACTAGAGTACAATCTTCTTTCGTTGGCAGACAATGAACCATAATATCAATGTCTAGCCCTGGAATGTCTTTGTATGACCAGGAAAAGATCTCAACATAGTCTTGTAACATCTGTATTAACCGCTCTTTGACACTATGCTCCAAGTTGGTACCTATCCTGACTTCATTTTTATCCTTTTCAGTACCCAAGTTTACTGTCTCAACCGGCTCCTCATGAGGATGTATTGCTCTTTCCTCCTATTGCAACAGTCTAGCAAGTTCTCCTGGTAATTCGCAATCTTCCTCACCTTCGTCATTGGCTTGGTAGATCGGATTTTCAAAGTCATAATTGGCAATAGCAGAACTGTTATCAATGGGATCCAGAGTGGATGTGGATTTACAGTTTGATATGTGGGTGTGTGCAAGAGAGCATAACTATATAAAATAAAAGTTGAAAAGAAAGACAGAGAGCATAAAATTTGTATGCAAAACGTCCAATGATTTATTAATGACATATGAAGATGAAGCATTAACCCTCACAAATAGACCATTGTGCCTCGGGTAAAGCACAAGGCTTTAGAGTTTAAATTGTTCAATTATTACATATTCCAAAAACAAAAAGACAATTACTCTTGGATAAAAGTAATGGGAAAAAATTCTTGGCCTCCCAATTGTTGAGTCCACCGTTGATAGTTGGGAAGATCCATTTGTCCATGTCGCAGTCACTATCATTGTCCTCCAAAGTATTGATTCCATGGCTGCTGATGCGTAGCGGTGGTCCTCCGGCGCAAGCATGACGAACAACTCTTTGGGCTCCTGAAGTAAAACCCAAGCCAAACTTGTAAGATTTGTAGGGGATATCAGGGAGTTGGCCCCAAATGGTACACCCACCCTCTTCGACTACTGCTTTGGCATCCTTTAGAGAAGCCATATTCAATAGAGGTCTGGTAATCTTTGGGACATCGATAGCAGTCTTGGTTGCAACAATTGTTTGAGGAACCTGTTCAAAATTTTGGCAGGGTGTCTCAATGAACTCGCCGTCCATCTCAACATACCTGAAAGTGTTCAGGTGGCTCACCATATATTCTTCCTTGCCATGGACTATAACAATCTTTCTATTAACTGGGTACTTCATCATTTGATGCAGAATAGAAGTAACAACACGGGCCCCATGGATCCAAGGGCGGCCCAATAAACAGGAGTAAGACGGGTATATGTCCATTACGTAAAAGGTGGAGTCAAAGGTCTGAGAACCAACTTTAACATGAATGTCTACCTCTCCGTGCACCATTATTTTAGAACCATCAAAAGCTCTCGCCACAATTTTGTTGGGCTTCAGTGTGAGTTCTTCACAATCAAATCTGTCCAAATAATTCTTAGGTAAGACATTCAATGATGAACCTATATCCACCAGAACATGAGCTAGGGTAGTGCCCCTGCACTCAATAGAGACATGCATGGCATCATTATGCTTTCTTCCTTTAGAAGTTAAATCAACATCAGAGAAACCAAGTCTATTGTCAGTTGTAAAACTAGCAATGTAGTTCTCGAATTGGTCGGCATAAGTCTCTTGAGGCACATGAGCAGACTTCAGGAACTTTACCAAAGCCTTAGCATGGGCTTCAGAGTATAGCAGTAAGGCCAGCATTAAAATTTTTGATAGGGTCTTCCCCAATTGCTCCACGACATTGTAGTCACTTTTCTGTATGATTTTATGTATCTCCTCCATTTCTTTTTTAGAGGCCTCAGGAATGGTTTCTTTAGGTGCCACTGTCCGTGCAGGCTCAACTAGTACTTCTTTGCCTCGAGTCTCAACGGACTCAGTAGCAGGAATGATAGTAGGAGTAGCAATAGGAGTAATAACAGTAGTAGCAATAGGAGTAGTAGAGGGAGTGGCAACAGGAATAACCAAAGGAGTGGCAACAGTCTTCAGAGAAATTTCGGGCGAGAAAATCCTTCCGCTTCAGGTAATTTTACTGGTCCCAACAATGTTATCGATGTTAGGATCAGTCTCTTCAGTATCTTCATTCTTAATGGCCAGTAAGTCTTGCTTGACGCCATGGTAGTAAACGTCAACCCCATTTTTCCAAGGAACAACTTTATCGGAGAAATATGCTATCGGCATAGGAAAAGTGATAATTAAAGGAGCAACAACGGATGTAATCCTAACAGGTCTTTTGGAGGAGACCCTGGGAGGATTGTCAGAAATGGTAATTATTGATATATCTTCACACAAACTTCTTGTAGAGGGAGTCTTTTCAAACATAATTTCTTTTTTGTTCATCAAGAGTTGGACACCTATCTTCAACAACAAACAACCATTGGGTAGAGACGTACACAAGTGGCAACCTTCATCACATCCTGGAATTAAACTGGCTCGCAAGAGATTCTTTTTAACAATAGAAAGAGGAGTATCTAGTTCATCAATAGAAGAAACAAATAGGTTGTCATCCACAGTATTAACACCCTGGCCATGCTTGGGAATTGGTGTCGTTATCACATTGGGGTTTCCGGAGGGTCAAATTCAATCTCCTCTTCCTTAATGAGATCTTGCACTTTGTTTTTCAGAGCCCAACAATCGTTTGTATCATGCCCCAGACTGTCGGAATGGTAGGCACATCGAGCATTTGGATTATATCAGAGAGATGTAGTATTTGGATTTTTAGGAGCCTCCCTTAGAGTAACCATATAAGACTTTAACAGGTGTGGCAAAACCTGAGATAAGGACGTGTTAATTCGGGTGAACTGTCTTTTGGGTGTATCCTGTCTACGTTGATTGTTTTGTTGTTAATTTGATGCAGGGTTGGATATCATCATAACTCCTACTGTTGGACAGCGTTCAGTTTTGCTTTGATTCCTATGACTGTAGGCAACACTTACTTCCTTCTTCCCAGACAATGGTTTTTTCACTGTACTTGAAGATGCACCTCTCTTAATCTTACCGCTCTTGATACCAGCTTCTACTCATTCCCCAGTCAATATCAGCTAAGTAAACCCAGCTGAAGAGCTTCCAATCAAATGGTTGAAAAATGGACCAGACAAAGTACCCAAGAACATATCTACCAGCTCTCTATCAAACATAGGAGGCTGGACTCTTCCCACAAGATCTCTCCACTTCTGGGCATAATCTTTGAAACCATCGCTCGAACCCATAGAAATACTTTGAAGTTGTGTACAGGTTGGAGCGAGGTCAGCATTGTATTGGTACTGCCTATAGAAAGCAGCATCCAGATCCTCACAGTTGCGGATGTTGGTTCCCTCCAGTTGATAGAACCATTCCAATTGATTCCTTGATAAACTTTGCTGGAATAAATGCACCCACAAATTCCTATCAGCAGTGTGAGGTTAGATCTTCCTGACATAAGATCTCATATGAAGCTTAGGACATGAAACCCCATCATACTTAGCAAACACGGGAACCTTGAACTTCTATGGAATAACCACTCCAGAGACCAGCCCTAATTCTTCGAAATACAGACCAGGTACCCTATGAATTTCCATTTCATTGAGACGATCCTCCAGATGTTTGTATTTATCATCAGCGGGGGATATTGTTCCTCAGAGTATTCAGCTTTTTCTTCATCAGTCCCCGAGTTGTTGTCTTCTTCTTTTGACTTCAATTCCTGATTGTCTCCCTCGTTTGACGGAGTTGCGAAGTCTATAGTTCGCTTTACTGGTCCTCTGAGTCTCCTTCCTATATTTAGGACACCCACTGGTTTCTTTGTCTTCTTCTCTTGTCTTTGAGAATCAGAGCCTTCAGGTCTTCTTGTCCCTTAGCTAGAGCCAGGAACATCTGCTGGAATTGAGCATTTTGTGCTTGCAAATCCTTAACTGTTTGTTCAAGAGCCATTTCTTTTTGCTGAAATAAATAGCGAAAAGATAAGAAACCTGTCTTGAAATACCTGCTTATGTGATGATATGTATGATATGCTTATGTAATATTTTCAAGGACCTCGTAGGATTTAAACTCTTTTAATCAAAACAGAAGCAAAGACTTTTTTATTAGTAAGTTCAAATGAAATCAAATTTTACAAAGAAATAACAATTAAAACTTCTAAAACTTCTAGGTTTCCCATGGACGCTTTCTTTTGGTGCTGATGTAGGCATTAAGACTCTGCTCCTCGTGAATTTGTTTCGTCAGTTCTAACACTTTCTTCTCGTTGGCATAGAATTGGGTCTCAAAGGTGTCCCGTTCGTCCTTGAGCTGGATCCAAGACTTTTGTAATTCTTCGAAGTTTGTCGGAAAATCAAGATGAAAAATGACGCGAGACTCTTTCCCTTGAAAAATAGGTTCTGAAATCACTAGTAGGATAGCAGCATATGTCATCATAAGACTTTGAGCACGAGCTCGCACCCATTTGAGGTATGGCTCCAAAGGTATGGAGTTCTTGCACCCTAAAGTCTAACTATAAGTCTTCTTAACCATGCCCCAAGCGCGGATGAATCTATGGCGATAACCTTGCAGATCATTTGAATAGTCGAACACAATACCCTGGATGTGGATATCATGAGAACCATCCATTCTTCATTATTGACCAAGGAAGGTGTGAAATAAACCACCTATAGAGCAAAGGCGTAGAACACATAAGAGTTCCTCGTTTCTTCATAGTACGGGTGTGGAGTGAATGCAGAATATCCCCGAGCAATGTAGGCACTGGATTATGAGCAAGGAAGATGTTGATGGCACTGACATCTATAAACTGGTCTGAATTGAGGAACAGAACCAGACCATAGATCAAGAGAGCTAAGACATCTTCAAAGGTATGGTAGCTCACGGAGTCTAGGAATACTTGAGCTTTCTTCATTAGAAAATTTGTAAGGATGCCCTTAACTCCACTTCTTCTTTCCCAATTGGACTCAACGTCAGATGGCTTCAAATGAAAAGCTACGACAACATTTTCAGAAGCTGGATATTGTTCTAAACCGGTGAAAGGTACCTGCTCCAATATAGGCAAACCAAGTATCTTGGAAATATCTTCTAGCGTAGGCACCAACTGAAAGTCTGGAAATGTGAAGCAATGGTGCTTAGGATCGAAGAACTGGAATAGGATACTCATCAAACCTTCATCAAAACCGGTAGTAACTAAACTGGGCAAGTGACCATATATCTTGTTGAATGATGAGCTCTCAGGAACTTTTAAGACCATTTCCTTTAGTTTTGGAGGGATCTATACAAAATTAATTCGGACGGTTTTTCTATGAGCTGAATCCATGACCTATAAAACAGAGAATTGATAAATCTGCAGGCCCTTGAAATGGTTAGTATACATGCCATGTTATGATGTTTATGATGTTATGATTATGCTTTAAAATCACAGATATATCAAACACAAACAAGTCACACAAAGACCTTAGGTTTAAAGGCTTGCATGAGTTATAAAGGTAAGTACCCTCTTCGAAGTTTCAATTGTCTCAACCTGTCCTAATAATAGTAACTGGGTTCTAAGGAGTCTCATATCACTGACCTTTCTTTTAGGAATTTTTTTATCCCAAGCACCGAAGTATTGCGGATAAAATATCCCAAAAGTCCAATCTCAATGAGTGTAGTATCGAGTATCAACCAATCTTCGGTCGGAATCAAAGCCGAACATCTCACTACTTTCTAATGGCTTAGGATGAGTCAATTAAAGGTTCTAAAGGTCAGTTAGTACTAATGACACTATAAGGAAGCCTAATGCTATCCTTGACTGACTCAAGGAACATTAGTACAAGCCAGAGTATCAGGCTAACGTAGCTATCACTTTGTCCATACCGGTCTACACCGTACAACTTCCATGATTTATTGCTACTTACCTAAAAAGGTGCCCCAGATCCGGGTGTAGGATCTTTTAGTAACAACCCAAACAAAAACCTCAAAAGTAAAGCATACAAAACACACAATGTAAAGCAATTTAAAACGAACTAAACTCTAAGGTAACCCCACTTTTAATTCTTCATCCCCAGCAGAGTCGCCAGTTCTGTGATACGGTGGCAGAACCGACTGTTATACTGGTTTCGCATTTTTATTCGCAAATTTTGCGGTAAGCAAGAGTCACCACCGACTTTTCTTTTATCCAACAAAGGAAAGGGTGAAAAGAACAAAAAAAGACTTTCCGAGAGTTTTCTGAGTAAGGGGGATAGATTATGGAAAGGGAAGGTGTTAGCACCCTTTCCATCCGTAGTTTTCTATGAGCTCTTAGATGCTTAGCTCATTTTGAAATACCTTGTGCTTTGTGTGTTTTTAAAAGCATCTTTGTAAAGCGCCTTAGTACGACGAACTTTGTAATGTTTCTCGTAATAGTAGAGAACGTATACAAAGTGTTTGAAAATGATTTTGAAAGAGGTTTTGTGTAAGTATAAAAATTATTTGAGCATAGCATCTAGGAACTATCTACTTTTACTCGAAAGGGTTGTTCTTTTCCTCTTTTACTTTAGACAATGTTATCCTACTATTAGTGAGTAGGTAGCCCTTGTTGTTGGATATTTGAGGGACATTCGAAGGGACATTTATACAGTCATAAAGGCAACTAAGCAAGAAACTTTAGTAACTACCCTAGGGTTTTAAGATCATTTTTACTGGGGAAACATCGAGAGGGTCATTGAGGGACTCATGATCTTTAAACCGGAGGGTAACCACTAAAATCTCTCACATTTCTAGAGTTGTGACTGTTTTTACAAAGGCAACCAAAATGGGGTACCCTAGAGGTGTGCATGTGCAATTGTGTTCTATTCAGTTATTTATCTTTTCATTTAGGTTTGCTAGCATTTTGTTTTATTCTTGCCATACAATCCTAATTAGAAACATCTAAGCAGTCAATAATTTGCAGTAATTAAAAGTGCGGAAATGTAAATCCTAAACAATTACAAGACTTCGGGAGGGAATTATTACAAGTCCAAAAAACTTAAGGAAAAAAAGTCCTAATTAATTCTATTACATCCCAGTAAGCAGTTACAAAAATATGAAAATAAAAATGCGAAAGGTAAGAACGCGTGCGAATTGAAGATACGCCTAAAAATCCTAAGGTAAAAGAAAAATATCTTTTTGTTTGTTTTGATTTAATAAAATGGTTAAATTAAAGTTAGACTAATTAATAAATTGAAAGAGAAGAACATTATTAATTAAAAAATTAATTCTAAACTAAAACTAATATTTTTGGTATTTTTATTATTTAAGAAACCATCAAAATTTTAACCTAATTCTAATTGTTTTTAATTTACGAAAATGAACCAAAATAATTAATTAAATTAATTTAGGAAAAATTAAAATTAATAAAATAGAACCTTGATCTAAGTTTTTATATTTTCTGATTTTATGATTAAAAAAATGATTTGAAAATAAAATAATTAAATAAACAAAAATAAAATTGAGAAAAGAAAATGAATGGGCCTCGTATGTGAAGTTGAAAGAGGGGGTGTGAGATCTAGAATTTGTAAGGCCCACATGTTCAGCAAGCCCACAGTTGTTACGCTTGATTCCATGTGGTTGGTCCCTTGAGTGTTCATCATGCACAAGCATGCTTGGGGTGTTGAATCTCCATCTGTTGGCATATGATGATCTAGAGATGAAGGCACATGATATATGCCCATATCTGCCTTACACTGGATCTGCAGTTAAATATGAAAAAAAAAGAAAAACCTAGGGATTGAACCCAGGTTCTTCATACTTGCAAACACACGCTTCACCAACGGGCTAACCTGTTCATTTATTAATATAACTAAAACCATAATATTATATATGAAAACCAATCAGAAAAATATTCAAATCAAAAACATGCGTGTTGAGTGGGACCCTGCTGTTTAAATGGACCAATCAGGAAATGGCCTGGGACCATGCATGCCCTCGCCTGAGTCCAACTGAGTCAATGATGCTGGAGTCAACCTCGGGTCGTCTTCTCTGACCTATCAAAACTGCAAACCTGCGAAATTATTAGATTAAGGACAAACTAAATGCCCTATCTTACTTAAAATTTCGCCCTGATCACAAATCTGGCGTTAGATTGGCTAGAAAACTCCTGTATCCTGAGTTACGAATCTAAAACCCTAACACGGCTTGAACATGGAAATATGCGATCTAAGGCCCCAGCTTCTCATGTATCACGTTAAAACGCGTGCAAACATCATCAATAACATGAATATATGCTTAGTATGGATTTAAATGGCTTGTGTTGAGAGTTTGAGATCATGGAAAAATTACAAAACAGAGAGAGATCGTGAGAAATTTCTGGCGTGTGTTAGGCTTGCCTTAGAATTGAGAATGGTTCCTGGAACCTTCAGGAAGTGGATGGCACACTTGGTTTGGATGGAGAAGGCCTGGATTGCTTGATACAAATTTCAACCTTTAAATTTTGAGAATTTTCTAGGGCTTCTTAAAGGCAGGTTGCACGTGTCCCTTGCATCTGAGATTATTAGGTTTATATAGACAAAGGGTTTAGGTTAAAAATTGTGCATCATATCTTTGTACATTATGACGGAGAGATTTGATTTAATTTTTGCATGAAACTTGCTATATTTGATCTAATCATGTGCCAATCTATTTTATGCGTTTTTTCCAGCTTGCTATGAGTTGTTTAGGCTTCCAACTTAATGGAAACCGAAAGCTTACATGCCCTTGTAGATCCATTTCACATCAATTGGTTTCCTATTGGTTCTTTCGACAAGCTCCCAAGTTTTGTTCTTTTTGATGGCTCTAAGTTCTTCTTTCATGGCTTTACACCAATTCGAATTGCTCAAGGCTTCACCATCATGGATTCTTCGATTAAGTCATCATATGCATCGATTGCTTAATCTGGAAACCTCTCATATCCAATCAGCCTAGTCGAACTGAGTTCTTGTTCTTGTGGATCTTCTTACCTTCTGCACATGTGGTTCTTCGATTCGACCATTCGAAGTGTCACCTTATTCATTTTGACTTGTCGAAGCTTCATTCTGTTCATCTTCTTCGAACAAAGTTGCACATGTGGTTCTTCGATTCGACCAGTCGAAGTATCAACTTGTTTATTTTGACTTATTGAGGCTTTATTCTATTCATCTTCTTCGAACAAATTTGCACAGGTGGTTCTTTGATTCAACCAGTTGAAGTATCAACTTGTTCATTTTGACTTGTCGAGGCTTCGTTCTATTCATCTCCTTCGAACACAGTTGCACAGGTGGTTCTTCGATTCGACCAGTCAAAGAATCAACTTGTTCATTTTGACTTGTCGAAGCTTCATTCTATTCATCTCCTTCGAACACAGTTGTGACTGTGTCTGATTCTTGGAGAACTGAACTTCGACTCCAATCCCACCTTTTGCTTTCGTCTTCAAGCACATCTCTACTGATCACTAGTTTATCTTTAATCAGTGAATACAACTTGTATGCACCAGTCGAAGGATAAACTATGAGCACCATGACTTCACTTCGACCATCCAACTTCTTTCTCAATTGTTCAGGTACATGTATGAAACACATTGATCTAAAAACAATCTAAGATGAGTTGTATTTGGCTTTGACCCTATCCAAGCCTCATGCAGTTTCTTTTCGACCATCCTCTTTGTTGAGCATCTATTCAGAATGTATATTGTTGTCGAAGCTGCTTCGACCCAAAATCTCTTTGCCATATTTTTAGCTTTCAACTTATATCTCGTCAAGTTCAGTACACTTATATTCTTTCTTTCAGTTATGCCATTATGGTGAGGCGTATAGGGTGCAATAACCTCCTGTAATGTATGAGCTTGTACCTTCCAAATGATGCATTTCTTGAGATTGAAGATAAAAGAGAAGGTTTAGGGAATGAAACTTGGCATGGACAAACTTGAATACATATTAGGACCATGGAAAACATTTGAGACCTTTGGAGCTCACACATCTTGGTGGAAAGTGAAACTAGCTGAAAGGCCATTGCTTAGGAGGAGAATTTGTCTGATCAATTCTTGGTCAACCTTGAGCAATTGAGGACCTTAATGAGCATGCCTTGAATAAAATGGGAGGGAAAATTTTGGGGTGCAACACTAACAATCTATGAAGTTGGAATTCCCTGACGAGAATATCATGCTGATTACGGATTATGAAAAGCTAGGACCGTATGAAGGACCTGAGCAAGGATCTCGATGGACTGTGGTTTTTGATGAAGCTTCCAACGCACTTAGTAACGGAATTGGTGATGTGATCATTTACCCCGAAGGTTTCCATACACCTTTCACTTCCATACTTTGCTTTGGCTGTACCAACAACATGACAGAGTATGAAGCATGTATCTTGGGTCTTAAAGCTTCTATTGACCTATGAATTAAATTCTTAAGTGTATATGGAGACTCAACCTTCGTAATTAGTCAAGTTAAAGGAGAATTGGATACAAAACATCCAAATGTTATCCCTTACAAAGAACTGGTGCTAACCTTGATCCCATACTTTGAAGAGGTTACCTTTGAACATATTCCGAGGGAAGAAAATCAGTTGGCGGATGCCTTAGCTACCATGTCATCCAGATTCAAGGTCAAGTGGGACAACGAAGCTCCCAGAATTATTGTCGAAATATTTGACAAACCTGCGCACTGCCATGAGATTGACACTGATGGAGTAAAGGAGAATCCTTGGTTTCACGAAGTGAGAAGATATATTGAAGCTCAAGAGTATCCCGAAGGGGCGTAAATCAACGAAAATAAATTCCTACGGAGGTTCTCTGCCAAGTTCTTCCTGAGAAATGGGATTTTGTACAAACTCAAAAACATGATTCAACTATGCTTCATTGTATGGACAAGAAAGAGGACATGCACGAAGTCATCTTTGGTGCTCACTCAAGTGGACATACTATGGCCAAGAAGATTCTGAGAGCTGGTTAATATTGGTCGACCATGGAAACTGACTGTCACCTCCAGTCCAGTCCCTTTGAATGTCATGACTGCCCCTTAGCCATTTGCAATGTTGGGAATCGACATGATTGGAGAAATCAAGACTACTGCCTCTAATGGACATCATTTCATTCTTGTCGCCATTGACTACTTTACCAAGTGGGTTGAAGCAGCTTCATTTTCCTCAGTTACCAAGATCGCCATGGCCTGGCTCATCAAGAACAACCTCATCTGTCGGTATGGCATCCCTGAGAGGATCATCACTGACAATGGTACCAACCTCAATAACACCATGATCACTTAACTTTGCATGTAGTTCAAGATCAAGCATCACAACTATTCTCCATACAGACCTAAGATGAATGGCATAGTGGAAGCTGTCAACAAAAACATAAAGAGGATTATGCAAAAGATGGTGGTGATCTACAAAGACTGGCATGAGATGTTACCATTTTCTCTTCATGGCTATCGTACCTCGGCGCAAAAATCAACTGGGGCAACCCTATTCTCTCTAGTCTATGATACAGAAGTTGTCTTGCCTATCAAAGTCTAAATTCCTTCTATAAGAATCATGAAAGATGCAGACTTGGAAGAAGACGAGTGTATTTAGACCAGGTTAGATCAGTTGAATCTGATGGACGAGAAGAAGCTTGCGGCTGTTTGTCATGGTCAGATGTATCAAAAATGTATGATCAAGGAATTCAACAAGAAGATCAAGCATCGGGTATACAAGGCTGGTGACTTGGTAATAAATCGCATCATTCTACCACAAGGCGATCCCAGGGGCAAATGGACTCCTACCTATAAAGGGCCATTTGTTGTCAAGAAAGTATTCTCGGGCGGTGCTATGATGCTAACCACTATGGATGGCGAAGATTTCCTGCACCCTGTGAACACGGACATAGTCAAAAAATACTATGCATTAGAATGACCCGCCAGGTTGATACACCTAGGAAAAAATAAGGGAATTCCAGCGAACCAAAAGGGTTCGGGAAAAAATTAGGGATATATACAAAAGATTGTACACCTAGAAAGTCGAAAACCGGAAAGGGCGGCTTGGGCAAAAAAGGGTATCCTGGTGGACTGAAAACCCGAAAGGGTGATCCAGGAAAAAATTAGGGATTAAAAGTGTACGACTATGTCCCATTGGATCACTTACATGCAAGCTTTATTACCAAATTTGAAGGTTCAAATGGTCCAATCAACTTCTTCCGATGGAAAGGGACGAGATGTTCAAAGACATAGGGCCAAGAGAGGAGGTTGGAACCCAATGAGATCACTTCCACATGGCTATACATTTTGTTTTCACTTTGTACTCTTTTCTTTTCATGACGACTTCCTCTTACTAGGATTTCCGTCTCTTTTTACAAAATCATTTGTTTATAGGCAAATTATCAATACAAATACATCTTAAATTTCAAACTTTTGGTTTTCTCTGTTTTGTTTGCAAAAATGTCCAATGACTAAATTAAGTAAACATATGCATATGAACATGATTAACTGTTAACAAATATATGCATAAGAACAAGAATAAGCATTCACTCAAGCTTCTAGAAGCTGGGATGACACTCAAGATGTCCATAAATCCCTATAGAGCTACTTCAAAGAGATTATTCCCACAGAGTATTCTTCACAAATAAGGGTACACTCCTCGTAATCTCCCTGGAAGATCGCTCCATTAAACAAAGGAGTATAATCTCTTTCCCGGCAATATCATCAACCTATGGAGTTTCCAATCAGTATAATGCATGGAAATTCTCCCCCCCCCCCAGCTGAGTTTGGTCCTCCAAAAATGTAAAACCCCTACAGAGTTTCTTCTCTTTACCAAATTCAATTTCCCCATGAGAGTTTGTTTCCTCGGTAGAATACTTCCCCGATAACATGGTTTATTACCCCAACAAACTATAATTTTCCCAGCTCGAGTCTATTCCTCAGACTACTACAAATCACTGACAAAATTCCTCTCCCTAGTGAAGTCATCATTATCCCCAGAAGATTGCTGCAAAACCTGGAATCTGACCAGATACCAATTATATTTTATCCTCCCCAAACGAGTCAGAAGGTTATCCATCTCTTTTATCCCAAATCAGGATATATAAAGATTTAAACTCCCCAGTAGAGGAACGGACGACCAAGGTTCCTAAGCTCTACTCCCCAAGTAGAAATTAATACATCCCCTGCAGAGTTTCCACAAACAAGTAAGCAGGAATCCCCAGCGAAATCATTCTAGACAAGATTGAAGATACACGTACTCTTCATCCCCATCAATAGTCAGGGATTTATTTTCCGAGATAAAGTACAACACAGGCTTACAATTACAAATCAACAACATTACACATTCATATGTCATAACATATGCATACGAAATGCATATAGCACAATCTTATTTATTTTGAGAACATCATTATGCAATGCATTTCATACATCATGACATTGCATACAGTTAACTCTTTACCTTTTCAGGAAGAAACAATCGACGGACCGATATCATCAACAAATCCTCAAAACAGATTATAGGTCATTCCCTGAAACAAGACAGGGCAAACATCTACATGATGGATAATCCCTTCAAGCATCTGCTGGCTCAGATTAAATCGACCAAAGATTTATTTTGATACTTCTCTCAGTAGACCTTTTATGGCTCAGATTAAATCGACCAAATATTTATTCTGATACTTCTCCCAGTTAAAGACTTAAAAATATCTACTGGCTCAGATTAAATCAACCAAAGATTTTTTTTTCTGATACTTCTCTCAACAGATCTTTTTAGCTTAGATTAAATAGACCAAAGATTTATTCTGATACTTCTCCCAGTTAAAGATTTAAAAACATTTGTTGGCTCAGATTAAATCAACCAAAGATTTATTCGGGTACTTCTCCCAGTTAAATACAGACAAAAACCTTTGCTAGCTCAGATTAAATCGACCAAAGATTTATTTTGATACTTCTCTCAGTAGACCTTTTTAGGCTCAGATTAAATTGACCAAAGACTTATTCTGATACATCCTCCAGTTAAGGACGGACGCAGACATCTTCTGTCTTAGATTAAATCGACCAAAGATTTATTCTGAAACTTCTTTCAGTAGACACTTTCTAGCTCAGATTAAATTCAAGCGTAGACTTAGTCTAATTTCTCTATCAACAGTTACTTTGGATGGAATCTATAAGCCCATCTCTGACAACTCTTCACTACCTCTCCAAATGGCATCTATAAGCTCATTCCCAATATAATCAATAAACATTTTTACTCCATGGACAAGCGAGTGCAAATTTCTGGGCACTTAAGTGTTCAATCCTCATCTACCTTCAAGTTACGAATAGCGGACAAGCCAATCTAACTCTTCAAGTTTAAGAAGATTGAATAGGGGAAGCTGTTGTACCCCAATGTTTTCCCTCCCTTTTCTTCAAAACATTTCCCACAAAAGATTTCAAATTCTCAAGGATGCTTAAGAGTTGATCAGACAAGCTCACCTTCTAAGCACTAAGACCACAAATTAGGGTTTTGATTTTCACAAGTAAAATTGTACTTTTAATATCTCAAGTGACTTTAATTTTTCATTGTAGGTCTTCAAGAATGCTCATACCAACTTTCAAGTCTTTCACCATAAATTTGCTCAGTCAATTGCTCAGATGACTGAAAATCAGCTGTATTAGATAAAAAGTCAATTGTGGTCAACATACAGTCAAAATTCATAATTTTTTGCCAACATAAACATTTTGAAGTCATATTCATCAATTGATCAAGGGTTGATCACAATTCCTCAAGAAAAACACTCAAATCATCAAAGGGGCAAAATTGTCAAAATTAGGGTTTTGACTGAGAACGACTGATCATTGACTTTTGACCTAGTACATGACCTAATGGCTTGAAGCATGATCTTAAGGATTCAAAAACAACATGTTGACTTAATTTCATGGCTTAAATCATTTCTCAAGATCAATGGATTGATAGTTAAAATTTGATCAACTAATAAAAAGTCAACTAATACACAAAAAGTCAAACTTTGACTTTTTGGTCAACATTGAATTTCAAAGATCAAAATTCATCAAGACATTTAAAAATATAAAACTTTATCATCAAGAATCAATAAATTCAAGGAAAGTCAACAAAATTCAAGATTTCCAAGACTTAGAAAAATTCTAAGTATTTTTTACCTTGATAATTTCACTACTTCATGACAATTTTTCACCAAGATGCAAGATGATTCAAGGAAAACTTTCAACATGAAAGTTTTAGATCTTGATGAATTCTAAAACTTTGTCCCTATGGGTTGATGTCCAAAAAATTCTTAGATTATGAGATATAGGCCCATGAAGTCATAACTTTTTTTATCAAAAACACTTTGTAAAATTTTCATCAAGTTAGGCAGATTTTTTGTCCCAACTTCTTGGCAATTTTTCACCAAGTTCCAAGTTTATTTAGCCAAAGTGGTCAACATGAAGTTTGTAGAAAATGTTTCAAGCTTTCCAAAATATCCAAGAACTTGAAGAGATCATGTTTGAACTAGGATAATGGAAGAAAAGAAGTTAAGCATTCATTCTTGAATTACAAGTCATTTTCATGAAGAACACTTGATTAAATCTCAAGCCATGTTGCATAAATCTTGCTTTGCAGGCTTCTAACTTGCAAATCACTCCATAATTAATTGTTTACACAATTGATTGAGGTATGATCCAAGTTAATAAGCCATTGTCCAAAGCAACTTTCCATTTTTGGAAGAAAGGCACCATTGTCATTCTTGAAAAGCAAGATTTATCACAATTGTCAACTCCTTGAGCCTCTCAATTGTTTGCTTCTGCACACACTTAACCTACAAGATCAGAAGAAGCATGTTTAAAGTGTTCAACCACTTTATAAGGCATAGTACAAGCATTGGAACTATGTTCTTCAATGTTACTTCAAAATTAAGTAACCTAGCCATAACATGTGACCTCTTGAATCTGATGTTCTCCTTCCCTCAAATCTTTCCTCTATAAATAGAGAGCTTATTTACAAGCCAAAGGACGATTTCACAAGCCTTAAAACACCCTCAAACACCTTGAACTCAGAAATTGCATCAAAACCTCAATTGCTTGCCATTTCTGACTTTGAACACCAAATTCATAATCCACTCGTGTGTTTTCTCTCTAAATCCATCACAAAGCTTCCATACCTCATTTACAACTCATCCCCACCCCTATTTCATAATTTTAACTCCATTTTCATCATCTTCCAAACTCAAAAACATCCACCTGCAACTTGACTTCTCCAGGAAGATTCAGGCACTTTCAGCACAAAATAAGAGTTGCATTAGCTTCTTAGGAGTTCAGTGAAGTTATCCAGATCATCGCAACACTTCTAGGAGTGCTCAAACTCCAAACACGATTTCTAGTTTTGAGGTAAGTTTTATCAACTTTGAACTCTCTCTACAAGCATTATTAATGGTTACTTTGTGAATGAAAAAATGTAGACATCATTGCCCTGAAGCTAACCATGCCTTTAGTTTTCATTTATGTTGCCTGAGTGATGCGAATTTTGAAGTTCAACATTCTGGAAAATAATAGGTTTTATTTGGTACCAAATAAAATTCATGTTCATCTTTGATCTATAGCTTTAGTTATTTACATGGTTGAATTCATGTTGAAAAATGGAACAACTTTCATGTTTACACTTTTGAAAATGGATGAGAAATGAGCAAGTTCAGAAATTTGAAAAATGTTGACAATGGCTTCTGCCGCGAGGTTAGGGATGAAGTACAATCAGGATCAAGTTTATTGTAAGTTTATTGCAAGTTATTTTATAAATGGATGAAACAGTCATCCCAGTGGCAGAGAAGCGCGCGCTAAGGCATTACCCTATAGGGACCTGGGTTCGAGTCCTAGTGGTACCCTTTTGTGTTTCACTTATGTTCTTATTTAAGATTCTATACATACAAGCCACACGCTCCTACCATGGACTTCATATCAATACCATCAGATCAACCAAGCATCTCATCCGACACACCCCAAAGCAAGCGCATGATGCACCTCCAAAGGGCCAACCATACCTGATCATACAACGCTTGGACCTTGTTTTTTTGGGCTTGTCATGCATTTCATGTTCATACATCATGACGTGCACATACATATTGCATACAACATAATCTGATTTATTTTGAGAACGTCATCATACAATGCATTTCATGCATCCTATACGATTAATCATGTACCTTTTCAGGAAAGATGGTTATCATCAATAACTTCCAGCAGGTTCAAGATTAGCTCCTGAAACTAAACAGAGTAATTATCTGCGCAATCAAATGCAGCTTTACACGGGTTCGTCACGAAGCAATCTTACACGGATTTTTCCTAAATGCAGCTTCACACGGGTTTATCCTGAAAAATCTTACACGGGTTATTTCTCATACATTTCCAAATAAAGTTTCACACGAACTCATCACGAAGTAACCCTACTATCCAGGTTCCTTCCCATACCCCTATGCGGACTTATCCCGAAATAACCTTACACAGGTTCCTCCTAAAGTTTTACACGAACTTATCACAAAGTAACCTTACCCAGGTTCCTCCTGAAGTTTTACACGAACTTATCACAAAGTATCCTTACCCAGGTTCCTCCTGAAGTTTTACACGGACTTATCCCAAAATAAACTTACTCAGGTTCCTTCCAAAGTTTTACACAGACTTAGCCCGAAGTAACCTTACCCAGTTTCATTTTGAAATTTTGCTCAAACTCGTCACGAAGCAACCTTACCTAGGTTCCTTCTCGGTTCCGATGTAGTTTTACCCAAACTCCTCACGAAGCAACCTTACCTAGGTTCCTTCTCGGTTCAGATGCAGTTTTACCCAAACTCCCCACGAAGTAACCCTACGACCCAGGTTCCTTCTCATAGCCCTACTATCCAGGGTTTCACTTTGAAGTAACCCTACTATCCAGGTTCCTTCTCATATCCCTACTATCCAAGCTTTCATCCCGAAGTAAGCCTAGTATCCAGGTTCCTTCTTATAGCCCTACTATTCAGGCTCTCATTTCGATGTAACCCTACTATCCAGGTTCCTTCTCATAGCCCTACTATCCAGGCTCTCATTTCGAAGTAACCCTACGACCCAGGTTCCTTCTCATAGCCCTACTATCCAGGCTTTCATCCCGAAGTAACCCTACTATCCAGGTTCCTTCTCATAGCCCTACTATCCAGGCTCTCATTTCGAAGTAACCCTACTATCCAGGTTCCTTCTCATAGCCCTATTATCCAGGCTCTCATTTCAAAGTAACCCTACGACCCAGGTTCCTTCTCATAGCCCTATTATCCAGGCTTTCATCCCGAAGTAACCCTACTATACAGGTTCCTTCTCATAGCCCTACTATCCAGGCTCTTATTTCGAAGTAACCCTACGACCCAGGTTCCTTCTCATAGCCCTACTATCCAGTCTCTCGTTTCGAAGTAACCCTACGACCCAGGTTCCTTCTCATAGCCCTACTATCCAGGCTCTCATTTTGAAGTAACCCTATTATCCAGGTTCCTTATCATAGCCCTACTATCCAAGATCTCATTTCGAAGTAACCCTACGACCTAGGTTCCTTCTCATAGCCCTACTATCCAGGCTTTCATCTTGAAGTAACCCTACTATCCAGGTTCCTACTCATAGCCCTACTATCTAGGCTTTCATCTCGAAACAACCCTACTATCCAGGTTCCTTCTCTCTTATCTCCAGATAACAGTTTACAGCATTGTAAGACCAGGACCCGACCAGTTACGGTCGAGTTCACCTTTCCCCAGTAGAGTAATGGACAACCGAAGCTCCTATACTCTATCTCCTAAGACGCAAATCAACTGTCCTCGGTGAAGTCCTCCTCAGCAACAGGTACAGAGTTTCTCGCAAAAGAATCTCTTGGGCGATCAATATCTTTTTTGGATGGCATCTTTAAACCCATCTCCAACGATTCTATGCCAACTTCCAAATGTCATCTGTAAGCCCATTCTCGATATCACCAATCAACATTACTCCATACGAGTGCAAATTTCTGGGCACTCTAGTGTTCAATCATCTTCCACCCTCAGATCACGAAAGGCAGACAAGCCAACCTACATCCTCAGGTGTAAGAAGATTGAACAGGGACAGCTGTTATACCCCAAAATTCTCCCTCTAATTTTACCCAACACATGCTCATTGAGATCCTTAACTTGCTCAAGAATGCCCAAGAGTTGACCAGACAAACTCTCTCCTAAAGCAATGGACCTCCAACTAGAGTTTCCATTTTCATCAAGATGGGTGATCTCCAAAGGCCTCATATGCTTTGCATAGTCCTGATATGTCCTCAAGATCATCCATGCCAAGTTGCATGCCTTGCACAAGAAGTTTGCTTAGTCAACTGCTCAGATGCTTGAGAATCAACTATATTAGGTCAAAAGTAAATTGTGGTCCACATGTAGTCAAACTTCAAGATTTTTGGTCAACATCAACATTTTGAAGTGATATTCGTCATTTGATCAGAAGTTGATCATGATTCCTCAAAGAATGCTCCAAATTCATCAAAACTCAAAAGTTGCTAAATTAGGGTTTCTTAGGAAAAGTCAACCAAACTTTGACCAAGCATAACTTTCTCATACTTTATCAGAAATTTCTCACCCAAGGCTCATTTTGAATAGAATCCAATTTCCTACAACTCATATTCATCCCTCAAGTTTAAAAAATTCACTCATAAAAAGATATGAATTTCTACATTATAGGTCCTTTTGAAAAGTCAACAAAAACACCTTTTGGGTGAGAGCTTCTTACATGAACATGGAAGACCCAATTGAGATGAAACCAAAAGGGTTGTTTAGGGGACATCCTAATCTCTCTAAAAAGTCCAAGAACACCTACCTAGGGTCAAAACTGGAGGAGATATGCATTGTCAAAGTTGGCCATTTTTGGAAAATTATCAAAAGTCAAATGTGCTCAAAATTGCATTTTTGTCAAATGGGCCTAGCTTTTCATGATTGTATCTTGTTGAAGACATGGTCCACGACCCAAATCAGCATCCATATACTATTTTCTCTATTCATTTATTTTATTTTGATTTTAATTATTTAAAAGTCAAATTAAATCAAATAAATGGCAAAAAATATAAAAGAATGATTTTTTTATCTAATTTTTGTTAGAATCAAATCTAATCAAGCTGGCATATCAGGATCAAATCGTATCAAGGATGATTGGAGCTAGAATGGCATAATTTGGCTTATTTTGGAAACAAATAATGTATTTAACAATCAAGATATTTTCTCCTTAACTTTCAAGATTCAAGTTGTTTTTTGTTGACCTAATACACTCCATTACATATACACAACGCAATTAAGACAAAAGAACAAGGTTGAAGTCGTGCAAGTTAGCCAAGAAAACTCAAAAATTGGACAAAAAGTGTGGATCTGATTTCTAACCTATGGGACAATTTAAGGCCATTCAAAGCTTCTAATCGCTTCCTGGACATCTCCTGAAGCTAATACGATCGTTTGCAAGCATTCCCAAGCCTAGAATCGCTCCTGGTAAACCCAAAGTTTGCACATACAAGCTTGATTTTGATCTTACAATTTCGCATGATTAACCACTTTTAAGTATAGCATTATGTTTGTATCATCATTTGGAATATTTTGGTTCAAATAATTTTGTGTTTTGATGACTGTTTCGTTAATTTCCATTGCTAGGGTTTAGGGGGCCATTTTAGGGTTTCTCTGTACAGGTTAAATTGGACCAAGAAAATAATGCCATGGTACTCGTGAGATCAAGACGAGTTGATTGGTATAGCTAGAATTAATTTATCATGCGTTTTGTGAATTTTTGAAGCTTGCGGGTTTATAGCTATGAAAAATGTACGTAGGTATAAGTCAGGTACCTAAGACGACAGACCGGGGAAGAAGATGATGATTTGGCACAACATCATTGGCTTGTTTGAATCACGCGTGTTTTTATTTTTATTTTTCAGTTTAGACACTTTGTTTTGTATATTATAATTTATTTTTATTATATTGACAACTAAACAATATGGCCCAGTGGTGAAGCGCGCGTTGGATAATGGAGAGGACCTGAGTTTGATGCCAGGTCCCTGCGTTTTCTTTATTTTCTTAACACTCATTTGCAGATCCTATGTATACACATTCCAAGCGCCTACCATATAGTCTCAACATCCAGCCACTGGATCATTACCAACACAGATCCAATGCTCAAACCAAGGAAAGACCATGGTGCATTCTCCAAACGTGGCTGCACAGAATCAAGAGTAGGAATGGGCTCAGCCTTCGTGGGCTTGGCACAAATTCAGCATGCACCCCTCCTAATTGCTCATCAAACAGGCCCAATTCTTTTCTTTTTTATTTTATTTCCTTTTTATCATTTATTAACTATTTCTTTTTTTCTTTCAAATAACACCAAAAATCATGCTTTTTTTTATTTAATCAAAAAATCATAAAAACGTCAAAAATCATTTTCTTTATAAACATGTTTTTATTAATTAATTAGTTTAATTAAATTAAGGCAATTTAATTCTTTTTGTATAATTAAAATCAACTAGAATTAGGGTTTAATGTTGTACATAACCTAATTTTTCTCAAAAAATATCCTAAATTATTTTCTCAATTAGATTTTTAGGTTTTCTAATTATGTCTCGCATTTAATTCGCCGCGCGCGCCTTTAATTTTCCTCTTTCTTTTATTGTAACTGCTCCAAGTTTGTAATAGTGATTAGGGTTTTAAATTTCTGCATCTTTATTTACAGTCAAAATAATTATGTATCTGCGAAAGCCTTGTAATAGCTAGGACTTTAATTTCTCGCATTTTAATTTCCACAAACTATAAGTTGTTAGATGTATGTTAATAGGATTGTATGGAAAGACAAATTGCAATTAATACAGTAGAAAACCCTAAATGCGCAAAGATAAATAAATTGAAAAAGCACACTTGCACATGCTCACTCCTAGTGTTTACTCCACTTCGGTTGCCTTCAGTAAACAGTCATGAAGTATAGGAAATGTTAGTGGTCGTCCTCTAGTCCCAAAAGATCTAAAATGACCCATTCGAATGTTGCCTCGGAAAAAGATCTTTAAGGCTTTAGGATGATTACTAAAATTTCCTAACATTGCTTTTGTGATCGAACTTGTCCCTTCGAACATCCCTTAACACTCCAACGATGGTGCTACCTATTCCTTAATAATAGGATAGCGCTGTCTAAAGGAAAACGAACAGACTTTTTTCGAGTAGGTAGATTAGTTCCTAGGTACTTGCTCAAACAAACAAATTTTACAAACACTTTTCAAAAATAGTTTTCAAAACAACTTCGGCACACTCTTGAGGACCGATAAAAGGGTTATCACGAAGTAAAAAAAACTTTTCAAAACACACACAAGCAATTTCAAAATGAGCAAGTACCTAAGAGCCCATGGAAAACCACAGATAGAAAGGGTGCTAACACCTTCCCTTTCTATAATCTACCCCCCGTACTCAGAAACATCTCGAAAAAGGTTTTTTCTATTCTTTCCTTTTCCTTTGTTGGATGAAATAAAAGTCGGTGGCAACTCTTGCTTACCGCGACATTTGTGAATACAAAATGCAAACCAGTATAATCGTCGGTTCTGCCACCGTATCACACTTGGAATACCCGAAAATTTTTCCGACAAACATAAGTTTACATTGATATAACATACCTTTACGAGTCTTGAGGAAGTAGGAAAAGTTGATGATATATCGCTTACCAGGGTTTGATGACGAGGTTGATGGTCTTGAGCTTGAGAGAGAAATCTTGTATGTTTTGGTTTGCTTTAGCTTATTCATCCATTTGGAGGATGAATAAAACAACAATTGATGATGCATGGCTTCTTAGAGACTGAGGCCATGGGTTATGTTTGCGAGTCGCTGCATGACGTCTTAGGTGATAAGCTAGATTTTGTATTTTTTCGAGCATCGCTGCATGATGTCTTAGGCGATGGCCTGTGTTACAGAATAAAGAAACACATTGTTGCACGAAGTCTTATGAAATGGTATTTATTGCAGAACTAGGAACCGTACTACTGCATGACGTTTTAGGCAGTGGGTTAGGTACACGAATCGCTGCATGTCGTCTTAGGAAATAGGCTAAATTTTGGTTTTCGATCATCGTTGCATGATATCTTAGGCGATGGCCTGTGTTGCAGAATAAAGAAACACATTGTTGCATGGCGTCTTAGGCAATGTTCTTTATTACGGAAAAAGGAACCACACTGCTGCACGATGTCTTAGGCAGTGGGTTAGGTTCGCGAATCGCTGCATGTCGTCTTAGGCAATAGGCTAAATTTAGGTTTTGGAGCATCGATGCATGATGTCTTAGGCGATGGTCTATGTTGAAGAGTAAAGAAACACATTGCTGCACGATGTCTTAGGCAATGGTCTTTATTACGGAACAAGGAACCACACTGTTGCATGACGTCTTAGGCAGTGGGTTGGGTTCGTGAATCGATGCATGTCGTCTTAGGCAATGATCTAAGTTTTGCGCATTACGGCCATAGGTCTTAGGTATTGGTAAAGGAAGGGAAACACATCGCTGCCTGGAGTCTTAGGCAATGGGTTATGTTGCACTGCTGCCTAGGGTCTTAGGCAATGGAATAAGTTTTGCGCATTACTACCTAGGGTCTTAGGTAATGGATAAGGAGAGGAGAATACATCGATGTATGGAGTCTTAAGCAATGTACCAAGCTTCGTACATTACTGCATGGAGTCTGAGGTAATGAACTATATTGTAGAGGGAAAACATCACTGCATGGAGTCTTAGGTGATGGGCTGAACACATCACTACATGGAGACTTAGGTGATGGGTTGAACACATCACTGCATGGAGTCTTAGGTGATAGGTTGGATTTGTAGAAGAAGTGTGCTTTGATGACTGACCCTTAGATGGATAAATCGAGGGTGAGATTGTTTGTTTGTTGTATGACGCATGTGCATGGCGTCTGATATTGATATGGAACCCTGAATGCATGCATATTAAATGTTTGTATTGATTTGGAACCCTGAGCATATGTGTATTGGATGTTTGATATTGATATGGAACCCTGAGTGTATGTGTATTGAATGTTTGATATTGATATGGAACCCTGAGTGTATGTGTTTTGAATGTCTGTATTGATTTGAAACCCTGAGTGTATGTTCACTGAGTGTGTATGCCCTAAGTAGTTTGAAAATGTTTTTGATAATTCTCCTTTGTTAAACCATTGGTTTTGAGTTATCAATTCCCCAACATGATGAATTGGTGTGGACATGATGAAGAGTGTCTTGACATTTGTATCACAGGCGCATGTGTAGGTATGGACGTGGGCGTGGATATGAATTATAGGTAAGTTGCCTAGTGAGATTTTGATAGCGGCACATTTGACGATTGTGTCTGTTGTCAACCGAGGTAGCTATAGCAATGTGAATAGATAATGTTGAGCTTGGATTTGAATTTGAGTTTGTCTTAGCTGGTAGTCATGCCTTGAGATTTTTCCGCAGTTTTCTATGGCCATGTATGATTTAATGTAATTCATGTATGCATGTTTGATAAGATTATGCCTGGTGTATGCATGATGTATAGTATGTATGCTTAATATGATAGTGTTATGAATTGAAATGATGTGATGATTGACAAATGCAATGCCCCTGTTATTTGAACTGCATAACCAATGCTCAAGGCATACTATTAGCCAAGACTTATTCGTTCTAAGAAACCATGCTAATTAGGGACTGGACTTTTGAAAAGGTGGGCCAGACGGGAACCGGGCTTTTCACCCATATCCATATGGTTGCTTGAATAGTATCAACTCGGTGGCTTGGAAAGGTGAAACAGATAGCAAGGTCGCTAATATTGGTAAGGTTACCTAGAGACATTAATTGGAAAGTGTGAGGTTGCTCACGACTTTTACATAAGGCTGATTACGTAGGATGGATGATGAATGCATGAGGTTGCTCATGCCTCGGATGGCTGCCTATGAATGAATAGTGGATGAGGTTGCGTGAGGCTGCTCACGTCTTTTATGAAACGCAGATTAGAAAATGTGTGAGGCTGCTCGCGTCTTAGAAAGTGGTACATAAGGTTGCTTACAGTTTAGTTTGACGAAGAATGCTTGTATCATAGACTTACTCAAAGGATAGTCGGAGGGATATTATAGATTGTAATAGCGACTCTCCTAGAAATTGACTCAATATTTTTACGGGGTCCTAAGTCTCGGGCTATGATATATTATGCATGCATGCAGATGCAGGTGTTAATGCATAGAATGACTGACCAATGCATGTTTCGTACCCCAAAATTTTCCCTCCCATCTTACTCAAAACATGCTCATTGAGGTCCTCAATTGCTCAAGGTTGACCAAAGAATTGATCAGACAAATTCTCCTCCTAAGCAATGAACCTCCGACTAGGGTTTCACTTTTCACCAAGATGTTTGGGTTGCAAAGGCTCCAAATGATTTCCATGGTCCCTAATATGTCTTCAAGAATGTCCATGACAAATTTCATGCCTTACACTACAAGTTTGCTCAGTCAATTGCTCAAGTGTTTGAAAATCAACTGTACTAGGTCAAAAGTTAACTGTGGCCAATATATAGTCATACTATAGATCATGCATACATCAGTCAACTGCTCAACTGACTTGAGTGTTTTGCGTTTTATCGCAATTGTTGCGGATAGCAAGAGTCACCACCGAATTTTCTTTTATCCAATAAGGAAAGGGTGAAAAGAACAGGAAAGACCTTTGAGATGTTTTCTTGTGTTCATGGGGAGGTTATGAAAAGGGAAGGTGTTAGCACCCTTTTCATTCATAGTTATCTATGGGCTCTTATTTGCTTGCTAGATCACTTTTGAAATTGCTTTGTTTGAATTGTGTTTGTGATAGGTTTTTGAGAGTATTTTTGAAAAGCACCCTCGTTTAGGAAAACTTTGTAATGATTCTCGTCTCTATAAGAATGCATACAAAGTGTTGGATTTTTTGAAAATATTTCATGTTTTGAAATTGTTTGGTGTATTCTGGAAAGATGTCTTATTTTGAAGATGGATTGTGAGCAAGAAACTAAGAAGGTTCTACCTACTCAAAAGTCTTTCGTTCATTTCTCTCTTCTTTTGATATTGTTATCTTACCATTAATTGGTAAGAAGCCTTATCTTTGGATGTAAAGGGACAGGCGCGGGTCATCGTATCATCATGAATAGCAATGTTGTGAGATACCTTAGCATTTCTCTGAAAGGACCAAGATCATTTGTAAGGCAACATTCGTAGCGTCATCGAGGGACTATGATCTTGTATATTCAATTGTTTTTACTAAGATGTCTCACATGCATATCATGACCATTTTTTAAGGCAACAAGTGGAGTTAACCCTAGAGGTGCAAGTGTGCAAGCATTTATTTTCCATGCATTATTTTTTCTTGGATTAGTATTGTCTAAGATTGATTTTTTTTCTTGCCATACACACCCTAGTTACTAGCATTTGTATTTGAAAGCGATAAATTGCGGAAAATAAAGTCCTACACTATTACATTGTTTAGGGGGATGGGGGTACAATTTACAAATGGGGATGGATAGGAACTTAAACATTACAACCATATTGAATAACCATGAAGAAAATATGTGAAACATTTAAAAATATAGGAAAAATAAAGAAAAATGCATTTTTGAACATTATGTGTCGACACATGCTCTTTTGCATTAACATATAACATTCCCTTGCCCCTGTATTGCCAAATTAACTCAGTATGGGTCGATACATAATGGTATGTGTCGACTCATACACTGCATGTGTCGACTCATATGTGCTTTGTGTCAACTCATACACTATTTTTTTCCTTCTGTTTTGGGCCTGTATAGCAGTATGTGTCGACTCATAAAGCTATGTGTCGACTCATAACATGTTTTTCCACTAAGATGTGTCGACTCATATAGGTATGTGTCGACTCATACTATCATTTTTTCACTTCAACATTGTTTTGCTGCATACATGGGTTAGTTCTCAACATATAAATGAAAAGAGTGGAAGACAAACAAAGGGTTAGCTTCAAAGGAAATTGTTACTACATTTTATCTTCAAAAATGAATCACTAATGATGCTTGAAATGAAGAGTTTAAAGTCAAGAAGACTTGCCTTGGAGTTGGAATTTATGTTTTGAGCTTGAGTTTCTGCCTTAACTGTTCTTGAACTTAAAAAAAACAGAGGTGTTACAGAAGCCTCTTCTTGAGTTTGAACAACTTCTAGGTGATGTATGTGAGGTGCTTAGATTTTTGGATAGAACTTGCAAGGTATGTAGAGTTCTAGGATTTGGATTTCAAAGCTCAAGAAGTAGAAGATTTGTGGACTGTTATGGCTTTTGTGAAAATGAGATTTTGAGGGTTTATCAACAAAACTTCTGGCTTTTCTCTCTATTTTTATGACCCCTTTCTCTTACAAATTCTCCATCTATTTATAGGAAAAGGGTTTGTGAATAAACTGATTTGGTTTACAAACTATGGAGTTATGGCTAGGTTGGATTGCAAATATCAAGTTATGTCATAGTCCCAAGATGAAGTACCAAAGTTTCTGGTTTAGAGGGTCTAATTTCCATGATTTATGGTGGAGTAAAATCATAAACAAACAAAGTATGGGCTCAAGACAAACTTTGTACAAAAATCTTGCTTTTCAAGAATAACAATGGTGCCTTTATGCCATAAATGGAAAGATCTTTTGGACAATGCCTTAAACACTTGGGTAATATCTCAAGAGTGGGTGTAAGCATTAAATTATGATGAGATTTGCAAGCAAGGAGGCCTGCAGCACAAGATTAAGCAACAAAGCATAAGAGTTTTGTTATGTGTTCTTCACTAAAATGACTTGCAATTCAAGAATGGATGCTCAACTTCATGCCCTTGAATCTCCAAGCTCAAGTATGATAAATTCATGCTCTTGGATATTTTGGAAAGCTTGAAACATCCTCTATAACTTTCATGTTGTCCATTTTGACAAAATCATCTTGGAACTATGTGAAAAAATGCCAAGAAGTTCGGATAAAATCCTGACCAAAATCTATTGAAAATATCTCTAAGTGTTAGATGAAAATGTCATGACTTTATAAATTTATAACTCAAAATCCAAGCATTTCTAGAAATTGTTTTGCCCTACAAAGTTTTAGATCTCGTTGAGATCTACAACTTTCATGTTGGAAGTTTTCTATGAATCATCTTGCATCTTTGTGAAAAGTTGGCATGAAGAAATGAAATTATCATGTATAAAAAACATTTAGAAAAATTTCTAAGTCTTGAAAAGTTTGACTTTTCACATTGACTTTGGACTTTCTTTATTTCTTGATGATCAAGTTTTATATTCTTGAATGTCTTGATGAATTTTGATCTTTGAAGCTTAATGTTGACCAAAGAGTCAAAATTTGACTTTTCAGTGTACAATTGACTTTTTCATCAGTTGACCAAATTTCATCTATCAATCCACTGATCTTGAGAAATGTTTTGAGATATGAAAATAGGTCAAAATGATGCATTTGAATTCTTGGGATCATGTTTCAAACCAATAAGTCGTGTATTAGGTCAAAATTTAGTGATCAGTTGCTTTCAGTCAAAACCCTAATTTATGGTCTCAGTGTTTCGAAGGTGATTTTGTCTGATCAACTCTTGAGAATCCTTGAGAATTGGAGACCCTTTGTGAATTTTATTGAGAAAAGAGAGGGAAAATTTTGGGGTAGAACAGCTTCCCATGTTCAATCTTCTTAAACCTGAAGAGTTAGACTGGCGGATCCGCCGTTTGTGACTTGAAGGTGGAAGATGATTGAACACTTAAGTGCCCATAAATTTGCACTCGCTTGTGTATGAGGTGAACTATTTGTTGATTATCAGGAATGGGCTTAGAGATGCAATTTGGATAAGTGATGAAGATTTTGTCAGAGATGGGCTTACAGATGCCATCTATAATGTCTGTTGGTAGAAAATGGAAGAAGTATCAGAATAAATCTTTTGGTCGATTTATACTGAAACATCAGATGTCTTTTGCCAGTTTTTAACTGGAAGATATAAATATAACCATAAGAGGTCTTTGATTCGCCTTTATTTAAATAGAAGAAATAAATCTAACCAGAAGAGGTCTTTGTTTCGCCTGTATTTAACTGGAAGAAATAAATCTAACCAGAAAAGGTCTTTGTTTCACCTGTCTTTAACTGGAAGAAATAAATCTAACCATAAGAGGTCTTTGATTTGCATGTCTTTAACTGGAAGAAATAAATCTAACCAGAAGAGGTCTTTGTTTCGCCTGTCTTTAACTGGAAGAAATAAATCTAACCAGAAGAGGTCTTTGATTCACCTGTCTTTAACTGGAAGAAATAAATCTAACCAGAAGAGGTCTTTGTTTCGCCTATTTTTAATCTAGAAGAAATAAATCTAACCAGAAGAGGTTTTTGTTTCGCCTGTCTTTAACTGGAAGAAATAAATCTAACCAGAAGAAGTCTTTGTTTCGCCTGTCTTTAACTGGAAGAAATAAATCTAACCAGAAGAGGTCTTTGTTTCACCTGTCTTTAATCTGGAAGAAATAAATCTAACCAGAAGAGGTCTTTGATTCGCCTGTCTTTAAATGGAAGAAATAAATCTAACTAGAAGTGGTCTTTGATTCGCCTATTTTTAATCTAGAAGAAATAAATCTAACTAGAAGAGGTCTTTGATTCGATTGACTTTTCTTGTAAGGAAGAGGGTTAGTTGCATGCAGAAGTATGCACGACGTGATGATGTTCTCAAAATAAATAAGCTTATGCTATGTGCATTTGTCATGTATGTGATATGATGTATGAATGCGATATGCTTATTGAAGTATCTTTGTCTAGGAAAATAAATTCTTGACAAATGTTGGGAGAGTTTTGGGAAGTTAAATCCCGGAATGCTGCTGGAGATGAAGAGTACGTGTCTCTTCGAACTTGTTTAGGATGTTTCCGCTGGGATTCCTGTTTTTCTTGTTTGAGGAGAACTCCGCTGGGGAACATTGACTTTGCTTGAGAAAAATAATCTGTGGGGAGTGTTGATTTCTGCTTGGGGAATAGAGTTCAGGTGTTTTTTTGTCCATTACTCTACTGGGGAATTAACTCTCGAATGGGAGAATGAAATATAGTTGTTATCTGGTCGGGATCCAGGCTTCGCAGCAACTTGCTGGAGGAATAAAGTTAACTGTTATCTGGTCGGATTCCATGCTTCGTAGTAACTCACTGGGGATAGTGGTAAACTCTATTGGGGAAGAGGAGTTTTGTTAGTGATTCGAAGAAGTTAAACTATTATCTGGTCGGGTCCAGGTTTTGTAGTAACTTCAGGGATAGTAACGACTTTGTTGGGGATTATAATGACTCTACCGGGGATCAAGGGTTTTCGTCCATTGGTTTGTACCAGTCTGAAACCAAGCTCGAGCTGGGGAATTTGTTGTTTGTTGGGAAAATAAACCTTGTTTATTTTACGATCTGTTGGGGAGGTGTTTTCTTTTGACAAAAATCCTTAAGGCTTCTTCTTAGGACCAACTCAACTGGGAAAAAGGTTTTCCGGAGATTGTAACTCTGGCTGGGGATTGTATGAATCTGACTTTATGGGGATTGTGATACGGTGGGAGAACTGACTATGAGTTTTGCGTTTGTATTCGCAAATGTTTCGGTTGAGCAAGAGTCGCCACCGACTTTTTATTTTATCCTAAGGAAAGGTTTAAAAAGCACAGCAAAAACCTCTGAGATGTTTTCTTGGGTTCGGGGAGTAGATTATAGAAAGGGAAGGTATTAGCACCCTTTCTATCCATGGTTATCCATGGGCTCTTAGTTACTTGCTTAGATCAACTTGCCTTAATTTTCAATTGTTTGAAATGGTGCTTTGTGTGTGGGTTTGAAAATGTTTTGAAAAGAGGCCAATGTGGTGGCAACCTTTGTAATGATCCATGTTGGGATGTATACAAAGGTGTATGTCTTTTGAAAAAGTTTTCAATATTTTTGAAAGTTTGTTTTGAAAGTGTATTGTGATGTGTCTTTTTGAAAATAGGCAAGTGTTTTGTTTTGCAAGTTGGCAAGTGACCAAGAGTTGTCTACTCCTAATTTCTCAAAGATTATTGCTATGTTTTAACCCTTTTAACAATTTTGTTCCACCATTATATTTGGTAGACAATCTTGTGTTAGGATGTGAAAGGGACGGGCGTGGGTCATCGTTTAGACCATAATTGCAATGGTGCCAAGTATCTTTGGGCAATTTTCTTTTAAGGGACTTGATCATTTTTTAGGCAACTTTCGAAAGCGTCATCGAGGGACTATGATCATTTGAATTGTTTGTTTTGCCCAAAGAGACCTAACATGCAATATGGCCTAATTTTGAAAGGCAACAAGTGGATGTAACCCTAGGGGTGTTGGTGTGCAAGTGTGTTTTATTGCATACAAGAGTTTTTTCTTTGAATTAGGTTTTTCTATTTCATTGATTTTATCTTGCCATACACGTCCTAATTACTAGCAATAAGAAGCGGAAATATAAAATCCTACGCTATTACAACAATTAGGGGATGGGGATACACATTTGTACATGGGGGGTTCAACGAGAAAAATAGACAAAAAAGAAAATAGCAAAAAACAAGATATATATATATAGAGAGAGAGAGAGAGGGAGCCAGCGCGCTGCTGAGAAGTCTTCAGAAGTTCTGACTCAGATCCGCTTCCAGATGATCAACCTCTTGGTTAAACTGTATGAGTCAGAACTTCTGACTCTGGAACCTGCAAAATAGAACCCTGTTAGTGGGGAAATCAGAAGTTCTGACTCCCCTGCGCTGCAAGACAGAAGTTTGTTAGTGGAGAAACCAGAAGTTCTGATTCTGCTGAAAAGGCAATAACTCTCAGAGGTTCTGATATCATTGACAGCAAAACAGGCTTCAGATGTGCTAACGTCAAAGTCAGCACTTGGCTTTTCCCTGTACTAATCAGAACATCTGCAATTCTGTTGTTATTCCATAAAACAGGAAACATGTTTGGAACAGATCCAGCAAATGTAAAAAATGTTTCAGAGGTCAGAACCAACAAGGTCACAGGCAAGTCCTATACTGGCTCAGAACGTTCTGAGGTATGAAAATCCTCAGAATATAAACAGCAACAACATGATATTTACATTATGTTTATTTGAGTATGCACAGCTGATGATGCTTAGCAGCGTGATGAAGGTCAGCAGGTGCTTACCTGGCTGTTGGAAAAGTTTGTGGGTGAAAGCTAGCTTTTGGCTCTGGTGGTGTTCTGGACAGATTCTCTTTGAAAAGGGTAGGTAAAGGTGTATGCGTACGTAGGGTCAGAAGTTTGGAAAGGGTGTTTTTGGTTCACAAAGAAAACTGGGTATTTGATGAAGTTTGAAGGTAATAACTTCAAAGTTATGAAACAAACTGGAGATTTTGGCAGAGTTTCAGAATGCTATGTTGCTAAGGGTTGCTGTTTCTCTCTTAGCAATTTTTCTGTTTCTTTTTTGAACGCGCTTTGCAGTGGACAATGACTCTCTATTTATAGGCAAAGTTCTTGTGGGTGTCTTGAACATTAAAGCGCCAACAGAGTTTGAATTACTCTTTGACAGAAATTCCTGGGAAGTTGTGATAACAGATAACCTTCAGCCTAGGCTGCAGCAGCAGGCGTGGATTGGGGAGAAGTGACCTCTGAAGTGGGCGGTGGCGCGTAGACCCATGCCAGAATCTGCACAAAAGCGTTTTCCAAGCCACACGTGAATGTTCAGGAGTGGTTGGAAGCATTAATGAGCATTAAATGGTGATAAGACCTATCAACATCAATATTCTGGTAATAGAAACCAACGTTGAATCAGCAGTTCTGTTTCAAAAAGAACAGCGTAAACCATGCTCTGGCCTTGGCTTCCTGTTGTCTTAGTAAGTTCTGGAGGTTCTCCTGATTTTTTGATACGTTCCTTGGATTTACTTCTGGACCTCCTGGGCTTAGAGATTCTGTATTAGTGTAACACCCACTCTTCTGACCTTTTCATCTTCTGATTTCAGCATGTTCTGAAAGAGCCTTCAGACTTCCTTGCTTCTCTTGCATTCCTTTAGCAAATTCTGACTGAGCTTGTATAACTGCTGAAAGGGGCATGTTCTGTCTGAGGCTTACATACTGAACCACGTTTACAACTTCTGATTGAGCTGATGTAGCTGCTGAAAAGCCAACTTCTGACTACGTTGAGCCAAGCTTGCAACTTCTGACCGTTTTTATCTGGAATTGGTCCAGAAGTTTTGAAGCGCTGATTTTTTCTTAAACACTCATTTTTTAGAGAAACGTTCCAAGTACTTAGAACTTGATTTTTCTCAAGATAAAAGCGTTGTCTTTGGAGCTTGTGTGATCATCTTGCTTTTGTAAGTGGTTTGCTTGGGCAAAAAGATAACTCAGGACTTGGATTTGTTTCAGAGGGACCTTGAAAATCCAAGATGGTTTCCTGAAGAAAGAGAGGGCAAATTTTGGGGTACAACAGTTGCCCTTGTTCAATCTTCTTGAACCTGAAGAGTTAGATTGGCAATTTTTCCTTTCGCGACTCGAAGGTAAAAGGAGATTGGACACTAGAGTGCCCTTAAATTTGCACTCGTCAAAGAAATGGATGCAGAAATGGGCTTAGAGATGCCATTTGGAGATGGGCTTAAAGATGCCATCTGGAAGGGTGACAGAATCTTGTCGGGGATGGGCTTAAAGATGCCATCTGGAAGGGTGATAGAATCTTGTCGGGGATGGGCTTAAAGATGCCATCTGGAATGAAAATCAGAAAGGTGTCCATGTTTTGAACCATCTCTGAACTGGGGCTTGAATAAGCAATAGATTGACATCCGTATCTGGAGGCATCCGTAAACTGTTTTCAAAAGTTGCATCTGAACAAGCGATAGATTAACATCCGTTGTTGGGAAGAATCCACAAACTGTTTTCAGAAGTCTTGAGAAAAAACTGAACAACCGATAGGTTAACATCCGTTACTTGGAGAACCCGTGAACTGTTTTCAGAAATCTGGAAGTTGAATAAGCGATAGAGCAGCATCCGTTGTTGGGAAGTGTCCCTAAACTGTTTTTAAAGGTTGCGTCTGAACAAGCGATAGATTAACATCCGTTGTTGGGAAGAATCCATAAACTGTTTTCAGAAGTCTTGAGGTTGAATAAGCAATAGAGCAGCATCCGTTGTTGGGATAAATCCACAAACTGTTTTCAGAAGTCTTGAGAAGAAACTGAACAAGCGATAGGTTAACATCCGTTACTTGGAGAACCCGTGAACTGTTTTCAGAAATCTGGAAGTTGAAGAGGAACCGGCGTAGGGCTTCCTGGAGATGAGCTCGTGTGAAACTGCATCTGGATGAATCTGGAATAAGAATCAGAATATTGCCATGTCTGGGTCACATCTGAACTATTCCTGGAAAGAATCTCGGGAGATAATGATTTTTGTCTGTCGACTGATCTTACCTGAAAAGGTAAAGGGTTAGTTGTATGCAATGTCATGATGCATGATGCACCGTATGTTATATGATATGGATGTAAATGAATGCGCATGTAAGCTGGAGAGCTGTCTTGCGAAGGATAGATGAATCCGAAATGGCTGAAGCATCTTGACTGCTGCCGGGAAGAATAATTTCTGGTGGTTGCTGGAGAATAAGGGGCTTGGGTTGTATACCAATCTTCTGGGGAATCCCTGTTTTGAGGAGATCTTTACTGGAGAATTTCGAATATACAATGAGGAACTGAGAACTGAGGGTCTTCAGATTTTCCTGGGGAATACCAGACCTTTAATTATCGAGGGGCCTTAGAACCATTTGCGGGGACTTGGAATTTCCTTGGTGACTTGCAGGGTAAAAGAAATTATGATCATGTCTACTGGGGATTTTAAAACCTGGCAGACTTAAGCTGGGGAGAGATAGTTTGAAGTTTTACTTCTGCTGGGGATAGGAAGAAATTTGCCGAATGCGATCTTCCGAGGCAATTAGCTGAGGATAACCCAGTTATAAGCCCTTGTGAGGAATAACTTGAATAAAGCTCGGGAGAGACATTCGTACTCTGCAGGGGATAAGCTTCAAAACTTGCTGGGGATATGGATTCCAACTCTCCTGGGGGTTTCCTTTGAAGGGGTATCAAGATATCCGACTGCACCTCCAACCTATCAGTAATCCTCTCTCTTGATTCATAAGGAGATGATTATGTTCAAATGCATATGCCTATTTAACAAAACATTGGACGTTTCTCAAAATAAAACAATTAGTGCAAGAGAAAAAGAAAAAGGAAATGACACAAATTTCTGGGAAGAGTATTTGTATTAACTTTCTCTGAGTATATTTGTACAAAGGAGACAATCATCCTAGCAAGAGGATTTTGTCGTAAATATTGAAAGATTTATACAAAATAAAGATGGCTACGTGAAATAATTCCATGGGATTCCATTCCGCTATAGCCTTCACAACTCTGAATATCTGTCTATCCAATGCTTCATCTACTGATGACTGGATTGATCAGAAACCTGGAACTGGTTGATGAAGAGATCGTCTTTGAAGTGATCCGACGAGACATAGTCATACGCTTTAATTCCCTAACTTCTACCTGAACCGCCCTTTCGGGTTTTCGATCCACCGGGAAACCCCTTTTTGCCCAAGCCGCCCTTTCGGGTTTTCGACTTGCCGGGTGTACAGATTTTTTTGTTTTTATCCCTAATTTTTGCCCGAACCGCTCTTTCGGGTTTTCGGTTCACCGGGATGCCAATTTTTGCCCAAGCCGCCCTTTCGGGTTTTCGACTTGTCGGGTTTTTCTATGCGTAGTATCTTTTGACTATGTCTGCGTTCGCAGGGTGCGGCAAATCGTCGCCGTCCATGGTGGTTAGAATCATCGCACCACCAGAAAATATGCTCTTGATCACAAATGGTCCTTCTTATGTAGGAGTCCATTTGCCCCTGGGATCACTTTGCGGCAAGATAATCCGCTTGATTACGAGATCTCCGACTTGATACACTTGACGTCTGACTTTCTTATTGAAGGCCTTGATCATCCGTTTTTGATACGTCTGACCATGGCATATAGCAGCGAGTCGCTTCTCGTCGATCAGATTGAGTTGATCAAGTCGGGTCTGCATCCAATCATCTTCATTCAAGCCTGTATCCTTCATAATCCTTAAGGAGCAGTCAGAACGTTGAGAGGGACCGGAGGGATATGAACTTTGTCAGCGTAGACTTGACATTTATGGCAAGTACGGGAATGTTGATGGCAGTCAGCTTCCATGGTAGACCAGTAATAGCCTGCCCTTAGGATCTTCTTAGCCATTGTATGCCCGCTCAAGTGAGTGCCAAATGTGCCGCTTTGTATCTCAGTCATGATCAACTCTGCTTCAGCTTTGTCTACACATCGGAGTAACACACAATCATGGATTCGTTTGTAAAGGATGCCGTTGCTCAGGAAGAATTTGGCCGCAAATTTCCTTAAGATCTTCTTGTCATTTACGGACGCTCCTTCGGGATAATCTCTAGTCTCGAGATACCTTTTGATTTCATGGAACCAAGGTTGTTCCACTGCTTCTTCGGTATTAATCTCGTGACAATGTGCCGGATCATCCATTCGCTCGATGGTGATTTGGGGAGCCTCGTTATCCCAGTTGAGTTTAAACATGGAGGACATTGTAGCCAGAGCATCTGCTAGCTGATTCTCTTCTCGCGGGAAATGCTCGAAGGTAATTTGCTCGAAATGAGGCAACAATGTCAAGACATGTTCTTTGTACGGGATAAGATTAGGATGTTTGGTATCCCACTCTCCTTTGATTTGACTGATAACCAAAGCCGAGTCCCCAAATACGATCAAAGATTTGATCCCCAAGTCTATAGCAGCCTTGAGACCAAAGATGCAAGCTTCATACTCAGCCATGTTGTTTGTGCAGCTGAAGAAAAGTCGGGCCGTGAAAGGTGTATGACAACCTTCCGGGGAGATGAGTACCGCACCGATACCGTTTCCAAGTGCATTTGAAGCACCATCAAAATATAGGGTCCATCGGGATCCCTTTTCGGGTCCGTCATACGGTCTGTTACTCTCAATGTTGTCCAAATTCATGATGTCCTCGTCTGGGAAGTCAAATCTCATGGGTTGGTAATCTTTGATAGCTTGATGAGCTAGATGATCAGCTAGTACACTCCCTTTTATAGCTTTTTGAGTGGTGTACTGGATGTCATACTCAGTCAGGATCATCTTCCATCTGGCTATTCTTCCAGATAAAGCGGGCTTTTCGAAGATATACTTGATAGGATCCATTTTGGAAATCAACAAGGTAGTATGAGTCAACACATACTGTCTTAGTCGGCGAGCAGCCCACACCAAAGCGCAGCAAGTTTTCTCGAGCAGTGAGTAGCGAGTCTCACAGTCGGTAAACTTTTTGCTAAGGTAATAAATAACATGCTCTTTTCGACCAGACTCGTCATGCTGGCCCAAAACACACCCCATTGAGTTATCCAAGACGGTCAGATACATGATCAATGGTCTTCCTTCGACAGGTGGCATCAGAATAGGAGGTTCTAGCAAATACTCCTTGATCTTATCGAAAGCAGCTTGGCAATCGTCGTTCCATTCAACTACCTGATCTTTCTTCAAGAGTTTGAAAATTGGCTCACAGGTAGAAGTCAGATGGGAGATGAATCTGGCAATATAATTCAAGCGCCCCAAGAACCCTCTAACCTCCTTTTCAGTACGGGGAGCAGGCATCTCTTGTATTGCTTTCACTTTTGCTGGATCGACTTCAATGCCTTTGTTGCTTACAATAAATCCTAGAAGTTTACCAGACCTAACTCCAAAAGTGCACTTACTTGGATTCAGCCTGAGTTTGTATTCTTTCAATCTGGCAAACAGCTTTTCTAGATGTTCAAGGTGCTCCTCCTCTGTTTGTGACCGAGCTATCATATCGTCTACGTAAACTTCAATCTCATGATGTATCATATCATGAAACAAAGCTACCATGGCGCGTTGATAAGTTGCCCCTGCGTTCTTCAGCCCGAATGGCATCACCTTGTAACAGAAAGTGCCCCATTGTGTGACAAAAGTTGTTTTCTCCATATCCTCGGGGGCCATTTTGATTTGATTGTAGCCTGAGAATCCATCGATGAAGGAAAACACTTTGTGCTGAGCTGTATTGTCGATCAAAATGTCAATGTGTGGAAGTGGAAAATCATCTTTGGGGCTGGCCCTATTCAAATCCCGGTAGTCCACACACATCCTGACCTTGCCATCTTTCTTAGGTACTGGCACGATGTTAGCGACCCATTGAGGATAGGACGTAACAGCCAGAAAGCCAGCGTCGAATTGCTTCATCACTTCTGCTTTGATCTTTTCAGACATGTCAGGCCTCACTCGGCAGACTTTTTGCTTGATCGGTGGACAATCCTCTCTTGTGGGGAGACGGTGAACCACGATGTCTGTGTCTAAACCCGACATGTCTTCATAAGACCAAGCGAAGATTTCAACATACTCATTCAACAATTGTATCAGGCGTTCCTTGACACTTGGCTCCAGATTGGCACCCACTTGCACCTCCTTCCGGTCTTCCTTGGTCCCTAAGTTGACAGTTTCCAATGACTCTTCGTGCGGTAAGATGGCCCTTTCCTCTTGCTGTAGAAGTCTGGCTAGTTCCCCTGGTACTTCACAACCTTCGTCATCTTCATACTCGGCTTGATTGACCAGATCTTCAGAGTTATTGAAGGATATAGCAGAATCGTCACCCATGGAATCCGGAGTGGATGGGTACCTGCATTTGTGAGTGTGGGTGTGTGTAAGGGATAGCCATCCTTAAATAAAAAATGCAAAAAGAAAGAAAGTGAACACAACAGTTTATCAAATGAAAAACGTCCAATGAATCATTAAACATGGCATATGGATATGAAAAATAATCAAAACCCTTACAAATGGACCTACATGCCCCGGGCAAGGCATGAGGTGAAAAGATAGTGTACGGATTGTTTGAAAATGAATATTACAGACCAATAGGAAATGTTTGACAGATAAATTACTGATGAATAAAAGTGATGGGGACAAAGTCTTTTGCCTCCCAGTTACATAGTCCTCCTTTGACAGTTGGGTAAATCCACTCTTCGATGCTGCTCTCTTTGTCTTCATCCTCCAAAGCGTTGATTCCGTAGGGAGAAATTTTGACTGGCGCTCTCTCAATCTTCGAACGACGCATAGCTTTCTGGCCCGCAGTAGTGAACCCTAATCCAAATTTGTCTGTTTTATGTGGAATATCAGGCAACTGCCCCCATGCTAAATTCTTCCCCTCCTTTATTGCGGCCTTTGCGTCCTCCAGAGATGCCATCCTGGCCATCTGCCTCGGTGTCTCAGCTGCCAACTTTGCTACTGTTATTTCAGGAAGGACTTCTTCGAAATGCTGAAAAGGCGTCTCAATGAATTCCCCTTCTACCTCCACATACCGGAAAGAGTTCAAGTGGCTAATCATGTACTCCTCTTCGCCATGGACAGTAATGATCTTTCCCTTGACAGGATACTTCAACATCTAATGCAAGGAGGAGGTGACTGCCCCAGCATGGTGTATCCAAGGCCTACCCAACAAGCAAGAGTATGACAGACGAATGTCCATCACATAGAAAGTAGATTTAAACACCTCAGTGCCTATCTTGATGGGAATTTCAACCTCCCCATGGACCATTCTCTTCGAACCATCGAAAGCTCTGACAACAATATCACTCGGTTTCAACTCCAACCCTTCACAATCTAGTCGGTCCAAGGCCTTCTTAGGCAGTACATTCAGTGACGAACCAGTGTCGACCAAGACATGTGCGAGAGTAGTTCCTCGGCACTCGACTGAGATGTGCAACGCATCATTGTGGTTTCTACCTTTAGGAGTTAGGTCAGCATCAGATAAACCTAATCCATTGTCCGCAGTAAGGCTAGCCACGCAATTTTGAAATTGATCTGCAGAGGTTTCCTGGGGCACATGGGCTGCCTTCAGGAATTTTATCAGAGCTTTAGCGTGCGCTTCCGAGCAAAGTAGTAGTGCCAGCATGGAGATCTTTGAGGGGGTTTGCCCCAGTTGTTCTACCACATCGTAATCACTCCTTTTGATTATCTTCAAGATCTCATCCATTTCCTTCTTGGAGGTTTCCGGGATGACCAAGGGTTGAGCCCTCGTCCTGACGAGCTCATCTTGGATTCCCTTACCTTTATCAACAGCGGTAGGAGGGACAATACTAGGAACAACAACATCTTCAATCAAAGGGGTTCTAGCAGAGAGTTTTATTGGTGCAGGGATGACCTTGTCGGCAGATGAGGGTCCAAAGATTGCTCTTGGAGGGTCAATCTCTAGAGAAAATATTCTCCCGCTCCGGGTGATTTGGCTCGTGCCTGCAATGTTTCCAATGTTGGCTTCTTCATCATCCGAACTTTCTTCAGTTATTTCGGTTTGTTTAATACCATGGTAGTAGACGTCACCGCCATAGTTCCATGGTATTGACTTCTCAGAAACATAGGGGACAGGCCCTGGCATTGTTATCTTCAAAGGAACAGATTTTGTAGCTGGTGTAATCTTAACAGGCTTTTTGACGGCCTTGGAAAGATTGGCGTGAATGGTTATGATTGAGACATCTTCAGTATGGGTTGGAGTAGCAGAAACTTTTTCGAACAAAATTTGTCGACTGTCCATTAGGCCTTGGATGCCTTTCTTCAGTAACGGACAATCAAACGGCAGAGAGTAACAACAAAGGCAGTCTTCCTTACATCCCGGGAAAATCCCGGCCTTTAACAGACTCAACTTGATGGTTAACAATGGGGTTATCAGATCATTGACATCAGCAACATACAAATCTTCTTCAATGGCATTGACATTTCGGCCGTGCTTCGGCATGGGAGCAGATATCACATTAGGCTTCTCTGGAGCGTCAAATTCCACCTCCTTTGCCTCTATCAGGTCTTGGATTTTATGCTTGAGTTCCCAACAATCATTGGTGTCGTGCCCGACACTGTCAGAATGGTAGGCGCATTTAGCATTAGGATGATAATGCGAAGAGGACGTATTCACATTCTTTGGTGCCTCTTTGATAGTGGCGAGATTCAACTTTAACAGATGGGGAAGCACTTGCGCTGGAGTCATATTAATGCGAGTGAACTGCCGTTGTGGCCGTTCCACCCGTTGCTGATTTGGTCTGGACTGGTTATAGCGAGGCTGCTCACTTGAAGGGTTTTGAATCATTACGGCCCCCACAGTTGGCCAACGCTCCGTCTTCCCTGCTCTTCTCTGAGAATATACCACATTCGTTTCCTTCTTAAAAGGTTTCTTCTCAACACTTGCAGAAACACCCTTCTGAATCTTTCCTGACTTGATGCCAGCTTCTATTCTTTCGCCTGTTAAGATCAAATCGGTAAACCCCGCGGAAGAGTTACCAATCAGATGATTGAAAAATGGCCCAGAGAGGGTCCCTAGAAACATATCAACAAGTTCACGGTCGGTTAAAGGGGGCTGCACCCTGCCAGCCAAATCCCTCCATTTTTGTGCATATTCTTTGAATCCTTCGCCGGTTCCCAGTGACATACCCTGAAGTTGGGTACGCGTAGGAGCAAGGTCAGAATTGTATTGGTATTGTTTGTAAAAGGCGGTGGCCAAGTCTTCCCAATTTCGGACGTTGGTTCCCTCTAGCTGATAGAACCTCTCCAATTGAGCCCCAGAAAGGCTGTCTTGAAAGAAATGGATCCAAAGGTTTTTATCTGCCGTATAGGGTTGGATCTTTCTCACGTAGGACCTGAGATGCATTTTTGGATAGGACAGCCCATCATACCTCACAAACACTGGCACTTTGAATTTTGGGGGAATTACAATCCCGGCAACCAAACCCAAGTCTTCAAAATCCAAACCCGGTACTCTTTGTAATTCCATGGCGGCCAACCTGTTTTCTAAACCCTTGTACTTATCATCAGCTGGAGGGTATTGTTGATCAGAATAGTCTTCATCCTCTTCGACCTCCTCTTCTTCCCCATCGGAATCGGAAGGTACCGCAGCCCCACCTCCTTTGCTGGTTCCTTCATCAGAAATAGGAGGAAATTTAAGCACTCTCCTGGCCTCTCCGTCAAATCTTCTCCCTAAAGTAGCCACCCCGAGTCTCTTTCTCTTCTTTTTCACTGGGTCTTTATTCCCCAGCAAGGTCTTGAGATCCTCCTGACCTTTAGCCAAGGTCGTCAGGAGTTGCTGGAACTGTGCATTTTGAGCTTGCAGGTCTTTGACTGTTTGCTCGAGATCCATCCTACTGAAATAAACAGCAGACAGATAAGGAAACCTGGCGTGAGACCTGCTTATGCACATGATGAATGGTATGCTTATGTATGCAATGCATTCAAGGATTTAGAATATTCAAACTTGTTGTAGACAAAAAGGAACGCACGTCATAAGAAGAAATTTGTTAGTACATAAATGCCCCATGGGCCAAATATTACAAAAACAACTTCTCAAGGTAAAAAGACATTGCGCATCCTCTTTGGCGCAATGTAGGCGTTGAGGGCCTCTTGCTCATGGAGTCGGCGGGTAAGCTCTAGAACCTTCTTCTCACTGGCGTAGAAGCTGGCTTCAAAAGTGTTTCGTTCCTCCTTGAGCTGAATCCAACTTTTCTGCATTTCCTCCCACGATGTAGGCATGTCAGGATGTAGGATGGTGTAGGGAACCTCTCCTTCCTTGACGCGCTCTTTAATCACAGGGAGAACATGAGGATAAGGCATCATTAGACTTTGGGCTCGGGCTCGTACCCACTTGAGATAAGGCTCAAGAGGGATGGAGTTCTTGTGTCCCAGAGTCTTGCTATCAACCTTGTTGGGCCTTCCCCAAGCTCTGATGAATCTTTGGAGAAGTCCTTGCGCATCATTGTCGAAGTCAAAAACTAGGTCAGGAATCAACATGTCATGAGGGCCATCCCTCCGTGCATGTCCAAATTGCCTCAAAGCTAGGCAAGGGTTGTAGGTGATACCTCCTCTAATTCCAAGTAAAGGAACATTAGGAAACTCCCCACAACGATCGACGATGATGACATTTTCTCTGGACCGAGAACACCAATGTACATCAGAGTGGGTAAGAGTCATCAATCGTTGGGACCACCTTGAGCCTTGGTCATTCTTCAAGACAGATTGTGGAAGGTGCGAAATAAACCACCTTGCAAGGAGAGGAGTACAGCACATGAGAACACCCCTCTTTCTCATTGTTCGTGTGTAAAATGAGTGAAGGATGTCCCCAAGCAATGTTGGTATTGGATTTTTGGACAAGAAGATTTTGACGGCGTTGACATCTACCAATTGGTCAGAATTTGGGAACAAGACCAACCCATAGATAAGGAGTGCCACAATTTCTTCAAAGGCTTGTAGGTCCAATGAATTCCAACATTCTTGTGCCTTCTCAAACAAGAATTTTGCTAAGAATCCTTTGACGCCGCTTCTGGTTTCCCAATGCCCCTTGATGTCGGATGGTTGTAGATGTAATGCTCGAGCAACATCTTCCGGCTTTGGTTCCTTTTCCGTACCGTTGAAGGGTAGTTGATTAAGGATAGGGATTCTTAGGAGTTGAGAAAACTCCTCCAAAGTGGGCACCAACTGGTAATCAGGGAAAGTGAAACAGTGGTGAAGAGGGTCAAAGAACTGGAATAGCACTTTCATCATGTCTTCTTCAATGTTGGTGTTGACTAAGCTGAGCAGTCTACCATGTCTTTCACTGAAGGATGAGCTTTCCGAAATTCTTGAGGTGAGCTCCTTGAGTTGAGGAGATATTCTCACAAGGTTGACTTGGATGGTTTTTCTGCGAGGAATTTCCATGACCTACAAAACAAGAACAAAGATGAAGATTCAAACCCTTGAAATGGTTAGTGAATGCATATGATATTTTATGATGTTTATGATGTATGCACAAACATATGTACAAGCAAATCACACCAAACCCTAGTTTCAGGCTTGCATGGGGTTTCATAGGTAAGTACCCTCTTGAGTGTAGTTGGCTTAAAAACCTATCCTATAAATAGTAACCGGGTTCTAAGGAGCTCAATATCATTGGATTGTTTTCATCGTTCATTGTTTTGGTTTAGCCACTTAACTAGCGACCAAAATATTCCAAGAAAACAACCCTCAATGAGTGTAGTATCGAGTATCTACCAACTTCGGACTGCACCAAAGCCGGTCATCTCACTACCCCTAATAAAAGGCCAAGATGGTCAAGTAAGGTTCTAGGTCATTAGTGCTTAGTGACATCACTCAGCGGCCCCGTACTCTCCTTGATTGAACTCAAGGGTTACCGGTACTCACAAATATGTCGCACTAATATAGGTATTGCTTCGACCGTGTCGGTATACCCCGCACAGTTTCCACAACGTATTGCTATCTATGAAATGTTTCCCAAAAATCCGGGTGTAGGATTGCAAACCCAAACAATAGAGCCAAAGTATAAAGCATTCAAATCAAACAATTAGTCATGCCAGAGGGTGATCTAAGCCCTAAGGTTACTCCACTTTTAAATTTTTCCCCAGCAGAGTCGCCAGTTCTGTGATACGGTGGGAGAACTGACTATGAGTTTTGCGTTTGTATTCGCAAATGTTTCGGTTGAGCAAGAGTCGCCACCGACTTTTTATTTTATCCTAAGGAAAGGTTTAAAAAGCACAGCAAAAACCTTTGAGATGTTTTCTTGGGTTCGGGGAGTAGATTATAGAAAGGGAAGGTATTAGCACCCTTTCTATCCATGGTTATCCATGGGCTCTTAGTTACTTGCTTAGATCAACTTGCCTTAATTTTCAATTGTTTGAAATGGTGCTTTGTGTGTGGGTTTGAAAATGTTTTGAAAAGAGGCCAATATGGTGGCAACCTTTGTAATGATCCATGTTGGGATGTATACAAAGGTGTATGTCTTTTGAAAAAGTTTTCAATATTTTTGAAAGTTTGTTTTGAAAGTGTATTGTGATGTGTCTTTTTGAAAATAGGCAAGTGTTTTGCTTTGCAAGTTGGAAAGTGACCAAGAGTTGTCTACTCCTAATTTCTCAAAGATTATTGATATGTTTTAACCCTTTTAACAATTTTGTTCCACCATTATATTTGGTGGACAATCTTGTGTTAGGATGTGAAAGGGACGGGCGCGGGTCATCGTTTAGACCATAATTGCAATGGTGCCAAGTATCTTTGGGCAATTTTCTTTTAAGGGACTTGATCATTTTTTAGGCAACTTTCGAAAGCGTCATCGAGGGACTATGATCATTTGAATTGTTTGTTTTGCCCAAAGAGACCTAACATGCAATATGGCCTAATTTTGAAAGGCAACAAGTGGATGTAACCCTAGGGGTGTTGGTGTACAAGTGTGTTTTATTGCATACAAGAGTTTTTCTTTGAATTAGGTTTTTCTATTTCATTGATTTTATCTTGCCATACACGTCCTAATTACTAGCAATAAGAAGCGGAAATATAAAATCCTACGCTATTACAACAATTAGGGGATAGGGATACACATTTGTACATTGGGGGTTCAACGAGAAAAATAGACAAAAAAGAAAATAGCAAAAAACAAGATATAGAGAGAGAGAGAGAGGGAGCCAGCGCGCTGCTGAGAGGTCATCAGAAGTTCTGACTCAGATCCGCTGCCAGATGATCAACCTCTTGGTTAAACTGTATGAGTCAGAACTTCTGACTCTGGCACCTGCAAAACAGAACCCTGTTAGTGGGGAAATCAGAAGTTCTGACTCCCCTGCGCTGCAAGACAGAAGTTTGTTAGTGGAGAAACCAGAAGTTCTGATTCTGCTGAAAAGGCAATAACTCTCAGAGGTTCTGATATCATTGACAGCAAAACAGGCTTCAGATGTGCTAAAGTCAAAGTCAGCACTTGGCTTTTCCCTGTACTAATCAGAACATCTGCAATTCTGTTGTTATCCCACAAAACAGGAAACATATTTGGAACAGATCTAGCAAATGTAAAAAATGTTTCAGAGGTCAGAACCAACAAGGTCACAGGCAAGTCCTATACTGGCTCAGAACGTTCTGAGGTATGAAAATCCTCAGAATATAAACAGCAACAACATGATATTTACATTATGTTTATTTGAGTATGCACAGCTGATGATGCTTAGCAGCGTGATGAAGGTCAGTAGGTGCTTACCTGGCTGTTGGAAAAGTTTGTGGGTGAAAACTAGCTTTTGGCTCTGGTGGTGTTCTGGACAGATTCTCTTTGAAAAGGGTAGGTAAAGGTGTATGCGTACGTAGGGTCAGAAGTTTGGAAAGGGTGTTTTTGGTTCACAAAGAAAATTGGGTATTTGATGAAGTTTGAAGGTAAGAACTTCAAAGTTATGAAACAAACTGGAGATTTTGGCAGAGTTTCAGAATGCTATGTTGCTAAGGGTTGCTGTTTCTCTCTTAGCAATTTTTCTGTTTCTTTTTTGAACGCGCTTTGCAGTGGACAATGACTCTCTATTTATAGGCAAAGTTCTTGTGGGTGTCTTGAACATTAAAGCGCCAACAGAGTTTGAATTACTCTTTGACATAAATTCCTGGGAAGTTGTGATAACAGATAGCCTTCAGCCTAGGCTGCAGCAGCAGGCGTGGATTGGGGAGAAGTGACCTCTGAAGTGGGCGGTGGCGCGTAGACCCATGCCAGAATCTACACAAAAGCGTTTTCCAAGCCACACGTGAATGTTCAGGAGTGGTTGGAAGCATTAATGAGCATTAAATGGTGATAAGACCTATCAACATCAATATTCTGGTAATGGAAACCAACGTTGAATCAGCAGTTCTGTTTCAAAAAGAACAGCGTAAACCATGCTCTGGCCTTGGCTTCCTGTTGTCTTAGTAAGTTCTGGAGGTTCTCCTGATTTTTTGATACGTTCCTTGGATTTACTTCTGGACCTCCTGGGCTTAGAGATTCTGTATCAGTGTAACACCCACTCTTCTGACCTTTTCATCTTCTGATTTCAGCATGTTCTGAAAGAACCTTCAGACTTCCCTACTTCTCTTGCATTCCTTTAGCAAATTCTGACTGAGCTTGTATAACTACTGAAAGGGGCATGTTCTGTCTGAGGCTTACATACTGAACCACGTTTACAACTTCTAATTGAGCTGATGTAGCTGCTGAAAAGCCAACTTCTGACTATGCTTAGCCAAGCTTGCAACTTCTGACCGTTTTTATCTGGAATTGGTCCAGAAGTTCTGAAGCGCTGATTTTTTCTTAAACACTCATTTTTTAGAGAAACATTCCAAGTACTTAGAACTTGATTTTTCTCAAGATAAAAGCGTTGTCTTTGGAGCTTGTGTGATCATCTTGCTCTTGTAAGTGGTTTGCTTGGGCAAAAAGATAACTCAGGACTTGGATTTGTTTCAGAGGGACCTTGAAAATCCAAGATGGTTTCCTTAAGAAAGAGAGGGCAAATTTTGGGGTACAACAGGGATGATGTTAATGAGATAACTCTGTGGGGATATCTCAACTACATTAAAGATATGCTTGTTACTGTTTGCAAGCACACACTTGCTGAATAGTTTAATCATGTTCATAAGCATATGTTCGTTTAATTTTAGTCATTGGACGTTTTTTGCACTCAAAACAGGAAAAAAAAGTTTTACACTTCAAAGTATATTTTATATTGATGTTTTGCCCATGAATAGGCGTTTTTGTACAAAGATAAGGAGATCCTAGTAAGAGGAAATCGTCGAAAGGAATACAAAGTGGAAATAAAAATAAATAGCCATGTGGAAGTGATCTCATTATGTTCCAATTCTGTTATTGCCCCTATGTCTCCGAACATCATCCCTTGTTGTTGAAAGAGATTTATTGGAATGATCTTGGACCATTGAACTTGGACCTTGGTAATAAAGTTGGCTATAGAGGTTTTACGGGACATAGTCGTACGCTTTATTCCTTAACTTTTGCCTGGACCTCCCTTTCGGGTTTTCAGTCCACCAGGATACCCTTTTTTGCCCAAATTTCCCTTTCAGGTTTTCGACTCGCCAGGTGTACAATTTTTTTAGCATATATCCCTAACTTTTGTCGAACCTCTTTGGTTCGCTGGGATGCCCTTATTTTTTCCTAGGTATGCAAACCTAGCGGGCCATTTTCTGCGTAGTATTTTTTAACTGTGTCCACGTTCACGGGATGTGGGAAGTCTTCTCCATCCATAGTACTCAGCATCATGGCACCTCCAGAGAAAACTTTCTTTACAACAAATGGTCCTTCGTAAGTGGGAGTCCATTTTCCCTTGGGGTCTCCTTGTGGAAGAATGATGCGCTTTATTACCAGGTCGCCAGTCTAATATACTCGAGGCTTTATCTTTTTGTTGAAAGCCTTTATCATACGTTTTTGGTACATCTAACCATGACAAACAACATCCAGTCGCTTCTCATCAATCAAGTTCAACTGATCCAACCTAGCCTGAATCCATTCGTCTTCACCTAAATCTACTTCTTTCATTATCCTTAGAGAAGGAATCTGAACTTCGACAGGTAGGATAGCCTCCATGCCTTTTACCAAGAAGAACGGGGTTGCCCCAATTGATGTTCGAGCTGAAGTACGATAGCCATGGAGAGAAAACGGTAACATCTCATGCCAGTCTTTATATGTCACCACCATCTTTTGCATAATTTTCTTGATATTTTTGTTGCCATCTTCCACTATGCCATTCATCTTGGATCTACACAGAGAAGGGTTGTGATGCTTGATTTTGAATTGAGTACAAAGTTCCGTAATCATAGCATTATTGAGGTTGGTTCCATTGACAGTGATGACCCTTTCAGGGATACTGTAAGAGCAGATGAGGTTATGCTTGATAAACCTGGCTACAACGTTCTTGGTAACTGAGGCATATGAGGAAGCTTCGACCCACTTGGTAAAGTAATCAATATCAACAAGGATGAAAGGTGTCCATTGGAAGTGGTAGGTTTGATCTCTCCAATCATATCAATGCCCCACATTGCAAATGGCCACGGAGCAGACATGACATTTAGAGGAATATGAGGTACATGGACCTTGTCAGCATAGATTTGACACTTGTGGCAAGTCCTTGAGTGATGATGACAATCAATTTCCATTGTGGACCAATAATAACCAGCCCTCGGGATTTTCTTGGCCATAGTGTGTCCACTAGAGTGGGTCGCAAAGAGGCCATCATGCATGTCTTCCATAATTTTCTCTGCCTCCTTCTTGTCCAAACACCGGAGTAGAGTAGAATCATGGTTGCGCTTCAATATATCTCCTCACCTCATGGTACCATGGTTTCTCTTCTTCAGTGTCAAGCTCATAGCAGTGCGCAGGTTCGTTGAATCTTTCGATTGTAATCATGGGAGCTCCGCTGTCCCATTTAGCTTTGAAAATGGAAAACATTGTTGCCAAGGTTCCAGCCAACTGGTTTTCTTCTCTAGGGAAATGTTCAAAGGTGATCTCCTCGAAGTATGGTATCATGGTTAACACAATCTCCTTGTAATGAATAAGGTTAGGATGCTTAGTGTCCCATTCTCCGAATACATCTAAGTGCTTGATCCTTAAGTCAATGACAACCTTCAAACCCAATATACACACCTCGTACTCATCCATGTTATTCGTACAATCGAAGCACAATCTAGCAGTGAAAGGAGTTTGGTAACCCTTAGGAGAAATAATCACAGCACCAATTCCATTGCCCAAAGTGTTGGAAGCCCCATCGAAAACCATAGTCCATCGGGATCCTTGTTCAGGTCTGTCATATGGTTCAAGTTTTGCACAGTCAGTCACTAACATGATATTCTCATCCAGGAAGTCAAAGTTCATAGATTGATAATCATCAACAGCTTGATGGGCCAAATGATCTTCCAATACACTTCCTTTGATGGCCTTTTGTGTTGTATATTGAATATCGTATTCAGTCAGAATCATTTGCCATCTAGCTATCCATCCGGAGAGAGTGGGTTTCTCAAAGATGTACTTGATAGGGTCCATCTTAGAAATCAATAGAGTGGTGTGAGTCAACATATATTGTCTTAGCCGGCGAGCAGCCCATGCCAAAGCGCAGCAAGTTTTCTCGAGCAGTGAATATCTGGTTTCACAGTCGGTAAACTTTTTGCTCAGGTAGTATATTGTATGCTCTTTTCGACCAGACTCGTCATGTTCGCCCAACACACACCCCATAGAATTCTCTAGTACAGTCAAATACATGATCAAGGATCTTCTTTCAACTGGATGCATGAGGATAAGAGGTTCTTGCAAATATTCCTTGATCTTATCAAAGGCGGCTTGGCAGTCGTCGTTCCATTTGACTACTTGATCTTTCTTCAGGAGTTTGAAGATTGGATCACAAGTAGAAGTTAGATGAGATATGAAATGGGCAATGTAATTAAGACGACCCAAGAATCCTCTAACCTCCTTTTTAGAATGGGGAACTGGAATTTCTTGATTGGCTTTTACCTTTGCAGGATCAACTTTGATGCCTTTACCACTGACGAAAAAACCTAGAAGCTTTCCTGACCTTACTCCGAATTTGCACTTATTAGGGTTCAACCTTAACTTGTGCTTCTTCAACCTCTCAAATAGCTTGTGTAGGTGATCGAGATGCTCTTTTTTAGTTTGTGACCTTGCAATCATATCATCCACATATACCTCTATTTCATGATGGATCATATCATGAAATAAAGCTACCATAGCTCTTTGATATGTTTCCCCTGCATTTTTTAATCCGAACGACATGACCTTTTAACAAAAGGTGCCCCATTGTGTAATAAAGGTGGTCCTTTCCATGTCTTCAAGAGCCATATTGATTTGGTTATAGCTAGAAGATCCATCCATGAAGGAGAAGACTTTATGTTGAGTGGTGTTGTCAACCAAGACGTCAATATGAGGTAGAGGGGAATCATCTTTTGGGCTTGCCCTATTTAAATCCCTATAGTCTACACACATACGAACTTTTCCATCCTTCTTCGGCACGGGGACCATGTTTGCAACCCATTGAGGATAAGATGTCACTGCTAGTAAACCTGCATTGATTTGTTTCATCACTTCGGCTTTTATCTTTTCAGATATGTCAAGCCACATGTGATGAACCTTTTGATTAACAGGAGGGCAATCTTCCTTCGTTGGCATACAATGAACCACAATATCGATACCCAACCCTGGCATATCTTCATACAACCAAGTAAACACTTCAACATAGTCATGTAGCATCTGAACCAATCTGCTCTTGATACCGTCTTCTAGGTTGGTGTCGATCTTAACTTCTTTCCTGTCTGTCTCGGTACCTAGGTTGATAACTTCGACTAGCTCTTCATGAGTCTAAATAGCTTTCTCCTCTTGCATCAGCAACCTGGCTAGCTCTCCTGGTATTTCACAATCTTCCTCACCTTCGTCTTCAGATTGGTTAATTGGATGCTTGAAGTCATAACTGGCAATAGTAGAGTCGTTGGCAATGAGATCCGGAGTGGATGGGGATTTGCAAGTGTGTGTGTGTGTGTGTGTGTGTGTGTGTGTGTGTGTGTGTGTGTGTGTGTGTGTGTGTGTGTGTGTGTGTGTGCATGTAAGACACATGGATATTGAAAATGTGATAAAGAAAAAGAAAGATAGTGAACACAAAATTTGAATGCAAAAGGTCCAATGGTTTATATTAAATGATCATATGATAAATGAACATGAACAAAACCCTTAACAAATGGACCATAGTGCCCCGGGCAAGGCACATGGCTTAAAAGTTATTGTTTGGAATTTAAAATTACAGACAAAAGTTCTTGAATTGACAGAAAAAAATAAACAGTAATTACTCCTCAGTGAAGAAAATGGGAGTTAAATCCTTTGCATGCCAGTTGTTGAGCTTTCCCCCGGTAGTAGGGTAGATCCATTCTTTAAAAGTGCATTCATCATCAGAGTCTTCGACAACATTTACTTCCGAATTTCAGAGGCGAAGAGGTGGCTTTCCCATGCGAGCGTGTCTGACCTCTCTTTAAGCCTTGATGGTGAAACCCAGTCCAAATTTGTCTTCTTTAAACGGAATCTCGGGGAGTTTCCCCCAGGTAGTACAACTTCCGTCTTTGACTGTGGCACATGCATCCTTAAGCGAAACCATTCTTAGCACAACTTTATCAGCTTTTGGTATGTCAGAGGAGATTTTGGTGACGACAACCATAGGAGGAACAACTTCGAAATCCTGGCACATAGTTTCTATAAACTCGCAATCCATTTCCACATAATTGAAGTAATTAAGGTGGCTCACCATAAATTCTTCTTCGCTGCAAGCAGTAATGACCTTCCCTTTGACTGGATACTTTAATTTTTGATGAAGGGTGGATGTTACTACCCCTGCCCCATGTATCCAAGAGCGCCCAAGTAAACATGAGTAAGTGGGACAAATGTCCATTATGTAGAAGGTAGATTTGAAAATCGGTGAGCCAACTTTAATTGGGAGATCCACCTCTCCATGAACTATCCTTTTAGACCCATCAAAAGCCCTTACAACAATATCACTTGGTTTTAACACTAGGCCTTCGCAATCTAACCGGTCCAAAGAACCTTTGGGTAACACATTTAGAGATCAGCCAGTATCAATTAAGACATGTGCCAGGGTGGTTCCCTTGCATTCAATAGAGACATTCAAGGCTGTATTGTGGTTCCTTCCCATAGGAGTCAAATCAGCATCGGAGAACCCTAATCCATTGTCAGCCGTTAAACTTGCTACACAGTTCTCGAACTGGTCAACTGTGGTTTCTTGGGGCATATGGGATTTCTTCAAGAACTTGATTAGAGCGTGGGCATGAGCGTCTGAACAGAGTAACAATGACAGCATGGAGATTTTGGAGGGGGTTTTCCCCAGTTTCTCCACTATTTTGAAGTCGCTCTTTTTTATGATTTTCAGGATTTCCTTCATCCCTCGAGTGGAGGGCTCTTCAGCATCAGTATATTTGGTAGGTGCCTCTATCCCAGAAGGCTCACCTTCTTTTTCTTTGCCTATAGTGTTGGCACTAGACTTGTCATTGGTTATGCAGGCAGGAGTTGTTGTAGTAATGGGCAGAGAAATATCAGGGGAAAAGATCCTCCCTGTTCTTGTTACTTTACTAGAACCTGCAATATTAGTAACACCAACTTCGTTTTTGTTGATCCAAGAATCTTGTTTTATCCCATGATAATAAACCTCAGCATCATAGTTCCATGGAACTGCGTTATCGAAGGAGTAAGGAATCGGCCCAGGGGCAGTGATTATTAAAGGAGAAATTGTTGATTCATTTGAAATCCTAATAGGACCCTTTGAGGAGATCCTAACAGGATTGTTGGAGATTGTTATTATGGCAAGGTCTTCAGCTTCATTGTTCAAACTCTTGATGGAAGGAACTTTTTTAAATAGGATCTCGTGACTATCTATTAGGCGTTGAACACCTTCTTTCATCCATTTGCATCCGTTTATTTGTTCAGTACAACAATCACAATCTTTTAAACAGCCAGGGAACACCACAGCTCTCAGCAAATTTTCCTTCACAGTAGTCAATGGAGTAGTCAAATCCTCAACGGAGGAAACAAAAGTAGTGTCATCAATCGCATTGACGCCTTTGCCATGGTTCGTCATTGGTGCAGTTATCACATTTAGAGTTGTAAGTGGATCAAACTCAATAGTTTTGTTGTCTATTAGGTTTTGAATTCTGCATTTCAAAGCCCAGCAATGATCAGTATCATGCCCGGGGCTATTGGAGTGATAGGCACACTTGGTATTCGAATTGTACTTCGGTGATGTAGTGTTTGGATTAGATGGTGGATCACACAATGTCACTAAGTTGGCCTTCAACAGATGTTGTAAGGCTTGGCATAGTGACATGCTTATCCTCGTGAACTGTCTTCGAGGAACTTCAGATCGTTGATTGTTGGATGATTGTCTTTGAGTAGATGGAGGGTTGGAGATTAAAACAACATTAACAGATAGACGGTGGTCCTTCTTGGTATAGGCCCTTGACCCATAAATAGCACTTGCTTCTTTATTTCCAGTAAAGGATTTCTTTATAGTGCTTGAGGCAAAAGCAGATGCCATGGGGATTTTTCCACTCTTGATTCCACTCTCGAACCTTTCACCAGTCATAATTAACTCAGTGAAACCGAAAGATGAGCTACCAATTCGAAAGTTGAAATATGGGCCAGCTAATGTACCCATGAACATATCAACTAGTTCTATGTCAGTTAGTGGTTCTTGGACCCTACCAACAAGATTTGTCCATTTTTGTGCGTACTCTTTAAACCCATCATTAGTACCCATTTTCATACCTTGAAGTTGGACTCTGGTTAGTGCCAGATCGGCATTATATTGATATTGATGATAAAAAGCAGTGGCTAGATCTTCCCGTGTATGGATATGGGAACCCTCCAATTGATAGAACCATTCTAGTAGAGTCCTAGCTAGAGTTTCTTGGAATAAATGAATCCAGAGCTTTTTGTCGGTAGTGTGAGGTTGTATCTTGCGCACATAAGACCTTAGATGAAGTTTCGGGCAGGAAACCCCGTCATACTTGGTGAAGACCGATATCTTGAACTTATGGGGAAAGACGACCCCGGGTACTAAGCCTAAATCACCAAAATCTAAGCCATGCACGACTTGAATTTCAATAGCCTTTAGTCTATCCTCTAACTGCGTGTATTTATCCTCAGCATGTATGTATTTTTCATCAAAGTAGTCTTCGTCCTTGGAAGCTTGATTAATTTCACCCCCAGCACGAGTGCTCTTTGCCTCTTCCACCTGGTTCTTGTCTTCCTCAGATGACTCTTCAACTACCTGCACCTGAAGGACAGGGCCTTTAAACCTTTTCCCCATGTTGATGAGGGCCTTATTCTTAGTCTTCTTTTTGGCCGCCAGCAGCGTCATCAACTCTTGTTGTCCCTTGGCCAGAGTCAGTAAGGTTTCTTGGAACTGGGAATTCTGTGCTTGCAAGTCCTTCACTATTTGTTTGATATCCATCTTACTAAAATAAACAGTAGAAAGATAAGGAAACCTATTGTGGAAAACCTGTTTATGTTATTATGCATGAAAATGTGTATGCAAATGATTTCAAGGACTTAGAAGATTTAAATTTGTTTAAACAAAAGGGAACAAACATTAATTGTATTAATAAGTTCAAATTGATTACAACATGCCTCTTGGGCTTACATTGAAACAAAAGAAATAAAAGGAACTAAAATACAATAAAAATGGCTCAAGTTTCCTATGGATGCTTCCTCTTTGGAGAAATATAGGCATTTAGGCTCCTCTCTTCATGAAGTTGTCTCATGAGCTCCAATGTCTTCTTCTCACTTGCATAAAACTGGGCTTCAAAGGTGTCTCGCTCCCTCTTTAGCTGAATCCAAGCTCTTTTAAAATCTTCAAGAGAAGTAGGCATATTAGGTTAAAGGACAGTATATGGAACATCTCCTTCGATAACAGGCTCCATGATGATAGGTAGGAAGGCTTCGTAAGGAATCATGAGGTTTTGGGTGCGAGTTCGCACCCACTTGAGATAAGGCACTAAAGGAATGGAGTTCTTATGCCCAAACATCTTTCTATCATCCTTGTTAACCATGCCCAAAGCTCGTATGAATCTCTGATGATAACCTTGGACATTGTTCTCGTAGTCGAATGCAATTCCTTGGAGAAGTGCACCATGAGGGCCATCCCTCCTAGCATACCCAAGTTGTCATAAGGCCAAATAAGGATTGTAGGTAATACCTCCCCTAATGCAAAGTAGAGGGACATTATGGAATTCCCTATAATGGTCAATAATAGTAATATCCTCCATAGATCGAGAACACCAATAAATATCAGAATGTGTGAGTGACATCAACCTACTAGACCATCTTAAGCCTTGCTCGTTCTTCACAATAGATTGGGGTAGGCGCAAAATAAACCACCTAGCCAACAGAGGAGTGAAACACATAAGAAGCCCTCTTCTCTTCATGGTGCGATTGTGAAGAGAATGCAAGATATCCCCAAGTAAATTAGGCACCGGATTGCGAGATAGAATTTTTTTGACTATGTTCACATCTATGAGTTGGTCAGGATTGGGAAATATAACCATCCCATAGATGAGAAGAGCCACCACTTCTTCAAAGTCTTATAAATACAGAGCATCCCATAAATATTGAGCCCTCTCAAACAAAAACTTGGCTAGAAACCCTTTGACACTACTTCTTGTTTCCCAATTGGCCATAATGCTGGACTGAGGTAAATGTAGAGCTCGAGCAATCTCTTCAGGTCTCGGGTCTCTTTCAATACCGTTGAAGGGTAGTTGTTCAATAATATGCATTCCCAAGAGTTCAGAGAATTCTTCCATAGTAGGCACAAGTTGGTAATCGGGAAAGGTAAAGCAATGGTGTTTAGGTTCAAAGAATTGGAATATCACTTTCACCATATCCTCTTCAAAGCTTGTTGTAACCAAGTTTACGAGACGACCGTATTTCTTGGTGAAGGGATAATAATTGGGGACCCTTGATGCCAATTCTTTAAGTTGAGGAGGCATTTTGACGAGGTTAATTTGGACTGTATTCCTGCGAGTGGGAGCCATATCCTACAAAACAAGACAAAGATAAATCTCTAGGTCCTTGAAATGGTTAGTTCAGAATGCCATGGTATGATGTCATGATGTTATGTACAAACAAACATATACACACAAAGCAAACAAGTCCTTAGGTTTAGGCATGCATGAGCTTCATAGGTAAGTACCCTCTTGAAGTTTAGTTGGTTCAACCTATCCTAGAAAGTAATCGAGTTCTAAGGAATCTCAATATCACTGATCTTTCTTCATCGGGAATTGTTTCAGCGCAAGCCTCTTTATTGGCAACCGAAATATCCCGAAAGTCAGATCTCAATGAGCGTAGTATCGAGTGTCAACCAACTTCTGACTGCACCAAAGTCGGACATCTCACTACTTCCTAATGGCCAAGTTGTTCAATTAAAGGTTCTAAGGTCAGTTAGTGCTTCATCACACCATACAGCGGCCCCGTATTCTCCTTGACTAGACTCAAGGGCTACTGGTACCAACAAATGTGTCACACTAACATAGTCATCGCTTTAACCATGTCGGTATACCCTGCACAGTCTCCATGATCTATTGCTACTTACCTAATAATGTTCCCTGATTCGGGTAGAGGATCAATATAAACCCAGATAAGGACCCATAATATAAAGCAAACAAATCAAACAATGAAAGCAATTAAAATGTTATCTATCTCTAAGGTAACCCCACATTTAAGTAATTCCCCAGCAGAGTCGTCAGTTCTATAATACGGTGGGAGAAGTGACTTGAGTGTTTTGCATTTTATAACAATTGTTGTGGATAGCAAGAGTCGCCAACGCCTTTTCTTTTATCCAATAAGGAAAGGGTGAAAAGAACAGGAAAGACCTTTGAGATATTTTCTTGAGTTCGGGGAGTAGTTATGAAAAGGGAACGTGTTAGCACCCTTTTTATCCACAGTTATCTATGGGCTCTTAGTTTCTTACTAGATCACTTTTGAAATTGCTTTGTTTGAAATTTGTTTGTGATAGGTTTTTAAAAGTATTTTTGAAAAGCGCCTTCGTTTAGGCAAACTTTGTAAGGATTCTCGTCTCTATAAGAATGAATACAAAGTGTTGGACTTTTTGAAAATATTTCATGTTTTGAAAGTGTTTGGTGTATTTTGGAAAGATGTCTTATTTTGAAGATGGATTGTGAGAAAGCAACTAAGAACGTTCTACCTACTCAAAAGTATTTCGTTCATTTCTCTCTTCCTTTGATATTGCTATCTTACCATTGATTGGTAAGAAGCCCTATCTTTGGATGTAAAGGGACAGACGTGGGTCATCGTATCGTCATGAATAGAAATGTTGTGAGATGCCTTAGCATTTCTATTAAGGGACCAAGATTATTTGTAAGGCAACATTCGTAGCGTCATCGAGGGACTATGATCTTGTATTTTCGTTTGTTTTTTCTAAGATGTCTCACATGCATATCATGACCATTTTTAAGGCAACAAGTGGAGTTAAAGTGCGCGAGCATTTATTTTTCATGCATTGTTTTGTCTTGGATTAAGATTGTCTAAGATTGATTTTTATCTTTCCATACACACCCTAGTTACTAGCATTTGTATTTGAAAGCGGTAAATTGCGGAAAATAAAGTCATATGCTATTACATTGTTTAGGGGGATGGGGGTACAATTTACAAATGGGGATGGATAGGAACTTAAACATTACAAGCATATTGAATAGCCATAAAGAAAATATATGAAACATGTAAAAATATAGGAAAAGGAAAGAAAAATGCATTATTGAACATTATGTGTCGACACATGCTCTTTTGCATCGACACGTAACCTTCCCTTGCCTTGTATTGCCAAATCAACTTAGTATGAGTCAATACATAATGGTATGTGTCGACTCGTACACTGCATGTGTCGACTCATACGTGCTTTGTGTCGAATAACACACTTTTTTTCTTCTTTTTTGGGCCTGTATAGTAGTATGTGTCGATCATAAAGCTATTTGTCGACTCATAACATGTTTTTCCACTAAGATGTGTCGACTCATATAGGTATATGTCGACTCATACTGTCATTTTTTCACTTCAACATTGTTTTTCCGTATACATGGGTTAGTTCTCAACACATAAATGAAAATAATGGAAGACAAACAAAGGGTTAGCTTCAAGGGCAATGGTTACTACATTTGATCTTCAAAAATGAATCACTAATGATGCTTGAAATGAAGAGTTTAAAGTCAATAAGACTTACCTTGGAGTTAGAATTTGTGTTTTGAGCTTCAGTTGCTGCCTTGACTGTTCTTGAACTTGAAAAAAATAGAGGTGTTACAGAAGCTTGTTCTTGAGTTTGAAAAAATTCTAGGTGATGTATGTGAGGTGCTTAGATGTTTGGAATGAACTTGCAAGGTATGTAGAGTTCTAGGATTTGGATTTCAAAGCTCAAGAAGTGGAAGCTTTGTAGACTGTTATGGATTTTGTGAATATGAGATTTTTAGGGTTTATCAACAAAACTTTTGGCTTTTCTCTCTACTTTTCTAACCCCTTTCTCTTGCAAACGCTCCCTCTATTTATAGGCAAAGGGTTTGTGAACAAACTTATTTGGTTTACAAACTATGGAGTTATGGCTAGGTTGGATTGCAAATATCAAGTTATGTCATAGTCCCAAGATGAAGTATCAAAGTTGCTAGTTTAGAGGGCCTAATTTCCATCATTTATGGTGGAGTAAAATCAGAACAAACAAAGTATGGGCTCAATAAAAACTTTGCACAAAAATCTTGCTTTTCAAGAATAGCAATGGTGCCTTTATACCATAAATGGAAAGATCTTTTGGACAATGGGTTAAACACTTGGATAGTAGCTCAAGAGTGGGTGTAAGTATTAAATTTTGATGATATTTTTAAGCAAGGAGGCCTGCAACACAAGATTATGCAGCAAAGACTAATGGTTTTGTTATGTGTTCTTCACTAAAATGACTTGCAATTCAAGAATGGATGCTCAACTTCATGCCCTTAAATATCATAGCTCAAATATGATAAATTCATGCTCATGGATGTTTTGGAAAGATTGAAACATCCTCGATAACTTTCATGTTGGCCATTTTGACAAAATCATCTTGGAACTATGTGAAAAAATGCCAAGAAGTTGGGATAAAATCCTGACCAAAATCTGATGAAAATTTCTCTAAGTGTTAGATGAAAATGTCATGACTTTATAAATTTATAACTCAAAATCCAAGCATTTTTAGAACCTGTTCTGCCCTACAAAGCTTTAGATATCGTTTAGATCTACAACTTTCATGTTGGAAGCTTTCTATGAATCATCTTGCATCTTGGTGAAAAGTTGGCATGAAGAAATGAAATTATCATGTATAAAAAACACTTAGAAAAATTTCTAAGTCTTGAAAAGTTTGACTTTTCAAATTGACTTTGGACTTTATTGATTTCTTGATTTCTTCATGATCAAGTTTGATATTCTTGAATGTCTTGATGAATTTTGATCTTTGAAGCTTAATGTTGACCAAAGAGTCAAAATTTGACTTTTCAGTGTACAGTTGACTTTTTCATCAGTTGACCAAATTTCATCTATCAATCCACTAATCTTGAGAAATGTTTTGAGATGTGAAAATAGGTCAAAATGATGTACTTGAATTCTTGAGATCCTGTTTCAAACCAATAAGTCATGTATTAGGTTAAAAGATAGTGATCAGTCGCTTTCAGTCAAAAGCCTAATTTGTGGTCTCAGTGTTTCGAAGGTGATTTTGTCTGATCAATTCTTGAGAATCCTTGAGCATTGGAGACTCTTTATGAAATATCTTGAGAAAAGAGAGGGAAAATTTTGGGGTACAACACCATTTACATCAAGATAAAGTCTTCAAATGTAAAATTGATCAAAAGAGAGATTTAAAGAGACATCTTGGGCTTTCCAAAAAGTCAAAGATCATCTTTATTGGATAGAAATTGAGCAAGTTGTGGCTTGTACAAGTTGGGGAATTTTGAGAAATTTCAAGAAACATGCATTGGGAAAACTTGAAATTCTAGGTCAATGGCCGAATTTTTTGAACTTCAAGCATCTTCATGACATTATAAAGGACCCATACAATAATTTTTACCTTGTCTTCCCATTTCTATCTATGTTGTTCATATTTATTTTGTTTTATTCAAATAAAAATGAAATAAAATTGCATAGAATATTAAAAATGGATTTTGGCATCTGGGCTGATGTTTTGTTTGTCTTAAGGCCCAAGAAGCATGCAAGACATGTCTAGATTCATTGTTGCGCCCAATATGGCATGTTTATACACATTTTTGGTAAATTTTCAAAATGGAATCATGTGTTAAAAGAAATGTTAATGGCATGATTTCTTTCCATGTTATCACCATATCTTCATCTCCTATATATAAGCATCACATTTTCAAGCTAAAGGGAGACGAAGCTGCCTCCACAAACCCTAAAAAAATTCCAAAAATTTCAAAGAGAAAGTAAAACTCGTATCAATCAGTCCAAGCCTTCTCCATCCAAAACAAACATCCCATCTTCCTCCTAAAGGTCCCAGGAGCCATCCCCATTCGTTGCAAGCCCAACATACGCTAGAACTCTCCCACGCTATCTCTCCGTTTAGTAATTTCTCTCTGAACTCAAACTCTCAATACATGCCATTTAAATCCATACTAAGCATATATTCATGTTATTGATGATGTTTACTTTCAAACTAACGTGTTACATGTAAGAATAATCGCAAGGACGAGATCGTGCCATTGTTAGGGGACGATCTAAGTTTTCTTTCGAAATGCAGGATTCAGATCAATTCTGGCCAAAAGGAGTCCAGACTTGAAACCAGGGGACGATTTTAAATGGGATAGGGTCTTTAGTTTGTCCTTAATCTAACGATTTTGCAGTTTTACAATTTTTGATAGATCGGAGAAGACGACCGGAGTTTGACTCCGGCGTCTTTGACTCCGTTTGACTCAGGCGAGAGTATCATGGCTTCAAGCCATTTCCTGATTGGTTCATTTGAACATCCAGGGCCCACTAGAGTGTGCGCGTGTACTCCTCAGCATATTTTTTGATGTTTCAAATATATTATTATTTTGTTATTGGTATAAATGATTAGCAGGTTGGCTTAGTGGTAAGAGGAACGTGTGCAAAGAGAGAGACCTGGGTTCAATACCCAGGTCTGGAATTTTGTTTTTTTCTAACAAGTTTCCTGCAGATCCGGTGTTCCCAAATCCAAGGCGTGCACCATAGGCCATCAAATTCACACCATCAGATCTCATTTGACCTGGATCCAGCACCTCCAGTGTGCAGCCCCACCATAGACTCTCCAGATGCCTCCTTACTAGATCCAACGCAGTAGTGGGCTTGCTGAATTTGGGCCTTATAAATTCCAAATCTCACCCCCTCATTTCAGCTTTAACACCAGGCCCAATTTCTTTTCTTTTATTCTTTTTTAGTTTATTATTTATTTCATTTTTTATATTTACTCTTTTTTTTTTAAACCTTTTTTATTTAGTCATAAAATCAGAAAAATGTAAAAACCTTAGATTTAGGTTTTATTTCATTTAAATTAATTTTCATAAATAAGTTTAGTTTTTTTATTTATTTTAACTTTATTTCATAAATTAAAAACAACTAGAATTAGGTTAAAGTTTTAATGTTTTCTTAAATAATAAAAATACCAAAAAATATTAGGTTTTGTTAGAATTAATCTTAATCAATATTTTTTTCTTTTCTTTTAATTAATTAATTATTGTTTAACCAAAACTTTATTTTTCCAAATAAACAAAAACGACAAAAAGATTTTCTTTTACTTAAAAACAGTTTAGGGTTTTAGACGTCCTTTCCAATTCGCGCGCGTTTAATTTTAGCATTCTTTCTTCTAATTTGTTATTAATGTATCTGCTTCCCGATTTGTAATAGTTAAAAACTAGGACATTTACTGCTTTTTGCTTTCCCAAGTTTTGGACTTGTAAATAATTCCCCCTCCCCGAAGCCTTGTAATAGCTAGATTTTACATTTCCACACTTTAAATTCCTGCAACTTTTAAACTATCTAGATGCATGACTAATAGGATTATATGGAAAGAACATAATAATCAAACACTAGCAAACCTAATACAAGACAAAATAACTGAACACAACACACTCTCACATATACACCTCTAGGGTATCCCTACTTTGGTTTCCTTCCAAAAACAATCACAACTCTTGAAACGTGGGAGACTTTATTTGATACCCTCTGGTTTAAAGATAAAAAATGACCCTCTCAATGTTGCCTCAGTATGATCTTAAAACCCTTGGGTAGTTACTAAGGTTTCTTGCCCAGTTGCCTTTGTGACTATACAATGTCCCTTTGAATGTCCCTCAAACATCCAACGACTAGGGCTACCTACTCACTAATAGTAGGATAGCACTGTCTAAAGGAAAAGATGAAAAGAACAATCCTTTCGAGTAAAGTAGATAGTTCATAGATGCTTTCTCAAAACAAAACAAACTTTTATACGTACACAAAACTCTTTAAAAAAACATTTTTCAAAACACTTTGTATACATTCTCTACCAATCCGAGAAACATTACAAAGTTCGTCGTACTAAGGAGCTTTCTTCCAAATATACTTTTCAAACACATAAAGCACAAGGTATTTATTTCAAATGTGCTAGCATCTAAGAGTCCATAGATAACTACGGATGGAAAGGGTGCTAACACCTTCCCTTTCCATAATCTACCCCCTTACTCAGAAACAAATCTCGAAAGGTCTTTTTCTGTTCTTTTCACCCTTTCCTTTGTTGGATAAAAGAAAAATCGGTGGTGACTCTTGCTTACCGCAATATTTGCAAAAACAAACACAAAACCAGTATAACAGTCGGTTCTGCCACCGTATCACAAAACTGGAGACTCTGTTGGGGAACATAAAAAGTGGGGTTACCTTAGAGTTAGATCATTTTAAAATTGCTTTCCTTATATGCTTTTCTTTATTTACTTTAAGGGTTTGTTTGGGTTTACTTGTAAATATCCTATACTCAGATCTGGGTCACTTTTAGGTAAGCAACAATAGATCATGGAGACTGTACGGTGTAGACCAATATGGTTGAAGCGTTGGCTGCGTTAGTGTTACACATTTGTTGGTATCGGTATCCCTTATGTTAAATTGATGAGAATACATGGCTACTGTGTGGTGTCATAAAACACTAGCTGACCTTAGAACCTTAGTTGTACAAACTTGGCCATTAGAAAGTAGTGAGATAGCTGGCCTCGGTGTAAAGTTGAGGATTGTTTGATACTCAATACTTCACTCATTGAGATCATACTTTCGGGATATTTCGACCGCGAGAAAAGATTGCCTGAGATGAAATAATGCCTGATAAAGAAAGATCAGTGATACTGAGACTCCTTAGAACCCGGTTACTTTTTAAGGACAGGTTGAACCAACTAAATTTCAAGAGGGTACTAGCCTATAAACCTCATGCAAGCCTAAACCTAAGGTCTTATGTGTTTTTCTTGTGTATTCAAACATAACAGCATGCATCATAACATCCATTCTCATTTCACTAACCATTTCAAGGATCTCTAGGGCCTGTGATGTAGATTATGATGAACCAGATGTCTAGCAAGGGGCAATGGGATTTATTTTCCTCTAGCCAATGTTGTTAAAAGACCAAAGTACGACAACTTGAGTCAGAAGCTATGACCCACTCGACATGGTGAGCTTGATTCTCGTAGAAGGATGTTCAATGATACGAAAGTTCTTCAATCAAAGCTGCAGTCGGAGTCTAACATTTTATTGTGTTTACCCTGCGAGATCCTTGAAAACATCATATAAATATGTCATGCATATCGTTACATAAACAGGTATTCCAAAGACAAGTTTCTCATCTTTTTGCTGTTTATTTTAGCAAAAATAAATGGCTCTCAAACAGAATATTAAGGACCTTCAAGTCCAAAATGCTCAATTCCAGCAGATGTTCCTGGCACTAGCTAAGGGACAAGAACACCTGAAGGCTCTCATTCTCAAAGACAAGAAGAAAAAGTCAAAGAAACCAGTGGGTGTCCTAAATATAGGAAGGAGATTCAAAGGACCAGTAAAGCGAGCTCTAGAATTCGCAACCCCGTCAAATGAGGGGGATAATCTAGAAGAGAAGACAAAAGAATAAGAACACAGTCTAGGGGCTGATGAAGAAGAGGCTGATTATGCTGAAGAGTAGTATCCTCCTGCTGATGACAAATACAAATAGTTCGAGGATCGTCTCAATGCCATGGAAATTCAAAGGGTACCTGGTCTGGATTTTGAAGAATTAGTGATGGTTTCTGGAGTGGTCATTCCATAGAAGTTCAAGGTTCCCACATTTGCATAATATGACAGGGTTTCATGTCCTAAGTTGCATCTGAGGTCTTATATTAGGAAAATTCAACCTCACACCGCTAGTAGGAATTTATGGGTGCATTTCTTCCAGAAAAGTTTATTGGGGACTCAATTGGAATGGTTCTATCAGCTATAGGGAACCAACATCAGCAACTAGGAAGATCTGGTTGCTGCCTTTTACAAGCAGTACCAATACAATGTTGACCTCGCTCTAACTTGTACTCAACTTCAAAGCATGTCTATGGGTTCTAGTGAGGGCTTCAAAGATTATGCCCAAAAGAGGAGAGATCTTGCAGGAAGAGTCCAGCATCCTTTGTCTGATAGAGAGTTGGTAGACATGTTCTTGGGCACTTTGTCTGGTCCATTTTTCAACCACTTGATTCGAAGCTCTTCAGCTAGGTTCACCGAGCTGATATTGACAGGTGAAAGTAGAAGCTGGTATCAAGAGAGGTAGGATTCAAAGGGATGCATCTTCAAGTATAATGAAGAAACCTTTCACTAGGAAGAAAGAGGTCAGTGTTGCTTATGAATAGAGAAACCAGGGTAAAACTAAACACCGTCTAATAGTAGGGGCTGTGATGATTTCCAACCCTGCATCGACTTAACAACAAAATAATCAACACAAGCAGGATGCGCATAGAATACAATTCACCAGAGTCAACATGCCTTTATCTCAGGTATTGCAACATCTATTGAAGGCTAGCTTGGTCACTCTGAGGGAGCCTCCTTAAAATCCAAACACTACATCTCCATGTTATAATCCAAATGCTTGGTGTGCCTACCACTCCAATAGTCCAAGGCATGATACAAATGATTGTTGGGCTCTGAAGAATAAAGTGCAACATCTTATTGAGACAAATGATATTTAATTTGACCCTCCTGAGACCCCTAATATGATAAATGCACCTACGCCCAAGCATGACCAGGGTATTAATGTTGTTGATGATGACCTATTTATTTCTTCTGTTGATGAACTAGCTACTCCTCTTCTAATTGTTAAGAAGAATCTCTTGCGAGCCAGTTTTTTCTAGGTTGTGGTGAAGATGGCTACCATTGTGCGTCCCTACCTAATGGTTATTTGTTACTGAACATAGGTGTCCAACGCCTGATGAACAACAAGGAAATTCTGCTTGAGAAGATTCCCTCAACGAAAAGTCTATGTGATGATGCAAGATATGAAGATGTGTCAATTATTACCATTTCCGACAATCCTCCCAGTGTCTCATCTAAAAGACCTGTCAGGATTACATCCACTCCTAAGGTTGCTCCTTTAATTATCACCTTTCCAGGGCCAATACCATATTCCTCCGACAAGGCTGTTCCTTAGAATTATGGAGCTGGCGTCTACTACCATGGCATCAAGCAAGATCTATTGGTTATCAAGAATGAAGCTACTGAAGATATTGATCCTAATATTGACAACATTGTTGGGTCCAGTAAGATTACCAGAAGCGGAAGGATTTTCTCTCCCGAAATCTCTCCAAAGACGGTTGCCACTCCTTTGGTTATTCCTGCTAATGTTCCTATTATTACTCCTGTTGCTACTCCTACTGTCACTTCTGTTGTTATTCCTACTACTGAGTCAGCTGAGACTCGGGGAAAAGAAGTGTTAGTTGAGCCTTCCCAGATGGAGGCACCCAAAGAAGCCATTCCTAAAGCCTCTAAATAAGAAATGGAGGAAATACTGAAGATTATACGGAAAAGTGACTATAATATGGTGGAACGATTAGGGTAGACCCCCTTAAAAATTTCAATGTTGGCCCTGTTATTATTCTCCGAAGCCCATGCTAAGGCTTTGGTGAAGTTCCTAAAGTCTGCTCATGGGCCACAAGAGACTTCTGTCGACCAATTTAAGAACTGTGTTGCTAGTCTAACTGCTGACAATGGACTTGGTTTCTCCGATGCTGATTTGACATCCAAAGGAAGAAAGCATAATGATGCCATGCATGTCTCTATTGAGTGCAGGGGCACTACCCTGGCTCATTTTATAGTTGATACGGGTTCGTCACTAAATGTTCTACCCAAAGGTGCTTTAGATAGATTGGACTATGAAGGACTTACATTGAAGCCCAACAATATTTTGGTGAGGGCTTTTGATGGTTCCAAGGGAATGGTACATGGGGAGGTGGACATTCCTATTAAAGTTGGTTCCCAAACTTTTTGCTCTACTTTCTATGTGATGGACATTCGCCCATCCTATTCTTGCTTATTGGGACGTCCTTGGATTCATGGGGTCGGTGCTATAACTTCTACCTTGCATCAGATGCTAAATTATCTTATTAATGGAAAGATTGTTACAGTCCAAGGCGAAGAAGAGTACATGGTGAGCCACCTGAACTCTTTCATGTATTTTGAGATGGATGGCGAGTTCATTGAACCCCCCTGCCAGAACTTTGAAGAGGTTCCTCAAACAATTGCTGCTACCAATATTATTACCAATGTTCCAAAGACTACCAAACCTCCGTTGAAGATGGATTCTCTGAAGGATGCCAAAGTTGTAGTTGAAGAAGGTGGGGTTACTATCTAGGGCAAGATCCCTGACATCCCTTACAAATCTGACAAGTTTGGTTTGGGTTTTATTTCAGGAGCTCAAAAAGTTGTTCGTCGCGCTCATGCCAGAGAACTACCACTACGCATCAGCAACCCTGGAATCAATGCTTTGGAGGACAGTGCCGCTGACTGCGACATGAACAATTGGATCTTCCCAACTACCTGCGGTGAACTAAATAATTGGACGGCTAGAGACTTTATGCCTATTGTGATCGGTGGTAATAGAACTGACTGTTTTTTAATGCTGGTTCGCGTTTGCATTTCACAAAATGTCGCGGTAAGCAAGAGTCGCCACCGTCTTTTATTTTCTCCAACAAGGAAAGGACAAAAGCACAGCAAAATTCCTTTTCGAGATGTTTCTCGGGTTTGGGAGGTAGATTATAGAAAGGGAAGGTGTTAGCACCCTTTCTATCCGTGGTTATCCATGGGCTCTTAGGTACTTGCTCACTATGTTTTCAAAAGATTTTTCTTTTCTTGTGTTTGTGGGTTTTGAAAAAAAGTTTGTTTTGAAAACTTCGATTTAACTCTTGTATCTGTCCTCAAGAGTGTATGAAGTGTTGTTTGAAAACTTTTGTTCGAAAAGTGTAAGTGCGAAAAGTATTTTTGTTTTGAAAGAGCAAGTATCTAAGAACCTCTACCTACTCAAAAGAAATTAAGTTGTGTAAATGTCCTTTAGACAGTACTATCCCACTATTGAGAAGTAGGTAGCACCGTCGTTAGAGTTTTCGGGTCAATTCGATTAATGGGACATGTGGTCACTAAAGCAATAGTAGGACGCCTTAGCGGTAACCCTAATGTCTTAGATTGTTCTTTATCGAGGAAACCGTTTCGAGGCAACTTTGATCTTTAGACAAGAGGGCGACCTCTAAAACACCCTATACTCAATGACCACGTCGAGGCAACCAAGTGAGGCGTACCCTAAGAGTGGCATGTGCGAGTGTGTCAAGTTTCAGTTATGTTATCTTTGTATAGGTTATGGTGAGCTACGATTAATTTTAATTTAAGATAAGTCTTGTCATGCATAGCCTAGTTAGCATACATCTAGCAGTTAATAGTTGCGGAAAAGAAAACTAAGCTATTACAAAGCATCGGGTATTTACATCGCCAAAAACCCCTTGAAAAAGTAAATTGCGGGAATTTAAATGAAAGCGATAAAAAGTCCTAATTAAAGCTATTACATCCTCGGAGCAGATACAATTATATGGATCAAAACATGAATAAAATAATAATCACGCGCGCGAGAAAAATTGAATTGGAGAGTTCTTAAGGTTTTGACCCTTTTTTGAGAAAGAAAGAGATTTTTTTATTATTTTGCATTTAATTAAATTAAACCTAGACTAATTAATTAATTAAATAAAAGAAAGATATTTTTTGAGTTTTTTATGTTTTAAGGAGAAAAATAAAAGATGGTCAAAAGTTATTAAAAACCCTAGTTCTATATTAATTTTAATTTATTGGGAAAATATTAATGTTAACCTAATTAAAACTAAACAAATTATTTATTTATTTATTTACAAAAAATAATGAAAGGGTGAAATTAATTTTAATAAATAATACTAAAAATATTATATTTTTTTATGTTTTTCTGAATTTATTATGAAAATAAATATTAATTTGTTTTAGTTAGTAGTTAATTAAAAATTAATAAAAACAATTTAAATAAAAATAAAAGGAGAAGAAGAAAATAAACTCAAGGGGGTGCTGGCCCAAGTCAAGAGGTAGAATCAGCAATTCTGAAGCCCATTATGCTTCCAGCTTGTTTGACTTTTGCAACTCTCTGCATGCTCATTGACTAGGGAGCATGATGATCTTTCACCCATGACCATTGGATTCATGTCTGGAGACATCTGGCGCTTGGGAATGGAAACATATGGTGGACTCCCCTTTGAAAGCTACACCTGAACACCTGAAAAATAAAAACAACAATGTTTTTGGGGACCTGGGATTCGAACCCAGGTCCCAATGCTTCCAGGCCAACGCACCAACCACTCCACTAAGCTGCTTTATTTGTTATTGGAATAAGAGACAATTATTATATGGGGAAAGTAATCAATATGCTGTAAAATAAAAATAACGCGCGCTTTTTCAAATAAGTCAACCAGATGCTAACACCTCATCATCTTCTTCGTTTGTCCTGTATAATTAACATCAGATAGCGGGGGTTTTTAACCCCCACTACCTCCTGCAAGGAAAAATAGCGATTAGACACATAGTGAACATAAATATTTCGCGAGGTATGGGTCTTGTTCGTCTTGGCCTCACGATTTCAATCATGTATCTCACTAGTCCCAATTTTTCATGGATTGAAAAGCCCCATTTAAGAGCTTTAGAACCCTAGAAATTCAGTCATGGTATCTTACGATTCAGGGCACTATAGTCCAATTAATTCATTCCATTAGCTTTGTATGGTTTCTAGCAATGCAAATCAATCACAAAAACATGTTAAATGCGCATGAATTAAGAGATACAATTATGAAATATAAGGGCAAACCGTGGGACTGTGTATCGTGATTCCTTGAGCTTTGATGCTCGAATTTGATTGTAAATCGTTCCTGGAACCCCCTACAATGTATTTAGATGGTCAAAGCGCCTTGAATTGGCCTAGAATGCAAGAACAGGTTTTCACTTTTCTTGAAATTTCTTGAATTTGCTATGGCCGTTTCTGCAGCTTTCAATCGTGTACTAGGTCATGGTTTGCTTGCATACATATAAGAGAATCAAATTAGGTTAAAAGCTGGGCCAATATCCATGTGCATTGATGTTTAAATCTTTGATTGAAAATCAAATATTCTTGATTTTTCATGATTAAACAATGTTGCCAAATTTGGATTTTTTTGTATCTTTGACTTGTGCATGAATTTGCCAGCATGTTTTGATCATATTTGCTTCACAAGTTGATTTAAAAAATCAAATCTTCTATTTTCTTATAATTTAAATTAATTAAATGAATTAATATTAATTAAAAATCCAATTAATCAATAAAAATAAGAAAATAAATCCAATTAAGCTTGGTGGGTCGTGCATAAGTCATGGGTGAAGTTTCAAGAAGAGATTTGAGGCCCATTAGCAAAAAGAAGGTGTTTTGAGCAAAGTTAACTTTTGCAAATTCATGAAAATTTCCCAACTTCTTCAATGCACAACTTGCTCAATTTTGATCATATGACCATGTTCTTGGACATTTTGGAAATCCCTTGAAGTCCTCTAACCAATGCCTTTGGTCCCATGTCATTTGGATTTACCAATCTCAAGTTATGGCCTTTGACTCAAAGTGTACTTTTGTTGACTTTTGAAATTGACCTATAATGTAAAAATTGGTAACTTCTTGTGAGAGCATTTCTTGATCTTGGAGTGTGAAGATGGATTGTAGGAAATTACATCCTCTTCAAAATGAGCTTTGGATGGAATTTTTTTTGATAAACCATCAAAGAGTTATGCCCTGGTCAAGATACAGTTGACTTTTCTGCTGTCCAAAAATAGTAACTTTTTATCTTTGATGATTTTTGAGCTATTCTTGTGGAATCATGATCAAGACTTGATCAAATGATGATTGTGACCTCAAAATAAGATTTTGACCAAAAATTCTGACTTTTGACTGCAAAATGACCATTTTGCCCTTGGAGTTGACTATAGATCAAATGAGGCTTTTGACTGTGCAAACTGGCACTGTGAGTCTTGAAACTTGGCATGTAGGTGCTTGAGAATGTATATAGGCCTATGAGACTTGATTGAACCATTGAAAACCCCAAATTCCTTGAAAGAATCAAAACCCTAATTTTGAACTGGCTTAGGAGGTGATTTGGCTGTACAACCCTTGAGCAATCTTGAGCCATTTGAGAATCAATCTTGACATATCTTGAGGAATATGGGAGGGAAAATTTTGGGGTACAACAGTTTCCCCTATTCAATCTTCTTAAACCTGAGGATGTAGATTGGCTTGCGTGTCTTTCGTGATCCGAAGGTGGAAGACGATTGAACACTAAAGTGCCCAGAAATTTGCACTCGCATGGTGTAGTATCAGCAATGTGATGTCAGGAATGGGCTTACAGATGCCATTTGGAGAGATGATGGATAGGAGGATGGGCTTATAGATGCCACCTGAAGATTGTTGGTAGGTAGTTTTGTCTTCGTTGACGAGTTGTCTCCATTGACGGGTTGTCTCTATTGACGGGTTGTCTCTATTTACGGGTTTGGCATAAGAAAAATCTTTAGGAATCGATTTAACTGGACCAGAGGAGGTTTTTTGATAATGATGTGATGAAGGAATCTGAGACGATTGCTACTCCAAATAGATGATGAAGGAATCTGGGACGATTACTACCTCAGCAGGATGATGAAGGAATCTAGGACGATTACTACCTCAGCAGGATGATGAAGGAATCTAGGACAATTGCTACTCCAAAAGGATGATGAAGGAATCTAGAACGATTACTACCTCAGTAGGATGATGAAGGAATCTAGAACGATTACTACCTCAGCAGGATGATGAAGGAATCTAGAATGACTTCTACCTCAGCAGGATGATGAAGGAATCTAGGACGATTACTACCTCAGCAGGATGATGAAGGAATCTTGGACGATTACTACCTCAGTAGGATGATGAAGGAATCTTGGATGACTTCTACCTCAACAGGATGATTAAGGAATCTTGGACGATTACTACTCCAAAAGGATGATGAAGGAATCTTGGACGGTTACTACCTCAGCAGGATGATGAAGGAATCTTGGATGACTTCTACCTCAACAGGATGATGAAGGAATCTTGGACGATTACTACTCCAAAAGGATGATGTAGGAATCTTGGACGGTTACTACCTCAGCAGGGTGATGAAGGAATCTTGGACGATTACTACTCCAAAAGGATGATGAAGGAATCTTGGAAGATTACTACCTCAGCAGGGTGATGAAGGAATCTTTGACGACTTCTACTCCAAAAGGTTGACTTTTATCTGTCGATCGATCTTTCCTGAATAGGTAAAGAGTTAGTTGTATGCAATGTCATGATGTATGCATTGTGTAATGATGTTCTCAAAATAAATGAGATTTATGTTATATGATGTGTATGCATGTCATAATGTATGGGGATGTGAAGTTTTAGCTGGGGAAGATAAATCCCGGAGCTGCTGGAGAATAGTGTTGAATTCTTTGTTTCCGCTGGGGATGGTGAACGAAGATGGTTGTGAGAATAAACCTGTAGGAGAAGATGACTCCGTTGGGGAATAAACCTGGTGAAGAGATTACTCTGCGGGGAATTACTCTGTGGGGAAGAGGTACTTCGCTGAGATTTTAACGATAACTCCGTTGGGGACTCCGTTGATAAGCTCTGTTGGGGATTTTGATGATGAACTCCGCTGGGGATGGAAATAACTTCGCTAGGGATGATCTTTTAGTTGCAAATTGCTGAGGATAACCCAGTTAGACTGTTGTGGGGATAACCTCCTGAATTTGGCTGAGGAGATGCATTTGCACTCTGCAGGGGACAAGCTTCCAGAATCTACTGGGGAAGATGATTCAACTCTGGAGGGGAAGCTTTTTTAGACTACGCTGGGAAATGGCTCCACTGGGGGTATCTTGTATTCCGTCGGGGCATATTCTTATATTTCGTTGAGGAATATTAAGACTGCCGGGGATGCTTGCTGAGGAATATCTGTATACTCTGCTGGGGAATATTAAGACCTACTGGGGATACCCAACCTTTTTAGGGCTGGTGGTAGACCAACTCTGCTTGGGGAGAGTATTGCTGATTTGTTCATAGTTGCAAGTCTCAGTGGGGAGAGCTTCCATTATTGTCTTACCCTGCGGGGATTGAAGGTATCTTGGTCATATTCTTCAGCTGAATCTACCTTGTACCTGGTGGACAGAGCAGCGTGTACAGTTCGGACAATTCTTATTGCCCCAGTTTCTGCGGGATAAGAAGGCCTATGAGGTGCTTGATAACTGCCGATAGACAAATCTTCTTCTGGTAGGCAAGTGATGAGATGACGGAACATAGTCGTACGCTTTGATCCCTAATTTTTGCCTGGACCGCCCTTTCGGGTTTTCAGTCCATCGGGATACCCTTTTTTGCCCAAGCCGCCTTTTCAGGTTTTCGACTTGCCGGGTGTACAAATTTTTTCATTTTCATCCCTTATTTTTTCCCGAACCCTTTTGGTTCGCCGGGAAGCCCTTATTTTTGCCTAGGCCAGTCGACCTAGCGGGTCTTTGATTATGCGTAGTATTTTTTTTTACTATGTCCGTACTCTCATGATATAGAGAGGTGTCACTGTCGGTAGTGTTGTGTCGCCATGCTACCAGAAGATGTTTGATCGTGCAAGATTCGTCGCTGGAATTCATGTCCAATGCCCCAAGTGACTCAGGCGGAGATTTGCCCCTGGCTATTTAGCATCTTGAGAGATTCCTTGAATCTTGACTTGACTGCCCCAGATGATGGGCAATGATCATGTCTGCCCCTTGGTTGGAAGTTTTTCTTCCACTTGAGGTGACCCTGTTTATTGAGAAGGTTTTTGTTCACTAGATATTCGTCGTGCGAATTTCTATGCTGTTTGAACAAATAGCCATATGCAAACAATGTTATTTTAAGAATGCAAAGCTTATGTCTGTCTTGAAGTTTTTTGAAAATGCATTTTTCAGTAAGATAGGAAAATTTTGTAAAATGTGACGTCAACTCAGGATGTACAACAAGCCCTACAGGAGTCAGGATACCTTTTGTAACAGTATGCTTTCGAACTAACCCATGCTTCAGCTAGGACTTTTAAGGGTTATAATGTGGCCTGGTTCACGGTTTAAGAAACAACGGATAAAGGCTCAAATTTTATTTGTACCCACCCGTTCTTCGTGATGTTCTTCGATCGTAAACTCAGTTAATCGTGCGTTAGACCTTGTTTGAGTCTTTGCTCTAATATTCCAGTGATGGTTCGGATACTGACGGTTTATTTTGAATAGGCAGTCATTTCTTTTTTGTTGAGGGTTTGTAGGACCTCTTTCTTTTTGATTTTATTATCCCTGTCTTTTGCCTGAACTGTTTCTTTTGTGATTACAGTCAGCGGGATGCCCCAGTTTTTGTAAGTCTCCTTCATAGGTTTTGACTTGTTGGGCTTTTGTTTTTTTGAAATATAACGACTGCCTGTCTTGACGATTATAGGGAACCATCACTATCTTTTGTTTTGGAAGGACTCCTTTGATTCCATTCATTGTGCACCTGGATCAACTGAGAAAACTACCCTGCCCCAGGTTATAATTAAGGGTTTTAATTTTTGTGAAAAGAAAAACTCCAACTTCTTTGGCTCAAAGGGGTTGACTAGGGATTATCTTCCTTATAACTCCACTGTTTAGGATTTGAAACAATGCATGTACTTCATCAGCGGGGTCTATTCAAAAGCATACTGTAAAGATCATGGTATCGTTTTCGTCATCCTCCCTCAAAAGGTTTAGAATTTTTTAATCGAGAGTTAATCATCACAAAAAATGAAAGTAATTCGAATATAGTGAATACGAATGGATTGATTCAAAACAGACATATGCAATGCATTAATGAAACAAAGCTTGGCAGTAATAGATAATTGTTTGAATAACAAAGAGATTACAACTTGAAAATTCAAATGAACAAAAGAAATTCTCAATGATTTGGTGTAGGATCAGTGATCAAACTTGATCTCCTTGGCATCAATCAAGTCTTGCATCTTGTTCTTCAAACTCCAACAGTCGTCGGTGTCATGTCCAGGACTGTCAGAATAGTAAGCACATCTCACACTCGGGTTATACTTGGAAGAGGAAGTATCAGGATTTTGAGGAGGATCCTTTAGTGTGATCATTTTCACCTTCAGCAATTGTTGTAACGCTTGAGACAAAGGCATGTTGATGTCAGTATACTGCCTTTATTGATATCTTACCCTACGCCTATTGCTCTATCATTGTTGAACAGGCATGGGATCAGAGATCTGGGTTGCCCCTACATGTTGATCATGACGACTCTTTTTACCATACACAGCATTGGACTCTTTTTTTCCATTGTAGGGCTTTTTCTGAGTATCAGAAGGTGTTTCTTCTTGAATCTTCCCACTTTTGATGCCAGCTTCGACCCTTTCGTCGGTCAGTATTAGCTCGGTGAACCCGGATGAAGAGCTTCTGATCAAGTTTTTGAAATAAAGACCAGACAAAGTCCCAAGAAACATATCCACCAACTCCCTATCAGACAGAGGGGGTTGGACTCTTCCGGCAAGATCTCTCCACTTCTGAGCGTAGTCCTTAAAGCCTTCGCCTGTACCCATAGACATCCCATGAAGCTGAGTACGCGTGGGAGCAAGATCAGCATTATACTGGTATTGCTTGTAAAAAGCAGCAGTCAGATCCTCCCAGTTGCGGATGTTAGCTCCTTCCAATTGACAGAACCATTCAAGTTGAGTCCCTGACAGACTATCTTGAAAGAAATGAACCCAGAGATCTCTATCAGCAGTATAGGGTTGGATCTTCCTCACATATGACCGAAGGTGGAGTTTTGGACAGGATACTCCGTCGTACTTGGAAAAGGCAGGTGCCTTGAATTTATGGGGAATCACCACCCCGGAGGATAGACCTAGATCCCCGAAGTCCAGACCGGGAACCTTCTGTATTTCCATGGCGCTCAAACGGTCTTCCAGCTGTTTGTACTTATCCTCAGCAGGAGGATACTGTTCTTCATCATAATCCGTCTCGTTGTCGGAGACCAGAGGACTATGAGCCCTCCTTTCTTGTGGGCTGTCTTTCCCTCCAGATGAGGTGGTCAGATTAACTTCGTTTTGCAGCCCGTTTCCGAACTTGCGTCCAGTGTTGAACAGGACGGTCCTCTTTTTCTTCTTCTTCCTCTCTTTCAGAATTAGGGTCTTCAGGTCCTGCTGGCCCTTAGCTAGGCTCATAACCAACTCTTGAAACTGGGCATTCTGGGCCTGGAGGGCCTTGATAGCTTGCTCAGTGGAAGGTTCGGTAGACATGATGATTGCTGAAATAAACAGCGAAGAAGATAAGAGACCTGTAATGGTACCTGTAATGCGATGATATGTATGATATATGTATGCAATGTTTTCAAGGATCTCGCGGGGTAAACAAGAAACTGTTAGAATTTGAATCTGGTAGCTTGATTGAAGGAACTTCATGTTGCTGAGAGTCCTTCTTCAAGAGTTAGGCTCACCATATCGAGTGGGTCATAGCCCCCGACTCAAGTTATCGTGTTTTGATGACCTTGACTAGAGGAAAATAAATCTCATTTGCCCCTTGCTAGACATTTTGTTCATCATGACCTGCATCGCAAACCCTTGAGATCCTTGAAATGGTTAAGGAAATGCTATGGTATGATGTTATGATGCTATGATGTTATGATAAAGGCACACCACAAGTATTCACAAAAGGCAAACATGGTAAAGGAACACAAGTCACACCAAAGAACCCTTAGATTTCAGGCTGGCATGAAGTTTCAGTACTACCCTCTTTCAGTTTCAGTTGGTTAAGACCTGTCCTAAAAATAGTAACCGGGTTTTAGAGGATCTCAATATCACTGACTACCCTCAATCGGTCATAATTCCAGTTTGGCAACCTTTTCTTATGGCCGGAACCATCGCGAGAGTTTAGCCTCAATGAGTGTAGCATATTGCTACTGTTCTATGGCCAAGTTGGTCAATTTAAGGTTCTAAGGTCAGTTGGTGCTTAATGACTCCTCAGAAGACCCATATTCTCCTCGTTCCAACACAAGGGATATCGGTACAGACCAAGGTGTCACACCAATGTAGCTACTGCTTCACCCGTGTCGGTCTACGCCGGACAGGTCCCTCACAGTTTATTTCTACTTACCTAAAAAAGGGTACCCCCAGATCCGGGTTAGGATCTATAAAACTCTGATACAAGCCCGCAAAATTAAAGCATACAAAGCATACAATTGAAAACACAAGTGATCTAATCTTAAGGTACACCTCACTTATTATTTCCCCAGCAGAGTCGCCAGTTCTGTGATTGGTGGAAATAGAACTGACTGTTTTTTAATGCTGGTTCGCGTTTGCGTTTCGCAAAATGTCGCGGTAAGCAAGAGTCGCCACCGTCTTTTATTTTCTCCAACAAGGAAAGGACAAAAGCACAGCAAAATTCCTTTTCGAGATGTTTCTCGGGTTCGGGAGGTAGATTATAGAAAGGGAAGGTGTTAGCACCCTTTCTGTCCGTGGTTATCCACGGGCTCTTAGGTACTTGCTCACTATGTTTTCAAAAGATTTTGCTTTTCTTGTGTTTGTGGGTTTTGAAAAAAAGTTTGTTTTGAAAACTTCGATTTAACTCTTGTATCTGTCCTCAAGAGTGTATGAAGTGTTGTTTGAAAACTTTTGTTCGAAAAGTGTAAGTGCGAAAAGTATTTTTGTTTTGAAAGAGCAAGTATCTAAGAACCTCTACTTACTCAAAAGAAATTAAGCTGTGTAAATGTCCTTTAGACAGTACTATCCCACTATTGAGAAGTAGGTAGCACCGTCGTTGGAGTTTTCGGGTCAATTCGATTAATGGGATATGTGGTCACTAAAGCAATAGTAGGACGCCTTAGCGGTAACCCTAATGTCTTAGATCGTTCTTTATCGAGGCAACCGTTTCGAGGTAACTTTGATCTTTAGACAGGAGGGCAACCTCTAAAACACCCTATACTCAATGACCACGTCGAGGCAACCAAGTGAGGCGTACCCTAAGAGTGGCATGTGCGAGTGTGTCAAGTTTCAGTTATGTTATCTTTGTACAGGTTATGGTGAGCTACGATTAATTTTAATTTAAGATAAGTCTTGTCATACATAGCCTAGTTAGCATACATCTAGCAGTTAATAGTTGCGGAAAAGAAAACTAAGCTATTACAAGGCGTCGGGTATTTACATCGCCAAAAACAAACCCTTGAAAAAGTAAATTGCGGGAATTTAAATGAAAGCGATAAAAAGTCCTAATTAAAGCTATTACATCCTCGGAGCAGATACAATTATATGGATCAAAACATGAATAAAATAATAATCACGCGCGCGAGAAAAATTGAATTGGAGAGTTCTTAGGGTTTTGACCCTTTTTTGAGAAAGAACGAGATTTTTTATTATTTTGCATTTAATTAAATTAAACCTAGACTAATTAACTAATTAAATAAAAGAAAGATATTTTTTGAGTTTTTTATGTTTTAAGGAGAAAAATAAAAGATGGTCAAAAGTTATTAAAAACCCTAGTTCTATATTAATTTTAATTTATTGGGAAAGTATTAATGTTAACCTAATTAAAACTAAACAAATTATTTATTTATTTATTTACAAAAAATAATGAAAAGGTGAAATTAATTTTAATAAATAATACTAAAAATATTATATTTTTTTATGTTTTTCTGAATTTATTATGAAAATAAATATTAATTTGTTTTAGTTAGTAGTTAATTAAAAATTAATAAAAAAAATTTAAATAAAAATAAAAGGAGAAGAAGAAAATAAACTCAGGGGGGTGCTGGCCCAAGCCAGGAGGTAGAATCAGCAATTCTGAAGCCCATTATGCTTCCAGCTTGTTTGACTTTTGCAACTCTCTGCATGCTCATTGACTAGGGAGCATGATGATCTTTCACCCATGACCATTGGATTCATGTCTGGAGACATCTGGCGCTTGGGAATGGAAGCATATGGTGGACTCCCCTTTGAAAGCTACACCTGAACACCTGAAAAATAAAAACAACAATGTTTTGGTGGACCTAGGATTCGAACCCAGGTCCCAATGCTTCCAGGTCAATGCACCAACCACTCCACTAAGCTGCTTTATATGTTATTGGAATAAGAGACAATTATTATATGGGGAAACTAATCAATATGCTGTAAAATTAAAATAACGCGCGCTTTTTAAAATAAGCCAACCAGATGCTAACACCTCATCATCTTCTTCGTTTGTCCTGTATAATTAACATCAGATAGCAGGGGTTTTTAACCCCCACTACCTCCTGCAAGGAAAAATAGCGATTAGACACACAGTGAACATAAATATTTTGCGAGGTATGGGTCTCGTTCGTCTTGGCCTCACGATTTCAATCATGTATCTCACTAGTCCAAATTTTACCTGGATTGAAAAGCCCCATTTAAGAGATTAAGAACCCTAGAAATTCAGTCATGGTATCTTACGATTCAGGGCACTATAGTCCAATTAATTCATTCCATTAGCTTTGTATGGTCTCTAGCAATGCAAATCAGTCATAAAAACATGTTAAATGCGCATGAATTAAGAGATACAATTATGAAATATAAGGGCAAACTGTGGGATTGTGTATCATGATTCCTTGAGCTTTGATGCTCAAATTTGATTGTAAATCGTTCCTGGAACCCCCTACAATGTATTTAGATGGAGAAAGCGCCTTGAATTGGCCTAGAATGCAAGAACAGGTTTTCACTTTTCTTGAAATTTCTTGAATTTGCTATGGCCGTTTCTGCAGCTTTCAATCGTGTACTAGGTCATGGTTTGCTTGCATACATATAAGAGAATCAAATTAGGTTAAAAGCTGGGACAATATCCATGTGCATTGATGTTTAAATCTTTGATTGAAAATCAAATATTCTTGATTTTTCATGATTGAACAATGTTGCGAAATTTGGATTTTTTTGTATCTTTGACTTGTGCACGAATTTGCCAGCATGTTTTGATCATATTTGCTTCACAAGTTGATTTAAAAAATCAAATCTTCTATTTTCTTATAATTTAAATTAATTAAATGAATTAATATTAATTAAAAATCCAATTAATCAATAAAAATAAAAAAATAAATCCAATTAAGCTTGGTGGGTCGTGAATAAGTCATGGGTGAAGTTTCAAGAAGAGATTTGAGGCCCATTAGCAAAAAGAAGGTGTTTTGAGCAAAGTTGACTTTTGCAAATTCATGAAAATTTCCCAACTTCTCCAATGCACAACTTGCTCAATTTTGATCATATGACCATGTTCTTTGACATTTTGGAAAGCCCTTGAAGTCCTCTAACCAATGCCTTTGGTCCCATGTCATTTGGATTTACCAATCTCAAGTTATGGCCTTTGACTCAAAGTGTACTTTTGTTGACTTTTGAAATTGACCTATAATGTAAAAATTGGTAACTTCTTGTGAGAGCATTTCTTGATCTTGGAGTGTGAAGATGGATTGTAGGAAATTACATCCTCTTCAAAATGAGCGTTGGATGGAATTTTTCTGATAAACCATGAAAGAGTTATGCCCTGGTCAAGATACAGTTGACTTTTCTGCTGTCCAAAAATAGTAACTTTTGCATCTTTGATGATTTTTGAGCTATTCTTGTGGAATCATGATCAAATAATGATTGTGACCTCAAAATAAGATGTTGACCAAAAATTCTGACTTTTGACTGCAAAATGACCATTTTGCCCTTGCAGTTGAATGTAGATCAAATGAGGCTTTTGACTGTGCAAACTGGCACTGTGAGTCTTGAAACTTGGCATGTAGGTGCTTGAGAATGTATATAGGCCTATGAGACTTGATTGAACCATTGAAAACCCTAAATTCCTTGAAAGAATCAAAACCCTAATTTTGAACTGGCTTAGGAGGTGATTTGGATGTACAACCCTTGAGCAATCTTGAGCCATTTGAGAATCAATCTTGACATATCTTGAGGAATATGGGAGGGCAAATTTTGGGGTACAACACCTATTACTTTCATCCAGGAGTAATTATTGTCTTTTTGTTTTTTGGGATATGTAATATTTGAACAATTTAAACTCTAAAGCCTTGTGTCTTACTCGAGGCACAATGGTTTACTTGTGAGAGTTATCATTTCACTATCATATGTCATAAATAAATCATTGGACGTTTTTCATACAAATTTTACGCTCTTTGTCTTTCTTTTCTGCTTTTACTTTATCAAAATAGCTATGCTCTCTTACACACACCCACATATCAAACTGCATATCCACATCCACTCTGGATCCCATTGATAACAGTTCTACTATTTCCAATTATGACTTTGAAAATCCGATCTACCAAGTCGAGGATGAAGGTGAGGAAGATTTTGAAGTACCAGAAGAACTTGCTAGACTGTTACAATAGGATGAAAGAGAAATACATCCTCATGAAGATCCAGTCGAGCCAGTAAACTCGGGTACTGAAGAAGATAAAAAAGGAAGTCAAGATAGGTGTCAACTTGGAGCATAGTGTCAAATAGCGGTTAATCCAGATGCTACGTGACTATGTTAAGATCTTCGCCTGGTCATACGAAGACATGCCGAGGTTGGACACTAATATTGTGGTTCATCTTTTACCAACAAAAGAAGACTGCCCTCTAGTGAAGCAAAAGGTTCGTCGCATGCATCTTGAGATGTCAGAAAACATCAAAGCCGAAGTCATGAAACAATTCAATGTCAGATTCTTAGCTTTTACTTCTTATCCATAATGGGTTGCGAACGTGGTACCGGTACCTAAAAAGGACGGTAAAGTACGTATGTGTGTGGATTACAGAGACTTGAATAGGGAGAACCCCAAGGATAATTTTCTGCTTCCCCATATTGATGTTCTGGTTGAGAACACCGTGAAACATAAGATATTCTCCTTCATGGACGGTTTCTCTGGTTATAATCAGATCAAAATGGCACCTGAAGACATGGAGAAAACAACTTCCATCATACAGTGGGGAACTTTTTGTTACAAAGTTATGCCATTTGGGTTGAAGAACACCTGGGCAACCTATCAGCGTGCTATGGTAGCTTTGTTTCACTATATGATCCATCACGAGATAGAGGTCTACATCGACAATATGATAGCCAGATCTCACACTGAAGAAGAGCACCTTGATCACTTACAAAAGTTGTTTGAGAGACTGGAGAAATACAAGTTGAGATTGAACCCGGACAAGTGCACCTTTGGGGTAAGATCTGGGAAGCTCTTAGGTTTCATTGTCAGTGGCAAAGGTATTGAAGTAGACCCTACAGAGGTTAAATATATACAAGAAATACCAACTACCCGCGATGAGAAAGAGTTTAGGGGATTCTTGGGACGTCTAAACTACATTGCCAGATTCATTTCCCACCTAACCGCTACTTGTGAGCCAATATTCAAATTACTGAAGAAAGATCAAGTAGTGAAATGGAATGACGACTTCCAGACTGCCTTTGACAGAATCAAGGAATATCTTCAAGAACCTCAAATTTTGATGCCACCGATTGAAGGAAGACCTTTGATCATGTACTTAACAGTAATAGATAATTCAATGGGGTGTGTGCTGGGGCAGCATGACGAGTCTGGTCAAAAAGAGCATGCAATATACTACCTTAGCAAAAAGTTTACCGACTATGAAATAAGATACTCACTCCTCGAGAAAACTTCATATGCTTTGGCATGGGTTGCTCGCCGACTAAGACAGTATATGTTGACTCACACTACCTTATTGATATCTAAGATGGATCCTATAAAATACATATTCGAGAAGCCCGCTCTCTCCGGAAGAATAGCAAGATAGAAAATGGTCCTGACCGAATATGACATCCAGTACACTACTTAAAAGGAAATAAAAGGAAGTGTACTAGCTGATCATTTGGCTCATCAGGCTGTGGACGACTACCAATCCATGAATTTTGAGTTCCCGGACGAGAACATCATGTTAGTGACTGATTGTGAAGAACCTAGACCGGATGAAGGACCTGAAAAAGGATCCTGATGGACTATGGGTTTTGGCGGAGCTTCCAACGCACTTGGCAATGGCATCGGTGTTGTGATCATATCTCCCGAAGGTTGTCATACTCCTTTCACTGTCAGGTTATGTTTCAACTGTACCAACAATATGGATGAATATGAAGCATGCATTATGGGTTTCAAAGCTGCTATTGACTTGAGAATCAAATTCTTAAGTGTATTTGGAGACTCGGACCTGGTAATCAGTCAAATCAAAGCATAATGAGACACAGAGCATCCTAATCTCATCCCTTATAGAGAGCATGTGTTGACACTGATTCCACACTTTGAAGAAGTTACATTTGAACATATTCCACGAGAAGAAAATAAGTTAGTGGATGCGCTAGCCACCATGTCATCCATGTTTAAAGTCAGATGGGATAATGAAGGTCCTCATATCACTATTGAGATATTGGACGAACCAGCATACTGTTATGAGGTTGATACCGAAGAAGTAGTGGACAAACCTTGGTTCCACGAAGTGAAAAGATACCTCGAAGCCCAAGAGTATCCTGAGGGAGCTTCCTTCAATGATAAGAAATTCCTAAGAAGGTTCTATGCCAAGTTTTTTCTCAGTAACAGAATCCTCTACAAGCGCAACCACGATTCTACTTTGCTTCGGTGTGTAGACAAGAGTGAAGCAGAGAAGATCATGGAGGACATACACGAAGGTACCTTTGGCACCCATTCTAGTGGGCACACAATGGCTAAAACGATTATGAGGGCAGGGTATTGAAGGGTGAGAAAACACTTAGAAGGGGGGTTAAATAAGTTTCTCTTTTTCTTTTTCTTAAAGGCTCAACAATAATGGAAAAACACAGTTATTTTTATCCTGGTTCGTTTGAACTCAAACTACACCAGTCCACCCGCCAAGGTGATTTCGCCTTTCTCAACAAGGACTTAATTCACTATAATCAAATAGATTACAATCACACAACCAAACTGTTGTGACTAACTATTCAAAGCACAAGTAAACTTACAAGTGACTAACACCACTAAGACTCAAACTAGTCCTAGCCTTCTTGAGAAATCTGACCAAGCTTTGTCTCTCAAGGAACAAATATAAAAATTAAATCTTTACAGATAGTGAAACAAATTGCTTCTTAGAAAGCTATATCACAAATTGTGATTTTTCACTTAGATTAGTTTTGCACAAAGTGTTTGTAAAATGATTTGTGAGCAGCATAATATTTTCACATAGTTGGGTAGTTGGCTTGCAATAAATGATCTTCTATTTATAGGATGAAGAAAACGACTGTTGCTGCCTTCAAATGTGGAGAGCAATTAATGTTTGCGTGTTTGCTTGCAGTATTGCATTTTCCAATGAACTAGTGTAGACACTTGAGTGCATGTAGCCATCTTTGCATTAAATGAACAAACGACACTTGTCAGAGCATGTTTCCTGAAACTTGACAAGACTTGTTAGCTTCTTTATTCTATCAGAACTAGCTTCACGTCTTGCTTCAGAATATGCTTGCAAGTCTTCTTATCAGCGCTTGCTTTCAAAGTACTTCTGAACATAGTTTACATGGAAACTTGCTAAGCTTTAGAAGATGCATAAAATAGTTTCTTATCAGAGTCAGTATCAGAACTTGCGCTAAAACAAATAGTTCTTTCATCAAAGAACTTCTTCATTTATTTTCAGCTCAGCACGTCAAAATGATTTTCATCTAAGAAAGTACTTTAGTCAGAACATTATCTGAAACAAATAAATATGCTCATCAGAGTATCAATTATATAAAATATATTTTATTGTTATCATCAAAACTCTGAGATATGATCAGAACCAATATTGTTCTAACAATCTCCCCCTTTTTGATGATGACAAAAATATTTAGATTTAGAAATAAAATTGAACAAGAGATAAGAATCTCCCCCTGAAATAAATATTTCTATAAGAAAAACTTCCTGAGAATTTTCATCAGAGCTTTGAAATTTTCTTCTAGGATTTCTTCAGTAAGTCTTTTGAAGATAATGTTCAGTTGAATTAAACTTCCAGAGTTTAGTGATACCTGCAAAATTCTATAAAAAGAGAAAGAAATCATTGTATTTTGTTAGTAATGTTTGAGACTTAGTCTCATAACTGTTAATCAGAGATTAGATCAAAATACTCATTTTCTCCCCCTTTTTGTCATAATCAAAAAGTATATAAAATTAAAGAGCGTAAAAAGTTTTTTTTAAATAAAAAAGATCCAGAGGTACAAAACAAAACAAAACAAAAACAAGAAACAGAATGACACTAAGATTTTTTAGAAACAAGAACCATAAGAAGATTCTTGATCTCAGATGAAGATTCCTCTTGCTTCATCATCCAGTTTCTGGTTGGGTGTTTCCAGAAAGATTAGAGGAGGAAGCCATTTGAGCACTTAGGTTGAGAGAAGAAAATGGGTTGCAGAGAAAAATACACAGAGACGATTGAATTTTGAAAGAAAGGGTAAAAAGTGAGAAAGGGGTTTTACAAAAGTATTTATATGAAAACTTTTGAGAAAAAGGTTTTAAAAATAAAACTGTAAAAAAATGTTTTAATAAAAAATTAATTAAAAAGAATCTAATCATTACTAGCATTTAATGATATTGAAAATTGAGGGGAAAGCGTGACATTTGAGCAAATCATAACAGTTACCTAGGAACGGCGTCAATAGCTTAGCACGCGTGACCTTTCAGAAACACACCACGTGTTCATCTCCTGAAGGTTGCATGGGACAGTTATTTGATATAATGAACTGCTGAATTATACTTGTAATGAAACGTTAGAACATTTCAGAACTTTATATATAACTTCTGATGTAACTTCTCTTCTAACTTCTGAAGAGTTGTTAATCAGAACATTCATTTCAGAACATTCTGAAGGAAAACACAGAAGATAAATACAATTTTATTCAGGACATAATTCCATACAAATATTTTTCAAAATGAATTTAAATCTATCTTCTAAAAGGGATTTGGTAAAAATATCAGCCCATTGATGGTCTGTTTTTACAAAGTTTAAATTTAAAATTCTTTTCTGAATGTAGTCCCTTATAAAATGATATTTAATTTCTATGTGTTTAGCTTTAGAATGTAAAATGGGATTTTTAGAAAGACAAATTGCAGAGGTATTGTCACAGAAGATAGGAATCTTACTTTCATAAAGATTAAAATCTTCTAGTTGACTTTTCATCCAGATCATCTGAGAACTACATCCAACAACAGATATATACTAAGCTTCTTTTGTTGAAAGTGCAATTGTTGCTTGCTTCTTGCTGTACCACGAGATAAGATTGTCACCCAGAAACTGGCAGCTTCCAGAGGTGCTCTTTCTTTCAATTCTATCTCTAGCAAAGTCAGCATCACAATAACCTACTAGTATGAAATCTTTTGATCTTCTATAACACAGACCCAGATTAGTAGTACCTTTCAGATACCTTAGAATTATCTTAACAGCTGTTAAGTGAGATTCTCTACGATCTGATTGGAATCTAGCACATAAACATACGCTGAATAATATATCTGGTCTAGATGCAGTTAGATAGAGAAGGAATCCAATCATACCTCGGTAGAGCTTCTGATCTACCTTCATACTTACCTCATCTTTTCCCAGAATGCATGTTGGATGCATTGGTGTCTTAGCATCTTTGCTTTCTGACATATGAAATTTCTTCAGAAGTTCTTTAACATACTTCGTATGATGTATGTAAGTACCTTCTGGAGTCTGGTTAATTTGTATTCCCAGAAAGAACTTCAATTATCCCATCATGCTCATCTCAAATTATGCCTGCATGGTCTCAGCAAATTCTTTTCCAAGGGAAATATTAGAGGTTCCAAAAATAATATCATCAACATAAATTTGACAAATTAAAATGTCATTTTTAAATGTCTTTCTGAATAAAGTTGTGTCCACTTTCCCTCTGGTAAAATCTTTTTCTAAAAGGAAATTACAAAAACGTTCATACCAAGCTCTGGGAGCTTGTTTTAAACCGTATAAAGACTTTTTTAATTTAAAAACATGTTCTGGATACTTTGAGTCATTAAAGCCAGGAGGTTGATGGACATAAACTTCTTCTTCTATATAGCCATTTAAACATCCATTTGATATAATAAAATGTTATTTTGAACATCAAAAGAAATTAATAATCTAATAGATTCTAACCTGGCGACTGGGGAAAAGGTTTCATTATAATCAATTCCTTCTTGTTGATTATAACCTTGTGCTACCAGTCGTGCTTTGTTTCTGACCACCTTTCCTTGCTCATTTAGTTTGTTTCTGAAAACCCATTTAGTTCTTATAATGTTGAATCCTTTAGGTCTTGGAACTAGATCCCATATATCGTTTCTAGAAAATTGATTGAGTTCATCTTGCATGGCTAGGATCCAATCATTATCTTCCAGAGCTTCATCAATAGAGGTTGGCTCAATCAGATATACCAATCCAAACAATGATTCTTCATTGATTCTGAGAGAGGATCTTGTTCTGATGGGATCTTATTTCCTTCCAATAATCACGTCTTCTTTATGAGCTGAAGAGATTCTGGGAAACCTTTTGAGTGGGTTGTTCAGAGATTTTGAGATTATCCAGAGCATTATCAAAAGGAGGATCTTCTGAGTCTTCATTTGCTTCTGACTTTTCAGAGTTTGAGAGATGATCTTATGTACCTACAGAAATATCAATTTGCTTTGGATATTGCTGTCCAAGCTTATAATCAAACCTGACTTTGATTGATTCTTCAATAATCAGAGTTTATGTGTTGTATACTCTATAGCCTTTTGAGCGTTCAGAATATCCAAGCAAAAAACACTTTTTTGCTTTAGAATCAAACTTGTTCAGATTTACTTTAGTGTTCAGAATAAAACAAGTACATCCAAAAGGATGGAAATAAGAAATGTTGGGTTTTCTGTTTTTCCACAATTCATAGGGAGTCTTTTCAAGAATAGGTCTTATAAAGATTCTATTCTGAATATAACATGATGTGTTCACAACTTCTTCCCAAAAGTGCTTAGCCATATTTGTTTCATTGATCATGGTTCTGGCCATTTCTTGTAACGTTCTATTCTTTCGTTCTGCAACTCCATTTTGTTGGGGAGTTCTAGGACAAGAGAAATTATGAACAATACCATTTTTTTTAAATATTTTTCAAAATAATGGTTTTCAAATTCTCCTCCATGATCACTTCTGACTTTTATAATTTTAAAATCTTTTTCGTTTTGCACTTGGTTACAGAAGTCAACGAACACATAATGTGACTCATCCTTGTGTTTTAAAAACTTAACCCATACCCATCTGCTGTAGTCATCAACAATGACCAATCCATACTTCTTGCCTTTGATGGATGCAGTTTTAACTGGCCCAAACAGATCAATATGAAGTAGTTCTAATGGCCTAGAGGAAGAAACAACATTTTTTGATTTAAAAGAAGGCTTTGAAAATTTTCCTTTTTGACATGCTTCGCACAGAGCTTCTGAGTTGTACTTCAGATTGGGAAGTCCTCTGACTAAATTTAGTTTATTTAATTGAGAGATTTTTCTCAAGCTGACATGTCCCAATCTTCTGTGCCAAACCCATTGCTCATTGCTAATAGACAAAAGGCATTTTACATTCTGTGTTTTAAGATCTGACAAATCAATATTGTAGATGTTGTTCTTTCTCTTGCCAGAAAAGAGGATTGTTCCATCTTTTTGACTAACAGCTCTACAGGAATTTTGATTAAAGATAATGTCATAACCGTTGTCACTTAATTGACTTATGGACAGCAAGTTATGCGCTAATCCTTCTACTAATAAAACATTAGAGATAGAAGGAAGGTTACCGTTTCCAATGGTTCAGAGCCATTAGCTTTTGTTTCTGATTGCCTCTTAAATTTGTGAATCCTTTAAATTCCAGGTTTTGGAACATATGCTTTCTTTCCTCCATGTGTAGAGAGCATCCAGAGTCCAGGTGTTAATACTGGAGTTTCAACCTTGCTGTTAAAAATATCTGCAACATAGATGATTTTGTCTTTTGGTACCCATATCTTTCTGGGTCCATGACTGTTAGAGTTTCCAAAATTCTGTTTGAATTCTGGTTTAGTATAAAACGCCTTACCAGCATGTTTTATATCATGTGCTTACCCAGTGGTGAAGTGAGAATAGAGAGGAGTGCATTTGATAACAAGATCCTTAACTTTCTTAGGCTGGGATACTTTTCCTTTGTATCCTATACCTATTCTGCCATTCATGCTAACTCCATAGATCATTGAAGCCATTTTGCTTCTATCTATGTTTTTAGCCAAAAACGTCTGAAAGCTTTGATCACATTCCTTTATGATCTTATTAGCATTACTGGGATCCTCTGAGATTATTTCCTTCTGAGAGTTTTGTAAGTCATTTTCTAGTTTTTAAATCTTTTCTTTTAACTCAGAGTTTTCTAATCTCAGACTCTCAGTTTCTTCAGAGTCAAAAGCAATATCCTTTTTCAGGTTCCTGAATTTGACTTGAAGTTGTTGATACCTTTCCAGAATTTCACTCAGAATTTCTCCTAGTTCAACTTTAGTAAAATTAACAGTAAAGTCAGGAAATACCTCTTCAGCGTCTGATTCTGATTCTGACCCTGATTTTGATTCAGAAGAATCGAAGATATATAATAAGTTGTCTGTTTGAGATATATTATCTTGTTCATCTTCTGATTCAGTTCCGTCTTCAAAATATTCAGAGTCATCTCCTGTTCTTCTGGAGTTTCTGAAATTCTTCTGCATGTGCTTCCGCAGCTGATAGATTCTTCTGGATAGAAAGAACAGTTCGTCTTCTTCTGAAGAGGATTCTCTAGAGTTTCTGCTTCTGCTTCTGTCTGCAAAATTTTGGTTTCATATTTGTTAGATTTCGGAGCGAGAGACTTACATTGCTTCTGAGGCTCATCATCTTCTAACTCTATCTCATGGCTTCTAAGGGAGCTGACAAGTTCTTCTAGAGATATTATGTTCAGATCTTTTGCCAGTTTGAGAGCCGTGACCATTGGTTTCCACTGTTTTGGTAAACTTTTGATGATCTTCTTTACACGATCAACAGTTGAGTACCCTTTGTCCAGCACCTTTAGCCCTGCCACCAGAGTTTGGAATCTAGAGAACATTGTTTTAATGGTTTCGTCTTCTTCCATTCTGAAGGCTTCATACTTCTGAATGAGCGTAAGGGCCTTGGTTTCTTTTGCTTACATGTTGCCTTCATGCGTCATTCTCAGAATTAAACAAGTTCTTAGTTGTTTCTCTGTTTTTGATTTTCTCACACTCTGAATATGAGATGGCACTCAAGAGAATCGTTTTGGCCTTGTGATGATTTCTGAAGTCTTTCTTTTGATGATCTGTCATCCTTTTTCTATCAATCTTCTGACCGCTTTCATAAACAGGATGTATGTATCCATCAGTTACCACATCCCAGAGGTCAGTGTCATAGGCTAGGAAGAAACTTATGATCATATCCTTCCAGTAGTCAAAATTTTCACCGTCAAATATTGGAGGGTTGTTGTTGATGTTCTGACTTGTTCCTATCATAGTGTTTTTCCCCTTTAGGATCTTTATCTGACACGGTTAAGTGTTTGCGCTCAGAGTCAAGCTTAGATACCAATTGAAGGGTGAGAAAACACTTAGAAGGGGGGTTTAATAAGTTTCTCTTTTTCTTTTTCTTAAAGGCTCAACAATAATGGAAAGACACGGTTATTTTTATCCTGGTTTGTTTGAACTCAAACTACTCCAGTCCACCCGCCAAGGTGATTTCGCCTTTCTCAACAAGGACTTAATTTACTATAATCAAATAGATTACAATCATACAACCAAACTGTTGTGACTAACAATTCAAAGCACAAGTAAACTTACAAGTGAATAACACCACTAAGACTCAAACTAGTCCTAGCCTTCTTGAGAAATCTGACCAAGCTTGGTCTCTCAAGGAACAAATACAAGAATTAAATCTTTACAGATATTGAAACAAATTGCTTATTAGAAATCTATATCACAAACTTTGATTTTTCACTTAGATTAGTTTTGCACTAAGTGTTTGTAAAATGATTTGTGAGCAGCAGAATATTTTCACGTAGTTGGGTAGTTGGCTTGCAATAAATGATCTTCTATTTATAGCATGAAGAAAACGATTGTTGCTGCCTTCAAAAGTGGAGAGCAATTAATGTTTGTGTGTTTGCTTGCAGTATTGCATTTTCCAATGAACTAGCGTAGACACTTGAGTGCATGTAGCCGTCTTTGCATTAAATGAACAAATGTCACTTGTCAGAGCATGTTTCCTGAAACTTGACAAGACTTGTTAGCTTCTTTATGCTATCAGAACTAGCTTCACGTCTTGCTTCAGAATATGCTTGCAAATCTTCTTATCAGCGCTTGCTTTCAAAGTACTTCTGAACATAGTTTACATGGAAACTTGCTAAGCTTTAGAAGATGCATAAAATAGTTTCTTATCAGAGTCAGCATCAGAACTTGCACTAAAACAAAAAGTTCTTTCATCAAAGAACTTCTTCATTTATTTTCAGCTCAGCACGTCAAAATGATTTTCATCTAAGAAAGTACTTTAGTCAGAACATTATCTGAAACAAATAAATATGCTCATCAGAGTATCAATTATATAAAATATATTTTATTGTTATCATCAAAACTCTGAAATATGATCAGAACCAATCTTGTTCTAACAGGTACTACTGGTCCACTATGGAAACAGACTGTTATCAGCATTCCCGAACTTGTCCCAAGTGCTAGAACTATGCTGATAAAGTACATGTGCCTCTGGTTCCCTTGAATGTCTTGACTGCTCCCTGGCCTTTCGCAATGTGGGGCATTGATATGATCGGAGAGATTAGACCTACCACTTCTAATGGGAACCGCTTCATCCTAGTTTCTATTGATTACTTCACAAAGTGGGTCGAGGCAGCCTCATTTGCTTCTGTTACCAAGAACGTTGTGGCCCAGTTCATCAGGCATAATCTTATATGTCAGTATATCATCACAGATAATGATACCAACCTCAATAATACCATGATCACTAAGATCTACATACAATTCAAGATTAAACATCATAACTCTTCTTCTTATCAGCCGAAGATGAATGGTGTTGTGGAGGCTGCTAATAAGAACATCAAGAAGATCATACAGAAGATGACAGTGACATACCAAGACTGGAATGAGATGTTACCATTTTCTCTTCATGGTTACTGTACCTCAAAATGCATGTCAATAGGGGCAACTACTTTCTCTCTCGTATACGATATGGAAGTTGTCTTACCCGTTGAAGTTCAGATCCCTTCCTTAAGAATCATGAAGGATGCAGGTTTGAATAAAGACGAATGGGTTTAGACTCGAATTGACCAATTGAACCTGATTGACGAGAAGAGGCTCGCGGTTGTTTATCATGGTCAGATGTACCAGAAACGTATGATCAAAGCTTTTATCAAAAAGGTTAGACATCAGGTATATCAGGTTGGAGACCTAGTAATCAAGCGTATTATTATCTACCGCAAAGTGATCCCAGGGGAAAATGTACTCCCACTTATGAAGGACCATTTGTGATCAAGAACATATTTTATGGTGTAGCCATGATCTTAAACACAATGGATAGTGATGACCTTCCGTATCATGTAAACACGGACATAGTTAAAAGATACTACGCATGAACAGAGACCCGCTAGGTTGATTGGCCTAGGCAAAAATAAGGGCATCCCAGCGAACCAAAAGGATTCAGGAAAAAATTAGGGATATATATATATATATATATATATATATATATATATATATATATATATATATATATATATATATATATATATATATATATATATGAAAATTTGTACACCCGGCAAGTCGAAAACCTGAAAAGGCGGCTTGGGCAAAAAAGGGTATCCCGGTGGACTGAAAACCCGAAAGGGAGGTCCAGGAAAAAGTTAGGGATTAAAAGCGTACAACTATGTCCCTTTGGATCACCTCACAGATAGACTTCGGTAACAAGTGTCTAGTTCAAATGGTATTAATCAATCCAGTCAGCTTCGGTCAAGCAGCATAGTGATGAGACACTCAAAGATATAAAGGCAATAGCAGAATGGGAACCCAATGGAATCATTTCACATAGCTGTTTTTCTTTGTATACCACTTTATATAATTTTCATTCTTATGTCAGAATTCTCTTATTAGGATGTCTGTCTCCTTATACAAAAACGCCTGTTATAGGCCGACTTCTTCAAATTAATACAAAAGTTATACCTTTGAGAGCATAAAACTATTTGTTTTTATTTTTCTGTTTTATTTTGCAAAAATGTCCAGTGATTATTTTTAACATATGAATTTGAATATGATCATCATTTACAAATACATGCATAAAAAAATAGAAAGACGGTTACTAATGGCTTTAAGAAACGGGACGATGTCTAAAAAGCCATCTGCAAATCCCCACAGATGCATCCCATAATAGATATAGAGACAAGAGACGTCCTCCTGCAAATTCACTGCCATAGCTTCAGCATACAGCCTAATGATGTCAATGGTTCTGATATCCCCTACAGAGAAAAATTCTTCAATCATCTCCCCCAGCATCTTGAAGAATTCCTCATCATGGTTCATAAACTTCTTGGGTTCCCCAAGAAGGCTTCATAAAAATCCCCAAGCAGTTTATGGAGTTTTCTTTCCCCATTAGAGTTTATTTCTCTAACCACGGAAATCCATCTCCTAGCAATTCAAATTCAACAAATCATGAAGAATCACATTCTTCATCCCAAGCAGCAGTCAGGGATTTATTTTTCCTCAATTCAACGACACTGCAAAGAACAACTGATCAGTTCATATATTGCATTCATACGTCATTTTACAAATATGCATATAAAATACATATAACACAATCTCATTTATTTTGAGAGCATCATTACACAATGTGTGTCATGCATCATGACATTGCATACAACTAATTCTTTACCTTTTCAGGAAAGATCAACAAACAAATATCGTCGTCAACTTTCAACAAGTTCCAGATTAATTCCTGAAACAAGGCAGGGAAACTATCTAAAGTAATAGCTCATCAATCACTATGAAACCTGGACCCGACCAGATAGCAGTTAACATCAAATACAATTTATTGTGAAGCCTGGACTCCGACCAGATAGCAGTTTACAACATTGTAAAGCCTGGACCCGACCAGATAGCAGTCAACATCATTGCTGAAGCCCAAAATTCGACCGGATAACAATCAAACTTCTACAACACTGTGAAGCCTGGACCCGGCCAGATAGCAGTTAACATCATTACTGAAGCCCAGAATCCGACTGGATAATAGTCAATCTATAATTCAAGACACTGTGAAGCCTGGAATCCGACCAGATAACAATATAAATTGCTGTGAAGCCTGGAATCCGACCAGATAACAATTTACTCTGTCAATTACTATGAAGCCTGGACCCGACCAGATGTCAGTACAATCTACAACCCTGTGAAGCCTGGACCCGACCAGATAAGAGTATACCTCAAATTCAAGTTAAAGCCTAGATTCGACTAGATAACAACTTTATTTCTTCAAATCACTGAAGCCTGGACCCGGCCAGATAACAGTTCAAGTCATTGAAGCCTGGATTTGGACCAGATAATAGTTTAACCTTAAGAAAATTACTGCATAGCCTAGAAACTGACCAGATAATAGTTAATTTCATATTCCTCAGTAGGTTGTTGTGAAGCCTGGAATGCGACCAGATAACAACCAACTTCTATTATCCTCAGCAATTTACTATGAAGCCTAGATTTTAACCAGATAACAGATAACTTTCATCTCTAGTCAAGAGATAACTCCCCAGTAGAGTAGTGGACAACTAAAGCTCCTAAACTTTGTTCCCTAAACAGAAATCAACATTCCCAAGCGGATTCCTCCTCAAACAACAGAAATAGGAATACCTACAAAGAGACCTCTTATGAAGTCAACATCTACTTTGGGTGGCATCTTTAAGCCCATCTCCTACGACTCTTCGTCATATTCTCTAAATGTCATTTGTAAGCCCATTCCTGATATCATAAACCATCATCATCACCCTAGGTATAAGCGAGTGCAAATTTTTGGGCACTCTAGTGTTCAATCATCTTCCACCTTCAGGAATGTTGATGGTAACTTTTGGGCACTCTAGTGTACAAAGAGACCTGGGATGTTGATGGTAACTTTGCTGGGGATACCATTGTTACGTTGGAAGTGTTAATAGACTTCGCTGGGGATAAGAAGACTTCGTCGGGGACGATCTTTCCGTGGCTTTTGGCTGAGGATAACCCAGTTATATCCTGGTAGGGAAATAACCTTTGAATAAAGCCGGGAGACGCGTTCGTGCTCTGCGGAGGAGAAGCTTCCAGAATCTACTGGGGATAAGCTTACTATTTGGGAAGATGGATTCCACCTTTCCTGTGGAAATCTTGAACTGTACTAGACTCTCTTGGGGAACTCTTTGAGATATATTGGGGAAGTGACTCCATTGAATGTCTGGTATACCGCCGGGGAACAATCTTTAGGTCAAGACTGCCGGGGATGCTTGTTAAGAATACCGGTATATCATGTTGGGGAATGTTGAGATCTGCGGGGGATACCCAACTTCCTTAAGGTTTGATAATATAGCTTGGGGAGAGTGCACTGACTTGCTGGCTCACTCTCTGGGGGGTTAAGATATACTGGTTGTGTTCTTCAGCTGAACCTACCTTGATACCTTGGCGGACTGAGCAATTAGATCGCTTAGACAACTCTTTATTTCCCTTGTTTCTAATGTTACCTGTAATTAATCCTTTGTTTCGTATGCAAATATTCATGAGTTAGAAAATTATTGTTAATGCATATATCACAAATTGAACCTTGGACGTTCTTCGCAAAACAAAACAGAAAAAGGAAAAACAAACAATTGGCAATTTTAACTGAAAAGTGATTTTTGTATTGATTTTTGAATTTGCCTGTAAAATAGGCGTTTATGTACAAGAGGCTGACGTCCTAGTAAGAGAACGCCGCCGAACAAAAGAGTTTATACAAATTTGTACAAAAGAAAATAAAACAGCTGTGTGAAATGAATGATCCCACTGGGTTCCAACTCTGCTATCGCCTTTATATCTTCGAGTGTCTCATCACTTGATGACCTAGTTGACGATGAAGCTGATTGATTGATGCCGTCTGAACTTGATGTTGATACCAGATTCTGGATGCAAGGTGATCCAATGAGACATAGTATTACGCTTCGTCCCTAACTTTTGCCTGGACCGCCCTTTCGGGTTTTCAGTCCACCGGGATACCCATTTTTGCCCAAGCTGCCTTTTCAGGTTTTCGACTTGCCGGGTGTACAGATTTTTTATTTCATCCCTTCATTTTGCCCGAACCCTTTTGGTTCGCCGGGAAGCCCTAATTTTTGCCTAGGTATGTCAACCTAGCGGGTCTTTTTTTCATGCGTAGTATCTTTTTACTATGTCTGCATTGGCGGGGTGAGGAAGGTCGTCACCATCCATGTTGGTTAGAATCATGGCTCCTCCTGAGAACACATGTTTAACCACAAATGGCCCTTCGTACGTAGGGGTCCGTTTGCCCCTTGGATCACTCTGAGGAAGGATGATGCGTTTGATTACCAGATCCCCAACTTGATATTCTTGTGGTCTGACCTTTTTATTAAATGCCCTGATCATCCGTTTCTGATACGTCTGACCATGACAGATAGCAGCAAGTCTTTTTTCATCAATAAGGTTTAGCTGATCAAGTTGTGTCTGGATCCAATCATCTTCGCTCAAATCTGCATCTTTCATTATCCGGAGAGAAGGTATCTGCACTTCGATCGGTAAGACTGCCTCCATACCGTAGACCAAGGAGAAAGGAGTTGCCCCGGTTGACGTCCTGGCTGAGGTACGGTACCCATGTAGAGCAAACAGTAACATCTCGTGCCAATATTTATAGGTCACTGTCATCTTCTGCACGATTTTCTTAATGTTCTTATTTGCTGCTTCTACAGCCCCATTCATCTTCGGTCTGTAAGGAGAAGAGTTGTGGTGTTGTATCTTAAACTGCTCGCAGAGCTCAGTGATCATCTTGTTATTAAGATTGGTACCGTTGTCTGTAATGATTCTTTCTGGGACGCCGTATCGACAGATCAGGTTGTGCCGAATGAACCGTGCCACAACAGTCTTGGTTACCGTAGCGTAGGAAGCTGCTTCAACCCACTTCGTGAAGTAATCAATCGCTACCAGGATGAAGCGATGCCCATTGGATGCCGTAGGTTTAATCTCGCCGATCATATCTATGCCCCACATTGCAAATGGCCAAGGCGCAGTTAGAACATTCAGAGGGACTGGAGGAACATGCACCTTGTCTGCATATATCTGGCACTTATGGCATATCCGAGAATGTTGGTAATAGTCGGCTTCCATTGTGGACCAAAAATACCCTACCCGAAGGGTTTTCTTCGCCATAGTGTGCCCACTGGAGTGTGTTCCGAAGGTCCCTTCATGTAGCTCTTCCATGATCCTTTCTGCTTCAGTCTTATCCACACAACGCAGTAAGGTCGAATCATGGTTTCGCTTATACAGAATGCCTTTGCTAAGGAAGAACTTCGCTGCGAACCTTCTCAGAAACTTCTTATCATTGACAGATGCACCTTCAGGGTATTCCTGAGCTTCCAAGTATCTTTTCACCTCATGGTACCAAGGCTTCTCAGTCACCAATTCAGTCTCAAGATCACAACAGTATGCTGGTTCGTCCAATTTCCAGATGATGATCCAGGGAGCCTCATTGTCCCATTTGACCTTGAACATAGAAGACATCGTAGCTAACGCGTCCGCCAACTGATTCTCCTCTCTCGGAAAGTGTTCAAAGGTTATCTTTGTGAAGTGGGGGATCAAGGTCAACACACATTCTCTGTAAGGAATAAGATTCGGATGTTTTGTATCCCACTCTCCTTTGATCTGATTGATCACGAGAGCGGAATCTCCGAAGACACTCAGATACTTGATCCTTAGGTCGATCGCAGCTTGAAGACCCATGATGCATGCCTCATACTCCGCCATGTTGTTGGTGCAGTTGAAACATAGCCGGGCAGTAAGTGGAGTATGAGTGCCTTGGATGGATATTATCACAGCGCCGATACCATTACCCAAAGCATTGGAGGCCCCGTCAAAGTGCATAGACCATCGGGATCCTTCCTCAGGTCCTTCATCCGGTCCAGGTACTTCACAATCAGTCACTATCATGATACTCTCGTCAGGAAATTCAAAGTTCATTGACTGATAGTCGTCTACTGCCTGATGTGCCAAGTGGTCTGCCAATACACTTCCTTTGATGGCTTTCTGAGTTGTGTACTGGATCTCCTATTCTGTCAAGATCATCTGCCATCTTGCTATTCTCCCAGACAGAGCAGGCTTTTCAAATATGTACTTTATAGGATCCATCTTTGAGATCAACAAGGTAGTGTGAGTCAGCATATACTGTCTCAGCCAGCGAGCAGCCCATACCAAAGCGCAGCAAGTTTTCTCAAGCAGTGAGTATCGGGTCTTACAATCGGTAAACTTTTTGCTAAGGTAATAAATGGCATGCTCTTTTCGGCCAGACTCGTCATGCTGCCCCAGCACACACCCCATTTAGTTGTCAAGTACTGTCAGGTATAGTATCAGAGGTCTCCCTTCAACCGGTGGCGTAAGAATGGGTGGTTCTTGGAGATACTCTTTGATTCTGTCAAAAGCGGCCTGACATTCATCATTCCAACGTACTACCTGATCTTTCTTCAGCAGCTTAAAGATTGGTTCACAAGTAGCAGTTAGGTGCGAGATGAATCGGGCAATGTAATTCAGGCGTCCTAAAAAGCCTCTGACTTCTTTCTCTGTCTTAGGAACTGGCATCTCTTGAATGGCTTTAACCTTGGCAGGGTCCACTTGAATACCCTTATCACTTACAACGAAGCCTAGCAACTTCCCAGATCTAACCCCGAAGGTGCACTTGTTCGGGTTCAACCTCAGCTTGTACAACTTCAGACGGTCAAACAATTTCTGCAGATGATCTAGGTGTTCTTCCTCAGTCTGGGACCTTGCGATCATGTCGTCAACATACACTTCTATCTCATGATGGATCATGTCATGAAATAAAGCAACCATGGCACGTTGGTAGGTTGCCCCAGCGTTCTTCAGTCCAAAAGGCATGACCTTGTAGCAGAAGGTGCCCCACTGAGTAACAAAGGTAGTCTTTTCCATGTCTTCTGGAGCCATCTTGATCTGATTATAGCCTGAAAAACCATCCATGAAAGAGAACACCTTGTGTTGAGCCGTATTGTCAACAAGGACATCAATGTGAGGTAGGGGAAGTCATCCTTGGGGCTGGCCCTATTCAGATCCCTGTAGTCGACACACATTCTGACCTTACCATCCTTCTTTGGTACTGGCACCATATTAGCAACCCACTGAGGGTAAGAAGTCACTGCGAGAAACCCGGTGTCAAACTGTTTCATAACCTCGGCTTTGATCTTCTCAGACATCTCTGGACGCATACGGCGGACCTTTTGCTTGACTGGAGGGCAGTCTTCCTTAGTAGGCAAATGATGGACCACAATGTCGGTATCCAACCCGGGCATGTCTTCGTAGGACCAGGCAAAGATTTCCATGTAATCATGTAGCATCTGAGTCAACCGTTCCTTCACGTTGAGCTCTAGGTTGGCACCAATCTTTACCTCCTTTCTGTCTGTATCAGTACCCAGATTTATTGTTTCCACCGGCTCTTCGTGTGGTTGAATTGCCCTCTCTTCCTGGAGTAACAGTCTTGCAAGCTCGCCAGGCACTTCGCAATCATCTTCACCTTCGTCTTCGGCTAAGTTGATCGGATTTTCGAAGTCATAACTGGCAGTAGCAGAGTCGTTACCAGTGAGATCCAGAGTGGATTGAAACCTGTATGAGTGAGTGTGTGTAAATACAGCTGCTTTGCAATATATAAAGAAGGAAAGAAAGAAAAGGAGCATAAGATTTGAAATGCGAGAAAACATCCAAGGTCTTTATTCATGATATATGAAATGACAATTAATATACCCTCACAAATGAAGCCACGGTGCCCCGGGTAAGACACTGGGCCATAGAGTTTTAATTTATTGTTTATTACAAATAACAAAAACAAAAGAATTCATTACGCCATAACAAAAGTAACAGGTAGGTTGTCCTTTGCAATCCAATTGCTAGGTCCACTGTCAACCGTCGGATAAATCCAGCTGTCAAACTCAGCTTCATCCACTTCATCATCCTCCCTGATAGCATTCACTCCATGGTTATGCATGGGAGCAGTCACCACATTGGGCTTCTCAGGTGCCTCAAACTGTACCTCCTTGGCATCAATAAGGTCCTGCACTTTGTTCCTCAATTCCCAACAGTCATCAGTGGAATGCCCCAGGCTATCGGAGTGATAAGCACAACGGGAATTTGGATTGTACTTGGGAGAGGCAGTGTTCACAACCTTCGGGGCCTCTCTAACAGTCACCAAATTGGTGGATAGTAACTGCGGCAAGATTTGCGATAGGGTCATACTCAGCCGGGTAAACTCTCTTCTGGGTCTTTCAGCCCCGGGTGGATTGGTTTTGCCGAGGAGCGGCAGCAGGCTTAGCAATCATCACCGCATTGACAGATTGGCGGCGCTCAGGTTTATCATGCCTTCTAGGCCCACATACAGCACTAGCCTCCTTCTTAAAGGGCTTCTTCTCAGAACTTGCAGATGCACCCTTCTGAATTTTTCCGGACTTCATTCCAGCCTCTATTCTCTCTCCAGTCAGAATAAGGTCAGTAAACCCTGCAGACGAATTACCGATAAGATGATTGAAAAACGGCCCTGAGAGGGTCCCCAAGAACATATTCACCAGCTCACGGTCAGTTAACGGAGGTTGCACCCTGCCAGCCAGATCCCTCCACTTCTGTGCATACTCTTTAAAACCTTCGCTTGATCCTAGCGACATACCCTGGAGTTGGGTACGTGTAGGAGCAAGGTCGGCATTATATTGATATTGCTTATAAAAAGCAGTAGCCAACTCCTCCCAGTTACGAACCTTGGTCCCATCCAGCTGATAGAACCATTCGAGATGAGTCCCTGAAAGACTCTCCTGGAAGAAGTGGATCCACAAGTTCTTGTCCACTGAGTACGGTTGAATCTTCCGCACATAAGATCTGAGGTGTAGCTTGGGACAAGACGCCCCGTCATACTTGGTGAAGGATGGTGCCTTAAATTTGTGAGGAATAATCACACCAGTAGATAAGCCCAAGTCTCCGAAATCCAGCCCCAGTACTTGTTGGATCTCCATTGCATTCAGTCTGTCTTCCAACTGCTTATACCGGTCTTCAGCAGGAGGATACTGTTCCTCATTAAAATCAGTCTCGTTGTCAGAGACTACTGGACTTGAAGCCTTTCCCCCCTGGGGACTGCCTTTGCCTACAGAAGAACCAGCTTCTTCATTCTACAGAGTGTTGCCAAACCTTCGGCCCGAGTTGAAAAGAACAGTTCTCTTCTTCTTCTTCTTCTCCTTCTTCAGGAGTAAAGCCTTCAGCTCTTCTTGGCCTTGAGCCAAACTCATGATCAGCTTCTGAAATTGCGTGTTTTGTGCCTGAAGGGCCTTGATAGACATCTCGGTTGATGATGAGTCAGGGTTCATGATGCTGAAATAAACAGCAAAGAACAGTAAGCAACCTGAAAAAAAGAAAACCTGCTATGCACATGATGAATGAAATGCGTATGATTTATGTTTTCAAAGACAATCGGGAATCAACTTTGTAAACAAAAAGGAACACACTTCATTAGATTCAACTTTGAAACTTAAATTGTTCAACAGGTTGCCCTTAGGTGTTACATAAAAGGGAAATACTGAAAAGGGAAATAAAACTGTAAAAAAAAATCCAGAGCTCCTTATTGATCCCATGGTCTCCTCTTCTCAGTACGGATGTAATCATTCAGAGCCCGCTCATTCTCCAACTGCTTTGTCAGCTTCTGGATCTTCAATTCCTGCTCGTTGAACTTTTCCCGATACGAATCCCGTTCTTCTCGCAGTTGCGACCAAGACCTCTTTAATGTCTCGTAATCAGTAGGTATCTGAGGAGGGAGGACAGTTGGAGGAGCCCCCTCTTTGTCAGGATACTCAAGAATGATGGGTCTGACAGCTTCATATGGCATACCTAACTTCTGAGCACGGATGCGAACCCATTTGTAGTAGGCTTCCATAGGTAGAGAGGTCTTTGGCCCCAACTCTTGTGGGTCAGCTTTATGAACTCTGTCCCAAGCCTTGATGAACTTACGACGCAGTTCGTCACTATCAACCTGAAACTCAAAACTTATGTGAGGCACCAACATCTCATGAGGCCCTGCTCTTCTGGCTCTTCCAAACTGACGGAGCGCTAGACATGGATTGTAAGAGATTCCTCCTTAAGTACCATCAAAGGAACATTAGGGTATTCTCCGCAACGATCAATAACAGCTATCTCATCCAAACCTCTGAAAGTCCAAATGATGTCTTTATCAGTGAGAGACATTAACCTATGAGCCCAACCTCTTCCTTCTTGGTTCTTCAGCACGAACTTAGGGAGGTGCGAAATAAACCACCTCACCAACAAAGGGATATAACACCATAGAGTTCCTCGTCTTCGGGCAGTACGAGCATAAAGTTGTTGCAGGATGTCACCCAAGAGAGTGGGCACAGGGTTCTGAGACATAAAGATCCTTATGGCAGTGACATTGATGAAGTTGTCAGGATTAGGAAACAAGACTAGCCCATAGATCAAGAGAGCTAGGATGTCTTCATATGCCCTAAAGTCCAAGTCATTCCAGAAACTGTTAGCTTTACCAATCAGAAACTTGGCCAAGAAACCCTTAACCCCGCTTCTAGTTACCCAGTTGTCCATTACTTCTTGATGGGTCAAGGGAAGAGCTGCAGCAACCTCCTCAAGCCTGAGGGTCTTTTCCCAACCAGTGAAGGGAGTCTGATCCAAAATAGGGATACCAAGCAAATCAGAGAACTCTTCTAGGGTAGGGACCAGCTGGAAGTCTTGAAAGGTGAAACACTGGTACAGAGGGTCATAGAACTGGGTCAGGACACTCATCAACTGTTGATCCCGCTTTGCAGTGACTAAACTGAGAAGAGAACCATGCCTCTGGATGAAGGAAGTGGTATTTGGAATTCTGCTAACCAACTCTTCAAGCAACTCAGGTGGGTGAACAAAGTTGAACCGGATAGTATTCCTTCGCATAGGCATCATGATGTCCTACAAAACAGAGCAAAGGTGAAACCCTCTTGTCTTTGAAATGGTCAGTCCTTATGCAGGATGCATGCAATGCTCATGATGTTATGATGTTATGATAAAGCACACCACAAATATTTACAAAGGCACACATGTAAGGCACACAAGTCACACAAGGCAAGCCCTTAAAGTTTAGGCCAGCATGAGGTCTAGGTATTACCCTCTTTCAGTTTGTTGGTTCATACCTGTCCTATCAAAAGTAATCGGGTTCTTAGAGGATCCCAATATCATTGACTACCCTCAATCGGTCATAACTTCAGCATCGCAATCTTTTCTTGCGGCCAGAACCATCACGAGAGTTTAGCCTCAATGGGCGTAGCATACTGCTACTGTTCTAATGGCCAAGTTGTGTCATTTAAGGTTCTAAGGTCTGTTGGTGCTTAATGGCTCCTTGGAAGACCCATATTCTCCTCGTTGCGACACAAGGGATATCGGTACAGACCAAGGTGCCACACCAACGTAGCCACTGCTTCACCCGTGTCGGTCTACGCCGGACAGGTCCCTCACAGCTTATGCTACCTAAACAGGGTATCCCTAGATCCGGGTTAGGATCTATGTAACTCCCATGCAACCCACAATTTAAAGCAAGCAAGTCAATACAATTGAAAACACAGTTATGAACTATCCTAAGGTACACCTCACTTTAAGTAAATGTCCCCAGCAGAGTCGCCAGTTCTGTGATCAGTGGATCTGGAACTGACTGTTTAACGCTGGTTCGCGAAATGTCGCGGAAGCAAGAGTCGCCACCGTCTTTTATTTTCTCCAAATGGAAAGGACAAAAGCACAGAAAAATTCCTTATTCAGATTAGTTCTCGGTTCGGGAGGTAGATTATAGAAAGGGAAGGTGTTAGCACCCTTTCTATCCATGGTTATCCATGGGCTCTTAGATACTTGCTCATTTGTGTTTTCAAAATTGTTTGTTTGCTTTTCAACTGTGGGTTTTAAAAAGTTCCGTTTAAAATTTCAGTTCGACTCTTGTATCAGTCCTCAAGAGTGTTTGAAAAGTTGTTTTTGAAATCTTTTTGCAAAGTGTCGGTGTGGAAAGAAGTTTTTATTTTGTTTTGAAATTAGAGCAAGTATCTACGAGTCGTCTACCTACCCTAAGGAATTCGTCTGTGTAAATGTCCTTAAGATAGTGCCATCCCACCATTGAGAGGTAGGTAGCACCACCGTTGGAGGTGTTCGGGTCAATTCGAGGGTTCGGGACATTGTGGTCACCAGAGCAATAGGAAGACACCTTAGAAGCTACCCTCATGCCATGTTCATGGACATGAGGACTTACTAAAACATCCTCTACTCGACGACCACCTTTCGAGGGGCAAGGCAACAGTGAGGCGTACCCTAGGGGTGGTGTGTGATTTGTGTGTCATTTTCAGTTATATTTGTCTTGTTCGTGCATTGGTGATCTACGCTTTGTTTTTATTTTTGACATTCATTCTTTCATGTGGTTATTAACAGTTAAAAGGTGCGGAATTTAAAAGTCCTACGCTATTACAAAGGCGCGGGTCTACATCGCCAAATTAATCCAAGACCCGATTTGAAATAAATAAACATGCGGAAAGTAAATACCCTAATTAATCTATTACAAGGCTTTGGGGCAATTACATGAACTTTAAAAAAGAAATAAAAGTAAATATGCGAAAAAGAAATAAAATCGAGAATGCGAGGGCGTTGGACCCGTTTAAAGCAATTAAATTGAAATCATAAATTAATTAAGTTAAATAAAGGAAAGAACTTGTTTTTTTATGTTTTTTTGTATTTATGGAATTTTAATGAGAATTAAATGGGATTAAAAATTACATAAAACCCTAATTCTAAACTATTTTTAATTAATAAAAAAATGTTTAAGTTTGACCTAGTTTTAACCTAATTATTTAATTACAAATTTATTTACAAAAATAATTAATAATTAATAATAATAAGAAGAAATTTTAATAAATAAAAAAAGGAATAAAAAGCTAGAAACCCTAATTTTTATATATTTTTTTAATTTATTTAAGAAAAGAAGTTAAAGTGGAAATCTAAAATTAAAACTAAGTAAATTATTAAATTTATTTACAAAATAATATTAATTAATATTAACAAAGCATATTTTTTTTATTGTTTTATGTTTTTCTGATTTTTTATGTTTTATGAAAATTAATTTTGATGAATTAACTAAAATAAATAGAACAAATAAATAGAAAAGAAAATGAAAAGAAAGAAAGTAATGTGCAAACCAACGGGGGGTGTTGACCCCAATTTTGGAGGTAAATTGAGCAATTTGGCCCACCATATTCAGGCCCTTGGTTGACTTTCTCAGCGCGCGTGTGGCATGGTCAACGGAGGTGCATGATGGACCTCTCACCCTGACCTTCAGATTCGTCTCCTGGGCCATGTGGCAAGCTTTGATAGTGGATGCATGGTGGACCACTGGAAGGCACGCTGCGTAGGAACATATTAGGCAAAATAATATTGAGAAGGGAGGGGACCTGGGAATCGAACCCAGGTCCCAGTGCTTACCAAGCCATATGTCTACCAACTGAACCATTAGCGCATTTGGAATATAAGATGGAAAATAAATAATATAATGTAAAACAAAAACTAGTGGTACATATCAAAAAAACGCGCCAGAATTATGAATGGCCCAATCACGTTCCAACACACCAGCTTCGTCCTCCTGGCTTCATCGTTTTTCCTGCAATTACAGAATAGATAGCGGGGGTTTTGAACCCCCACTAAATGAAGAACATGAAAATAGCGATTAGGCCATACGCCAATATAAAAAGAGCGCGACTAGTGGAACTAATTCGTAGGAAGCTTCTGATTCTAATGGCATGGGTCTCGTCGTCCAATTTTTCCATATGAACAAATCCCAATTTCAAACGTCTGCAACCCTAACGAGCTCCCATGGTAGATTCACATACTGGCCTTAAAAACTCAATTGAATGACATGGTTAGCTTTAGAATGATTAAACTAGTACAAATCAAGCATTAGAAATCAAAAATATGGCATGAATTATGAGACACGATTATGCAAAAAGTTTGAGAAAGTTTGACTTCTATATACCAATTCCTGAGGTTAGAAGTGTGGAAAAGGATTCAGAAAGTTTCCTTGATGCCTTGGCAAGCTATTGGAATGGTTATTTTGCCTTGAAACCAACTCTAAGTGCGTTTTCAGTTTTTGAACTTTTTCACAAAAAATGCCAAGTTTGTATGCAGGTTTGGGCGCAGCTTGAAGGTCCTTGGCATTAGGGTTGCATTCTGTTTATGTATGGGAACCTTTTAGGGTGAAAATTCAAGCCAAGAAATCAATGTTTTGATGAATCAAATATTTGATTTTTAATGAAATCTTTTCAATCTTTTTCATGCCCTTTTGATACCAATCATGGCCAAATCTTTCCAAATTGAGTGTGCACGAAATCTTGGAGTTATGATAGACCTATTAGCTGCATAAAAAGATTTAAAATGCATGCTTGAGTATTTTTGTCATATTTTATTTAATTAAATGAATTAATAGTGATAAAAAATTCAAATAAATAATAAAAATAATGAAATAAATCCCCTTTGGGTCAAATGGTCGTGCATAGCCTTTGGATGATGATTCTTGGAAGAAACTGTGGCCCATTAGCAATTTTGAGGTATTTGAAGCAAAGTTGACTTTTCAAAATTCCCAAAAATTTCCCAACTTGCACAAGGCATATCTTGCTCAATTTTTAAGCTTTGATCATGTTCTTGGACATTTTGGAAAGGTCTTGAAGTCCTATAACCAATGCCTTTGGTCCCATGTCATTTTGATTTACCAAACTAAAGTTATGGTCTTTGACTTAAAGTCCCTTTTTGTTGACTTTTGAAAATGACCTATAATGTTGAAATTGATAACTTTTTGTGAGAGAATTTATTGGACTTGAAGTGTGAAGAGGAGTTGTAGGAAATGTCTTTCTCTTCAAAATGAGCTTTGGATGGAATTTTTATGATGAACCATGTGGAAGTTATGCCTTGGTCAAGTTACAGTTGACTTTTCAACTGTCCAAATATGGAAACTTTTGCATCTTGAGACTTTTTGAGCCATGCCTTGAAAATCATGACCAAGAATTGATCAAATGATGTTTGTGGCTTCAAAATAAGATGTTGACCAAAAATTTGAATTGTTGACTGTCAAATGACCATTTTGCCCCTGCAGTTGACTGTAGGGCAATTAGGGTTTTTGACTGTGCAATTTTGTGCTGTAAGTCTTGAAACTTGACATGAGGATGCTTGACAATGTTTATAGGCATGTGGGACTTGTTTGGACCCTTGGAAACTTCAATTTCTTTGCCAGAACCAAAACCCTAGTTTTTGACTGTTAGGAGGCCCTTGAACTATGCAACCCTTGGGGAGATTTTGAAGCATGCTTTTGCAAATCTTGAAGAATATGGGAGGGCAAATTTTGGGGTACAACAGTTGCCCCTGTTCAATCTTCTTAGACCTGAGGATGCAGATTGGATGGCGTGCCTTTCGTAATCCGAGGGTGGAAGATGATTGAACACTAGAGTGCCCAGAAATTTGCGCTCACATAGTAGTGTGATGGTGGGAATGGGCTTATAGATGCCATTTGGAGATTGATGGATAGGATGATGGGCTTATAGATGCCATGCTAAGAGATGATGGATGAGTGGATGGGCTTATAGGTGCCATCTGGGTGTCGATCACGTAAGAGTTTCCTTAGCGAGAACTTGCGTACCTGAAAAAGAAAAATGATTACCTGGCCCGTTACAGGAGCTGGTCTTCAAACTCTTTGTGTAGATGTACCCTTACTGGTTACAGGGATTGGGTCTGGAGCTTCAAAAGGTTATGAATGAACCAGGGATGGTTACTACCTCAACGGGACGGTGAGAGAACCTTGGACGATTACTACCTCAACAGGAATGCTGAGAGAACCTTGGATGATTACTACCTCAACAAGAACGCTGAGAGAATCATAGGCGACTTCAACCTCAACAATAACGCTGAGAGAATCATAGGCGACTTCAACCTCAACAGTAACGCTGAGAGAATCTGGGGCGACTTCAACCTCAACAGTAACGCTGAGAGAATCTGGGGCGACTTCAACCTCAATAGTAACGCTGAGAGAATCTTGGGCGACTTCAACCTCAACAGTAACGCTGAGAGAATCTTGGATGATTACTACCTCAACAGGAACGCTGAGAGAATCTTGGATGTCTTCTACTGGGATAAGAATCAGGGAGATCTTAGGGTCGATCTGACTGAACCAGAGAAGGCCTTTGACTGGATAAGAATCAGGAAAATCTTAGGGTCGATTTAACTGAACCGGACAAGGTCCTGAAATCTTCAACTGGATAAGAATCAGGGAGATCTTAGGGTCAATCTGACTGAACCAGAAAAGGCCTTTGACTGGATAAGAATCAGGAAAATCTTAGGGTCGATTTAACTGAACCGGACAAGGTCTTGAAATCTTCAACTGGATAAGAATCAGGGAGATCTTAGGGTCGATCTGACTGAACCAGAGAAGGCCTTTGACTGGATAAGAATCAGGAAAATCTTAGGGTCGATTTAACTGAACCGGACAAGGTCTTGAAATATAGCTGAGAACTTAACTGGATCTTTCCTGAAAGGTAAAGGTCAGTCATATGCAATGCATGATATGGATCAAGCAATGATATTCTCAACATAAATGAGATTTGTAAGATATGATGCATATATGCATGCTATAATGTATGGAAATGTGATGTTTATGAACGTATATTTTTTTTTCGTCTAGGAAAGTAAATTCTTGACGGGTGCCGGGAAGTCACATCCTGGGGTGATGTTTGAAGAGAGTTCTTCGTTTCCGCTGGGGACGATAGTTGCAAGAATGAACCGGTAGGAGAAGATAACTCCGTTGGGGAATAAACTTGGCGAATAGATTACTCTGCGGGGAGAAAATTACTCTAGCGATCTTGCTGGGAAGCAATACTCTGTGGGAAGAGAGATACTTTGCTGGGATGTTGATGGTAACTTTGCTGGGGATACCATTGTTACGTTGGAAGTGTTAATAGATTTCGCCGGGGATAAGAAGACTTCGTCGGGGACGATCTTTCCGTGGCTTTTGGCTGAGGATAACCCAGTTATATCCTGGTAGGGAAATAACCTTTGAATAAAGCCGGGAGACGCGTTCGTGCTCTGCGGGGGAGAAGCTTCCAGAATCTACTGGGGATAAGCTTACTGTTTGGGGAGATGGATTCCACCTTTCCTGGGGAAATCTTGAACTGTACTAGACTCTCTTGGGGAAATCTTTGAGATATATTGGGGAAGTGACTCCATTGAATGTCTGGTATACCGCCGGGGAACAATCTTTAGGTCAAGACTGCCGGGGATGCTTGTTAAGAATACCGGTATATCATGTTGGGGAATGTTGAGATCTGCGGGGGATACCCAACTTCCTTAAGGTTTGATAATATAGCTTGGGGAGAGTGCACTGACTTGCTGGCTCACTCTCTGGGGGGTTAAGATATACTGGTTGTGTTCTTCAGTTGAACCTACCTTGATACCTTGGCGGACTGAGCAATTAGATCGCTTAGACAACTCTTTATTGCCCTTGTTTCTAATGTTACCTGTAATTAATCCTTTGTTTCGTATGCAAATATTCATGAGTTAGCAAATTATTGTCAATGCATATATCACAAATTGAACCTTGGACGTTCTTCGCAAAACAAAACAGAAAAAGGAAAAACAAATAATTGGCAATTTTAACTGAAAAGTGATTTTTGTATTGATTTTTGAATTTGCCTGTAAAATAGGCGTTTATGTACAAGAGGCTGACGTCCTAGTAAGAGAACGCCGCCGAACAAAAGAGTTTATACAAATTTGTACAAAAGAAAATAAAACAGCTGTGTGAAATGAATGATCCCACTGGGTTCCAACTCTGCTATCGCCTTTATATCTTCGAGTGTCTCATCACTTGATGACCTAGTTGACGATGAAGCTGATTGATTGATGCCGTCTGAACTTGATGTTGATACCGGATTCTGGATGCAAGGTGATCCAATGAGACATAGTATTACACTTCGTCCCTAACTTTTGCCTGGACCGCCCTTTCGGGTTTTCAATCCACCGGGATACCCATTTTTGCCCAAGCCGCCTTTTCAGGTTTTCGACTTGCCGGGTGTACAGATTTTTTATTTCATCCCTTCATTTTGCCCGAACCCTTTTGGTTCGCCGGGAAGCCCTAATTTTTGCCTAGGTATGTCAACCTAGCGGGTCTTTTTTTCATGCGTAGTATCTTTTTACTATGTCTGCATTGGCGGGGTGAGGAAGGTCGTCACCATCCATGTTGGTTAGAATCATGGCTCCTCCTGAGAACACATGGTTAACCACAAATAGCCCTTCGTACGTAGGGGTCCGTTTGCCCCTTGGATCACTCTGAGGAAGGATGATGCGTTTGATTACCAGATCCCCAACTTGATATTCTTGTGGTCTGACCTTTTTATTAAATGCCCTGATCATCCGTTTCTGATACGTCTGACCATGACAGATAGCAGCAAGTCTTTTTTCATCAATAAGGTTTAGCTGATCAAGTTGTGTCTGGATCCAATCATCTTCGCTCAAATCTGCATCTTTCATTATCCAGAGAGAAGGTATCTGCACTTCGATCGGTAAGACTGCCTCCATACCGTAGACCAAGGAGAAAGGAGTTGCCCCGGTTGACGTCCTGGCTGAGGTACGGTGCCCATGTAGAGCGAACGGTAACATCTCGTGCCAATCTTTATAGGTCACTGTCATCTTCTGCACGATTTTCTTAATGTTCTTATTTGCTGCTTCTACAGCCCCATTCATCTTCGGTCTGTAAGGAGAAGAGTTGTGGTGCTGTATCTTAAACTGCTCGCAGAGCTCAGTGATCATCTTGTTATTAAGATTGGTACCGTTGTCTGTAATGATTCTTTCTGGGACGCCGTATCGACAGATCAGGTTGTGCCGAATGAACCGTGCCACAACAGTCTTGGTTACTGTAGCGTAGGAAGCTGCTTCAACCCACTTCGTGAAGTAATCAATCGCTACCAGGATGAAGCGATGCCCATTGGATGCTGTAGGTTTAATCTCGCCGATCATATCTATGCCCCACATTGCAAACGGCCAAGGCGCAGTTAGAACATTCAGAGGGACTGGAGGAACATGCACCTTGTCTGCATATATCTGGCACTTATGGCATGTCCGAGAATGTTGGTAACAGACGGCTTCCATTATGGACCAAAAATACCCTGCCCGAAGGGTTTTCTTCGCCATAGTGTTCCCACTGGAGTGTGTTCCGAAGGTCCCTTCATGTAGCTCTTCCATGATCCTTTCTGCTTCGTCTTATCCACACAACGCAGTAAGGTCGAATCATGGTTTCGCTTATACAGAATGTCGTTGCTAAGGAAGAACTTCGCTGCGAACCTTCTCAGAAACTTCTTATCGTTGACAGATGCACCTTCAGGGTATTCCTGAGCTTCCAAGTATCTTTTCACCTCATGGTACCAAGGCTTCTCAGTCACCAATTCAGTCTCTAGATCACAACAGTATGCTGGTTCGTCCAATTTCCAGATGATGATTCGGGGAGCCTCATTGTCCCATTTGACCTTGAACATAGAAGACATCGTAGCTAACGCGTCCGCCAACTGATTCTCCTCTCTCGGAAAGTGTTCAAAGGTTATCTCTGTGAAGTGGGGGATCAAGGTCAACACACATTCTCTGTAAGGAATAAGATTCGGATGTTTTGTATCCCACTCTCCTTTGATCTGATTGATCACGAGAGCGGAATCTCCGAAGACACTCAGATACTTGATCCTTAGGTCGATCGCAGCTTGAAGACCCATGATGCATGCCTCATACTCCGCCATGTTGTTGGTGCAGTTGAAACATAGCCAGGCAGTAAGTGGAGTATGAGTGCCTTGGAGGGATATTATCACAGCGCCGATACCATTACCCAAAGCATTGGAGGCCCCGTCAAAGTGCATAGACCATCGGGATCCTTCCTCAGGTCCTTCATCCGGTCCAGGTACTTCACAATCAGTCACTATCATGATACTCTCGTCAGGAAATTCAAAGTTCATTGACTGATAGTCGTCTACTGCCTGATGTGCCAAGTGGGCTGCCAATACACTTCCTTTGATGGCTTTCTGAGTTGTGTACTGGATGTCCTATTCTGTCAAGATCATCTGCCATCTTGCTATTCTCCCAGACAGAGCAGGCTTTTCAAATATGTACTTTATAGGATCCATCTTTGAGATCAACAAGGTAGTGTGAGTCAGCATATACTGTCTCAGCCAGCGAGCAGCCCATACCAAAGCGCAGCAAGTTTTCTCAAGCAGTGAGTATCGGGTCTCACAGTCGGTAAACTTTTTGCTAAGGTAATAAATGGCATGCTCTTTCCGGCCAGACTCGTCATGCTGCCCCAGCACACACCCCATTTAGTTGTCAAGTACTGTCAGGTATAGTATCAGAGGTCTCCCTTCAACCGGTGGCGTAAGAATGGGTGGTTCTTGGAGATACTCTTTGATTCTGTCAAAAGCGGCCTGACATTCATCATTCCAACGTACTACCTGATCTTTCTTCAGCAGCTTAAAGATTGGTTCACAAGTAGTAGTTAGGTGCGAGATGAATCGGGCAATGTAATTCAGGCGTCCTAAAAAGCCTCTGACTTCTTTCTCTGTCTTAGGAACTGGCATCTCTTGAATGGCTTTAACCTTGGCAGGGTCCACTTGAATACCCTTATCACTTACAACGAAGCCTAGCAACTTCCCAGATCTAACCCCGAAGGTGCACTTGTTCGGGTTCAACCTCAGCTTGTACAACTTCAGACGGTCAAACAATTTCTGCATATGATCTAGGTGTTCTTCCTCAGTCTGGGACCTTGCGATCATGTCTTCAACATACACTTCTATCTCATGATGGATCATGTCATGAAATAAAGCAACCATGGCACGTTGGTAGGTTGCCCCAGCGTTCTTCAGTCCAAAAGGCATGACCTTGTAGCAGAAGGTGCCCCACTGAGTAACAAAGGTAGTCTTTTCCATGTCTTCCGGAGCCATCTTGATCTGATTATAGCCTGAAAAACCATCCATGAAAGAGAACACCTTGTGTTGAGCCGTATTGTCAACAAGGACATCAATGTGAGGTAGGGGGAAGTCATCCTTGGGGCTGGCCCTATTCAGATCCCTGTAGTCGACACACATTCTGACCTTACCATCCTTCTTTGGTACTGGCACCACATTAGCAACCCACTGAGGGTAAGAAGTCACTGCGAGAAACCCGGCGTCAAACTGTTTCATAACCTCGGCTTTGATCTTCTCAGACATCTCTGGACGCATACGGCGGACCTTTTGCTTGACTGGAGGGCAGTCTTCTTTAGTAGGCAAATGATGGACCACAATGTAGGTATCCAACCCGGGCATGTCTTCGTAGGACCAGGCAAAGATTTCCATGTAATCATGTAGCATCTGAGTCAACCGTTCCTTCACGCTGAGCTCTAGGTTGGCACCAATCTTTACCTCCTTTCTGTCTGTATCAGTACCCAGATTTATTGTTTCCACCGGCTCTTCGTGTGGTTGAATTGCCCTCTCTTCCTGGAGTAACAGTCTTGCAAGCTCGCCAGGCACTTCGCAATCATCTTCACCTTCGTCTTCGGCTAAGTTGATCGGATTTTCGAAGTCATAACTGGCAGTAGCATAGTCGTTACCAGTGAGATCCAGAGTGGATTGAAACCTGTATGAGTGAGTGTGTGTAAATACAGCTGCTTTGCAATATATAAAGAAGGAAAGAAAGAAAAGGAGCATAAGATTTGAAATGCGAGAAAACATCCAAGGTCTTTATTCATGATATATGAAATGACAATTAATATACCCTCACAAATGAAGCCACGGTGCCCCGGGTAAGACACCGGGCCATAGAGTTTTAATTTATTGTTTATTACAAATAACAAAAACAAAAGAATTCATTACTCCATAACAAAAGTAACAGGTAGGTTGTCCTTTGCAATCCAATTTCTAGGTCCACTGTCAGCCGTCGGATAAATCCAGCTGTCAAACTCAGCTTCATCCACTTCATCATCCTCCCTGATAGCATTCACTCCATGGTTAGGCATGGGAGCAGTCACCACATTGGGCTTCTCAGGTGCCTCAAACTGTACCTCCTTGGCATTAATAAGGTCCTGCACTTTGTTCCTCAATGCCCAACAATCATCAGTGGAATGCCCCGGGCTATCGGAGTGATAAGCACAACGGGCATTTGGATTGTACTTGGGAGAGGCAGTGTTCACAACCTTCGGGGCCTCTCTAACAGTCACCAAATTGGTGGATAGTAACTGCGGCAAGATTTGCGATAGGGTCATACTCAGCCGGGTAAACTCTCTTCTGGGTCTTTCAGCCCTGGGTGGATTGGTTTGCCGAGGAGCAGCAGCAGGCTTAGCAATCATCACCGCATTGACAGATTGGCGGTGCTCAGGTTTATCATGCCTTCTAGGCCCATATACAGCACTGGCCTCCTTCTTAAAGGGCTTCTTCTCAGAACTTGCAGATGCACCCTTCTGAATTTTTCCGGACTTCATTCCAGCCTCTATTCTCTCTCCAGTCAGAATAAGGTCAGAAAACCCTGCAGACGAATTACCGATAAGATGATTGAAAAATGGCCCTGAGAGGGTCCCCAAGAACATATCCACCAGCTCACGGTCAGTTAACGGAGGTTGCACCCTGCCAGCCAGATCCCTCCACTTCTGTGCATACTCTTTAAAACCTTCGCTTGATCCTAGCGACATACCCTGGAGTTGGGTACGTGTAGGAGCAAGGTCGGCATTATATTGATATTGCTTATAAAAAGCAGTAGCCAACTCCTCCCAGTTACGAACCTTGGTCCCATCCAGCTGATAGAACCATTCGAGATGAGTCCCTGAAAGACTCTCCTGGAAGAAGTGGATCCACAAGTTCTTGTCCACTGAGTACGGTTGAATCTTCCGCATATAAGATCTGAGGTGTAGCTTGGGACAAGACGCCCCGTCATACTTGGTGAAGGATGGTGCCTTAAATTTGTGAGGAATAATCACACCATTAGATAAGCCCAAGTCTCCGAAATCCAGCCCCGGTACTTGTTGGATCTCCATTGCATTCAGTCTGTCTTCCAACTTCTTATACCGGTCTTCAGCAGGAGGATATTGTTCCTCATTAAAATCAGTCTCGTTGTCAGAGACTACTGGACTTGAAGCCTTTCCCCCCTGGGGACTGCCTTTGCCTACAGAAGAACCAGCTTCTTCATTCTGCAGAGTGTTGCCAAACCTTCGGCCCGAGTTGAAAAGAACAGTTCTCTTCTTCTTCTTCTTCTCCTTCTTCAGGAGTAAAGCCTTCAGCTCTTCTTGGCCTTGAGCCAAACTCATGATCAGCTCCTGAAATTGCGCGTTCTGTGCCTGAAGGGCCTTGATAGACATCTCGGTTGATGATGAGTCAGGGTTCATGATGCTGAAATAAACAGCGAAGAACAGTAAGCAACCTGAAAAGAAGAAAACCTGCTATGCACATGATGAATGGAATGCGTATGATTTATGTTTTCAAAGACAATCGGGAATCAACTTTGTAAACAAAAAGGAACACACTTCATTAGATTCAACTTTGAAACTTAAATTGTTCAACAGGTTGCCCTTAGGCATTACATAAAAGGGAAATACTGAAAAGGGAAATAAAATTGTAAAAAAACATCCAGAGCTCCTTATTGATCCCATGGTCTCCTCTTCTCAGTACGGATGTAATCATTCAGAGCCCGCTCATTCTCCAACTGCTTTGTCAGCTTCTGGATCTTCAATTCCTGCTCGTTGAACTTTTCCCAATATGAATCTCGTTCTTCTCGCAGTTGCTACCAAGACCTCTTTAATGTCTCGTAATCAGTAGGTATCTGAGGAGGGAGGACAGTTGGAGGAGCCCCCTCTTTGTCAGGATACTCAAGAATGATGGGTCTGACAGCTTCATATGGCATACCTAACTTCTGAGCACGGATGCGAACCCATTTGTAGTAGGCTTCTATAGGTAGAGAGGTCTTTGGCCCCAACTCTTGTGGGTCAGCTTTATGAACTCTGTCCCAAGCCTTGATGAACTTACGACGCAGTTCGTCACTATCCACCTGAAACTCAAAACGTATGTGAGGCACCAACATCTCATGAGGCCCTACTCTTCTGGCTCTTCCAAACTGACGGAGCGCTAGACATGGATTGTAAGAGATTCCTCCTTGAGTACCAATCAAAGGAACATTAGGGTATTCTCCGCAACAATCAATAACAGCTATCTCATCCAAACCTCTGAAAGTCCAAATGATGTCTTTATCAGTGAGAGACATTAACCTATGAGCCCAACCTCTTCCTTCTTGGTTCTTCAGCACGAACTTAGGGAGGTGCGAAATAAACCACCTCACCAACAAAGGGATACAACACCATAGAGTTCCTCGTCTTCGGGCAGTACGAGCATAAAGTTGTTGCAGGATGTCACCCAAGAGAGTGGGCACAGGGTTCTGAGACATAAAGATCCTTATGGCAGTGACATTGATGAAGTTGTCAGGATTAGGAAACAAGACTAGCCCATAGATCAAGAGAGCTAGGATGTCTTCATATGCCCTAAAGTCCAAGTCATTCCAGAAACTATTAGCTTTACCAATCAGAAACTTGGCCAAGAAACCCTTAACCCTGCTTCTAGTCACCCAGTTGTCCATTACTTCTTGATGGGTCAAGGGAAGAGCTGCAGCAACCTCCTCAAGCCTGAGGGTCTTTTCCCAACCAGTGAAGGGAGTCTGATCCAAAATAGGGATACCAAGCAAATCAGAGAACTCTTCCAGGGTAGGGACCAGCTGGAAGTCTTGAAAGGTGAAACACTGGTACAGAGGGTCATAGAACTGGGTCAGGACACTCATCAACTGTTGATCCCGCTTTGCAGTGACTAAACTGAGAAGAGAACCATGCCTCTGGATGAAGGAAGTGGTATTTGGAATTCTGCTAACCAACTCTTCAAGCAACTCAGGTGGGTGAACAAAGTTGAACCGGATAGTATTCCTTCGCATAGGCATCATGATGTCCTACAAAACAGAGCAAAGGTGAAACCCTCTTGTCTTTGAAATGGTCAGTCCTTATGCAGGATGCATGCAATGCTCATGATGTTATGATGTTATGATAAAGCACACCACAAATATTTACAAAGGCACACATGTAAGGCACACAAGTCACACAAGGCAAGCCCTTAAAGTTTAGGCCAGCATGAGGTCTAGGTATTACCCTCTTTCAGTTTGTTGGTTCATACTTGTCCTATCAAAAGTAACCGGGTTCTTAGAGGATCCCAATATCATTGACTACCCTCAATCGGTCATAACTCCAGCATCGCAATCTTTTCTTGCGGCCAGAACCATCACGAGAGTTTAGCCTCAATGGGCGTAGCATACTGCTACTGTTCTAATGGCCAAGTTGTGTCATTTAAGGTTCTAAGGTCTGTTGGTGCTTAATGGCTCCTTGGAAGACCCATATTCTCCTCGTTGCGACACAAGGGATATCGGTACAGACCAAGGTGCCACACCAATGTAGCCACTGCTTCACCCGTGTCGGTCTACGCCGGACAGGTCCCTCACAGCTTATGCTACCTAAACTGGGTATCCCCAGATCCGGGTTAGGATCTATGTAACTCCCATGCAACCCACAATTTAAAGCAAGCAAGTCAATACAATTGAAAACACAGTTATGAACTATCCTAAGGTACACCTTACTTTAAGTAAATGTCCCCAGCAGAGTCGCCAGTTCTGTGATCGGTGGATCTGGAACTGACTGTTTAACGCTGGTTCGCGAAATGTCGCGGAAGCAAGAGTCGCCACCGTCTTTTATTTTCTCCAAATGGAAAGGACAAAAGCACAGAAAAATTCCTTATTGAGATTAGTTCTCGGTTCGGGAGGTAGATTATAGAAAGGGAAGGTGTTAGCACCCTTTCTATCCATGGTTATCCATGGGCTCTTAGATACTTGCTCATTTGTGTTTTCAAAATTGTTTGTTTTCTTTTCAACTGTGGGTTTTAAAAAGTTCCGTTTAAAATTTCAGTTCGACTCTTGTATCAGTCCTCAAGAGTGTTTGAAAAGTCGTTTTTGAAATCTTTTTGCAAAGTGTCGGTGTGGAAAGAAGTTTTTGTTTTGTTTTGAAATTAGAGCAAGTATCTACGAGTCGTCTACCTACCCTAAGGAATTCGTCTGTGTAAATGTCCTTAAGATAGTGCCATCCCACCATTGAGAGGTAGGTAGCACCACCGTTGGAGGTGTTCGGGTCAATTCGAGGGTTCGGGACATTGTGGTCACCAGAGCAATAGGAAGACACCTTAGAAGCTACCCTCATGCCATGTTCATGGACATGAGGACTTACTAAAACATCCTCTACTCGACGACCACCTTTCGAGGGGCAAGGCAACAGTGAGGCGTACCCTAGGGGTGGTGTGTGATTTGTGTGTCATTTTCAGTTATATTTGTCTTGTTCGTGCATTGGTGATCTACGCTTTGTTTTTATTTTTGACATTCATTCTTTCATGTGGTTATTAACAGTTAAAAGGTGCGGAATTTATAAGTCCTACGCTATTATAAAGGCGCGGGTCTACATCGCCAAATTAATCCAAGACCCGATTTGAAATAAATAAACATGCGGAAAGTAAATACCCTAATTAATCTATTACAAGGCTTTGGGGCAATTACATGAACTTTAAAAAAGAAATAAAAGTAAATATGCGAAAAAGAAATAAAATCGAGAATGCGAGGGCGTTGGACCCGTTTAAAGCAATTAAATTGAAATCATAAATTAATTAAGTTAAATAAAGGAAAGAACTTGTTTTTTTTATGTTTTTTTGTATTTATGGAATTTTAATGAGAATTAAATGGGATTAAAAATTACATAAAACCCTAATTCTAAACTATTTTTAATTAATAAAAAAATGTTTAAGTTTGACCTAGTTTTAACCTAATTATTTAATTACAAATTTATTTACAAAAATAATTAATAATTAATAATAATAAGAAGAAATTTTAATAAATAAAAAAAGGAATAAAAAGCTAGAAACCCTAATTTTTATATATTTTTTTAATTTATTTAAGAAAAGAAGTTAAAGTGGAAACCTAAAATTAAAACTAAGTAAATTATTAAATTTATTTACAAAATAATATTAATTAATATTAACAAAGCATATTTTTTTTATTGTTTTATGTTTTTCTGATTTTTTATGTTTTATGAAAATTAATTTTGATGAATTAACTAAAATAAATAGAACAAATAAATAGAAAAGAAAATGAAAAGAAAGAAAGTAATGTGCAAACCAATGGGGGGTGTTGACCCCAATTTTGGAGGTAAATTGAGCAATTTGGCCCACCATATTCAGGCCCTTGGTTGACTTTCTCAGCGCGCGTGTGGCATGGTCGACGGAGGTGCATGATGGACCTCTGACCCTGACCTTCAGATTCGTCTCCTGGGCCATGTGGCAAGCTTTGATAGTGGATGCATGGTGGACCACTGGAAGGCACGCTGCGTAGGAACATATTAGGCAAAATAATATTGAGAAGGGAGGGGACCTGGGAATCGAACCCAGGTCCCAGTGCTTACCAAGCCATATGTCTACCAACTGAACCATTAGCGCATTTGGAATATAAGATGGAAAATAAATAATATAATGTAAAACAAAAACTAGTGGTACATATCAAAAAAACGCGCCAGAATTATGAATGGCCCAATCACGTTCCAACACACCAGCTTCGTCCTCCTGGCTTCATCGTTTTGCCTGCAATTACAGAATAGATAGCGGGGGTTTTGAACCCCCACTAAATGAAGAACATGAAAATAGCGATTAGGCCATACGCCAATATAAAAAGAGCACGACTAGTGGAACTAATTCGTAGGAAGCTTCTGATTCTAATGGCATGGGTCTCGTCGTCCAATTTTTCCATATGAACAAATCCCCAATTTAAAACGTCTGCAACCCTAACGAGCTCCCATGGTAGATTCACATACTGGCCTTAAAAACTCAATTGAATGGCATGGTAAGCTTTAGAATGATTAAACTAGTACAAATCAAGCATTAGAAATCAAAAATATGGCATGAATTATGAGACACGATTATGCAAAAAGTTTGAGAAAGTTTGACTTCTATATACCAATTCCTGAGGGTAGAAGCGTGGAAAAGGATTCAGAAAGTTTCCTTGATGCCTTGGCAAGCTATTGGAATGGTTATTTTGCCTTGAAACCAACTCTAAGTGTGTTTTCAGTTTTTGAACTTTTTCACAAAAATTGCCAAGTTTGTATGCAGGTTTGGGCGCAGCTTGAAGGTTCTTGGCATTAGGGTTGCATTCTGTTTATGTATGGGAACCTTTTAGGGTGAAAATTCAAGCCAAGAAATCAATGTTTTGATGAATCAAATATTTGATTTTTAATGAAATCTTTTCAATCTTTTTCATGCCCTGTTGATACCAATCATGGCCAAATCTTTCCAAATTGAGTGTGCACGAAATCTTGGAGTTATGATAGACCTATTAGCTGCATAAAAAGATTTAAAATGCATGCTTGAGTATTTTTGTCATATTTTATTTAATTAAATGAATTAATAGTGATAAAAAATTCAAATAAATAATAAAAATGATGAAATAAATCCCCTTTGGGTCAAATGGTCGTGCATAGCCTTTGGATGATGATTCTTGGAAGAAAATGTGGCCCATTAGCAATTTTGAGGCATTTGAAGCAAAGTTGACTTTTCAAAATTCCCAAAACTTTCCCAACTTCCACAAGGCATATCTTGCTCAATTTTTAAGCTTTGATCATGTTCTTGGATATTTTGGAAAGGTCTTGAAGTCCTCTAACCAATGCCTTTGGTCCCATGTCAGTTTGATTTACCAATCTCAAGTTATGGTCTTTGACTTAAAGTCCCTTTTTGTTGACTTTTGAAAATGACCTATAATGTTGAAATTGATAACTTTTTGTGAGAGCATTTCTTGGACTTGAAGTGTGAAGAGGAGTTGTAGGAAATGTCTTTCTCTTCAAAATGAGATTTGGATGGAATTTTTCTGATGAACCATGTGGAAGTTATGCCTTGGTCAAGTTACAGTTGACTTTTCAACTGTCCAAATATGGAAACTTTTGCATCTTGAGACTTTTTGAGCCATGCCTTGAAAATCATGATCAAGAATTGATCAAATGATGTTTGTGGCTTCAAAATAAGATGTTGACCAAAAATTTGAACTTTTGACTGTCAAATGACCATTTTGCCCCTGCAGTTGACTGTAGGGCAATTAGGGTTTTTGACTGTGCAATTTTGTGCTGTAAGTCTTGAAACTTAACATGAGGATGCTTGACAATGTTTATAGGCATGTGGGACTTGTTTTGACCCTTGGAAACTTCAATTTCTTTTCCAGAACCAAAACCCTAGTTTTTGACTGTTAGGAGGCCCTTGAATTGTGCAACCCTTGGGGAGATTTTGAAGCATGCTTTTGCAAATCTTGAAGAATATGGGAGGGAAAAATTTGGGGTACAACACAATGGTTATGGCATGATTTCTTTCCATGTTATCACCCTATCTCCATCTCCTCTATATAAGCATCACATTTTCAAGCCAAAGGGAGACGAAGTTGCCTCCACAAACCCTAAAAATTTTCCAAAAATTTCAAAGACAAAGTGAAACTCGTATGAAGTGATCCAGGCCTTCTCCATCCAAAACAAAAATACTATCTTCCTCCTGAAGGTCCCAGGAGCCATCCCCATTTGTGAGGCAAGCCCAACATACGCCAGAACTCCCTCACGCTATCTCTCTGTTTGATCATTTCTCTCTGATCTCAAACTCTCAATACATGCCATTTAAATCCATACTAAGCATATACTCATTGTATTGATGATGTTTACATTCAAACTAACGTGTTACATGTGAGAATAAGCGCAAGAAGGAGATCGTTCCATTGTTAGGGCACGATCTGAGTTTTCTTTTGAAACACAGGATTCAGATCGATTTAGGCCAAAAGGAGTCCAAATTTGAAATCAGGGGACGATTTTAAGTGGAATAGGGTCTTTAGTTTTTCCTTAATCCAATGATTTTGCGGGTTTCCAATTTTTTATAGATCAGAGAAGATGACCGGAGTTTGACTCCTATGTCTTTGACTCTGTTTGACTCAGGAGAGAGTATGCGTGGCTTCGATCCATTTCCTTATTGGACCATTTAAACATTCAGGGCCCACTGGAGCGCGCGCGTGTACACCTCAGCATTTTTTTATGTTTCAAATATATTATTATTTTGTTATTGGTATAAACGATTAGCAGGTTGGCAGAGTGGTAAGAGGAACGTGTGCAAAGGGAGAGACCTGGGTCCGATACTCAGGTCTGGAATTTTGTTTTTTTTCTAACAAGTTTCTTGCAGATCCAGTGTTCCCAGATCCAAGGCATGCACCATAGGACATCAAATTCACACCATCAGATTTTAGTTGACCTGGATCCAACGCCTCCAGCATGTAGCCCCACCATGGACTCTCCAGATGCCTCCTTACCAGATCCAAAACAGTAGTGGGCTTGCTGAACTTGGGCCTTATAAATTCCAAATCTCACCCCCTCTTTACAGCTTTAACACCAGGCCCAATTTCTTTTCTTTTATTTTTTTTTAGTTTATTATTTATTTTGTTTTTTATATTTACTCATTTTTTTAAACCTTTTTTATTTAGTCATAAAATTAGAAAAATATAAAAACCTTAGATTTAGGTTTTATTTCGTTTAAATTAATTTTCATAAATAAATTTAGTTTTTTTAATTATTTTAACTTTATTTCATAAATTAAAAACAATTAGAATTAGGTTAAAGTTTTAATGTTTTCTTAAATAATAAAAATACCAAAAAATATTAGGTTTTGTTAGAATTAATCTTAATCAATAATTTTTTTATTTTCTTTTAATTAATTAATTATTCTTTAACTCAAACTTTCTTTTTCCAAATAAACAAAAACGACAAAAAGATTTTCTTTTACTTAAAAATAGTTTAGGGTTTTAGACGTCCATTCCAATTCGCGCGCGTTTTATTTTAGCATTATTTCTTCTACTTTGTTATTAATGTATCTTCTTCCCGGTTTGTAATAGTTAAAAACTAGGACATTTACTGCTTTTTACTTTCCCAAGTTTTGGACTTGTAAATAATTTCCCCTCCCGAAGCCTTGTAATAGCTAGATTTTACATTTTCGCACTTTAAATTCCTGCAACTAACTATCTAGATGCATGACTAATAGGATTGCATGGAAAGAACATAATAATCAAATGCTAGAAAACCTAATACATGACAAAATAACTGAACACAACATACTCTCACATATACACCTCTAGGGTATCCCTACTTTGGTTGCCTTCAGAAAACAGTCACAACTCTCGAAACATGGGAGACTTTAGTGGCTACCCTCTGGTTTAAAGATAAAAAATGACCCTCTCGATGTTGCCTTGGTATGATCTTAAAACCTTAGGGTAGTTACTAAGGTTTCTTGCCCAGTTGCCTTTGGGACTATACGATGTCCCTTCGAATATCCCTCAAACATCCAACGACTAGGGGTACCTAATCACTAATAGTAGGATAGCATCGTCTAAAGGAAAAGAGGAAAAGAACAATCCTTTTAAGTAAAGTAGATAGTTCATAGATTCTTTCTCAAAACAAAACAAACTTTTACACGTACACAAAACTCTTTTCAAAAAAAACATTTTTCAAAACACTTTGTATACGTTCTGTACCAATCTGAGAAACATTACAAAGTTCTTCGTACTAAGGCTCTTTCTTTCAAAAATACTTTTCAAACACACAAAGCACAAGGTATTTCTTTCAAATGAGCTAGCATCTAAGAGCCCGTAGATAACTACGGATGGAAAGGGGGCTAACACCTTCCCTTTCCATAATCTACCCCCCTTACTCAGAAACAAATCTCCAAAGGTCTTTTCTGTTCTTTTCATCCTTTCCTTTGTTGGATAAAAGAAAAGTCGGTGGCAACTCTTGCTTACCACAACATTTGCAAAAACAAACACAAAATCAGTATAATATTCGTTCTGCCACCGTATCACAGCATGTAATGGGTGACTTGGATATGCGTCAAGGATGTTGGAATTTTAATGTGCCAACGAGAATTGGGCCCTCTGTTAGATCCATGCTGTCGGAATCCGTCAATCGAATGAGATGATAGGTGTAGCTTGATTTTGGATCACAATATCCTAGTGAATGTATGCTAATGATTTATGCAGACTTATGCTTTGTGATTATGACTCGCATGATTTGTTGAATGGTGTCCCTATGATGGGTCGTTAAGCGCAGAGGTTTGACTATGTAACATGGTTGCTTGTCACATGATGGTTGAATGTTGTGCTTGCATGATTTCCTGATACTCGCTTTGAACTCGGAAGATTGTTGATATAGAAGAAAGATCCATTGGAGATTATGAAAGTACGCGGGGAGCTTGCTTTATGTGGCCTGTCTTTCCCTAATTTTTGGTAGGGTGTTAGAGGAGATTCTCATTGATATGAGCTAGGGAATAGTTCGATCATAGTATGAAAGACCCCACTATTTTGCACTTCGAAACATTATTCCCTTGACTAATGTGCTCCTGGATGGTTTGCCCCTGATGGGCTATTTTTGAATCAACTCCTTTTGATGAGCATCGCAGTGGTTTGCCCCAACATCCAAAATTTGAAAGATGTGTCCCCTCAATATTTAGGATCTGAAGGAATTACCCTTAGAAATAACTTAGACATCACCATGAACTTGACATAGGTTTCCCCAAGTATTCGAAGCTTGAAAAGATTTGTACTTGAAGTTGCTTGAAGAATTTAGACCCTACACGGTATGATGAACTTGGTACGTACTGCCCCACTGTTTGAATCTTGGAAGGTTGTCCCTACTTATAAATTCCTTGAGAAGATTGTTAACATGAGGAAACTGAGTCATAATTGTTGTGATATGACTTGATTAAGGAATTCTCCTTCAAAGGGTATGCCCCTAATTAAACAGTGCTTTGAAATTTGATCCGAGCTGATTGAATCTCAGAATGATCACCCCTTGTCAATAGTATCTTCATGAGATATGCCCCTACGGTCATTAGTATTTGCCCCTGTTTATAGGGATCTTTTTAGATGCTTTTACCACAATTGGAAGCTTCTCGGAAGATACTGCTTTTGATCAGACCTTTTTGAAATCTCCTCGATGCTAAGTATTGACTTGTAAATAAAATTGTATGTTTTGAAAAGCAATTTTGTTTTATCTACATGCAATTTTTGAAATAGAAGTTGATTATTGAAAAGAAATGGATGATTAGAGATGGAGATTTGAAGAGGCGAAGAGATTAGCAATAATTTTAACAAACATAGGAGTCAGTTTAACACGAATTTTGCCGAGTATGCTTTCATAGTTAACCTTGCTTCAATTAGTACTTTTGAAGGTTGTAACGTGGTGATGGTTCGTGGTTTAAGAAACAAAGTATATAAGGCTAAAAATTTATTTAACCCACCCCAATCTCCTAGATGTTCTTCAATCCTAAGTTCATTTAATCCAACGGATGCGTTCAATCTCCAAGAGAAGTTTCGTAGTCGTGTAGATGATGAGAAGCGTTTATAAGATCCAAGCATTGATAATATCCAAGCATTGATGAGAAGCCTTTGAGGTGGAAGTCACAAGATTTTCTCCAATTTTGTTTTCAATCCCTTATTTTTGCATGAACCGATTTTTTTTAATTTTCCGGTCCATCGGGATGCCCTAACTTTTGCTTAAGTCAAAAAATTTTGCTTTTTTTTTTGGCTTAGCGGGCTTTCTCCTTCTTCTTTTTTTGAACTTATTTTTTCCTTTTTGATTGTTTGTGATTTTGAAATTTTGTGACCGCCATGCCGATTGTTGTAAGCTTCATCTTCATTGTTTTCCTCGATTTTGAATGATGTATTGAGGAGGAAGATGTAGGGAACTTCATGGATTCCTCATTCTTGATGGATGCGAGGAAAAGGATGTGCTTGAACCCTTGCTTAGATTTTTTCCTCGATAATGTATCGAGGAAAGAGATATGCTTAAACCTTTTGTTTAGATAAATCACTTCTCTTGATAATAGAATGTGCCATTGAATTAATTGAAAGACTACCCTGCCCCTGGTTGAAATTAAGGTTTTTTTTTTTGAAAATAGAAAAAACTCCAACTCCTGGCTCGAGGGGGTTGACTATGGATTATCTCCTTATATCTCCACTATTTAGGAATTGAAACAACGCCTTACATCGTTAGCTCGGTCTTACCATTGAAACCATATGTTAGTAAATTCTTGTTATTTAATTTTCATCATTCTCCTTCGAAGTTTGTTAAAGTTGTGAAATGGAAGATGGAAGTGAATAATTGATATTTACGGAAAGTGATAGAAGAGTGAATACGAATGGATCGATTTCAAAACATGCATGCTTATTTTATTAGAATTACTAATCAAAAGATACAAAGTTACATCAAATACAACTTATCAACAATTAAATTACAAAATGAAATTATAAAGGCCTATTGATCCTAGAGAAAAGCTTCTTTGTTAATCCCCTTGACTTTGGGAGAGCTTATTGATTTTGGACTTGTCAGAGCATGGGGATAACCGTTGGCTTTTCTTGGGCATACTTATTTTGTTGATAGGGCAGTTGCTCTTGATTTAGAGGAATCACCAATGGTAGTGGCATTTGAGGCACTGCGTAGGTCTGTAGTTAACATTGTGAAGGGCTACCTTCTTTCTTTGTAGGACCAAGTTCAATTGAGTCTCCAGTAGATAATCTCCTTTTTCATAGTTTTAGACTTTCTTAAGTGGTTGACGAGTACCAAGAAATCAACTAGCATATGGATGATAAAGGGCGAAGGTGGAAATGCATGAGATGCAAATGTATGAATGTATATAAATGCATGGGTATGCAAAATATTTTTTTGTTTTAAGGGTATGCTAAAAAAGATTCACGGATATGCAATGGGATGCAGACGTAACATGAGGGTAGACGTAGGGATACCCTGAACAAGTTTAATGGTTGATATGGAAATGATGATGTCCTACACTGTCTCAGAGATTGAAACAGATAGGAATTCCTTAAGGACGAAGATAATTTGATGTGGATTTGGAGGTACCCTACACTGACTCAGATATTGAGACAGATAGGAATATAATGACAGACATGGAAATGGGGATACCCTACACTGACTCAGATATTGAGACATATAGGAACTTCTTAAGGGAGAAGATAATATAGACATGGAAATGAGGATACCCTACACTAACTTGGATATTGAGTCGGATAGGAACTCCTTAGGGATTAAGGACCATAGAAGACGAAAGGGAATCCATACAAGCTTGAGATGGTAATTGAGGGAAGAGAATTCCTATAAGCTAGGGATTGTAATAGACTAATAGATGGTTGAAGAATCCCTACATTCTATGGGTTGTGACTTATAAAAGATAGACCTTATAGGCTAGGGATTGTAGTATACCGGAAGTAACCCTTGTGGAATTAGGGATAGTGGAAATGGGATTATATGAATGATATCCTTAGAAGGTAGGCTCCTAGTTTTGGCCTAAGGATATTCTACCCTCCCCATAAGGTGGCTTCCTTAAGGGTATCATGAATAACACCAGAGGGAAAAGGCACAAGGGCCTCCCTTAGGTGGAGCCTTTTTACAGACCGATACTTTTGTCTCAAAGTCGTGAAAGGTCTCTTCATGAGATTTTGGGTTAAGGTCGTTACAAAGAGTCATGGGTGGCATTCCAAAGTCCTACTCGTCAAGAGGATATCTCTCGATAAGTATTCCTTTTGCAGAATTCCACCGACTCTAGGCGAAGTCGTCACATAAACTCGCAGGGATGATGTAACCCTTAAGCTAATAGATGAACCTTCTTTCTAAGGGTTATATTGAAAATATATTATTTTGAAATAAAATCTCGCCACATAGAAAATATATAATGATAAAGAATAGACAAGAGTAAATAAATGCAATAAATAAATAAAGCAAATAAATAAATAAAAACCCAAAATAAAACCTAAAATCTAAGGTTAAGGGTCCCCAGCTGTTGCGACTGGTTTTTTTTATGAGAGTTGCCACTACTAGTTTTTATCCTAAGGAAGGCCATCTAATAGGAAACCCTAATTTGAAAGACAGAGATTCTAAGTTACAGGCCTCATTAGACGAAAGGAAGGTGTTAGGAACCTCTCATCTACCTTATTCTTAAGGATATTAGGTTTAGGTTTAAGTTTCGGGTTAAGCAGGGTTTTCAATTTTAATAGGGGAACTCGCCACGATTTTTAATCCTATGCCTATGTATCCTCTTATGAGGAATTAGAGTCCTAATTCGTAGTTTGTATGGGGTTTGTGTTTTTTAGGGGGTTGCAAATATATTTTGAATCACCTCGCATTTGTCCGGTTGTAGTGATTGCGGAGATTTGGACTAAATGCGCGATTAGTCAAAATTCATTTGGAACCCTTTTGCGAAAGAATGTTATTTAGCTTAGTTTATTGCGAAAAATAGTTTGAGGTTTGTTAATATTTTTTATCGTATTAATTGCAAAAATTCTTGATTAATGCATGATAAAGAAAATATTTCAATGCAAATAATATAGAAAATATATTCATGAGTTTTTAAATAAAAAATATTATTTTCATGATAATATAAATAATATTTATATGCAAAAATAACAATTAATTTTAATAATTATTATAATTATTATAAAAAATTAGTAACAATGATAATAAGAAAATATTTAAAACGAAAATAAGAAAGAATAATAATAACAATTATTTAAATAAGAAAGTATAAAAAATAGAGAAAAAAAATTCAATTAAACAGGGGGTGTGTTTCTAGTTATAGAGTAAAACAGGGGGTGCTAATAGTCAGGTCGGGCTAGGCTCAATGGTTGAGGGGGGTGCATTGTTATTCTGAATTTAGTAAATATAGCAAAGGGGGTGTTAAAAATACTGGGCTAGGCCCAAATGCAAATTGAAGAGAGGCCGAACTAATTGAATACGCGAGGGTGTATGGAGGCTATCGTGGGACTTGGCCTACGATCGTGCGATGAAGATCTAACAGGAAGATTTAAAGGGAGCATGTTAGTTATGGTATATGCACGTGTATAGGATTGAAACGAAATATAACATTGTATTTTCATTTTTTCTACACATTATTTAGTTTTGCAGTTAACTATCTTCCCTCTCTCTCTCTCTCTCGCGACCCACCCTTTTCACTCTCCACTCTCCTTAATACAAACCCTATACGTCTACCCCCGGCGGCGGCTCCAAAATCCAACCCTCCCGTATTACAAACTCAATCAAACCGAAACCCCTCAAACCAGCAAAAAGAAATGAAAACAAGCTAAGTGATTACTGCCTTCGTGAATTCGTGTTCTGACTCTTCGCTCGATTTGTTCCGGTCTTCTTCTTTGTATGTTTGGTAGGTAATTGTGCTGGCCGATGATGATGATGGTGCGAGGGAGGCGATGTTCACATGGTTATGGTTTCAGATGTTGAAACCATAACTGTACTTTGCGTTGGATCTTCAAAAACAAGGGTCGTTGGCGAGTTCTTCTTCAGTTCTTCGGTTTCTCCTCCTTCAAATCTCATTCTTCAAGGTCTTTTCTGTATTCGGATTTCCCCCTATGTTCTTTGGTCTTTGTCCTCCCCTTCTGTTAATTCTTCTTTTGTATTTATAGGCTCTAGATTTTAGGGTTTTAGATTAATTTGCTGTTACAAATTGGATTAGCACAGATTAGGGATTTTAGAACCAATTAGGGATTTGATTTGATTTCAAATTAGTTGAGTTTTGATTTCATGTTGTAATTTCGGATTTCGTTCTGTAAATATATTTATGGGCTGGATTGTAAAAAGAAAGATTTTATTTAGTATCCAGATTTTATCTTATTGTAATATTTATGGGCTTTGAATCAATTTTGAAGATTTGGTTTGTAATTATTTCTACAGTACTAGTTAATTGGACAAGAAACACGCATTTCCTGGTTGTTATTACTATAGTATGTGTTTATTCAATATTTGGGCCAGCGCGTTACTCTTTCAGCTCAGCAGCATTAATTTTCTATTACAGCAAAATGTGTTTTTTCTTTAAATACAACTAGGCCCAATTGGCTTTTTTCGAAACAAAAAAAATTTAATAAACATATTATAAAAATAATATTTAAGAAATGCATTATTGTAATAAAAGGTTTATCCGTAATAAAAAATATATTACGTTTTTAACAAAGAAATATATTTTGTTTATTTATTTTTATAATAACAAAAGTTTTAATACTAATACTTTTTTTAAAGCAGTAATAATGCAAGACCACAGAAATGCACTAGCCTTATTAGAACCTTAATGGGCCTATAAATTGATAAGCACACCCCCCCCCTTCTTGCTAACAACAACAATTTAAATGGGTCTCTAATTGCAATCTCATCTTTTTCTTTTACTAGCAACAATAAAACTTAAGTGGGCTTATGTAATTAAAAACTTAATTTCTCTTTTGAAATAATTTTCCATTTTCGAATCACATGGGTCATTGGCCAACATGCTTCGTAAATGGGTCTACTGATACATGGGTCTTTCTGATTTAAAAAGCCCCACTTTCCCGAATTAAAGTACACCCCCGGGTTGTCTTGGATTTAAGGATGGACCATCAGATATTTTTGAACCATCCCTAATTAAAACATTCTCTTTTATTTTAAATCTTGAAAATATAATCGTCGATGTAGGGAAAATTTGGGGTACGACAGATGTTCATAAGGGTTCCCTATACCCAAGTCTGGGGAAATCGAAGCAAGGTCAAGTCCAGCTTCACCTTCGATAATAAGGGAATCCCAAGGAGACAAGACAGTCCTCACCCAAAAGTCAATTGAAGGGTAACTTTCAAACTTCATGCTGATATACCAACAGATCGATGGGTCAACTCAAGTGAAGTAAGAAACAAGTGGAGGAGTTTTTATGAGGGAGGCAGGATTGTGATTGCTTACAGAAAACAATTCCAAGCATCAAAGAGGGAAGCTTATAGAACAGAGAATTATAAGGGTAATAATCCAATGTCTAGATCTCAGTGGCAAAGGCATCAGAGGATGAAGAAGGCTGAAAGGGAACTAGCAACGAAGAAGACAGGTGAATCAAGTAACAAACAGTTTTTATCAAATAGGATGGTCACAGAAAAAAACCCAGTTGGAAGAAAGTTGTTTTCACCTAGACAGGAAGATGTTGCCAAGAAAGGTTCGGAAAAACAAGAAGATGATGAAGATGTGATGACCAGTGATTTTAAATTAGATGGAAATTTAACACTAAATATAAATTGCAATGTAATGTCAGTCTTACCCCATTAATATGAACAAATCATGGAAGTTGAAGAATCGGAGGAAGCAGAGGCAACAAAAATGGCCAGGCATAAGCCCGTGTGTTATTACGTCCTTAACAATGGCATGGTGGAAGAACAAAACGCATTCTTCGAAAAGCCAGATCAAATCATGAAGAATCATCTAAAGCCACTCCTCATTAGAGCCAATGTGGAAAGTGTGGGAATAAACAAAGTGCTAGTAGATGGAGGCGCTGTAGTCAACCTTATGCCTCAATTTATGCTGAAGAGGATAGGCATGTTCAATACAGATATTAAACCTCACAATATGGTGCTCTCAAATTATGAGGGGAAAACTGGTCACACCTTAGGCGTAGTGCAAGTGGGCCTAACTGTGGGCTCAATCACTAGGCTAACAATGTTCATGGTTATAGCCGCCAAATCCAACTACAATCTACTCTTGGGTTGTGAATGGATCAATGGCATTGGTGTAGTACCTTCATCAATGAACCAACATGTGTCTATTTAGAGAGAAGACGGTATCATGGAAAATATAGAGGCTGACTAAAGCTATTTCTTGGCTGAAGTTAACCAGGTGGATAGAAGGAATTTCGATATGAATCTAGAAAATATAGGACCATGCAGTCTAGCAGAAGGAACATATTCCCCCTACAAAAATGCTTTGTATTAACTAACCTTACACCCAACCCATGGGTTTCAATAGGACAGGAAAATAATGGGCGAAGAGGATGATATTGAAGGGTTACCAAATTGAAATACTATATAAAACTTGTTGATGTTTATGTTTCATCACATTTTGATGTTATTAAACATGTGCTATCAAAGCCAATCCTGCACAGTCGAATTGGCAAATGGGCTCTAGCCCTCACTGAGTATTCCTTAGCCTTCTTGCCTTTAAGATCAATGAAGGGTCAAGTGGTCTCAGACTTTATTGTGGACCATGCAGTGGTCGAAAACCCTCAACACTTTATTGAGTTGAAACCTTGGAAACTATTTTTTGATGGTTCTACCCATAAAGAAGGTAGTGGAGTTGGAATCTTGATCATTTTTCCTGAAGGAATTCCAACAAGACTCAAGTATAACATTGAAGGCCCTCTTTCTTCTAACAATGAGGCAGAATATGAAGCATTAATTACTGGACTCGAAGCCTTGTTGGAATTGGGGGCAACAAGAGTCGAAATCAAAGGAGACACTAAATTAGTAATCAACCAAATAACAAAGAAATACAAATGTATAAAAGAAAATTTGATCATATACTTTGTTATTGCCAATAGATTGCTCAAATGTTTTGAGTACGTGAATATTAAACACGTTCCCAGGGTTAAAAATCAGGAAGCAAATGACTTGGTACAGATAGCTTCAGGATATAAAGTATCAATAGAGAGTTTAGAAGATCTTATCGAAGTAAGGGGGAAAGCAATGGCTGCCAAGTTATCCCCATCTGATTTGGAGAATTCAAAATTAGGATACGCTAACAAAGAAGAATTCGAAGTATTAGCTATTAACGCTATGACATATACGAATTAGTGTAGCCCAGTCATAAGTTATCTCAAAGATCCTTCGATAGATGCAAAAAGGAAGATTAAGTATAGAGTGTTATCCTATATCCTGATGGGAAATGAATTATATAAGAAAACCCCAGAAGGTGTCTTGCTTAAATGTTTTGGAGAAAGTGAAGCATACTTAGCTTTGTCTGGTGTGCACAGTGGGGAATATGGAATGCATCAAGCAGGCCATAAAATGAAATGGTTGCTATTTCGATACGGATTATATTGGCCCACAATGCTCAAAGATTGCATAGAGTTTGCCAAGGGATGTCAGGAATGTCAAATACATGCAGGTATTCAACTTTCCCCTGCAAGCAAACTTCACTCAATTATCAAACCATGGCCTTTTAGGGGTTGGGTGTAACACCCCAATTCTACCCCAAGCAATTTATGTAATAGAAATCAGAGTTATAAAATTTCAATCATACAAATGAATCGGGACGTTATAAATTCTTCTAACAAATTCATTGCATTCATCATGGATATATAACACTTTTTCAAAACATCGGATGAAATAACAACATAACATCTTTCATTAAATATTCAATAACTACGCAGCAGAATTCTTCAATAACAACTTTAAATAAAACAGCAACTTCAAAACATCTCATATTTAGTAAATAAACAATTTAAAGTTCAATAACTAAAAATCAGCAATCAAAAATCAACAAGCGTTCATCCCCCCGAGTGTTACATATCAGAGCAATGTAACCGACTCGATCTATTGAAGGTATACAGCCTTCACTCGCGATTACCTGCAGGTTAACAACATAAGGGAAACATTCAAACAGAAGGGGTGAGATATCTAACAATACAATAAAGCGCATGATAATTAATATATTAAATTAGATCAATAATATCACCATTTCTCATCTCATAATAAACAACAATTACATCATATATATTCATTCATCAACATCAAATACATCTCATTATTCATTCATATGATGTGACTCAAAACTATGCAAATGCATGTGGTACCATTGGAGAAGAACTCCCATCTCAAAAATCTAATCTGCCAATTAATAGAGGCATCAACAAGGCATAGCCTTCATCTCAAAATTTGCCAATCCAGGCCATCTCAACGAGCATAAGCTCCATCTCAAAAATGAAATGTAAGCCATGAATGTAATATAAACATCTCAATCATCTCAAAACACAACATCTCATAAACATCTCAGAACAACAACATCTCAATCATCTCAAAATAAAAACATCTCATAAACATATCAAAACAACAACATCAATCTAATCTGCCAATTAATAGAGGCATCAACAAGGCATAGCCTTCATCTCAAAATAACAACATCTCAAAACATCTCAATTACAGCATCTCATAAATGTCTCAAAACATCTCAATTACAGCATCTCATAAACATCTCAAAATAATTTATTAAACATCATTTATTTATCAAACGTCATTGGTTCATCATAATTATCAAACACAACTTTAATAACCACATCTTACTAATAACTAAGTTGCATATCAATACTACAGTAAGCCATATTGTTATTCTGCAGTTCTACTTCATTTCTGTCATTAATCCTACTATCATATTTCTAACAGCAGTCTCTAACATCTCATATTTATCATTTTGTCCAAAATCCAGCATAACTGTCATCTACGGGAATTAATTCTAAATCCTAAATTGGTTACTGGGATTACACTTCTTATCCATAATTTAAATCATCTAGAATAAAGTTCATCGCGTTAGCTAATCAACGCTTCGAACGACATCTCAAACAGCATCCTACAACTCAAGTTACAGCAATTAAAAGTCAATTCTGTCAAAAATCAGACCTTATGTATCGACACAAAACACTATGGGTCGACTCATCCTGCTTCTCCTTCACACTATGAGTCGACACATCCTCCTTATGGATCGACTCATTCTGGTTTTCAATACAACATGTATCGACACATGCACTCTTCGTGTCGACTCATCCTGAGTCTTGTACTCATCATGTATCGACGCAAACCCTCCATGCATCGACTCATCCTGAGTCTAACAGCCTCCTTGCATCGACTCATCCAGTTTGAGGTCGACGCATCCTGCGATTTTCTGCATAATTTTCTGCGTTTCTTCTGTAATTTCACTACGGGAATCTAATTACAGTCCTACAAACCACATTATAAACATACTAAATCATCACCTAAGATTATACTCTTTTACTACATCGATCAAATAATATCATAACGTCATTATTCATTCAAATGCATCAAATTTTCATCATACATCATCCAATTCAAGAACAAAAACAACAATTACATCTAACACCATATATCAAACTGTTAGAACACAGTTTGATTCTACAACCCTTGATTAGAGTTTTGATGATAACAAAATACAGAGAATAATTAAATTCAAATATATATACAAATAACAATTATGCTTCTTAAAATTATGTTTTGTATATGCAGAAGTTCTGATAGAATCTGCATCAGAATGGAATCAGCATCAGAAGATCAGTAATATGTGGTACATGCTGAAACTACCAGATTATACGCTGAAGGTTGATGACCAGAATCTGCACCTAAACAAGTACACTCTGACTTTGATCAAAGATATCTTTACGTCATCAACACTCTGAAGCATTATCAGCAGTTTTGCTAAGAAGACTCTGAAGCGTTACTGATTATTCAAGACAGAATTAAATGCTAACGACTTTCTTCATACAAGATCTTCTACAAAAGGAAAGTGTGTTATTATCATTAAACTTGCTTTATGGACAATGTATCTTTGCCTTGCATATATAAACAAGTCTTCTTGTGAAAAGAAGCACGTACATACGCTCACAATAATTTGCCAATCCTTCCAAACCACGCATATTCAAAGCTTTAGCAAATTCATTTTATTCCAAGCTTAATTTGTGTAACTATCACAATTGTGATATACTATTTTGTTAGAAAACAACAACACACTCTTGTTCATATATTTGTAAAAGATTTCCTTGAGATTAACCAGCTTGTGGTTGTACTCAAGAAGACTTTAACAGTTGTGAAAGTAGCAGTTGTAATCCTTTAAAAATAGTGGATTAAGACCTCATTGGAGAGAGGTGAAATCACCTTGACGGGTGGACTGGAGTAATTTGAGATCAAACGAACCAGGATAAAAATACTGTGTCCTTAAGCTATTTTTATTTGATCCAAGTTTTTCAATTCAACCCCCCCCCCCTTCTTGTGTTTTTCACATCTTCAATTGGCATCAGAGCGCCTGGTTCTGAGCTTAAACACTTAACCGTGTCAGTACAAGATCCAGCGTCAGAAAAACACAATGGCAGGACCAAGTCAAAACATCAGCAATGACAATAATGAAGAAAGGGACAGATTCAGTGGCAAACCTCCAGTCTTTGATGGAGAGAACTTTGACTACTGGAAAGACAAAATTAAGAGTTTCTTTCTGGCCCATGATACTGATCTGTGGGACATAGTGACTGATGGATACACACACCCAGTGGATGGACGTGTTCAGAAGATTGACAGGAAAATGATGTCTGATCAGCAAAAGCGTGAGTTCAGAAATCATCACAAGGCCAGAACAATTCTTCTCAACGCCATCTCATATTCAGAATATGAGAAAATATCAAACAGAGAAACTGCCAAAAATATGTTTGATTCTCTAAGAATGACACATGAAGGCAACATTCAAGTTAAAGAAACAAAAGCACTTGCGCTCATTCAGAAGTATGAGGCATTCAAGATGGAAGATAGTGAATCAATAGAAGTTATGTTTTCAAGATTCCAATTTCTTGTTGCTGGTCTAAAAGTTCTTGACAAAGGATATTCCACTGCTGATCACGTTAAGAAGATCATCAGAAGCTTGCCAAAATAGTGGAGGCCAATGGTCACAACGCTTAAGCTAGCCAAGGATCTCAACAAAATATCTCTGGAGGAACTTGTCAGCTCCCTCAGAAGTCACGAGATAGAGCTAGAAGCAGATGAACCTCAAAAGCAAGGTAAGCCATTAGCTTTAAAATCTAACAGAAAATATGACTCCAAAGTTTTGCAGGCTGTGGAAGAAACCTCTGATGGATCCTCATCAGAAGAAGACGAACTGTCTCTCCTCTCCAAAAGGGTGAACCAACTGTGGAAATAGAGGCAAAGGAAGTTCAGGAATCCCAGAAAATCAGAATGAATCTTCCTCCAGATACAGAAGGTCAGAATCCTCATCTGGACACAAAAGATCTGAAGGCTCTTCAGGATACAGAAAGCCAAACAACAAAGACATCATCTGCTATGAGTGTAACGAGCAAGGGCACTACAAAAGTTATTGCCCAAAGCTTCAGAAGGAGAAGCCCAAAAAGTAGTTTGGCAAGGAAAAGAAGAAAAGTCTCATGGCTACATGGGATGATTCTGACACATCTGAAGCTGACTCAGAATCAGATGATGAAAGAGCAAACATAGCTCTAATGGAAAACGTCTCTGAAGAAAGTGAAGCTTCTGGTTCAGACTCAGAATCAGATACAGAAGAGGTATTCCCTGAATTTACTATAAACTTTACTAAGGCTGAACTAGATGAAAGCCTTAATAAAATTCTGGAAAGGTATCAGCAGATCAGAGTCAAATTCAGAAACCTGAAAAGGAATCTTGCTTCTGACTCTGATAAGACTGAGAGTCTCAGATTGGAGAATTCTGAGTTAAAAGATAAAATTTCAAAATTAGAAACCTATTGCAAAACTCTCAGAAGGAAACAACCCCTGAAACTCCCAGCAATGCTGATGAGATCATCAAAGAGTATGATCACAACTTTCATAAATTTCTGGCTAAAAACAGAGACAGAAGCAAAATGGCTTCAATGATCTATGGAGTTAGCAGAAATGGCAGAAAAGGGATAGGATATCAAGGTAAGGTTCCTACACCAAAAAATGCCATGGATTTAGTTATAAAATGTACTCCACTTGATTCACACTTTATATATGGGCACACACATGACATAAAATATACAAGTAGTGATTACTCTGTCAAACCAAAATTCAACCAGAGTTTTGGTAAAACTAACAAATCAGGACCCAAGAAAATGTGGGTACCTAAGGATAAAATAATACATGTGGCAGATATCTTTAGCAGCAAAGAAAAGACACCAGTCATGGTACCTGGACTCTGGCTGCTCATGACACATGACGGGAAGAAGGCGTATGTTCCAAAGCCTGGAACTTAAGCCTAGAGGCCACGTAGGCTTTGGAGGCAATCAGAGGGGAAAGATCATTGGCTCTGGAATAGTAGGTAATGGAAATCTTCCCTCTATAAGTAATGTTTTATTAGTTGATGGATTAATGCATAACCTGTTATCCATAAGTCAATTAAGTGATAACGGTTATGATATAATCTTCAATCAAAATTCATGCAAAGCTGTTATTCAGAAAGATGGGACTATCCTATTTAATGGAAAGAGGAAAAACAACATTTATAAAATCAAACTTTCTGAACTGAAAAGTCGGAATGTAAAATGTCTTCTGTCTGTTAACAACGAGCAATGGATCTGGCACAGAAGATTGAGACATATTAGTATGAGAAGAATATCTCAGATTAGCAAACTCAATCTGGTCAGAGGACTTCCTAACCTGAAGTTCAATTCAGATGCTCTGTGTGAAGCATGTCAGAAAGGCAAGTTTGCAAAACCTGCTTTCAAATCCAAAAACGTTGTTTCCACCTCTAAGCCATTAGAACTTATGCACATTGACTTATTTGGACCAGTTAAAACTACTTCAGTCAGTGGCAAGAAGTATGGGTTAGTAATCGTAGATAACTATAGCAGATGGACATGGGTAAAGTTCGTAAGGCACAAGGACGAGTCACACTCTGTGTTTGTTACCTTCTGCAACTAAGTTCAGAATGAAAAGGATCTTAGAATCATCAAAGTCAGAAGTGATCATGGTGGAGAATTTGAAAATAAAGACTTTGATTTATTCTTTAATGAAAAAGGCATTCTGCATGATTTCTCTTGTCCTAGAACTCCCCAGCAGAATGGAGTTGTAGAACGAAAGAATAGAACATTGCAAGAAATGGCCAGAACCATGATCAACGAGACTAACGTTGCTAAGATCTTCTAGGCAGAAGAAATAAACACAGCGTGTTACATTCAGAATAGAATCTCCATAAGACCTATTCTGGAAAAGACTCCATATGAATTGTGGAAGAACAGAAAGCCCAACATTTCTTATTTTCACCCATTTGGATATACATGCTTTATTTTGAATACAAAAAATTATTTGAACAAGTTTGACTCTAAACCATAAAAGTGTATTATGTTAGGATACTCTGAACGCTCAAGAGGGTACAAAGTATACAATACAGAAACACAGATTGTTAAAGAGTCAATCAGTGTTCGGTTTGATGATAAGCTTGACTCTCAAAAGTCAAAGCAGAATGAATTCCTTGCAGGTATGGAAGTTGAACTCACAGGTACTGAAGACAAATCATCAGAAGCTCTCAACAGAGACACTCCCTCAACATCAGAAAGAGTCACTGCAAGCAACCCAGCACCTTCTGTTGGTCAACTCCAGAAAAGACCATCCAGAAGCAACATTGATCACCCAGAAGAAACAATCTTAGGAAGGAAGGAAGATCCAATCAGAACAAGATCTACCTTCAAAAACTCTGAAGAATCCCTCATGGGATTGGTTTCTCTGATTGAACCAACAACAATTGATAAAGCACTTCTAGACAATGACTGGATTCTGGCAATGCAAGAGGAGCTAAATCAATTCACAAGAAATGACGTATGGGATCTGGTTCCCAAACCAAAAGGATTCAACGTCATTGGTACAAAATGGGTGTTCAAAAACAAACTGAACGAACAAGGTGAAGTCATCAGAAACAAAGCTCGGCTGGTAGCACAAGGTTATAGTCAGCAAGAGGGGATAGACTATACAGAAACCTTTGCTCCAGTCGCCAGGTTAGAATATATCAGACTTTTAATTTCTTTTGCTGTTAATAAAGGCATCACTCTGTATCAGATGGATGTCAAGAGTGCATTCTTAAACGGCTATATAGAAGAAGAGGTATATGTGCACCAACCCCCTGGTTTTGAAAGTTCCAAAAATCCAAAATATGTTTTCAAACTAAAGAAGTCACTCTATGGTCTGAAACAAGCTCCCAGAGCTTGGGATGAAAGACTAAGTAACTTCCTGTTAGAAAAGGAATTCACCAAAGGGAAAGTGGACACAACCTTGTTCTGTAAGACAGTTAAGAATGACATTTTAGTATGTCAGGTTTATGTTGATGACGTCATATTTGGATCCAATAAACCCTCTCTGGGAAGAGAGTTTGCTAAATGTATGCAGGCAGAGTTTGAGATGAGCCTAATGGGGGAACTAAAATTCTTTCTGGGCATTCAGATTAATCAAACTCCTGAAGGAACTTACATTCATCAGAGCAAATATGTCAGAGAACTTCTGAAGAAATTTGATCTCTCAGAATGTAAGCCATCAATGATTCCAATGCATCCCACGTGCATTCTGGAAAAAGAAGAGGTAAGTAAAAAGGTAGAACAGAAGGTCTACAAAGGTATGATTGGTTCTCTTCTCTATTTGACGGCTTTAAGGCTTGACATTCTATTCAGTGTTTGCATTTGAGCTAGATTCTGATCAGATCCTAGAGAATCTCACTTAACAGCAGTTAAGCGAATTTTCAAGTATCTGAAAGGTACTGCTAATCTGGGTTTGTTTTATAGAAAATCAAGTGATTACAGCTTAGTAGGATACTGTGATGTTGATTTTGCTGGAGACAGAGTAGAACATAAAAGCACTTCTGGAAGCTGCCAGTTTCTGGGAGAAAACCTGATCTCATGGTCCAGCAAAAGACAATCCACAATAGCTCTATCAACAGCAGAAGCTGAATACATAGTAGCAGCTGGATGTAGCACGCAAATGCTCTGGATGAAAAGTCAACTTGAGGACTTCAATATATTTGAGAGTAACATCCCTATCCTCTGTGACAATACTTCTGCTATTTGTCTCAGTAAAAATCCTATTTTGCATTCTAGGGCTAAGCATATAGAATAAAACATCATTTTATTAGGGACTATATTCAGAAAGGGATTCTCAATTTAAAATTCATTGACACAGACCATCAATGGGCTGATGTCTTTACAAAACCTCTTTCTGAAGATAGGTTTAACTTCATTCTGAAACATCTCAGCATGAAGCTTTGCCCAGAATAAACTGTTTTATTTACATATCTTAATCTTCAGAATTTTTTTGTTATTTTCTATGAACTGCTGATCAACCTGCCTTCAGAATTTTAGAAGTACAGATTGTATCAGAATCTATCCATGAAGATCTGAGCGTTTCATTTCAAGGATAGAAGTGTGTTGTTCACGTAAGCAAATAGTTGTCATCCATTCATCAGCTACCTTTTGGGGCTGAACACGCGTTCATTTTTCTGAAAGGTCAAAAGCGCTGATTGGATGCATTGCGACACATGTCATGGGTAACTGTTCCAATATCTTTCTGAATCCCCCAAAATCAGCTGTCATTAATGCTTATAATCATTACAATTTATTTCTCTCTCTTGCAGTTTATGTTTTCAAAATCTATTTAAACGCATTTCTCACTCTTTACACTCTTTCACTTTCACTTCCTCTCAATCTAATTGTTTTCAGTTTGCATTCTTCCAAAACCCTTTCATTTTCTTCTCAAAATTTTCTGTGTGAACATGGCTTCCTCAAGCATCCCAAATTCCAGTACTCAGAGAACAGAATCCACAGAACAGTATGAAGAACCATTCAGAACTCTTCTCACACCCATTGACAACCTAGAAGTGCTTTCAGAATTGATTGTGGACTTTGAAAGTCTTCAAGAAAATGGGTTCAATCTTTCTGAAGAAGTAAAGGCTCAAGGATGGAACAGGTACTTTGACCGTCTTCTAGGTCCAATGTTCCCAATCCTTGTGAAGGAATTTTGGATTCATGCTTCATCCTCCAACCATCAAGTTACTTCATATGTAATGGGGAAGAAGATAGTTATTACTGAAGACCTTATTGCAAGATTGATAGGTTACAGTGGTGGTGGTGGTGTAAGGTGTATAGACATGGCTGAAAGATGTGCTGATGTCGCTTCAATTGCTAGAGAAATTTTCACTCTGGGACTTCCCTCCAGCAAGATAAGGGATCTGAAGGACCATCACAGAATATGAGCTAAGATTTTTCTGGGATGCATAAACCACAAGAAGCCAACCAGCTCTCCTGACTACATAAACATAGATCAACAGTTTTTGATCTACTTCATTTCCCAGAAGACCAAGGTGAATCTGGCTCATTTTCTGTTCAATCATCTGAGGACGAGTGTTAAGGAGACTAGAGAAGATGAGCGCACTAAAAGGGACTGGATTCCCCTTGGAAGGCTCATATCAGATATTCTGACAGAGAATAGGCTGATAGAGCATCTTACAGAAGCACAAGAAATCAGCTCTCTAGAGGCAACTGCTGGAAAGCCTTTGAATGGGAAGAATCTGAAAAAGATGAATATTATTGAGAACATCAAGAAGGAACCCAGTGTTACTTCTTTTGCAACAATCACCAGCAGAAGGATTCCTCTGGATGATTTTCCTATGTTCTCAGAAATTGATTCCAAGCCTGAGATTATCGTCAGATATCTGGATGCATGCAAGGCAGATGGAACTACACCAGGGTTAAACATCTAGGACTTACAACAAGCGGCTCCAGAAGTTGTGCTGAAGAAGAACAAGAAAAGAAAGGCAGCAGCAAAAGGATCATCTCAGCGGACTCCTAAAGCTGCTAAAAAGAGAGGTAATCCTTCTTCTGTAACTGTTTTAGATTCAGTATCTTTATCAACATCTGGCCCCTTACCTACCAATTCAGAAATTCCTACCCCTCAAACCTTTGATGATTTTGACGTAGGTTTTGACCCCTCTGAAACTTTAACTCTTAGAGGAACTCACTCCCTACCTATCAATCCAAATACTGAAACAACTCAACCAGAACTTGCAAAAGTTCTGTCAGATATTGAAACCTTTAACCAGAATATTTATGCTCCCATACCAGAAAATCCAAACTCTGAAATCACTACAGAAGCACCACAACCAGAAATTCCCCTCTCTCCACAACCAGAAATACCACTACCTCCATCACCTCAACCAGATATTCATCCACCATCTCCACAACCTGAACTATTTCAACCAGAAGTTCAAACTTCTGAAGTCCAACCTTCTGAATCCTGTGAACCAGAACCTCATAACGATCAACCCAACCAAACTGTTGATTCTGATACCATTCCCATTCCTGGAATCACTGAACCTCTGGCCATCCGTATGCCCCTCACCATTCTGGACATACCCTAAATTCCCTCTTCACTAGAATAAACTCCACCAAACTTCCCAACTAGTCCAATAATTATTCCAGACTCTCCCACTCCCTCACCAAAGAACAATCCAGATGACAACGCCAAAACTGTCATTGATTTAACTGTTTTTGAACGTCTTGCTGCCATAACCCACAAAACAGCCATTCCAAAACCAAAACCATCTGAACCTACACCAGATGTTGGTACTAGTTTATTGATGTTTGAAACAGAAATGCAGAAGTGGATAACTTCCCTGAAGCAAGCTAGTCTTGGGATGATTAATCCTGCTGCTTCAGATTATCTTTGGACAAGTTTCAGAAAATGGGTAAGTTCTGAAACTCATAAGATACAAGAACAGAGCTACGGACAAGTTCAATAGAACTTCAGTAATCTGCTAAAGGTAATTGAAGATCAAGTTCTGAGCCAACTGCTCAAGGAAGAAGTTCTCCCTCTAGACAATGCTCCCTGGTCAGAACATCGTCCAGCAGACAAAGTTCAACCAGAGTCAGAAGATCTTACTATGACTACTGCTCAAGATGAGATGATTCCTGCAGAGGATTTGGTTCAAAAAGATGACGTTGCAGAATGCTCTGAGAAGCATCCAGTTATTGAAGATTCTCAAGCTTCCTCCTATGAAAGGCAGACTCTGGAAGAACTGAAGAGAGCAGATATTATTATGCAGGAAAGGATGGATAAACAGGATGATAAAATTTCAGAAATCAAGAGCATGTTAACCAAACAAGAGGAAACCAACACCCAGATCAAGGGCTTGTTGGAAGCTTTGTTGACGCGCCTTCCTCCTCCATCTTAGATTTTCCCTTGTTTTAAAATTTATTTATCTGTAATATTTTCTACATTGTTGTTGTTCTGAACTTCTTATCGTTGCTTCTAACTTTAATATAAATCCTTTTTTACTCTGATTATATGTTCTTTTTGATAACTGACAAAAAGAGGGAGAAAGAATAAGATATTTTCAATAACGGACTACTGAGACATAAGTCTCAAACATTCTGATCTACTTAATTTCTTTCTTCTGAAAAGCTTGAACAGGTACAAAACTCTGATGAAAGACGTAGTCAAATTCTGATGCTCAAGGACTCTAAGAATTTAAGGGAAGTAATCAACTCAGGGGGAGTTTTTCTTCTTAATTCTATGCTTTCTATTCTTTATTCTTTATTGAAAAATCTGGTTTTTAGCATCATCAAAAAGGGGGAGATTGTTAGAACACAGTTTGATTCTACAACCCTTAATTAGAGTTTTGATGATAACAAAATACAGAGAATAATTAAATTCAAAGATATATACAAAGAACAATTATGCTTCTTAAAATTTAATTTTGTATATGCAGAAGTTCTGATAGAATCAGCATCAGAATGGAATCAGCATCAGAAGATCAGCAATATATGGTACACGCTGAAACTACCAGATTATATGCTGAAGTTTGATGACCAGAATTTGCGCCTAAACAAGTACACTCTGACTATGATCAAAGACATCTTTACCAAGTCATCAACACTCTGGAGCGTTATCAGCAGTTTTGCTAAGAAGACTCTGAAGCGTTACTGATTATTCAAGACAGAATTAAATGCTAACGACTTTCTTCAGACAAGATCTTCTACAAAAGGAAAGTGTGTTATTATCATTAAACTTGCTTTATGGACAACGTATCTTTGCCTTGCCTATATAAACAAGTCTGCTTGTGAAAAGAAGCACGTACGTACGCACACAATAATTTGCCAAGCCTTCCAAACCACGCATATTCAAAGCTTTAGCAAATTCATTTTATTCCAAGTTTAATTTGTGTAACTATCACAGTTGTGATATACTGCTTTGTTAGAAAACAACAACACACTCTTGTTCATATATTTGTAAAAGATTTTCTTGAGATTAATCGGCTTGTGGTTGTACTCAAGAAGACTTTAACAGTTGTTAAAGTAGCTGTTGTAATCCTTTGAGAATAGTGGATTAAGACCTCGTTGGAGAGAGGCGAAATCACCTTGACGGGTGGACTGGAGTAATTTGAGATCAAACGAACCAGGATAAAAATACTGTGTCCTTAAGCTGTTTTTATTTGATCCATGTTTTTCATTTCAACCCCCCTTCTTATGTTTTTCACATCTTCACAAACATCATGAACCCAATTATAAAGCAAGAACCCCACCCTTACCTTGGATCGAAGGTCGCTCTACAATTTTCGGGTTGAGTCTTCGTTCTTGCCGTTTTCCACTTTTTCCAACAGCTTCACGTTCTTCTCAAATCGTTATTTTCTTTTTACTGCTTCTTCCTTCTATTCTAACAACAAATAATAAAATAACCTAATATTATTATATTATTCCTTATTGGGATCAAAACCTACACCCCCTTATTACTTCCACTCACACCATATAGGCCCACATTAAATAATATTAGCTTCTAACATTATTTCACCACATAATAATATAATACCTCAAATATATTATTATTTCTCCATTTAATAAAATAAGTCCAATTTAATAACACTTCTTCACAAATATTCTAAAAATAATTTAATTAAATAATTTAATTAAATAATTAATTAAATTACGGGCGTTACAACTCTCCCCCACTTAGAATATTTTCGTCCTCGAAAATTTACCTCAATCAAACAATTCAGGATAGGAGTCTCGCATCTTGCTCTCCAATTCCCAAGTCATGCTTTCACCAGCAGCTCCTAGCCAAACCACTTTAACCAAGGCAATCTCCTTGCCCCTCAGAGTCTTCATTTCATGATCCGCGATCCGTACAGGCATCGTCTCCACCGTAAGATTATCCTGTACTTGCACATCGTCCATATGAATCACATGAGATGGATCTGAAATATACTTTCGAAGTTGCGACACATGAAACACATCATGCAAATTCGAAAGATTATGCGGTAAAGCCACTCTGTAAGTAACATTCCCCACTGTCTCTGAAATCTGATACGGTCCAATAAAACGAGAAGTGAGCTTCTTAGACTTCAACGCTCGCCCAACACCAGTCACAGGTGTAACTCTCAAAAACACATGATCACCGGCTTGAAATTCTAAATCCTTCCTTCGCTTGTCATGATAACTCTTCTGTCTACTCTGTAAAGCTTTCATCTTTTCTCGAATCAACTTCACCTTCTCAGTAGTCTCACGAACAAGTTCAGGTCCAAGTACTACACTCTCACCAGATTCATGCCAACATAACGGAGTTCTACATCTTCGACCATACAACGCTTCAAAAGGTGCCATCCCAATACTAGAATGGTAATTGTTGTTATATGTGAACTCTATCAACGGAAGATAAGTATCCCACGAACCTCCCTGATCAAGAACACATGCCCTCAATAAGTCTTCCAACGATTGAATCGTCCATTCAGTCTGACCATTTGTCTGAGGATGATACGCTGAACTCAACCTCAACATAGAACCCAACGCTTCTTGCAAACTCTTCCAAAAATCAGAAGTAAATCTTGGATATCTATCTGACACAATGCACAAAGGAACACCATGCAGTTTCACAATCACACTAACATAAATCTCAGCCAACTTCGACACTGGAAAAATGATGTTAATAGGAACAAAATGAGTTGACTTTGTAAGCCTATCAACAATCACCCAAATTGAATCATGTCCTCTTGAAGTACTAGGCAACCCCGTCACAAAGTCCATTGAAATGCTATCCCATTTCCATTCTAGAACTTCTAACGGTTGCATCAATCCTGCAGGCTTCTGATGTTCAACTTTCGACTTCTGACAAGTCAAACATGCACACATAAACCGAGCCACATCACTCTTCATCCAAGGCCACCAAAACAAACCTTTCAAATCTTGGTACATCTTCGTAGCTCCTGGATGAATACTCAATTTACTTCTATGACTCTCTTCAAGTATCACTTTATTTATCTCAGCATCATCAGGAATACAAATCCGATTACGAAACCTCAACACACCTTGCTCATCTAACTTGAAATCACTATTCTCAGATTGATCAGTCCCAACCATCAAATCTACCAGTTTCACATCCAACTTCTGAGCTTCTCTGATACTGTCTAGAAATTCATTATTAATCTTCAACATACCAAACATAACACTTTGCAGAGTAACCTTGCCAACTAAGCTCATATCTCTGAACTTCTCAATCAATTCCAACTCTTTGATCATCATTGCTGACATATGTAAAGTCTTTCGACTCAACGCATCAGCTACCACATTCGCTTTTCCTGGATGATAATTCAAACCGAAATCATAATCCTTTAACAATTCTAACCATCTTCGTGGCCTCATATTCAACTCCTTCTGGTCAAATAAATACTTTAAGCTCTTATGGTCACTAAACACTTCAAATCTAGAACCATAAAGATAATGCCTCCAAATCTTCAGCACAAAAACAACTGCAGCAAGCTCTAAATCATGCGCAGGATAGTTCTTCTCATGAGTCCTTAACTGTCTCGACGCATAAGCAACTACCTTACCATTCTGCATAAGCACACCTCTTAAACCCATCTTGGAAGCATCACAATATACCACAAAAGGCTCTCCTGGATTAGGCAACGTCAAAATCAGAGCTGACGCCAACCTCTTCTTCAATTCCATAAAACTTTCTTCGCATTGAACATCCCACACAAATGCTCTACCTTTACAAGTCAACTTAGTCAACGGAAGTGACAACTTAGAAAACCCTTCAATAAACCTTCTATAATAACCAGCTAATCCCAATAAGCTTCTAATCTTAGTAGCTGACTTTGGAGTTTGCCATTGCAACACAGCATCAACCTTCGATGGATCTACAGCAATGCCACTACCTGAAATCACATGACCAAGAAAACTAACCTCTTTCATCCAGAATTCACACTTGGACAGCTTTGCATACAACTTCTTCTCTTCCAGAACTTGCAATACTACTCTTAAATGTTCAGCATGCTCTTCTTCCTACTTAGAGTAAATCAAAATATCATCAATGAACACCACTACAAATCGATCCAAATAAGTATGAAAGATACTATTCATATATTCCATGAATACTCCCGACGCATTAGTAACACCGAAAGGCATCACTGAATACTCGTAATGTCCATAACGCGTTCTGAAAGCCGTCTTCTGAATATCTTCATCCTTCACTTTAATCTGATGGTAACCCGACCTCAAATCAATCTTACTAAACACACGATCATCCACTAATTGATCCATTAAGTCATCTATTCTTGGAAGCAGATACTTGTTCTTAATTGTCACCTTGTTCAACTGTCTATAATCAACATAAAGCCTCATACTTCCATCTTTCTTCTTCACTAACAACACTGGAGCTCCCCACGGCGATACACTTGGTCTTACAAACCTCTTCTCAAGTAACTCTTCCAATTGCTTCTTCAACTCTGACAATTTAGATGCAGACATCCTGTATGGTGCCATAGACACAGGTCTGGTACCAGGTACAAGATCAATTGCAAATTCAACTTCCCTCTCTGGCGGTACATCAGGAATATCGTCAGGGAAAACTTCAGGAAATTCACACACTACCAGCAATTCCTCAATTATAGCTTGAGTCTCTACAGATAGCGACGCCATCAATGAGAACATCGGTGCTTCCTCTTGCATCAACTTTCTCAACTGTCTAGCAGACAACAGACCATCTTCCTCTTCTTCAGGAGTAGAAAACTTCACCGACTTGTCATAACAGTTAATATGAACACAGTTATGCTCTAACCAGTTCATACCAAGAATCACATCCAAACCTCTTAACGGAAAGCAAACCAAATCAACAACAAAGTCTTTGTCGAAGATCGACAAGGGACACTTAGCACACACAAAAGAAGTAGTCACCGATCCCTTGGCTGGAGTATCGACGACCATTTCTCCACTCAAAGAAGACAACACAAGACCCAATCTTTCAACACAATCAGCAGCAATAAAACAATGCGTAGCACCAGTATCAATAATAGTAATTAAAGGAGTACTATTAATGAAACATGTAACTCTAATAAGTTTGTCCTAGGAAGCTGTCTGATCCTCCACCAAAGCAAACACTTTACCACTAGACTGAGCCTTCTTCGGCTTCGGACACTGGCTACCAATGTGCCCTTCTTCTTTACAGTTGAAACAAACCATATTCTTGTGCTTGCACTCAGATACAATATGTCCATTCTTACCACAACGGTGACATCTCTTCACTTCAGCAGTGCACACATTACTCTTGTGTCCAGGTTTCCCACACTTAAAACAAATCACACCAGCAGGAGCATCTCCCCCACTAGTCCTCTGACCATGAGCAACTATATGCTTACCCTTACCAGCTGGGGCATCATAAGGTTTACCATGACTCTGTGGGTGCTTACCCCTCTTCTCACTGATAATCTTGTAATGAGCATTATTATCTTCCTCAAAAATCCTACAGCTATCAACCAAATCAACAAAGACACGGATCTTCTGGTATCCAACTGCCTTCTTAATTTCCGGGCGCAACCCATTCTCAAACTTAATACACTTTGAAAACTCAGCATTTTCCTCAGCGTAATGCGGATAAAACTTGGCCAACTCAGCAAACTTGGAAGCATACTCAATAACTGACAGATTCCCTTGCTTCATCTCAAGGAACTCAATTTCCTTCTTTCCACGAACATCTTCAGGAAAATACTTTCTCAGGAATTCCCTATGGAACACAGCCCAAGTGACATTCTCACCTGCAGCTTCTAACTTCTGGCAAGTCTCTAGCCACCAGTCATCAGCCTCGACTGCTAGCATATGAGTCCCATAACGAACCTTCTGCGCTAGAGTGCAGTCCATCACGTGAAAGATCCTCTCAATCTCTTTCAACCGTTCCAAAGCTCCGTTAGGATCATATTTTCCCTTGAACGTAGGTGGATTCTCTCTCTGGAAAGTCGCCAAGCTACGAGATCCAGCATTCCCGTCAGCATTCGGCTGATTTTCCATCGCATGAGCCATTGCTTCTAGAGCAGCAGCAAGAGAAGCATCATTCCTTCCAGCCATCTCAACTTCTTACTACAACATAAATAATTGTTAGAACTCAAAATAACAATACTCGATTGTTAGACAACTAAGACTCGACGACAAGGTTGGACCAACCTTTTGCTCTGATACCAACTTTGTAACACCCCAATTCTACCCCAAGAAATTTATGCAAAAGAAATCAGAGTTATAAAATTTCAATCACACAAATGAATCGAGATGTCACAATTCTTCTAACAAATTCATTGCATTCATCATAGATATATAACACTTTTTCAAAACATTGGATGAACTAACAACATAACATCTTTCATTAAATATTCAGCAACTACGCAGCGGAATTCTTCAATAACATCTTTAAATAAAATAGCAACTTCAAAACATCTCATATTTAGTAAATAAACAATTTAAAGTTCAACAACTAAATATCAGCAATCAAAAATCAGCAAGTGTTCATCCCCCGAGTGTTACATATCAGAGCAATGACACCGACTCGATCTATTGAAGGTATACAGCCTTCACTCATGATTACTTGGACGTTACCAACATAAGGGCAACATTCAAACAGAAGGGGTGAGATATCTAACAATATAATAAAGCGCATGATAATTAATATATTAAATTAGATCAATAATATCACCACTTCTCATCTCATAATCAACAATAATTACAACATATATACTCATTCATCAACATCAAATACATCTCATTATTCATTCATATGATGCGACTCAAAACTATGCAAATGCATGTGGTACCATTGGAGCAGAACTCCCATCTCAAAAATCTAATCTGCCAATTAATAGAGGCATCAACAAGGCATAGCCTTCATCTCAAAATTTTCCAATCCAGGCCATCTTAACGAGCATAAGCTCCATCTCAAAAATGCAATGTATGCCATGCATGTAATATCAACATCTCAATCATCTCAAAACACAACATCTCATAAACATCTCAAAACAACAACATCTCAATCATCTCAAAATAACAACATCTCATAAACATCTCAAAACAACAACATCAATCTAATCTGCCAATTAATAGAGGCATCAACAAGGCATAGCCTTCATCTCAAAATAACAACATCTCATAAACATCTCAAAACATCTCAATTACAGCATCTTATAAACGTCTCAAAACATCTCAATTACAGCATCTCATAAACATCTCAAAATAATTTATTAAACATCATTTATTTATCAAACGTCATTGGTTCATCATAATTATCAAACACAACTTTAATAACCACATCTTACTAATAACTAAGTTGCATATCAATACTACAGTAAGCCATATTGTTATTCTGCAGTTATACTTTGTTTGTCATTAATCCTACTGTCATATTTCTAACAGCAGTCTCTAACATCTCATATTTATCATTCTGTCCAAAATCCAGCATAACTGTCATCTACGGGAATTAATTCTAAATCCTAAATTGGTTACTGGGATTACACTTCTTATCCATCATTTAAATCATCTAGAATAAAGTTCATCGTGTTAGCTAATCAACGCTTCGAACGACATCTCAAACAGCATCCTACAACTCAAGTTACAACAATTAAAAGTCAATTCTGTAAAAAATAAGACCTTATGTATCGACACAAAACATTATGGGTCGAATCATCCTGCTTCTTCTTCACACTATGAGTCGACACATCCTCCTCAGGGATCGACTCATTCTGGTTTTCAATACAGCATGTATCGACACATGCACTCTTCGTGTCGACTCATCCTGAGTCTTGTACTCATCATGTATCGACACAAACCCTCCATGAATTGACTCATCCTGAGTCTAACAGCCTCCTTGCATTGACTCATCCAGTTTGAGGTCGACGCATCCTGCGATTTTCTGCATAATTTTCTGCGTTTCTTCTGTAATTTCACTACGGGAATCTAATTACATTCCTACAAACCTCATTATAAACATACTAAATTATCACCTAACATTATACTCTTTTACTACATCGATCAAATAATATCATAACGTCATTATTCATTCAAATGCATCAAATCCTCATCATACATCATCCAATTCAAGAAGAAAAAAAACAATTACATCTAACCCCATATATCAAACATCATGAACCCAATTATAAAGCAAGAACCTCACCCTTACCTTGAATCGAAGGTCGCTCTACAATTTCCAGGTTGAATCTTCGTTCTTTCCGTTTTCCACTTTTTCCAGCAGCTTCACGTTCTTCTCAAATCCTTATTTTTTTTCTTACTGCTTCTTCCTTCTATTCTAACAACAAATAATAAAATAACCTAATATTATTATATTATTCCTTATTGGGCTCAAAACCTACATCCCCTTATTACTTCCACTCACACCATATAGGCCCACATTAAATAATATTAGCTTCTAACATTATTTCACCACATAATAATATAATACCTCAAATATATTATTATTTCTCCATTTAATAAAATTAAGTCCAATTTAATAACACTTCTTCACAAATATTCTAAAAATAATTTAATTAAATTACGGGCGTTACATTGGGTGTTACACCTAATTGGGGAAATTCATCCTGCTTCATCCAAAGGTCAACAATACATATTGGTAGGAATAGACTATTTTACAAAATGGGTCGAAGAAATACCTTTGGTAAACGTAGATCAGGAGATTATTATCGAATTCATTCAAAGGCATATAATTTATAGGTTTGGAATCCCAGAGAGTGTTACAACAGACCAAGGATCAGCGTTCACTGGTCAAAAAATGCAGGAGTTTTCTAAGGAAATGTGTTTCAAATTGTTGACCTTAACACCATACTATGCTCAAGCAAATGGTCAAGTAGAGGCAGCCAACAAAGTGATAATTGGTCTAATAAAGAAACATGTGGGGAGAAAGAAAAAAATTGGCATAAAACTTTAGACCAAGCTCTATGGGCTTGTCGAATGTCTCCTAAGGAAGCAACTAACACTACACCATATCAACTCACGTTTGGACATGATGCAGTTTTTCCAGTCGAAATTCACTTGCAGTCAGTAAGAATTCAAAGGCAAGGATAAATTCCTTCTGAGCATTATTGGAAAATGATGATGAATGAATTAGTGGATCTGGACGAAGAAAGGACGCATGCGTTGGAAACTTTGAGAAGACAAAGAGAAATAATAACTAGAGCATATAACAAAAGAGTTAAATGTAAAATGTTTGTAACCAATGATTTAGCTTGGAAAGTAATTTTGCCTATGGATCGAAAGAATAAGTCATTAGGTAAATGGTCTCCACATTGGGAAGGACCTTTTCGAATCTTACGAGCATCCTCAAATAACACTTACGAGATCGAAGAGCTAGCAGAGGATCGAAGGATCCTAAAAGTAAACGGTAAATACTTAAAGAAGTATAGGCCATATCTTCAAGAAGTTATAATTTTAACATAATAATGTGAAGTGCTTTATCTTGAGCCAAATAGTATCAATAAAAATAAGTTTGTCGAAATGGCTGTTGTTAAGGGTTACAAACTGTAAACAAGAGCACAACAGAAAATGAGTTTGATATTACATAATAAATCAAAATGGTAGTTGGCTCTTTAGCCTATCATATTTGATTTTGGCCAAATTCAGCTTGTAGTCAACAACAGATTTGAGACTCTCGAGAGCGGTAATTTCTTTCGTCATGGAAGTGGCTTTCTCAACATGATCCACAGTCTTTTCCGCCAACTCTTCGATCCTAGTCCTGTCCATCCCTTTGATGGAAGCTTGCTTGGTTTTGGCCTCGCAAATTTTTTGTTTTAATTCCTCAATTTTAGCCTCCAAAAGAGAAATTGATTTGGTATGGGCATCATATTCTACTTTCAATGCCTGATACGAAGCCTCCAGCTGCTCAGCATTCTGCAAAGTCTTGAGAGCATTATCAAATTCATCTGCTTGAGTTTGCTGCTTCATTTGAATCTTTAAGACGATATCTCTTTCTCTGTTATGCCCAACACTAATTTGGTCAATAAGATGTTGAGTATCAATTAGAGTCTCGCCTATATTCAAGGGGAAAGAAGTGATGTTGATTTTACCTATCAATTTCTTCATTCGATAGCAAGCAGTGATGTCTTTCTTCAACACGTCAAACAAATCAACTTGAAAAACAGTTTCTTTCACCTGCTGAAGGAGTTCATCATAAGAGGCATCATTGGTACCTCCACTAGAATGGGTGGAAATATCAGATTGGCCCTTTTTAGAAGAAGATCCTCTCTTTGCCATCATCATCCTTACGTATCCCAAAGGATCATTCTTCTTCAAAGTTTCTTTCTCTTCTTCAGTAAGAGGCACTTGAGGTTGATTCAAAGTAGTTTGAATGTGTGGAAGAGCAGAAGTTTGTACCTCAATGACAGTAGGAATTGTCTCCTGATTGTTTCTATTTTCTTGATATTTAGTCTACTCCACTTTTCCTTCGCCTTCATTAGAAAAATGATGGGTAACATCTTCTGAAAAATGTTCCTCATCATCAAGGAAGTCTTCAGAAAATTTGGCCCTTTTTGGGGAAGAGTCGCTAGGACTATCTTGGATTGGACCTTGTTTCCTCTTGCCAGCTCTTTTAGATTCCTTTAAGACATTGTCATCGGGAGAAGAAAATACTTCTTCACTTTGAATGTCGCCAGCTTCGAGTTGGGGAACGGCAGTGCAAGAACCTTTGTTGAGTGCCACACCACTAGGTTTGAGTAGAGGCGGAGCATGACCAATTTGAGTTGGGATTTCAACATGTGAAAAAGAATTCAGAGCAGTTGTTTGCTTACTATGTAGATAAATATAGTTAGTTCGAATAATAAAATATTCGAAAGAAAAACATGTGGATCTCAATCTTACCTTTGGATCGTCATCATTTGAAGCATTGCTTCCAGTATGCTCTGGAGCAACTTGAATGATGGTTTGAGTTTGATTTTATTTTTGGATTAAGGGCAAGGTTGTTACTTCAGGATCTTATTGATTTGATTATTGGGGATTGTCCATATATTTTTTTTGTCTTTTTATTTTTCTTCTTGGCTTTGAAAGGAGTAGGAGGAATATCTTCAGCATTGTCCTCTTCGACTTTAATAATCACCAGATCTTTGTCATTAGCCTTCCTTTTTCCTGGAGATTTTGGTGGAAGACCACTAACCTAAAAAATGTCATAGTTAGGCATTGTGCAAGGGATTTCAGAGAAATTTCGTTTCTGAAAATCATACCTTAATTTTCTTCGATTGTGGCTTGTCTGAGGGTTTGTCTTGTGCATAGGAAGGCTCTTTATAAGTTTCAATAGTAGTTTGATTAGAAGTCGAACCTGCTTTTGATCTAGGTCTTTCTTTCTTGAGTATTTTCCTCTCGACAGCTAACAATAGACATGTATTTGAAAGTTGGTTAAATGAGTAATATTGAGTAAATTTGAAAAGACAATCGAAAGGATCAAGGAATCCTTTGGTTCCACACCTTCATATGTATCATATACAATAGAGACTGCTGATAAGTCATAGTGAAGGAAACCATTAAAATTGTCCAGAGTATGCTTAGTCGAAACCACTCTCTTAGCAGGTGTTTGAGCATCATTTTTTAGGGTGTTAAAAATATTTCCACAAGCAAACCAATTTGGGTAAGGCAGAAAAAACGCTAAACCAAAATCAGCATTTGGTAATTTTGGAAATTTCGGTTATTGTAATTGAAAAGCTAGCTCATATCTATGTTCAGGCTTTATAGAAGATGGGATTTTTAAGCTTGGAAATTTTTTAGTAAATTTCTCTTTCAAAGTCTTTGTTGTGTCAAAAACAGTTTAACTAATATTGATTGGATCATAGATAGTTTCAAAGTATCTCTGGAACGCCTTGATTTCCTTGATGTGTGCAAACTTAACTTTTTGAATTTTTTCCTGCACAAATGAAAAAGCTTTCGTTAGAAGTTTACTTATTTGAGTAGCGTTGAACATATTCTTGGAATAGAATTCAGTCCACCAAGAGAAGAAACTTTTGGTCATATAGAAGGCTGGTAGAAACAAAGTGAGTTTGAATTCAACAAAATTGGCATGATAGCTTTGGTACTTGGCAATATCCTGAAAGATATAATCTATTTCTGCTACATAAATTTCTTTCTTCCGATTGAAAATAGGTTCAGGAACAAGTTGGCATAATCCAAATTGGCGAGATACGAAATTAGGTTGATAGGACAATAAGCAAACATGGCTTTTGACTGGCATGATCCTGAAGATTAGAAGCCTTGGCAAAATAAATGCTTGCCATATGTTTTTTATTTCAGGATCAGCATTCTTTAAAGCTTCTTCGATGGGTAAGGTAAACCATGCAGGACCATGAGTTTGATAAGCAAAAGGAGCGATGGTTGGGACAAAATCATTACAATTCATAAACATCATCATATAGTTTGTAAAGCTTTTTTGGAGATTTTCTTCCTCCTCATTCGGGGTTAATTGTAGAAGCCTGATTCCTTCGATGGTTCGATTTGAATTGTCAAGGTCTTCTTCATTAATGGTCTTATAGGTGCTGAGTGATGGCTCGAAAGTGGAATTTAGCCATAGCTGAAGGAGCTAATATGGGCCAGCAAGGAGCAAGTTGGTGCCAGTTTCATAGTTTTTTAACTTATAAGTGGCATACCCTAATCTCTCATATAGACCAGCTAAGAGTAACTTACTTAAGCATATCTTTCGACAAGAGTGTAATTGGTTAGCTATGGTTAAAAACCTCCTAGCAACCTGTAGTGATTTACAGCAAAAGATATACTTTGACAGCCATAAGACAAGGAAAGTTATGTGTTCTATATCCGTAACTCCATCCCCCTCAGTATGATACAGATTCATATAAGCAGTAAAGCTAGCATTTTTAACTTGAAAGTTAATAGTGTTATCTGATTGCAAGTAAGGGTCAAAGGTTTCTCCGGTTGGAGGAAGTACAGTTATTGCGGCTATGTCATAAAGAGTGGGAGTCATCATCCCACACGGACGATGAAAAGTATTATAGGTACTATCCCAAAAATATGAAGACGCTAATAACAGAGATTGGCAATAACTGAATCCCAATTTTGACATTTGGATTAAATCTAAGATACCTAAATCTTTTCAGTCTTGGGATTTTTTCTTTTCGATTTTTGAGAGCCAAGACAAATAGAGTTTGTCTAGTGAGGGGCATGATTGAAAGGGTTTGAAGTTTTCAGTTATATAATCTAATTGAAAAACTTCCCTATTTATCTTTGAAACTGAGGTCTCAGGTTTTCTCTTTAGAAGCTTTTATGGGTTTCTCAGCAGAATCACCATCATTTTTTTGGGAGGATTAGCTCTATTAGCTATTGGTTTAGTTTCATGATAAACAGGAAAAAAATCTACAGACTTTTCCATATTTTCAGCAGAAATTAAAGGTCCCATGAAACACAAGGTTTTATCAGCAAGAGAAGAAGGAATGAGTACCTGAGAAGCATATATAGCTTTTTGTTCCAGGGTGAATTTAGGAGTGGAAATAAATTCCCGATTTTCAAAGGTCATGATTCACTAGCGAGCCCAGATTGAAGTGTCATATTTTTTGAAGTTCATGTTCCTTTGGTGTTCTTAGATGATTGTTGTTGTTTGGATGACGACATTGTTGAAATAAGCGTTGAATTGGAATTTAAAGAATGGGTTTTGTTTTGAATTTTTTTGGAAGATTGAGGGTTTCAGAAATGGAAGTCTGAATATGAAGATGAAGGGTTTATAGGAGAATTATAGTACTTGAAGAGTTTACACTATAACAAATTAATGGGACACATTTGTTTTTGTTATTGGAAGAAGAAAAGGTTAAGCTATTTTTCCTTGGGAACTGTTTTATAGGTGGTAATGATGAAACTTCTATGCACACGTATGAATAGACGTTTGGAAAAAGGTAATTACTTTTTTTTGATGTTACAACAATGAAATGTTATCATGAGTATATGGTCTATCGAAATTTAGGATTATTATTCAAAAATGACTATTTCTCTATATAACGAAATACACATTTTAAGGGGAAATTTGTTGACTGAGAATTTCAATTACATGAGTTCTTAAATACATTGATATGTTCTAGAAGAAAGGAGGTTCGAAAGAAAATATGAATGAGTTCCTATGAAGACTTCGATAGATGAAAAGCTAAGCAAGGGTTTCTTTTTTATCAAGCCTTGTCGAAAGATTCATTTGCGGACCAGTGGAAATTAAATTATTCGAAGTATCATAAGAAAGGATACTTCGACCATCGTATTGTTTGATTTGGAGCTTCAAAAAGGAAGAGATTTTAAATTCGAAAGTTTGATCTTCTCCAAAGAGACGCGTGGAAGTTTATTAGGTTCGAAAGACATGCAATTTTTGAACGTGGTACTCTATTATAGAAAGACCGTTAGGGTCGAAATAGTATAAATAGGGGTCTTAATAGGGTGTTCGTTTTGTACAAAATACTCATTATACTCAAAGTACCAAGTGTTAGAGAAAAGAGTTACAGGAAATGTACGTATAAAACACCATTATTGTTCTTTTCGATTTATCTTATTTTTATCAAATACCAAGTCTTTTACTATTCCCAGTATTTCTCTTACTTTTTAATCAGAACTCTTTCCAATTGGAACTTTTACATTTACCCTATATTTCCTTTATGTTTTCTTTACATTTTCAGTCGAAGCCCTTACATTATTCATTCAAAACTTTCTTATTCGAACTTACTGTAAATTGTATCTTCAATATTTATATTGTTATCAATAGAATAATGTTAAACTTAAACTTTTTTACTAATTCAAACTTAAGAACTTAGACACGTGTCCTAGGATCAATCTAGTCGATCCTGCAAGTTACCAAAGTGTTTAATTTGGAAGACTAGCGGTTGTTTACCAAATTTAAGCGTAAACACATGGAAGATTGGATAGAGATCCGTTACAACTCATTAATATGATATCCTAATCAATTAATTAATGGATTAGGTCGTATCCAACTGATTGGCAAGTCGTAATCAATTGGAAAATTTAAAAATATTTCCCAATCAACTGGCTTAAGACTCCAATCGACTGGGTAGTTTAAAAAAGAATTTAAAAGAGAGTAGACAGTTTTCTAATTACTTGGCTCGGCCTTGAAAAAAATTTTAGGATTTAAAAGAGATTTAAAAGTATTTTTAGGGGTGTGTGTGAGTTACCTTAATGTCTTATGAGTTACTTCCCTACTTTTACAAAACTCGGGTCACTCAGACAAACACGACCAGACGAGTTTTCACACTTTCTCTCTTTCACAGTTCTGAGGCCTTTAAGATTCTTGTCCAGATGCATTGATCATATAAGCACTTCAATAGATTCTTGAGTCTCCTATCAGATGACTCTTGGGTCATACTTAAGTTTGGTAACCTTCACCAGAGTGTTGGAAAACCATTACCACCGACTTCAAGAGTCATTGGTATTGTCTTCATCAAAACTTTAGAAATGGTCTTTTCCAAGATTATCAACTTTATACTGCAAGCAAATAGATCCACACGGCTTGTCCATAATGACCATGTAATGACCACTACATGTGTAACCATAATCATCACACCAAATCATCAATTGAGGGAGAAATGTCCAAGATAGAAGAAACTACAGTTTATCTGTAATGACTGTTATGGTCATAGCCCTTCTAGACATTTGTTTCGTTTCAATTTTCTTTGTTCCATTTTCTCTTGCATGCTACGAACTTTCCATATTCCTCTGTTTTATTATGTATTAAACCCACTTATTAGTGATTATTAGGGAATAAATGAAGCATGATCAATTTCAATATAAATAGGGATGATTCCATAGGATTAACACATACATAGATTTTAGTTTTGATACGCTTATACTTGTGAACAGAGTACAAATGAGGTTTTACATAGTCTGTTCTAGATAAAAAATCATAATCCTAGGACTAATTTTTATTAAAATTATAAACATTTAAAATAACTAACCCAAAATAAATTTGCTCCTTTTTAACTAATCAAATAAAAAGAAAATAACTAGTAATCATATTAGTCCCAGTGGAACTATAATTTTACTATGGGATATAGACTATACACTTGTGTATCGAAATTTTATCACTGTTGTCAGAGACGATTTTTGATATAGATTAGTTTTTATTTTACATCGATAAGACTAAAAAAATTGTGATTTATTTTGTACCAAATTTTCTTATTCTTGGTTGAATGTGAAGAGTCTGCAGTCTTGGGGACCTAGTTGAACTAATCGCTAACATAGAAAGATATTTTCATAGGAGACGTAGAGAACAAGCGATGGCTAAAATCTCACTTTAAAAGAGTATGCCCTAACAATATGGAACCAAATTCTAGTGTTATGTGTCCTACCATGAATGCTAACAACTTTAACTTGAAACCAACTATATTATCTATGGTACAACAAAACCAATTTTCTGGTTCACCAAAACGTGACCCGAACCATTACATGTCAATATTCCTTGAATATTATGACACCCTGAAGTTTAGTGGAGTCACTAGTAATGCCATTAGGATTTGAATTTTTCCTTTTTCATTAAGGGATATGGTTAGAGCTTAGTTACATTCTATACCCTTGAATTCCATTATGATATGCGATCAACTGAAAATTTCCTCACTAGCTAAATATTTTCCTCCTAGTAAAACAACCTAGTTAAGGAACCGAATTACAAGTTTTACCCATAAGGACGAAGAAAATCTCTATGAAGCATAAGAACAATTTAAGGAAATTTAAAGGACTTTCCATCATCATGGGGTTGAAAAAATGGTGGATTGCTCATATATTCTACAACAGTCTTATGTACACCATAAAGGTGACAGTTGATGCAACTGCGGGAGGAGAATTAACAAACAAAAATATAGAGTTAGCCAAAGCTTTAATTGAAGAGATGGCACACAATCACTACCAATGGGGAAGTGATATAAACTTCATTGAACATTATGCCCCCTCAAAAGAGGGTATGTATGAGTTGATGCTTTAGATCACCTTTTTGCTAATGTTGATGCTTTATTTCAGAAATTTAATAAAATGAATATAAATGTTGACATTCATGTTGTTCCATTTGCAAAATATGTGGGGTCATTGGTCACACCGGTAATGATTGTAACATGATTTTTAATGGAGAGTCCAACTTACAGGATGTTAATTAGATTAAGAACTCCTAGAGAGGAAATCCTTATTTTAACACATATAACTCAGGGTGGAGAGACCACCAAATTTTCCTACAAAACACCTATCCCTAACAAGTAGTTGGACCTTCAGGTTTCCAAGGATGAAAGAGTTGTAACCCTCCTAGAAAGTACAATCTTGAAATCATGATGGAAAATTTTATGATTTCCCAATCTAAACAAAATGATGAATTCAAAAATCACAGCACACATAACCAGCGATGGTGCCAAAAACTTGATGACTTCTCTGCAAGTGTACCGATAGTGTCAAAGTAATAAAAAGATTGAATCCACATGAACTGCTATTTAACAAGACAAAAATTATGCAATGTTGAGAAAATACTAAATGGGAGGGTTCAAGTTTTAATGCCAAAAGAAAATAAAGTGTTCTATCAATAATATGAAAGCGGTTAGATTTTGTATATAATTCCATATTTCTCTACTGGTGATGTTTGATGTATTGCATAAATGATATCGTTTCTATAATTCCACGACGAATTAACAAAACCACTATACTCAATCCCTTGGTGAATATCTCACTAATCTATACCCGAAGTTTCCTATCCCTAGTCCACCAGTGTAAGCAAGATTAGGCGATGCATTAGAACGTTAATTCCTAAGCCACTACTCGAGGTCTCATATTCTTATTCAATCGTTATAAGCACAACAATTGCCCTTGGTCCAATTCATAGACTAATGGTCAGTATTTCATATGCGCCCAAAATCAAATTAAAAGAGTATCTCACATAAAAAAACATTAAGAACAAGGTATAATTGAATAGAATTATAACTCAAATTATTCATGTAATAACAAATCAAACATATATCCCAAAAATATTAAAATAGGTTCATCAAACAAAATTTAACCTAAAGAGAATTAGCTACTCATTATAAAAATTACAATACCAAATAAAAATAAGAGGTTTGCATAAAAGATCCCTTAAAGAAATGGCCTCCAAATGCATGCTAAATATGTCTTATGGTGTTGTAAATCGACACTTGCAATGTAAAATCGCAGAACCCCTAAAAAGGTACCAAATTTCCCTTTTTAAAGCATTCAAAACACGTCAGAGAAGCCTAGAAAATAGATCCATCGCGCGCACGTTATTGTCCATCATGCACACGACACTACACATGTTGCATCGCGCGTGCAATACTGCTCATTGTACACGAGATAATTCCATAAGTTAGATATTTTTTAGTTTCATTCTCCAAAAAGTCATGTCTCAAAATGAGCTACGGTTCTCTAGATATGATCATTTTACTGGGCAGACGTTAAAATGTAAATTGTGCTGAAAAATGCTCGTTTCATCATAATTTCTTCACGATTTCTTGGCTTTGCTTGGTTTCTTCAACTTCTTCATTTTCTTCACACTTTTTCATATTTATCTCATCTTTAACTCAAATTCCATCGAATTCATTGCAAATACTCATAAAAATCATGTAATAACAAACTCTCATCAGAAATCATTAAGCAACTAGCATCTAAGGTAGATTAAATACACACCCACATTATGAAGACTCAAATTTTCTTAAGTTTCACAAAAACAAGCTTCATATTTAAAACCTCCTCGAATATTTCCAAGACATCCCAGACAAAATCCAAAAGGTCATTTAAATGTTGTCACCCTGACAAATGGGAAACAATTCAATGATCCTACGGAGAAAAATGGGAATGATAGTGGAGAAAGAGCGGGAGGAGAGAGTATTTAAGTGGAGTCTCCACTAAACTATCTCATTTGTGAGAGAATTTTATCTCTTTTCACTCTGATATCTCTCTCTCTCTTAACACCCAACTTTTTTTCTTCTTTTCATTTTCGGATCAAACAAGTCCTTTTAACCAAGACCACGATGAATATGCTCAAGAACACATGAATGTTCTTGAACACCCTACCCATAATTCACCAAATAGTGCCAAATCCAAAGATCATAAACATAAACCCAGTATATTTTCTTTCCCTAAACATGCATCAAACTTCAAAAACTACACTAAAACACAAAATCATGCAAAATCAAACCTCACCCCTCAAGAACCATAAAACCCCAAAATCACCAATTCGGCCAAATTAAAGTACAAGAAAGCCAAATCCAAAAAATGGAAGGGGATTCAAGCATACATCAACATAAAGAAAATCCAAAAACAATAAAGCAAGCTATGGAAGTACCACAATCGGGTCAATCTACTAGTTTTAACACTCTAGGTAACGTGACTATTTCTTTTCTACTTCCTTCCCTTCTTCTTCTACTACTACTACTACTCTCTCTGAATTTCTCCGCGTGTTGCTATGTGTTGGTGCTAGTATGAAGGTTTAAGCTCAAGCTTGATTAGAGCTTCAAAGATAACCTCTAACAACTATGGAAGAGAGTTATGAGTTATCAATTAAATTTATTTCAGCTTGTTAGTTTCATTTCAGTTTGAATTCATTTTGGTTGATTTGATTTGAATGAAGTGTGTGTGAACCATGGCATGTAATTCGTAACAAACATGAAATGTAATGCAAATTTGTTTTAACTTTTTTCTCTTAATTTTTCATTATTGTTGTAATGGTGATGATGGTGTAAAGAATGAATGTAAATTCAAATTCATACTTTCCTTGTTTTTTTTTGGTATTTTTATTTGATGATGATGGCTTAAAGTACATGATGATCATGATGCTAATTGTATGGTGTTGTAATGTCATGGTGTAGTTTAACATTGAGGTAATGAAAATGATGATGTATGATGATAATCAATGGAATTCAAACTTGGCCATGAAGAAATCGTGAACATGTAACAAGCAACTCAAATATTTAATTAAGTTCAAATTGACCTCCTTCATTCCATATCTATTCACCTTTAATACCGGACTAAAATAACAACAACAAAACTAAAGCTAGAGGGAAATCATAACATCTATTGAATTTACATGGTTGAAATGAGCAAGTAGATTCAATATTATTCTTCAAAAATGAAATATTTGTTCAAAACTAAAGGTTATTATCTAGACATGTAATAAGTGGTAGAATGTTATAAGCTAGACATGTATCAATTTTGTTGAAGTGTAACACCTTATGCTTTCCAAAAAGTGGCAGAATAAGTTTTGTTGAAGTGTAACACCTTATGCTTTTCAAAAAAAGTTCTTCTTTCCCATAACTTTGTATTTGCACTCATGTATTATTAGACATCCATGAACAAGGTCTTTTTGGAATTGCTATGTCTTTTGCATACAATAATTGACCAGATTTTTGATAGGCAAAACTCTAAGAAAATCGCAAGAAATGACATCGAAGGTCAATAAGAACTTTTAAAAAAATAGCATGTATTGGATGATAAAGCATCCACTACACTGAAATGACACCAACAAACATCAATTATGTGTATTGCTTGAACAAATTTTAAAAGTATGAATAAAATCATGAATTGAGCATATGGTATAAAACTGTTCTATTCATAAATAAAGTCAAATACAATTAAGAAACTTATCGATAAGCATTAAGGAAATCAAGAAATTTTGGTTTATAGTGATACATTTTAGTCTGACAGACGGGCTATCAACAATTTTTCCATTCTGATAAGTGCAAATTGTTGATATTTTTGTTTATAAGTTTTGTTGTATTTAACGATACTTTTTGTTAATATCGTTTGAATAATCTTAGTTTTGTTTGTAAATACGTTTATTTGGTGTACATAATAGAATAATTGAGTTTTTGTGTAAATATTGTATCTTTGATGGTTTTTCATTCAAAATTGGAGCATTGAATAATAAAGGCTAAAGGCTACGCTTCAAGAATGTTTTTTTAGCAATTCATCAAATAATAAGGCTCAAAACAAAGATGAAAAAAATCATAAATTTGGTTTATATTTAGTCGTTGTTAGAAAGAGCATTGAATAAGCTTTCCAACGTTTCAAACCTTGCGTAAATCGGAGTTACGGTTCTCAAGTTATGGCCGAAACAAGTGCTGAATTTTTCAATTTCCTGTCAGGCTCGCTCCGAGCTCGTCAGGCGAGCCAGAGGCGACTAGAAGCGTGAAAAAAATGCATTTTTGAGCGTCGGAGGAGCCGTTTTGCTCGCCGGGCGAAAATTCCTAGGCAGAAACACATATTTAAGGGTAAAAACACATATCTTTAGGTTATGTTTTGGATATTTTTTCCCAATTTATCAACCTTCAATTTTTGGTCTTAAGAGCTTAGAAAAACATCAATGGAGGTTGCAACTCGATGATTGGGGGTGGATGATTCTTGGATCGTGATTGACACCGCGAGAGATTTTGGTTCCTCTTCTCTCTTCCCTTTGTAGTTTCCATTTGTTGTGAGTTTGTATGTAACTTTACCTTGATTATATGTATATTTATTGCTCAGGTGTTGTATGAAACTCATTTTAAAAATCGATATTGATTATTGCTTTCTTTATTTGGGTTTGGGTTATTGCAGAAATGGACAGTTTGAATCCGGATTTAGATGAACATCTATTAGGTTTTAATTCTAGAGATAGATTAAGGCTTAATATTCATTTGGGTATCAGAGCTTAATGCTTCCGTGTTGGGCTGAAAGATCGCCGACGCGAGTAATAAGATCGTTGTCTTACTATGTGTTAGAGATAACCTCTGTGTGAGAGATACATGATAGAGTAGATGAAATGCAAACCCGCAAGTTCTCTACTATCAGAAGAATGAATTCTTTTTCTGTTAATAACTTTAACTTCTGTATTTACCTTTTATACAAACCAACTCAATTCAACTCCAAACTCATAAACGGGAGAAATTATCGAACAGTAATTCAGTAGCACTAATCCTCGTGGAGACGATATGATAAAACTAAATACTTACTTACTTTTGCTTGCTGCTTTACCACTTCAGCAAAATGACGTCGTTGCAGGAGATTGGTGTTTTTATTGGATCGTGGCGATCATTTCTTTGTTTTTGAGTTTTGGAAATAATGTATATGTTGTATAAAAATTATACAGGAACTTGTATATGTATACTTGTGAATTTATTTGTTTATGTTTACCAAACTTGTGAAATTTACATATTTTATATACTTGTAAATTTAGTGTATATGTTTGTTTCTCTTCGCGTTTGCTAAGTGTTTGGTTATATTTCGTCGTCGGCGAGCACAAACAGTATATAGAGGCAACTTGGAAAAGTGTGTATGTAAATAAAGGGATTGAGCTAATGACGTAAAACAAGCATGTTTTATTGTTTTCATTGTATTTGTTTAGGTAGTATGGTGAATGTTGGCTAAACAAATTGAAATTGGACCAGTTTTAAAATTCTCAAATCTTTATTTTTTAACTTGTTTATCCATTTCACTCATTCTTTTAGTATGTTTATAATAAGTATTTTAATGTGTTATTTTGTGTTTCTCCAAGTGCTTGTTTTAAGTAGCTTGAGAAAATTTGGTGATTTTCTGAGTTTGATCGTTTCAACTTGCAGATGTATGGTAATGATAGTTTTCAAAGGTTGTATCATTCAAGATACTCGTTTATCGTTTTCTATAGCATAACATTTTTAAAAATTTTATAATTTGTATAATTACCATGTCATTCATTCTTTTGCATTACTTGCTTATTGATTGAATCACTTTAGTTTCTTTTTACCCCCAAATGTGAGGAAGCTTTCCATTGTTCATATATGTTGGAGGCCAACATTTTTATTTTAGCTGATTTTTATTATGTTAATCTTGTATTTGTATTGATTGTATGAAAGCATGAACATCATCAAGATATTTTGTTTCATTTTTAGCATAACTACATAACCAAATAGTCAATTCACCCTGTGAGTGTGAAGTATTTGTTAACCCCTTAGAGCCTTTTTGTTAATGTCCATGTGCTTTTGAATTTTATGCTTGTCTATGAGTATTTAGTTCTCCTTTTTGTATGGATTTTGATTCTTTTGTTTCTTGAACCCTCAACCTTGTGTTGTTGTATAAATTTTTACCCTGCCTTAAAAAGTAGGGAGTATTCATACATTGATGTTGGTCGAATTCAAGTTAAAGAGAACAATGTTTACTTATTTATTTGTTGGTTGCTATGCAGTTGAGAAAAAGAAAAAGAAAATAAAAAAGAGAAAGAAAATAAAAATAAAGAAAAAAGATAAAAAAGTTTTGAAAAAGAAAAACAAAAAGAGTATCAAAGAATAATTGGGCTAATAAGTTTTGTGTTTGCTGTACTTGGATTGAAAGAAGAAGTTTGATTGAAATTTTGTGTTTGAACTTTGTGAGTTGATCACTCCATTAGGTTTAGGCAAGTTTTTATTTCGATTAGCTTTAAGAATTACCCCTTGTTTGTCAACTAAGCCACATTACAACCTTGAAAAGCCTTTGTGGTTCTTTCTTTTGTATGTTCAATGTGAATTTTTGGATGAACACATAATTTAGTCTTTTGTTTGAAAAATTGTTGGATGAGTGTCAAATCCTCACCTTTGTGTGTTTTTCATCCCTCGATGAATTTTTGCTAGGTGTAATTCATGATATGAGCTTGTCTTGTTTTAGATGGTTTAGCATGATTTTTGTACTTAGGATTAGTTTCGTTCTCATATTGTCATTGTAGGATAGTGGTAAGTTTACTTTGCTTGTACATTTTTTATTTGAACCATACATTTGTTTTCCGTTTTCAAAACATATTGATTCGTGATTCTTGGATTATCATCTTTTGTTTCTTTAAGTTGTTTGACTTTGTTTGAGGACAAACAATGATTTAAGTTAGGGATAGTATGATAAGTGCAAATTGTAGCTATTTTTGTGTATAAGTTTTGTTGCACTTATCAATACTTTTTGTTAATATCGTTTGAATAATCCCAACTTTGTTTATAAATACTTTATTTTGGTGTACATAATTAATAATTGAGTTTTTGTGTAAATATTATATCGTGTGAAAGTTTTTCATCTCCTTTATAGGTATTCATTCATAATTGGAGCATTGAGTAAAAGAGGTCAAAGGCTAAACTTCAAGAAAACAATTTTTAGCAATTCATCAAAGAATAAGGCTCAAAACAAAGATGAGAAAAATCATCAATTTGATTGATATTTAGTTATTATTATAAAGAGCATTGAATAAGCTATTCGCCGTTTCAAAACCATGCGTAAATCGGAGTTATGATTATCAAGTTATGGTCAAAACAAGTGCTAAAATTTTCAATTTACTGGCGAGCCAGAAGCGACCAAAAGTGTGAAAAAAATGCCTTTTTGAGCGTCGGGTGAGCCGTTTTGCTCGCCGGACGAAAATGCATGGGCAGCAACACACATAGGGGTAAAAACATTTTTTTTAGGTTATGTTTTGGGTATTTGTTCTCAATTCATCAACCTTCAATTTTTGGTTTTGAGAGCTTAGAAAAGCATCAATGGAGATTGCAACTCGACGATTGGGGGTGGATGATTCTTGGATTGTGATTGACACCGCGAGAGATTTTGATTCCTCTTCTCTCTTCTCTTTGTAGTTTCTATTTGTTGTGAGTTTGTATGTAACTTTACTTTGATTATATGTATATTTATTGTTCATGGTGTTGTATGAAACTCATTTTACAAATTGATGTTGATGATTGCTTTCTTTATTTGGGTTTGGGTTTTGAAGAAATGGATGGTTCGAATCCAGATTTAGGATGAACATCTATTGGATTTTAATTCTAGAGATAGATTAAGGCTTAATATTCATTTGGATATCAGAGCTTAATGCTTTCATGTTATTTGTGTTGGGCTGAGAGATCGCCAATGCGAGTAATATAGTCGTTGTCTCACTCTATGTTAGAGATAACATATGTGTGAGAGATACATGATAATTTTGATGAGTGATTTAGTGGAGTACAACTAGGTAGTGGGTTTAAGTATTTGATATGGTAGATGAAATGCAAACCCGAGAGTTCTCTACTATCCAAAGAATGAATTCTTTTTTTGTTAATAACTTTAATTTCCGCATTTACCTTTTATACAAACCAACCCACTTCTACCCCAAACTCATAAACGCGAAAAATTGGCGAACGACAATTCAGTAGCACTAATTTTTATGGAGACGATATGATAAAACTAAATAATTAATTACTTTTGCTTACCGCTTTACCGCTTCAGCACATTGCTTTTTTCAAATTTAGAGTTTGATTTTATAATATATCCATTAAAATTTGAGTCAATAGCAGTAGATGTTAGAAGGTCTTCAATACTACAAAATACCATTGTTTTATCTTTTCCTGTAACGCAATTCAGAATTTTTTTAGATGCATAGTATCGGTGCAATGAAATTTGTCAATATACAATAGAATAGAATACGCTAAAACAATATAACATGTCTCCTTTAATGTAATGCCGAGTGTTTTGTTAACAAGAGGAAGAGTTAAAGAGTATATTTCATTAAAGACAGGTACACTTCCCCCTACAAGACCTGTGTTTCCACCTTGAGGAACAACAACCAGGTTTCTGGATTACCATACTTAAAAATCTCATAAACCTGCAATATCAAAAAATGAAATACATAAGAAAGCTGCTTTTATAATACTTAGGTTCCGTTTGGAGAAACCACTTAATTAAGCCTATCACATAAGATTTTATCATATAAATACTTATGTATAAGCTATTTCCATAACAAAAGATAAAATAAAATCAACTTCTTTCATATTACATATATGTCACGACTCACGGACATTTTTCATAAACTCTTTCAATAAGCATCACAAGTCCTAATGCAAGTAGATACTCTCAAATAAATCAATTCAAACATATGTTTTTCAAATAAATAGTTTAATTAACTGTTTACTTTATAACAAAATCACTTATCATATATGTGCTAATGTATAAGCTATGATTGAACTGTTTTCATAGCCTTCCCTAAGGAGATTTTGAAAATAAGCTGAAACCGGCTTAGGAACGTGTCATAAATTATTTTCATAGCTTTTCGAAAATCACAACAAATGTTTATAGCTTATTCCAATAAATAAACTCAAATTAATAAACCAAAACAGTTATTAAATGAATCAAATTCTAAAGGGAAATTTCCTATACAATCAACACATGCAAAAGAAAAGAAACGAAAAAAGTAGATAAATGAACTTGATTAGTGTTGCGTGGCTGTAGAAGAATCTTACTGTAGAATAATTTGGAGATGTGTGTAAATAAAGGCGTCAGGCTATTGACGTAAAACAAATATGTTTTATTGTTTTTATTGTATTAGTTTAAGTAGTATGGTGAATGTTGGCTAAACAAGTTGAAATTGGATTTGTTTTAAAATTCTCAAATCTTCACTGTTCAACTTGTTTATCCACTTTCACCCATTTTTTAGTATGATTATAATAAGTGTTTTAATGTGTTGTTTTTGTGTTTGTCCAAGTGCTTGTTTTGAGTAGCTTGAGGAAATTTGATGATTTTCCGAGTTTGATCGTTTTAACTTGTTGGTGTATGGTAATGATAGTTTTCAAAGTCAGTATCATTCAAGGTACTCGTTTATCGCTTTGTATAGCATAACATGTTTAGGAAACTTATAATTTGTATAATACCATGATATTCATTTTTTTGCATTACTTGCTTGTTGATTAAATCAATTTAGTTCCTTTTTACCCCCAAATGTAAAGAAACTTTTCATTGTTCATATATGTTGGAGGCCAACATTCTTGTTTTAGCTAAATTTTATTATGTTTAATCATGTATTTGTATAGATTGTACGAAAGCATGAAAATGATCAAGGCATTTTGTTTCATTTTAAGCACAACTACCTAACAAAATAGTCAATTCATCATGTGAGTGTGTGAGTATTTGTTAACCCCTTAGACCTTTTTTGTCAATGTCCATGTGTTTTTAAACTTTATGTTTGTTTAAGAATATTTAGTTCTCCTTTTTATATGGATTTTAATTCTTTTTGTTTCTTGAAACCTCAATCTTGTATTGTTGTATGAACTTTTACCTTATCTTAGAAAGTAGGGGGTATTCACACATTGATGTTGGTTGAATTCAAGTTGGAGAGAGTAATATTTGCTCATTTATTTGTTGGTTGCTATGCAAAAAGAAAAAGAAAAGAAAAAAAGAGAAAGAAAATAAAAAGAAATTAAAATATGAAAAAGTTTTGAAAAAGAAAAACAAAAAGAGTATTAAAGAATAATTGTGCTAATAAGTTATGTGTTTGGTGTAACACTTGGATTGAAAGAAGAAGTTTGATTGAAATTTTCTGTTTGAACTTTATGAGTTGATCACTCTATTAGGTTTAGGAAAGTTTTTGTTTCGATTAGCTTTAGAAACTACCCCTTATTTGTTAACCAAGCCACATTACAACCTTGAAAAGCCCTTGTGATTCTTGCCTTTGTATGTTCATGTGAATTTTTGGATGAATGTATAATTTAGTCTTTTGTTTGCAAGATTGTTGGATGAGTTTCAAATCCTCACCTTTGTGTGTTTTTATTCCCTCGATGAACTTTTGTTAGTTGTGATTCATGATATGAGTTTGTATTGTTTTAGATGGTTTAGTATGATTTGTGTACTTAGTATTAGTTTCATTCTCATATTGTCGTTGTAGCATAGTTATAAGCTTACTTTGCTTATACGTTTTTTATTTGAACCATACATTTGTTTTCCGTTTTCAAAACCTATTGATTCGTGATTCTTAGATTATCATCTTTTGTTTCTTTAAGTTCTTTGACTTTGTTTGAGGAAAAACAATTATGTAAGTTGGGGAGAATTTGATAAGTACAAATTGTTGTTATTTTTGTGTATAAGTTTTGTTGCACTTATCGATACTTTTTGTTAATATCGTTGGAATAATCTCAGCTTTGTTTGTAAATACGTTTATTTGGTGTACATAATATACTAATTTAAATTTTGTGTAAATATTGTATCGTTTGATAGTTTTTCATCTCTTTTGTACGTATTAATTCATAATTGGAGTATTGAGTAATAAATGTCAAAAGCTAAGCTTCAAGAATGCAAATTTTAGCAATTCATCAAAGAATAAGACTCAAAACTAAGATGAGAGAAATCATCAATTTGGTTGATATTTAGTCATTATTAGAAAGCGCATTGAATAAGTTTTCCAATGCTTCAAATTGTTCGCAAATTAGAGTTACGGTTCTCAAGTTATGACCGAAACAAGTGTTGAAATTTTCAATTTACTGTCAGACTCGCCTCAGGATTTCCGGGCGAGCTAAGGGCAACCAAAAGTGTGAAAAAATTCATTTTTGAGCCCCGGGAGAGCTGTTTGCTCGCCGGGCGAAAATGCATGGGCAGAAACACATATAGGGGTAAAAACACATTTTTTTAGTTTATTTTTTGGGGTATTTGTTCTCAATTCATCAACCTTCAATTTTTGGTCTTAATGCTTAGAAAAGCATCAATGGAGGTTGGAACTCAACGACTGGAGGTGGATGATTCTTGGATTGTGATTGACACCGCGAGAGATTTTAATTCCTCTTCTCTCTTCTCTTTGTAGTTTTCATTTGTTGTGATTTTGTATGTAACTTTACATCGATTATATGTATATTTATTGCTCATGGTGTTGTATGAAAATCATTTTACAAATCGATGTTGATGATTGCTTTCTTTATTTGGGTTTGGGTTTTTAAGAAATGGATGGTTCGAATCCGGATTTAGGATGAACATCTATTGACTTTTAATTCTAGAGATGGATTAAGACTTAATATTCATTTGGGTATCGAAGCTTAATGCTTTAATGTTGTTTGGGTTGGGCTGAGAGATCACTGACGCGAGTAATATGGTTGTTGTCTCACTATACGTTTGAGATAACCTCTGTGTGAGAGATATATGATAATTTTGACAAGTGATTTAGGGGGAGTACAACTGGGTAGTGAGTTGAATTATTTGATAGGGTAGATGAAATGCAAATCAGATAATTTTAATTCTTTTTCTGTTAATAACTTTAATTCTCGCATTTACCTTTTATAAAAAAACCAACCCAATTCAACCTCAAACTCATAAACGCGACAAATTGTCGAACGAAAATTCAGTAGTACTAATCCTTGTAGAGACAATATGATGAAACTAAATACTTACTTACTTTTGCTTGCTACTTTACCGCTTCAGCACATTGCTTTCTTCAAATTTAGAGTTTGACTTTATAATATATCTGTTAAAATTTCAGTCAATTGCAGTAGATATTAGAAGGTCTTCAATACTACATAATACCATTGTTTTATCTTTTCCTGTAATGCAATTCAGATTTTTTTTTAGATGTATAGTATCTGTGCAATGAAATTTGTAAATATACGATAGAATAGAATACGCTAAAACAATATAACATGTCTCCATTAATGTATTGCCGAGTGTTTTGTTAACAAGAAAAAGAGTTAAAGAGTATACTTCATTAAAGACAGACACATTTTTCCCCTACAAGACCTGTGTTTCCACCTTGAGGAACAACAACGAGGTTTCTGGAATTACCATATTTAAGAATCTCATAAACCTGCAATATCAAAAAATGAAATACATAAGAAAATTGCTTTTAAAATACTTAGGATTCGTTTAGAGAAACCACTTAATTAAGCCTATCACATGAGATTTTATCATATAAATACTTATGTATAAATTATTTCTATAACAAAAGATAAAATAAAGTCAACTTCTTTCAGATTACAGATATGTCACGCCTCACGAGCATTTTTCATAAGCTCTTTCAATCAACCTCACAAGTCCTAATGCGAGTAAATAATCTCAAATAAATCAATTCAAACAAATGTTTTTCAAATAAATAGCTTAATTAAGTGTTTACTTTATAACAGAAGCACTTATCATATAGGTGCTAATGTATAAGCTAAGATTGAATTGTTTTCGTAGCCTTCCCTAAGGAGGTTTTGAAAATAAGCTGAAATCGGCTTACAAACATGTCATAAATTGTTTTGATAGTTTCTCGAACATCGCAACAAGTGTTTATAGCTTATTCCAATAAATAAATCCAAACAATCATTAATTGAATCAAATTCTAAAGGGAAATTGCTTATACAATTCGACACATGCAAAAGAAAAGGAACGAAAAAAAGTAGATAAAGTAACCTGATTAGTGTTGCATGGATGTAGAAGAATCTTACTGGACCCTTTATACTTCTGCATCCAATCAACATTAGCAGCACCGATCTTATCTTCATCATGCACAACATTTTTCTTTCCCAAAATCTCTTGAAAGTATTTAACATCACATTAATGATCACCTTGAAAGTATTTAACATCATCATCATCATCATTGCTTAAAACAGAAACTAGAAGTAGAATGTTAAATCAACAAACTGAGTATTCATGAATGATAATAAGCAAAGGGTGCACATGTTTCGACAAAATATGCATGTGGAATCCTTCGGGTTTTATCTCAAGAAATTGAAGAGAAAATTGAGAGTGGACTTTAAACTGCTTTCTTTATAAAATGTCCAACTACTTTTAATATGAGTACAGAGTGATTTATATAGGATCACAAGATAGAATATCAAAAAGTTACAGCATTAACTATTTCTAGTTCTCTAAAGGAATAAACTTCCCAATGTCCAAAGGGAATCTGTCTTTTACACTACCCAAGCCAGACTTGAATTTAACCAACAAAAATCCCCCATAAATTCAAATATTCCTTCGATCCATCATGCCTATCATTTTCTTGCCTTTGTTGAATAGCTCCTTCGACAGTGGTTTTGTAAGAATGTATGCTGCTTGATCCTTGCTTGCAATGTGCTTCAGTTTGATGTTTCCATCCTTCGCATGTTCTCGAATAAAATAGAATCGAACATCAATGTGCTTGCTTCTTTCATGATTGACTGGATTCTTTGTCAGTTCGATTGCAGATTTGTTATTGAATTGAATTATTGTTGCATCTTCCTATTTCGATTCCATCTTGCTCGGCAATCTTCTCAGCCATATTGCATGGCATACGCACCAAGATGCTGCCACATACTCTGCTTCACATGTCAAAAGAGTTACTATGGATTGCTTCCTTGACAGCCAGGTGAATGCAATGTTTCCCATGAAGAACACATATCCTGAAGTGCTCTTTCGATCATTTATGTCACCACACCAATCGCTGTCAGAGTAGCCAGTCAACTTGTATTCTTCTGCTTTCGAATAGAACATTCCAAGTGACATGGTTCCTTGGACATATCGAAGGATTCTCTTTAGAGATTTCCAGTGTGCAAAAACCGGTTCTTCTATGAAACGACTCACATTTTCAACACTCAGCGAAAGATCTGGCCTTGTGCATGTGAGGTATCAAATACTTCCCACCAAGCTTCGAAATTTGTTTGCTTCGATACGCTCTCCCCCATCAAATTTCGAAAGCTTTGCTCCTGGTTCTATTAGAGTCGAAATTGGATTACAGCTTTCCATTTTAAATCTTTTCAGGATATCTTTTGCATGTTTTTCTTGTGAGATGAAAATTCCTGCTTCTTCTTGTCGAACCTCCAGACCAAGAAAGTATTTCATCAGGCCTAAGTTAGTCATCTCAAATTCTTGTGTCATTGTGCCTTTGAATTCTTCTATCATCTGATTATTGTTGCCCAATAAAATTAAGTCATCAACATAGAGAGCAACAAGCAATATTTTCTCTTTTTCCTTTTCACATACAGGGCATGTTTGTAGGGACATTGCTGAAATCCATTTTCTTTGAAGTGTGTGTCAATTCGTGTATTCCATGCTCGTGGTGCCTGCTTCATCCCATAAAGTGCCTTCTTTAGCTTTAGCACCTTTCCTTCATTTTCGATTTTCATGTATCCAGAGGGTTGTTCGACATAAACTTCTTCTTCGAGCACGCCATTCAAAAAGGATGACTTGACATCCATCTGATATATTTTCCATTTTTATTGAGAAGCTTGAGATATGAGCATTCGAATTGTCTCCATTCTCACAACAGGTGCAAATACTTCATCATAGCTGATTCCTACTTTCTGCTTGTATCCTTTCGCCACAAGTCGCGCCTTGTATCTTTCGATTTCACCTTGTGCATTTATCTTTTTATTGAACACCCACCTCACACCAATTGTTTGACTTCCTTTTGGTAACTCTGCTAGTTCCCAAGTATCATTGTGTTTGATGGCCTTAATTTCTTCATTCATAGCATCCTTCCAATTTTTGTTTCTTATTGCTTCATCGAAGCTGACATCTTCAGTGTCTGCCAACAAATATACGAGATGCACTTCTTCTGTGTTTTCATACAAGTCTTGTAAGCTTCACAACTTAGGCTGTGAGAGTCCTTCTTCATCATCAGAGTCTTTTGGTTCTGTCGAAGTGTTTTTTTATATAGCATCTGGTAATTCAACAATAACTTAAGTTGAGTTGTTCCAGTCCCACTTGCTTCCTTTATTTACTCGAACATCTCTACTCATTATCACCTTTTTGTTTGTTGGGTTGAAAAGTCTGTAACCTTTCGTTTTCTCATCATATCCAATGAGTATGTATTTCTGGCTCTTATCTTCCAGCTTTGTTCTTCTTTGATCAGGTACATATGCATAAGCCACACTTCCAAACACTTTGAAGTGAAACACAATTGGCTTTCATCCGCTCCAAGCTTCTTGAGGTGTTAAATCTCACAACTTCGAATGTGGACATCTATTCTGAACTTAGATTGCACATTGTACAGCTTCTGCCCAAAATTCCTTTGACATATTCTTGCTTTTAAGCATCGATCGAACCATGTCAAGGACTGTTCGATTCTTTCTTTCCGCCACACCATTTTGTTGAGGTGAGTATGTTGCAGTCAGAAATATCCTTATGCCTTGTTGTTCATAGTACTTCATAAAGGTTATTGAAGTATACTCCCCACCTTTGTCTGATCTAAGAGCTTTGATGTTCCTGTCTGTTGCTTTCTCCACCATTATCTTAAACTTTTTGAATACTTCGAAGGCTTCTGACTTTTTTTTCATAAAATATACCCAAGTTTTCCTTGAGAAATCATCAATAAAGGATATAAAGTACTTTTTTCCACTGAAGGATTCTGGGGTCATTTGTCCACATATGTCAGTGTGAATCAATTCCAGAATTTGTTTAGCCTGATATTCTGCCTTCGATTGAAATAAGGTTCTCGTTTGTTTTCCAAAGACACATTCTTCACAGAACTTTCCTTCGAATTCTATGTCTGGCATTCCATGCACCATATTTTTCTTTGCTAACCTCCTTAGTCCAGCCTGATGTAGATGACCAAAGCGTAGATGCCACAAGGATGCTTGGTCTTCGATATTGACTTACAAACACTTTTCTCGAATGCTTCTCAAATTCAACTTGTACGTTCAATTTCTCCCTATTTCGACTTGAGCAACCAGACGTCCTGACTTGTCTTTTAAGTGTAAGCTTCGATCTTCCATGAGAATCGAATATCCCTTTTCTATGAGTTGTCCCATACTCAAAATATTTGCTTTGAGGTTTGGTACATAGTACACATCTTGGATTGATCCTAACAAATCATCCTTCTGCAAGAAACTGATTGTTCCTTTTCCTTCGACCCTTACTTTCGACGCATCTCCAAAGGAAACATGACCATCCTCAATTTTATTTATTTCTTTGAACAAGTGCTTATGACCACACATATGGTTACTTGCTCCTGAGTCCAGGTAACACATAGTGTCATTTTCTGCATCTGCTTCCTTTTGAGTCATTAACAGAAATCCTTCATTCGATTATGTTTCTAGGGAAAGATTTGTTGTTTCTTCTATCTTTCTTCTGAGTCGATAATCTTTTGCAAGATGTCCCACTTTACCAAAGTTGTAGCAACTGTAGGAGTTGCAATCTTTTGCATATTGCCCCTGTTTATTACATTTGTAACATTCAATATTGTTGTAATTCGACCTACCACCTCTCTGGCCACGTCCTCTGCCACGCCAGTTTTGTTGACTTGATTGTCCTCTGTCGAAGTTGTTATTTTGTTAACTTCGACCACCATTACGTCCTCCACGACCATTTCCTCTCCCGCGCCAATTTTAAGAGAAAAGTGCCTTTTCGTCTCTGCTGGGTTCTGCATCCTCAAGTGTCTCCTCCTTCTTCTTTATTTTGCGTTGTTCATGTGCCTCAAGCGAACCAGCCACTTCTTCGATAGTGATTGTCGAAAGGTCCTTCGCATCTTCTATTGCACATACTATGTTTTCAAACTTGTGTGTCAAAGATCTCAGAATCTTTTCGATAATACGAGCATCAGCCATTGCTTCTCCATTTCGATTGAGTTGATTTGTCACCTGTAACACGGTGGGAGAACTGACTTGGTGTTTTGCATTTGATCCCAATTGTTGTGGTTAGCAAGAGTCGCCACCGACTTTTCTTTTATCCAAAAGGAAAGGTTGAAAAGAACAGGAAAGACCTTTCGAGATAGTTCTTGAGTTCGGGGGGTAGGTTATGAACAGGGAAGGTGTTAGCACCCTTTTCATCAGTAGTTATCTACTGGCTCTTAGTTGTTTTCTAGATTACTTGCTTTTTGTTTGAAAATGTGTTTGTGATGTGGGTTTTGAAAGTATTTTGAAAAAGAATGTCTTGTTAATGGTTCTCGTCTCTATAAGAACGCGTACAAAGTGTTTTGTCTTTTGAAAAATGTTTCAAAGTGAAGTTGTGGGTGTATAAAATTTTTTCGTTGTGAGCAAGAGAGAAACTAGGAGTAACCTACCTACTCAAAAGGTCTTAAATATTCTTTTCCTCCTCCTTTAGATGTTGTTATCTTACCATTGTTTGGTAAGAAACCCCATTGTTGGATGTGAAGGGACGGGCGTGGGACGTTTGTATAGTCATAGAAGGCAACTTATGGAACGTTTTAGCAATATCGCTTAGGGACTAGATCGTTTACCGAAGGCAACATTAAGGGTCATCGAGGGACTACGATATTTTATCGAGGGTCTTTGCTAAAACGCCCATATTCGAGGGACATGACTATTTTCTGATAGGCAACAAAGTGGGATTACCCTAAGGGTGCTAGTGTGCAAGTGTGTTTGATTTACATGCATTTAGTCTTGATTAGGGTTATCTATTTGTTGATCTTATGTCTTTCCATACATACCCTAATTACTAGCATTTATATTTGAAAATGATAAATGGCGGAAGTGTAAAATGCTACGCTATTATATCATTTAGGGATGGGGGTACATAATTACAAATGGGGGTTTGCAAGAACTTTAAATCCTAATTATCTATTACAACCATATCCAATTGTACAATATAAAAATAAAATAAAAAGGAAAGGACTTGTTTTAAAAAATGATTTTTTTTGTCTTAATAAATTAAAAGGAAAATAAATATTTAATAAAAGAAAATATTTTTGATGTCTTTTTTATAAAAATAGTTCTAATGTTAAAATGATAAAAATAAGAGAGAAAAAGGGAAAAAATAATGAGAAATAGGATTAGCATGTTGTTGAACACGAAAATGAAAGGGGCCAGAAGTTATGACGCTGTGTGTTGTAGCTCAGAAAGAAATGTCAGAGGTGATCAGAAGTTCTGGGTTGATGGCATTGGAATCCTGAAAGAAACTGTATTGGGTAAAAACAGAAGTTCTGGGTTGTGTTTAGACAGTGAGCAAAAAGTAAGAAATTCTGTGTTGTGTTAAACAGTTAGTAAAAATCAGAAGTTTTGTGTTGTGTTAAATAGTGAGTGAAAAGTCATAAGTTTTGTGTTGTGTGAAACAGTGAGTAAAAATCAGAAGTTCTGTGCGTGTTAACAGTAAGAAAGCCTAGAAGTTTTGTGTGTTAAAATAGTGAGGAGAACTGAGAAGTTTTGTGTTGTGCTAAAACAATGGGAAAGAAAAACCCAAAAGTTTTGTGTTACACTTCAACTCCTTCCTTACATTAATCAGCTCATCAGCAACTTATTCAGTTGTTAACAACAGCAAATCAGAAAGATAAGAGCACAACATTTCATAGAAGTTCTAATCCTAATTATGAGCCTAGCTTTACTCAAGAAGTTATGATCCACAATTTTTTTTACTTATGCAATGATATGGACAGCATCAATACTATGATATTTACATATTTAATGATGTTCTGAATGAAAAGATTCAAAGTCAGAAAGACTTACCTTGAATCTGGAGCGTGTGTTTGGGACTTGAGTTGCTGCCTTCAGATGTTCTGGAGTCAGCAAGAGCAAAGGAACAGAAATGTTATGTTCTTTGATTCAAAGGGAAGAACAAAGGTTTTGGTTTTGTTTAGGAATTCAGGATTCACGAATGTTTTACTATTTTCTTTTCTCTCTTTGATAATTCTCTCTTTCCAAAAGCCATCCCCTTGAAAATGTGATGGAGCCACTTATTTATAGGTGAGTTTGTTGTGGTTTGGGGGGGGGGGAGAACAAATGAGATTTAAACCTTTTTGGCATACTGTTCCATTGTTTTTTAATCACAGATTTTGTATGCTAATTTGGTGCAAATATGGGGTTTGAGAAAGTGCAGGCATGGACTGAATCAGCAACTGGTTGCAGGACTGTGTTGTAGTAGGGTAGTAGGCAGCTTAAACGAGGTTTTGGGATTTGGTGATGTTCTGATCGCAGAAGACCAGAAACGTAACCTCCATATGCTGAAGGGTCATGTTCTGACTGAAGAACATTGCTTCCATATGTTCTGATTGAAGAGTCATATTCTGAACCGTCTTTGCAAATTCTGATTGCACTTGCGTGAAGGCCGGCCCAGAAGTTCTGAAGTATCATATTCTCTTAACACTTAGAAAATTCTCTAAATGTTTAGAAATTTGATTTTTCAAAGTAATTTTTTACTTCTGATTTTTTATGAACCAATTTCATGTCCGGATGAAATATGATTATTGAAACTTGATTTTTGATCCAAAAGTCAAAGTTTGACTTTTCAGTGTGCTTTTGACCATTTTGCCCTTGTGAATGACTTTCTTTAGAAAATTGTAATCTGAAACTTGAAACTTACCAGAAGCAAACTTGAGGATTTAGGATGATCCTCTGAGAGATGAGAGCACAAATTTTGGGGTACAACAGCTGCCCCTATTCAATATTCTTAAAACTGAAGAGTTAGATTAGTGAATCTGCCATTCGTGACTTGAAGGTAGAGGATGATTGAATACTAGAGTGCCCAGAAATTTGCACTTGATGATATTGTGGTTGAGGTGTAAGGAATGGGCTTAAAGATGCCATTTGGAGAAATGCTGGAGAGTTGGCAGAGATGGGCTTATCGATGCCATCCAAAGGTGACTGTTGATAGAAAATTAGACTAAGCCTAAGCTTGACTTCAGTTGGGACAAGAATCAGAGTAAACCTTTGGAGTGGTTTATCTGAACCAGAGAAGATGTCTACTGGGGAAAGAATCAGGATAAACCGTTGAGAGATTTAAACCGAACCAGCAGGGGTCTGGAGAAGAATCAGAACCAGTTTTGGAGCGACTTATCTGAACTAGAGAAAGTGTCTAACTGGGGAAAGAATTAGGATAAACCGTTGAGAGATTTAAACTGAAGCAACAGAGGTCTTAGACATTCTTTAACTGGAAAGAATCAGAATAAACCTTAGAGCGATTTATTTGAACCAGAGAAAGCGTCTACTAGGAAACAATCAGGATAAACCGTTGAGAGATCTAAACTGAACCGACAGAGGTCTGGAAAAGAATCAGAATAAATCTTGGAGCGATTTATCTGAACCAGAAAAGATGTCTGCGGGAAAGAATCAAGATAAACCATTGAGATATTTAAACTGAACCGACAGGGGTCTGGAAAAGATTCATAATAAATCTTTGGAGCGATTTATCTGAACCAGAGGGGATGTCTGCGGGAAAGAATCAGGATAAACAGTTGAGAGGTTTAAACTGAACCCGCAAGAGTCTGGAAAAGAATCATAATAAATCTTGGAGCGATTTATCTGAACCATAGGGGATGTCTGCGGGAAATAATCGGGATAAACCATTGATAGGTTTAAACTGAACCCGCTAGGGTATGGAAAAGAATCAGAAGAAATATTGGAGCAATGTATCTGAACCAGAGAAGATATCTGTAGAAAGAATCAGGATAAACCATTAAGAAGTTTAAACTGAACCAGCAGGGGTCTGGAAATGAATCATAATCAATCTTTAGAGCGATTTATCTAAACCAGTGAAGATATCTGCAGGAAAGAATCAGGATAAACCGTTGAGAAGTTTAAACTAAACCAACAGGGGTCTGGAAAAGAATCAGAATCAATCTTTGGAGCGATTTATCTGAACCAGAGAAGATATCTACAAGAAAAAATCAGGATAAACCGTTGAGAGATTTAAACTGAACCGGCACGAGTCTGAAGGAAGTAATTTTCATGTAGATAGTCACCTTGTCTTGTTTCGGGAATTGATCTACGACTGATTTGTTCATAGATATTTGCCTTGTCTTGTTGAAAATTTGATAGTAATTTTTTGTTGATTGATCTTTCCTGAAAAAGGTAAGGAGTTAGTTGTATGTGATTCCATGATGCATGAAATGCATAGAGCAATGAGATTGCAATATATGCATTTATGTTATTGATGTTTATAATGCATGGATGTGATGTATGCGCATGTAAGTTGTTCTGTTGTAGTGTCATCGAATTGGGGAAAATAAATCCCTGACTACCGCTGGGAATAAGGAGTGTAAGTCTTCATATTTTTTTTAAGTTGAAGTGTTGATGGATGGGTTTCTGAAATCAGAGAAATAAACTCCATTTGGGAAGAGAAACGCCGTGCATTTCTTATGGGCTCTGTGAAATCCTGCTGGGAAATCCTGAGAAGCTGAGCGACTTTTGCTGGGGAATTTTTGAGGTGGTAACTGGAGGTTTTGCTTCGTCGGAGATATGAAGGCGAAAGGCACCATTAGAATACACGTTGGGGATATCACAATGATCTTGTAACAGGATGTTCTTGCTTCTGCTCTGTTGGAGAAAGTACCTGCAGGGTTTTTGTGGAATAGCACATAGACGTTGCCTCGTTTCTTAAAGCCATTAGTAATTTTCTTTCTGTTTAGTTTTCCTTTTTTATGCGTTCATTTATAAACAGTAATTACATTCAAATTCATATGTTCAAGAATAAATACTGGACGCTTTTTTTGTAAATAAAAACGGGAATAGTAAAAGAGAGACAGATAGTTTTGCACTTTCAAAGGAAATTTTTTGTATTAACTTGAATAAGTGTTTTTGTACAGAGAGACGAACATCCTAGTAAGAGAATGTCATCGTAAAAAATGAAAATTGATACAAAGAAAGGACATCTATGTGAAATAATCCCATGGGGTTCCCATTCTGCTATAGCCTTCATGTCTCTGATTGCTTCATCCACTTGTTGCTTTGTCCGAAGCTGATTGGATTGATTAGAACCATTTGAGTTTGACGTTTGATGCTGGAGATTGGCTGTAAGGTGATCCAACGGGACATAGTCATACGCTTTAAATCCCTAACTTTTTCCTGGACCGCCCTTTCGGGTTTTCGGTCCACCGGGATACCCTTTTTTGCCCAAGCCGCCTTTTCAGGTTTTCAGCTTGTCGTTTGTATAGATTTTTTTTATATTTTATCCTTAATTTTTACCCGAACCCTTTTGGTTCACCGAGATGCCCTAATTTTTTCCTAGGCCAGTCGACCTAGCGAGTCTTTGTTCATGCGTAGTATCTTTTGACTATGTCCGCGTTTACAGGGTGCAGAAGGTCATCACCGTCCATAGTGGTTAAGATCATTGCCCCACCAGAAAATAGGTTTTTTTTACCATAAACGATCCTTCGTATGTAGGAGTCCATTTTCCCTTGGGATCACCTTGTGGCAGTATGATACATTTGATTACCAAGTCACCAATTTGATATGTCTGGCCTTCTTGTTGAAGGCTTTAATCATACGTTTTTAGTACATCTGGCCATGGCAGACAACCGTAAGCCTCTTCTTGTCAATCAAGTTCAGCTGGTCAAGTCGAGTCTAAATCTATTCATCTTCATTCAACCCCGCATCCTTCATGATTCTCGAAGAAGGTATTTGGACTTCAATTGGTAGGATAGCTTCCATGTTGTATACCAAAGAGAAAGGAGTTGCCCCTGTTGATGTGCACGTCGTGGTACGGTAACTGTGGAGAGAAAATGGTAACATCTCATGCCAGTCCTTGTAGTTCACTGTCATTTTTTGTATGATCTTCTTGATGTTCTTATTAGCGGCTTCTACAGCGCCATTCATATTTGGACAGTAAGGAGAAGAGTTATGATGTTGGATATTGAATTGCACACATAGTGTAGTGATCATAGTATTGTTGAGATTGGTACAATTATCTGTAATGATTCTCTCTGGAATACCATCCGACAGATAAGATTCTGTTTGATGAATCGGGCCACGGCGTTCTTGGTGACAGAAGCGAAGGAAGATGCCTAAACCCACTTTGTGAAGTAATCAATGGCAACTAAGATGAAGCGGTGCCCATTGGAAGCTGTAGGCTTAATTTCTCCAATCATTTTAATGCCCCACATCGCAAATGGACAAGGAGCGGTTAGGACATTTAGAGGAACTGGAGGCACGTGTACTTTGTCAGCATAGATCTAACACTTGTGATAGGTTCGTGAATGTTGATGACAATTTGCCTCCATGGTAGACTAGTAGTATCCTTCTCGTAGGATCTTTTTAGCCATCTTGTGCCCACTAGAATGGGTGCCAAAAGTGCCTTCATGTAGATAAGCCATGATCTTGTCTGCCTCGCTCTTGTCTATGCATCGAAGCAAAGTAGAGTCGTGATTGCGCTTATAGAGAATCCCATTACTAAGGAAGAACTTAGCAGAGAATCTTCTCAGGAATTTCTTGTCATTGGCTGAAGCTCCCCCCGGATACTCTTGGGCCTCGAGATATCTCTTAATTTCATGGAACCAAGGCTTGTCCATTACTTCATCAGTATCAATCTCGTGACATTAAGCTGGTTCGTCCATTCTCTTGATGGTGATCTGAGGAGCCTCATTATCCCACTTGATTTTGAACATGGATGACATAGTTGCTAGTGCGTCGGCTTGTTGATTTTCCTCTCGTGGAAAATGCTCAAAGGTAATTTCCTCAAAATGTGAGATTAATGTCAACACATGTTCTTTGTAACGGATGAGGTTAGGATGCTTCGTGACCCATTCTCCTTTGATCTGATTGATGACTAAGGTTGAATCTCCAAATACACTTAAGGAATTGATTCCCAAATCTATGCCAGCCTTGAGACCCATAATACACGCTTCATATTCTGCCATATTATTGGTACAGTTGAAACACAACCTAGCAGTGAAGGGGGTATGGTATCCTTCAGGGGATATGATCACAACGCCTATGTTGTTGCCGAGTGCGTTGGAAGCTTCGTCAAAAACTAAGTTCCATCGGGATCCTTGTTCAGGTCCGTCATATGGTCTGAGTTCTTCACAATTGTCTACCAACATGATGTCTTCATCTGGAAACTCGAAATTCATGGACTGATAGTCATCCATAGCCTGATGAGCAAAGTGACCGACTAACACACTTCCCTTTATTGCTTTCTGGGTAGTGTATTGAATGTCATATTCAGTCAGGATCATCTGCCATCTTGCTATTCTTCCAGAGAGGGCGGGCTTCTCGAATATGTATTTAATTGGATCCATCTTGGACATCAATAAGGTAGTATGGACCAACATATACTATCTTAGCCGGAGAGCAGCCCATGCCAGAGTACAGTAAGTTTTCTCGAGTAATGAATATCTGGTTTCACAATCCGTAAACTTTTTGCTCAGGTAGTATATTGTGTGCTCTTTTCGGCCAGACTCGTCATGTTGCCCCAGCACACACCCCGTTGAATTTTCCAAGACAGTTAGATACATGATCAAAGGTCTTCCCACGACTGGAGGCATTAAAGCGGGAGGTTCTTGAAGGTACTCTTTAATCCTGTCGAAGGCAGCCTGGCAGTCGTCATTCCATTCCACCACTTGATCTTTCTTCAGTAATTTGAAGATTGGTTCACAAGTAGTGGTTAGGTGAGAAATGAATTTGGAAATGTAGTTTAGCCGTCCTAAGAATCCTCTTACCCCCTTCTCGGTGCGAGGAGTAGGAATTTCTTGTATTGCTTTCACCTTTGCAGGGTCCACTTCGATACCCTTTCCGCTGACAATGAAGCCTAGGAGTTTACCGGACCTCACTCCAAAAGTGCATTTATTATGGTTCAGCTTTAATTTGTATTTCTTCAGTCTTTCAAACAGTTTCTGCAGATGGTCAAGGTGTTCCTCTTCAGTTTGAGATCTCGCTATCATGTCATCCACGTATACCTCTATCTCGTGATGGATCATGTCGTGAAACAAAGCTACCATGGCACACTGATAGGTTGCCCCAGTGTTCTTCAACCCGAATGGCATAACTTTGTAACAGAATGTACCCCACTGTGTGATGAAGGTCGTTTTCTCCATGTCCTCATGTGCCATTTTGATCTGGTTGTATCCAGAGAAACCATCCATGAAAGAAAATACTTTATGATGTGCAGTGTTGTCAACCAGAATATCGATATGGGGAAACGAGAAGTTATCCTTGGGGCTTGCCCTATTCAACTTTCTGTAGTCCACACACATACGTACCTTACCGTCCTTTTTAGGCACTGGAACAACATTGGAAACCCATTATGGATAGTAGGTGACAGCTAAGAATCTGGCGTTGAACTGTTTCATAACTTCAGTCTTGATTTTCTCTGACATTTCTGGCCTCATGCAACGGACTTTCTGTTTTACCGGAGGGCAGCCTTCTTTTGTCGGCAGACGATGGACCATGATATCAGTGTCGAGTCCTGACATGTCTTTGTATGACCAGGAAAAGACCTCAACATAGTCATGTAGTAACTGACTTAAGCGCTTCTTGAAATTAAGCTCCATGTTGGCACCTATCTTGACTTCTTTCTTGTCTTCTTCGGTACCTAAGTTAATTGTTTCCACTGGCTCTTCGTGGGGTTGTATGGTCCTTTCTTCTTGTTGGAATAACCTGGCTAATTCTCCTGGTACCTCATAATATTTCTCACCTTCGTCTTCGGCTTGGTAGATCGGATTTTCAAAGTCATGATAGGCCATAGCAGAATCGTTACCCATGAGACTCTGAGTGGATGTGGATCTTCATTTTGATATATGAGTGTGTGTAAGAGTATAGCTATCTTTGAAAAAATGATAAAGGTTAAAAAAGAAAAAAACAATGAGTGTAAAATTTTGCATGCAAAAATGTCCATGATTTATTGATGACATATGAAGATGAAGCAACAACCCTCACAAATGGACCGTTGTGCCTCGGGTAAGACACATGGTTTTAAAGTCTAAATTGTTTAATTATTACAAATCTGACAAAAGTTGAAAGACAATTACTCTTAAAGAAAAGTAATAGGGACAAATTCTTTGGCTTCCCAGTTGTTGAGTCCTCTGCTGACAGTTGGAAAAATCCACTCATCCAGGTCACAGCTGCCATCACTGTCCTCCACTACATTGACTCCCTGATTGCTGATACGTAAAGGTGGCCCCCTGCACGAGTTTGTCGAACGCCCCTTTGTGCTTCCAAGGTGAAACCCAAACCAAATTTGTTGGAATTGTAAGGAATATCTGGAAGTTGACCCCAGATAGTGCATCCACCTTCTTCAATCACTGCTCTAGAATCCTTCAAAGAGGCCATTTTCAATGGCGGTTTGGTAACTTTTGGAGTCTTTGTAGCAGCCTTGGCTACCGCAACTGTTTGTGAGACCTCCTCGAAATTCAGACACGGAGTTTCGATGAACTCACCATCCATTTCCACGTACCTGAAAGAGTTCAGGTGGCTGACCATATATTCCTCTTCCCCATGGACAATGATGATTTTTCCCTTGATTGGGTACTTCAACATCTGATGTAATATAGAGGTGATGGCACCAGCGCCATGAATCCATGGTCGGCCCAATAAACAGGAATAGGAAGGGCGGATATCCATCACGTAGAAAGTTGAATCAAAGGTCTGAGTTCCAACTTTTATAGGGATGTCAACTTCTCCGTGCACTATCCTCTTAGAACCATCAAAGGCCCTTAATATAATGTTGCTAGGATTTAAAGTGAGTCCCTTGCAGTCTAGCCGGTCAAGAGAATTTTTGGGCAAAACATTCAGCGATGAGCCCGTATCCACCAGAACATGGGCTAGCATAGTACCCCTGCACTCAATGGAGACGTGCAAGGCATCGTTGTGTTTCGTTCCTTTGGGAGTCAAGTCGGCGTCAGAAAAGCCCAATTTGTTACCAGCAGACAGACTGGCCACACAATTCTCAAATTGGTCAATGGAAGTCTCTTGGGGCACGGGGGGGGGGGGGGGGGGGGGGGTCTTTAGAAACTTTACCAAGGCTTTGGCATGGGCCTCAGAACACAAAAGCAAAGCCAACATTGATATTTTTGAGGGGTTTTTCCCCAACTACTCCACGATGTTGTAGTCACTTTTCTTGATACTCTTTAGTATCTCTTATATCTCCTTTCTAGAAGCTTTAGGAATATCCTCTGGATGCGCCTTCGTCTGGACAAGCTCAGATAACACCTCCTTGCCCCTTGTCTTGGTCGTAGAGATGTCAATAGGATTGTCAACAGGAGTATTACTGGGAATGCTAGTAGGAGCGGTAGCGGGAATAATTACAGGAGTAGAAATAGTCTTTGGAGAAATCTCAGGTGAGAAGATTCTTCCACTTCTTGTTATCTTACTGGTCCCAACGATATTGATGACGTCAGGATCAGTGTCTTTCTCAACTTTGTCTTGGATAGTGTTGTACCCCAAATTTTGACCTAAGATATCGTCTCCTACCTGCATATTTACATTACATTTGTTTTGATCCATCGATTTCAAATTCATGACTTTTTCAGGCCAGGAGCTATCTATGCTGAACATTAAATCATTTAATCGATTCGTGCAAAAAAATTGATGTTTATTAATTTGTTCATTATCTAAAATTTAAATAATTGAAATCCATTTTTTTCGATTATTATTTAGTTTAAAGATGTATGGATAATAAAATAAACATCATAGAAGAGGCGCATTAATTGTGTGGACGGTTTATTTATTTACTCATTATTTTAAATTTAAGTAACTAGAATTTATTCTTAGTTATTACATAATTTAAAGGTTATGAATAATATAAATAAGCATTTGAGGAAATTCATTGGTCAATAACGACTGTTTAATCGTTCGTCGTTCTAAGTTAAATAATTGAAATCCTATTTTAATTATTATAATTTAGTTGGGAATGATGGATTAAATAATCGAAGATATTAGTTGGTCAATGATAATTATTATTTATCTGTTTATTATTTTGAATGTAGGTAATTGAAATTTGGTTTCAATTATTATTCGTGTGGAAAAATAATAAACGATAAATAAATAAAGAAGAAGAATTTAATGGACGAATAGTTTTCTTTTATTCATTTTTCTTGTACAAGTTATTTTGTAAATATTGTATATATTACAGTAGATTACAATAATGAATTGCCAAAAATTAAAATGAAATAAAAAAAAACTAATCTATCCTAATTCTAAAGCTTCCGACCCAATGCGTTTTGTCCGCTCATTTAATGTTACCTGCAATTAAACGAAAGAAATTAGAATTCGAATAAATATTTAAAATGCAAAAAAAAAATGAATTTAGTGCTCATCATTAAATGTAATGGCCGGAATCGGTTATTAGTTCGTTTTTGCAAATCACGGGATTACTCCCGGTTCACAAAAAAGAAAAGAATTTCAAAGCATATGCACAAGTTGTTTTCCAAAACTGCATGCTTAAGCTAATTACATTTTGTTCAAAATCCTAAATGTAATTTCAAAAAGCATACAACATAAGCAAACAAATATGCAGTAACCACATATGCAAGCATGCCCATTTAACATTTGCCTACACAGCAGGAAACAAACAACATCTGTATTAAAAGCAAATATGCAGTTTGACCATCTTTGCAAGCAACACAAAATTCCTTTTTTCATCATTTTTCAGCCACTACATTTTCAGAGCATGTACAGCTTATCATCCTTTTGTCAAAGCCATGCTGAGAGAAAAAAAAGAGAGAGAGAAGTGTGGGATTTGCAGGCTTAGCATAGGCAGAAGTGGTTATACAAGATAAATAAAAATATAGCCAGTAGAACTAATAGCACAGAATAAGAATGGAAACAAAATTGGAGGGTCAGCATAGTGCAGAATGCTCAGGGAGATCCCAAGACATTTGTTTTCAAATTCCTGGCCTGTAGCGCAAAAGAAGAGGAAAGAGTTGTTATATTACATAACAAAGCAAAAAACCAAAGAGGAGAGAACATATCAAAGCCTCCAAAGAAAAACCATAGAGATTGAAAAACATGCATAATCATACTGAGAAAACTATTTTTCAAACCATACAAAAAACATTACCAACCGATTGAGCCTCTAGAGCCAATATCATCATCCCCTGTCATCAAAAAACATCAGAAAACTACACAGAAATCCCACATCCATCATCATGTCCAACCATTGCCCAAACCTGTGCATTATCCATCCAACAACCTGAAAATTTCTACACAACTGACTAAGCCTCAGTTCAACCTCATTGGCCTTTCAAACAATCGCTCAAGCCCACATCGTTCCTGCAAACCATTTTTCAGACCAACAAGAACAAGTGCGGTATCACACTCAGGAAGAAGAAGGAAGAAACAAAGTAGCGGTACCCAGACCAACAAGAAAAGCAAAACAAACACAGTAGCACGTTCAAGCAAGAGGAAGAGGAAAATCGCAAGTACCGTTCACCACCGTGTGCGCCTGCCGTCTCCCTGCTGTCCGGCCTCCGTCACCCCTAGCTCCTCCTCCTTCTCCACCTAGGTAACAAGCTTTCTTCCTCCTTATTCCTTGAATGGCATTCAAATCAACATGGGCAGATAAATATGGAAACTAGTCAGAATCCACAACGAAACCGTAAAATCAACAACGAAACTGTAAAATCAACATGCGAATTGAATCCAACGTTAACGAAAAAGACTTGTCCTTACCGTCTCCGCTTAAGCCGCCTCGTCAACGATGGAGGGAAGAAGAGCCTAGCGTGGGTGGCCGGAACAAGGAAACGTCAACACTGGAGGCGAAAAATGAAGAAGCTGCGCGAGAGAGATGAAGATCGTGAAGAGAGGCGCCGTTTCTGTCCCATAAGCCAAACCCTAAATCCCTTTGTACAAACATAACATAACCCTAATCATACCTTAATCCCTTGGACCCTATATTCTCAGCTTAAGCCCATAAAATGTTGTACACACCCCCTTGTTTTCATTTTCGTTTTGGGCCCTATCCCAATTACCTGACCCATTCAGATTTAGTTGCACCTCCCTTAATCCATTTCCATTTTAATTACCTCCTTAAAGTCTTATTAATTTTGATTTTTAATCTTAGATAACCCAAAATAATTTAAAGTATTTTGGTAATAGACCATTTTTATCAATCCAACTTTCAAGATTTAATTTAATATCTTTTCTTGAAAAATAGGTTTTAGTTAGTTTTTAATCTAAAAAAATTCCTAATACTTTTGTAGTAAAAGACATAAGAATAGAAAAAAAACAAAATATATTTTATCACCATAATTAATATTAAATATATATAAAAAAAAACTTAATAACTTAAAAACTAAAAAAATGCCATGTCCTCATTAATTAAATCTTTTGATTTATCCTATTCAAGAATGCGTAAAAAGATTTAAGTTTTTTTTCCGTTAACATTAAATAAACAAAAAAATCATAAAACGCATTGTTCGCATCTTTTATTTATATTATTGCCATCTAATTATTGTTCGCATATGTTCCTTGTTCATGTATCTTTGTTTACTCGATTTATGTTTAAATCCAAAAGGAAAGAACAGTAAATTTGTTGACTTCATGTTTCCAAATCTAACTGCGCAAATTTTCGCATTGCATTAAAACTTAGGTTAATTTTCCTCAAACATTCACATTACTTCAAAATTTCAACCTTTTCAAGACTTATACCTTTTAAGCCAAAACTTCGACATTAGGTCGTCGTATTTTCAAAAACCCGTCCGTATCCCTTTTCGGCCAAAACAATTTATTTTCGATCAAACAAATCCATTTTAAACAAAACAGATATTTCAAAAGGTTCCTATAGAGTACTATAGATACAGTGGGTGCTAGTACCTTCCCATTGTATAACCAACCCCCGAACCATAAGATCTCTTTTCAAAAACGCTTTGTATTTGTATTTTTATTTACATTGCATATTTAGGGTTTTATTTCGCTCTTTTCCCTTTTCCTTTGGAAACAATAAAGCGCGGTGGCGACTCTTGCTTTTTGCGAGACGAATTAATCAATAATTCGATCTCCGATTTACCCCGCTACATTTTTTATCGCTACAGAAATGGCGACTCTGCTGGGGATTTGATTGACCTCTTGCTGGTCCATCCCTAAGTGGGTTAAGCCTAATTTGCTTTATCTGTTACTATATTTGATTTGCTTGATTATATGTTTAAATTGGGGTGTTTGGGTTTTTGCAAAGGACGAATCCTATACCCGGATTAAGTAACACGTAAGGAATAGGACGGGCGGTATAGTCATGTTAACTTTGAGGGAGTAATCCCGAAGAAGGAGGCATGAGATCCCCCACTCAATGGAAGGCCCTCTTGAACTTAATATCTGTTTACCGAGTAATCGGGAAGACATTATTATTTCGACCTAGGAGCCCGAGAAGTTGAGGACCGTAGAACCCTAACCCATCTTGGCCTTTTTAGGTGTAGCGCGGAGACTATAACGGAGTAATTCGGAAGTAGTTGTTACGCGATGCTACGCTCGGACGAGTTTCTCTTGAGAATATTGCTAATTATTGAGTAATCAAGACGTTGGTAATATCCGAAGGAGGAATGTAGACTCTGGGAACTCTTAGAACCATGTCTTACAGGTGCGATCGAACCATTAGTACATACCTTTGGGTGGGCTTTACCCTCGACTCCATGCTGAAACGTTGAACCTTTGAACCCCATGTTTGCAAATTTATGTGTGACTGTTGCACTATCATTCATTCATACATTCATCGACATCTTTTGTAAAAAACTCGTTTTTCAAGGAACTTTGGATTGATCTTTGCAAACGTCTTAGGGTATTATGGAATTTGGAAGAAGAAATACTCGAAGCTTTAGCTTCAAGGAGCCCGAAATTGAAGAACTGAAGAGTTTGATTCCGAAGATAGAGAGTCCGACAGATTTTCAGAAGAAATATGGGTCCATCGTACCGCTCATGAAGCGCAAGATGAAGAAAGGCATCCTCAACACTTTGGTTCAGTTCTATGATCCCTTGTACCGATGTTTCACCTTCCCGGATTATCAGTTGATGCCTACTTTAGAGGAGTACTCCTATATTCTTGGTTTGCCGATCGTCGACCGTGTTCCTTTTTCTGGGTTAGAAGAGGAGCCTAAGTCCCATGAGATAGCAACCATCACCCATCTGAAGAAGTCAGAGATAGAGGAGAATATGACTACGAAAGGAGGAATCCGGGGTTTGCCGGCACAGTTTCTGTTGAAGAAAGCTCGTTACTTTGCTGATACAAAGGATACCGTTGCCTTCGAGGACGTGTTTGCTCTACTCGCGTATGGTCTTTTCTTATTCCCTAACGTTGATAAATTTGTGGATGTCAACGCTATCAGAGTTTTCCTGATTGGAAATCCGGTCCCTACGCTGCTAGGGGACACGTATTACTCTATCCATCTTCGAAACTCTTATCAAGGAGGGATGATCATCTGTTGTGTGCCGTTGTTGTATCAGTGGTACGTCTTGCATTTACCTGGGTCCGATGCTTTCTGGGATCTTGAGAAGGAACCGCGGTGGGCGCCAAAGATTATGGCTCTCACTCATTTCGATATTGACTGGTACAATCGAGTTTACCATGACGTGGAGATCATCGACAGCTGTGGTGCTTTTCCCAACGTACCTCTCCTTGGTACGAGGGGTGGAATCAACTACAACCCTGTTCTAGCGCGTCGTCAGTTCGGGTACCCGATGAGAGATAAGCCGAACAGTATCCATGTGAGTGGTTTCTTTCTTCAGGAAGGACAAGATCATCAGGCTGCTAAGAGGGAGATTGAGGGAGCTTGGCGCCATATTCACAAGAAAGGGAGAGATATGCTGGGACATAGAGGTGCCGTCTCTTTGGAACCTTACCTGCAGTGGGTCCGTGCTAGGGCTCATGCTCTCAAGATGCCGTATAAACTTGAGAAACCGTTATTCCCTGCCATCGCACCATCATCGGTTGTTATCCCTATCGCAGATGTAGGAGAATATCAGGGGAACCTGGCTAGGATGAAATCCGAAAGGGATGCTTGGAAGGAAAAGTACCATATGTCCGAATACGAGAATCGAGTCCTGACTCGACAGCTGAAAGAAAAGAAGGAGTTGTTGCTTATTCAAGACGGCCGGTTCGTTGACCACGATGAGAAGCTTCGCCAGAAGGATGCCTTGTTGAAGAGATACGCGAGTGAAAGGAAGAGAAAAAGGGAATGTTCAGTAAACGTGGCTCTCGTTCCTAGTCCACAAGAGGAAATTGTCAATCGACTGATCGCGGAAAAGAAAGATATGGAAGACTTTTACGAAGAAAAGATCAAGAAGCTCCGGTTACAGCTGGTATTTGGGTCCGTCATCTGAGGATTCCGAGTAAGCTTTAGCTTTAGTTTATTCTATTGATGTCATTTTGAAAAAACCATGTAAAAGGGCTTCATGTTCCGAAATTGTAATTTATCGTTTTATTAAGGGCTTCATGCTCCGAGTTGTAATTTATTGTTTTCTTAAGGGCTTCATGCTCCGAAGTTGTAATTTATTGTCTTATTTTGGGCTTCATGCTCCAAGTTGTAATTTACTGCTTTCGTGTTTCAAAAATGTAATTTATCACTTTATTATGGGTTTCACGTTGCAAGTTGTAATTTATTGCTCTCATTAGTGGATTTGTTACCTCAAAATTGTAATTTACTTTTCCAAATTGTAAGTTGTAATTTATCGCTTTCGGTTAACGGATTGAGTTTTTGTTGTTCTAAATTCCTTTATCATTGATGTATGCCAAGTTACTAAAGTTCTTTGAAAAACTTTCAAAATGAGTCATCATTTGTATTGCCATCATGCATCATTTCACATTCCACATCACATGTTTTCTAGAGTCTCATTTTTGTTCTTTTTCCACCGAAGGTTGTCAAGCTGTCTCACCGATACGACACTCGGGCCAATCGTCAAAAGAAAATGGAAGATTTGGAACAGGAAAATCACGAGCTTCGTGGGGAGGTTGCTACACTTCGTGCCGAGATGGAAAAGTTAACAGCGTTGGTGGAAAGTTTGGTGGCTGTTCAGAATCAGCCATCGACTACGGCTGCCGAGATTCAGACGTCAACTCCAGTGGTTTCCGAAATTGTTACAGTTCCTGCATCCACAATTCAAGTCAACTCTCCGCTTCAACATCAGATGCCGAAAGGTTTTCCGTGGGGAATGCCTTACAACTTTGTGCCAGAGGGGTGTCAGCCTACCGCCCAACCTATATTTCAGTCTGCATTGTCTCTTCCTCAACCAGAGACAACTGCCATGCCGCCAGTAATTCCATCTGTAACACCTTTTCCGCAACCAGTTATGACGACCGTTGCTCCTGTGGTCCACTCAGTACCATACTTGAATGAACCAGTTTATCCTGCCGAGCCCGCTGAAAGTTTGGGTCTTTTTGACAGAATGGAGGAATTTCAGGATCAGTTCCAGGAAATGCAAAAGGAGCTTAGAGCATTGAAAGGGAAGAATTTGTTTGGGAAGAGTACGCACGATCTTTGTTTAGTTCCGAATGTCAAGATCCCAGCGAAGTTCAAAGTGCCGGACTTTGAGAGGTATAAGGGCGATTCGTGTCCTAGAAGTCATTTGACAATGTACGTGAGGAAGATGTCCACGTACTCCGACGATCATGATTTGTTGATTCATTATTTTCAAGACAGCTTGACGGGTGCTGCTCTAAAATGGTATATGGGTTTAGACAGCATTCGGATCCGCAACTTTAACGACCTTAGTGAAGCCTTTGTCCATCAGTACAAGTACAATGTCGACATGGCGCCGGACAGAGATCAACTCCGGGCAATGTCGCAGAGAGACCGGGAATCTTTTAAGGAGTACGCCCAGAGGTGGCGTGAAATTGCTGCTCAAATCTATCCACCTCTTGAGGAGAAAGAGATGACTAAGATATTTTTGAAGACTTTGGGATCGTTTTACTATGAGAGGATGATAGCCAGCGCGCCCAGTGACTTTACCGAAATGGTGAGCATGGGTATGCGATTAGAGGAAGGAATTCGCGAGGGGCGTTTGGTTAAAGAGGGGAGTCCGTCCAGCAGTGTGAAGAAGTTCGGAGGTGTTTTCCCGAAGAGGAAAGAACAAGATGTCAGTGCTTTGTTTCCAGGTAGGCCTAGGAGAGGCTACTCTCACGTCGCGGCAGTCACTCCGGCTGTCCGCCCAACTTTGGTAGCCCCATCTCATCAGATTCCGCCAACTCAACCCCGGCCTTTTCAGCAGCAGCCTCGACAACAGGCTTATCCGTTCAATAATCAGAACCGTTCGCCCAGGAAGCCGCAGTTTGATGCCATTCCTATGACGTATACCGAACTTTTCCCTGCTCTCATCAGAAAGAATCTCATCACAACCAAGCCACCTCCTGTCGCACCGAACAGTGCTTCTCCGTGGTACAAGGCGGATCAATTCTGTGAATATCATCAAGGGTCGCCGGGGCACAACCTTGAGAATTGCTTTGCGTTGAAGGCGGATGTGCAGAGATTAATTAAGAATGGCATCTTGTCTTTTAAGGATGTGAATCCAAATGTCAGAGATAACCCTTTGCCCCGACATGGGGCAGCTTCTGTGAATATGGTGGAGGGCTGTCCGGGGAAGTTCCGAGTTTTCCAAGTCGAGCACATCAGAGAATCATTGATCAGGTTACATCAGAGTTTGAGAAGACTTGCCTTTGTTAGGCACCAACATGATTATGACGTTTGCCAGTTTTGTTCAAGAGAAGAGGATTGTCCTATTGTGAAGGAGGACATTCAGAAGTTGCTAGATCAGAGAATTATTACTATTACCTATGACCGAAATCCTGAAGATGAAGTGAATGTGATCACCCCACAATTTAATTTGCCAGAATCAGTAGAGATTGCTTACAACAGCCAGACTGCGTCTGCTGATCCTTTGATTATTTACCCACCTGGCCCTGTGCCTTATAGCTCAGACCAGGCCGTGCCGTACAAGTATAACGCCACCATGATCGAGAACGGGGTAGAGATCCCCATACCAACTAGACCGTCTTTCGTTAATATTGCCGATGTAAGTAGAGTGACAAGAAGTGGGCGTGTTTTCGCCGCAGTACCGTCGAGAAGACCAGAAGTTCAAATAAGGAGGCCCATGCCGGCGGAGATTCCTGTAAGAAATGAACCAAGGGTTGAGATAGGTCGATCCAGTGAATCTATCCCTCACCCTGAAGAAGATGAAATTTTAAAGCTTATCAAAAGAAGCGAGTATAAAATTGTGGACCAGCTTCTGCAAACACCTTCCAAGATTTCCTTGCTTGCCTTATTGAGAGATTCTGGGGCACATAGAGAAGCCTTGATGAAAGTGTTGGACCAGGCGTTCGTAGACCATGATGTGACAGTTGATCAGTTTGACGGGATTGTGGGGAATATAACCTCGTGTAACAACTTGGGTTTCAGTGATGAAGAACTCCCGGAGGAGGGGAGAAACCATAATATGGCTCTGCACATTTCAGTAAGTTGTGGGAACGATACCTTATCAAGCGTGTTGGTGGATACGGGCTCGTCGTTGAATGTGATGCCCAAGACCACGTTGTCTCGACTTTCATATCCAGGTGCTCCTATGAGGCCTAGCGGAGTAATTGTTAAAGCCTTTGATGGTTCCAGGAAGACAGTTATTGGTGAAGTGGATCTTCCCATAGTGATTGGTCCCCATACTTTTCAAATCACTTTCCAAGTGATGGACATCCGTGCTGCTTATAGTTGTTTATTGGGCCGTCCCTGGATCCATGATGCCGGGGCAGTCACCTCCACGCTCCATCAGAGATTAAAGTTTGTGAGACATGGGAAACTAGTGATGATTGGGGGAGAGCAGGCCATGGTGGTAAGTCATCTATCATCATTTTCTTTTATTGATGCTGACGAGGACGTCGGGACCCAGTTTCAGGGCCTATCTGTTGCTGAGAATACAGTGAAGAAGCAAGGGGCATCCATCTCTTCTTTTGAGGATGCACGGCGAGTAGTGGAGAGTGGTTCGGCTGAAGGATGGGGCCAGGTGTTAACGTTACCCGAGAACAAGTCTGGGGAAGGTTTGGGTTTTCATCCAATAGCTGCAAGGGTCAAGAAAGAAGTGGTTGTTCGTCCAATTCAAGAGGTCTTTCGGAGTGCAGGGTTTGTGCATCCTGAGGTTGATGCTGTCATAGATGATGATTCCGAGGAGGATTTGCCCATGTTTGTGACGCCTGGATTGGCTTGCCAAAACTGGATAGCTGTTGACATTCCTGTTGGTTATGCATATTTCCGAGTAATGTTTTGTTTATTTTCCTTTTGAAAAATCGCTCTGCCCAAGGCGAAACGTATTTTGTGTCGGGCTATGAAAAATAACTCCTTTTGCTCTGCCCAAGGCAAAAGAGAAATGTCTGGGCTTGCTGTTTCAAGTATTTCCTCTTTAATGAATAAAAATGTTATTTTGTCCACTGCTGTTTTATTTTTCATTTTTCGGGAAATAATAATGAAAATTGATTAAGAACATTTTGTTTTATTTGCACAAATCGATTTCTAAAATAAAGCATAATCATGTGTGCAGATTACTTCATGACTTAACCATCGAAAACAATGATCCTATGCCCTCTCCCAACTTTGAATTCCCTGTGCTCAGAGCCGAAGAAGGGGATGTTGAAGAGGTTCCTGTTGAGATTTCCCGTTTGATTGAGCAAGATGAGAAGGTCATTCAACCATTTGAAGAACCCGTAGAGTTGGTCAATTTGGGTGATGAAGAGGTTAGAAAGGAAGTCAAGGTCGGAGCATTGCTTATCCCGGAAGTTAAGGAGAAGATGTTGGAGCTTCTCAGAGAGTATGTTGATGTGTTTGCATGGTCTTACCAAGATATGCCAGGGTTGGACAATGACATTGTGGAGCATCGTTTACCGTTGAGACCTGAGTGTCCACCGATCAAGCAGAAGTTGAGAAGGACTCGTCCCGACATGGCCAACAAGATTAAAGAGGAAGTTCAGAAGCAGATCAACGCAGGTTTTCTTGTGACGTCGGTCTATCCTCAGTGGTTAGCCAACATCGTGCCCGTTGCTAAGAAGGATGGTAAGGTTCGGATGTGTGTAGACTACAGAGATCTGAACAGAGCTAGTCCGAAGGATGATTTCCCATTACCTCATATTGATGTATTGGTCGACAGTACTGCCAAGTTCAAAGTCTTTTCTTTCATGGACGGTTTCTCTGGTTACAACCAAATCAAGATGGCACCGGAAGATATGGAAAAGACCGCTTTCATTACACCGTGGGGAACTTTCTGTTATCGAGTTATGCCGTTTGGTTTGAGGAATGCTGGTGCAACGTACCAAAGGGCCATGACTGCTTTATTCCATGACATGATGCATAAGGAGATCGAAGTGTATGTGGATGACATGATTGCCAAATCACAGACTGAAGAAGATCACTTGGAGCATTTGTTAAAGTTATTCCAGCGTTTGAGAAAGTACAAACTCCGTCTGAATCCCAATAAGTGCACTTTTGGCGTTCGTTCAGGAAGACTTTTAGGTTTCATTGTCAGTCAGAAAGGTATTGAAGTAGATCCCGATAAAGTCAAAGCTATTCGGGAAATGCCCGCACCCAAGACGGAAAAACAAGTAAGAGGATTCCTTGGGAGACTGAACTATATTTCTAGGTTCATATCTCACATGACTGCTACTTGTGGGCCGATTTTCAAGCTTCTCCGCAAGAACCAAGGATGTGTGTGGACAGAGGATTGTCAGAAAGCTTTCGATAGTATCCAAGAATATTTGCTCGAACCTCCCATTTTGATTCCTCCGGTGGAAGGAAGACCCTTGATTATGTACTTGACCATATTAGAAGATTCCATGGGGTGTGTGCTTGGTCAGCAAGACGAGACCGGAAGAAAGGAACATGCTGTGTATTATCTGAGTAAGAAATTCACAGACTGTGAGTCTCGATACTCATTGCTGGAGAAAACTTGTTGTGCTTTAGCTTGGGCTGCTCGCCGTCTGCGCCAGTATATGATTAATCACACTACTTGGTTGATCTCCAAAATGGACCCAATCAAGTATATCTTTGAGAAGCCCGCCTTATCTGGAAGGATAGCCCGTTGGCAAATGTTGTTATCTGAATATGACATTGAGTATCACACTCAGAAAGCGATCAAAGGGAGTATTTTAGCCGATCATTTGGCTCACCAACCAATTGAAGGTTATCAATCCATCAAGTTTGATTTCCCAGATGAAGATGTTATGTACTTGAAAGCTAAAGACTGTGAAGAGCCGTTACCCGAAGAAGGACCTGATCCTGAATCCCGGTGGGGTTTGATATTTGACGGAGCTGTGAATTCCTATGGAAATGGAATTGGGGCAATCATCGTTACTCCCCGAGGTACTCATATCCCGTTCACGGCAAGACTGAAGTTTGACTGTACGAATAACATGGCGGAATATGAAGCGTGTATTATGGGTCTCGAAGAAGCGGTGGATCTAAGGATTAAGATTCTGGATATTTACGGAGATTCGGCACTGGTGATTAATCAAATCAAAGGAGAGTGGGAAACTCGACATCCTGGTTTGCTCCCTTACAGAGACTATGCTAGAAGGTTGTTAACCTTCTTCAACAAGGTGGAATTACATCATATCCCTAGGGATGAGAATCAAATGGCTGATGCTTTGGCTACTTTGTCTTCAATGTTTCAAGTGAATGATTGGAATGATGTGCCTACGATCCGGGTTATGCGCCTCGACAGACCTGCTCATGTGTTCTCAGTGGAAGAGATCACCGACGACAAACCTTGGTTCTATGACATCAAACGTGTTCTTCAAACTCAAGAGTATCCGCCTGGGGCATCCAATAAGGATAAGAAGACGTTGAGAAGATTAGCAAGCAGTTTCTTTCTGAATGAAGAAGTGTTGTATAAGAGGAATTACGATATGGTTTTGCTCAGATGTGTAGACAGACGTGAAGCAGACACGCTGATGCAAGAAGTGCACGAAGGATCCTTTGGCACTCATACCAATGGACATGCAATGGCTAGAAAGATGTTGAGAGCTGGTTACTACTGGATGACCATGGAATCTGATTGCTGCAGGTATGTGAAGAAGTGTCATAAATGCCAGATTTATGCGGACAAGATGCACGTGCCGCCGACCCTCCTCAATGTTATATCTTCACCTTGGCCTTTCTCCATGTGGGGCATTGATATGATTGGGATGATTGAACCCAAAGCTTCAAATGGTCATCGTTTCATCTTGGTAGCGATCGATTATTTTACTAAGTGGGTGGAAGCCGCATCTTATGCTAATGTAACCAGACAGGTGGTAGTCAGATTTATCAAGAATCAGATTATTTGTCGGTATGGTATCCCGAGTAAGATCATCACTGACAATGGGTCGAATTTGAATAACAAGATGATGAAGGAGCTTTGTGAAGAGTTCAAAATCGAACACCATAATTCCTCTCCCTACAGACCGAAGATGAATGGGGCTGTCGAAGCTGCTAACAAGAATATCAAGAAGATTGTCCAGAAGATGGTGGTAACTTATAAGGACTGGCATGAAATGCTTCCGTTTGCTTTACACGGGTATCGTACTTCGGTTCGAACTTCAACAGGCGTGACCCCTTTCTCCCTAGTTTATGGTATGGAAGCAGTACTCCCCGTGGAGGTTGAGATTCCGTCTCTGAGAGTGTTGATGGAAGCCAAGCTTTCTGAGGCCGAATGGTGTCAAAGTAGGTATGATCAGTTGAATTTAATCGAAGAAAAGAGATTGACAGCTTTGTGTCACGGTCAGTTGTACCAGCAAAGGATGAAGAAGGCTTTTGATAAGAAGGTTCGACCGCGCGAGTTCAGAGAAGGGGACCTTGTGCTCAAGAAGATATTATCTTTCCAACCTGATTCTAGGGGCAAATGGGCTCCGAACTATGAAGGACCGTATGTTGTTAAGAAAGTTTTCTCTGGAGGTGCCATGATTCTCGCCAATATGGATGGCGAAGACCTCCCGCGCCCCCTGAACGCCGATGCAGTCAAGAAGTATTTCGCTTAAGTAAATTTCTGGTCAAATCAGTCTTGGCATCTGAGCATATTCTGAAATTCAAAGTTGTTAGGGAGAATAGTGATCATTGTTTTATATAACCTTTTATTTCATGTACTGTTTCCCACATTTTTGTAAATCGTTGGAGTCGCGTTGTTAGCGAACTACCATCTTATTAATGAATTTGAGCATTTACCTTCTGTGGGCAAAATTTTAATTTTTATGGAAATACTTGAAACAAATTTACTTAAAATGTCCTTATTTTTTTAAAAAAAATGTGTCGTGAATAACGAAGGAATATTAACAGTTCGTTCCAAGGATGGTCAAGCCTTGAAATGCAAAACAGTACGGTAGTTTATCCTTGCATCAGGAGTGTGTGTCGTTTCAAAATCGTCATGAGGTGTTAGTTGTGTTAAATTGTGTTTTTTTTTCGGGGTACTAAGTTTAGTGACCCCCCAGCTGTTCCAGTTGAGCTTCGTTTTGGCTATCTCGATCTAGGCGATTTCTGAAATGTGGTGCATTTTGTCTCATACCTTGATCTATTAATGGTAGAAGTTTGGATTTGGATGTTCTTCTCCTCAGAAGACTTGGACCTTATAGCGTGGTACCCTCCGACGTTGCTGTGTGTTTCCAGTTCCGTTTATCGTCCGTCTTTTCAAGATTGGCCGAGTATCTATTTCGCTGTGACGTCTCATTATCCCCAAGATATTTCATCTGTCTGTTTTGTCAGCATAACATTCACTTATTCATCTACACTCATATCAGCATGCATATCCACATTTGCCGTTGATTTTTGAGTCTTGTTTTGTTTGTTCGAACAACGTACAGAAAACGTGCCTCCTTTCTAATTCCCCAACTGAGCTAATCCTCATGGATGATTTTTGATTTAGCTTACCTTGTCCATTTTTGGATAGGATAATTTCCCAATCGATTTACTTTCTCATTGGGAGGAGTCTTGTTTGACTGTTTTCTCTCTGGTTATTCCTGGATGAAGTTGTTGCCTCTTGCATAGGCTATCTCATTGATTTTCCCCAGTGAAAATGCGACCTAGACGGTTGGTGCATTTATTTTGCACGTTAAAGTATATGATCTCCTCGGGAGGGATTGATTCACGTTTATTTTTGACGAGGATTATATTCTCTGCCAGTATCATCGCAGTCTCCCTCTGAATTATGTTGGAAAACGACAAGCGGTAGCTCTTCACGAGCAACTTGTACGTTACTATCTTCGATAAGCGCCGAGCAGCAGTTCTTCATGAGCTACTAGTGCGTTATTTATCTTTCTCAAGCGCCGAGCAGCAGTTCTTCATGAGCTACTAGTGCGTTATTTATCTTTCTGAAGCGCCGAGCAGCAGTTCTTCATGAGCTACTAGTGCGTCATTTTATCTTTTTGAAAGCGCCGAGCAGTAGTTCTTCACGAGCTACTAGTGCATCATTTTTCTTTTTTTCTGAAAGCAACAAGCAGCAAACTCTTCATGAGTTACCAGTACGTTATTACTTTTCTGGACGACAGCAAGCGGCAGCTTCTTTATTTGAGCAGCTTGTATGTTATTGGTATTCTTTTTGGACGACAGCAAGCGGCAGCTTCTTTATTTGAGCAGCTTGTATGTTATTGGTATTCTTTTTGGACGACAGCAAGTGGTAGCCTCTTTATTTGAGCAGCTTGTTTGTTATCGGTATTTTCGTCGGACGACAGCAAGCGGCAGCTTCTTTATTTGAGCAGCTTGTATGTTATCGGTATTTTCTCTGGACAACGACTGGCAGTTTTCTTTATTTGAACAACCTTCGTATCTACAGTCTCATTATCTCAGCATTAATGAGTATACCTCTGAAATTTAACAGAAGAGTTTGTTACTAACCGATACCACCAAGTCGGTAATCAGTTATCCGCATTTTGATACTCTCTGTCTACCATCGACCTTGAGTTGTGAACTCACTGTTTTGAGGTCAATAATCTGTTGTGGCCTATGCAAGATGCTCTATTTGTTAGGATTAGAGGTTGTTTTCCCTCGACCTTATTCGCTGTCAAGAGTCTGTCTTTTGAAGTCGATAATTCGTTTCCCCAGTAGCGTACACCTTATGTCTCTGTGTTTTGGTGGTGTTCGGTTCCTCCAACATTGTCTTGTTTCATACAATATCTTTCTCTGTGAATTCAAGCACTACATTCATACCACCGCATGATGACGGCATCTTAGGACAAAATTTGCGTAATTATGTATTTAAGTACCTTCAATCACGTCGAAACGAAGATCTTAATCTTCATATCTCCGGATAGAAGAAACTTAAATAGGGGCAGCTGTTGTACCCCAAATTTTGACCTAAGATATCGTCTCCTACCTGCATATTTACATTACATTTGTTTTGATCCATCGATTTCAAATTCATGACTTTTTCAGGCCAGGAGCTATCTATGCTGAACATTAAATCATTTAATCGATTCGTGCAAAAAAATTGATGTTTATTAATTTGTTCATTATCTAAAATTTAAATAATTGAAATCCATTTTTTTCGATTATTATTTAGTTTAAAGATGTATGGATAATAAAATAAACATCATAGAAGAGGCGCATTAATTGTGTGGACGGTTTATTTATTTACTCATTATTTTAAATTTAAGTAACTAGAATTTATTCTTAGTTATTACATAATTTAAAGGTTATGAATAATATAAATAAGCATTTGAGGAAATTCATTGGTCAATAACGACTGTTTAATCGTTCGTCGTTCTAAGTTAAATAATTGAAATCCTATTTTAATTATTATAATTTAGTTGGGAATGATGGATTAAATAATCGAAGATATTAGTTGGTCAATGATAATTATTATTTATCTGTTTATTATTTTGAATGTAGGTAATTGAAATTTGGTTTCAATTATTATTCGTGTGGAAAAATAATAAACGATAAATAAATAAAGAAGAAGAATTTAATGGACGAATAGTTTTCTTTTATTCATTTTTCTTGTACAAGTTATTTTGTAAATATTGTATATATTACAGTAGATTACAATAATGAATTGCCAAAAATTAAAATGAAATAAAAAAAAACTAATCTATCCTAATTCTAAAGCTTCCGACCCAATGCGTTTTGTCCGCTCATTTAATGTTACCTGCAATTAAACGAAAGAAATTAGAATTCGAATAAATATTTAAAATGCAAAAAAAAAAATGAATTTAGTGCTCATCATTAAATGTAATGGCCGGAATCGGTTATTAGTTCGTTTTTGCAAATCACGGGATTACTCCCGGTTCACAAAAAAGAAAAGAATTTCAAAGCATATGCACAAGTTGTTTTCCAAAACTGCATGCTTAAGCTAATTACATTTTGTTCAAAATCCTAAATGTAATTTCAAAAAGCATACAGCATAAGCAAACAAATATGCAGTAACCACATATGCAAGCATGCCCATTTAACATTTGCCTACACAGCAGGAAACAAACAACATCTGTATTAAAAGCAAATATGCAGTTTGACCATCTTTGCAAGCAACACAAAATTCCTTTTTTCATCATTTTTCAGCCACTACATTTTCAGAGCATGTACAGCTTATCATCCTTTTGTCAAAGCCATGCTGAGAGAAAAAAAAGAGAGAGAGAAGTGTGGGATTTGCAGGCTTAGCATAGGCAGAAGTGGTTATACAAGACAAATAAAAATATAGCCAGTAGAACTAATAGCACAAAATAAGAATGGAAACAAAATTGGAGGGTCAGCATAGTGCAGAATGCTCAGGGAGATCCCAAGACATTTGTTTTCAAATTCCTGGCCTGTAGCGCAAAAGAAGAGGAAAGAGTTGTTATATTACATAACAAAGCAAAAAACCAAAGAGGAGAGAACATATCAAAGCCTCCAAAGAAAAACCATAGAGATTGAAAAACCTGCATAATCATACTGAGAAAACTATTTTTCAAACCATACAAAAAACATTACCAACCGATTGAGCCTCTAGAGCCAATATCATCATCCCCTGTCATCAAAAAACATCAGAAAACTACACAGAAATCCCACATCCATCATCATGTCCAACCATTGCCCAAACCTGTGCATTATCCATCCAACAACCTGAAAATTTCTACACAACTGACTAAGCCTCAGTTCAACCTCATTGGCCTTTCAAACAATCGCTCAAGCCCACATCGTTCCTGCAAACCATTTTTCAGACCAACAAGAACAAGTGCGGTATCACACTCAGGAAGAAGAAGGAAGAAACAAAGTAGCGGTACCCAGACCAACAAGAAAAGCAAAACAAACACAGTAGCACGTTCAAGCAAGAGGAAGAGGAAAATCGCAAGTACCGTTCACCACCGTGTGCGCCTTCCGTCTCCCTGCTGTCCGGCCTCCGTCACCCCTAGCTCCTCCTCCTTCTCCACCTAGGTAACAAGCTTTCTTCCTCCTTATTCCTTGAATGGCATTCAAATCAACATGGGCAGATAAATATGGAAACTAGTCAGAATCCACAACGAAACCGTAAAATCAACAACGAAACTGTAAAATCAACATGCGAATTGAATCCAACGTTAACGAAAAAGACTTGTCCTTACCGTCTCCGCTTAAGCCGCCTCGTCAACGATGGAGGGAAGAAGAGCCTAGCGTGGGTGGCCGGAACAAGGAAACGTCAACACTGGAGGCGAAAAATGAAGAAGCTGCGCGAGAGAGATGAAGATCGTGAAGAGAGGCGCCGTTTCTGTCCCATAAGCCAAACCCTAAATCCCTTTGTACAAACATAACATAACCCTAATCATACCTTAATCCCTTGGACCCTATATTCTCAGCTTAAGCCCATAAAATGTTGTACACACCCCCTTGTTTTCATTTTCGTTTTGGGCCCTATCCCAATTACCTGGCCCATTCAGATTTAGTTGCACCTCCCTTAATCCATTTCCATTTTAATTACCTCCTTAAAGTCTTATTAATTTTGATTTTTAATCTTAGATAACCCAAAATAATTTAAAGTATTTTGGTAATAGACCATTTTTATCAATCCAACTTTCAAGATTTAATTTAATATCTTTTCTTGAAAAATAGGTTTTAGTTAGTTTTTAATCTAAAAAAATTCCTAATACTTTTGTAGTAAAAGACATAAGAATAGAAAAAAAACAAAATATATTTTATCACCATAATTAATATTAAATATATATAAAAAAAAACTTAATAACTTAAAAACTAAAAAAATGCCATGTCCTCATTAATTAAATCTTTTGATTTATCCTATTTAAGAATGCGTAAAAAGATTTAAGTTTTTTTTTCCGTTAACATTAAATAAACAAAAAAATCATAAAACGCATTGTTCGCATCTTTTATTTATATTATTGCCATCTAATTATTGTTCGCATATGTTCCTTGTTCATGTATCTTTGTTTACTCGATTTATGTTTAAATCCAAAAGGAAAGAACAGTAAATTTGTTGACTTCATGTTTCCAAATCTAACTGCGCAAATTTTCGCATTGCATTAAAACTTAGGTTAATTTTCCTCAAACATTCACATTACTTCAAAATTTCAACCTTTTCAAGACTTATACCTTTTAAGCCAAAACTTCGACATTAGGTCGTCGTATTTTCAAAAACCCGTCTGTATCCCTTTTCGGCCAAAACAATTTATTTTCGATCAAACAAATCCATTTTAAACAAAACAAATATTTCAAAAGGTTCCTATAGAGTACTATAGATACAGTGGGTGCTAGTACCTTCCCATTGTATAACCAACCCCCGAACCATAAGATCTCTTTTCAAAAACGCTTTGTATTTGTATTTTTATTTACATTGCATATTTAGGGTTTTATTTCGCTCTTTTCCCTTTTCCTTTGGAAACAATAAAGCGCGGTGGCGACTCTTGCTTTTTGCGAGACAAATTAATCAATAATTCGATCTCCGATTTACCCCGCTACATTTTTTATCGCTACAGATAGTCAACAGATCTTGCTTGATGTCGTAGTAATAGACGTCAGCCCCGTAGTCCAGGGAACAACTTTATCCAAAGAATATGGCATTGGCCTTGGCATGGTGATGATTAGGGGAGCATACTTTGGAGCAAATATAATCATAACGGGTCTTTTGGTGGAGACCCTGGGAGGATTATCGGAAATGGTGATTATCGAGACATCTTCACAGGAATTTCTGATAAGAGGAACTTTCTCAAACCAGATTTTTTTGTTAGCCATCAAACGTTGGACACCCATCTTCAGTAACAAACAACCATTGAATAGAGACACACATAATTGACAATTTTCATCACAACCTGGAAACAGACTGGCTCGCAATAGATTTTGTTTAATGGTCAAAAGAGGAGTAGTTAAATCATTCACGGAGGAAACAAAACATTCATCATCAACATCATTGACACCTTGATCGTGTTTGGGCATTAGCGCCGTTATGACATTAGGTGTTTCTGGGGGATCAAACTCAATCTCTTTCGCCTCGATAAAGTCTTGTATCTTATTCTTCAAGGCCCAACAGTCGTTTGTATCATGCCTCGGGCTTTCAGAATGATAGGCACATCGAGCATCTGGGTAGTAGCAAGGAGAAGCTGTATTAAGGTTCTTGGGAGCTTCTTTTAGGATCACCAGATTGGATTTAAAAATATGCGACAGAACTTGGGTCAAGGTCATGTTGATTCGGGTGAATCGTCTCATGGGTGCCTCTGGCTTGGGTTGATAATTTCGCTGTTGATTTGGTATAGGATTAGAAATCATGACAGCCCCTACCGTCGGGTGACGTTCATTTTTGTTTTGATTCCTATGGTCGTATGCAATGCTGACCTCCTTCTTTCCGGTAAAGAGTTTCTTAACCGTGTTCGAGGACACATCTTTTTGAATTTTCCCACTTTTTATACCCGCTTCTACTCGTTCACCGGTCATGATTAGTTCAGTAAATCCAGTCGAGGAGAGCTTTCGATCAGGTGTTTGAAGAATGGACCAGATAGCATGCGTAAGAACATGTCCACCAATTCTCTGTCAGTTATAGGGGGTTGGACTCTTCCCGCGAGATCCTGCCAGTTTTGAGCATAGGTTTTGAAACCTTCACATGCACCCATAGAGATGCCTTTCAATTGGGTTCGAGTTGGAGCTAAGTCAGCATTATATTGGTATTGTTTGTAAAAAGTGGCAGCCAAATCTTCCCAATTGCGAATATTGGTCCCTTCCAACTGATAGAACCAATCCAACTGCGTCCCCGACAAGCTTTCTTGGAATAAATGCATCCATAGGTTCCTATCTGCAGTATGAGGTTGAATTTTTTGGACGTATGACCTTAAATGTAGCTTTGGACAAGAGACACCGTCATATTTAGAGAAAGTGGGGACCTTGAATTTCTGTGGGATGACAACTTCTGAGACAAGTCCTAGCTCTTCAAAATCCAATCTAGGTACCCTCTAGATCTCCATAACATTGAGGCGATCTTCCAACTGCTTGTATTTATCATCAGCTGGAGGATACTGCTCTTCAAAATAATCAACCTCTTCTTCTTCTTCGAACTCTGGATGGTCATTCACTTACTTGTTTTTCCCTTCTTGATTATCCCCTTCACCCGATGATGTTGCGAAGTCTAGAGCCCGTATGGTTGGTCCTTTAAACTTTCTTTTCAGATTCAAAACACCGGCTGATTTCTTCGCCTTCTTCTTCTTTTCTTTGATCAGCAGAGTTTTCAACTCATCTTGTCCTTTTGCCAGAGTCAAGAACATTTGTTAGAATTAAGCGTTCTGCGCTTGGAGGTCCTTTACTGTCTGTTCAATATCCATCTCACTAAAATAAATAGTAGAAAGATAAGGAGACTTGTTATAAGAAACCTGTTTGTGTTATGATGAATGAATAATGCATACTCAAATGATTTCAAGGAAATTAGAGATTTAAATTTGCTTTAGACAAAAAAGGAACACACATTGCATTAATAAATCCAAGTTTGAGTACATCGTGCCTTTTTGGGCTTACAATGAAAGAAATAAAATACATAAACTCCTAAGACAAAAAAGTTGAACGCATCCTCTTTGGCGCGATGTAGGCGTTCAGACTCTGCTCTTCATGGAGCTGCTTGGTGAGTTCTAGAACTTTCTTCTCACTGGCATAGAATCGGGCTTCGAAAGTGTCTCGTTCTTCCTTTAGCTGAATCCAATCCATTTTCAAGTCTTCGAGAGAGGTAGGCATGTTAGGATGAAGGAGAGTATACAAGACATCTCCTTCAACAACAGGCTCTATGATAATTGGGAGAATGGAGGGGTAAGGCATTGCGAGACTCTGAGCACGAGCTTGTACCCACCTAAGGTAAGGCTCAAGGGGAATGGAATTTTTGTGCCCCAATGTCCTATTGTCTACCTTGCTTACCATACTCCAAGCTCGTATAAACCTCTGGCGGTAGCCTTGGTTGTTGCTTTCATAGTCGAACACCACTCCTTGGATGAGCGCGTCATGTGGACCATCTCTTCTTGCGTACCCAAACTGCCGCAGAGCTAAGCAAGGGTTATAAGTGATGCCTCCCCTAATGCCAAGCAGAGGGACATTAGGGAATTCCCCACAACGGTCGACGATAGTAATATCCTCCAAGGATCGAGAAAACTAGTGGATATCCGAATGTTTGAGTGACATCAGCCTATTGGACCACCTCAAACCTTGCTCATTCTTCACAACGGGTCGGGGAAGATACGAAACAAACCATTTAGCCAACAAAGGAGTACAACACATGAGGGTTCCTCTTCTTTTCATGGTGCGAGCGTGGAGAGAATGCAAGATATCTCCCAACAAAGTAGGCATTGGATTGTAAGACAAAAAGATTTTGACAACATTCACATCTATAAGTTGGTCAGGATTTGGAAATAGTACCAACCCATAGATGAGAAGAGCCAAAATTTCTTCAAATGCTTGTAAATCCAGATTGTTCCAACAGTCTTGAGCTTTTTCCAATAAGAATTTGGCTAAGAACCCTTTTACACCGCTTCTTGTTTCCCAATTAGTCGTGATGTAGGATTGTTGCAAGTACAAAGCTCGGGCAACCTCTTCAGGGCTTGGATTCCCTTCAGTACCTTTGAAAGTTAGTTGACCGAGAATAGGAATCCCCAAGAGTTGAGAGAACTCTTCCATAGTTGGTACAAGATGGTAATCAGGGAAGGTAAAACAATGGTGCAAAGGGTCAAAGAACTGGAAAAGCACCTTCATCATATCTTTATCAAAGCTCAAGGTAACCAAGTTGAGGAGTCATCCATGTCTTTTGGTGAACGGAGAATTCTCAGGAACCCTGGATGCTAACTCTTTAAGCTGAAAAGGTACTCATACAAGGTTGACTTGGATTGTGTTCCTGAGAGTGGGAGTCATATCCTATAAAACAGAACAAAGATGAATCTCAAAATCATTGAAATGGTTAGTCTAAAATGCTATGGTATGATGTCATGATGTTATGTACAAGTATACGCACAAGTTTAAATCAAACAAATCCTTAGGTTTAGGCTTGCATGAGTTTGTAGGTAAGTACCCTCTTGAAGTTTGGTTGGCTCATCCTGTCCTAGAAATAGTAATCGGATTCTAAGAGATCTCAATATCACCGATCTTTCTTCATCGGGCATTGTTTCAGCGCAAGCCTCTTTAATAGCGACCGAAATATCCCGAAAGTTTGATCTCAATGAGTGTAGTATCGAGTATCAACCAACTTTGGATTGCACCACAGTCGACTACCTTACTACTTCCTAATGGCCAAGTTGGTCAAATAAAGGTTCTAAAGTCAGTTAGTGCTTTATGACACCATACAAAGGCCCCGTATTCTCCTTGACTACTCAAGGGCTACCGGTACCAACAAATGTGTCGCACTAACATACCTATTTCTTAGACCATGTCGGTATACCCCGCACAATTTCCATAACTTATTGCTACTTACCTAAAAAAGGTGCCCCAGATCTAGGTAGAGGATCAAGATAAGCCCAAATAAGGAACCATAATGTAAAGCAAGCCAAACAAAGGAAAGCAGGTAAAGGTGATCTAGCCCTAAGGTAACCCCACTTTTAAGTTTTCCCCAGCAGAGTCGCCAGTTCTGTAACACGGTGGGAGAACTGACTTAGGTGTTTTACATTTGATCACAATTGTTGCGGTTAGCAAGAGTCGCCACCGACTTTTATTTTATCCAAAAGGAAAGGTTGAAAAGAACAGGAAAGACCTTTCGAGATATTTCTTGAGTTCGGGGGGTAGGTTATGAAAAGGGAATGTGTTAGCACCCTTTTCATCCGTAGTTATCTATGGGCTCTTAGTTGCTTGCTATATCACTTGCTTTTTGTTTGAAAGTGTGTTTGTGATGCGGGTTTTGAAAGTATTTTGAAAAAGAATGTCTTTGTAATGGTTCTCGTCTCTATAAGAACGCGTACAAAGTGTTTTGTCTTTTGAAAAATGTTTCAAAGTGAAGTTGTCGGTGTATAAAATATTTTCATTGTGAGCAAGCGGGCAACTAGGAGTAACCTACCTACTCAAAAGGTCTTAAATATTCTTTTCCTCCTTCTTTAGATGTTGTTATCTTACCATTGTTTGGTAAGAAACCTTGTCGTTGGATGTGAAGGGACGGGCGTGGGACGTTTGTATAATCATAGAAGGCAACTTATGGAACGTTTTAGCAATGTCGTTTATGGACTAAATCGTTTACCGAAGGCAACATTTAGGGTCATCGAGGGACTACGATCTTTTATCGAGGGTCTTAGCTAAAACGCCCATATTCGAGGGACATGACTATTTTTTGATAGGCAAAAAGCGGGATTACCCTAAGGGTGCTAGTGTGCAAGTGTGTTTGATTTACATGCATTTAGTCTTGATTGGAGTTATCTATTTGTTAATTTTATGTCTTGCCATACATACCCTAATTACTAGCATTTATATTTGAAAATGATAAATTGCGAAAATGTAAAATCCTACGCTATTACATCATTTAGGGATGGGGGTACATAATTACAAATGGGGGTTTGCAAGAACTTTAAATCCTAATTATCTATTACAACCATATCGAATTGTACATTATAAAAAAAGGAAAGGACTTGTTTTAAAAAATGATTTTTTTGTCTTAATAAATTAAAAGGAAAATTAATATTTAATAAAAGAAAATATTGTTGATGTCTTTTTTATAAAAATAGTTCTAATGCTAAAATGATAAAAATAAGAGAGAGAAATGAAAAAATAAGGTGAAATAGGATCAGCATGTTGCTGAACACGAAAATGAAGGGGGCCAAAAGTTATGACGTTGTATGTTGTAGCTCAGAAAGAAACGTCAGAGGTGATCATAAGTTCTGGGTTGATACCATTGGAATCCTGAAAGAAACGTTAGAGGGCAAAAATAGAAGTTCTGGGTTGTGTTTACACAATGAGCAAAAAGTCAGAATTCTATGTTGTGTTAAACAGTGAGTAAAAATCAGAAGTTTTGTGTTGTGTTAAACAGTGAGTGAAAAGTCAGAAGTTTTGTGTTGTATTAAATAATGAGTAAAAATCAGAAGTTCTGTGCGTGTTAACAGTAAGAAAGCCTAGAAGTTTTGTGTGTTAAAACAGTGAGGAGAACTCTGAAGTTCTGTGTTGTGCTAAAACAGTGGGAAAGAAAAACTCAAAAGTTATGTATTACACTTCAAATTCTTCCTTACATTAATCAGCTCATCAACAACTTATTCAGTTATTAACAACAGCAAATCAGAAAGATAAGAGCACAATAGTTCATATAAGTTCTAATCTTAATTCTGAGCCTAGATTTATTCAAGAAGTTCTGATCCACACTTTTTTTTACTTATGCAATGATATGGACAACATCAATACTATGATATTTACATATTTAATGATGTTCTGAATAAAAAGATTCAAAGTCAGAAAGACTTACCTTTAATCTGGAGCGTGTGTTTGGGACTTGAGTTCCTGCCTTCAGATGTTCTGGAGTCAGCAAGAGCAAGGAACAAAAATGTTATGTTCTTTGATTCAAAGAGAAGAACAAAGGTTTTGGTTTTGTTTAGGAATTCAGAGTTCACGAATTTTTTACTATTTTCTTTTCTCTCTTTGATAATTCTCTCTTTCCAAAAGCCAGCCCCTTGAAAGTGTGATGGAGCCACTTATTTATACGTGAGTTTGTTGTGGTTTGGGGGGGGGGGGGGGAAACAAATGAAATTTAAACCTTTTTGGCATACTGTTTCATTGCTTTTTAATCACAGTTTTTGTATGCTAATTTGGTGCAAATATAGGGTTTGAGAAAGTGCATGCGTGGACTGGATCAGTGTAGCGGTAGAAATGTTTAAGACTAAGCCATTGGATTGACTAGACTTATACAGATCAGAAATGAAAACCGCCACCGCACTTTATTGTTTCCAAAGAAATGGGAAAAGAGCGAGTAACCCAAAAAAGATGGGGAAAGATTCAAGGTAAGGGGATTGGTTATGCAAAGGGAAGGTATTAGCACCCTAAACATCTACGGTACTCTGCAGGAACCTCTTTGTAAATATATATATTTTGGATATCAAATATGTTGTATGTAAAATAGATGGTGGAGGTGAGAAAAGAAATAAATTTTTTATGATTTTTGCACCCGCCGCGGTTGCGAACCTTTAGTGCCTACGTACCACCTTTCATGCAATAGGGGACCAGGGTACACGTAGTTCACCTTTTGAAAATTTTAAAACACAAGTGTGTTGGTTGATTTTAAGAGATAAGACATCATCATCATTGTCCGTGTGGAAAACATACTAATTATCCACAATCATGAGAAAGGAGAATTTGCATCATATCAAAGTGGACGATATGGCTTGGATTTTAAAATCAACAATGCCTCACTCAACACCCAAGTGGAAAATATCTCACCTCACTACATATTGTAGAAGTATAGTGTTTGCATCACTACAAGGATTGACAAGAGTCTAATATTTTGAGAAAAGTTTAAAGATAAAAACCAAAGTAGCAAAACAGTTTGAAATGAGATTGATTGACTTTTAGTCTTCTCACAAAAAATGTCAAGGTATTATTAAGTTGATTGAAGTTTGTTTATGAAAATGTTTTGAAAATTCATGGACATAAGTCCAAGTTTATTATGAAAGTGATTCAAGTTTAAAAACAAGAAGAGTTTTCAAAAGGAGGAAGAAGATTTTTAAAATTAAAGAAGATGGGAGGAGAAGAAGAGACTATCCTAAAGCATAAGGTAAAAGCTAAGGAGAAGAACCATCTAACCAACAAGGAGCCAACACTTGACATTATGAGTCAGGAAAGAATTCACGTTCTTTGGATTGAAACCAAGCAATAAAAAGATACTAGACCCCTTGAGAGAACTAAACTTCAAGTGTATTAAGTCTTCACAAAAATTGGGCAGAGTAACGGTTGTGTACGGGTGAATTCCAGATTACAAACAAAGAATGTAATCAATAACCTGCACAAAAAACAAACAAACAACCCAATATCTTGAGGTATACCTCAAGAGCTCCAAATATCAATTAAGGCCACAAGATCTCCAACATAGATCAAGGTTTCTAATCCTAAGTCCAAGAAGTCAAATACTCCACAATGTCAAGGATAGTAACCAAATAGTCCAAGTATCATTAAAGCATTTTTTTTAGGGTTCATGTTGATTATTAGGTGTCTTTAAAAAGAAAAGAAAGGCTCAAGTGAGCAAAATAAAGATAACAAGGATATAAATGCTTAAGTGAGCAAAATACAAATAACATGAAATGTAATGCTTAAAGTAAATGATACATAAAGCATAAAAAATAAAAGCATAAAGTGAAATAAATTAATAATTAGTGGTTAGTTGGATGACTGTTGTACCCCAAAATTTTCCCTCTCATATTTTTCCAAGATTTTCCTCTTGCATAGGTGATTACAAGCCTTGGCCTAAAGACAAGGAAATTATTCAAATGATGGTTAAGTGCCTTTCGATTGACACCTACAAAATGCCCTTCGATTGGCATCCATAAAGTGCCTTTTGATTGGCATCTCTAAATTCTCTTCGATTGCCATCTATATAGTGCTCTTCAATTACCATCTATATAGCGTCCTTCGATTTCCATCTACATAATGTCCTTCGATTGCCATCTACATGGCGTCCTTCGATTGGAATCTGTAAAAGGCCTTTCGATTGGCCTCATGATAAGCCTTTCGATGGCCATTGTGTCAAATCCTTTAGATTGGCGTAGCAAAGGACTCTTTGTTTGATATTCCAATAAATACCCTTTGATTGGTACTTGGACAAGGACCCTTCGAAGAAATCCCTCCAGACCATTCGAAAGAGGCCATAAAGAGGGAAATCGGAAAATACGTCCAGACCAGATCCTTGCCTTGTTTGTTCACAAATCCATAAGAATTGATTCGACCATGGACTTCTCTTCAAAAGGACAGGAAATCGAAGCAAAGGGTGATCCAATCGAAGGAGTCTTAGTATTGAAGTTGGCACAGTTCTACTCAGAAAGGAGAGCAAGGTTCTAATAAGGAAAGTCTTGATTAGTTCGAATTGAAGTTTAAGGCTGGCAAGGAAGGCATTCAAAGGAATGAAGATGGGATTTGTTCCAAAACAAGCCAGAAAGCCCATAATCGAAAGAAGATTTTCCCATCAAAGAAGGAGTAAAACAAGCTGGCAAATTAAAGAAAAACGCATTGGAATAAAACACAAAGATTTGGCCATTTTAGAAACAAAAGATACAAGACAAATCAAATATGTTTTCACTCAATCTTCAATATTCAGTTTAGTTTCGTTAACCTAATTCATTCTACTATATATACATAACAAACCCTGATCAAAAGAGGAGGAATTGGCCGTGTAGAACACCATAAGACTGCTCAAAATTTTGACAAAAAGTGTTGATCGAGTTTGGCTCTAGAGGGAGATTCAAGGCGTTTCAAAGACTGCAATCCATTCCTGGGCGTATTTGGAAGCTATCTGGACCACTCTCACGCATCAACACATCCAAAAACAGTCTATACAGGTATCACGACTTGCTCTTTTACTTGAAATTGGTTTAGACTATACACACATTATAAGTTAATTCTAAATATATATTCATGTTTGTATAATCATTTAGAACATGCCTGCATAATTAATTGTGTGTTTTGATGCATATTTGATTGAATGCCATTGTTAGGGTTTCAAGTTTCTTTTTAGGGTCTTTCATTTCAGGCAAAATCAGGGCAAAAGATGAGTACCATTGTACTCACGAGATCAAACCCAGTGGATCTGTATTCCTGGGTTAAATTTTTATTGCGTGGTTATGATTTTTGAGATATGTAGGTTTATACTAACAGCGTCTGTCTGTAGGTAAAACCCCTTGCCTAAAACGACAGTCTCCACGAAGAAGATGACTGCGTGTCAAAACCTGAGTGGCCCATTTGAATTCTTGCGCGTTTTTATTACAGCCACTGACCATCATTACATATAATTTATCTTGTTTGCTTGTATTAATGATTGAATAATTGGCTCAGTGATACAAGTGAAGGCTTTTCAGCGCGCATGTGTAAGAGGTCAGGGGTTCGATCCCTGCCTCCTACATGTTATTTTTCTTAATAATTCTTTGCAGATTCCATGTTGTTCTTCCAAGCGCGCACACCATAGGCCCCTAGATCATCATCCTTGGATCAATCAACGTATGGATCCAATGCCTCCAATGAGGCTCCCCATGGTGGATACTCCTGGCACAGTCACACTGGATCCCACGTTGGTATGGGCCAACTGGATTGGGCTTTGAACAGAAATTCAGCATGCACCCTCCAACTTGGGTTTACACCCCTCAGGCTTACTCTATTTACCTTTTAATTTTGTTTTATTAGTTTATTTATTTTGTTTAAATCAATTTTTTTTATAAAATCATAAAATCAACATCATAAAAAAATATGATTTAGTTTTTTTCAATAAATTAATTTTTGTAAATTAATTAATTTCGTCAACTTTAATTTGTTTCATTAATTAAAATTAATTAGAAAAAACTAAGTCAAACTCCAAATCTTTTTCACAAAAATCCCAAAAATATTTTCAACGATCAAATTAGGTTTTTTAGGGTTTCAAACTTATTTCAATTTGTTATTCTCACGCGTAATTATTTTTGCCGTACGATTAATTTTTACTATCGATGTAACTGCGCCCGGTTTGTAATAGCTTAATTAGGGTCTTATTTCTGCATTTTGCTTTGAGTCAATTCCTTATGTATCTACACCAAAGCCTTGTAATATCTTAGGGCTTCTATTTTCTCGCTTTTATATTATGTATATACTTGTATATAATTGTTAGCAACCTAGGCGTGCATGCTTAATCAATCAATCTTAGATCACTAAATTCAAGATAAATATATTTGAAAAAGCACACTTTTGCACACGTGCACCCCTAGGGTATACCTCACTTGGTTTCCTCGAAAACAATGGTCATGTCCCACGAGCATAGGGATACACTTAGAAAAGACCCTCAGTTTAAAATCATCATAAAGATCATGGTCCCTAAATGTCCCTTGAGTTGCCTACGGGAAATGATCTTATGATGATAGTCCCTTCGAAATGCTAAGGTATCCCTACATGTTGCCTTCAATGACCATTATGTCCCTTTCGAAAGTCCCTCAACATCCAACGACTAGGGTTACCTACTCACCAATAGTAGGATAACACGGTCTAAAGGATAGGAGGAAAAGAATAGTCTTTTTCGAGTAGGTAGATAACTGTTAGGTACTTACTCAAACAAATTTTCACACCACACTTTCAAACATGTTTTCAAACAAAGTTTTCAAAACGCTTTATCACACTCTAGAAGACTGATACAAGAGTTACCATAAAGTGAATCTCCGTACTAAGGCATTTTTCATAGCTTTTCAAAACACACAAACACAAGCAATTTCAAACATGAGCAAGTACCTAAGAGCCCTTAGAAAACTACGGATGGAAAGGGAGCTAACACCTTCCCTTTCCATAATCTACCCCCCTTACTCAGAAATCTCGAAAAAAGTCTTTTTCTGTTCTTTTCACCCTTTCCTTTTTTGGATAAAAGAAAAGTCGATGGCGACTCTTAATTACCGTAACATTTGTAAATAAAAAATGCAAACCAGTATTAACAGTCGGTTCTGCCACCGTATCACGGAACTGGCGACTCTGCCGGGGAAGATTATAAAGTGGGGTTTACCTTAGGGTCTAGATCATTTTAAATTGCTTTCTCTGTTTGCTTTATATGATACGGTGGGATAACTGACTTGAGGTTTTGCGTTTGTATTTGCAAATGTTGCGGTTTAGCAAGAGTCGCCACCGACTTTTCTTTTATCCAATAAGGAAAGGTGAAAAAGCACAGGAAAGACCTTTCGAGATGTTTTCTTGAGTTCGGGGGGTAGATTATGAAAAGGGAAGGTATTAGCACCCTTTCCATCCATAGTTTTCCATGGGCTCTTAGTTACTTGCTAGATCACTTGCTTTTGTTTGAAAATTGTGCTTTTGTGTGGTTTTGAAAGTATTTTGAAAAGGTGCCATCGTTTAGGCAAACTTTGTAATAGTTCTCGTTCGTAAGAACGTATACAAAGTGTTGAGCTTTTGAAAATGTTTCAAGTTTGGAAAGATGCTTGGAAAGTGTATGTGATTGTTGTGAAAATAGCAAGGATATTTGTTTTGAAATTGAGCAAGTAACTAAAAATGATCTACCTACTCAAAAGGTCTTAGATATGCTTTTCCTCCTCCTTTAGATGTTGCTGCCTTACCATTGATTTGGCAAGAAGCCCCATCGTTGGATGTGAAGGGACGAGCGTTGGGTCATCATATGACCATGATAGCAATGTTGTGATATGACTTAGCACTTTTCCTTTAGGTACTAAGATAATTTTGAAAGGCAACTTTGATAGCGTCATCGAGGGACTATGATCTTGTATTTCGAGATTTTTTTTGTGCTAAGACATCCCACATGTATAACATGGCCATTTTTGTAAGGCAACAAGTGGAATTACCCTAAGGGTGTAAATGTGCGAGTGTGCTTGATTTCATGCATAACTTATCTTGATTAGGGTGATCTATTTGTCAATTTTCATATCTTGTCATACACCCTAATTACTAGCATATATTGAAAGTAATAACAATGCAGAAATGTAAAGTCCTACGCTATTACAATATTTAAGGGGATGGGGGTACATATTTATGAATGGGGGTTGCAAGTTAAAATCCTAGGTTACTATTATACCCATATTGAAATAGATAAGAATGTATAGAAAATGTAAAATGTTTGTCTGTTTAAAAGAGAAAATAACTTTTTGTTTAAGAAAATATTTTTTGTCTTTTTATATTAAAAGAAAATATATCATGCAAATGTAAAATATTTTTGATGTTTTTTGACTAAAAATATAATATAATATGATGGAAAAATAAAATAAAATGAATATATGAGCAAGGAAAACATCGTCAATGCAAGGTGCTAAAAATAGAAGAGGTCATAAGTTTTGACTCTGACTTGGTTGCACAAACAGAAACAGGTTAGCAAAAAATATGGGAGTTCAGAAGTTCTGGATCTTCTGAGAACTCAGAAGTTCTTCAGAAGTTCTGACGCAACTGTCAGAACTTTTCCTCTCTCCATGTCAGTCAGAACATTTGCAGCTTAGTCATTTACGTAACAGAAGTTGCATGTATAACAGTTATGACAGATTTCATGAAATATCAGAAGCATGAATCAGAAGCAACATGTATTTGCTAGTTCTAATTTTGAGTCCTATTTTCTTTATGAAGCTCTGAACTGGGATTTCCTCTACTTAGGCAAGCAGGTGCATGAATTTTAGAATATGTACATCCTCAGAATCAGAATATCTACATTGTGCTAAATATGCTAAATCTGACAATGCTTAATCAGTTAGGATAAGGGTCAGTTCTGTGAACTAGAGATTGGTCTTGAATTCTTGTGAAGTTCTGAGCAACTTCTTCACGTACTCAACAGGGTGGAATTTTGCAATTTCTGAAGCAGCCAAGGGGTGATATTCTGACTCCTTTGTGGTGAAAGTGAATGGAGATTGTATGGAAATAGAAATACAGAAGTTAAGGTAGCTTCTAATGTATGAATCAGCAGCTACGTGGATGGCTTTAGTTAAGAACACTTGAGGTAAACAATGGATTTTGAATGTAAGGAATTAATGCTAAGATTTTGGTATTTTTGTGTTTATAGTTTCCTGGGTTCTTTGAATTTTTTGCAGTGGTTCAAAGCCTTCTTTCTCAATTCTCTCGTTTCTTTCACAAATTTTTCTGGGGGAGAGGAGGGGTCCTTTCAGTGTGCAAATGGTATTCTATTTATAGGCAAATTTTTGCAATTGGGGCGGTCCAGTGGCACCAATATCATATGCTAGATGCTGACTGTGATACGGTGGGAGAACTGACTTGAGGTTTTGCGTTTTATCGCAAATGTCACGGTTAGCAAGAGTCGCCACCGACTTTTCTTTTATCCAAAAGGAAAGGTGAAAAAGCACAGGAAAGACCTTTGAGATTGTTTCTTTAGTTCGGGGGTACATTATGAAAAGGGAATTTATTAGCACCCTTTTCATCCATGGTTTTCCATGGGCTCTTAGTTACTTGCTTATATCACTTGCTTTGGTTTGTTTGAAATTGTGTTTGGTGTGGTTTTGAAAATATTTTTTAAAAGAAGTCATTCGTTTAGGCAATCTTTGTAATGATTCTCGTTCGTAAGAATGTATACAAAGATGTTTGTCTTTTAAAAATGTTTTCAATGTTTGTAAGATGTTTTTGAAATGTGTGTGTGTTTGTTTTGAAAAAATAGCAAGGATTTTGTTTGAAATGGAGCAAGTAACTAGAAGCTATCTACCTACTCAAATGTCTTTCTTATGCTTTTCCTATTCCTTTGACATTGTTGGCTTACCATTGATTTGGTAAGCAACCCAAACTTTGGATGTAAACGGGATGGGCGCGGGTCATCGTATAACCATGATAGCAATGTTGCAAAGTATTTTAGCATTTTTAAGGGACCAAGATCATTTTGTAAGGCAACCTTTAATAGCGTCATCGAGGGACTATGATCTTATATTTGTTTGTTTTTGCCAAGATACTTCGCATGCATAATATGTCCATTTTTGTTTTAGGCAACCAATTGGGAGAAACCCTAAGGGTGCTTGTGTGCAAGTATGTCATTTTCATGCTTTTGATTTTGTCTTGTATTTAAGGTGTTCTATTTGTTTTCTTTTGTTCTTGTCATACAAACCCTAATTACTAATCATGGCATATGAAAGCGATAAATTGCGTAAATGTAAATATTTCTAAGCTATTACAACAACTTATGGGAATGGGGAATACAAATTTGAATGGGGATTTTGCAAGAATATAAAGCTAAATAAATTATTACAACCAAATCGAATTTGTGCGAATTAAGATAGATATAGTACAATATTTAAAATACAATGCAATATAATGTACATGTGAAGAGATTTTTTTATGTCTTATTTTCATGTAAAAGAAAATTTAATTTAAACCTAAAAAATATAAGGAAAAGATTTAATTTTTAGAAAGGGGTTTAACCCTAATTTTATTTAAAAGAAAATAAAGTTTCTATATTATTATTTTTTGTGTATTTTCTTGTGTAGAAATAATAAATAATATTGTAATAAAATATAAAGTTTGTATGTATGCAAAAATAAGTATTTATAAATATGAAATGCAAAATAAATAAACTAAGTATATTTAATTATATTTACAAATTTATTTAAGAAAAATAAGTTATATCCTATTGAAATAAACTATATTTTATGTGAGAAATAAAATAAAAATAAAATAAAGTACAATATGACTAAATTATATTTTTTTAAGAATTTTTATGTTTTAAAGGAAATATTAAAAACATTAAATATGAAAACAAAACAAAAAGAAAAATAAAAATATGAATTAGCAAAGGGGTTGATAAAACAGATTTATGGTAAGATTAGCAAAAATCTGGCCCAAGTAGACTAAGCCCATCCTGCAAAAAAAAAGGGTCAAAAACTGAAAAGGAAAAAATTGTAAAAATTTAAAAGTAGCGCGCAGGTTCGAACCCAGGACATGGTCTCACCAACGCGCTGCTTTACCACTGGGGTGGCTATACATCCATTGTCTTTACTGAAACAAAAATAATATATTACAAAACGCTTCCTTGCCTTGTTTCATCTCCTTCCTCAAGCCTTGGTCGGATCCCCTGTAACTTCCTCATGCTTCCATAAAAACAAAAACTTGTAACATGAAAAATGTAGCATTTGAACTCACGAATCCGACCATATAAGTTATGTAATCTAACTATCAAAGATCAGAGAGAATTTTAAAAGCCCCAAATTCTAACCTAATATTTTCAAAGATTTCAACTTCCAAATTCTCTTAGCACAAGTAAAATCAATGCAAGATAATGATATGTATAGCTTCGTTATGATGAGAACTACATTTTTTATTCATAGATCATGGCCTAAGGTTTCCTGTACAAGGAGATAGAGTTTGAAAATTTACCTCCTTCAGCTGGAATCGTGAATGGAAATGTAGTGGCTTTAATGGAGGCATGATGCTTGCTCGAGCTTCCTTGAGCTTCCCTTTATCTATTCCAACCCTTGCCTTGCTCTGAAAGTGGCTAGAACTCCCTGACCAAGTCCAACAGCAAGCTTCAAAGTCAACAATGGAAGATGGTGGAAAAGAGGATACATAACAGGGATGATGGTTTGGATGGGTTTGATATCAAGTATGTAAGGTATTGGAATGATCTAAACACAAAACGCATGAGCCAAATGGAAGTTGGATGTGTTTGTGCAAAAATTGTATGTTTTGGACAGTTTTTGGTGTTTTGCTTTCCCTCAGTGTTTCAGGTCTTGGCTTAGTGTTTTATGTGTTGCATGTAGTTTGTATGTTAGTATTTAAATGATCTTAGGTCAGCTTCCCAACAGATCTGCCAATGCTAGCCTTTTTGCCAACTTTCTTGTATTTGAAGCAAAGTGACAAGACCAAGGCTTCACATGCTTGTACTAGCTTGCTTAGGGTTGGTATGGGTTTGTATAACTTGCTTGAGACCTGTGTGGTTTGTATGCATCAAGGGGACAGGTTCAAAGCTCAATATTGTAAAGTTTGCAAAAGTGGCTCTTTGTGAAAATGGCAATGGAACCTTTTTTCCATAAGTGGAATTACAAGTTGGACAAAGGTTCAAAAGCATGGATAGAGGATTTGTCAACTGAGTAAGCATTTAATTAAGGAGTGTGTAGCAAGTTTAGGACTTGTACAGCATGAAATAGCCAGCATAGGATTGATTTGCAACTTGGTTCTTCATGAAATGGCTTGAACCAAAAGTGAGAAAATGCCAATTTCCTCTCTTCGATTCTCCCTACTCAAAAATGACCTTGGAGAGTTCTTTGACATTTTGGAAAGCTTGAAATGTGCTATATAATCCATCTTTGAAATTCATTTTGAGATACCTCTTGGAACTAGGTGAAAAGTTGCCATGAAGTTGGGTCCAAAACCTGCCTAAGTTAGGGCTATTTCACTAAGTTAAGAAGTTCATGACCATGTATTCACAAATTTATAACTTGAGATCCAAGAATATTTAGGGAAAAGTCATAACTTACAACTTTCATGTTGGGAACTTTCTTTGAATCAATATGCATCATGGTGAAAAAGTGGTGTAAAGTTGAGGAAAAAAAAAGAAAATTTTTATACTTAAAAAATTTCTAAGTTATGAAAATTTTCAAATTCAAACCCTAATTTTCAAATTTGGTTTTGTTGGTGAACAAGTTTCACATTTTGACATATCTTGATGAATTATGACCCTTGGCACTTGATTTTGACCAAAAAGTCAAAGTTTGACTTTTCAGTGTATAGTTGACTTTTGATCAGTTGATTGCAAATTTTATCTGTCAATCCAATGAATTTGAGATCTTTTGATCCATGTAATTAAGTCAAGATGATGCCATTGAATCCTTGAAATCATGCTTGAACTCAATTGGTCATTTTCTAGGTTAAAAATCAGAAATTGCTCTTCCTCAGTCAAAACCCTAATTTTGACCATTTTGCCCTTTTGATGATTTGATCAAATTTCTTGAGGAGTTGTAATCCAAACTTGATCAAATGGTACATATGAGTCTAAAATGTTCATGTGGATCAAAAATTATGAAGTTTGACTGTAAATTGGCCATGGTTGACTTTTTCCCCAATACAACTAATTTTTTAGGTCAACTGTCCAATTGACTGAGCAAAAGTGTGGTTCAAGGATTGAAACTTATCATGAGCAATATTAGGGGTCCATAATGATGTATGAAAGTCACATGAAGCATTGATGGTCCAAAAATCCTTGTGTAAACTCAAACCCTAATTTTGGGTTATCAGTGCACGATGAGATGTCTTGAGCTGACCAAACCCTAATTTTGTCTTGAGTCAAAGAAGTCTTGTGAGAAAAGTCTTGATAAATGAGAGGGAAATTTTTGGGGTACAACAGCTGCCCCTATTCAATCTTCTTGAACCTGAAGAGTTAGATTGTCGAGCTTTTCCGTTCGTGACTCGAAGGTAAAAGATGATTGGACACTAAAGTGCCCGTAAATTTGCACTTGACAAAGTGTAGTTGAGGGAATGGGCTTAAAGTCGCCCTTTGGAGAGGTGATAGAATCTTGTTGGAGATGTGCTTGTAGATGCCATCCAAGAATGTTTGTTGAATTGTAAGTTGTAAGTCAAAAGAATAAGTATCAGAATGGTGTCCGTATCTGGAACGTATCTGAACTGTATCTGGAGACTGAATCTGTATGAGCAACAGAATAGAATCTGTGTCTAGAGTGTATTCGAGTTGTATCTGAACTTGAATCTGAATAAGTGTCAGAATGGAATCCGTGTCTGGAGCGTATCTGAACTGTATCTGAATGTTGAAATCTGAATGAGTGTCAGAATGACATCTTTGTCTGGAGTGTATGTAAACTGTATCTGAATGTTGAAATCTGAATGTGTAACAGAATGGCAACCATGTCTGGAGCGTATCTGTACTGTATCTGAAAGCTAAATCTGAATAAGTAACAGAATGGCTTCCGTGTCTGGAGCGTAACTGAATTGTATCATGATTGCACATTGTTTAACAGTAGCTGTTAATCTTATCCTGAAAAGGGTAAAGTGTTAGCCGGAACACAAAATTATGTTGCATGAAATGCATGATGCAATATATGTGTTTTATCAATGTTTATGATATGTGGATGTAATGTATGCGCATGTAAGCTGATTTGCTGTATTGTTGAGGAAAATAAATCCTTGACTACTGTTGAGGATATGTGAATTCTTCATGTCTTGAAGTTTGGAGTATTTGACAAAAATTTCGTTGTGAGAGCAATGCCATATACTGCTTGAGGAATCTTCTTGGGGAATCCAGAGAATTTTGATGACTTCTATTGGGGATTTAATAATAGGAATCTCCGTTCTGTTGGGGAGTATTAAAAACTCTCTGGGGAAAAAGCTTTTTCCTGTTTTTGGAAAAAAGTTCAGGAGTTTAGGTCGTCTGTCACTCTACCAGGGAGTTATCCTAGGTTGGGGAGAAACAGAAGTTAGCTTGTTATCCGGTTGGTTTTCAGGCTTCAAAACAACTTGCTAGGGAATTTGGAGAAACTAGATGGTTTCCACTGGGGATTAATAGTTTGAAGTTTCAGCTCCGCCGGGGATCTAAATGACGTACTGTAGGATTTGCTCATGGAATAGCCTAAAGACGTTTTCCTATTCTTTCAACCTGTCAGTAATTGTTCTTTTTCATTTTGTTTATTTGTAATTAGTAATTATGTTCAAATGCATATGTTCATTAATGAATCATTGGACGTTTTTGCAAATAAAAAACAAATATAAAGAAAAAAGACAAATAGTTTTCTGTACTTTAAACAAATATCTTTGTATTTACTTTGAATAAGTATTTTGTACAAAGGGGACAAACATCCTAGTAAGAGGATGGTGTCATGAAAATAAGAAAATTTTATACAAGTAAAGATAGCTATGTGTGATAATCCCATGGGGTTCCCATTCTGCTATAGCCTTCGTATTCTGAATATCTTGTATATTTGTTGCTTCGTCCGAAGATAATTGAATTGATCAGAAGCTCCGAGTTTGTTAGTGAAGAGATTGTCCTCAAAGTGATCCGACGAGACATAGTCATACGCTTTAATTCCCTAACTTTTACCTGGACCTCCCTTTCGGGTTTTCAATCCACCGGGAAACCTTTTTTTGCCCAAGTTGCCCTTTTGGGTTTTCAACTTTCCGGGTGTACAAATTTTTTTTATTTTATCCCTAAATTTTGCCTGAACTTTTTGGTTTGCCGGGATGCCCTTTTTTTGCCTAGGTGTGTCAACCTAGCGGGTCTCTTATGTGTAATATCTTTTGACTATGTCCGCGTTTGCAGGGTGTGGCAGGTCGTCGCCGTCCATGGTAGTTAAGATCATTGCCCCACCGGAAAAGATGTTCTTGATTACAAATGGTCCTTCATAGGTAGGAGTCCATTTTCCCCTGGGATCACTTTGTGGCAAGATGATACGCTTGATCACTATATCTCCAACTTTATATACTTGGCGCCTGACTTTCTTGTTGAAAGCCTTGATCATCCGTTTTTGATACATCTAACCATGGCAAACAGCAGTAAGCCTCTTTTCATCAATTAAGTTCAGTTGATCAAGTCGGGTCTGGATTCAATCGTCCTCACTCAAACCTGCATCTTTTATAATTCTCAAAGAGGGAATTTGAACCTCAATAGGCAAGACAACCTCCATGCCATAAACTAAAGAATAAGGTGTTGCCCCAGTTGATGTGTGAGCCGTGGTATGGCACCTGTAGAAAGCAAACAGTAGCATCTCATGCCAGTCCTTGTAGGTGACTGTAGTTTTTTGTATGATCTTTTTAATGTTTTTATTAGCAGCTTCGACTGCACCATTCATCTTTGGCCGATAGGGGGATGAATTGTGATGTTGAATCTTGAACTGCTTGCACAAGGCAGTGATCATAGTATTGTTAAGGTTCGTACCATTATTAGTGATGATCCTTTCTGGAATACCGTACCGGAAAATAAGATTATGTTTGATGAAGCGGGCAACAATATTCTTAGTAACGGATACGAAGGAGGCTGCTTCGACCCATTTTGTGAAATAGTCAATGGCCATTAGAATGAAGCGGTGTCCATTGGAGGTTGTAGGCTTGATCTCCCCAATCATATCAATTCCCCGCATAGCGAAGGGCCAAGGAGCTGTTAAGACATTTAGAAGAACCGGAGGCACGTGCACCTTGTATGCATAGATTTGACACTTATGACAGGTCTGGGAGTGTTGATAGCAGTCTGCTTCCATGGTAGACCAATAATAGCCTGACCGTAGGATTTTCTTCGCCATCGTATGCCCACTAGAGTGAGTGCCAAAGGTACCTTTATGTAATTCAGCCATGATCTTTTCATCTTCAATCTTATCCACACAACGGAGCAGAATAGAGTCATGATTGCGTTTGTACAGGATGCCATTACTTAGGAAGAACTTAGCAGAAAATTTCATTAAGAACTTTTTATCATTGATTGAAGCTCCTTCTGGATATTCTTGAGCCTCGAGATACCTTTTGACTTCATGGAACCAAGGTTGGTGCACTACTTCTTCAGTATTAATCTTGTGACAGTGTGCTGGTTCATCCATTTGTTTGATGGTGATCTGGGGAGCCTCGTTATCCCAATTAAGTTTAAACATAGATGACATTGTGGCTAGAGCATCTGCTAGCTTATTTTCTTCTCTCGGTAAATGCTCGAAGGTAATCTGCTTGAAATATGGTAACAATGTCAAAACATGTTCTTTATAAGGGATAAGGTTTGGACGCTTAGTGTCCCATTCTCCTTTGATATGACTGATGACCAAAGCTGAATCTCCAAATACAACCAAAGATTTGACTCCCAAGTCTATGGCGGCCTTGAGACCAAAGATGCATGCTTCGTATTCCGCCATGTTATTCGTACAGTTGAAGCAAAGTATGGAAGTAAAGGTAGTATGGCACCCTTCCGGAGATATGAGTACAACGCCGATACCATTACCAAGTGCATTGGATGCCCCATCAAAGAACAGGGTCCATCGGGATCCTTGTCCAGGTCCGTCATATGGTCTGATTTCTTCAAAATTGTCTAATGTCATGATGTCTTTGTCCGGGAATTCAAACTTCATGAACTGATAATCTTCTACAGCTTGATGAGCAAGATGATCAGCTAGCACGCTGCCCTTTATAGCTTTTTGGGTAATGTACTATATGTCATATTCTGTTAGGATCATCTGCCATCTAGCTATCCTCCCAGACAGAGGAGGCTTCTCAAAGATGTACTTTATCGGATCCATCTTAGATATCAGCAAAGTGGTATGATTTTTTTTTATTTGATTTTGATCCAAAAGTCAAAGTCATACTTCTTCAGTGTGCAAATGACCATTTTGTCCTTGTGAATGGTTTGCTTGGAAAAATTGTTAATTCAAGGCCTGGAATTGGATGAGAGAAAACTTAAGGATCTAGGGTGATTCCTTAAGAAATGAGAGGGAAAATTTTAGGGTGAAACAACTGCCCCTGTTCAAACTTCTTGAATCTGAAGAGTTAGATTGGCGGATCCGCCATTCGTGACTTGAAGGTGAAAGATGATTGAACACTAGAGTGCCTAGAAATTTGCACTCGAAGATGGATGGTGAATGGGCTTATAGATGCCATTTGGAGGAATGTTGGTAAAATCTAGAAGAAGTATTTAGCATAAATCTCTTGTTGATTCATATTAGACTTGTTGTTTTACCTATAAGAAAAAGGGGTTAGAAAAATGCAGATGCTTGCATGATGTTCACCATATGTGGTATCATGCTAAATGCATTATTATGTACATGTTATGATGTATGAATGCGAAATGTGTGTTTCCGTCCGGGAAAATAGATCCCTGACTTCTGCTGAGGAAATCTTCGGAGGTTGAATCCTTTATTGCCTGTTGGAAATGAAGAATATGCATGTCTCCAAATTCTATTGAAGAGATGCTTTTGCTGGGGAACATCACCCAAATATCAGTTGTTATTTGGTCGGATCTAGGCTTCATAATTGATGAGGATGAAGTAGTCGGTTGCTATCTGGTCGGATCCAGGTTTCACGGTGACTTACTGGGAGAAGATATGAATTAACTGTTATCTGGTCGGATCCAGGCTTTGCAGAAAATTCCTTGAAATTGAATAGTCATATGGTCGAGTCCAGGCTTCACAACAACTTGCTGGGGATGCGGAAGTTAACTGTTATCTGGTCAGATCCAGGCTTCACAGTAAATTGTTGGAGATGTGGAAGTTAACTGTTATCTGGTCGGATCCAGGCTTCACAGTAACTTACCGGAGGAAAGGATGAATTAACTGTTATCTGGTCGGATCCAGGCTTCACATAAACTCTTTGAAATTGAATAGTCATCTGGTCGGGTCCAAGCTTTATGGTATTTTGGAAAGCTGTACTATTATCTGGTCGAATCCAGGCTTCACAGTAACTTTTCGGGAATCAGGGTTAATTGTTATCTGGTCGGGTCCATGCTTTACAATACACTGTTTGAAAACGGTTATCTGGTTGGGTCCAGGCTTTGCAGATTTCTGAAGTTTGAAGTTAATTATTACCTGGTCGGGTCCAGGCTTCACAATAAAATGATTGAAAATTGTTATCTGGTCGGGTCCAGGCTTTGCAGATTTCTGAGGTTGAAGGTAATTGTTATCTGGTCGGGTCCAGGCTTTACAATAAACTGCTTGGGGATTTAGTTGTTATCTGGTCGATTTCCAGGTTTCACAATGAATCTCTGAGGGTGATTGCTATCTGGTCGGATCCAGGCTTCACCATGGCTTTCTTGAAAGGATGGAAATGAGGAATGATATTTGGTCGGATCCAGGTTTCTCAGTCCTTTGTTGGGGATAGAGAGGCAACTCTACTGGGGAAAAGAAGTTAAACCTTGGTCGGATTGAGTTTAGGTTCTTTTGAAGAGTTAGGCTACTATCTGGTCGGGTCCAGGTTTCATAGCGGTTTGAGAAATGAGATCAACTGTTATCTGGTCGGGTCCAGCTTCAGTAACTTAAGAAGTCAAACTGTTATCTGGTCGGGTCCAGGCTTTAGTAATTGAAGAAGTCAAACTATTATCTGGTCGGGTCCAAGCTTCAGTAATAACTTGAAAATTATGCTAATATCTAGTCGGATCCAGGCTTTATAGCATTTCTTGGTAATAATAAAGACTTTGTTGAAGGATTTACTGAGGATTAGGGATTGTGGCCCTGTGATTTGCAGTCACTTAAAAGGGAAATTCGAACTGGAGAGTACAGACTCAGTTGGGTAAGGCAGACTCAGTTTGGGGAGGATACACCCAACTGGGGAGGATGGGCTCAGCCGGGGATGAAGGACTCATCTAGGGAGGATAGATTATGTTTTGGATAAAATAGCCTTGGTCGGAGAAGATGTACTCAGCTGGGAAATTTGGACTCAACTGGGGAATTTGGACTCAACTGGAGAAGATATACTCGGCTGAGGAAGATGGATTCAGCTTGGGGAATAAAATCTTGATTGGGAGATATACTCCACTGGGGATAAAAACCTCGATTGGAAAATATACTCTGCTGGGGATGAAAACCCTCGGTTGGGAGATATACTCCACTTGGAATGATGGGCTCAGCTGGGCAATTTTGGACTCACTGGGGAGTATATACTCAGCTGGGGAAGATGGGCTCAGCTGGGCAATTAAATCTTGGTTGGAATATATACTCAGCTGGGGAGTGTGTACTCAGCTGGGGAGTGTGGATTCAATTGGGTAAGTTGTGGTGTTTTGATTGTCGTATGTGGAGAAATTTGCGCTTGGCTGGGGAAATAAACCCTGTTGGGGAGGTGAATTCCTTTTAAGAAGTGATCTCCTAGGCTTTATCTGGGTAGAAAGTTATCAAGAGGTTGAGACTATGGCCGGGGATTATCCTATGTGAAGAGATTTTTACAGGCAACTCTGTTGGGAAAGGTTTATTGTCACCACCCTGGTGGGAATAATGATGATGAGATAACTCTGTGGGGCTATTTCACATACATTTGAAAGAGATTCTTATTGTTGTTTTGTACTGATTCTCTGTTGTTGATGTTCCTGATTAGCAGGACACACGTGCCAAATAGTTTTAATTATGTCCATATGCATATGTTCATTCAATTTTAGTCATTGGACAAATTTACATTCAAAACAAAGACAGAAAACGTTGCATTTCAAAGTGTATTTGTATTGATATTTTGCCCATGAGTAGGCGTTTTTGTACATAGAGACGGAAATCCTAGTAAGAGGAAATCGCCAAAAAAGGAAAACAAAATTGAGAAATGAAAACAAATAGCCATGTGAAATGATCTCATTGCCTTCCAGTTCTACTATTTCCCCAATGTGCGAACATCCTTTTCCATTGATCGAAAGTGATTGGATTGATCCTGGACCATTTGAACTTAGACCTTGGTGATAGAATTTGACCGTGTTGATTTCACGGGACATAGTCGTACGCTTTTAATCCTTAACTTTTGCTTGGACCGCCCTTTCGGGTTTTCAGCCCAACAGGATACCCCTTTTTTCCCAAGTCTCCCTTTCGGGTTTTCAACTTGTTGGGTGTATAATCTTTTGCATATATCCCTAATTTTTGCCCAAACCTTTTGGTTTGCCTGGATGCCCTTATTTTGCTTAGGCGTGTCAACCTAACGGGTCTCTTATGCGCAGTATTTTTTGACTATGTTCGCGTTTACCGAATGCGGGAAATCTTCGCCATTCATGGTAGTCAGCATCATGGCACCGCCAGAGAAAACTCTCTTGACAACAAATGGTCCTTCATAAGTAGGAGTCCATTTTCCTCTGGGGTCACCTTGTGTTAAAATGAAGCATTTTATCACTAGGTCACCAACTTGATATACTCGAGGCTTGACCTTTTTGTTGAAAGCCTTGATCATCCGTTTTTGATACGTCTGACCATGGAAAATAGCAGCTAATCGTTTTTCATCGATCAAGTTCAGCTGATCCAATCTTGTTTGAATCCATTCGTCTTCGCCTAGGCTTGCCTTGATCATAATCCTCAGCGAGGGAATTTGAACTTCTACTGGCAAAACAACTTCCATACCATAGACTAGAGAGAAGGGAGTTTCCCCAGTTGATGTTCTAGCTGAAGTACGGTAGCCATGTAGAGCAAATGGTAACATCTCATGCCAATCCTTATAGGTTACTACCATTTTCTGCATAATCTTATTAATATTTTTGTTGGCCGCTTCGACTGCGCCATTCATTTTCGGTCTATACAGAGAAGAATTGTGATGATTGATCTTAAATTGAGTACACAACTCCTTGATCATGGCATTGTTGAGGTTAGTCCCATCTTCAGTGATGATCCTTTCGGGGATACCATAACGGCAGATGAGGTTATGTCTGATGAATCTGGCTACCACATTCTTGGTGACTGAGGCAAATGAGGCAGCTTCGACCCATTTGGTGAAATAGTCGATAGCAACAAGAATGAAGTGATGTCCGTTGGAAGCAGTAGGTTTGATTTCTCTGATCATGTCAATGCCCCACATCGCAAATGGCCACAGAGTGGTCATGACATTCAGAGGGATTGGAGGTACATGGACCTTGTCAGCATAGATTTGGCATTTGTGACAAGTTCTAGAATGTTGATGACAATCGGTCTCCATTATTGACCAATAGTAGCCAGCTCTTAAGATTTTCATAGCCATCATATGTCCACTTGAGTGAGTACCAAAAAGACCATTGTGCAAGTCTTCCATAATCTCCTCTGCCTCTCTCTTATCCACACATCGGAGTGGAGTTGAATCATGGTTGCGCTTGTATAATATCCTGTTACTTAGGATGAATTTGGATGTAAATCTTTGCAAGAACTTTCTGTCATTGATAGATGCTCCCTCTGGATACTCTTGTGCTTCATGGTATCTCATTACCTCATGGTACCATGGCTTTTCCGCACCGGTGTCAAGCTCATGGCGATGTGCAGGTTCATCAAATCTTTCAATTGTAATCATAGGGGCTTCGTTATCCCATCTGACTTTGAACATTGAAGACATGGTTGCCAAAGCGTCAGCCAACTGGTTTTCTTCCCTAGGGAAATGTTCAAAAGTGATCTCTTCGAAGTGAGGAATCGGGGATAGCACAAGTTCCTTGTAAGGGATAAGATTGGGGTGTTTAGTATCCCAATCTCCTTTTACTTGGCTGATCACCAAGGCGGAATATCCAAACACATCCAAATGCTTGATCCTTAAGTCAATGGAAGCTTTCAGACCTAAGATGCATGCTTCATACTCAGCCATATTATTTGTGCAATCGAAGCATAGTCTGGCAGTGAAAGGAGTGTGGTAACCTTCAAGAGAGATGATCACAACACCAATTCTGTTACCTAAGGCGTTGGAAGCCCCATCGAATACCATAGTCCATCGGGATCCTTGTTCAGGTCTGTCATATAGTCTAGGTTTCGCACAGTCGGTTACCAGCATAATATTCTCGTCAGGGAAGTCGAAGTTCATTTACTGATAATCATCCACAACTTGATGGGCTAAATGATCTGCTAGTACACTTCCTTTGATGGCTTTTTGATTTGTGTATTGAATGTCGTACTCATTCAAGATCATTTGCCATTTGGCTATTCGTCCGGAAAGGGTAGGTTTTTTGAAGATGTACTTAATTAGATCCATCTTAGAAATCAACAAAGTGGTATGAGTCAACATGTACTGCCTTAGCCGGCGAGCAGCCCATGCTAAAGCACAACAAGTTTTCTCGAGCAATGAATATCTGGTCCCACAGTCGGTAAACTTTTTGCTTAGGTAGTAAATTGCATGCTCCTTTCGGCCAGACTCATCATGTTGGCCCAAAACACACCCCATAGAATTATCTAGTACTGTCAAGTACATGATTAAGGGTCTTCCTTCAACTGGAGTCATGAGAATAGGAGGTTCTTTTAGGTATTCCTTGATTTTTTCAAAAGCAATTTGGCATTCATCGTTCCACCTGACTACCTGATCTTTCTTCAAGAGTTTGAAGAGGGGCTCACAAGTAGCAGTTAAGTGTGATATGAAACAGGCGATGTAATTTTGACGACCCAAGAATCCTCTAACTTCTTTTTCAGACTGAGGGACTGGCATTTCTTGGATGGCCTTGATCTTGGCAGGATCAACTTCAATGCCTTTATTACTGACAACAAAACCTAAAAGCTTTCCAGATCGTACTCCAAACGTGCACTTGTTAGGGTTTAACCTCAGCTTGTACTTCTTTAGTCTTTCGAATAGTTTGTGTAGGTGATCGAGATGTTCTTCTTTAGTTTATGATCTGGCAATCATATCATCCACATATACTTCTATCTCATGATGAATCATGTCATGAAATAAGGCAACCATAGCCCCTTTGATATGTTTCCCCTGCATTCTTTAACCCGAACGACATGACCTTGTAGCAGAAGGTGCCCCATTGTGTAACGAAAGTAGTTTTTTCCATATCCTCGGGAGCCATCTTTATTTTATTATAGCCCGAGAATCCATCCATGGATGAGAAGACTTTATGCTGAGCGGTATTATTGACTAAGACGTCAATGTGTGGTAGAGGGAAATCATCCTTGGGGCTTGCCCTATTCAGATCCCTATAGTCTATGCACATGCGAACTTTTCCGTCTTTCTTTGGAACTGGCACTATGTTGGCCACCCATTGAGGATAGGATGTTACAGCTAGGAATCATGTATCAAATTATTTCCTTACTTTGACTTTGATCTTTTCAGACATGTCAGGCCTTACGCGACAAACTTTTTGTTTAACTGGAGGGCAGTCTTCTTTCATAGGCAGACGATGAACCACAATGTCGGCATCTAACCCAGGCATATCTTCATAAAACCAAGAAAATACTTCCATATAATTGCGCAACATCTGAACCAAACGGCTCTTGACACTGCTTTCCAAATTAGCGCCGATTCTGATTTCCTTCTTATCTGACTCAGTACCCAAGTAGATAACCTCAACCGAATCTTCATGTGGTTGAATAGCTTTTTCCTCTTGTAACAGTAGTCTAGCTAGTTCTCCTGGTATGTCACAATCTTCCTCGCTTTCGTCTTCGGCTTGGTTGATAGGACATTCAAATTCATAATTGGCAATAGTGGAGTTGTTGACAATAGGATCCAGAGTGGATGTAGACCTGCAAAAGTGTGTGTGTGTGTGTGTGTGCGTGTAAGATACATGGCTATCTTTTGACAATGTATTTGAAAAGAAAAGAAAGACAAAGAACATAAATATTTGAATGCAAAAGAGTCCAATGTGCTGAATGATCATATGATTTGATGAACATGAATAAAACCCTTGACAAAAAGGACCAAAGTGCCCCGGGCAAGACACATGGCTTAAAAGTCATTATCAAAATATTACAGACAACAAATTCTTGATTAAAAGCAAAAACAAGTAGATTACTCCTCAATGAAGGAGATGGGCACAAAGTCCTTTGTATGCCAATTGTTGGCTTCCCTTCGGTTGTTGGGTAGATCTAGTCTTCAAAAGCACACTCATCATCGGAGTCCTCTACAACATTCACTTCATGACTTTTGAGGTGGAGAGACGGCTTCCTAGTGCGAGCACCCCTAATTTCTTTCTGAGCTTTGGAGGTGAAACCTAACCCAAACTTTTCTTCCTTGAACGGGATATCGAGGAGTTGACCCCACCTCTCATTATTTCCTTCTTCTACCACAGCACGAGCATCCTTAAGAAAAACCATCTTGGGGATAACTTTATCGGCTTTTGGATTGTCAGAGGAGATTTTGGTGGTGGCCACAACTTCAAACGTCTGGCAAGGAGTTTCTATGAATTTGCCATCCATTTCTACGTACTTGAAAGAATTGAGATGGCTTACCATAAATTCTTCTTCACCGTAAACAGTGACAACCTTCCCTTGAACTGGATATTTTAACTTCTGGTGGAGAGTAGAAGTGACCGCACCTTCCCCATGGATCCACGGGCGTCCAAGCAAGTAAGAATACGCAGGCCGTATGTCCAATATGTAGAATGTGGAGTTGAAAACCTATGAACTAACCTTAATTGGGAGATCCACCTCTCCATGAACCATCCTTTTCGACCCATCAAATGCCCTCACAACAATATCAGTTGGCTTCAAAACCAAACTTTCACAGTCTAGCCGATCTAAAGCGCCTTTAGGTAACACGTTTAAAGATGAGCCTGTGTCCACCAAAACATGTGCCAGAGTGGTCCCCTTACATTCAACAGAAAGATTCAAGGCTTTATTATGATTCTTTCCCATGGGAGTTAAATCTGCATCGGAGAACCCCAGACCATTGTCAGCTGTCAGACTTGTTACGCAGTTCTCAAATTGGTCGACTGTGGTTTCTTGAGGCACGTGAGCCTTTTTCAAGAACTTAATCAAAGCTTTTGCATGGGCGTCGGAACATAGCAATAGGGACAACATTGATATTTTAGAAGGGGTTTCCCTAACTGCTCTACTATTTTGAAGTCGCTTTTCTTGATGATTTTCAGAATCTCCTTCATCTCTTGAGTGGATGGTTCTTCCATAACAGTCTTTTTAGCAGGTGCCTCTTCCCTGGCAGGCTCACTTTCTTTCCCTTTTCCTTTAGTACTGGCACCAGCATTGCCGTTGGTTATGCGGATTGGAATCGTGGTACTGGTTAGTGGTGAGATATCAGGGGAAAAGACTCTTCCTGTTCTTGTGACTTTACTAGAACCAGTAATATTAGTAACACCAACTTCATTATCATCAATCCAAGAATCTTGTTTTACCCCATGGTAATAAACCTCGGCACCATAATTCCATGGTACCTCTTTATCAGAGGTGTATGGAACAGGTCCGGCAGCAGTGATTATGAGAGGAACAATGATTGGTTCGTTCGAAATCCTGATAGGACGTTTGGATGAGATCCTAAGAGGTTTGTTTGAAATTGTTATGATGGCCAAGTCTTCAGCTTTGTCGATTGAATTTTTGATGGTGGGAATCTTTTCGAATAGGATTTCACGGCCATCCATTAAGCGTTGTACACCTTTCTTCAGTTTTTCACACCCATCAGATTGTCTTATACAACCCACACAGTCTTTTTCACAGCCAGGGAACGTCCCAGCTTTCAACATATTTCTCTTGATTTCATTCAATGGAGTAGTTAACTCTTCAACAGAGGCAATGAAAGTTGTATCTTCGATGGCATTAACACCTTTGTCGTGCTTCGGCATTAGAGCGGTAATTACATTTGGCGTCGGAGGAGGATCAAATCCAATAGTCTTGTTGTCAATTAAATCCTGGATTTTGTTTTTCAAGGCCCAACATTGATCAGTCTCATGCCCGGGGCTGTTTGAATGGTAAGTGCACTTTGCATTTGGATTATATCTCGGTGACATGGTGTCAGAGTTGGCGGGAGGATCCCGCAATGTCACTAAATTAGCCCTGAGCAGATGTTGAAGGGCTTGAGATAATGACATGCCTAACCTTGTAAATTGTCTTCTTGGAGCTTCAACCTGTTGATGATTGGTAGATGGTCTTTGAGTAGCAGTCGGATTGGAGATTCGGACAGCATTGACAGACGGATGATTATTCATTTTGGTATGGGCCTTTGCTCTATACACAGTATTAACTTCTTTCTTTGCGACAAATGGTTTCTTGACAGGATTTGGAGCGAAAAAAGATGCCACAGAGATCTTTCCACTTTTAATGCCACTTTCTACTATTTCACCGGTTAGAATTAATTCGGTGAAACCAGAAGAAGAGCAGCCAACCAATAGATTAAAGAAAGGACCGGATAATGTACTCATGAACATGTCAATGTGTTCCCTATCAGTCAAGGGAGGTTGGACCCTACTAGCAAGGTCTCTCCACTTCTTCACATATTCCTTAAATCCCTCATCCTTTCCCATAGTCATACCTTGCAATTAAACCCTCGTCGACACCAAGTCAGCATTGTACTGATATGATGGTAGAAGGCAGTAGCTAGACCCTCCCAAGTATTGATGCGAGAGCCATCCAACTAATAAAACCAATCAAGTTGTGTTCCAGCCAGACTCTCTTGGAAAAAGTGAATCCAGAGTTTTTATCTGTAATGTACGGTTGTATCTTGCGCACATATGACTTCAAATGGAGCTTTGGGCAAGAGACCCCATCGTATTTTACAAAGGTTGGTATTTTGAACTTGTGGGGAATGACTACCCCAAAGATTAAGCCCAAATCGTCAAAATTCAAACCGGGAATAGCTTGGATTTCAACTGCTTTCAACCTGTCTTCTAGATGCTTGTATTTGATGTCTGCGGGCGGATATTGTTCATTGAAATAATCATCATCAGATTCTTGGTCATTGATACAGTCGGCCTGAGTACTCTTGACTTCACCAATTTGGTTCTCGTCCTCTTCGGATGAATCTTCCTCTATTGGAATTTGACGGATTGTCTCCTTGAACCTTTTACCCATGTTGAGTATAGCTTTCTTCTTTGGCTTCTTCTTAGCGGCCAACAAGGCCATCATATCCTGCTGCCCGTTGGCCAGGGCGATTAAGGCTTTCTGAAATTGAGAATTCTGGGCCTAGAGTTCTGTCACAGTTTTCTCTAGATCCATCTTGCTGAAATAAATAGTAGAGAGATAAGGAACCTTATTATGCGGATGCTTGTCATGTCATGATGCATGAATATGCAATATGCAAATGATTTCAAGGATTTAAAGAATTTAAATTTGTATAGACAAAGAGTGAACAAACGTTAACTTGCATTTAAAGAGTTCTGATTTGAATACAAACATGCCTCTTGGGCTTACAACAACAGAAATATAAAGTAAACTCCTAAGACAGAAAAGTTGTGCGCATCTTTTTTGACGCAATGTAGGTGTTTAAACCCCTTTCTTCATGAAGCTCCCTTGTAAGCTCTAATATCTTCCTCTCGCTCTCATAGAACTTAGCTTCAAATGTGTTTCACTCTCCTTTTAACTGAACCCAAGCGTGTTGCAAATCTTCAAGAGTAGTAGGCATATCAGGATAGAGGATAGTATATGGAACGTCTCCCTCAACTACCGGCTCTATGATAACAGGTAAGACGGATTAATAAGGCATCTTAAGACTTTGAGCGCGAGCCCTCGCCCATTTAAGATAAGGTTCCAAAGGAATGGAATTCTTATGCCCCAACGTCTTGCTATTAACCTTGTTAACTATACCCCAAGCTCATATAAACCTTTGACGGTAACCATGGGTATCGCTTTCGTAGTCAAATGCAATCCCTTGGATGAGTAACTCATGAGGGCCATCTCTTCTAGCGTATCCAAATTATCATAAACCTAAACAAGGGTTGTAAGTGATGCCTCCCCTAATGCCAAGTAGAGGGACATTAGGGAATTCTCCATAGCAGTCAATGATGGTAATGTCTTCTAAAGAGCGATAATACCAACGGATATCAGCATGTGAAAGTGACATCAATCTTCTAGACCATCTTATACCTTGTTCATTCTTCACCACTGATTGAGGTAGGTGCGAAATAAACCACCTAGCCAACATAGGAGTGCAACACATCAAAGTCTCCCTTTTCTTCAAAGTGCGAGAGTGAAGAGAATGCAAGATGTCTCCAAGCAATGTAGGCACCGGATTGCGAGATATGAAAACTTTGATCGCATTCACATCTATAAATTGGTCAGGATTGGGAAATAGTACCAATCCATAGATGAGAAGAGCCAAAATTTCCTCAAAGGCCTATAGATCCAAAGTATTCCAGCATTCTTGAGCCTTTTCCAACAAAAACTTCGCTAGGAACCCTTTGACACCACTTCGTGTTACCCAATTTGCTACTATGTCAGATGGTTGCAAATGTAGAGCTCGATCAATTTCCTCGGGTTTAGGGTCTCTTTCAATACCGTTGAAAGGTAACTAATCAAGAATAGGGATCCCTATGAGTTGAGAAAATTCTTCTAAAGTGGGTACAAGTTGGTAATCTGGAAAAGTGAAGCAATGATGCAAAGGGATGTTTTTTGGTGAACGGAGAATCTTCAGGGACCGTTGATACTAAATCCTTGAGTTGTGGAGGTATCCTCACAAGACTGACTTGGATAGTGCTCCTACGAGCGGAGGCCGTGTCCTACAAAATAGAACAAAGATAAATCCAAAAATCCTTGAAATGGTTAGTGATGTTTATGATGCTTATGTACAAGTGTATATACAAAGCAAATAAGTCCTCAGTTTAGGCTTGCGTGGGGTTTCAGGTAAGTACCCTCTTGAAGTTTAGTTGGCTCAACCTGTCCTAGTTAATAGTAATCGGGTTCTAAGGGATCTCAATATCACTGATCTTTCCCCCAAGTTTCATTCAATAAGCGATTGACTCGCAACCAAACAAAACTCAAGAGTCAAACCTCAATGAGTGTAGCATCGAGTATCAACCAACTTTGGACTGCACCAAAGTAGGTCATCTCACTACATCCTAATGGCCAAGTTGGTCAAGTAAGGTTCTAAGGTTAGTTGATGCTTTATGACACCATGCGGCGGCCCCGTACTCTCCTTGACTGACTCAAGGGTTATCGGTACCAACCAAAGTTCCACATCAACGTAGCTACTGCTTCAACTGTGTTGGTATACCCTGCACAGTTCTCTCACAGTTTTTTGCTACTTACCTAAAAGGTATCCCCCAAATCCAGGTGTAGGATTTAAAACAAACCCAAACAAGGAACCAAAATGTAAAGCAAACAAATTAAGCAATGTAAGCAAGTAAATATGATCTAACCCTAAGGTAACCCCACTTTTAAACTTTCTTCCCCAGCGGAGTTGCCAGTTCTGTGATACGGTGGGAGAACTGACTTGAGGTTTTGCGTTTGTATTCGCAAATGTTGCGGTTTAGAAAGAGTCTCCACCGAATTTTCTTTTATCCAATAAGGAAATGTGAAAAAGCACAGGAAAGACCTTTCGAGATGTTTTCTTGAGTTTGGGGGGTAGATTATGAAAAGGGAAGGTATTAGCACCCTTTCCATCCATGGTTTTCCATTGGCTCTTAGTTACTTGCTAGATCACTTGCTTTTGTTTGAAAATTGTGATTTTGTGTGGTTTTGAAAGTATTTTGAAAAGGTGTCATCGTTTAGGCAAACTTTGTAATAGTTCTCGTTTGTAAGAACGTATACAAAGTGTTGAGCTTTTGAAAATGTTTCAAGTTTGGAAAGATATTTGGAAAGTGTATGTGATTGTTTGGAAAATAGCAAGGATATTTGTTTTGAAATTGGGCAAGTAACTAAAAGTAATCTAACTACTCAAAAGGTCTTAGATATGCTTTTCCTCCTCCTTTAGATATTGCTACCTTACCATTGATTTGGCAAGAAGCCCCATCGTTGGATGTGAAGGGACAAGCGTTGGGTCATCATATGACCATGATAGCAATGTTGTGAGATGACTTAGCACTTTTCCTTTAGGGACTAAGATCATTTTGAAAGGTAACTTTGATAGCGTCATCGAGGGACTATGATCTTGTATTTCGAGATTTGTTTGTGCTAAGACATCCCACATGCATAACATGGCCATTTTTGTAAGGCAACAAGTGGAATTACCCTAAGGGTGTAAATGTGCGAGTGTGCTTGATTGCATGCATAACTTATCTTGATTAGGGTGATCTATTTGTCAATTTTCATATCTTGTCATACACCCTAATTACTAGCATATATTGAAAGTAATAACAGTGCAGAAATGTAATGTCCTACACTATTACAATATTTAAGGGGATGGGGGTACATATTTATGAATGGGGGTTGCAAGTTAAAATCCTAGGTTACTATTACAACCATATTGAAATAGAAAAGAATGTATAGGAAAATATTTTTTGTCTTTTTATATTAAAAGAAAATATATCATGCAAATGTAAAATATTTTTGGTGTTTTTTGACTAAAAATATAATATAATATGATAGAAAAATAAAATAAAATGAATAAATGAGCAAGGAAAACATCGTCAGCGCAAGGTGATAAAAATAGAAGAGGTCATAAGTTCTGACTCTGACTTGGCTGCATAAATAGAAACAGGTTAGCAAAAAATATGGGAGTTCATAAGTTCTGGTTCTTCTGAGAACTCAGAAGTTCTTCAGAAGTCCTGACGCAACTGTCATAACTTTGCCTCTCTCCATGTCAGTCAGAACATCTGCAGCTTAGTCATTTACGAAACAGAAGTTGCATGTATAACAGTTATGACAGATTTCATGAAATATCAGAAGCATGAATAAGAAGCAACATGTATTTGCTAGTTCTAATTCTGAGTCCTATTTTCTTTATGAAGCTCTGAACTGGGATTTCCTCTACTTAGGCAAACATGTGCATGAATTTCTGAATATGTACATCCTTAGAATCAGAATATCTACATTGTGCTAAATATGCAAAATCTGACAATGCTTAATCAGTTAGGATAAGGGTCAGCAGAAAACTTACCTTGCAGCTGGAAAGGATTATGTGAACTAGAGATTGGTCTTGAATTCTGGTGAAGTTCTGAGTAACTTCTTCACGTACTCAGCAGGGTGGAAGTTTGCAATTTCTGAAGCAGCCAAGGGGTGATATTCTGACTCCTTTGTGGTGAAAGTGAATGGAGATTGTATGGCAATAGGAATACAGAAGTTAAGGTAGCTTCTAATGTATGAATTAGCAGCTACGTGGATGGCTTTAGTTAAGAACACTTGAGGTAAACAATGGAGTTTGAATGTAAGGAATTAATGCTAAGATTTTGGTATTTTTGTGTTTATAGTTTCCTGGGTTCTTGGAATTTTTTGCAGTGGTTCAAAGCCTTCTTTCTCAATTCTCTCATTTCTTTCAAAATGTTTCTGGGGGAGAGGAGGGGTCCTTTCAGTGTGCAAATGGTATTCTATTTATAGGCAAATTTTTGCAGTTGGGGCGGTCCAGTGGCACCAACATCATATGCTAGATGCTGACTGTGATACGGTGGGAGAACTGACTTGAGGTTTTGCGTTTTATCGCAAATGTCGCGGTTAGCAAGAGTCGCCACCGACTTTTATTTTATCCAAAAGGAAAGGTGAAAAAGCAAAGGAAAGACCTTTGAGATTGTTTCTTGAGTTCGGGGGGTAGATTATGAAAAGGGAATATATTAGCACCCTTTTCATCCATGGTTTTCCATGGGCTCTTAGTTACTTTCTTAGATCACTTGCTTTGGTTTGTTTGAAATGGTGTTTGGTGTGGTTTTGAAAATATTTTGTAAAAGAGGCCATTCATTTAGGCAATCTTTGTAATGATTCTCGTTCGTAACAATGTATACAAATATATTTGTCTTTTGAAAATGTTTTCAATGTTTGTAAGTTGTTTTTGAAATGTGTGTGTGTTTGGTTTGAAAAAATAGCAAGGATTTTGTTTGAAATGGAGCAAGTAACTAGAAGCTATCTACCTACTCAAATGTCTTTCTTATGCTTTTACTATTCCTTTGACATTGTTGGCTTACCATTGATTTGGTAAGCAACCCTATCTTTGGATGTAAACGGGACGGGCGCGGGTCATCGTATAACCATGATAGCAATGTTGCAAAGTATTTTAGCATTTTTAAGGGACCAAGAGCATTTTGTAAGGCAACCTTGAATAGCATCATCGAGGGACTATGATCTTATATTTGTTTGTTTTTGCCAAGATACTTCGCATACATAATATGGCCATTTTTGTTTTAAGCAACCAATTGGGAGAAACCCTAAGGGTGCTTGTGTACAAGTATGTCATTTTCATGCTTTTAATTTTGTCTTGTATTTAAGGTGTTCTATTTATTTTGTTTTGTTCTTGTCATACAAATCCTAATTACTAATCATGGCATATGAAAGCGATAAATTACGTAAATGTAAATATTTCTAAGCTATTACAACAACTTATGGGAATGGGGAATACAAATTTGAATGGGGATTTTGCAAGAATATAAAGCTAAATAAATTATTACAACCAAATCGAATTTGTGCGAATTAAGATAGATATAATACAATATTTAAAATGCAATGCAATATAATGTACATGTGAAGATATTTTTTGATGTCTTATTTTCATGTAAAAGAAAATTTAATTTAAACCTAAAAAATATAAGGAAAAGATTTAATTTTTTGAAAGGGGTTTAACCCTAATTTTATTTAAAAGAAAATAAGGTTTCTATATTATTATTATTTTGTGTATTTTTCTTGTGTAGAAATAATAAATAATATTGTAATAAAATGTAAAGTTTGTATGTATGCAAAAATAAGTATTTATAAATATGAAATGAAAAATAAATAAACTAAGTATATTTAATTATATTTACAAATTTATTTAAGAAAAATAAGTTATATCCTATTGAAATAAACTATATTTTATGTGAGAAATAAAATAAAAATAACATAAAGTACAATACGACTAAATTATATTTTTTAAGAATTTTTATGTTTTAAAGGAAATATTAAAAACATTAAATATGAAAACAAAACAAAAATAAAAATAAAAATATGAATTAGCAAAGGGGTTGATAAAGCAGATTTATGGTAAGATTAGCAAAAATATGGCTCAAGTAGACTAAGCCCATCCTGCAAAAAAAAGGGTCAAAAACTGAAAAGGAAAAAATTGTAAAAATGCAAAAGTAGCGCGCAGGTTCGAACCCAGGACATGGGTCTCACCAGCGTGCTGCTTTACCACTGGGGTGGCTATACATCCATTGTCTTTACTAAAACAAAAATAATATATTACAAAATGCCTCCTTGCCCTGTTTCATCTCCTTCCTCAAGCCTTGGCCGGATCCCCTGTAACTTCCTCATGCTTCCATAAAAATAACAACTTGTAACATGAAAAATGTAGCATTTGAACTCACGAATCCAACCATATAAGTTATGTAATCTAACTATCAAAGATCAGAGAGAATTTTAAAAGCCCCAAATTCTAACCTAATATTTTCAGAGATTTCAACTTCCAAATTCTCTTAGCACAAGTAAAATCAATGCAAGATAATGATATATATAGCTTCGTTATAATGAGAACTACATTTTTTATTCACAGATCGTGTCCTAAGGTTACCTGTACAAGGAGATAGAGTTTGAAAATTTACCTCCTTCAGTTGGAATCGTGTATGGAAATGTAGTGGCTTTAATGGAGGCCTGATGCTTGCTTGAGCTTCCTTGAGCTTCCCTGAATCTATTCTAACCCTTGCCTTGCTCTGAAAGTGGCTAGAACTCCCTGACCAAGTCCAACTGCAAGCTTCAAAGTCAACAATGGCAGATGGTGGAAAAGAGGATACATAACAGGGATGATGGTTTGGATGGGTTTGATATCAAGTATGTAAGGTATTGGAATGATCTAAACACAAAACGCATGAGCCAAATGGAAGCTGGATGTGTTTGTGCAAAAATTGTATGTTTTGGACAGTTTTTGGTGTTTTGCTTGCCCTCAGTGTTTCAGGTCTTGGCTTAGTGTTTTATGTGGTACATATAGTTTTTATATTAGTAATGAAATGATCTTAGGTCAGCTTCCCAACAGATCTGCTAATGCTAGCCTTTTTGCTAACTTTCTTGTACTTGAGCAAAGTGACAAGACCAAAGCTTCACATGCTTGTACCAACTTGCTTAGGGTTGGTATGGGTTTGTACAACTTGATTGAGACCTGTGTGGTTTGTATGCATCAAGGGGACAGGTTCAAACCTCAAAATTGTAAAGTTTACAAAAGTGGTTCTTTATGAAAATGGCAATGGAACCTTTTTGTTATAAGTGGAATTACAAGTTGGATAAAGGTTCAAAAGAATGGATAGAGGCTTTGTAAACTGATTAAGAATTTAATTAAGGAGTGTGTAGCAAGTTTAGGACCTGTAAAACATGAAATAGCCAGCATAGGATTGATTTGCAACTTGGTTCTTTATGAAATGGCTTAAACCAAAAGTGAGAAAATGCCAATTTCCCCTCTTCGATTCTCCCTACTCAAAAATGATTTTGGAGAGTTCTTGGATATTTTGGAAATCTTGCAATGTGATATATAATCCATCTTTGAAATTAATTTTGAGATACCTTTTGGAACTAGGTGAAAAGTTGCCATGAAGTTGGGTCTAAAACCTGCCTAAGTTAGGGCAAAATTTCACTAAGTTAAGAAGTTCATGACCATGTATTCACAAATTTATAACTTGAGATCCAAGCATCTTTAGGGAAAAGTTTGTGAAGAAAAGTTGTAGATTTCATGGAGGTCTACAAATTTCATGTTAGGAACTTTCTTTGAATCAATATGCATCATGCTTAAAAAGTGGTGTAAAGTTGAGAAAAAATAAGAAAAAATTTATAAGAAAATTTCTAAGTTATGAAAATTTTCAAAGTCAAACCCTAATTTTCAAATTTGGTTTTCTTGGTGAAAAAGTTTCACATTTTGACATATCTTGATGAATTATGACCCTTGGCACTTGATTTTGACCAAAAAGTCAAAGTTTGACTTTTCAGTGTACAGTTGACTTTTGATCAGTTGACTGCAAATTTCATCTGTCAATCCAATGAATTTGAGATCTTTTAAACCATGTAATTAAGTCAAGATGATGCCATTGAATCCTTGAAATCATGCTTGAACTCAATTGGTCATTTTCTAGGTTAAAAATCAGAAATTTCCCTTCCTCAGTCAAAACCCTAATTTTGACCATTTTGCCCTTTTGATGATTTGATCAAATTTCTTGAGGAGTTGTAATTCAAACTTGATCAAATGGTGCATATGAGTCTAAAATGTTGATGTGGATAAAAAATTATGAAGTTTGACTGTAAATTGGCCATGGTTGACTTTTTCCCCAATACAGCTGATTTTTTAGGTCAATTATCCAATTGACTGAGCAAAAGTGTGGTTCAAGGCTTGAAACTTATCATGAGCAATCTTAGGGGTCCAAAATGATGTATTAAAGTCATATGAAGCATTGATGGTCCAAAAATCCTTGTGTAAACTCAAACCCTAATTTTGTGTTATCAGTGCACGATGAGATGTCTTGAGCTGACCAAACCCTAATCTTGTCTTGAGTTAAAGAAGTCTTGTGAGAAAAGTCTTGATAAATGAGAGGGAAAATTTTGGGGTACAACAGCTTCCCTTGTTCAATCTTCTTGAACCTGAAGAGTTAGATTGGTGAGCTTAGTCGTTCGTGACTCGAAGGTAAAAGATGATTGGACACTAAAGTGCCCGTAAATTTGCACTCGACAAAGTGTAGTTGAGGGAATGGGCTTAAAGACGCCATTTGGAGAGGTGATAGAATCTTGTTGGAGATGGGCTTATAGATGCTATCCAAGAGTGTTTGTTGAATTGTAAGTTGTAAGTCAAAAGAATAAGTATCAGAATGGTGTTCGTATCTGGAACGTATTTGAACTGTATCTGGAGACTGAATCTGTATGAGCAACAGAATAGCATCCGTGTCTGGAGTGTATCTGAGTTGTATCTGAACTTGAATCTGAATAAGTGTCAGAATGGCATCCGTGTCTGGAGCGTATTTGAATTGTATCTGAATATTGAAATATGAATGAGTGTCAGAATGGCATCTGTGTCTGGAGCGTATCTAAAATGTATCTGAATGTTGAAATCTGAATGAGTAACAGAATGGCAACCATGTCTGGAGCGTATCTGTACTGTATTTAAAAGCTAAATCTGAATAAGTAACATAATGGCTTCCGTGTCTGGAGCGTAACTGAATTGTATCATGATTGCACATTGTTTAACAGTAGCTGTTAATCTTATCCTGAAAAGGGTAAAGTGTTAGCCGGAACACAAAATTATGTTGCATGAAATGCATGATGCAATATATGTGTTTTATCAATGTTTATGATATGTGGATGTAATGTATGCGCATGTAAGCTAATTTGCTGTATTGCTGAGGAAAATAAATCCTTGACTACTGCTAAGGATATGTGGATTCTTCATGTCTTGAAGTTTGGAGTATTTGACAAAAATTCCGTTGTGAGAGCAATGCCATATACTGCTTGAGGAATCTTCTTGGGGAATCCAGAGAATTTTGATGACTTCTACTGGGGATTTAATAATAGGAATCTTCGTTCTGTTGGGGAGTATTGAAAACTCTGTGGGGAAAAATCTTATTCCTGTTTTTGGGAAAAAGTTTAGGAGTTTCGGTCGTCTGTCACTCTACCGGGGAGTTATCCTAGGTTAGGGAGAAACAGAAGTTAGCTTTTTATCCAGTTGGTTTTCAGGCTTCAAAACATCTTGCTAGGGAATTTGGAGAAACTGGATGGTTTCCACTGGGGATTAATAGTTTGAAGTTTCAGCTCCACCGGGGATCTAAATGACGTACTGTAGGCATTGCTCATGGAATAGCCTAAAGAGTTTTCCTATTCTTTCAACCTGTCAGTAATTGTTCTTTTTCATTTTGTTTATTTGTAAAGAGTAATTATGTTCAAATGCATATGTTCATTAATGAATCATTGGACGTTTTTGCAAACAAAACACAAATATAAAGAAAAAAGACAAATAGTTTTTTATACTTTAAAGAGATATCTTTGTATTTACTTTGAATAAGTATTTTGTACAAAGGGGACAGACATCCTAGTAAGAGGATGGTGTCATGAAAATAAGAAAAATTTATACAAATAAAGATATCTATGTGTGATAATTCCATGGGGTTCCCATTCTGCTATAGCCTTCGTATCTCCGAATATGTTGTATATGTGTTGCTTCGTTCGAAGATGATTGAATTGATCAGAAGCTCCGAGTTTGTCAGTGAAGAGATTGTCCTCAAAGTGATCCGACGAAACATAGTCATACACTTTAATTCCCTAACTTTTGCCTGGACCTCCCTTTCGAGTTTTCAATCCACCGGGAAACCCTTTTTTGCCCAAGTCGCCCTTTCGGGTTTTCAACTTGCCGGGTGTACAGATTTTTTTTATTTTATCCCTAAATTTTTTCTGAACTTTTTCGTCCGCCGGGATGCCCTTGTTTTGCCTAGGTGTGTCAACCTAGCGGGCCTCTTATGCGTAATATCTTTTGACTATGTCCGTGTTCGCAGGGTGTGGCAGGTCGTCACCGTCCATGGTAGTTAAGATCATTGCCCCACCAGAAAAGATGATCTTGATTACAAATGGTCCTTCATAGGTAGGAGTCCATTTGCCCCTGGGATCACTTTGTGGCAATATGATGCGCTTGGTCACTAGATGTCCAACTTGATATACTTGGTGCCTGACTTTCTTGTCGAAAGCCTTGATCATCTTTTTTTGATACATCTGACCATGGAAAACAGCAGTAAGCCTTTTTTCATCAATTAAGTTCAGTTGATCAAGTCGGGTCTGGATCCAATCGTCCTCACTCAAACCTGCATCTTTCATAATTTTCAAAGAGGGGATTTGAACCTCAATAGGCAAGACAACCTCCATGCCATAAACCAAATAATAGGGTGTTGCCCCAGTTGATGTGCGAGTCGTGGTATGGTACCTGTAGAAAGCAAACAGTAGCATCCCATGCCAGTCCTTGTAGGTGACTGTAGTTTTTTGTATGATCTTTTTAATGTTTTTATTAGCAGCTTCGACTGCACCATTCATCTTTGGCCGATAGGTGGATGAATTGTGATGTTGAATCTTGAACTGCTTGCACAAGGCGGTGATCATAGTATTGTTAAGGTTCGTACCATTATTAGTGATGATCCTTTCTGGGATACCGTACTGGAAAATAAGATTCTGTTTAATGAAGCGGGCAACAACATTGTTAGTAACAGATGCTAAGGAGGCTGCTTCGACCCATTTTATGAAATAGTCAATGGCCACTAGAATGAAGCAGTGTCCATTGGAGGTTGTAGGCTTGGTCTCCCCAATCATATTGATTCCCTATATAGCGAAGGGCCAAGGAGCTGTTAAGACATTTAGAAGAACCGGAGGCACGTGTACCTTGTCTGCATAGATTTGACACTTATGATAGGTCCGGGAGTGTTGATAGCAGTATGCTTCCATGGTAGACCAATAATAGCCTGACCGTAGGATTTTCTTCGCCAACGTATACCCACTAGAGTGAGTGCCAAAGGTACCTTTATGTAATTCAGCCATGATCTTTTCAGCTTCAATCTTATCCACACAATGGAGCAGAATAGAGTCGTGATTGCGTTTGTACATGATGCCATTACTTAGGAAGAACTTAGAAAAAACTCTCCTTAAGAACTTTTTATCATTGATTGAAGCTCCTTCTGGATATTCTTGAGCCTCGAGATACCTTTTGACTTCATGGAACCAAGGTTGGTCCACTACTTCTTCAGTATTAATCTCGTGACAGTGTGTTGGTTCATCCATTCGTTCGATGGTGATTTGGGGAGCCTCGTTATCCCAATTAAGTTTAAACATAGATGACATTGTGGCTAGAGCATCTGCTAGCTTATTTTCTTCTCGCAGGAAATGCTCGAAGGTAATCTGCTCGAAATGTGGTAACAATGTCAAAACATGTTCTTTGTAAGGGATAAGGTTTGGATGCTTAGTGTCCCATTCTCCTTTGATCTGACTGATGACCAAAGCTGAATCTTCAAATACAACCAAAGATTTGACTCCCAAGTCTATGGCGGCCTTGAGACCAAAGATGCATGCTTCGTATTCCGCCATGTTGTCCGTACAGTTGAAGCAAAGTCTGGAAGTAAATGGAGTATGGCACCCTTCTGGAGATATGAGTACAACGCCGATACCATTACCAAGTGAATTGGATGCCCCATCAAAGAACAGGGTCCATTGGGATCCTTGTCCAGGTCTGTCATATGGTCTGATTTCTTCAAAATTGTCTAATGTCATGATGTCTTCGTCCGGGAATTCAAACTTCATGGACTGATAATCTTCTACAGCTTGATGAGCAAGATGATTAGCTAGCACACTTCCCTTTATATCTTTTTGGGTAGTGTACTGTATGTCATATTTTGTTAGGATCATCTGCCATCTAGCTATCCTCCCAGACAGAGCAGGCTTCTCAAAGATGTACTTTATCGGATCCATCTTAGATATCAGCAAAGTGGTATGAGTCAACATATATTGTCTTAGCCGGCGAGCAGCCCATACCAGAGCGCAGCAAGTTTTCTCGAGCAGTGAATATCTGGTATCACAGTCGGTAAACTTTTTGCTCAGGTAGTAAATAGCGTGCTCTTTTCGGCCAGACTCGTCATGCTGCCCCAATACGCACCCCATTGAGTTCTCTAAAACGGTCAGATACATGATCAGTGGTCTTCCCTCGACTGGTGGCATCAAGACAGGAGGCTCTTGTAAATACTCTTTGATTTTGTCAAAAGCAATCTGACATTCATCATTCCATCTGACTACTTGATATTTCTTCAACAGTTTGAAGATTGGTTCACAAGTAGATGTTAGGTGAGAAATGAATCTGGAAATATAGTTCAGGCGTCCCAAGAATCCTCTGACTTCCTTCTTAGTACGAGGAGCGGGCATTTCTTGTATTGCTTTAACCATGGAAGGATCAACCTCGATGCCCTTATTGCTGACAATGAAACCTAAGAGTTTACCGGACCAGACTCCGAATGTGCACTTGTTTGGATTCAGCCTTAGTTTGTACTCCTTCAATCTCACAAACAGCTTTTGCAAGTGATCCAGGTGCTCCTCTTCAGTTTGTGATCGGGCTATCATATCATCTACATAGACCTCTATCTCATGATGTATCATATCATGAAACAAAGCTACCATGGCGCGTTGATAGGTTGCCCCAGCATTCTTCATCCCGAATGGCATCACTTTGTAGAAGAACGTGCCCCACTGTTGACAAACGTAGTTTTCTCCATGTCCTCAGGTGCCATTTTGATTTGGTTATAGCCTAAGAATCCGTCCATGAAGGAAAACACTTTGTGCTGGGCCGTAATATCAACCAGGATATCGATGTGGGGAAGTGGGAAATAATCTTTAGGGCTGGCCCTATTTAAATCTCTATAATCCATGCACATTCCTACTTTGCCGTCCTTTTAAGGCACGGGAACAATGTTGGCGACCCATTGAGGATAGGAAGTGACAGCCAAAAATCCAGCGTTGAACTGTTTCATGACTTTCGCTTTGATCTTCTCTGACATGCCAGGTCTCATGCTGCAGACTTTTTGTTTCACTGGTGGACATTCTTCTCTTATGGGTAGACGATGTACCATGATGTTTGTATCGAGTCCCGACATGTCTTCGTATGACCAGGCAAAGATCTCAACATAATCATGCAGAAGCTGAATTAGGCGCTCCTTGACACTCGGCTCTAAATTGGCACCCACTTTGATTTCCTTTTTATCTTTCTCGGTACCCAAGTTGATTGTATCCAACAGGTCCTCATGAGGCTGAATAGCTCTTTCCTCTTGTTGTAGTAGTTTGGCCAATTCCCCTGGCACCTCACAATCTTCCTCACCTTCGTATTCGGCTTGGTAGATCAGATCTTCAGAGTCACTGAAGGCTATAGCAGTATCGTTACCCATGGGATCCATAATGGAGGGGTGTTGTACCCTAAAATTTTCCCTCCCATATTTCTCAAGACATTGCAAGAAAAATCTCCAAGTTGCTCAAGGTTGCTCAAGAGTTGGTCAGGCAAGCTCTCTCCTAAGACAGTCTACCCCAAATTAGGGTTTTGTGTTGCATCAAGATCCTTGAGTCCAAAAGACCTCAATTTCTCCCCAATTTCCTAATATGTTCTCAAGATCATCCATGTCAAATCTCAAGCCTTGCAGAGGAAGTTTGCTCAGTCAATTGCTCAAAGGTCCAAAAATCGACTGTATAGGGCAAAAGTCAACTGTGACCTACAAACAGTCAAACTTCAAGATTTTTTCCAACATTTTCATTTTGAAGGATATTTCATCATTTGATCAAGAGTTGGTCATGATTCATCAAGGATTGCTCAAAATTCATCAAGACTCAAAAGTTGCTAAATTAGGGTTTTGTAGGAAAAGTCAACTCAAATTTGACCAAGCATAACTTTCTCATACTTTATGAGAAGTGACTCATCCAAATCTCATTTTGAAGAGGATGCAATTCCATACAATCCATATTCATACCCAAAGATCAAAAAATGCACTCACAAGAGGTTATGAATTTAGACATTATAGGTCATTTTTGAAAGTCAACAAAAACACCTTTTTTTGTCAAAGCTTATAACTTGAGCATGGAATATCCAAATGAGATGAGACCAAAAGGGTTGATTAGAGGACTTATCAAGCTTTCTAAAAAGTCCAAGAACACTTCCAAAAGTTCCAAATTGAAGAAGTTATGCATTGTTGAAGTTGGACTTTTTTGCAAAATTGCCAAAAGTCAACTATCCCCAAAACTTCAAATTTTGCCAAATGGGCCCATTCTTTTCCAATTGATTTGAGTTTGCATCATTGCCGACGTGCCCCAGCTTCAGCCATGTGTCCTTATCTCATTTTTATTATTTAATTTGATTTTTATTTGAATTTATTCATTTTAAATCAAATAAAATCACATAAAATCAAAAATATTGATAACCAAAGATTTTTTGTTGATTACAGGCTTCAATGGACAGCTAGCACATCTCCAAACTCGTATCAAGGCATAAGTGTACAAGAAGATATGATTTGAATCAAATTTGGAAAGATTTAATGGAAGAATCAAATCCAATTCATGGGCATTGATATGGAGAGATTTGAACCAAGTTTGTAGACCTAATGCAAAGCACAATACATAAGCAAGCTGAAGGACACAAAATAAGGGTTGGAAGTTGTTGGAAGAGGCAGAACAAAAGTGAGAAAAATCACAAAAAAGCTTGAGGTCGAAATCCAGGTTAGAGGCATTTTTAGAGGTCGAGACTTGTTCCAATCGATTCCTGGCGATTCACACAAGCTACCTAGATCCAAAGCAAGCATTTTCAGACTCCCTAACGCACTGTAAGTCGCACGATAGTCACCCCTGTTCTTGGTTTCGATTTGAACTGCTCTTGCATCATTTGAGAAAACTATTGGCATATTTGTAATCACAAGAACATTTCCAAGCTTTTTGCATCATTTAATTTCATTTATATGGTCTGTATTGCAATTCGCCATAGCTAGGTTTTGCTTGGAGTTTTTGGGAGTTTTTGTTTCAGGAACAATTGACCTCCATGAAGGGTATGGTTAGGACCGAGAGGTTGAGACGAGCATGACTATGCCTTTGGAAATCATTTTTGTGGCATGTACAGGATTTTAGAGGTGGACTTGCTTATAGCTACAGACTTCTGTCTGTTGGTATAGATATGTGACCTTTTAGCCACGGACGAGAGGTTAGGGATGATGCGTGGCATCCCATTACTGGACCATTCAAATATTACGCGCGTTTTTATTATTTTCTGGAAATAGTTTTGTTTTTTATATAATATACAACATTTGTATTGTTATAACAAATCCAGCAGCGTGTCCCAGTGGTTAACATGTCAGCTTCCAAGGCGTTAGGGGCTGGAGGTCAGGGGTTCGATCCCTGCCTCCAGCATTTTGTATTTTCTTATTTCTTTTCAGGTTATCACATGCATACGCTGGCTTGCAGTACACCATGCTCCCTCTCCCATCCAAATGCCAGATGGCCAAGAGCCAGATCTGGTGGTCCATGTTGAAAGTCCACCATAGTCTAGGTCAATGCATGCATACTGGATCCCAGAAAGTCAAAAAAGGCCAGCATAAATGGGCTTATGGAATTGCTATCAACACCTCAAAAACAGGCCCAACACTCCTCTCTCTTTATTTATTTTGTCTTGATTAATTGTTTTATTTTATTTATTTAATTTTCTGACCAATCACAAAATTCTATTTTATTAAATAAAATCACAAAAAAATATTTTTATTTCAATCAATCTTTTAACTTTTATTTTTCTTAATAAATTTATTAATTAACTAGGTTTTTAATTAGAAAACTTTAATTTATTTTTGTAAATAATTTTAATTAATTAGATTTAATTAGATATTAACCACTAATTTAATCATTTTTAATTTCTTTCCTAAATAATCAAAAACTCCAAAAATAATTTATTTTTCATGTAATTAATTTATTAATTTAATTTAGTTGTTTAACTTAGGTTTATTTTCTTTCTTAAAATAAAAACAACAAAAACCTAAAAAAGATATTTTCTCTAATCAAAAGGGTCAAAACCCTAATCATGCGTCCGATTAAATTTTGCGTCGCGATTTACTTTTCCTTATCCAATAATGTACCTGCTTCCAGATTGTAATAGTTAAATAGGACATTTAATTATTTTTATTCGCTTTATTTTATTTTTCAAAGGGTTTGTCTTTGGCGATGTAAATACCCGACGCCTTGTAATTTAATTTCCACACTTTTAATTCCGCAAATTATAACTGTTAGATGTTTGATAATAGGGTTTGTATGACAAGACTGAATGCTAATCTTAAAATCAAATTAGATCACCCTTCACATGTACAAAGATAAAAATAAACTGAAAACGACACACTCGCACATGCGCACTCTTAGGGTACACCCCGCTTGGTTGCCTTCGTACACGGTCATTGAGAATAGGTCATTTTAGAGGTCGCCATCTTATCTAAAAGATCATAGTAGCCTCGAAACGGTTGCCTCAGATATTATTGCCTCAAACAAATGATCTAAGACATTAGGGTTACCGCTAAGGTGTCCTAACATTGCTTTGGTGACCGCATGTCCCTCATTCGAATTGACCCTCAAACTCCAACGACGGTGCTACCTACTCATTAATAGTGGGATAGCATTGTCTAAAGGAAATTAGCATAGAACGATTCCTTTTTCGAGCAGGTAGATGGTTCTTAGATACTTGCTCTTCCAAAAACAAAATCTTTTTTTTACACTTACACTCCTTTTCGAACAAAGTTTTCAAAAACACTTCATACGCTCTTGAGGGCAGAAGCAAGAGTTAAATCGAAGTTTTCAAACAAAAACTTTTTCAAACCCACAAACACAAAGAAAACAATTTTGAAAACAATGAGCAAGTACCTAAGAGCCCGTAGATAACTACCGATAGAAAGGGTGCTAATACCTTCCCTTTCTATAATCTACCCCCCGTACTCAATAAATCTCGAAAAAGGAATTTTTCTGTGCTTTTTTCCTTTCCTTGTTGGATAAAATAAAAGTCGGTGGCGAATCTTGCTTACCGCGACATTTTGCCAACATAAAACGCAAAACGCAAACCGGCATTCCAAAAACAATCAGTTCTTCCCACCGTATCACAAGGGGTACCTGCATTTGTGAGTGTGGGTGTGTGTAAGGGTATAGAAATCTTTAAACAATAAAATGTAAAAGAAAGACAATGAGCACATAATATTTGTATGTGGAAAAACGTCCATGATTCATTGAATGTCATATGAAGATGAAATAAAAAACCCTTACAAATGGACCATTGTGCCTCGGGTAAGACACAAGGTTTTTAAAGTGTGAATTATTCGTAAATATTACAAGTCCAACAGAAATGTAAAAGATAAATTACTGAGAGATGAAAGTTATTGGGACAAAGTCTCTGGCTTCCCAGTTACGAAGTCCTCCGTTGACAGTAGGAAATATCCAATCTTCCAAGCTGCCATCCTCTTTATTGTCTTATACTGCGTTGACCTCTCGGTTACTAATCTTCAAAGGTGGCCCTCCAGCACGGGCACATCGCATAGCCTTTTAAGTAGTTGAAGTAAACCCCAAGCCAAACTTGTCTGATTTATACGGGATGTCCAGAAGCTGCCCCCAGATGGTGCATCCACCCTCTTCTACTACCGCCTTAGCGTCCTTTAGAGATGACATCCAAAGTGGAGGTCTTGTGATCTTGGGAATCGAGAATACTTCCTTGGTTGCTGCTACTTCTTGAGAGACCTCCTCGAAATGTTGAAAAGGAGTTTCAATGAACTCGCCATCCAACTCCACATATCGGAAAGAATTCAGATGAGTAATCATGTACTCCTCCTCCCCGTGGACAGTTATGATCTTTCCTTGGACCGGGTATTTCAGCATCTGGTGCAATGTGGAGGTGACAGCACTAGAATTGTGGATCCAAGGTCATCCTAACAGACAGGAATAAGAAGGACGGGTGTCCATCACAAAGAAGGTTAAATTGAAAATCTGAGTTCCCACCTTTATCGGGATGTCCACCTCCCCATGGACCATCCTCTTCGAGCCATCAAATGCTCTCACAATTATGTTACTGGGTTTCAACGTCAGCCCTTTGCAATCCAATCTGTCAAGAGCTTTCTTTGGTAAGACGTTCAAAGATGAACTAGTGTCTACCAAGACATGGGATAGGGTTGTTCCTCTACACTCCACAGAGACATGTAATGCCTCGTTGTGCTTTCTCCCTTTGGGTGTCAAATCAGCATCAGAGAAACCCAGGCCGTTATCAACTGTCAAACTGGCCACACAATCTTGGAATTGGTCACCAGACGTCTCTTGTGGCGCATGAGCTGTCTTCAGAAATTTTACCAGAGCTTTTGCATGTGCTTCAGAGTATAGCAGCAAGGCTAGCATGGAGATCTTGGAGAGGGTCTGCCCAACTGTTCAACCACGTCATAATCACTTTTCTTTATTATCCTCAGAATTTCTTCCATTTCCTTCTTGGATGTTTCGGGGATAGCTAGTGATTGAGCCTTCGTTCGGACAGGCTCTTCTTGAATGCCTTTCCCTCGATCTTCGGCAGTAGAAGTGTTGGTGGGGAGAACAGCAGGGATCGTGTCATTTTTGTCGGTAGGTACACTTGCAGGTATAATCACTTGTACAGAGGTAATCTTCGGAACGGCCACGGGTCCAAAAACTGCCTTTGGAGGGGCAATCTCTGGAGAGAAGATTCTACCACTACGGGTAATCTTGCTAGTTCCGGCAATATTGCTAATGTCGGAGTTTTCTTCTTCGGAGCTCTCTTCTTCTGCGGTCAGTTCATATTGTTTGATACCATGGTAGTAGATTTCTCTACCATAATTCCATGGTATTGTTTTATCTGACTTGTACGGGATCAGCCCGGGCATTGTGATCTTAAGTGGAGTAGTTTTTGGAGCAGGTGTAATCCTAACGGGTCTTTTAGGGACCCTGGAAGGATTGGCGGAGATGGTTATGATTGAAATGTCTTTAACAGGAACGGGTAAAGTGGGAGCATTCTCAAACAGAATTTCTTGATTGTCAATCAGGCGTTGGATACCTATCTTCAATAGAGGGAAATCAGTCGGTGAGGACAAACACAGATGGCAGTCTTTATTACAACCTGGGAATATATCAGCTTTCAACAAATTCATCTTAATGATCGGGAGCAGAGTCAAAAGTTTATCTACTGTAGCAACAAACAAATCTTCCTTAACAGCGTTGGCATTGTGACCATGCCTAGGCATTGGAGCGGAAATGACATTTGGTTTCTTAGGTGCATCAAACTCAACCTCCTTTGCATCTATAAGGTCTTGAATTTTGTTCTTCAGAGCCCAACAATTGTTAGTGTCGTGCCCTGGACTTTCAGAATGGTATGCGCATCTGGCATTTGGGTGATAATGAGGGGACGCAATATTGGGATTCTTTGGGGCCTCTTTTAAAGTTTCCAGATTCAATTTCATAAGATGTATTAGAACTTGGGCTAGAGTCATATTAATCCTGGTAAATTGTCGGACTGGCCTTTCCACCCTTGGCTGGTTATTTCTTGGCTGATCAGATGCAGGTTTTGGAATTATAATGGCCCCCACCACTGGTCGGCGTTCAGTTCTTCCTTGATTCTTTTGTGAATAAACAGCAGATACTTTCTTCTTCCCCGTGAAGGGTTTTTTCACATCTGTTGAGGCAAACGAATCTTTCTGAATCTTCCCACTTCTTATACCAGCTTCCACCCTCTCGCCGGTTAATATCAATTCAGTAAACCCTGCAGAGGAACTCCCAATCAGATGATTGAAGAAAGGGCCCGATAGAGTTCCCAAGAACATGTCCACCAACTCCCTTTCAGACAGAGGGGGTTGAACTCTTCCGACTAGATCTCTCCACTTTTGCGCGTAATCTTTGAAGCCCTCATTTAAAACCATAGCCATACTCTGAAGTTGAGTACAGGTAGGCGCTAAATCGGCATTGTACTGGTATTGTTTATAGAAAGTTACGGCAAGGTCTTCCCAATTATGGACGTCGGCCCTTTCTAATTGGTAAAACCAATCAAGTTGTGTTCAGGATAAACTGTCTTGGAAGAAATGGACCCACAAGTCTTTGTCGGCAGAGTGCGGCTGAATCTTTCTGACATATGATCGGAGGTGCATTTTAGGACACGACACTCCATCATATTTTGCAAATAATGGCACTTTAAACTTTTGTGGGATCACAATTCCTGACACTAACCCTAATTCTTCAAAATCTAGACCTGATACTCTCTGTATTTCCATAGCGGTTAAACGCTCTTCCAGGTGTCTGTACTTATCATCAGTCGGAGGGTACTGTTCTTCAGAGTAGTCTTCCTCTTCCTCCTCTTCTTCAGAGTCTGACGGAACTGCCGTTTCTTTTCCTTTTCTTTCCCTTTCATCAGATGTTGCTGGAAATTCCAAGGTTCTTCTATCTTGTCCTTGAAACCTTCTTCCCATGATTATCACACCAGTTGGTTTCTTCTCTTTCTTCTTTTTCTCTTTCTCTTTCTCTTTTGCCAGCAGGGTCTTCAGCTCCTCTTGCCCCTTGGCTAGGGTCATGAGTAACTGTTGAAATTGTGTGTTTTGAGCTTGAAGGTCTTTGACCGTCTGTTCAAGATCCATCTTACTGAAATAAACAGTAGAGAGATGAGGAAACTTGTTGCAAAGACCTGTTTATGTTTATGATGAATGATATGTATACATGCAATGCTTTCAAGGATTTAACAAAATTCAAATTTGTTTTAAACAAAAAGAAACACACGTTATATTAATAAGATAGAATTTGAGTACATCAATGCCCCTTGGGTAAAATAATACAAAATTCTAAGATAAAAAGACATTGCGCATCCTCTTTAGTGCAATGTAGGTATTTAGAGTCTGCTCCTCATGAAGTAGCCGAGTGAGTTCCAAAACCTTCTTCTCTCTTGCGTAGAATTGGGCTTCGAAAGTATCACGCTCTCCTTTGAGCTGTATCCAATCCCTTCGTAGGTATTCGAGTGATGTGGGCATGTCAGGATGTAGGATAGTGTATGGAACTTCTCCCTCCTTAACAGGCTCAATAATCACTGGGAGAATGGAAGGATAAGGCATCATAAGACTTTGAGCGCGAGTTCGTATCCAGTTGAGGTAAGGCTCAAGAGGGATGGAATTCTTGTGTCCCAAAGTCTTGCTATCCACCTTGTTTAGCATCCTCCAAGCTCGGATGAATCTCTGGTGAAGTCCTTGATCGTCGTTGTCGTAGTCGAATATCAAGCCTTGAATCAGCATATCATGTGGGCCATCCCTTTGGGCATAACCAAACTGTCTTAGAGCTAAGCACGGGTTATAGGCGATGCCTCCCCTAATGCCAAGTAGAGGTACATTAGGGAATTCCCCATAACGATCAACAATGATAACATTCTCTTAGGATCGAGAGCACCAATGAATATCTAAATGTTTAAGTGTCATTAACCTTTGTGACCACCTCAAACCTTGCTAATTCTTCAAGACTGATTGGGGAAGATGAGAAATAAACCATCTTGCCAGGAGAGGAGTGCAACACATAATAACACCTCTTTTCCTCATTTTACGAGTGTGAAAAGAGTGTAAGATATCCCCAAGCAATGTAGGCACTGGGTTGCGTGACATGAAGATTTTGACGGCACTCACATCTATGAGTTGGTCAGGATTGGGGAACAAGACCATCCCATAGATGAGAAGAGCTACAATCTCCTCAAAAGCTTGCAAGTCTAGGGAATTCCAACAACTTTGGGCTTTCTCAAACAGAAACTTTGCCAAGAAGCCTTTGACACCACTTCTAGTTTCCCAATGAGTTGTGACATCAGAAGAGTGCAAGTGCAGAGCTTGAGCAATCTCTTCTGGCTTTGGATCTATTTCCGTGCCGTTGAAAGGTAGTTGATTGAGAATAAGAATCCTCAAAAGTTGAGAGAATTCTTCCAAAGTGGGCACAAGTTGATAGTCAGGAAATGTGAAGCAATGATGCAAAGGGTCAAAGGACTGGTAGAGAACCTTCATCATATCCTCCTCTGTGTTGGAGGTGACCAAGTTGAGTAGACGACCATGCCTCTCGGTGAATGGAGAGTTCTCAGGAATCCTTGAAGCTAGCTCCTTGAGTTGTAGAGGAATTCTTACAAGGTTGATTTGGATAGTTTTCCTGCGAAGTGAATCCATAACCTACAAAATAAGAACAAAGATGAATCTCCAAAATCCTTGAAATGGTTAGTGAATGCATATGATGTTCATGATGTCCATGATGTTATGCACAAGTATGTATATACAAGCAAAACAAACAAGTTCTTAGTTTAGGCTTTGCATGGGGTTTTATAGGTAAGTACCCTCTTGAAGTTTAGTTGGCTCAACCTGTCCTAATAATAGTAATCGGGTTCTAAGGAGCTCAATATCATCGGATTGTTTCCTTGGTCATTGTTTCAGCTCAAGCCTCTTTAATGGCGACCGAAATATCCCAAGAAACCAACCCTAAATGAGTGTAGTATCGAGTATCTACCAACTTCGGACTGCACCAAAGTCGGTCATCTCACTACATCCTAAAGGCCAAGTTGGTCAAGTAAAGGGTTCTAGAAGTTCATTAGTGCTTCATGGCATCACTCAGCGGCCCCGTATTCTATTCGATTAACTCAAAGGCTACCGGTACCTACAAATATGTCACGCTAATATAGTTATTGCTTACACCATGTCGGTATACCCCACACAGTTTCCACAACGTATTGCTATTTACCTATAATGTTTCCCAAATCCAGGTGGAGGATTCAAACCCAAACAAAGAACCATAATGTAAAGCAAACAAGTCAAACAATGTAAGCAAATAAAGGTGATCTAAACTCTAAGTTAACCCCACTGTCATTTAGATCCCCAACAGAGTCGCCAGTTCTGTGATATGATGGGAGAACTGACTTGAGGTTTTGCGTTTTATCGCAAATGTCGCGGTTAGCAAGAGTCACCACCTACTTTTCTTTTATCCAAAAGGAAAGGTGAAAAAGCACAGGAAAGACCTTTGATATTGTTTCTTGAGTTCGGGGGTAGATTATGAAAAGGGAAGGTATTAGCACCCTTTTCATCCATGGTTTTCCATGGGCTCTTAGTTACTTGCTTAGATCACTTGCTTTGGTTTGTTTGAAATGGTGTTTGGTGTGGTTTTGAAAACATTTTGTAAAAGAGGCCATTCGTTTAGGCAATCCTTGTAATGATTCTCGTTCGTAAGAATGTATACAAAGATGTTTGTCTTTTTAAAATGTTTCCAATGTTTGTAAGATGTTTTTGAAATGTGTGTGTGTTTGTTTTGAAAAAATAGCAAGGATTTTGTTTGAAATGGAGCAAGTAACTAGAAGCTATCTACCTACTCAAATGTCTTTCTTATGCTTTTCCTATTCCTTTGACATTGTTGGCTTACCATTGATTTGGTAAGCAACCCTATCTTTGGATGTAAACGGGACGGGCGCGGGTCATCGTATAACCATGATAGCAATGTTGTAAAGTATTTTATCCTTTTTAAGGGATCAAGATCATTTTGTAAGGCAACCTTGAATAGCGTCATCTAGGGACTATGATCTTATATTTGTTTGTTTTTGCCAAGATACTTCGCATGCATAATATGGCCATTTTTGTTTTAGGCAACCAAGTGGGAGAAACCCTAAGGGTGCTTGTGTGCAAGTATGTCATTTACACGCTTTTGATTTTGTCTTGTATTTAAGGTGTTCTATTTGTTTTGTTTTGTTCTTGTCATACAAACCCTAATTACTAATCATGGCATATGAAAGCGATTAATTGCGTAAATATAAATATTTCTAAGCTATTACAAGAACTTATGGGAATGGGGAATACAAATTTGAATGGGGATTTTGCAAGAATATAAAGCTAAATAAATTATTACAACCAAATCGAATTTGTGCGAATTAAGATAAATATAGTACAATATTTAAATTGCAATGCAATATAATGTACACGTGAAGAGATTTTTTGATGTCTTATTTTCATGTAAAAGAAAATTTAATTTTAACCTAAAAAATATAAGGAAAAGATTTAATTTTTTGAAAGGGGTTTAACCCTAATTTTATTTAAAAGAAAATAAAGTTTCTATATTATTATTTTTTGTGTATTTTCTTGTGTAGAAATAATAAATAATATTGTAATAAAATATAAAGTTTGTATGTATGCAAAAATAAGTATTTATAAATATAAAATACAAAATAAATAAACTAAGTATATTTAATTATATTTATAAATTTATCTAAGAAAAATAAGTTATATCCTATTGAAATAAACTATATTTTATGTGAGAAATAAAATAAAAATAAAATAAAGTACAATATGACTAAATTATATTTTTTAAGAATTTTTATGTTTTAAAGGAAATATTAAAAACATTAAATATGAAAAAAAAAAAACAAAAATAAAAATAAAAATATGAATTAGCAAATGGGTGATAAAGCAGATTTATGGTAAGATTAGCAAAAATCTGGCCCAAGTAGACTAAGCCCATCCTGCAAAAAAAAGGGTCAAAAACTGAAAAGGAAAAAATTGTAAAAATGCAAAAGTAGCGCGCAGGTTCGAACCCAGGACATGGGTCTCACCAGCGTGTTGCTTTACCACTGGGGTGGCTATACATCCATTGTCTTTACTGAAACAAAAATAATATATTACAAAACACTTCCTTGCCCTGTTTCATCTTCTTCCTCAAGCCTTGGCAGGATCCCCTGTAACTTCCTCATGCTTCCATAAAAATGAAAACTTGTAACATGAAAAATGTAGCATTTGAACTCACGAATCCAACCATATGAGTTATGTAATCTAACTATCAAAGATCAGAGAGAATTTTAATAGCCCCAAATTCTAACCTAATATTTTCAGAGATTTCAACTTCCAAATTCTCTTAGCACAAGTAAAGTCAATGCAAGATAATGATATGTATAGCTTCGTTATAATGAGAACTACATTTTTTATTCACAGATCGTGGCCTAAGGTTTCCTATACAAGGAGATAGAGTTTGAAAATTTACCTCATTCAGCTGGAATCGTGTATGGAAATGTAGTGGCTTTAATGGAGGCTTGATGCTTGCTTGAGCTTCCTTGAGCTTCCCTGAATCTATTCCAACCCTTGTCTTGCTCTGAAAGTGGCTAGAACTCCCTGACCAAGTCCAACTGCAAGCTTCAAAGTCAACAATGGCAGATGGTGGAAAAGAGGATACAGAACAGAGATGATTGTTTGGATGGGTTTGATATCAAATATGTAAGGTATTGGAATGATCTAAACACAAAACGCACGAGCCAAATGGAAGTTGGATGTGTTTGTGCAGAAACTGTATGTTTTGGACAGTTTTTGGTGTTTTGCTTGCCCTCAGTGTTTCAGGTCTTGGCTTAGTGTTTTATGTGTTGCATATAGTTTGTATGTTAGTATTGAAATGATCTTAGGTCAGCTTCCCAACAGATCTGCCAATGCTAGCCTTTTTGCCAACTTTCTTGTACTTGAAGCAAAGAGACAAGACCAAAGCTTCACATGCTTGTACCAGATTGCTTAGGGTTGGTATGGGTTTGTACAACTTACTTGAGACATGTGTGGTTTTTATGCATCAAAGGGGCTTGTTCAAAGCTCAAAATTGTAAAGTTTACAAAAGTGGTTCTTTATGAAAATGGCAATGGAACCTTTTTGCCATAAGTGGAATTACAAGTTGGATAAAGGTTCAAAAGCATGGATAGATGCTTTGTCAAATGAGTAAGCATTTAATTAAGGAGTGTGTATCAAGTTTAGGACTTGTACAGCATGAAATAGCCAGCATAGGATTGATTTGCAACTTGGTTCTTCGTGAAATGGCTTGAACCAAAAGTGAGAAAATGCCAATTTCCTCTCTTCGATTCTCCCTACTCAAAAATGATATTGGATAGTTCTTGGATATTTTGGAAAGCTTGCAATATTCTCTATAATACATATTTGAAATGCATTTTGAGATACCTCTTGGAACTAGGTGAAAACTTGCCATGAAGTTGGGTCCAAAACCTGCCTAAGTTAGGGCAAAATTTCACTAAGTTAAGAAGTTCATGACCATGTATTCACAAATTCATAACTTGAGATCCAAGCATATTTAGGGAAAAGTTTGTGAAGAAAAGTTGTAGATTTCATGGAGGTCTACAACTTTCATGTTGGGAACTTTCTTTGAATCAATATGCATCATGGTGAAAAAGTGGCGTAAAGTTGAGAAAAAATAAGAAAATTTTTATACTTAGAAAATTTCTGTTATGAATATTTTCAAATTCAAACCCTAATTTTCAAATTTGGTTTTCTTGGTGAACAAGTTTCACATTTTGACATATCTTGATGAATTATGACCCTTGGCACTTGATTTTGACCAAAAAGTCAAAGTTTGACTTTTCAGTGTACATTTGACTTTTGATCAGTTGACTGCAAATTTCATCTGTCAATCCAATGAATTTGAGATGTTTTAAACCATGTAATTAAGTAAAGATGATTCCATTGAATCCTTGAAATCATGCTTGAACTCAATTGGTCATTTTCTAGGTTAAAAATCAAAAATTGCCCTTCCTCAATCAAAACCCTAATTTTGACCATTTTGCCCTTTTGATGATTTGATCAAATTTCTTGAGGAGTTGTAATCCAAACTTGATCAAATGGTACATATGAGTCTAAAATGTTGATGTGGGTCAAAAATTATGAAGTTTGACTATAAATTTGCCATGGTTTACTTTTTCCCCAATACAACTAATTTGTTAGGGCAACTGTCCAATTGACTGAGCAAAAGTGTGGTTCAAGGCTTGAAACTTATCATGAGCAATCTTAGGGGTCCAAAATGATGTATGAAAGTCACATGAAGCATTGATGGTCCAAAAATCCTTGTGCAAACTCAAACCCTAATTTTGGGTTATCAGTGCAAGATGAGATGTCTTGAGCTGACCAAACCCTAATCTTGTCTTGAGTCAAAGAAGTCTTGTGAGAAAAGTCTTGATAAATGAGAGGGCACATTTTGGGGTACAACACTGACTTACTCTTGAAGTAAGATTAAACAAAGTGGGGGTTAAATGAACTCAATTTGGATGGTTAACGGCGCCTCAGCTGGATTTGGCAGCGTGAATTAAGGAAAAGTAGAGACATGTGTGGGTCTAGCATACTTTTGCACAGAAGTTTGTCTTCCCAAGACGGTAGGGGTACGCGTGGTGAAAATCCCTTGGATAGAGACTCAGAGGCGGTTGTGAGCATTAAATGAGTTCCCATGTGAAACTCTGCATCCTAGCTTGACTCTGGATTAGAAGTTCTGCTTCAGCGTAGCATCTCATCTTCTGATCTTTGTATCTTCTGGCTTCAGCATATTCTGAGGGATCCTTCAGAACTTCCAGTATACGTACAACATGCTTTGTTAACTTTTTGATTTAACCTTTGCAAACTCTGACTGAACCTTTGTGAACACTGACCCAGAAGTTCTGACCAAACTTTGTCTTGAGACTATCCAGAATTTGCTCAGTGTGAACACTGACCCAGAAGTTCTGAAATTGTCATGCTTCTTAAACACTTAGAAAAGATTCTAAGTTTTTAGAATTTGATTCTTTCCCAGTAAAAATTGACTTTTGAAACTCTTGATAAAGCAAACTTCATATTCCAACATATCTTGATGAAATATGATTTTTTTTATTTGATTTTGATCCAAAAGTCAAAGTCAGACTTCTTCAGTGTGCAAATGACCATCTTGCCCTTGTGAATGGTTTGCTTGTAAAATTTGTTAATTCAAGGCCTCGAATTGGATGAGAGAAAACTTGAGGATCCAGGGTGATTCCTTGAGAAATGAGAGGGTAAATTTTGGGGTGCAACACTTTGACTGCTTTATCTTTGAGGGTTTGTTGGGGTATTCTTGTAAATATCCTACACCCGGATCTGGGGCACCTTATTAGGTAAGTAGCAATAAATCATGGAGGTTGTACAGCGTAGACTGATACGGACAAAGTGGTGGCTATGTTAGCGTGACGCTTTGGATTATACTAATGTTCCTTAAGTAAGTTAAGGATAAAATTAGGCTTCCTCATAGTGTCACTAAGCGCTAATTGACCTTTAGAACCTTTAATTGACTCATCCTAGCCATTAGGAAGTAGTGAGATAACCGACTTTGGTTTCGACCGAAGATTGGTTGATACTCGATACTACACTCATTGAGGCTGGACTTTTAGGATTTTTTCCCCATAATACTTAGGTGCGGAGCTGAAACAATTTCTGAAGGGAAGGTCAGTGATATTGAGGCTCCTTAGAACCCGGTTACTATTAATAGGACAAGTTGAGCCAACTGAACATTCAAGAGGGTACATACCTTAAAAACTCATGCAAGCCTTTGAACCTAAGGTCTATTGTGTAATTTGCTTGTGTTTATCTGTGATTGTTAGCATAACCATGACATCATTAACATCATGACATTCATACATACTAATCATTTCAAGGACCTGTTGGATTTACCTCTTGGTTGCTTTGTAGGATATGAATTCAGGTCGCAGGAAAACCATCCGGATTCACTTCACAGAAGTTCCTCCTAAGCTCAAGGAATTAGTCTTGAAAGTCCCCGAGGACTCATCATTCCACAAAATACATTGTCACTTGCTCAGTTTGGTTACTACCAGGTTTGACGAAGGTTTGATGAGTGTCTTATTCCAGTTCTTCGACCCTAAGCACCATTGCTTCACATTCCCCAATTATCAATTGGTGCCTACACTGGAAGAATTCTCTAAGTTACTTGGTTTACCTATATTGAAGTGAATCCCTTTCACTGGTTTAGAACAAGACCCAGCTTCTGAAAATGTTGTCGTATATTTGCACTTGAAACCATCTGACATTGAGTCCAATTAGGAAAAAAGAAGTGGAGTTAAGGGTCTCCTTGCAAATTTCCTAATGAAGAAAGCTCAGATTTTCCTGGATGTTATGAGCTATCATGCCTTTGAAGATGTATTAGCCCTTTTTATTTATGGGTTGGTCATGTTTCCTAATTCAGATCAACTTATAGATGTGAACACCGTCAACATCTTTCTTGCTCACAATCCGGTTCCTACATTGCTCGGGGATATCCTACATTCTCTCCATACTCGTACTCTGAAGAAGCAAGGAACTCTCATGTGTTACATCCCTATGCTATATAGGTGGTTTATTTCGCACCTTCCTCGGTCAGTAATGCAAAATGATTTAGGCTTAAGGTGGAGTCAAAGACTAATGTCTCTCTCTCACTCCGACATCCATTGGTGTCCTTGCTCTCAAAAGGACATTTCTTTTATTGATCTCTACAGAGAATTTCCTAATGTGCCACTCCTGGGCATTAGGGGAGGAATCACCTATAATACTTCTTTAGCACTACATCAGTTTGACTATGCACAGAGAGATGGTTCACCGGATATGCTCATCCAGGGTATTGTGTTCAGCTACTCAAATGATGTGTATAATTATCGTCAGAGGTTCATCCGCTCTTTGGGAAATGTCAAGAAGACTGATAGTAGGACTTTGGGGCGTAAGAACTCCATCCCTTTGGAACCTTACCTCAAATGGGTGAGAGCTCGAGCCCAAAGTCTTATGATGCCATACAATTCCATCTTACCGGTGATCTTGGAACCTATTGTTCAAGGGGGTGAGTCCCATATTATTCTTCATCCTGATATGCCAACCAACTTCAAAGAGTTGCTAAAGTCATGGATCCAGCTCAAGGGAGAACGGGATACTGTTGAGGCTCAATTCTATGCAAGTGAGAAGAGGGTGCTAGAATTAACAAAACAACTTCATGAAGAGAGGAACCTCAACACCTACCTCAACACCAAGAGGAAGCGCCCATGGGAGACTTAGGAATTTCCTTTGAATGTTTATCCTTGTGTAATCTTTTGTTTCTTTAAAAACTTACTAATAATAGGTTTTGCTTTTTGTTTTGTTTAAAAAGAGCTTAAATCCAATAAGGTCCTTGAAATCATTGCATACACATATCATACAAATCATTGCATAAACAGGTGTCAAAGCAAGTTTCTCATCCTCTTCGTTGTTTATTTCAGCCATGGCTCTCGAACAAACTATGAAGGACTTACAGACTCAGAACAAACAATTCCAACATATGATCATGGCTCTAGCCAAAGGGAAAGAGGAACTGAAATCCCTGATTGTTAAAAACAAGGCTAATAAGCCAAGGAGGACAGCTGGTGTGGTAAATCTGGGAAGAAGATTCAAAGGACCGTTGAAGAAAATGGTTGATCTGACATCTTCATCCAAGGAAGGAGAGAATCAAGAGGGTGAGACAAGATAGGAATACCCTAGTCCGGGGGAATCTGATAATGATACTGATTACAATGAAGAGCAGTATCCTCCGGCCGACGAAAAGTACAAACAGCTGGAAGAGCGTCTGAGTGCAATGGAGATTCAAAAAGTGTTTGGGCTGGACTTTGAAGAGATATGTTTGGTGTCTGGGATAGTCATTCCTCCAAAGTTCAAGGTGTCGGTGTTTGCCAAGTATGATGGGGTTCCATGTCCCAAAATGCACCTCTGATCTTATGTGATGAAGATACAGCCTCACACTGCTAACAGAGACTTATGGGTCCACTTCTTTCAGGATAGTTTATCCGGAACTCAGTTAGATTGGTTCTATCCGCTGGAGAAGACCAACATCCATAATTGGGAAGACCTGGCCGCTGCTTTCTATAAGCAGTATCAGTATAGTGTGGACCTTGCTCCCACCCGTACTCAACTCTAAAGTATGGCTATGGGTTCGAGCGAGGGCTTCAAAAACTACGCTCAGAAGTGGAGGGAATTAGCAGGAAGAGTCCAGCCTCCCTTGTCCAATAGAGAGCTGGTGGATATGTTTCTCGGTACCCTGTCTGGTCCATTCTTTACTCACCTGATTGGAAGCTCTTCAGTCGGCTTCACTGAATTAATTCTGACAGAAGAACGGGTGGAAGCTGGAATTAAAAGTGGTAAGATCCAAAAGGAAGCATCCTCCAGTGTCGTAAGAAAGCCATTTGTGGGAAGATTAGTGTTATGTACAATCAAAAGAATCAGGACAGAACTGAACGTTGTCCTACGGTAGGGGCTATCATGATCCCTAAGCCTGCACCTACTCAACAGAGGAATAGTCAGCAGAGAACAGAAAGGCCGGTAAAACAATTCACCCAAATAAATATGACTTTATCCCAAGTTTTTTCTCATCTGTTGAAATCTAATCTGGTAACCTTGCGGGAAGAGCCAAAGAATCCCAAGACTGCCTCTCCCCGCTACAATCCAAATTCCCGCTATGCTTATCATTCGGAAAGTCCAGGTCATGATAGAAACAACTGCTGGGCTTTGAAAAACAGGGTACAAGACCTTATCGAGGCGAAGGAAATTAAGTTTGACGCCCCCTAAATTCTAAATGTTATCACCGCTCCTATGCCCAAGCACGGTCGTGGTGTTAACACTATTGAAGATGATATGTTTGTTACTACTGTTAAAGTTCTTGTTACTCCTCTCTTGACCATTAAGTGGAACTTATTAAAGGCCAATTTATTTTCGGGTTGTGGCGAAGGTTGCCACTTCTGTTTATCTCTACCGACTGGTTCTCATTTGTTGAAGGCATGTGTTCAATGCCGGATGGATGATAGAGAGATTTTGATTGAGAAGAATCCCGTCCCGACTATTTCTTACAGAGATGTTTCAATAATAACCATTTCTGCCAATCCTCTTAAGGTCTCCACCAAAAGACCCGTCAGGATTACATCTGCTCGGAAGGTTACTCCGCTGATAATTACTGTGCCAGGGCCAATCCCATACTTCTCAGATAAAATTGTTCCTTGGAACTATGGGGGTGACGTATACTACCACAGCGTCAAGCAAGATTGGTTGGCTGATGAAGACCAGGTTTCTGAGAAGGCTGATCCCGACATTGTCAACATTGTTGGAACCAGCAAAATAACCAGAAGTGGAAGAGTGTTCTCCCTTGAGATTTCTCCTCTGAAAGCTGATATTGGTCCTATGATCATTCCTACTTTCGTTCCTACTAATACTACTACTACAATCCCTGTGATTACCCCTGCTGACACCTCTATCACCGAGCCGACTGAGACTCGGGGCAAATACATATTGGTTGAGCCTGTCCAAACGAAGGTGCATTCGGTATCTATCCCAGAGGCTTCCAAGCAAGCAATGGAAGAAATTTTGAAAATTATCAAGAAAAGCGACTACAACGTGGTCGAACAGCTGAGGCAGACCACTTCAAAGATCTATATGCTAGCTTTGTTATTATGCTCCAAAGCTCATGTGAAGGCTTTAGTGAAATTCCTGAAAACTGCCCATGTACCCCGGGAAACCTCTGCTGACCAATTCGAAGATTGTGTGGCTAGTTTGACGGCTGATAATGGTTTGGGATTTTCTGATGCTGATTTGACTCCTAGAGGGAGGAAGCACAATGATGTGTTGCATGTCTCTGTCGAATGCAAGGGCACTACTTTGGCCCATGTCATAGTGGATACTAGTTCATCATTAAATATGTTTCCTAAGAACGCGCTGGATAGACTAGATTGTGAAGGTTTGACTTTGAAACCCAGCAATATTGTAGTGATGGCTTTTGACGGTTCAAAGAGAATGGTGCACGGGGAGGTGGACGTCCCCATCAATGTTGGTTCTCAGACTTTCGGCTCTACCTTCTATATGATGGATATTAGGCCATCTTATTCCTGTTTGTTGGGTCGCCCTTGGATACATGGGGATGGAGCTGTTACGTCCACTCTGTATCAGATGATGAAATACTCGGTCAAAGGGAGAATTGTCACTGTGCACGGCAAAGAAGAATACATGGTCAGTCACCTAAATTCCTTCAGATATGTGGAAATGGATGGTGATTTCATCGAAACTCCGTGCCAGAATTTCGAAGAGGTACCTCAGACTCTGGTTGCAACTGAAATTGTTACCAATATTCCGAAGATCACAAGACCTCTCTTGAAGATGGCTTCCCTCAAGGATGCAAAAGCGGTTGTCAAAGAAGGTGGGTCTACCGTCTGAGGTCAACTCCCTGATATTCCATACAAGTCTGATAAATTTGGTTTGGGTTTCTCTTCAGAGGCTCAAAGGGATATTTGATGTGCTCGTGCTGGAAGACCTCCCCTACGCATCAACAATCATGGGGTCAACATTGTAGAAGATGGAGATGGTGACAATGACATGGATAGTTGGATCTTCCCTACTACCAATGGTGGACCCAGTAACTGGACAGAAAAAGATTTAGTACCGATTAATTTTGTTCATAAGTAATTGTCTTTCTTGTTTTTTGGATATGTAATAAACAATATAACTTTATGGACATGTGTCTTACCCGGGGCACATCGGTTTATTTGTGAAGGTTATCATGTTTCACTTTCATATGGCATTAATAAAGCATTGGACGTTTATGCATACAAATTTTGCGCTCTCTGTTTTTCTTTTCTACTTTTACTTTGTCTATACATCTATGCTCTTACACACACACACGTATCAAACTGCAGATCCATATCCATTATGGATCCCATTGATAACAATTCTGCTATTTCCAGTTATAACTTCGAAAATCTGATTAACCAAGCTGAGGACGAAGGTGAGGAAGATTGTGAAGTACCTGGAGAACTTGCTAGACTGTTACAGCAGGAAAAGAGGGCTATACAGCCTCATGAAGAGCCAGTTGAGACAATAAACTTGGGCACTGAGGTAGATATAAAAGAAGTCAAGATTGGTGCAAATCTGGGGCTTAATGTCAAACAGCGGTTGATACAAATGTTGCATGATTATGTTGAGATCTTCGCCTGGTCATATGAAGACATGCCGGGGCTGGATACGAATATTATGGTTCACCGTCTTCCAACTAAAGAAAATTGCCCTCCGGTAAAGCAGAAGGTTCGTCGCATGCACCCTGAAATGTCAGAGAAGATCAAAGCAGAGGTTATGAAGCAGTTCAATGCTGGTTTCTTAGCCGTCACCTCTTATCCCCAATGGGTGGCCAACGTAGTTCCGGTGCCTAAAAAGGACGACAAGGTACAGATGTGTGTGGACTACAGAGATTTGAACAGGGAAAGCCTCAAAGATGACTTTCCGCTCCCCCACATTGACGTTCTGGTTGACAATACTACACAACACAAGATCTTTTCCTTCATGGATGGTTTCTCTAGTTACAATCAGATCAAGATGGCACCCGAGGATATGGAGAAGACAACCTTCGTCATGCAATGGGACACTTTCTGCTACAAAGTGATGTTGTTTGGATTAAAGAATGTTGGAGCAACCTATCAGCGAGTCATGGTCGCCTTATTTCATGACATGATTCACCATGAGATAGAGGTATATGTGGATGACATGATAGCCAGGTTTCAAACTAAGGAAAAGCACCTTGATCATTTACAAAAGTTGTTTGATAGGTTAAAGACATACAAGCTGGGGTTGAATCCAAACAAGTGCACCTTCGGGGTAAGATCTGGTAAACTGCTAGGCTTTATTGTCAGTGACAAGGGCATTCAAGTAGACCCTGCAAAAGTGAAGGTAATACAAGAAATGTCGGCTCCTCACACTGAGAAGGAGGTCAGAGGCTTTTTGGGACGCCTAAATTACATTCCCAGGTTCATTTCCCATTTAACTGCTACTGGTGAGCCGATCTTCAAGCTCCTGAAGAAAGATCAAGTGGTAAAACGGAATGATGAATTCCAGACTGCCTTCGAAAGAATCAAGGAATACCTTCAAGAACCATTAATTTTGATGCCTCCGATTGAAGGAAGGCCATTGATAATGTACTTAACAGTGTTAGATAATTCAATAGGGTATGTGTTGGGGAATCATGATGAGTCTGGTCAAAAAGAGCATGAAATATACTACCTTAGCAAAAAGTTTACCGACTGTGAAACAAGATACTCACTGCTCAAGAAAACTTGTTGCGCTTTGGCATGGGCTGCTCGCCGACTAAGACAGTATATGTTGACCCACACTACTTTGCTGATTGTGATACGGTGGGAGAACTGACTTGGGATTTTGCGTTTGTGTTCGCAAATGTTTCGGGTTAGCAAGAGTCGCCATCGACTTTTTATTTTATCCTAAGGAAAGATAAAAAAGCACAGGAAAGACCTTTGAGATGTTTTCTTGGGTTCGGGGAGTAGATTATAGAAAGGGAAGGTATTAGCACCCTTTCTATCCATGGTTATCCATGGGCTCTTAGTTACTTTCTTATATCACTTGCTTTACTTTTCAATTGTTTGAAACGGTGCTCTTCAATTGTTTGAAATGGTGCTTTATGTGTGATTTTGAATGATGTTTTGAAAAGAGGCCATCGTTGTGGCAACCTGTTATACCCCAAAATTTGCCCTCCCATTTCCTCAACATTTTCTCATCACAAGACCCTTGGAGCTCAAGATCCAGTTAGGGTTTCCTCTGCTCAAGACTTCTCCTTGCACTGTTGATCCAAATTAGGGTTTGTGTTTGCACAAAGATATTTTGACCTGAAATGCCTAAGATGACTTTCATGCTTCATGTTGGACTCCCAAGTTTATCCATACCAAGTTTCAAGCCTTGATTCCAAACTTTGCCCAGTCAATTGGACAGTTGACCTAGAAATCAGCTGTATTGGGGAAAAAGTCAAATGTGGCCAATTGACAGTCAAATCTCATGAAAATTGACCCATATCAACATTATGAACTCACATGGACCATTTGATCAAGTTTGGATCACAATTCCACAAGAAATTTGATCAGATCACCAAAAGGGCAAAATGGTCATTTTTAGGGTTTTGACTGCACAAAGGCAATTTTTGACTGTTTGACCTGGCCAATGGCAAACCAAACTCACATATGGACTCAAAAACCCCATAGAATTGTCTTGACATACTCAACAAGTTCAAAAGATCCCAAATGCACAAGATTGACAGTTGAATTTCCCAGTCAATTGATCAATTTTGACTGTATACTGAAAAGTCAAACTTTGACTTTTTGGTCAAAATCAAGTGTCAAGATTCATTTTTCATCAAAACATGCCAAATCATGAAACTTGTTCATCAAGAAATCAAGAATTGCAAATTAGGGTTTGAAATGAAGATTTTTCATAACTTAGAATTTTTCTAAGTTATGAAAAACCCTAATTTTTTCCTAACTTTGTCCCACTTTCTCACCAAGATTCATTTGGATTCAAGCAAAAGTCAAAACATGAAAGTTGTAGTCCATTGCAAAATCTACAACTTTGTTTCACAAAGTTTCCTCAAAAGAAGCTTGTAGCTCAAGTTACAATTTTTGGAACAAGGGTACCAAACCATTCTTAAACTTAGAGAAATTTGACCTATTTTAGGCAGGATTTTTGCCTAACTTCAAGACCATTTTTCACATACTTCCACTTGGAATTTCAATTTGCATTTCAGAGATGGATTGTAGTACACATTCCAAGCTTTCCAAAATGTCCAAGAACTCATCAAACAACCTCATGGTTAGGGAGAATCGAATTTGGCAAGTTGGAAAAAAATCACTTTGTTTATGCCCAAGTTACATGTTCATACATCTAGGCCATTTTGAAATCAGCTTGAATTCTTTGATTAAAGGTCCTATGTCTCATTTGCACTCAATAATTTAATGCATATCCCTTGTGCCAAGACCTTATTTTGTGTGTTCAAGCATTGTATGCAAAACTAAGCCATAAATAGAAAAAGCATAATGTCTATTTTTGCAAAAGTAGAACTTTATGTCAATAAGCAAATCAAGAGGTACACAGCAAATCTCCTTGGCACAATTTATTAGACTAATCCCACTGATCAAGGAGGGATTATGCAGCATAGATTGGGGGCCTATACAAGCTAGAAACACAACTTGCCATTTCTTGCTTAAGTTAGAAGTAACTTGGCATAACAACACACAACTCTCATTCCTGTGAACCAGAGCTTAAGCAAAGTTATCAAACCTAAGCTGAAACACAAGCCAACCAAGTTCTACACCTTCTCAAACACAGAATCACCCTGAAACTGCCAAAACAGGGGACCTGCTGCAGATTGAGTTCCATAACTCAATCCATTCATGCATTCTTGATGAAACCACTTCAAACACATCCCACATCATCCCTTGAAACTGTTCCAAGCCCTAAACACGACCTGTAACATCCCTAGCTAACATCACCATTTTCATTTTTCTGTTTTGCAGTTGAAGTACCATAACACGATTGTTTTGGTTTCCAGGCAAACTAAAGGTTGGAATAGCATCCTGAGACATCAAGGAAGCTATACAAATCATTACCTTGCCTTGTACTCATCTCCATTGTTGCACACGATTCCAACTGAACAAGTAAGTTCATGAACTTGTATCTCTCTATCCAGGCATTGTTAGGTTTAGATTTGTGAAGAAATTATGTCATATTCATAGCCCTGAACATGCCCATATAATTAGTTTTCATTTATGTTATGTGTGCTATGAGAATTTATGTCTGAACATGGAACAAAAACTAGGTCAGGAATTGGGGGAGAAGAAATTCTCTCTCATTTCTGAGAGTTAGATCAAGTTTTTGATATGTATGGATTCGTTGTTTGATGCTTAACATTTTTGATGTTGTAAGTTTTTGTTAAAAATCAAAGAATCAGGATGTTTGAACAAGCCTGAGAAGCGCGCGTTTTTTGAAACAAGGATGGTTGGAGGTTGAAGAAGCTCCACGTGGGCTGGGCCTGATTTGTTATTTCTGTTTACACCCCATTTTTACTTTTACACCCCCTTGACCCATTATGCTTATTTTCATGATTTTTTGACCTTTTCTTTTTTGTTCTGACTTATTTATTTTTTCTTATAATATTAAAAATATAAAAAATATTTTTCAAACCATTTTTGTATTTATTAAGCATTTATTGGCTTAAATAGATATTTGTACATAAATAAATACCTAGATATACTTTTATTTAAAAAATACTAAAAAATAATGCAAACATGATTGTTTTCTGATTTTTATTTTATATTACCTCTTGAAAATATTTTACATAAATATACTTTTTTTTATAAATATTAAATAGTTTATTTTTGTATATATAATATATATTTAGTAAATAATATAAATACTTACATATTTATTAGTATATTTAGGAAAGAATATAAAAGTAATACATTTTTATTTTTTTATCAATATTTGATCTCAAAAATTACCTTTTTACAAATATATTTCATTTTTAATTTTATTTTTGTACATAATTAATAAACATTGCATATATTAAATGATTAATACATTTTACTTAATAAAATTAGGGTTTTGCCCTAAATACATAAAAATACAAAAAAATTAATTCTTTTTATTTTGTTTATTTGACATATAAAAAACACTTTTTTTTCATACATATAAAAAGCCTTTTTGCATCTTACATATTTATTTTTATTTAATTTGTGCAATTAAATACCTTGTAAATTCCCAAATTTTGGATTGTAATAGTTAGGATTTAATTTCTTGCTAAAATATCCCCATTTGAACATTTGTACCCCCCTTCCCATATATTGTGTTGTAATAATTTAGGAACTTTATTTTTCGCACTTTAATGCTTTCTAAATATGCCATGTTAGAACTAGGGTTTGTATGCAAATCAATTAACCAAAATAGTTTGACCTAAATTCAAGATAAACAAGCATGAAAATGGACAACACTAATCACACTTGCACCCCCTAGGGTATTCCACTTGTTGCCTTCAATAAATGGGCCATGTTGTATGTTAGGTCTCTTTGGGCAAAGCAAATACAATTCCAATGATCATAGTCCCTCGATGACGCTTTCGAAAGTTGCCTAAAAATGATCAAGTCCCTCCAAGGAAAAATTGCCCAAAGATACGTGGCACCATTACAATTATGGTCTAAACGATGACCCGCGCCCGTCCCTTTCACATCCTAACACAAGATTGTCCACCAAATGCAATGGTGGAACAAAATTGTTAAAAGGGTTAAAAACATAGGAGAAATCTTTGAGAAATTTAGAAGTAGACAACCTCTTAGTTACTTGAATCAAACTTGCAAAACAAAACACTTGCCTATTTTTTCAAACCACACATCACTACACTTTCAAAACAACTTTCAAAAACATTGAAAACCTTTTCAAAAGACATACGCCTTTGTATACATCCCAACATGGATCATTACAAAGGTTGCCACCACATTGGCTTCTTTTCAAAACATTTTTAACCCACACACACAAAGCACCATTTCAAACAATTGAAAATTAAGGCAAGTTGATCTAAGCAAGTAACTAAGAGCCCATGGATAACCATGGATAGAAAGGGTGCTAATACCTTCCCTTTCTATAATCTACTCCCCGAACCCAAGAAAACATCTCAAAGGTTTTTTCTGTGCTTTTTAACCTTTCCTTAGGATAAAATAAAAAGTCGGTGGCGACTCTTGCTCAACCGAAACATTTGCGAAAAAAACGCAAAAACCTCTAGTCAGTTCTCCCACCGTATCACAGAACTGGCGACTCTGCTGGGGATATTTTAAAAGTGGAGTAACCTTAGGGCTTAGATCACCCTCTTGCATGACTAATTGTTTGATTTGATTGCTTTATATTTTGGCTCTCTTGTTTGGGTTTGCAATCCTACACCCGGATTTTGGGAAACATTCATAGATGGCAATACGTTGTGGAAACTGTGTGGGGTATACCGACACGGTCGAAGCAATAGCTATATTAGTGCGACATATTTGTGAGTACCGGTAACCCTTGAGTTCAATCAAGGAGAGTACGGGGCCGCTGAGTGATGTCACTAAGCACTAATGACCTAGAACCTTACTTGACCATCTTGGACTTTTATTAGGGGTAGTGAGATGACCGACTTTGGTGCAGTCCGAAGTTGGTAGATACTCGATGCTACACTCATTTGAGGGTTGTTTTCTTGGAATATTTTGGTCGCCAGTTAAGTGGCTAAACCGAAACGATGAACACAGAAAACAATCCAATGATATTGAGCTCCTTAGAACCCAGTTTCTATTTTAGGACAGGATGAGCCAACTAACTTCAAGAGGGTACTTGCCTATAACCCCATGCGAGCCTAAACCTAAGGACTTGTTTGCTTTGTGTGAATATGATTACCTGTATATACACTCATTTGCTTTTGCATACATGTACATAACATCATGACATCATACCATAGCATTTTCAATAACCATTTCAAGGATCTCGAGGGTTCTTTTGATGCAGGGTTACGTTGAACCAGACATCTACCAAAGGGCAAGAGATTCCTCCTCTAACAAATGCCAGTCAAAGATCAAGTACAACAACTTGAATCAGTGGCTATGACCCACTCGACATGGTGAGCTTGATTCTCGTGGAAAGACATCCACCGATACAAAGTTCTCTAGTCAAAGATCAAGTACAACAACTTGAATCAGTGGCTATGACCCACTCGACATGGTGAGCTTGATTCTCGTGGAAAGACATCCACCGATACAAAGTTCTCCAGTCAAAGTTCAAGTGCAACAACTTGAATCAGTGGCTATGACCCACTTGATATGGTGAGCTTGATTCTCGTGGAGAGACATCCACCGATACAAAGTTCTCCAATCAAAGATCAAATACAACAACTTGAATCAGTGGCTATGACCCACTTGACATGGCGAGCTTGATTCTCGTGGAGAGACACCCACCGATACAAAGTTCTCCAATCAAAGATCAAATACAACAACTTGAATCAGGGGCTATGACCCACTTGACATGGTGAGCTTGATTCTAGTGGAAAGACATCCACTGGTGCAAGGTTCTCTAATCCAAGAGCAAAGTTCAACCTCTAACATTTTCTTGTGTTTACCCCAAGAGATCCTTGAAAGCATGCATCCACATATCATGCATTGCATCTTAACGATCTTTCCTTTTTCAGGTTTCGTTACTCTCCTGCTGTTTATTTCAGTAAGGGATGGCTCTAGAAAGGTCTGTCAAAGACATCCAAGACCAGACTGCTCAGCTGCAGGAAATGTTCCTGAACTTGTCTCTGGGGAAAGAAGAAGTGAAAGCTCTCCTCACAAAGAGCTTGGAGAATTCAAACAATGCCAGGAGTGATCAGCTTGCGGAGCTGCAGTTTGATCTGACAACATTGAGGACCCAAGTGATGGGACAGTTGGTGGGCCAGATGGCTCTCATCCAAGACCTATCTCAAAGACAAGAAGAACTCAGAGTTCTCGTCAGCCAACTGCTTCCAAGCAACCAATTGGGGAAAACATCTGAGGTTGAAGAGCAAGTCGCCGCTCAGCCTCCATCAACTCAAGAAGACAAGGGGAAGGCTCCTTCGCTTGCTTCAGGGTCACAAGCCCATCCACAACCTCGCCAGCGTCAATGGGGTAATCGGCGTAAGCAAGAAACATCGGGAAGACAGTTCACAGAGACTGAAATACCATCATTCTTCATACTGAAGCGCCTGTTGGAGGTCAACCTGCTTACCTTAAGGGATCCTCCTCAGAAGCTCAATACCTCCTCTCCTAACTATCGTCCCGACGCATTTTGTGTTTACCACTCCTACAGCCCGGGACACGACACCAACGACTGTTGGGCCTTGAAGAACAAGATTCAAGATCTGATCGACATTGGAATACTGGAATTCATGCCAGACGGCGAGATGAAAATCTTCCGTTAAGGGGTTCTCCACCTGAAGTGATGAAGCTCAAACTGAGAGACTTTTGCTTCATTTGAATTTTCAAAGTTGTAATTTTCTTTTGTTGTCAAACAATTATCTGTTGATGTTAAACTCTGTTTTCATTAATGCATTGCATATGTTTGTCTTGAAATCATCCATTCGTTTCACTACTCTTATGCTTTCCTTTATGATATTTAACTCTTGATAAAAAGCTGCAAGCCTTTAGAGGGAGGATGACGAAACAATACCATAATCTCATACAGTATGCTTTTGAACAGACCTTGTTGATGATGTACAGGCATTTCTTTCAAATCCCAAACACTGGAGTTATAAGGAAGATAATCCCTATTCAACCCCTTCGAGCCAAAGAAGTAGGAGTTTTCTGTTCTAAAACGATCAAAACCTTTGATATAAACCCGGGGCAGGGTAGTATCTCAGTTAATTCAAGAGAAACACGCATTGAAGTCGCAAACTCTCAGTTCGTAACACAACGAACGACGTCGAAAAAGAAAGCATTCCTTTGGAATCAAAAAGACAAGGGTGGTTCCCTATCACATAGACAGTCAATCTCTCAAAAGAGAAAAAGCCCACTGAGCCAAAACCTGTAAAGGAAGCTCGAGAAAGCTGGGGCATCCCGCTGACTGTAATCTCGAAAAATGGGAACAGTCAGGCAAAAGTTAGGGATAACAAATCAAAATCAAAATAGTGAGGTCATTACAAAATCCTCAACAACATGAAAAATGTTGCAAAAGAAAAAGGAGATGATGATTGTCTCCCCAAATTCAACCGGAGAACCATCGCCCAAAAGTCGTTCCAAACTCAAAACAGAGTGCGACGCACAATTAACTGAGCTTAGGTATGAAGAATATCACGAAGAGCGGGTGGGTACAAATATACTTTGAGCCTTTATCCCTTGTTTCTTAAACCGTGAAGCAAGCCACGTTACAACCCTTCAAAAGTCCTAATTGAAGCATGGGTTAGTTCGAAAGCATATTGTTACAAAAGGTATCCTGACTCCTGTAAGGCTTTGCTCTAAATCTTGTGTTGATCTGTCTTATAAAAAGTTTTCTGCTAAAAACGCATTTTTCAAAACTTCAAAGACAAACATAGACTTTGCATTGCTTGAATATCACTGTCTGCATTTGGCTTTTTGTTTGACAGCGAAGAATTTCATACAGCGAATGTTCGGAGGAACGAAAACTCTCTCAGTGAGCAAAATCACTTCAAAAGGACGACACTTCCATTACAAATCTCCTATCAACAAGGGGCATGACATGGCACCATCCTATTAACCTGGGGCAGTCCAGTCAAGGTTTCAACAGATCTTTCAAAGTTCAGTTAACCTGGGGCAGTCCAGTCAAGATTTCAAGAAATCTCTCAATCCGCAGAATAATCTGATTCAAGATTCTTTCATCATCACTTGGGGCATTCGAATGTCGAAAGTGTTCAATCATTCCTTCACCACCTGTTGGAAATTACAACCGCCAACAAATCAACTATCACTATTTCCAGACTCGATTCCTGTATCTAGCCAGGGCACGTCTGAAGAGTTTGAAGATTCGATTCCTGTATCCAGCCAGGGCATATCTGTTGACGACTATTTCCAGACTCGATTCCTGTATCTAGCCAGGGCATGTCTGAAGAGTTCGAAGATTCGATTCCTGTATCCAGCAAGGGCATATCTGTCGACGACTATTTCCAGACTCGATTCCTGTATCTAGCCAAAGCACTTCTGAAGAGTTTGAGGATTCGATTCCTGTATCCAGCCAGGGCATATCTGTTGATGACTATTTCCAGACTCGATTCCTGTATCTAGCCAGGGCATGTCTGAAGAGTTCGAAGATTCAATTCCTGTATCCAGCCAGGGCATATCTGTCGACGACTATTTCCAGACTCGATTCCTGTATCTAGCCAGGGCACGTCTGAAGAGTTTGAGGATTCGATTCCTGTATCCAGCCAGGGCATATCTGTTGATGACTATTTCCAGACTCGATTCCTGTATCTAGCCAGGGCACGTCTGAAGAGTTTGAAGATTCGATTCCTGTATCCAGCCGGGGCATATCTGTTGATCACTATTTCCAGACTCGATTCCCGTATCTAGCCAGGGTACGTCTGAAGAGTTTGAAGATTCGATTCCTGTATCCAGCCAGGGCATATCTGATGACGACTATTTCCAGACTCGATTCCTGTATCTAGCCAGGGCATGTCTGAAGAGTTCGAAGATTTGATTCCTGTATCCAGCCAGGGCATATCTGTCGACGAATATTTCCATACTTGATTCCTGTATCTAGCCAGGGCACGTCTGAAGAGTTTGAGGATTCGATTCCTGTATCCAGCCAGGGAATATCTGTTGACGACTATTTCCAGACTCAATTCCTGTATCTAGCCAGGGCACGTCTGAAGAGTTTGAAGATTGGATTCCTGTATCCAGCCAGGGCATATCTGTTGATGACTATTTCCAGACTCGATTCCTGTTTCTAGCCAGGGCACGTCTGAAGAGTTTGAAGATTCGATTCCTGTATCCAGCAAGGGCATATCTGTTGACGACTATTTCCAGACTCGATTCCTGTATCTATCCAGGGCACGTCTGAAGAGTTTGAAGATTCCATTCCTGTATCCAGCCAGGGCATATCTGTTGATGACTATTTCCAGACTCGATTCCTGTATCTAGCCAGGGCACGTCTGAAGAGTTTGAAGATTCGGTTCCTGTATCCAGCCAGGGCATATCTGTTGACGACTATTTCTAGACTCGATTCCTGTATCTAGCTAGGGCATGTCTGAAGAGTTCGAAGATTCGATTCCTGTATCCAGCCAGGGCATATCTCTTGACGACTATTTCCAGACTCGATTCCTGTATCTAGCCAAGGCATGTCTGAAGAGTTCGAAGATTCGATTCCTGTATCCAGCCAGGGCATATCTGTCGATGACTATTTCCATACTCGATTCCTGTATCTAGCCAGGGCACGTCTGAAGAGTTTGAGGATTTGATTCCTGTATCCAGCCAGGGCATATCTGTTGATGACTATTTCCAGACTCGATTCCTGTATCTATCCAGGGCATGTCTGAAGAGTTTGAAGATTCGGTTCCTGTATCCAGCCAGGGCATATCTATTGACGATTAATTCCAGATCAACACTTGTAACAAGCCAGGAAATTATCTACATCACCACTTGGGGCATTCGAATGTCAAAAGTTTTCAAAAAACCGATGCGGTTTTACACGGACTCATCATCAGGAAATCCTACACAGATCTCCTCAAAACAGGAAGTCCCCAGTAGTTTGGCATGCAACCCAAGCTTATGATTCCCCCAACAGTGGTCCCAAGACTTCTCATTTTTCAACAATCAGAAGATTCTTGCCCTCCACAGCAGCAGCCAAGGAATTATTTTCCCGGCAGCAGTCAAGATTCTTTTATCTTCAACCATCCAGGATTCATTTATCCTCAGCAAGATAGCTCATCAGCTTACATGCGCATTCATCACATTCATGTCATAAACATTGATGTCACATACATTGCATCATGCATCATAACATTGTATACAACTAACCCTTTACCTTTTCAGGTAAGATCAGTCGACAGACAAAGATCATTTTCCGAGATTCATCCAAAAATAGTTCAGATGTGACCCAGACACGGCGACATTCTGATACTTATTCCAGATTCACTCAGATGCAGTTTTACACGGACTCATCATCAGGAAACCCTACACCGGTTCCTCTTCAACTTCAAGACTTCTGAAAACAGTTTACGGATTCTTCCCAACAACGGATGTTAATCTATCGCTTGTTCAGATGCAACTTTTGAAAACAGTTTATGGATGCTTCCCAACAACGGATGCTTCTCTATTGCTTATTCAACTTCAAGACTTCTGAAAACAGTTTACGGATGCCTCTAGATACGGATGTCAATCTATTGCTTATTCAGACCCCCAGTTCAAAGATGTTCCGAAACATGGAGGCCTTTCTGATACTCATCCACTCACCAATGAAATACAGTTCAACATTTCCAAATGGCATCTATAAGCCCATCCTCCTACAAGCAGTCACCAAATGGCATCTTTAAGCCCATTTCCAGATGGCATCTTTAAGCCCATTTCCAGATGGAATCTCTAAGCCCATCCCCCGACAAGATTCTATCGCATCAGATGGCATCTTTAAGCCCATCACCAAATGGCATCTTTAAGCCCATTCACCTATACCATCACATCGCCGAGTGCAAATTTTCTGGGCACTTTAGTGTCCAATCTCATTTTACCCTCGAGTCACGAAAGGCAAACTTGCCAATCTAACTCTTCAGGTTCAAGAAGATTGAACAGGGGCAACTGTTATACCCCAAAATTTGCCCTCCCATTTCCTCAACATTTTCTCATCACAAGACCCTTGGAGCTCAAGATCTAGTTAGGGTTTCCTCTGCTCAAGACTTCTCCTTGCACTGTTGATCCAAATTAGGGTTTGTGTTTGCACAAAGATATTTTGACCTGAAATGCCTAAGATGACTTTCATGCTTCATGTTGGACTCCCAAGTTTATCCATACCAAGTTTCAAGCCTTGATTCCAAACTTTGCCCAGTCAATTGGAGAGTTGACCTAGAAATCAGCTGTATTGGGGAAAAAGTCAACTGTGGCCAATTGACAGTCAAATCTCATGAAAATTGACCCATATCAACATTATGAAATCACATGGACCATTTGATCAAGTTTGGATCACAATTCCACAAGAAATTTGATCAGATCACCAAAAGGGCAAAATGGTTATTTTTAGGGTTTTGACTGCCCAAAGGCAATTTTTGACTGTTTGACCTGGCCAATGGCAAACCAAACTCACATATGGACTCAAAGACCCCATGGAATTGTCTTGACATACTCAACAAGTTCAAAAGATCCCAAATGCACAAGATTGACAGTTGAATTTCCCAGTCAATTGATCAATTTTGAATGTATACTGAAAAGTCAAACTTTGACTTTTTGGTCAAAATCAAGTGTCAAGATTCATATTTCATCAAAACATGCCAAATCATGAAACTTGTTCATCAAGAAATCCAGAATTGCAAATTAGGGTTTGAAATGAAGATTTTTCATAACTTAGAATTTTTCTAAGTTATGAAAAACCCTAATTTTTTCCTAACTTTGTCCCACTTTCTCACCAAGATTCATTTGGATTCAAGCAAAAGTAAAAACATGAAAGTTGTAGTCCATTGCAAAATCTACAACTTTGATTCACAAAGTTTCCTCAAAAGAAGCTTGTAGCTCAAGTTACAATTTTTGGAACAAGGGTACCAAACCATTCTTAAACTTAGAGAAATTTGACCTATTTTAGGCAGGATTTTTGCCTAACTTCAAGACCATTTTTCACATACTTCCACTTGGAATTTCAATTTGCATTTCAAATATGGATTGTAGTACACATTCAAAGATTTCCAAAATGTCCAAGAACTCATCAAACAACCTCATGGTTAGGGAGAATCGAATTTGGCAAGTTGGAAAAAAATCACTTTGTTTATGGCCAAGTTACATGTTCATACATCTAGGCCATTTTGAAATCAGCTTGCATTCTTTGATTACAGGTCCTATGTCTCATTTGCACTCAATAATTTAATGCATATCCCTTGTGCCAAGACCTTATTTTGTGTGTTCAAGCATTGTATGCAAAACTAAGCCATAAATAGAAAAAGCATAATGTCCATTTTTGCAAAAGTAGAACTTTATGTCAATAAGCAAATCAAGAGGTACACAGCAAATCTCCTTGGCACAATTTATTAGACTAATCCCACTGATCAAGAAGGGATTATGCAGCATAGATTGGGGGCCTGTACAAGCTAGAAACACAACTTGCCATTTCTTGCTTAAGTTAGAAGTAACTTGGCATAACAACACACAACTCTCATTCCTGTGAACCAGAGCTTAAGCAAAGTTATCAAACACTTTCTAATCATCAAACCTAAGCTGAAACACAAGCCAACCAAGTTTTACACCTTCTCAAACACAGAATCACCCTGAAACTTCCAAAACAGGGGACCTGCTGCAGATTGAGTTCCATAACTCAATCCATTCATGCATTCTTGCTGAAACCACTTCAAACACATCCCACATCATCCCTTGAAACTGTTCCAAGCCCTAAACACGACCTGTAACATCCCTAGCTAACATCACCATTTTCATTTTTCTGTTTTGCAGTTGAAGTACCATAGCACGATTCTTTTGGTTTCCAAGCAAACTAAAGGTTGGAATAGCATCCTGAGACATCAAGGAAGCTATACAAATCATTACCTTGCCTTGTACTCATCTCCATTGTTGCACACGATTCCAACTGAACAAGTAAGTTCATGAACTTGTATCTCTCTATCCAGGCATTGTTAGGTTTAGATTTGTGAAGAAATTATGTCACATTCATAGCCCTGAACATGCCCATATAATTAGTTTTCATTTATGTTATGTGTGCTATGAGAATTTGATGTCTGAACATGGAACAAAAACTAGGTCAGGAATTGGGGGAGAAGAAATTCTCTCTCATTTCTGAGAGTTAGATCAAGTTTTTGATATGTATGGATTCGTTGTTTGATGCTTAACATTTTTGATGTTGTAAGTTTTTGTTAAAAATCAAAGAATCAGGATGTTTGAACAAGCCTGAGAAGCGCGCGTTTTTTGAAACAAGGATGGTTGGAGGTTGAAGAAGCTCCACGTGGGCTGGGCCTGATTTGTTATTTCTGTTTACACCCCATTTTTACTTTTACACCCCCTTGGCCCATTATGCTTATTTTCATGATTTTTTGACCTTTTCTTTTTTGTTCTGACTTATTTATTTTTTCTTATAATATTAAAAATATTAAAAATATTTTTCAAACCGTTTTTGTATTTATTAAGCATTTATTGGCTTAAATAGATATTTGTACATAAATAAATACCTAGATATACTTTTATTTAAAAAATACTAAAAAATAATGCAAACATGATTGTTTTCTGATTTTTATTTTATATTACCTCTTGAAAATATTTTACATAAATATACTTTTTTTTATAAATATTAAATAGTTTATTTTTGTATATATAATATATATTTAGTAAATAATATAAATACTTACATATTTATTAGTATATTTAGGAAAGAATATAAAAGTAATACATTTTTATTTTTTTATCAATATTTGATCTCAAAAATTACCTTTTTACAAATATATTTCATTTTTTATTTTATTTTTGTACATAATTAATAAACATTGCATATATTAAATGATTAATACATTTTACTTAATAAAATTAGGGTTTTGCCCTAAATACATAAAAATACAAAAAAATTAATTCTTTTTATTTTGTTTATTTGACATATAAAAAACACTTTTTTTTCATACATATAAAAAGCCTTTTTGCATCTTACATATTTATTTTTATTTAATTTGTGCAATTAAATACCTTGTAAATTCCCAAATTTTGGATTGTAATAGTTAGGATTTAATTTCTTGCTAAAATATCCCCATTTGAACATTTGTACCCCCCTTCCCATATATTGTGTTGTAATAATTTAGGAACTTTATTTTTCGCACTTTAATGCTTTCTAAATATGCCATGTTAGAACTAGGGTTTGTATGCAAATCAATTAACCAAAATAGTTTGACCTAAATTCAAGATAAACAAGCATGAAAATGGACAACACTAATCACACTTGCACCCCCTAGGGTATTCCACTTGTTGCCTTCAATAAATGGGCCATGTTGCATGTTAGGTCTCTTTGGGCAAAGCAAATACAATTCCAATGATCATAGTCCCTCGATGACGCTTTCGAAAGTTGCCTAAAAATGATCAAGTCCCTCCAAGGAAAAATTGCCCAAAGATACGTGACACCATTGCAATTATGGTCTAAACGATGACCCGCGCCCGTCCCTTTCACATCCTAACACAAGATTGTCCACCAAATGCAATGGTGGAACAAAATTGTTAAAAGGGTTAAAAACATAGGAGAAATCTTTGAGAAATTTAGAAGTAGACAACCTCTTAGTTACTTGAATCAAACTTGCAAAACAAAACACTTGCCTATTTTTTCAAACCACACATCACTACACTTTCAAAACAACTTTCAAAAACATTGAAAACCTTTTCAAAAGACATACGCCTTTGTATACATCCCAACATGGATCATTACAAAGGTTGCCACCACATTGGCTTCTTTTCAAAACATTTTTAACCCACACACACAAAGCACCATTTCAAACAATTGAAAATTAAGGCAAGTTGATCTAAGCAAGTAACTAAGAGCCCATGGATAACCATGGATAGAAAGGGTGCTAATACCTTCCCTTTCTATAATCTACTCCCCGAACCCAAGAAAACATCTCAAAGGTTTTTGCTGTGCTTTTTAACCTTTCCTTAGGATAAAATAAAAAGTCGGTGGCGACTCTTGCTCAACCGAAACATTTGCGGAAAAAAACACAAAAACCTCTAGTCAGTTCTCCCACCGTATCACACAACCTTTGTAATGATTCTTGTTTGAATGTATACAAAGGTGTTTTTGTCTTTTGAAAAGTTTTCAACGTTTGAAAGTAGGGTTTTGAAATTGTGTTGTGAAGTGTGTTTTGAAGATAGCAAGGATGTTTTTTGTATGTTTTGATCAAGTAACTAAGAGTTGTATACCCTATTTTACTCAAAGATCTTTCTTATGTTTTTAACCCTTTTAACTGTGTTGTTTCACCATTGTGTTTGGTGAAAAACCTTGTGTTAGGATGTTTGAATGGGACAGGCGCGGGTCATCGTATAGACCATGATAGCAATAGTGTCAAGTATTTTTGGCAATTTTCTTGAGGGACTTGATCATTTTGTTTAGGCAACTCAGATAGCGTCATCGAGGGACTATGATCTTTTGTTTTGTTTTTGTTTTGCCAAAGTACTTGACATGCATATCATGGCCCATTTTTGAAGGCAACAAGTGGATTGTAACCCTAGGGGTGCAAGTGTGCATTGTGTTTGTTTTTCATGCATTTTGTCTTTGATTAGGTCAAACTATTTGTTGATTTGATTTTGCATACAAACCCTAAGTCTAATCATGGCATAATTGAAAGCATTTAAAGGTGCGAGAATTTAAATTCTACACTATTACAACATGATATAGGGAGGGGGGTACAAATTTGAATTGAGGATTATTTTGCAAGAAATTAAATCCTAAATTATTACAACCATATTGAATTTGCAAGGCATAATCTTTAAATGTACAATATTTAAATAAAATACAATAAATAAATATTAAATAAAATATATTATGCAAAAAAGGTTTTTGTGTATGTAAAGTATTTTTAATGTGAAGAAATGTAAATAAATAAAAAAAGAAGTCAATTTTAATTATTTTTTATTTTTTAGGGCAAAAACCCTAATTTCTCAAGAAATGATGTTATTTATTATTTATGTACAAAGATATATCAATATTTACAAAAAATGAAATATATTCAAAAAAGTATTTTTTAGTATGAATAATGATTAAAATATAATATAATATTTTTGTGTTTTATTTCTAAGTTTTTAATAAAATAAAAATAAAATATATGTATATATATATATTAAATATATTAAGTGTATATAAAAATAAAATAAATTATTTACAAAAATGTATATATTTCAAGAAAATATTTTCAAATGTGAATAAAAATAATAAATGAAAATAAAAGTATTTTTTTACATTATTTTTAAGTTTAAAGAAAATAATACAAAGTATTTAAGCATTTTAATATTAGAAGTAATTGAAATAAATACCAAATAAATATAAAAATTTATGAAAATATTTTTTAGGCATTTTTTATATTTGAAAATAAAATATCAAAGTCAGAAATAAAATAAAAATGCAAAAATGATAAATATACAAGAAATGGGCCAGGGGGGTGTGAAACTGAAAAATGGGGTGTGAAAAGCAAGTCCAAGCCAGCCCAGCCCAAAAACTTCATCTTCTTCCTCTGTTCAAACACCAAAACGCGCGTTCTGTGTACAAACTGCTATCTCCTGATTTTGTGCTTTTTTGACAAAACTCATAACATGAAACTTGTAGAGCATCAAACAACGAATATAACCATATAAAAAACTTAAGCTAACTCTCAAAGACCAGAGAGAATTTCTATGGCCCTAATTTCTAACCTAGTTTTTTCAGAAAGTTCGTGAATGAAATTCTCCTAGCACGATTAATATAAATGAAAACTAAGCACATGTATGGTTTCAGGGCTATGAGTACAACATCTTTCATTCACAAACCTAAGTCTAACTATTCCTAAATACAGAGATAGAAGTTCATGAAATACTTGTTTCAGTTGAGTTCGAGCTGGACAATGTAGCAACTTTCAATGGTGCTTGAGGTTCTTTGAGCTTGCCTGATGTCCACTGAACCTTTCCCAATGCTTAGTTTATTTTGAAGTGGCATGAATCGTGCTACAGAACTCAACCTGCAAAGCTTCCAAACAAAAATGGCAATGTGTGTTAATAGAGTTACAGCAACTTATGGATGGTCTGGATAGCTCAGGTAGGTTGATTGGAATGTGTTTGAAGTAGATTTGGACAAAACGCACGAGGGAGTTTGATGATGGCTTGCAAAATGCAGAACTGGCCCTATTTTGCAAGAAAATGGGGTTTTGGAGTATGAGGGTGCTTTGGGGGTGAAAGGCTCGTGCTTCTGACTTGTTAGGGTATGAGAAACTTTTTTGAAGTGTTTGCTTGAGTTAGTTTTATCAGATATGTGAGATGCCTTGTGTTTGACAAGTTTCTTGTTTTTGAAGCAAGAAAGTGGAAGTGAGGTTATAGGCTTGTACAGACCATCTTATCACCCTACATACCATCCTTTTGGCCCCTCTAATTAGTGGATTTGTTTGACAGCATAAGATCTTGTTCAAGGCTCAAGGATTAGTGGTTTGACATAAAGCAACCTTTTGCAAAAATGGAAATGTGCCTTTTACCATTTAGGGATTAAACTTGTGTACAATACCCTAATGACCAAGACAATGCATTAGCTAAATGGATTTGCATTAAATTATGGAGTGCAAACTGGTTTAGAGGCCTGTAATTGTGAACTATGCTAGCTTGGTCAGATTTGGCAAATGGTATGAACATGTATTGGCCATGGTTACAAAGTGAGTTTTTGCCAACTTCAAGCATTCGATTCTCCCTAACCACAAAGGTGTTTGAGGAGTTCTTGGACAATTTGGAAATCTTGCAACATGTACTATAATCCATCTTTGAAATGCAACTTGAAACTCCAAGTGGAACTATGTGAAAAATGGCCAAGAAGATGGGTCAAAATCCTGCCTAAACTAGGACAAAATTTCTCTAAGTTAAAAGTTTTAGGTACCCTTGTTCCAAAAATCATAACTTGAGATCCAAGCTTCTTTTGAGAAAACTTTGTGAATAAAAGTTCTAGACTTTGTGATGGAATACAACTTTCATGTTATAAGTTTTGTTTGAATCCATTTGCATCTTGGTGAAAATGTGGGACAAAGTTAGGAAAAAATAAGAAAATTTCATAACTTAGAAAATTTCTAAGTTATGAAAATTTTCCATTTTAAACCCTAATTTGCAATTTTGGGTTTGTTGATGAACAAGTTTCATAATTTTACATGTCTTGATGAAAAATGACCCTTGGCACTTGATTTTGACCAAAAAGTCAAAGTTTGACTTTTCAGTATACACTCAAATTTTGATTAGTTGACTGAAAAATTCATCTGTCAATCCTATGCATTTGAGATCTTTTGAACTTGTTAAGTGGGTCAAGACAATGTCATTGAGTCCTTGTGTCCATAGTTGAGCTTAATTTGCCATTGGCTAGGTCAAACAGTCAAAAATTGCCTTTGTGCAGTCAAAACCCTAAAAATGACCATTTTGCCCTTTTGGTGATCTGATCAAATTTCTTGTGGAATTGTGATACAAACTTGATCAAATGATTCATATGAGTTCATAATGTTGATGTGGGTCAAAATTCATGAGGTTTGACTGTCAATTGGCCACAATTGACTTTTTCCCCAATATAGCTGATTCATAGGTCAACTGTCCAATTGACTGGGCAAAAATTTGATTCAAGACTTGAAACTTGGTATGGACAAACTTGTGAGTCCAACATGAAGTATAAAGTCATTTTGGGAATTGTAGGTCAAAACATCCCTGTGCAAACTCAAACCCTAATTTAGGTCAACAGTGCAAGGAGGTGTCTTGAGCTGAGCAAACCCTAGTTTGATCTTGAGTTCCAAGAGTCTTGTGATGAGAGATGTTGATGAAATGAGAGGGAAAATTTTGGGGTACAACAGTTTCCCCTGTTCAATCTTCTTAAACCTGAAGAGTTAGATTGGCAAGTTTGCCTTTCGCGACTCGAAGGTAAAAGAGGATTGGACACTAGAGTGCCCGTAAATTTGCACTCGTCAAAATATAGCTGAGGAAACAGGCTTAAAGATGTTATTTAGAGATGGTAGAATCTTGCTGGAGATAGGCTTAAAGATGTCATCCAAGAACGTTTGCTGAATTGCAATGTTGTAGGTCAGAAGAATGAACGTGAAAATGGTATCAGTGTCTGGAATGCATTTGAACTGTATCTGGAGACTGAGTCTGTATGAGCAAAAGAATGGCGTCCGTGTCTGGAGCGTATATAAGCTGTAACTTTATTTGATTCTTTGAATGAATATCAGAATGTTTGCCGTGTCTAGAGTGTATCTGTATTATATCTGAATTCTGAATAGGCGACAGAGAAACATCTGTATATGGAGCAACTCTGGGCTGGGGATAAATTCCAAATGAGTGACAGAATGGAAACCGTGTCTGGAGCGTATCTAGACTATATCTGAAGTTGAGATCTGTATGAGTAGCAGAATGACTTCCGTGTCTGGAGTGTATCTGAAACTGTAACTGGGATCTGAATAAGTGACAGAATGACTTTCGTGGCGACTGCACTGGGGAGGATCAAACTGCTGGTGTAAAGGCCAGAATGGCATCCGTGTTTGGAGCGTATCTGAACTTGTAGTTGATAGTTGAATCTGAATGAGAGATAGAATGATTGTCGTGTCTGGAGCGTATCTAGTCTGTATCGGATTGCTGAAGTCTGAATGAGTAATAGAATGACCGTCGTGTCTGGGGTGTATCCATATTGTATTTGAATAATTGTTAATGATAGCCTTTTAATCTTATCCTGAAAAGGGTAAAATGTTAGCTAAAAGACAAAGTTATGTTGCATGACATGTATGATGCAATGAACTGTATTTCATCAATGTTTATGATATATGAATGTAATGGATGTGCGTGTAGGCTGAGTGGATGTCTTGCTGAGGCAAATAAATCCTTGGCTACTGTCGGGTAAAGTAAATCCTTGACCAATGTTGGGGATTCCAAAACAAATCTTTGATTGTTGAAGATGAGAAATCCTTGTTGACTTCTTGGGGATTAGAGATCTCTGATTGTTTGAGAAATGAGAAATCCTAGGACCAGTGATGGGGATTGAAAATCCTTAGTGACTTGTGGGGATTTACAAGGGTTTTGACAACTTCTGCGGGGAACGAGAATCCTTCATGACTTTCCTGGGAAATAAGGAAAATTCTGAAAATCTCTACTGGGGAGTTAAAACCTAGGAGGCTTCTGCTTGGAGAAAAGAGACCGAGAATTTTCGATCTTGCTGGGAGATAACTCTGTGGGGCGAATGTTTACTCGGCCGGTGGGATCAGGAGTTTTGGGTTGTATGCCAAACTTTTCGGGAAGCATCTTAGTTGGGGACAAGCCAATAAGTTAACTGTTATTTGCTTGGTTCTCATACTTTTAAGGTTGCCTGCCGGGGAAAATTGGGGAAGTAGAACAGTTCCCACCAGGGGTTGGTGGTTGGAAATTTGACTTCGCTGGGGAAGAAGGTTTAGAATATTCCGGTTTCACTGGGGACAGGTATTTCAGGGTTTTCGGGATCCATTGGGGATCGGGAGTTTGAACTCTGATGGGAACTTTGAAACTTAACTCAGCTGGGGAACCCAGTTTAGAATGTACTGGCTCCGCTGGGGATCTTGAAGCTTAACTCTACTGGGGATATGTACTCCGAGGTTTTAGCTTGTTTGAGGATCTGAATGACATATGGTAACGGATTTCTTCTGAAATAGCACAAGGACATCTTCCTACACCTTTAACCTATCATTAATTATCCTTTCTCAATTTCGTTTTATTTGTAAGCAGTGATTATATTCAAGTCGCCCTTTCGGGTTTTCAACTTGTCAGGTTATTTATGCGTAGTATCTTTTGACTATGTCTGCGTTCGCAGGGTGCAGCAAGTCGTCGCCGTCCATGGTGGTCAGAATCATTGCCCCACCAAAAAAGATGCTCTTGATCACAAATGGTCCTTCGTAAGTAGGAGTCCACTTGCCCCTGGGATCACTTTGCGGCAAGATGATCCGCTTGATTACAAGATCTCCGACTTGATATACTTGACGCCTGACTTTCTTGTTGAAGGCCTTGATCATCCGTTTTTTATACGTCTGACCATAACAAACAACAGTAAGTCGTTTCTCGTTGATCAAGTTAAGTTGATCAAGTCGGGTCTGAATCCAATCGTCTTCACTTAAACCGGCATCCTTCATAATACTCAAGGAAGGAATCTGAACTTCCATAGGTAAAACAGCTTCCGTGCCATATACCAACGAAAAAGGAGTTTCCCTTGTTGAAGTACGTGTCGTGGTACGATATCCATGAAGAGCAAACAGTAACATCTCATGCCAGTCTTTGTAGGTGACTGTCATCTTTTGAATGATCTTCTTGATATTTTTGTTCGCGGCTTCAACAACACCGTTCATCTTCGGCCGGTAGGGAGATGAATTGTGATGATAAATCTTGAACTGTTCGCACAGAGCGGTGATCATAGTGTTATTCAAATTTGTACTGTTGTCCGTAATGATCCTATCGGGGATACCATACCGGCATATGAGGTTCTGCTTGATGAAGTGGGAAACCACATTCTTTGTAACAGAGGCATAGGAAGCTGCTTCGACCCTCTTGGTAAAGTAATCAATAGCGACCAAGATGAAACGATGTCCATTGGATGCCGTAGGCTTGATTTCTCCAATCATGTCAATGCCCCACATTGCGAATGGCCAAGGAGCTGTCAGAACGTTGAGAGGAACAGGAGGAATATGTACCTTGTCGGCATAGACTTGGCACTTGTGACAAGTTCGGGAATGTTGATGACAATCAGCTTCCATGGTAGACCAGTAGTAGCCTGCCCTTAGAATCTTCTTAGCCATCGTATGTCCGCTCAAGTGGGTGCCAAATGTGCCACTATGTATTTCGGTCATGATCAACTCTGCTTCAACCTTGTCCACACAACAAAGTAGAACACAATCATGGTTGCGCTTATAAAGGATGCCATTGCTTAGGAAGAACTTGGCAGCAAATCTCCTTAAGAAATTTTTGTCATTGACGGAAGCTCCTTCAGGGTATTCTCGAGTCTGGAGATACCTTTTGATTTCATGAAACAAGGGTTGTTCCACTACTTCTTCGGTGTTAATCTCGTGACAGTGCGTAGGTTCGTCCATTCGCTCGATGGTAATTTGGGGAGCCTCGTTATCCCAGTTGAGTTTAAACATGGAAGACATTGTAGCCAGAGCATCGGCTAACTGATTTTCTTCTCACGGGAAATGCTCGAAGGTAATCTGCTCGAAATGAGGCAACAATGTCAAGACACGTTCTTTGTATGGGATAAGATTAGTATGTTTGGTGTCCCACTCTCCTTTGACTTGACTGATAACCAAAGCCGAGTCCCCAAATACGACCAACGATTTGATTCCCAATTCTATAGCAGCCTTGAGACCAAAGATGCAAGCTTCATATTCAGCCATGTTATTGGTACAGCTGAAGCAAAGTCGGGCAGTGAAGGGTGTATGGCAACCTTCCGGAGAAATGAGTACCGCACCGATACTGTTGCCAAGTGCATTTGAAGCACCATCAAAGTACAGGGTCCATCGGGATCCTTGTTCAGGTCCGTCATACGGTCTGTTACCTTCAATGTTGTCCAATGTCATGATGTCCTCGTCAGGGAAGTCGAATCTCATAGATTGGTAATCTTCGACGGCTTGATGAGCTAAATGGTCAGCTAGTACACTCCCCTTTATAGCTTTTTGGGTAGTATACTGGATATCATACTCAGTCAAGATCATTTGCCATCTAGCGATTCTTCCAGATAAAGCATTCTTCTCGAAGATATACTTGATCAGATCCATCTTGGAAATCAGCAAAGTGGTATGAGTCAACATATATTGCCTTAGCCGGCGAGCAGCCCATACCAAAGCGCAGCAAGTTTTCTCGAGCAGTGAGTAGCGAGTCTCACAGTCGGTAAACTTTTTGCTAAGGTAATAAATGGCATGCTCTTTTCGGCCAGACTCATCGTGTTGGCCCAGTACGCACCCCATTGAGTTATTCAAAACAGTTAGATACATGATTAACGGCCTTCCTTCGACGGGTGGCATCAGAATAGGAGGTTCTAGTAAGTACTCCTTGATCTTATCAAAAGCAACTTGACAATCATTGTTCCATTCAACTACCTGATCTTTCTTCAGCAGTTTGAAAATTGGCTCACAGGTAGGTTTCACGTGAGAGATGAACCTCGCAATATAGTTTAAGCGTCCCAAGAATCCTCTAACATCCTTTTCAGTGCGGGGGCAGGCATTTCTTGTATAGCCTTCACTTTAGCTGGATCAACCTCAATGCCTTTGTTGCTGACAATAAATCCCAAAAGTTTACCAGACCTAACTCCAAAAGTGCACTTGCTTGGGTTCAGTCTGAGCTTATACTCCTTCAACCTGGCAAATAGCTTTTGCAAATGATCAAGGTGTTCTTCTTCTGTCTGTGATCGGGCTATCATGTCGTCTACGTAAACTTCGATCTCATGATGTATCATATCATGAAACAAAGCTACCATGGCGCGTTGATAGGTTGCCCCTGCATTCTTCAGTCTGAATGGCATCACTTTGTAGCAGAAGGTACCCCATTGCGTGACAAAAGTAGTTTTCTCCATGTCCTAGGGGGCCATTTTAATCTGGTTGTATCCCGAGAATCCATCCATGAAGGAAAAAACCTTGTGTTGAGTCGTGTTGTCGACCAAGATGTCGATATGTGGCAGTGGAAAATCATCCTTGGGGCTAGCCCTGTTTAAATCCCGATAGTCCACACGCATTCTGACTTTGCCGTCCTTTTTAGGCACGGGCACAATGTTAGCAACCCATTATGGATAGGAAGTAACAGCCAGAAAGCCAGCGTTGAATTGCTTCATTACCTCAGCTTTGATCTTCTCAGACATGTCGGGCCTCATTCGGAGGACCTTTTGCTTAATCGGTGGACAGTCTTCTCTTGTAGGGAGACGATGAACCACGATATCTGTATCTAGTCCCGGCATGTCTTCATAAGACCAGGCAAAGATTTCAACATATTCGTTCAACAACTGCACTAAGCGCTCTTTGACACTTGGTTCCAAGTTGGCACCCACTTTTACTTCGTTCCTGTCTTCCTTTGTCCCCAAGTTGATGGTTTCTAGCAACTCTTCATGAGGTAGAATAGCCCTCTCTTCTTGTTGCAAAAGTCTAGCTAACTCTCCCAACACTTCACCGTCTTCGTCAACTTCGTACTCAGCATGATTGACTAAATCTCCAGAGTTACCAAAGGCTAAAGCAGAATAGTCACCCATGGAATCCGGAGTGGATGGGTACCTGCATTTGTGAGTGTGGGTGTGTTTAAGGGATAGCCATCCTTAAACAAAACAAAAATGCAAAAGGAAAGAAAATGAACACAACAGTTTATGAAAACGTCCAATGATTCATTAAAACATGGCATATGATAATGAAGTAAATCAAGCCCTTACAAATGGACCTACATGCCCCGGGCAAGGCATGAGGTGAAAATAGTGTACGAATTGTTTTAGTTATTACAGACCTAAATAAGAAATTGTTCAAAGATAAAATTACTGGTTGATAAAGGTGATGGGAATAAAATCCTTTGCTTCCCAGTTGCTTAGACCCCCTTCGATGGTTGGAAAGATCCAATCTGTGAAGTTGTTCTCTTCATCTTCATCTTCAACAGCAATAACTTCATGGTGAGTGATTATGTAATTATATCTTTTGAAGGTTTTCATACTCCTTTCACCGCCAGATTATGTTTCAACTGTACCAACAACATGGCGGAGTATGAAGCATGCATCATGGGTCTCAAAGCTGCTATTGACCTGAGGATCAAGTTCTTGAGCATTTTCGGGGATTCAACCTTGGTAATAAGTCAGATCAAAATGGAGTGGGATACGAAGCACCCTAATCTCCTCCCGTACAAAGAACATGTGTTGTCATTGCTCCCACACTTTGAAGAAGTCACCTTTTAACATTTTCCACGAGAAGAGAATCAGTTAGTGGACGCACTAGCTACCATGTCATCTATGTTCAAGGTCAAGTGGGACAAAGAGGCTCCTTGGATCACTATTGAGAGGTTAGACGAATCAGCTTACTGCTATTAGATCAACACTTAAGAAGTAGCAGACAAACATTGGTTTCATGAAGTGAAAAGGTACCTCAAGGTTCAAGAATATACCGAGGGAGCATCTGTCAATGATAAGAAGTTTCTGAGAAGGTTCGTCGCAAAGTTCTTCCTCAGTAATGGAATCCTCTACAAGCGCAACCATGACTCTACTTTACTTTGCTGCATAGACAAGAGCGAAGGAGAGAGGATTATGACAGATTTACACGAAGGTGCCTATGGAACCCATTATAGTGGACATACCATGGCTAAAAAGATTCTACAAGCAGGGTACTATTGGTCCATCATGGAAGCAGAATGCTATCAGCATTCCCGAGCTTGTCACAAATGCCATATCTATGCTAATAAGGTGCATGTGCCTCTAGTTCCTTTGAACGTCTTGACGGCTCCTTGGCCCTTTGCAATATGGGGAATTAACATGATCAGGGAGATTAGACCTACCACTTCCAATAGGCATCGCTTCATCCTGGTGGCCATTGATTACTTTATGAAGTGGTTTGAAGTTGCCTCTTTTGCTACTGTTACAAAGAACATTGTGGCGTGGTTTGTCAAGCATAACCTGATTTGCCAGTACGGTGTGCTAGAGAGAATCATCAAGGACAATGGTACGAATCTTAACAATACGATGATCACCAAACTCTGTAAACAATTCAAGATCTGGCACCATAATTATTCCCCTTACCGGTCGAAGATGAATGGTGTTGTGGAGGCTGCTAACAAGAACATTAAGAAAATCATACAGAAGATGACGGTGACATACGAAGACTAGTATGAGATGTTACCATTTGCTCTTCATGGTTATCGCACCTCCGCACGAACGTTGACAGGGGAAGCACCCTACTCTCTGGTATATGGTATGGAGGTTCTCCTGCCTATTGAGGTCCTGATCCCCTCTCTGAGAATCATGAAGGATGCTGGTTTGAAAGAAGACGACTGGATCCAGACTCGAATTAATCAACTGAATCTGATTGATAAGAAAAGACTTATTGTTGTTTGTCATGGTCAAATGTATCAAAAGCGGATGATCAGTGCTTTCAACAAAACGGTCAGACGCCAAGTATATCAAGTCAGGGATCTAGTGATCAAGCGCATCATACTGCCGCAAGGTGATCCCAGGGGAAAATGGACTCCCACATACGAAGGGCCATTTGTGATCAAAAGCATATTCTCTGGTGGAGCCATGATTCTGACCACCATGGATGGTGATGACCTTCCTCACCCTGTTAATACGGACATAGTGAAAAGATACTACGCATGAATAAAGACCCGCTAGGTTGACTGGCCTAGGAAAAAATAAGGGCATCCTGGCGAACCAAAAGGGTTCAGGCAAAAATTAGGGATGAAAACAAAAGATATTTGTACACTCAGCAAGTCGAAAACTTAAAAAGATGGCTTGGGCAAAAAAGGGTATCCCGGTGGACTGAAAACCTGAAAGGGCGGTCCAGGAGAAAGTTAGGGATTTGAAGCGTATCACTATGTCCCATTGGATCACCTTGCGACCAGACTTCAGTATCAACTATCAAGCTCAAACGGCACCGATCAATCCAGTCAGCTTCGGATGTGTAGCAAAGTGATGAGACGCTCGAAAACATAAGGGCAATAGCAGAATTAAAACCCAATGGGATTATTACACATAGCTATTTTCTTCTCTTTGTACACTATTTTGTATAGTTTTCACTCTTATGGCGGCGTTCTCCTACTAGAACATCAGCTTCTTTGTACACAAAGCCTGTTATAGGCAAACTTCAGAAATCAATACAAATCGTTTCTTGGAAGTACAAAACTGTTTGTTTTTATTTTTCTTTTTATGTTTTGTTTTGCAAAAACGTCCAATGACTTATTCTTGACATATGCATTTGAATATGATTGTTATTCACAAATATTTGCATAAGAAACAGAGGACAGTTGCTCATGACTTAAGGAACGGGGCAAAGTCTAAAAAACAATTTGTAATTCCGACAGTTACTCCTTCCAGCGGGTATAGGGGCAGAGACAGTTTTGATACGAAATCACCATTACAGGCGACCCCGCGATATCTGCACTCCCCACAGAGTAGAGGCAACCAAAGGTTTTGACCTCTGCTTCCCCAAACAGGAGTTACTTTCCCCAGCCGAGTTTTATAATCGCAAATAGTTTATAAAGTTTTCTCCCAAGCAGAGTTTATTTCTCTGAATGTAGAAGCTCAATCCCCAACAGAGTTTATTTCTCCAGCTGCGGAAGTTCATCCCCCGGTGGACTTTATTTCTCTGAATCGGCAAAATATTCTAGCAAAGCATCTCCTCTCTCAAACAGAGTTATTCCCCTACAGAGTTATTCTCGGGCAGAGTCTCTCCCCGCAGGATATTCTCAAACAGAAAGGAGTAAATCCACAGCATAGTCATCTCCATTCACCATCCCCAGTGGAAATGAAGAATTCAACTTCCTAATACTTTTCAGTAGCAGTCCAGGATTTATTTTCCCCGACTAAGAAGTACAGCAATAACATCCCATATGCATACATCATGGCATGTGCATACATATTGCATACAACACAATCTCATTTATTTTGAGAAACATTATCACAATGCATTTCATACATCATGATATTGCATACGACTAACTCTTTACCTTTCAGGGAAAAGACCAAATCAACAAGCTACGTCTAACAAAGGGCTATTCCAGGATTTTCCTCAGAAAGATGTCCCCACAAGATTTTCCATGGGTCAGACAGGTCGACACTAAGATCTCTCTGATTACCATTCCAGTGGAAGATATTCCAAGACTTTCGTCTGGGTCAGTTGAGTCGCTACTAAGATTCTCCTGATTACTATGCCAGTCAAAGTTAACACAAGATTTTCCCTGGGTCAGACAGGTCGACACTAAGATCTCTCTGATTACCATTCCAGTGGAAGATATTCCAAGACTTTCGTCTGGGTCAGTTGAGTCACTACTAAGATTCTCCTGATTACTATTCTAGTCAAAGTTAACACAAGATTTTCCATGGGTCAGACAGGTCGACACTAAGATCTCTCTGATTACCATTCCAGTGGAAGATATTCCAAGACTTTCGTCTGGGTCAATTGAATCGCTACTAAGATTCTCCTGATTACTATGCCATACAAATTTAACCCAAGATTTTCCCTGGGTCAGACAAGTCGACATTAAGATCTCTCTTATTACTATTCCAGTTGAAGATATTCCAAGACCTTCTTCTAGATCAGTTGAATCGATACTAAGATTCTCCTGATTACTATGCCAATCAAAGTTAATTCAAGGCCTTCCCCTGGTTTAGTCAAATAGATGCTAAGATTTCTATCCCAGTTGAAGATAACTTGAGACCTTTCTCTGGTCCAGTCAAATCGATACTAAGATTTCTACTCCAGTTAAAGAAGCTATGAAGCCCGAAAACTGACCGGATAATAGTCAATCAACAATTAAAGACACTGAAGCCTGGATCCTGACCAGATAATAGTCTAATCTCATCTCCCCAGTAAGCCGCTGTGAATCCTGGAGCACGACCAGATAACTATCAGCCTTATTATCTTCAGCAAGTCACTGTAAAGCCTGGATCCCGACCAGATAGCAGTTCACTTCCATCTTTTCAATCAAGTGATGACTCCCCAATAGAGTAACAGACAACTGAAGCTCCTAAAACTCTATGTTCCAAAATAGAGACCAATATTCCTCAGTGGAGTCCGCTCTAACAGCAAGAGCGGGAATTCCCACAAAGGGATATCTCATGAAATCATCATTGTTCTGGATGGCATCTTTAAGCCCATCCTCGACGACTCTCCGTCACATTCTGATGCCATTTTTAAGCCCATCTCTGACGATCTTCCGTCATCTTTTCCAAATAGAATATATAAGCCCATTCCCAATACTATCTACACAATCAAGTATCATCTCAGACGAGTGCAAATTTCTAGGCACTTTAGTGTTCAATCATCTTCCACCTTTCGATCACCAAAAGCAAACCAGCCAATCTACATCCTCAGGTTTAAGAAGATTGAATAGGGGAAGTTGTTGTACCCCAAAATTTGTCCTCTCATATTTTTCCAATATTTTCCTCTTGCATAGGTGATTACAAGCCTTGTCCTAAAGACAACCAAAATTTTCAAATGATGGTTAAGTGCCTTTCGATTGACACCTACAAAATGCCCTTCGATTGGCATCCCTAAAGTGCCTTTCGATTGGCATCTCCAAATTCTCTTCGATTGCCATCTATATAGTGCTCTTCGATTACCATCTATATAGCGTCCTTCGATTGCCATCTACATAGCGTCCTTCAATTGCAATCTATATGGCGTCCTTCGATTGGCATCTACAAAAGGCCTTTCGATTGGCCTCATGACAAGCCTTTCGATGGGCATTATGTTAAAGCTTTTCGATTGGTGTAGCAAAGGACTCTTCATTTGATATTCCAATAAATACCCTTTGATTGGTACTTGGACAAGGACCCTTCGAAGAACTCCCTCCAGGCCATTTGAAAGAGGCCATCAAGAGGGCAATCAGAAAATACGTCTAGACCAGATTCTTGCCTTGTTTGTTCATAAATCCATAAGAGTTGATTCGACCGGGAACTTCTCTTTAAAAAGGACAGGAAATTGAAGCAAAGGGTGGTCCAATCGAAGGAGTCTTAGTATTGAAGCTGGCACAGTTCTACTCAGAAAGGTGAGCAAGGTTCTAATAAGGGAAGTTCCGATTAGTTCGAATTAATGTTTAAGGCTGGCAAGGAAGGAATTCAAAGGAATGAAGATGGGATTTGTTCTAAAACAAGACAGAAAGCCCAAAATCGAAAGAAGATTTTCCCATCAAATGAGGAGTAAAACAGGTTGGCAAATCAAAGAAAACACATTGGAATAAAACACAAAGATTTGGCCGTTTTAGAAACAAAAGATACAAGACAAATCAAATTTTTTTTCACTCAATTTTCAAGATTCAGTTTAGTTTCATTAACCTAATTCATTCTACTATATATACATAACAAACCCTGATCAAAAGAGGAGGAATTGGCCGTGTAGAACACCCACAAGACTGCTCAAAATTTTGATAAAAAGTGTTGATCGAGTTTGACTCTATAGGGAGATTCAAGGTGTTTCAAAGACTGCAATCCATTCCTGGGCGCATTTGGAAGCTATCTGGATCACTCTCACGCATCAACACATCCAGAAATAGTCTACACAGGTATCACAACTTGCTCTTTTATTTGAAATCAATTTAGACTATACACGCATGATAAGTGAATTCTAAATATATATTCATGTTTGTATAATCATTTATAACATGTCTGCATAATTAATTGTGTGTTTTGATGCATATTTGATTGAATTCCAATATTAGGGTTTCAAGTTTCTTTTTAGGGTCTTTCGTTTCAGGCAAAATCAGGGCAAAAGATGAGTACCATTGTACTCACGAGATCAAACCTAGTGGATCTGTATTCCTGGGTTAAATTCTTATTGCGTGATTATGATTTTTGAGATATGCAAGTTTATATTTAGTGTCTATCCGTAGGTAAAACCCCTTTCCTAAAACAACAGTCTCAACGAAGAAGATAACTGCGTGTCAAAACCTGAGTGGCCCATTTGAATTCTTGCGCGTTTTTATTACAGCCACTGACCATCATTACATATAATGTATCTTATTTGCTTGTATTAACGATTGAATAATTGGCTCAGTGGTACAAGTGAAGGCTTTTCAACGCGCATGTGTACGAGGTCAGGGGTTCGATCCCTGCCTCCTACATGTTATTTTTCTTAATAATTCTTTGCAGATTCCATGTTGTTCTTCCAAGCGCGCACACCATAGTCCCCCAGATCATCATCCTTGGATCAATCAACGTCTGGATCCAATGCCTCCAATGAAGCTCCCCATGGTGGATACTCCTGGCACAGTCACACTGGATCCCATGTTGGTATGGGCCAACTGGATTGGGCTTTGAACAGAAATTCAGCATGCACCCTCCAACTTGGGTTTACACCCCTCAGGCTTACTCTATTTACCTTTTAATTTTGTTTTATTAGTTTATTTATTTTGTTTAAATCAATAAATTAATTTTTGTCAACTTTAATTTGTTTCATTAATTAAAATTAATTAGAAAAAACTAAGTCAAACTCCAAATCTTTTTCACAAAAATCCCAAAAATATTTTCAACGATCAAATTAGGTTTTTTAGGGTTTCAAACTTATTTCAATTTGTTATTCTCACGCGTAATTATTTTTTCCGTATGATTAATTTTTACTATTGATGTAACTGCGCCCGGTTTGTAATAGCTTAATTGGGGTCTTATTTCTGCATTTTGCTTTCAGTCAATTCCTTATGTATCTACACCAAAGCCTTGTAATAGCTTAGGGCCTCTGTTGTACCCCAAAATTTTCCCTCTCATTCTTCAGGAAATCATCCTGGATTCTCAAAGTTCTCTCTTAAACAAATCCAAGCCTTGAATTATCATTCCTCTCCAAGCATGCCATTTACAAGGGCAAAGTGGTCATTTGCAAGCTCAAAAATCAAATTTTACCTTGGAAAAGTTAAATTCTAAATACTTAGATTTTTTCTAAAGTATTTAAGAAAAAATGACACTTCAGAACTTCTGAACCAACCTCCAGGCAGAAGTGGTCAGAAGTTGCAAACTTGGCTCAGCACATAACGTTCAGTCAGAATATGGATCTTCAGCAGCTACACTAACTCAGTTAGAAGATGTAAATGTGGTTCAGCACGTAATCTTCAATCAAAACATGGCTCTTTTCAGTAATTACGCAAGTTCAATCAGAGTTTGCTAAAGGAATGCAAAGAAAGCAACGAAGCCTGAAAACTCCTTCAGAACATGCCAAAATCAGAAGGTAAGGGGGTCAGAAGATTGGGTGTTGCACTGAAGCAGAATCTCTAAGTCCATAATTTTTTCAGAAGCAAATCCAAAGAACAAGCTAGAAAGTCTGGAGAACCATCAGAATTTGTTGAGGCAACAGGATACTAAGATCAGAATTTGAGTGCGTTGTATGCTGAAGTAGGAATTGCTGGCACAGATTTAAGTAATGATGTAAATCTCACATTACAAGATTTCTTAGTCTTGACCAATCTCATCACCATTTAATGCTCATTAATGCTCACAACTACTTTTGAGCACTTGTCCAAAGGGTCTCTCTACGTGCAGCATAACAACGCTCCTGTGCAGATTTAGGTATGGGTTCATGTGCTACTTTTTGCTCATGGGTGTCACTTTTCCTTAATCCTCGCTTACTAACCCAGCCTAGGCTAAAAGCTGTCAATCATCACAATTTTTTATGAAATTTCTCCAAGAGTAAGTCAGCATTTATGGCATGGTATTGGCGCCACTCAACGTTTAAAAAAACCCACAAAGCTTTGCCTATAAATAGAGCACCATTGTCCACTGAAAAAGCCCGGTCCAAACATCAGAAAAATTGCTAGAAAAGAAACAGAAAATCTTAGCAGGAAAACACCTTGAAACTCTGCCAAAATTCCTAGTGTTTCAAGAGCCTTAAACACAACTTTGAATCTCCTACCTCCAAACTTCATTTATACCCAAATTGTTTCTTGACTAAAGAACGCCCCTACAGTTTCTGACCATATATATACTCTCCATCCACCCCTACAAAGAACCTGTCCAGAATATTACCTGAGTCAAAGCTAAATTCAGTTCACATAATTTCTTCCTACAGCAAGGTAAGCACCTGCTGACTCTCACCACACTGCTTAAACATCATCAGATTTGCATGCTCAAGAAACACAATATAGATATCATGATGCTGTTGTTGTACATGTTTTGAGATTTTCCTGCCTCTGTATGCTTAAATAGAAAGTGAATCAGTACAGAACTTGCCTGTGACCTTTTTTGGTTTTGTCTTCTGGAACACTATGACACTTGCTGAGACTGTCCTAGGAATGCCTTCTGTTTTGTGGAAAAATAATCAAAATGCAGATGTTCTGACTAACACAGGGGGAAATCAAGCTCTGACTTTGACGCCAGCATTTTTTAGGCCTGTTTTGTTATCAGTAATATCAGAACTTCTGAAAATTACTATGTTCCCAGCAGGGTCAGAACTTCTGACCCTCCCACTAACAGATTTCTGTTTTGCAGCGCACTGGGGTCAGAACTTCTGACCTCCACACTAACAGGTTTCTGTTTTGCAGCGCACCAGGGTCAGAAGTTCTGACCCATACATTTTCACTAACAGGTTGATATTCTGCAGCAGGCCAGGGTCAGAACTTCTGACTTCCTCTCAGCAATGCGCTGACCCCCTCCTTCTTTCTTTTTTTCTTCCCCTTGTTATTTTTCTTTATTTTTCTCGCTGGATTCCCCATTCATAAGTGCGTACCCCCACCCCCTAAATATTGTAATAGCGTAGGACTTTACATTTCCGCATTTTTATCGCTTTCAAATGTAAATGCTAGCAATTAGGATATGTATGGCAAGATAAAATCAATGAAATAGAAAATCCTAATTCAAGATAAAATCATGCATGCAATAAAACACACTTGCACACAAACACCCTTAGGGTTCCTCCAATTGGTTGCCTTATACAAAAATAGCCATGTTACACATGCAAAGTATCTTGGTAAAACAAACAAAATCAAAAGATCATAGTCCCTCGATGACGCTATTCAAAAAGTTGCCTTACAAAAATGATCTTAGTCCCCCGTAAAACACTAAGATACCTTGCAGCATTGCTAATCATGGCTATACAATGACCCACGTCCGTCCCGTTTACATCCAAAGATAGGGTTGCTTACCAAATCAATGGTAAGACAACAATGTCAAAGGAATAGAAAATGAACAAGAAAGACATTTGAGTAGGTAGATGGCTTCTAGTTACTTGCTCTATTTCAAACAAACAATCCTTGCTATTTTCAAAACTAACACACACATTTCAAAACATCTTACAAACATTGAAAACATTTTCAAAAAGACAAACATCTTTGTATACATTCTTACGAACGAGAATCATTACAAATATTGCCTAAACGAATGGCCTCTTTTACAAAATACTATCAAAACCACACCAAACATCATTTCAAACAAACCAAAGTAAGTGATCTAAGCAAGTAACTAAGAGCCCATGGAAAACCATGGATGAAAAGGGTGCTAGCACCTTCCCTTTTCATAATCTACCCCCCGAACTCAAGAAAACATCTCAAAGGTCTTTCCTGTGCTTTTTCACCTTTCCTTTTGGATAAAAGAAAAGTCGGTGGCGACTCTTGCTAACCGCGACATTTGCGACAAAACGTAAAACCTCAAGTCAGTTCTCCCACCGTATTACAGAACTGGCGACTCTGATGGGGAGATATCCTAAAAAGTGGGGTTACCTTAGGGTTTAGATCACATTTATTTTCTTACATCTGTTTGACTTGTTTGCTTTACACTTTGGTTCTTTGTTTGGGTTTGAATCCTCCACCCGGATTTAGGAAACATTATAGGTAAATAGCAATACGTTGTGGAAACTGTGTGGGGTATACCGACATGGTCTAAGCAATAGATATGTTAGTGTGACATATTTGTGGGTACCGGTAGCCTTTGAGTTAATCAAAGAGAATACGAGGCCACTGAGTGATGTCATGAAGCACTAATGAACTTCTAGAACCTTTTACTTGACCAACTTGGCCTTTAGGATGTAGTGAGATGACCGGCTTTGGTGCAGTCTGAAGTTGGTAGATACTCGATACTACACTCATTGAGGGTTGGTTTCTTGGGATATTTCGGTCGCCATTAAAGAGGCTTGAGCTGAAACAATGACCAAGGAAACAATCCAGTGATATTGAGCTCCTTAGAACCTGGTTACTATTGTTAGGACAGGTTGAGCCAACTAAACTTCAAGAGGGTACTTACCTATGAAACCCCATGCAAAGTCTAAACTAAGAACTTGTTTGTTTTGCTTGTATATACATACTTGTACATAACATCATGGACATCATGAACATCATATGCATTCGCTAACCATTTCAAGGATTTTGGAGATTCATCTTTGTTCTTGTTTTGTAGGTTATGGATTCACTTCGCAGGAAAACTATCCAAATCAACCTTGTAAGAATTCCTCCATAACTCAAGGAGTTAGCCTCAAGGATCCCTGAGAACTCTCCATTCACCGAGAGGTATGGTCGTCTACTCAACTTGGTCACTTCCAACACAGAGGAAGATATGATGAAGGTTCTCTTCCAGTTCTTTGACCCTTTACATCATTGCTTCACATTTCCTGACTATCAGCTTGTGCCTACTTTGGAGGAATTTTCTCAACTCTTGAGGATTCCTATTCTCAATCAACTACCTTTCAACGGTATGAAAAGAGATCCAAAGCCAGAAGAGATTGCTCAAGCTCTGCACATGCACTCATCTGATGTCACAACCCATTGGGAAACTAGAAGTGGTGTCAAAGACTTCTTAGCAAAGTTTCTTTTTGAGAAGGCCCAAAGTTGTTGGAATTCCCTATACTTACAAGCTTTTGAAGAGATTGTGGCTCTTCTTATCTATGGGATGGTCTTGTTCCCCAATCCTGACCAACTCATAGATGTGAGTGTCGTCAAAGTCTTAATGTCACGCAGTCCGGTGCCTATATTGCTGGGGGATATCCTACACTCTTTTCACACTCGTACAATGAGGAAGAAAGGGGTCCTTATGTGTTGCACTCCTCTCCTGGAAAGATGTTTTATTTCTAATCTTCCCCAATTGGTATTAAAATATGAGCAAGATTTGAGGTGGTCACAAAGGCTAATGACGCTCAAACATTCAGATATTCATTGGTACTCTCGATCCAAAGAGAATGTTATCATTGTTGACCGTTATGGGGAAATTCCTAATGTCCCTCTACTTGGAATTAGGGGAGGCATCACCTACAACCCATGCTTGGCTCTAAGACAATTCAGTTATGCCCGAAGGGATGGTCCACAGGATATGCTGATCCAAGGCCTGGTATTCGACTACGACAACGACGATCAAGGACTTCACCAGAGATTCATCCGAGCTTGGAGGATGCTAAACAAGGTGGATAGCAAGACTTTGGGACACAAGAATTCCATCCCTCTTGAGCCTTACCTCAAGTGGGTACGAACCTGCGCTCAAAGTCTTATGATGCCTTATCTGTCTATTCTCCCAGTGATTATAGAGCCTGTTAAGGAAGGAGAAGTTACATGCACTATCCTACATCCTGACATGCCCACATCACTCGAAGATCTACAAAGGGGTTGGATACAACTCAAAGGAGAGCGAGATACTTTTGAAGCCCAATTCTATGCAAGCGAGAAGAAGATTTTGGAACTCACTAGGCTACTTTATAAGGAGCGGACTCTGAATACCTACATAGCACCAAAGAGGATGCGCAACACTTTTTTAACTTAGAATTATGTATTATTTTTCCCAAGGGGCATTGATGTACTCAAATTCTATCTTATTAATATAACGTATGTTTTCTTTTTGTTTAAAACAAATTTGAATTTTTAAATCCTTGAAAGCATTGCATGTATACATATCATTCACCATGACATGAGCAGGTCTTTTGAAACCAGTTTCCTCATCTCTCTAATGTTTATTTCAGTAAGATGGATCTCGAACAGACAATCAAAGATCTTCAAGCTCAAAACACACAATTTCAACAGTTACTCATGACCTTAGCCAAGGGGCAAGAGGAGCTGAAGACTCTGCTGGAAAAAGAGAAAGAGAAAGAGAAAAAGAAGAAAGAGAAGAAACAACTGGTGTGGTAATCATGGGAAGAAGGTTTCAAAGACAGGCTAGAAGAACCTTAGATTTTCCAGCAACATCTGATGAAGGGGAAAGAAAAGGAAAGGAAACGGAAGTTCCGTCAGACTCTGAAGAAGAGGAGGAAGAGGAAGACTACTCTAAAGAACAGTACCCTCCGGATGATGATAAGTACAGACACCTAGAAGAGCGTTTAACCACTATGGAAATACAGAAAGTACCAGGGCTAGACTTTGAGGAATTGGGGTTAGTGTCAGGAATTATGATCCCGCAAAAGTTTAAATTGCCATTATTTGCAAAATATGATGGAGTGTCGTGTCCTAAAATGCACCTTTGGTCATATGTCAGAAAGATTCAGCCGCACTCTGCCGAAAAAGACTTGTGGGTCCATTTCTTCCAAGATAGTTTATCCGGAACACAGCTTGATTGGTTTTACCAATTAGAAAGGGCCGACGTCCACAATTGGGAAGACCTTGCCGCAACTTTCTATAAACAATACCAGTATAATGCAGATTTGGCGCCTACCCGTACTCAACTTCAGAGTATGGCTATGGCTTCAAATGAAGGTTTCAAAGATTACGCGCAAAAGTGGAGAGATCTAGCTGGAAGAGTGCAACCCCCTCTGTCTGAAAGGGAGTTGGTGGACATGTTCTTGGGAACTCTATTGGGCCCTTTCTTCAACCATATGATTGGAAGCTCATCTGTTGGGTTTACTAAGTTAATTTTAACCGGGGAGAGGGTGGAAGCTGGTACCAAAAGTGGGAAAATTAAGAAAGATTCGTCTGCCTCTACAGCCATGAAGAAACCTTTCACTGGGAAGAAGGAGGTATCTCCTGTTTATTCATAGAGGAATCAAGGAAGAACTGAACGTCGAACAATGGTGGGGGCCGTTATGATCCCAAAGCCTGCATCTGACCAGCCAAGAAATAACCAGCCAAGGGTGGAAAGGCCAGTCCGGAAATTCACCAGGATTAATATGACTCTAGCCCAGGTTCTACCACATCTTCTAAAATTGAATCTGGCAAATTTAAAAGAGGCCCCAAAGAATCCCAATACTGCGTCCCCTCATTATCACCCAAATGCCAGATGCGCATATCCTTCTGAAAGTCCAGGGCACGATACTAACAATTTTTGGGCTCTGAAGAACAAAATTCAAGAACTTATAGATGCAAAGGAAGTTGAGTTTGATGCACCTAAGAAACCGAATGTCATTTCTGATCCGATGCCTAGGCATGGTCACAATGCCAATGTTGTCGAGGAAGATTTATTTGTTGCCACAGTGGATGAACTTTTGACTCCGCTCCCGATCATTAAGATGAATTTGTTAAAAGTTGGTGTATTCCTAGGATGTAAGGAAGACTGTCATCATTGCTTATCCTCACCCGCTGATTGCCCTTTGTTGAAGACAGGTATCCAACGCCTGATTGATAACCAAGATATTCTATTTGAGAATGCTCCCATTTTACCCATTCCTGTTGAAGACATTTCAATCATAACCATCTCCGCCAATCCTTCCAGGGTCCCTAAAAGGCCCGTTAGGATTACACCTGCTCCAAAAACTACTCCACTTAAGATCACAATGCCCGGGCCGGTCCCGTACAAGTCAGATAAAACAGTACCATGGAATTATGGTGGAGAAATCTACAACCATGGTATCAAACAAGATGAACTGACTGCCGAAGAAGAGAGCTTCGAAGAAGAAAACTCTGACATTAGTGATATTGCCGGAACTAGCAAGATTACCCGTAGTGGTAGAATCTTCTCTCCAGAGATTGCCCCTCCAAAGGCCGTTTTTGGACCCGTGGCCGTTCCAAAGATTACCTCTGCACCAGTGATTATGCCTGCAAGTATACCTACCGACAAAGACGACACAATTCATGTCCCTACCAATGCTTCTACTGCTGATGTGATACGGTGGGAGAACTGACTTGGGTTTTGCATTTTTTTCGCAAATGTTTCGGTTGAGCAAGAGTCGCCACCGACTTTTTATTTTATCCTAAGGAAAGGTTAAAAAGCACAGCAAAAACCTTTGAGATGTTTTCTTGGGTTCGGGGAGTAGATTATAAAAAGGGAAGGTATTAGCACCCTTTCTATCCATGGTTATCCATGGGCTCTTAGTTACTTGCTTAGATCAACTTGCCTTGATTTTCAATTGTTTGAAATGGTGCTTTCAATTGTTTGAAATGGTGCTTTGTGTGTGGGTTTGAAAATGTTTTGAAAAGAGGCCAATGTGGTGGCAACCTTTGTAATGATCCATGTTGGGATGTATACAAAGGTGTATGTCTTTTGAAAAGTTTTCAATGTTTTTGTTTTGAAAATGTGTTGTGATGTGTGGTTTTGAAAAAATAGGCAAGTGTTTTTGTTTTGCAAGTTGGCAAGTAACCAAGAGTTGTCTACTCCTAAATTTACTCAAAGATTTTTGCTATGCTTTAACCCTTTTAACAATTTTGTTCCACCATTGTATTTGGTGGACAATCTTGTGTTAGGATGTGAACGGGACGGACGCGGGTCATTGTTTAGACCATGATTGCAATGGTGCCAAGTGTCTTTGGGCAATTTTTCCTTTAAGGGACTTGATCATTTTTAGGCAACTTTCGAAAGCGTCATCGAGGGACTATGATCATTTGATATTGTTTTGTTTTTGCCAAAGACACCTAACATGCAATATGGCCCATTATTGAAGGCAACAAGTGGAGTAATCCTATGGGTGCAAGTGTGATTGGTGTTTGTTCATTTTCATGCTTTGTTATCTTTGAATTAGGTCAAACTATTTGTTTTGGTTGATTTTTGCATACAAAACCCTAAGTCTATCATGGCATATTTAGAAAGCTTTTAAATGCGAAAAATAAAAGTCCTAAATTATTATAACACAATTATGGGATGGGGGTACAAATGTTCAAATGGGGGATATTTAGCAAGAAAAATTAAATCTAAACTATTACATCCAAATTGAATATACAAATTATTTAATATACAATAAAAATAAAATAAAATATGCAAGATACAAAAATGATTTTCATATGTATGTAAAAAGGTATTTTTCATGTGACAAATAAACAAAAATAAAAATGAATAATTTTGGATATTTTTACATTTTAGGGCAAAACCCTAATTTTCTAAGTAAGAAGTATTTATTATTTAATATATGCAATATTTATTAATTATGTAAAAAAAACAAATAAAAAGGAAGTATATTGTAAAAAAGTGATTTTTTAAGTTAAATATTAATAAAAATAAAAACGTATTATTTTTATGTTTTTATCCTAAATATTCTAATAAGTATATAAGTATTTACTAAATATATTAAATATGTACAAAAATAAAATATTTAATATTTACAAAAAAAGTATATTTTTTAGAAAATGTTTTCAAAAGATAAAATAAAAATAAAATCAGAAAATAAAATGTATTTTGTATTTATTTTGGTATTTTAAATAAAAGTATATTTATGTTTATTTACATATAAAACTAAATGAAACAAAATAAATATCAAATAAAATGCAAAAAATGTGAGAAAAATATTTTTAATATTTTTTATGCTTTGACAAAAATAAACAAGTCAGGAACAAAAATCAAAAGTCAAAAATAATAAAAATAAAACACATTGGGCCAAGGGGGTGCATGTGGAAAATGAGGGTGTAAACAGAAAAGCAAAATTCAGGCCCAACCCAAATCTATCTTCTTCAACCTCCAGCCAGTTTTGTTTGAAAACGCGCGCCTCTTTGCTTCAACAACAAGATCCTGATTCTTTGATTTTTAATAAAAACTCACAACACAAAAAAATGTAAAGCATCATGTCACGAGTTCATACATATAAAGAACATGATCTAACTCTCAGAAATGAGAGAGAATTTCTTCTCTCCCAATTTCTGACCTAAGTTTTTTCAGATATTCAGGTTCAAAATACTCTTAGCACACACAATATAAATAAAAAGTAAATATATGGATGGCTTCAGGGCTATGACTAGAACATGTTTTCTTCACAAACTTTAACCTAACTATGCCTGGATAGAGAGATATAAGTTCAAAAACTTACCTGTTCAGCTTGACTCGTGTATGACAATGGAGGTACTTTCAGTGCAATGTGAGGACTGGTATAGCTTGCTTGAAGTTCAGGGATGCTTCCCCAATGCTTGGTGTGCTTTGAATCTTGCTGAATCACTCCATGGAAGTCAACCTGCAAGAGAGAAAAATGAATATGGCAAACTATGCTATGGCTGTTACAGTCTGTATCTAAGCTTGGGGATAGCTTGTATGGATGTTATTGAATGTGTTTGAGGTGGTTTGGATGAAAACGCACGAGGGAAATGAACTGTGGAAGTCAATATGCAGGAGATACCCTGTTTTTCCACACAACTGTGTTTTGATGAATGAGGGAGTCTTGAGGATGGCTTGGTCGTGTTTTAGGTTATTTGAGAAGTATGGAATGTGTTCAACAAGTTTGCTTAGGCTAGTTCTTGCAGCAATGAGAGATGTGATCAGTTATGCAATGTTTCTTCTATCTTAAGCAAAAAATGACAAGTTGAGTTACAAGCTTATGCAGGCCCCCTAAACATGTTGCACCAATCCCTCTTGATCAGTGTGATTAGTTCCTGAACTTGTGCCTAGAAGATATGCTTTGGTACTTCTTTGATTTGCTTTTGACATAAAGCCATGCTTTACAAAAATGGATAAGTTACTTTTTCCAAATAAGGATTAAATTTCCATGTAATGACCAAATGAGCAAAATAACATCTTGGCACAATGGATTGGCATTTAATTTTTGAGTGTAAATGATATTAGAGGCATTTAATGTAGCTTGCACGTGCTGATTTCAAAAATGCACAAGTTATGAGCATGTACATGGCTTATGAACAAAGTGACTTTTGCCCATCTTCACAAATTCGATTCTCCCTAACCACAAGGGTGTTTGAGAAGTTCTTGCACATTTTGGAAAGCTCGGAATGTGTACTACAATCCATCTTTGTAATGAAATTTGAAATTCCAAGTGTAAGCATGTGAAAAGTGGCCATGAAGTTAGGCAAAAATCCTGCCTAGAATAGGTCAAAAAAATTCTAAGTTAAGAATGTTTTGCACCCTTGTTCCAAAAATCATAACTTAAGCTACAAGCTTCTTTTGAGGAAACTTTGTGAATCAAAGTTGTAGATTTTTCAATTGACTACAACTTTCATGTTTTGAGTTTTGCTTGAATCCAAATATATCTTGATGAAAAAATGGAACAAAGTTAGGAAAATATTAGGAATTTTCATAACTTAGAAAAATTCTAAGTTATGAAAATTCTTCATTTTAAACCCTAATTTGTAATTTTTGATTTCTTGATGAACAAGTTTCATAATTTGACATGTCTTGATGAAAAATGAATCTTGACACTTGATTTTGACCAAAAAGTCAAAGTTTGACTTTTCAGTATACAGTCAAATTTTGCTCAGTTGACTGGAAAATTCATTTGTCAATCTTGTGCATTTGGGATCTTTTGAATTTGTTGAACATGTCAAGACAATGCCATTGAGTCCTTGAGTCCATATGTGAGCTTGGTTTGCCATTGGCTAGGTCAAACAGTCAAAAATTGCCTTTGTGCAGTCAAAACCCTAATAATGACCATTTTGCCCTTTTGGTGATCTGATCAAATTTCTTGTGGATTTGTGATCCAAACTTGATCAAATGGTTCATATGAGTTCATAATGTTGATGAGGGTCAAATTTCATGAGGTTTGACTGTCAATTGACCACAGTTGACTTTTTCCCCAATACAGCTGATTTCTAGGTCAACTGTCCAATTGACTGGGCAAAGATTGGGATCAAGGCTTGAAACTTGGTATGGATAAATTTGTGAGTCTAATATGAAGCATGAAAGTCACTTTGGGCCTCTTAGGTCAAAACATATTTGTGCAAACTCAAACCCTAATTTGGGTCAACAGTGCAAGGAGGAGTCTTGAGCAGAGCAAACCCTAACTTGATCTTGAGCTCCAAGGGTCTTGTGGTGAGAAAATACTGATGAAATGGGAGGGAAAATTTTGGGGTACAACAGTTGCCCCTGTTCAATCTTCTTGAACCTAAAGAGTTAGATTGGCAGGTTTGCCTTTCGCGACTCGAAGGTAAAAGGAGATTGGACACTAGAGTGCTCGGAAATTTGCACTCGCATGCTGGAGTATCAGCAATGTGATGGCGGGAATGGGCTTATAGATGCCATTTGGAGAGTGGATGGATAGGAGGATGGGCTTATAGATTCCATCTGGAGGTGTGACAGAACCCTGTCAGGAATGGGCTTATAGATGCCATTTGGAAGTGTTGATCGCGTAAGAGATTCCTTAGCGAGAACTTGTGTACTTTGAGAAAGGAAGATGTTTCTTGGCTTGTTACAGGTGTTGATCTTCAGTCTCTTCCTGCATATATGCCCTGGCTAGATACAGGTATCGAATCTACGATCAGACGCTCACAGATATGCCCTGGCTAGATACAGGAATCGAATCCAGAACTTCAAAAGGTTGCTTACAGACGTGCCCTGGCTGGATACAGGTATCGAATCTCTAAACTCTTCATGTAGACGTGCCCTGGCTAGATACAGGTATCGAATCCACAATCAAATCACTCACAGATATGCCCTGGCTAGATACAGGAATCGAATCTGGAATTAGTCGTCTACAGATGTGCCCTGGCTGGATACAGGTATCGAATCTGGAAATTATTGTCTACAAATATGCCCTGGCTGGATACAGGTATCGAATCTGGAAATTGTTGTCTACAGATATGCCCTGGCTGGATACAGGTATCGAATCTGGAATTTGCAAAAGGTTGGTAGAGATAGCTTTCCTGGCTGGATACAGGTGTAAACCTCTGACCTGAGAATGAAAGATAATTTCCTGGCCTGTTACAGGGGTTGATCTTCAAACTCTTCATGCAAAAATGCCCTGGCTAGATACAGGTATCGAATCTACAATCAAATCACTCACAGATATGCCCTAGCTAGATATAGGTATCGAATCTGGAATTGCGATAGTTGATAGTAATCATCTTTGGATTGACCTTTTCCTGAAAAGGCAAGACATTAGTTGTATGCAATGTCATGATGACTGAAATGCATTATGTCATGATGCTCAAAATGAGATAGTGTTGTATGCACTTTATCATGTATGTAAGCAAGATGTATGAAATGTGAAATGTCTATGAATGTATTTTCGTCTAGGAAAATAAATCCTTGACGACTGCCGGGGATTTGTGAATCCTGGGCTGATGTTTGAAGAGTGGAGTTCTTCGTTTCCGCTGGGGATGATGGTTGCAAGAATAAATCGGTAGGAGAAGATGACTCCGTTGGGGAATAAACTTGTTGGAGAGATTACTCTACGGGGAATTACTCTGTGGGAAGAGATACTTCGCTGAGGTTTTGATGAGAGCTCCGCTGGGGATTCCACTGATGAGTTACGTTGGGGGAATTTGATGAACTCTGCTGGGGATAGGAAGAACTTCGCCGAGGACGAACTTTCCGTGGTGATTAGCTGAGGATAACCCAGTTATACCCTGGTGGGGAAATAACCTTTGAATGAAGCCGGGGAGATGCGTTCGTACTCTGCAGGTGATACGCTTCCAGAATCTACTGGGGATAGGCTTCTAGAATCTATTGGGGAAACTTTTGGACTGTACTGGGGAAGTGTCTCCACTGGATGTCGGTATTCTGCCGGGGAACAATCTTATATTAAGACTGCCGGGGATGCTTGTTGAGGAATGTCTATACTCCGCTGGGGAATGTTTGGATCTTCTGGGAATGCCCAACTTCCTTTAGGCTGACAGTAGACTAACTCTGCTTGAGGAGAGTATTGTTGACTTGCTAGGGGAACATCGTGCCTTTTCAGGGCTGATGGGAGACCAATTTTTCCTGGGGAGAGTATTGCTGAATCTTGTCTTAATCTTTGGGGAGTTGAGGTGACTTGGTTACGTTCTTCAGCTGAACTTACCTTGGTACCTTGGTGGACAGAGCAACTAGATCGCTTAGACATTTCTAAATTGCCCCTGTTTCTGATGTCATCTGTAATTAATCCTTTGTTTCGCATGCAACTATTCATGATTAGAAATTAATGTCAAATGCATATATCAAAAATGAACATTGGACGTTCTTCGCAAAACAAAACAGAAAAAGGAAAAACAAATGGATAATTTGTCTGAAAAATTGAACTTGTATTGATTTTGAAATTCGCCTATAAATAGGCGTTTTTGTACAAGAGGCTGACGTCCTAGTAAGAGAACGTCGCCGAGAAAAATAGAGTTTATACAATTTTGTGAAAAGGAAACAAAACAGCTATGTGAAAATAATCCCACTGGGTTCCAACTCTGCTATCGCCTTTATGTCTTCAAGCGTCTCATCACTTTGCTGCTTAGTTGAAGATGAAGTTGATTGATCGATGCTGTCTGAGCCCGATAATTGATGCCGAATTCTGGATGCAAGGTGATCCAATGAGACATAGTATTACGTTTTATCCCTAACTTTTTCCTGGACCGCCCTTTCGGGTTTTCAGTCCACCGGGATACCCATTTTTGCCCAAGCCGCCTTTTCAGGTTTTCGACTTGCCGGGTGTACATATTTTTTTCATTTTCATCCCTTATTTTTGCCCGAACCCTTTTGGTTCGCCGGGAAGCCCTTATTTTTGCCTAGGTGTATCAACCTAGCGGGTCTTTGATCATGCGTAGTATCTTTTTACTATGTCTGCATTGGCGGGGTGAGGAAGGTCGTCACCATCCATGGTGGTTAGAATCATAGCTCCTCCTGAGAAGATGTGTTTAACCACAAATGGCCCTTCGTATGTAGGGGTCCATTTTCCCCTGGGATCACTTTGAGGAAGAATGATGCGCTTGATTACCAGGTCTCTGACTTGATACTCTTGTCGTCTGACTTTCTTGTTAAATGCCCTGATCATCCGTTTTTGGTACGTCTGACCATGACAAATAGCAGTGAGTCTCTTTTCGTCAATTAGGTTTAATTGATCAAGCCGAGTCTGAATCCAGTCTTCTTCGCCCAAACCTGCATTCTTCATTATCCGGAGAGAGGGTATCTGGACTTTAATAGGCAATACTGCCTCCATGCCATAGACCAAGGAAAAGGGAGTTGCCCATGTTGACGTCCGTGCTGAGGTACGGTACCCATGTAGAGCAAACGGTAACATTTCGTGCCAATATTTGTAGGTCACTGTCATCTTCTGCACAATCTTCTTGATGTTCTTATTAGCTGCTTCTAGATCCCCGTTCATCTTCGGCCGGTAAGGTGAAGAGTTGTGGTGTTGTATCTTGAATTGCTCGCAGAGCTCAGTGATCATATTGTTGTTAAGATTGGTACCATTATCCGTAATGATCCTCTCAGGTACGCCGTATCGACAGATTAAGTTGTGCCGAATGAACTGTGCCACGATGCTCTTGGTTACGGTAGCATAGGAAGCTGCTTCAACCCACTTTGTGAAGTAATCAATCGCTACCAAGATGAATTGATGCATGTTGGATGCCGTAGGTCTGATTTCGCCGATCATATCAATGCCCCACATTTCAAAAGGCCAAGGTGTTGTCAAGACGTTCAGAGGTACCGGAGGAATGTGCACCTTATCAGCATAGATCTGGCATTTATGACAAGTCCGAGAATGCTGATAACAGTCGGCTTCCATTGAGGACCAGAAATATCTTGCCCGAAGGATTTTCTTTGCCATGGTATGTCCACTGGAATGTGTTCCGAAGGTACCTTCATGTAGCTCTGCCATGATCCTTTCTGCTTCAGTCTTATCCACACAACGCAGCAAGGTTGAATCGTGGTTTCGCTTGTACAGAATGTCGTTGCTGAGGAAGAACTTTGCCGCGAACCTTCTCAGGAACTTCTTGTCATTAACGGATGCACCTTCGGGGTATTCTTGAGCTTCAAGGTACCTTTTCACTTCATGATACCAGGGTTTTTCTGTTACCTCTTCGGCCTCGAGATCGCAGCAATGTGCAGGCTCATCCAACTTCCAAATGATGATCTGGGGCGCCTCATTGTCCCATTTGACTTTGAACATGGAATAAATCGTAGCTAGTGCATCCGCTAACTGATTCTCCTCTCTTGGGAAGTGTTCAAAAGTTATCTCTTCGAAGTGGGGAAGCAAAGTCAGCACATACTCCTTGTAAGGAATAAGATTTGGGTGTTTCGTATCCCACTCGCCTTTGACCTGATTGATCACGAGAGCGGAATCTCCGAAGACACTCAGAAATTTGATCCTTAAGTCAATTGCAGCTTGAAGACCCATGATACATGCCTCATACTCTGCCATGTTATTGGTGCAGTTGAAACATAGTCGGGCAGTAAGTGGAGTATGAGTGCCCTTAGGGGATATGATCATAGCGCCAATACCATTACCCAAAGCGTTCGAGGCTCCGTCAAAATGCATAGACCATCGGGATCCTTCCTCGGGTCCTTCATCCGGTCCAGGTACTTCACAATCAGTCACTACCATGATATCCTCGTCTAGAAATTCGAAGTTCATCGATTGGTAATCGTCCACTGCCTGGTGTGCCAAATGGTCTGCCAATACACTTCCCTTGATTGCTTTTTGAGTCGTGTACTGGATGTCATATTCTGTCAAGATCATTTGCCATCTTGCTATTCTCCCAGACAGAGCAGGCTTTTCGAATATGTACTTGATTGGATCCATTTTTGAAATCAACAGAGTGGTGTGAGTCAACATATACTGTCTCAGCCGGTGAGCAGCCCATACCAAAGGGCAGCAAGTTTTCTCGAGCAGTGAGTACCGGGTCTCACAGTCGGTAAACTTTTTGCTAAGGTAATAAATTGCGTGCTATTTTCGGCCAGACTCGTCATGCTGCCCCAGCACACACCCCATTGAGTTATCAAGTACTGTCAAGTATAGTATTAAAGGTCTCCCTTCAACCGGTGGCATAAGAATGGGTGGTTCTTAGAGATACTCTTTGATCTTTTCGAAAGCGGCCTGACATTCATCGTTCTAACGTACTACTTGATCTTTCTTCAGCAGCTTGAAGATTGGTTCACAGGTAGCAGTTAGATGTGATATGAATCGGGCAATGTAGTTCAACCGTCCTACAAATCCTCTGACTTCTTTCTCTGTCTTGGGAGTTGGCATCTCTTGTATGGCTTTCACTTTGGCAGGGTCCACTTGAATACCTTTGTCGCTTACGATGAAGCCTAGCAATTTTCCAGATCTCACCCCAAAGGTGCACTTGTTCGGGTTCAACCTCAGCTTGTACAACTTCAGACGGTCAAACAGCTTCCGTAGATGGTCAAGGTGTTCCTCCTCAGTTTGGGACCTAGCAATCATATCGTCGACATATACTTCTATCTCATGGTGGATCATATCATGAAATAAAGCAACCATGGCACGTTGGTAGGTTGCCCCAGCATTTTTCAACCCAAAAGGCATGACTTTGTAGCAAAAGGTGCCCCACGAGTAACAAAAGTGGTCTTCTCCATGTCTTCAGGGGCCATCTTGATCTGGTTATAACCGGAGAAGCCGTCCATGAAGGAGAACACCTTATGCTGAGCAGTATTGTCAACCAGAACATCGATATGAGGCAGAGGGAAATCATCCTTAGGGCTTGCCCTATTCAAATCCCTGTAATCAACATACATTCGGACCTTACCATCCTTTTTCGGCACTGGAACCACGTTGGCAATCCACAGAGGGTAAGAAGTCACTGCTAGAAACCCGGCATCAAATTGCTTCATAACCTCGGCTTTGATTTTCTCGGACATTTCTGGACGCATACGGCGGACCTTCTGTTTTACCGGAGGGCAATCTTCCTTGGTAGGCAGGTGATGAACCACAATGTCGGTATCCAACCCAGGCATGTCTTCGTAAGACCAGGCAAAGATTTCCACATAGTCATGTAGCATCTGAATCAATCGTTGCTTCACACTGAGCTCTAGATTGACACCAATCTTGACTTCCTTTTTGTCTATCTCAGTACCCAGATTTACCATTTCCACTGGCTCTTCATGTGGCTAAATGGCCCTCTCTTCTTGGAGTAGCAGTCTTGCAAGTTCACCAGGCACTTCGCAATCATCTTCACATTCGTCTTCGGCTAAGTTGATCGGATTTTCGAAGTCATAACTGGCAGTAGCAGAGTCGTTACCAGTGAGATCCAGAGTGGATTGGAACCTGTATAAGTGAGTGTGTGTGTAAATATAGCTGTTTTGCAATATATAATAAAGAAAGAAAAGGAGCGCAAGATTTTGAAACGCAACAAACGTCCAATGTTTTTATTGATGATATATGAAAATGACACACAAAAGCCCTCACAAATGAAGCCACGGTGCCCCGGGTAGGACACCGAGCCATAAAAGTTTCAACATATTATTTGTTACAAATTGAAAACAAAAGAGTTCATTACTGAGTGACAAAAGTAATAGGTGTGAAGTCTTTGGCAGTCCAATTGCTTGGTCCATCGTCGGTTGTTGGGTAGATCCAGCTGTCGAATTCAGATTCCTCCACGTCATCTTTAATAGCATTCACTCCCGGGTTGGTGATGAACACAGGAGGTTTTCCAATTCTTACCTTACGAACAGCCCTCTGAGCTTCTGCAGTGAAGCCCAAACCAAACTTGTCAGTCTTTGGAGTAAAGTCAGGAAGTCGGCCCCAGTTTTCACACTCACCCTTCTCAATCACAGCTCGGGCATCCTTTAAGGAAGCCATCTTCAAAGGAGGGTCTTCAATCACAGTTTCAGCTGATGCCAGTGTCGGAGGCACCTCTTCAAAGTGTTGAAAGGGGGTTTCAATGAACTCCCCATCCATCTCTATGTACCGGAACGAGTTTAGGTGGCTGACCATATATTCTTCCTCCCCCTGAACTGTAACAATCTTCCCTCTAACTGGGTACTTAAGCTTCTGATGTAGTGTGGAGGTCACCGCTCCAGCCTTGTGGATCCATGGACGACCCAGCAAACAAGAATAGGATGGTCGGATATCCATCACATAGAAAGTAGAATTAAAAACTTGAGAGCCAACCCTGATCGGAATGTCAACTTCCCCATGTACCATCCTTTTCGAACCATCAAAGGCCCGGACCATAATGTTACTAGGCTTGAGCTCTAAACCCTCATAATCCAACCTGTCTAGGACCTTCTTGGGCAATACGTTCGATGAAGAACCGGTGTCTATCAACACATGGGCAAGAGTAGTGCCCCTGCATTCAATGGAGACATGCAGGGCATCGTTATGGTTCTTTCCTTTGGCAGTCAGATCGGCGTCAGAGAAGCCCAACCCATTATTGGCAGTCAAGTTGGCCACACAATCGGTAAATTGATCAGCAGACATTTCTTGTGGCACATGGGCCGTCTTCAGGAAGGAAATCAGGGCCTTGGCATGGGCCTCTGAACACAACAACAGTGATAGCATAGAAATCTTCGATGGGGTGTGCCCCAGCTGCTCAACTACATTGAAATCACTTTTCTTGATAATCTTGAGAATCTCTTCCATCTCTTGCTGAGAAGCTTCAACAGTGGTTGTCTTTGGTGCCTCCGTCAGGGCAGGCAAATCGGTAGCAATCCCTTTTCCCCGAGCGTCAGATGACTCGGCAGCAGGGGTAGAAACAGGAACTTGATTAGGAATGGAAACATGCACACTTGCAGGTGTGATGATAAGAGGTTTCTGAATAGCTGATGGCGCAATATCTGGTGAGAACAGCCTACCACTGCGAGTAATTTTGGAAGGCCCGGTGATGTTACTGACGCCGGTACTAGTATCAAACTCTTGCTTTACTCCAAGCACATAAACATCTGCCCCATAGTGCCATGGGACAACTTTGTCGGATGTATAGGGGAGGGGCCCCAGAACAGTGATGATGATAGGAGCAATCTTCTGAGTGGACATGATTTTGACAGGCTTCTTTGAAGGAGCCTTAGGAGGTTTGTTGAAAATAGTGACAATGGAAACTTCTTCAGCAGGGACAGCAGGAACAGCAATCTTCTCGAACAAGATCTCTTTGTTATCCATCAGGCTTTGGATACCTGATTTCAGCAAAGGACAATCAACAGGCGAAACAGCACATAGAAGGCAACCTTTACTACATCCTGGAAATAAACCGGATAGCAACAGGTTCCTTTTGACAGTCAATAACGGAGTAACAATCTCTTCCACGGAGGCTACATACCGGTCTTCTTCCACAGCATTCACTCCATGTTGGGGCATGGGAGCAGTCACAACATTGGGTCTTTCGGGCGCTTCAAACTGTATTTCTTTAGCATCAATAAGGTCCTGAACCTTATTCCTCAGAGCCCAGCAATCGTCCGTAGTATGCCCCGGGCTATCAGAGTGATAAGCGCAACGGGCGTTGGGGTTGTACTTTGGAGAAGTTGTGTTCACTACCTTCGGAGCTTCCTTGACAGTTACCAGATTGGTTGACAGTAGTTGCAGCAAAATCTGAGACAGGGTCATACTGAGCCGAGTGTACTGCCTTTTGGGTCTCTCACCCCTTGGTTGGTTGAACTGCTGAGGAGTAGCAACAGGCTTTGAAATTACCAATGCATTGACAGCTTGGCGGCGTTCCAGCTTAATTTGTCTTCTGGGACCGTAAACAGCACTGGCTTCCTTTTTGAAGGGCTTCTTTTCAGTACTCGCGGAGGCACCTTTCTGTATCTTCCCCGACTTGATACCAGCTTCTATCCTCTCACCAGTCAAGATCAAATCTGTAAACCAAGCAGAAGAATTACCAATCAGATGGTTAAAGAACGGACCAGACAAGGTCCCTAAGAACATGTCAACAAGTTCACGGTCAGTCAAAGGTGGCTGCACCCTGCCAGCCAGGTCTCTCCACTTTTGCGCATACTCCTTAAATCCTTTGCTCGTCCCCAGTGACATACCCTGGAGTTGGGTACGCGTAGGAGCAAGGTCAAAATTGTACTGATACTGTTTATAAAATGCAGTAGCCAAGTCCTCCAAATTTCGGATACTGGCTCCATCCAGCTGATAGAACCACTCGAGTTGAGCCCCTGAAAGGCTATCTTGAAAGAAATGGATCCATAGGTTCTTGTCTGCAGTGTAAGGTTGGATCTTCCTTACATATGATCTGAGATGCATCTTCGGGCAGGATAGCCCGTCATATCTTGCAAAAACTAGCACTTTGAACTTCGAGGGGATCACAATTCCAGCAACTAATCCCAAATCTTCGAAATCTAAGCCGGGAACTCTCTGCAGCTCCATAGCTGCCAACCTGTCTTCCAAGCCTTTGTACTTGTCATCGGCGGGCGGGTATTTTTGATCAGAGTAGTCTTCGTCCTCTTCAGCCTCCTCTTCTTCAACTTCGGATTCAGAAGGTACCGCAGCCGCATTCCCTTTACTGGTTCCCTCTTCAGATGTAGGGGGAAATTCGAGCACTCTTCTGGCTTCACCCTCAAACCTTCTTCCCAGGGTAGCCACCTCGATTCTTTTCTTCTTCTTCTTACCTTACTCTTTGTTCCCCATCAGGGCCTTTATATCATCCTGACCCTTAGCCAAGGTCATCAGGAGATGTTGAAACTGTGAATTCTGAGACTGCAAGTCCTTGACCGTCTGTTCGAGATCCATCTTACTGAAATAAACAGCAGAAAGATAAGGAAACCTGGTGCGGAGACCTGCTTATGCGCATGATGAATGATATGCTTATGTATGCAATGCATTCAAGGATTTAGAAAATTCAAAATTGTTGCAAACAAAAAGAACGCACGTCATATTAATAAGAAGAAATTTGTCAGTACATAAATGCCCCATGGGCCAAATATTACAAAAAACTTCTCAAGGTAAAAAGACGTTGCGCATCCTCTTTGGTGCGATGTAGGTGTTGAGGGTCTCTTCCTCATGGAGTCGGCGGGTAAGCTCCAAAACCTTCTTCTAACTGGCGTAGAAGCTGGCTTCAAAAGTATTCTGCTCCTCCTTGAGTTGGATCCAACTCTTCTGCATCTCCTCCCACGATGTAGGCATGTCAAGATATAGGACGGTGTAGGGAACCTCTCCTTCCTTAACGGGCTCTTTAATCACAGGGAGAACATGAGGGTAAGGCATCATTAGACTCTGGGCTCGGGTTCGTACCCACTTGAGATAAGGCTCAAGAGGGATGGAGTTCTTGTGCCCCAGTGTCTTGTTGTCTACCTTATTAGGCATCCTCCAAGCTCTGATGAATCTTTGGCGAAGTCCTTGCGCATCGTTGTCGAAGTCAAAAACTAGGTCAGGGATCAACATGTCATGAAGGCCATCCCTCCGTGCATATCCAAATTTTCTCAAGGCTAGACAAGGGTTGTAGGTAATGCCTCCTCTAATGCCAAGTAATGGAACATTAGGGAACTCTCCACAATGATCGACGATGATGACATTTTCTCTGGACCGAGAACACCAATGTACATCAGAGTGAGTGAGGGTCATCAACCGTTGTGACCACCTTAAACCTTGGTCATTCTTCAAGACAGATTGTGGAAGGTGCGAAATAAACCACCTTGCAAGGAGAGGAGTACAGCACATGAGAACACCCCTCTTTCTCATTGTTCGTGTGTAAAATGAGTGAAGAATGTCCCCAAGCAACGTTGGTATTGGATTCCTGGATAAGAATATTTTGACTGCGTTGACATCTACAAGCTGGTCAGGATTTGGGAACAAGACCAACCCATAAATGAGGAGTGCCACAATTTATTCAAAGGCTTGTAGATCCAATGAATTCCAACACTCTTGTGCCTTCTCAAACAAGAATTTTGCCAAGAAGCCTTTGACACCGCTTCTAGTTTCCCAATGCCCCTTGATGTCAGATGGTTGCAAGTGTAGTGCTTGAGCAACATCTTCAGGCTTTGGTTCTTTTTCCGTACTGTTGTAGGGTAGTTGATTAAGAATAGGAATTATCAGGAGTTGAGAAAATTCCTCCAAAGTGGGCACCAATTAGTAGTCGGGGAAAGTGAAACAGTGGTGAAGGGGGTCAAATAACTGGAACAAAACCTTTACCATGTCCTCTTCAATGCTGGTGTTGACTAGGCTGAGCAGTCTACCATGTCTTTCATTGAAGGGAGAGCTTTCCGGAATTCTGGATGTGAGCTCCTTGAGTTGAGGAGGGATTCTCACAAGGTTGACTTGGATAGTTTTCCTGCGAAGAATTTCCATGACCTACAAAACAAGAACAAAGATGAAGATCCAAACCCTTGAAATGGTTAGTGAATGCATATGATGCTTTATGATGTTCATGATGTATGCACAAAACATATGTACAAGAAATTCACACCAAACCCTAGTTTCAGGCTTGCATGAGGTTTCATAGGTAAGTACCCTCTTGAGTGTAGTTGGCTTAAAAACCTGTCCTATAAATAGTAACCGGGTTCTAAGGAGCTCAATATCACTGGATTGTTTTCTATGTTCATTGTTTTGGTTTAGCCACTTAACTAGCGACCAAAATATTCCAAGAAAACAACCCTCAATGAGTGTAGTATCGAGTATCTACCAACTTCGGACTGCACCAAAGTTGGTCATCTCACTACCCCTAATAAAAGGCCAAGATGGTCAAGTAAGGTTCTAGGTCATTAGTGCTTAGTGACATCACTCAGCGGCCCCGTACTCTCCTTGATTGAACTCAAGGGTTACCGGTACTCACAAATATGTCGCACTAATATAGCTATTGCTTCAACCGTGTCGGTATACCCTGCACAGTTTCCACAACGTATTGCTATCTATGAATGTTTCCCCAAATCCGGGGGTAGGATTGCAAACCCAAACAAGAGAGCCAAGGTATAAAGCAATCAAAGCAAACAATTAGTCATGCAAGAGGGTGATCTAAGCCCTAAGGTTACTCCACTTTAAAAACTCTCCCCAGCAGAGTCGCCAGTTCTGTGATACGGTGGGAGAACTGACTTGGGTTTTGCGTTTGTTTTCGCAAATGTTTCAGTTGAGCAAGAGTCGCCACCGACTTTTTATTTTATCCTAAGGAAAGGTTAAAAAGCACAGCAAAAACCTTTGAGATGTTTTCTTGGGTTCGGGGAGTAGATTATAGAAAGGGAAGGTATTAGCACCCTTTCTATCCATGGTTATCCATGGGCTCTTAGTTACTTGCTTAGATCAACTTGCCTTGATTTTCAATTGTTTGAAATGGTGCTTTCAATTGTTTGAAATGGTGCTTTGAGTGTGGGTTTGAAAATGTTTTGAAAAGAGGCCAATGTGGTGGCAACCTTTGTAATGATCCATGTTGGGATGTATACAAAGGTGTATGTCTTTTGAAAAGTTTTCAATATTTTTATTTTGAAAATGTGTTGTGATGTGTGGTTTTGAAAAAATAGGCAAGTGTTTTTGTTTTGCAAGTTAGCAAGTAACCAAGAGTTGTCTACTCCTAAATTTACTCAAAGATTTTTGCTATGCTTTAACACTTTTAACAATTTTGTTCCACCATTGTATTTGGTGGACAATCTTGTGTTAGGATGTGAACAGGACGGGTGCGGGTCATCGTTTAGACCATGATTGCAATGGTGCCAAGTGTCTTTGGGCAATTTTTCCTTTAAGGGACTTGATCATTTTTAGGCAACTTTCAAAAGCGTCATCGAGGGACTATGATCATTTGATATTGTTTTGTTTTTGCCAAAGACACCTAACATGCAATATGGCCCATTATTTAAGGCAACAAGTGGAGTAACCCTAGGGGTGCAAGTGTGATTGGTGTTTGTTCATTTTCATGCTTTGTTATCTTTGAATTAGGTCAAACTATTTGTTTTGGTTGATTTTTGCATACAAAACCCTAAGTCTATCATGGCATATTTAGAAAGCTTTTAAATGCGAAAAATAAAAGTCCTAAATTATTACAACACAATTATGGGATGGGGGTACAAATGTTCAAATGGGGGATATTTAGCAAGAAAAATCAAATCTAAACTATTACATCCAAATTGAATATACAAATTATTTAATATACAATAAAAATAAAATAAAATATGCAAGATGCAAAAATGATTTTCATATGTATGTAAAAAGGTATTTTTCATGTGACAAATAAACAAAAATAAAAATGAATAATTTTGGATATTTTTACATTTTAGGACAAAACCATAATTTTCTAAGTAAGAAGTATTTATTATTTAATATATGCAATATTTATTAATTATGTACAAAAAATAAATAAAAAGGAAGTATATTGTAAAAAAGTGATTTTTTAAGTTAAATATTAATAAAAATAAAAATGTATTATTTTTATGTTTTTATCCTAAATATTCTAATAAGTATATAAGTATTTACTAAATATATTAAATATGTACAAAAATAAAATATTTAATATTTACAAAAAAAAGTATATTTTTTAGAAAATGTTTTCAAAAGATAAAATAAAAATAAAATCAAAAAATAAAATGTATTTTGTATTTATTTTGGTATTTTAAATAAAAGTATATTTATGTTTATTTACATATAAAACTAAATGAAACAAAATAAATATCAAATAAAATGCAAAAAATGTGAGAAAAATATTTTTAATATTTTTTATGCTTTGACAAAAATAAACAAGTCGGGAACAAAAATCAAAAGTAAAAAATAATAAAAATAAAACACAATGGGCCAAGGGGGTGCATGTGGAAAATGAGGGTGTAAACAGAAAAGCAAAATTCAGGCCCAACCCAAATCTATCTTCTTCAACCTCCAGCCAGTTTTGTTTGAAAACGCGCGCCTCTTTGCTTCAACAACAAGATCCTGATTCTTTGAGTTTTAATAAAAACTCACAACACAAAAAATGTAAAGCATCATGTCACGAGTTCATACATATAAAGAACATGATCTAACTCTCAGAAATGAGAGAGAATTTCTTCTCTCCCAATTTCTGACCTAAGTTTTTTCAGATATTCAGGTTCAAAATACTCTTAGCACACACAATATAAATGAAAAGTAAATATATGGATGGCTTCAGGGCTATGACTAGAACATGTTTTGTTCACAAACTTAAACCTAACTATGCCTGGATAGAGAGATAGAAATTCAAAAACTTACCTGTTCAGCTTTACTCGTGTATGACAATGGAGGTACTTTCAGTGCAATGTGAGGACTGGTATAGCTTGCTTGAAGTTCAGGGATGCTTCCCCAATGCTTGGTGTGCTTTGAATCTTGCTGAATCACTCCATGGAAGTCAACCTGCAAGAGAGAAAAATGAAAATGGAAAACTATGCTATGGCTGTTACAGTCTGTATCTAAGGTTGGGGATAGCTGCTATGGATGTTATTGAATGTGTTTGAGGTGGTTTGGATGAAAACGCACGAGGGAAATGAACTGTGGAAGTCAATATGCAGGAGATACCTTGTTTTGCCACACAACTGTGTTTTGATGAATGAGGGAGTCTTGAGGATGGCTTGGTCGTGTTTTAGGTTATTTGAGGAGTATGGAATGTGTTCAACAAGTTTGCTTAGGCTAGTTCTTGCAGCAATGAGAGATGTGATCAGTTATGCAATGTTTCTTCTATCTTAAGCAAAAAATGACAAGTTGAGTTACAAGCTTATGCAGGCCCCCTAAACATGCTGCACCAATCCCTCTTGATCAGTGTGATTAGTTCCTGAACTTGTGCCTAGAAGATATGCTTTGGTACTTCTTTGATTTGCTTTTAACATAAAGCCATGCTTTACAAAAATGGATAAGTTACTTTTTCCAAATAAGGATTAAATTTACATGTAATGACCAAATGAGCAAAATAACATCTTGGCACAATGGATTGGCATTTAATTTTTGAGTGTAAATGATATTAGAGGCCTGTAATGTAGCTTGCACATGCTGATTTCAAAAATGCACAAGTTATGAACATGTACATGGCTTATGAACAAAGTGACTTTTGCCCATCTTCACAAATTCGATTCTCCCTAACCACAAGGGTGTTTGAGAAGTTCTTGGACATTTTGGAAAGCTTGGAATGTGTACTACAATCCATCTTTTTAATTCAATTTGAAATTCCTAGTGGAAGCATGTGAAAAGTGGCCATGAAGTTAGGCAAAAATCCTGCCTAGAATAGGTCAAAAATTTTCTAAGTTAAGAATGTTTTGCACCCTTGTTCCAAAAATCATAACTTGAGCTACAAGCTTCTTTTGAGGAAACTTTGTGAATAAAAGTTGTAGACTTTGCAATGGACTACAACTTTCATGTTTTGAGTTTTTCTTTAATACAAATATATCTTGATGAAAAAATGGGACAAAGTTAGGAAAAAATTAGGAATTTTCATAACTTAGAAAAATTCTAAGTTATGAAAATTCTTCATTTTAAACCCTAATTTGTAATTTTTGATTTCTTGATGAACAAGTTTCATAATTTGACATGTCTTGATGAAAAATGAATCTTGACACTTGATTTTGACCAAAAAGTCAAAGTTTGACTTTTCAGTATACAGTCAAATTTTGCTCAGTTGATTGGAAAATTCATATGTCAATCTTGTGCATTTGGGATCTTTTGAATTTGTTGAACATGTCAAGACAATGCCATTGAGTCCTTGAGTCCATATGTGAGCTTGGTTTGCCATTGGCTAGGTCAAACAGTCAAAAATTGCCTTTGTGCAGTCAAAACCCTAAAAATGACCATTTTGCCCTTTTGGTGATCTGATCAAATTTCTTGTGGATTTGTGATCCAAACTTGATCAAATGGTTCATATGAGTTCATAATGTTGATGAGGGTCAAATTTCATGAGGTTTGACTGTCAATTGACCACAGTTGACTTTTTCCCCAATACAGCTGATTTTTAGGTCAACTGTCCAATTGACTGGGCAAAGATTGGAATCAAGGCTTGAAACTTGGTATGGATAAATTTGTGAGTCTAATATGAAGCATGAAAGTCACTTTGGGCCTCTTAGGTCAAAACATCTTTGTGCAAAATCAAACCCTAATTTGGGTCAACAGTGCAAGGAGGAGTCTTGAGCAGAGCAAACCCTAACTTGATCTTGAGCTCCAAGGGTCTTGTGGTGAGAAAATACTGATGAAATGGGAGGGCAAATTTTGGGGTACAACAGTTGCCCCTGTTCAATCTTCTTGAACCTGAAGAGTTAGATTGGCAGGTTTGCCTTTCGCGACTCGAAGGTAAAAGGAGATTGGACACTAGAGTGCCCGGAAATTTGCACTCGCATGCTGGAGTATCAGCAATGTGATGGCGGGAATGGGCTTATAGATGCCATTTGGAGAGTGGATGGATAGGAGGATGGGCTTATAGATGCCATCTGGAGGTGTGACAGAACCTTGTCAGGATTGGGCTTATAGATGCCATTTGGAAGTGTTGATCGCGTAAGAGATTCCTTAGCGAGAACTTGCGTACTTTGAGAAAGGAAGATGTTTCCTAGCTTGTTACAGGTGTTGATCTTCAGTCTCTTCCTGCAGATATGCCCTGGCTAGATACAGGTATCAAATCTACGATCAGACGCTCACAGATATGCCCTGGCTAGATACAGGAATTGAATCCGGAACTTCAAAATGTTGCTTACAGACGTGCCCTGGCTGGATACAGGTATCGAATCTCTAAACTCTTCATGTAGACGTGCCCTGGCTAGATACAGGTATCGAATCCACAATCAAATCACTCAGAGATATGCCCTGGCTAGATACAGGAATCGAATCTGGAATTAGTCGTCTACAAATGTGCCCTGGCTGGATACAGGTATCGAATCTGGACATTGTTGTCTACAGATATGCCCTGGCTGGATACAGGTATCGAATCTGGAAATTGTTGTCTACAGATATGCCCTGGCTGGATACAGGTATCGAATCTGGAATTTGCAAAAGGTTGGTAGAGATAGCTTTCCTGGCTGGATACAGGTGTAAACCTCTGACCTGAGAATGAAAGATAATTTCCTGGCCTGTTACAGGGGTTGATCTTCAAACTCTTCATGCAGATATGCCCTGGCTAGATACAGGTATCGAATCTACAATCAAATCACTCACAGATATGCCCTGGCTAGATACAGGTATTGAATCTGGAATTACGATATTTAATAGTAATCATCTTTGGATTGACCTTTTCCTGAAAAGGCAAGACATTAGTTGTATGCAATGTCATGATGACTGAAATGCATTATGTCATGATGCTCAAAATGAGATAGTGTTGTATGCACTTTATCATGTATGTAAGCAAGATGTATGAAATGTGAAATGTCTATGAATGTATTTTCGTCTAGGAAAATAAATCCTTGACGACTGCCGGGGATTTGTGAATCCTGGGCTGATGTTTGAAGAGTGGAGTTCTTCGTTTCCGTTGGGGATGATGGTTGCAAGAATAAACCGGTAGGAGAAGATGACTCCGTTGGGGAATAAACTTGTTGGAGAGATTACTCTGCGGGGAATTACTCTGTGGGAAGAGATACTTCACTGAGGTTTTGATGAGAGCTCCGCTGGGGATTCCACTGATGAGTTACGTTGGGGGAATTTGATGAACTCTGCAAGGGATAGGAAGAACTTCGCCGAGGACGAACTTTCCGTGGTGATTAGCTGAGGATAACCCAGTTATACCATGGTGGGGAAATAACCTTTGAATGAAGCCGGGGAGATGCGTTCGTACTCTGCAGGTGATACGCTTCCAGAATCTACTGGGGATAGGCTTCCAGAATCTACTGGGGAAACTTTTGGACTGTACTGGGGAAGTGTCTCCATTGGATGTTGGTATTCTTCCGGGGAACAATCTGATATTAAGACTGCCGGGGATGCTTGTTGAGGAATGTCTATACTCCGTTGGGGAATGTTTGGATCTTCCGGGAATGCCCAACTTCCTTTAGGCTGACAGTAGACTAACTCTGCTTGAGGAGAGTATTGTTGACTTGCTAGGGGAACATCGTGCCTTTTCAGGGCTGATGGGAGACCAATTTTTCCTGGGGAGAGTATTGTTGAATCTTGTCTTAATCTGTGGGGAGTTGAGGTGACTTGGTTACGTTCTTCAGCTGAACTTACCTTGGTACCTCGGTGGACAGAGCAACTAGATCGCTTAGACATTTCTAAATTGCCCTTGTTTCTGATGTCATCTGTAATTAATCCTTTGTTTCGCATGCAACTATTCATGATTAGCAATTAATGTCAAATGCATATATCAAAAATGAACATTGGACGTTCTTCGCAAAACAAAACAGAAAAAGGAAAAACAAATGGATAATTTGTCTGAAAAATTGAACTTGTATTGATTTTGAAATTCGCCTGTAAATAGGCGTTTTTATACAAGAGGCTGACGTCCTAGTAAGAGAACGCCGCCGAGCAAAATAGAGTTTATACAATTTTGTGAAAAGGAAACAAAACAGCTATGTGAAAATAATCCCACTGGGTTCCAACTCTGCTATCGCCTTTATGTCTTCAAGCGTCTCATCACTTTGCTGCTTAGTTGAAGATGAAGTTGATTGATCAATGCCGTCTGAGCCCGATAATTGATGCCGAATTCTGGATGCAAGGTGATCCAATGAGACATAGTATTACGTTTTATCCCTAACTTTTGCCTGGATTGCCCTTTCGGGTTTTCAGTCCACCGGGATACCCATTTTTGCCCAAGCCGCCTTTTCAGGTTTTCGACTTGCCGGGTGTACAGATTTTTTTCATTTTCATCCCTTATTTTTGCCCGAACCCTTTTGGTTCGCCGGGAAGCCCTTATTTTTGCCTAGGTGTATCAACCTAGCGGGTCTTTGATCATGCGTAGTATCTTTTTACTATGTCTGCATTGGCGGGGTGAGGAAGGTCGTCACCATCCATGGTGGTTAGAATCATAGCTCCTCCTGAGAAGATGTGTTTAACCACAAACGGCCCTTCGTATGTAGGGGTCCATTTGCCCCTGCGATCACTTTGAGGAAGAATGATGCGCTTGATTACCAGGTCTCCGACTTGATACTCTTGTCGTCTGACTTTCTTGGTAAATGCCCTGATCATCCATTTTTGGTACGTCTGACCATGACAAATAGCAGTGAGTCTCTTTTCATCAATTAGGTTTAATTGATCAAGCCGAGTCTGGATCCAGTCTTCTTTACTCAAACCTGCATCCTTCATTATCCGGAGAGAGGGTATCTGGACTTCAATAGGCAAGACTGCCTCCATGCCATAGACCAAGGAAAAGGGAGTTGCCCATGTTGACATCCGTGCTGAGGTACAGTACCCATGAAGAGCAAACGGTAACATTTCGTGCCAATCTTTGTAGGTCACTGTCATCTTCTGCACAATCTTCTTGATGTTCTTATTAGCTGCTTCTACAGCCCCGTTCATCTTCGGCCGGTAAGGTGAAGAGTTGTGGTGTTGTATCTTGAATTACTCGCAGAGCTCAGTGATCATCTTGTTGTTAAGATTGGTACCATTATCCGTAATGATCCTCTCAGGTACGCCGTATCGACAAATTAAGTTGTGCCGAATGAATCGTGCCACGATGCTCTTGGTTACGGTAGCATAGGAAGCTGCTTCAACCCACTTTGTGAAGTAATCAATCGCTACCAAGATGAATCGATACCCGTTGGATGCCGTAGGTCTGATTTCGCCGATCATATCAATGCCCCACATTGCAAAAGGCCAAGGTGCTGTCAAGATGTTCAGAAGTACCGGAGGAATGTGCACCTTATCAACATAGATCTGGCATTTATGACAAGTCCGAGAATGCTGATAACAGTCGGCTTCCATTGAGGACCAGAAATATCCTGCCCGAAGGATTTTCTATGCCATGGTATGTCCACTGGAATGTGTTCCGAAGGTACCTTCATGTAGCTCTGCCATGATCCTTTCTGCTTCAGTCTTATCCACACAACGCAGCAAGGTTGAATCGTGGTTTCGCTTGTACAGAATGTTGTTGCTGAGGAAGAACTTTGCCGCGAACCTTCTCAGGAACTTCTTGTCATTAACGGATGCGCCTTCGGGGTATTCTTGAGCTTCAAGGTACCTCTTCACTTCATGATACCAGGGTTTTTCTGTTACCTCTTCGGCCTCGAGATCGCAGCAATGTGCAGGCTCATCCAACTTCCAAATGATGATCTGGGGCGCCTCATTGTCCCATTTGACTTTGAACATGGAAGACATCGTAGCTAGTGCGTCCGCTAACTGATTCTCCTCTCTTGGGAAGTGTTCAAAAGTTATCTCTTCGAAGTGGGGAAGCAAAGTCAGCACATACTCCTTGTAAGGAATAAGATTTGGGTGTTTCGTATCCCACTCGCCTTTGACCTGATTGATCACGAGAGCGGAATCTCCGAAGACACTCAGAAATTTGATCCTTAAGTCAATTTCAGCTTGAAGACCCATGATACATGCCTCATACTCTGCCATGTTATTGGTGCAGTTGAAACATAGTCGGGCAGTAAGTGGAGTATGAGTGCCCTTAGGGGATATGATCACAGCGCCAATACCATTACCCAAAGCGTTCGAGGCTCCGTCAAAATGCATAGACCATCGGGATCCTTCCTCAAGTCCTTCATCCGGTCCAGGTACTTCACAATCAGTCACTACCATGATATCCTCGTCTGGAAATTCGAAGTTCATCGACTAGTAATCGTCCACTGCCTGGTGTGCCAAATGGTCTGCTAATACACTTCCCTTGATTGCTTTTTGAGTCGTGTACTGGATGTCATATTCTGTCAAGATCATTTGCCATCTTGTTATTCTTCCAGACAGAGCAGGCTTTTCGAATATGTACTTGATTGGATCCATTTTTGAAATCAACAGAGTGGTGTGAGTCAACATATACTGTCTCAGCCGGCGAGCAGCCTATACCAAAGCGCGGCAAGTTTTCTCGAGCAGTGAGTACCGGGTCTCACAGTCGGTAAACTTTTTGCTAAGGTAATAAATGGTGTGCTCTTTTCGGCCAGACTCGTCATGCTGCCCCAGCACACACCCCATTGAGTTATCAAGTACTGTCAAGTATAGTATTAGAGGTCTCCCTTCAACCGGTGGCATAAGAATGGGTGGTTCTTGGAGATACTCTTTGATCTTTTCGAAAGCGGCCTGACATTCATCGTTCCAACGTACTACTTGATCTTTCTTCAGCAGCTTGAAGATTGGTTCACATGTAGCAGTTAGATGTGAGATGAATCGGGCAATGTAGTTCAACCGTCCTAGAAATACTGACTTCTTTCTCTGTCTTGGGAGTTGGTATCTCTTGTATGGCTTTCACTTTGGCAGGGTCCACTTGAATACCTTTGTCTCTTATGATGAATCCTAGCAATTTTCCAGATCTCACCCCAAAGGTGCACTTGTTCGGGTTCAACCTCAGCTTGTACAACTTCAGACGGTCAAACAGCTTCCGTAGATGGTCAAGGTGTTCCTCCTCAGTTTGGGACCTAGCAATCATATCGTCGACATATACTTCTATCTCATGGTGGATCATATCATGAAATAAAGCAACCATGGCACGTTGGTAGGTTGCCCCAGCATTTTTCAACCCAAAAGGCATGACTTTGTAGCAAAAGGTGCCCCACTGAGTAACAAAAGTGGTCTTCTCCATGTCTTCAGGAGCCATCTTGATCTGGTTATAACCGGAGAAGCCGTCCATGAAGGAGAACACCTTATGCTGAGCAGTATTGTCAACCAGAACATCGGTATGAGGCAGAGGGAAATCATCCTTAGGGCTTGCCCTGTTCAAATCCCTGTAATCAACACACATTCGGACCTTACCATCCTTTTTCGGCACTGGAACCACATTGGCAATCCACTGAGGGTAAGAAGTCATTGCTAGAAACCCGGCATCAAATTGCTTCATAACCTCGGCTTTGATTTTCTCGGACATTTCTGGACGCATACGGCGGACCTTCTGTTTTACCGGAGGGCAATCTTCCTTGGTAGGTAGGTGATGAACCACAATGTCGGTATCCAACCCAGGCATGTCTTCGTAAGACCAGGAAAAGATTTCCACATAGTCATGTAGCATCTGAATCAATCGTTGCTTCACACTGAGCTCTAGATTGGCACCAATCTTGACTTCCTTTCTTTCTGTCTCAGTACCCAGATTTACTGTTTCCACTGGCTCTTCATGTGGCTGAATGGCCCTCTCTTCCTGGAGTAGCAGTCTTGCAAGTTCACCAGGCACTTCGCAATCATCTTCACCTTCGTCTTCGGCTAAGTTGATCGGATTTTCAAAGTCATAACTGGCAGTAGCAGAGTCGTTACCAGTGAGATCCAGAGTGGATTGGAACCTGTATAAGTGAGTGTGTGTAAATATAGCTGTTTTGCAATATATAATAAAGAAATAAAAGGAGCGCAATATTTTGAAACGCAACAAACGTCCAATGTTTTTATTGATGATATATGAAAATGACACACAAAAGCCCTCACAAATGAAGCCACGGTGCCCCGGGTAGGACACCGAGCCATAAAAGTTTCAACATATTGTTTGTTACAAATTGAAAACAAAAGAGTTCATTACTGAGTGACAAAAGTAATAGGTGTGAAGTCTTTGGCAGTCCAGTTGCTTGGTCCACCGTCGGTTGTTGGGTAGATCCAGCTGTCGAATTCAGATTCCTCCATGTCGTCTTCAATAGCATTCACTCCCGGGTTGGTGATGAACACAGGAGGTTTTCCAATTCTTGCCTTACAAACAGTCCTCTGAGCTTCTGCAGTGAAGCCCAAACCAAACTTGTTAGTCTTTGGAGTAAAGTAAGGAAGTAGGCCCCAGTTTGCACACTCACCCTTCTCAATCACAGCTCGGGCATCCTTTAAGGAAGCCATCTTCAAAGGAGGGTCTTCAATCACACTTTCAGCTGATGCCAGTGTCGAAGGCACCTCTTCAAAGTGTTGAAAGGGGGTTTCAATGAACTCCCCATCCATCTCTATGTACCGGAACGAGTTTAGGTGGCTGACCATATATTCTTCCTCCCCCTGAACTGTAACAATCTTCCCTCTAACTGGGTACTTAAGCTTCTGATGTAGTGTGGAGGTCACCGCTCCAGCCTTGTGGATCCATGGACGACCCAGCAAACAAGAATAGGATGGTCGGATATCCATCACATAGAAAGTAGAATTAAAAACTTGAGAGCCAACCCTGATCGGAATGTCAACTTCCCCATGTACCATCCTTTTCGAACCGTCAAAGGCCCGGACCACAATGTTACTAGGCTTGAGCTCTAAACCCTCACAATACAACCTGTCTAGGGCCTTCTTGGGCAATACGTTTAATGAAGAACCGGTGTCTATCAACACATGGGCAAGAGTAGTGCCCCTGCATTCAATGGAGACATGCAGGGCATCGTTATGGTTCTTTCCTTTGGCAGTCAGATTGGCGTCAGAGAAGCCCAACCCATTATCGGCAGTCAAGTTGGCCACACAATCGGTAAATTGATCAGTAGACGTTTCTTGTGGCACATGGGCCGTCTTCAGGAAGGAAATCAGGGCCTTGGCATGGGCCTCTGAACACAACAACAGTGATAGCATAGAAATCTTAGATGGGGTGTGCCCCAGCTGCTCAACTACATTGAAATCACTTTTCTTGATAATCTTGAGAATCTCTTCCATCTCTTGCTGAGAAGCTTCAACAGTGGTTGTCTTTGGTGCCTCCATCGGGGCAGGCAAATCAGTAGCAATCCCTTTTCCCCGAGCGTCAGATGACTCGGCAGCAGGGGTAGAAACAGGAACTTGATTAGGAAGGGAAACATGCATACTTACAAGTGTGATGATAAGAGGTTTCTGAATAGTTGGTGGCGCAATATCTGGTGAGAACAGCCTACCACTGCGAGTAATTTTGGCAGGCCCGGTGATGTTACTGACGCCGGTACTAGTATCAAACTCTTGCTTTACTCCAAGCACATAAACATCTGCCCCATAGTGCCATGGGACAGCTTTGTCGGATGTATAGGGGAGGGGCCCCGGAATAGTGATGATGATAGGAGCAATCTTCTGAGTGGACATGATTTTGACAGGCTTCTTTGAAGGAGCCTTAGGAGGTTTGTTGAAAATAGTGACAATGGAAACTTCTTCAGCAGGGACAGCAGGAACAACAATCTTCTTGAACAAGATCTCTTTGCTATCCATCAGGCTTTGGATACCTGATTTCAGCAAAGGATAATCAATAGGCGAAACAGCACATAGAAGGCAACCTTTACTATATCCCAGAAATAAACCGGCTAGCAACAGGTTCCTTTTGACAGTCAATAACAGAGTAACAATCTCTTCCACGGAGGCTACATACCGGTCTTCTTCCACAGCATTCACTCCATGCTGGGGCATGGGAGCACTCACAACATTGGGTCTTTCGGGCGCTTCAAACTGTATTTCTTTAGCATCAATAAGGTCCTGAACCTTATTCCTCAGAGCCCAGCAATCATCCGTAGTATTCCCCGGGCTATCAGAGTGATAAGCGCAATGGGCGTTGGGGTTGTACTTTGGAGAAGCTGTGTTCACTACCTTCGGAGCTTCCATGACAGTTACCAGATTGGTTGACAGTAGTTGCAGCAAAATCTGAGACATGGTCATACTGAGCCGAGTGTACTGCCTTTTGGGTCTCTCACCCCTTGGTTGTTTGAACTACTGAGGAGCAGCAACAGGCTTTGAAATTACCAATGCATTGACAGCTTGGCGGCGTTCCGGCTTAATTTGTCTTCTGGGACCGTAAACAGCACTGGCTTCCTTTTTGAAGGGCTTCTTTTCAGTACTCGCAAAGGCACCTTTCTGTATCTTCCCCGACTTGATACCAGCTTCTATCCTCTCACCAGTCAAGATCAAATCTGTAAACCCAGCAGAAGAATTACCAATCAGATGGTTAAAGAACGGACCAGACAAGGTCCCTAAGAACATGTCAACAAGTTCACGGTCAGTCAAAGGTGGCTGCACCCTGCCAGCCAGGTCTCTCCACTTTTGCGCATACTCCTTAAATCCTTCACCCGTCCCCAGTGACATACCCTGGAGTTGGGTACACGTAGGAGCGAGGTCAGAATTGTACTGATACTGTTTATAAAATGCAGTAGCCAAGTCCTCCCAGTTTCGGATACTGGCTCCATCCAGCTGATAGAACCACTCGAGTTGAGCCCCTGAAAGGCTATCCTGAAAGAAATGGATCCATAGGTTCTTGTCTGCAGTGTAAGGTTGGATCTTCCTTACATATGATCTGAGATGCATCTTCGGGCAGGATAGCCCGTCATATCTTGCAAAAACTGGCACTTTGAACTTCGGGGGGATCACAATTCCAGCAACTAATCCCAAATCTTCGAAATCTAAGCCGGGAACTCTCTGCAGCTCCATAGCTGCCAACCTGTCTTCCAAGCCTTTGTACTTGTCATCGGCGGGCGGGTATTGTTGATCAGAGTAGTCTTCCTCCTCTTCAGCCTCCTCTTCTTCAACTTCGGATTCGGAAGGTACCGCAGCCGCATTCCCTTTACTGGTTCCCTCTTCAGATGTAGGGGGAAATTCGAGCACTCTTCTGGCTTCACCCTCAAACCTTCTTCCCAGGGTAGCCACCCCGATTCTTTTCTTCTTCTTCTTCACTTGCTCTTTGTTCCCCAGCAGGGCCTTTAGATCATCCTGACCCTTAGCCAAGGTCATCTGGAGATGTTGAAACTGTGAGTTCTGAGACTGCAAGTCCTTGACCGTCTGTTCGAGATCTATCTTACTGAAATAAACAGCAGAAAGATAAGGAAACATGGTGCGGAGACCTGCTTATGCGCATGATGAATGATATGCTTATGTATGCAATGCTTCAAGGATTTAGCAAATTCAAAATTGTTGCAAACAAAAAGAACGCACGTCATATTAATAAGAAGAAATTTGTCAGTACATAAATGCCCCATGGGCCAAATATTACAAAAAACTTCTCAAGGTAAAAAGATGTTGCGCATCCTCTTTGGTGCGATGTAGGTGTTGAGGGTCTCTTCCTCATGGAGTCGGTGGGTAAGCTCCAAAACCTTCTTCTCACTGGCGTAGAAGCTGGCTTCAAAAGTATTCCGCTCCTCCTTGAGTTGGATCCAACTCTTCTGCATCTCCTCCCACGATGTAGGCATGTCAGGATATAGGACGGTGTAGGGAACCTCTCCTTCCTTAACGGGCTCTTTAATCACAGGGAGAACATGAGGGTAAGGCATCATTAGACTCTGGGCTCGGGTTCGTACCCACTTGAGATAAGGCTCAAGAGGGATGGAGTTCTTGTGCCCCAGTGTCTTGCTGTCTACCTTGTTAGGCATCCTCCAAGCTCTGATGAATCTTTAGCGAAGTCCTTGCGCATCATTGTCGAAGTCAAAAACTAGGTCAAGGATCAACATGTCATGAGGGCCATCCCTCCATGCATATTCAAATTGTCTAAAGGCTAGACAAGGGTTGTAGGTAATGCCTCATCTAAGGCCAAGTAATGGAACATTAGGGAACTCTCCACAACGATCGACGATGATGATATTTTCTCTGGACCGAGAACACCAATGTACATCAGAGTGAGTGAGGGTCATCAACCGTTGTGACCACCTTAAACCTTGGTCATTCTTCAAGACAGATTGTGGAAGGTGCGAAATAAACCACCTTGCAAGGAGAGGAGTACAGCACATGAGAACACCCCTCTTTCTCATTGTTCGTGTGTAAAATGAGTGAAGAATGTCCCCAAGCAACGTTGGTATTGGATTCCTGGATAAGAAGATTTTGACGGCGTTGAGATCTACAAGCTGGTCAGGATTTGGGAACAAGACCAACCCATAAATGAGGAGTGCCACAATTTCTTCAAAGGCTTGTAGATCTAATGAATTCCAACACTCTTGTGCCTTCTCAAACAAGAATTTTGCCAAGAAGCCTTTGACACCGCTTCTAGTTTCCCAATTCCCCTTGATGTCAGATGGTTGCAAGTGTAGTGCTTGAGCAACACCTTCAGGCTTTGGTTCTTTTTCCGTACCGTTGTAGGGTAGTTGATTAAGAATAGGAATTCTCAGGAGTTGAGAAAATTCCTCCAAAGTGGGCACCAATTGGTAGTCGGGGAAAGTGAAACAGTGGTGAAGGGGGTCAAAGAACTGGAACAACACCTTTACCATGTCCTCTTCAATGCTGGTGTTGACTAGGCTAAGCAGTCTACCATGTCTTTCACTGAAGGGAGAGCTTTCCGGAATTCTGGATGTGAGCTCCTTAAGTTGAGGAGGGATTCTCACAAGGTTGACTTGGATAGTTTTCCTGCGAAGAATTTCCATGACCTACAAAATAAGAACAAAGATGAAGATCCAAACCCTTGAAATGGTTAGTGAATGCATATGATGCTTTATGATGTTCATGATGTATGCACAAAACATATGTACAAGCAATTCACACCAAACCCTAGTTTCAGGCTTGCATGAGGTTTCATAGGTAAGTACCCTCTTGAGTGTAGTTGGCTTAAAAACCTGTCCTATAAATAGTAATCGGGTTCTAAGGAGCTCAATATCACTGGATTGTTTTCTATGTTCATTGTTTTGGTTTAGCCACTTAACTAGCGACCAAAATATTCCAAGAAAACAACCCTCAATGAGTGTAGTATCGAGTATCTACCAACTTCGGACTGCACCAAAGTCGGTCATCTCACTACCCCTAATAAAAGGCCAAGATGGTCAAGTAAGGTTCTAGGTCATTAGTGCTTAGTGACATCACTCAGCGGCCCCGTACTCTTGATTGAACTCAAGGGTTACCGGTACTCATAAATATGTCGCACTAATATAGCTATTGCTTCAACCGTGTCGGTATACCCCACACAGTTTCCACAACGTATTTCTATCTATGAATGTGTCCCCAAATCTGGGTGTAGGATTGCAAACCCAAACAAGAGAGCCAAGGTATAAAGCAATCAAAGCAAACAATTAGTCATGCAAGTGGGTGATCTAAGCCCTAAGGTTACTCCACTTTAAAAACTATCCCTAGCAGAGTCTCCAGTTCTGTGATACGGTGGGAGAACTGACTTGGGTTTTGCGTTTGTTTTCGCAAATGTTTCAGTTGAGCAAGAGTCGCCACCGACTTTTTATTTTATCCTAAGGAAAGGTTAAAAAGCACAACAAAAACCTTTGAGATGTTTTCTTGGGTTCGGGGAGTAGATTATAGAAAGGGAAGGTATTAGCACCCTTTCTATCCATGGTTATCCATGGGCTCTTAGTTACTTGCTTAGATCAACTTGCCTTGATTTTCAATTGTTTGAAATGGTGCTTTCAATTGTTTGAAATGGTGCTTTGTGTGTGGGTTTGAAAATGTTTTGAAAAGAGGCCAATGTGGTGGCAACCTTTGTAATGATCCATGTTGGGATGTATACAAAGGTGTATGTATTTTGAAAAGTTTTCAATGTTTTTGTTTTGAAAATGTGTTGTGATGTGTGGTTTTGAAAAAATAGGCAAGTGTTTTTGTTTTGCAAGTTGGCAAGTAACCAAGAGTTGTCTACTCCTAAATTTACTCAAAGATTTTTGCTATGCTTTAACCCTTTTAACAATTTTGTTCCACCATTGTATTTGGTGGACAATCTTGTGTTAGGATGTGAACGGGACGGGCGCGGGTCATCGTTTAGACCATGATTGCAATGGTGCCAAGTGTCTTTGGGCAATTTTTTCTTTAAGGGACTTGATCATTTTTAGGCAACTTTCGAAAGCGTCATCGAGGGACTATGATCATTTGATATTGTTTTGTTTTTGCCAAAGACACCTAACATGCAATATGGCCTATTATTGAAGGCAACAAGTGGAGTAACCCTAGGGGTGCAAGTGTGATTGGTGTTTGTTCATTTTCATGCTTTGTTATCTTTGAATTAGGTCAAACTATTTGTTTTGGTTGATTTTTGCATACAAAACCCTAAGTCTATCATGGCATATTTAGAAAGCTTTTAAATGCGAAAAACAAAATTCCTAAATTATTACAACACAATTATGGGATGGGGGTACAAATGTTCAAATGGGGGATATTTAGCAAGAAAAATTAAATCTAAACTATTACATCCAAATTGAATATACAAATTATTTAATATACAATAAAAATAAAATAAAATATGCAAGATGCAAAAATGATTTTCATATGTATGTAAAAAGGTATTTTTCATGTGACAAATAAACAAAAATAAAAATGAATAATTTTGGATATTTTTACATTTTAGGGCAAAACCCTAATTTTCTAAGTAAGAAGTATTTATTATTTAATATATGCAATATTTATTAATTATGTACAAAAAATAAATAAAAAGGAAATATATTGTAAAAAAAGTGATTTTTTAAGTTAAATATTAATAAAAATAAAAATGTATTATTTTTATGTTTTTATCCTAAATATTCTAAGAAGTATATAAGTATTTACTAAATATATTAAATATGTACAAAAATAAAATATTTAATATTTACAAAAAAAAGTATATTTTTTAGAAAGTGTTTTCAAAAGATAAAATAAAAATAAAATCAAAAAATAAAATGTATTTTGTATTTATTTTGGTATTTTAAATAAAAATATATTTATGTTTATTTACATATAAAACTAAATGAAACAAAATAAATATCAAATAAAATGCAAAAAATGTGAGAAAAATATTTTTAATATTTTTTATACTTTGACAAAAATAAACAAGTCAGGAACAAAAATCAAAAGTCAAAAATAATAAAAATAAAACACAATGGACCAAGGGGGTGCATGTTGAAAATGAGGGTGTAAATAGAAAAGCAAAATTCAGGCCCAACCCAAATCTATCTTCTTCAACCTCGAGCCAGTTTTGTTTGAAAACGCGCGCCTCTTTGCTTCAACAACAAGATCCTGATTCTTTGATTTTTAATAAAAACTCACAACACAAAAAATGCAAAGCATCATGTCACGAGTTCATACATATAAAGAACATGATCTAACTCTCAGAAATGAGAGAGAATTTCTTCTCTCCCAATTTCTGACCTAAGTTTTTTCAGATATTCAGGTTCAAAATACTCTTAGCACACACAATATAAATGAAAAATAAATATATGGATGGCTTCAGGGCTATGACTAGAACATGTTTTCTTCACAAAGTTAAACCTAACTATGCCTGGATAGAGAGATAGAAGTTCAAAAACTTACCTGTTCAGCTTGACTCGTGTATGACAATGGAGGTACTTTCAGTGCAATGTGAGGACTGGTATAGCTTGCTTGAAGTTCAGGGATGCTTCCCCAATGCTTGGTGTGCTTTGAATCTTGCTGAATCACTCCATGGAAGTCAACCTGCGAGAGAGAAAAATGAAAATGACAATCTATGCTATGGCTGTTACAGTCTGTATCTAAGGTTAGGGATAGCTTGTATGGATGTTATTGAATGTGTTTGAGGTGGTTTGGATGAAAACGCACGAGGGAAATGAACTGTGGAAGTCAATATGCAGGAGATACCCTGTTTTGCCACAAAACTGTGTTTTGATGAATGAGGGAGTCTTGAGGATGTCTTGGTCGTGTTTTAGGTTATTTGAGGAGTATGGAATATGTTCAACAAGTTTGCTTAGGCTAGTTCTTGCAGCAATGAGAGATGTGATCAGTTATGCAATGTTTCTTCTATCTTAAGCAAAAAATGACAAGTTGAGTTACAAGCTTATGCAGGCCCCCTAAACATGTTGCACCAATCCCTCTTGATCAGTGTGATTAGTTCCTAAACTTGTGCCTAGAAGATATGCTTTGGTACTTCTTTGATTTGCTTTTGACATAAAGTCATGCTTTACAAAAATGGATAAGTTACTTTTTCCAAATAAGGATTAAACTTCCATGTAATGACCAAATGAGCAAAATAACATCTTGGCACAATGGATTGGCATTTAATTTTTTAGTGTAAATGAGATTAGAGGCCTGTAATGTAGCTTGCACATGCTGATTTCAAAAATGCACAGGTTATGAACATGTACATGGCTTATGAACAAAGTGACTTTTGCCCATCTTCACAAATTCGATTCTCCCTAACCACAAGGGTGTTTGAGAAGTTCTTAGACATTTTGGAAAGCTTGGAATGTGTACTACAATCCATCTTTTTAATGAAATTTGAAATTCCAAGTGGAAGCATGTGAAAAGTGGCCATGAAGTTAGGCAAAAATCCTGCCTAGAATAGGTCAAAATTTTTCTAAGTTAAGAATGTTTTGCACCCTTGTTCCAAAAATCATAACTTGAGCTACAAGCTTCTTTTGAGGAAACTTTGTGAATCAAAGTTGTAGATTTTGCAATGGACTACAACTTTCATATTTTGAGTTTTTCTTGAATCCAAATATATCTTGATGAAAAAATGGGACAAAGTTAGGAATAAATTAGGAATTTTCATAACTTAGAAAAATTCTAAGTTATGAAAATTCTTCATTTTAAACCCTAATTTGTAATTTTTGATTTCTTGATGAACAAGTTTCATAATTTGACATGTCTTGATGAAAAATGAATCTTGACACTTGATTTTGACCAAAAAGTCAAAGTTTGACTTTTCAGTATACAGTCAAATTTTGCTCAGTTGACTGGAAAATTCATCTGTCAATCTTGTGCATTTGGGATCTTTTGAATTTGTTGAACATGTCAAGACAATTCCATTGAGTCCTTGAGTCCATATGTGAGCTTGGTTTGCCATTGGCTAGGTCAAACAGTCAAAAATTGCCTTTGTGCAGTCAAAACCCTAAAAATGACCATTTTGCCCTTTTGGTGATCTGATCAAATTTCTTGTGGATTTGTGATCCAAACTTGATCAAATGGTTCATATGAGTTCATAATGTTGATGAGGGTCAAATTTCATGAGGTTTGACTGTCAATTGACCACATTTGACTTTTTCCCCAATACAGCTGATTTCTAAGTCAACTGTCCAATTGACTGGGCAAAGATTGGAATCAAGGCTTGAAACTTGGTATGGATAAATTTGTGAGTCTAATATGAAGCATGAAAGTCACTTTGGGCCTCTTAGGTCAAAACATCTTTGTGCAAACTCAAACCCTAATTTGGGTCAACAGTGCAAGGAGGAGTCTTGAGCAGAGCAAACCCTAACTTGATCTTGAGCTCCAAGGGTCTTGTGGTGAGAAAATACTGATGAAATGGGAGGGAAAATTTTGGGGTACAACAGCTGAGAATAGAGGAAAAAGCATTCAAGAAGAGCCTGTTTGAACGAAGGCTCAATCACTAGCTATCCCCGAAACATCCAAGAATGAAATGGAAGAGATCCTGAGGATAATAAAGAACAGTGATTATGATGTGGTTGAACAGTTGGGGCAAACTCCCTCCAAGATCTCCATGCTAGCATTGCTGCTGTGCTCTGAGGCACATGCGAAAGCTCTTGTAAAATTTCTGAAGACAGCTCATGTTCCACAAGAGACGTCTGCTGACCAATTCCAAGATTGTGTGGCCAGTTTGACAGTTGATAACAGCCTGGGTTTCTTTGATGCTGATTTGACACCCAAAGGGAGAAAGCACAATGAGGCATTGCATATCTCTGTAGAGTGTAGAGGAACAACTCTGGCCCATGTCTTGGTAGACACAGGTTCTTCTTTGAACGTCTTACCGAAGAAAGCTCTTGACATATTGGATTGCGAAGGGCTAACGTTGAAACCCAATAACATAATTGTGAGAGCATTTGATGGCTCAAAGAGGATGGTCCATGGGGAGGTGGACATCCCGATAAAGGTGGGAACTCAGACTTTCAACTCAACCTTCTATGTCATGGACATCCGCTCCTCTTACTCATGTCTGTTAGGACGGCCCTGGATCCATAATGCTGGTGTTGTCACCTCTACGCTACACCAGATGCTGAAGTACCCGGTCCAAGGAAAGATCATAATTGTCCATGGGGAAGAAGAGTACATGATTAGTCATCTGAATTCTTTCTGATATGTGGAGTTGGATGGCAAGTTCATTGAAACTCCTTTTTAATATTTCGAGGAGGTCTCTCAATAAGTAGCGGCAACAAAGGCAGTATCCTCGATTCCCAAGATCACAAGACCTCCACTTCGGATGTCATCACTAAAGGATGCAAAGGCAGTAATAGAGGAGGGTGGATGCACCATCTGGGGGCAGCTTCCGGACACCCCGTATAAATCAGACAAGTCTGGCTTGGGGTTTACTTCAACTGCTCAGAAGGTTGTGTGCCGTGCCCGTGCCGGAGGGCCACATTTGAAGATTAGCAACCAAGGGGTCAACGCAGTAGAAGACAATGAAGAGGATGGAAACTTGGAAGATTGGATATTTCCTACCGTCAACGGAGGACTTCGCAATTGGGAAGCCAGAGACTTTGTCCCAATAACTTTCATCTCTCAGTAATTTATCTTTTACATTCCTGTTGGACTTGTAATATTCACGAACAATTCACACTTTAGAAATCTTGTGTCTCACCCGAGGCACAATGGTCCATTTGTAAGGGTTTTTTATTTCATCTTCATATGGCATTCAATGAATCATGGACGTTTTTCCACATACAAACCTTTTGTGCTCATTGTCTTTCTTTTACATTTTATTGTTTAAAGATGGCTATACCCTTACACACACCCATACTCACAAATGCAGGTACCCCTCCATTCCGGATCCCATGGGTAACGATACTGCTATAGCCTTCAGTGACTCTGAAGATCCAATTTATCAACCCAAATACAAAGGTGAGGAAGATTGTGAAGTGCCAGGGGAATTGGCCAGACTACTCCAACAAGAAGAAAGAGCTATTCATCCTCATGAGAAGCTGTGGGATACAATCAACTTGGGTACCGAGGAAGATAAAAAGGAAATCAAAGTGGGTGCCAATTTAGAGCCGAGTGTCAAGGAGCGTCTAATTCAGCTATTGTATGATTATGTTGGGATCTTTGCCTGGTCATACGAAGACATGTCGGGACTTGATACAGACATCGTGGTACATTGTCTACCCACAAGAGAAGATTGTCCACCAGTGAAACAAAAAGTCCGCCGCATGAGACCTGACATGTCAGAGAAGATCAAAGCAGAAGTTATGAAACAGTTCAATGATGGGTTCTTAGCTGTCACTTTATATCCTCAATGGGTTGCCAACATTGTTCCCGTGCCTAAAAAGGACGGGAAAGTAAGAATGTGCATGGATTATAGAGATTTAAACAAGGCCAGACCTAAAGATGATTTTCCACTTCCCCACATCAACATCCTGGTCGACAATATGGCCCAGCATAAAGTGTTTTCCTTCATGGATGAATTCTCAGGCTATAACCAGATCAAAATGTCACCTGAGGACATGGAGAAAACCACATTTATCACACAGTGGGGCATGTTCTGCTACAAAGTGATGCCATTCGGACTGAAGAATGTCGGGGTAACCTATCAACGCGCCATGGTAGCTTTGTTTCATGATATGATACATCATGAGATAGAGGTCTATGTAGATGACATGATAGCCCGATCACAAACTGAAGAGGAGCACCTTGATCACTTGCAAAAGTTGTTTGTAAGATTGAGGGAGTACAAACTAAGGTTGAATCCGAACAAGTGCACATTTGGAGTCCGGTCTGGTAAACTCTTAGGTTTCATTGTCAGCAACAAAGGCATCGAGGTTGATCCTGCCAAGGTCAAAGCGATACAAGAAATGCCTGATCCTCGTACTGAGAAGGAAGTCAGGGAATTCTTGGGACGCCTGAACTATATTGCCAGATTCATTTCTCACCTAACATCTACTTATGAACCAATCTTCAAGCTGTTGAAGAAAGATCAAGTAGTCAGATGGAATGATGAATTCCAGATTTCTTTTGACAAAGTCAAAGAGTATTTACAAGAGCCTCCTGTCTTGATGCCACCAGTCGAGGGAAGACAACTAATGATGTATCTGACAGTTTTAGAGAACTCAATGGGGTGTGTATTGGGGCAATATGACGAGTCTGGCCAAAAAGAGCACGATATTTACTACCTGAGCAAAAAGTTTACCGACTGTGAAACCAGATATTCACTGCTCGAGAAAACTTGTTGCGCTCTGGTATGGGCTGCTCGCTGGCTAAGACAATATATGTTGACTCATACCACTTTGCTGATATCTAAGATGGATCCGATAAAGTACATCTTTGAGAAGCCTGCTCTGTCTAGGAGGATAGCTAGATGGCAGATGATCCTAACAGAATATGACATACAGTACACTACCCAAAAAGCCATAAAGGGCAGCGTGCTAGCTGATCATCTTGCTCATCAAGCTGTAGAAGATTATCAGTCCATGAAGTTTGAATTCCCGGACGAAGACATCATGACATTAGACAATTGTGAAGAAATCAGACCATGTGACAGACTTGGACAAGGATCCCGATGGACCCTATTCTTTGATGGGGCATCCAATTCACTTGGTAATGGTATCGGCGCCATACTCATATCTCCGGAAGGGTGCCATACTCTTTTTACTGCCAGACTTTGCTTCAACTGTACGAACAACATGGCGGAATACGAAGCATGCATCTTTGGTCTCAAGGCTGCCATAGACTTGGGAATCAAATCTTTAGTTGTATTTGGAGATTCAACTTTGGTCATCAGTCAGATCAAAGGAGAATGGGACACTAAGCATCCAAACCTTATCCCTTACAAAGAACATGTTTTGACATTGTTACCACATTTCGAGCAGATTACCTTCGAGCATTTCCTGCGAGAAGAAAATCAGCTAGCAGACGCTCTAGCCACAATGTCATCTATGTTTAAACTTAATTGGGATAACGAGGCTCCTCAGATCACCATTAAACGAATGGACGAACCAGCACACTGTCACGAGATTAGTACTGAAGAAGTTGTGGACCAGCCTTGGTTTCATGAAGTCAAAAGGTATCTCGAGGCTCAAGAATATCCAGAAGGAGCTTCAATCAATGATAAAAAGTTCCTAAGGAGATTCTCTGCTAAGTTCTTCCTAAGTAATGGCATCCTGTACAAACGTGATCATGATTCTATTCTGCTTTGTTGTGTGGATAAGATTGAAGTTGAAAAGATCATGGCTGAATTACATGAAGGTACCTTTGACACTCACTCTAGTGGGCATACGATGGTGAAGAAAATCCTACGGGAAGGCTATTATTGGTCTACCATGGAAGCATACTGCTATCAACACTCCCGGACCTGTCATAAGTGTCAAATCTATGCATACAAGGTGCACGTGCCTCCGGTTCCTCTAAATGTCTTAACAGCTCCTTGTCCCTTTCGCTATGTGGGGAATCGATATGATTGGGGAGATCAAGCCTACAGCCTCCAATGGACACCGCTTCATTCTAGTGGCCATTGACTATTTCATAAAATGGGTCGAAGCAGCTTCCTTCGTATCTGTTACTAAGAATGTTGTTGCCCGCTTCATCAAGCAGAATCTTATTTATCGGTACGGTATCCTAGAAAGGATTATCACTGATAATGGTACGAACCTTAACAATATTATGATCACCGCCTTGTGCGAGCATTTCAAGATCCAACATCACAATTCATCCCCCTATCGGCCAAAGATGAATGGTGCAGTCGAAGCTGCTAATAAAAACATTAAAAAGATCATACAGAAAATGACAGTCACCTACAAGGACTGGCATGAAATGCTACCATTTTCTCTCCATGGGTACCGTACCACGGCTCGCACATCAACTGGGGCAACACCCTATTCTTTGGTTTATGGCATGGAGGTTGTCTTGCCTATTGAGGTTCAGATCCCCTCTTTGAGAATTATGAAAGATGCAGGTTTGAGTGAGAACGATTGGATACAGACCCGACTTGATCAACTGAACTTAATTGATGAAAAGAGGCTTACTGATGTTTGCCATGGTCAGATGTATCAAAAACGGATGATTAAGGCTTTCAACAAGAAAGTCAGACGCCAAGAATATCAAGTTGGAGATCTAGTGATCAAGCGCATCATCTTGCCACAAAGTGATCCCAGGGGCAAATGGACGCCTACCTATGAAGGACCATTTGTAATCAAGAACATATTTTCCGGTGGGGCAATGATCTTAACCACCATGGACGGTGACGACCTGCCACACCCTGTGAATGCAGACATAGTCAAAAGATGCTACGCATAATAGACCCGCTAGGATGACACACCTAGGCAAAACAAGGGCATCCGGGCGAACCAAAAGGTTCGGGCAAAATTAGGGATAAAATAAAAATTTGTACACCCGGCAAGTTGAAAACCCGAAAGGGCGACTTAGGCAAAAAAAGGGTTTCCCGGTGGATTGAAAACCCGAAAGGGAGGTACGGGCAAAAGTTAGGGAATTAAAGTGTGTGACTATGTCTCGTCGGATCACTTTGAGGATAATCTCTTCACTGACAAACTCGGAGTTTCTGATCAATTCAATCATCTTCGGACGAAGCAACAAATAGACAAGATATTCGGAGATACGAAGGCTATAGCAGAATGGGAACCCCATGGGGTTATCACACATAGCTATCTTTCTTTGTATAAATTTTTCTTATTTTCATGACACCATCCTCTTACTAGGATGTCTGTCTCCTTTGTACAAAATACTTATTCAAAGTAAATACAAAGATATCTCTTAAAAGTACAAAAAAACTATTGGTCTTTTTCTTTATATTTGTGTTTTATTTGCAAAAACGTCCAATGATTCATTAATAAACATATGCATTTGAATATAATTATTGTTTACAAATAAACAAAATGAAAAAGAACAATTACAAACAGGTTGAAAGAATAGGAAAACGTCTTTAGGCTATTCCATGAGAAATCCCTACAGTACATCATTAAGATCCCCAGCGGAGCTGAAACTTCAAACTATTAATCCCCGGTGGAAATCATCCAGTTTCTCCAAAATCCCCAGCAGAGTCGCCAGTTCTGTGATACGGTGGGAGAACTGACTTGAGGTTTTGCATTTTGTCGCAAATGTCGCGGTTAGTAAGAGTCGCCACTGACTTTTATTTTATCTAAAAGGAAAGGTGAAAAAGCACAGGAAAGACCTTTGAGATGTTTTCTTGAGTTCGGGGGGTAGATTATGAAAAGGGAAGGTGCTAGCACCCTTTTCATCCATGGTTTTCCATGGGCTCTTAGTTACTTGCTTAGATCACTTACTTTAGTTTGTTTGAAATTGTGTTTGGTGTGGTTTTGAAAGTATTTTGTAAAAGAGGCCATTCGTTTAGGCAATCTTTGTAATGATTCACGTTCGTAAGAATGTATACAAAGATGTTTGTCTTTTTGAAAATGTTTTCAATGTTTGTAAGATGTTTTGAAATGTGTGTGTTAGTTTTGAAAATAGCAAGGATTGTTTGTTTGAAATAGAGCAAGTAACTAGAAGCCATCTACCTACTCAAATGTCTTTCTTGTTCATTTTCTATTCCTTTGACATTGTTGTCTTACCATTGACTTGGTAAGCAACCCTATCTTTGGATGTAAACGGGACGGGCGTGGGTCATCGTATAGCCATGTTACGTATGCAAAGTATCTTGGTAAAACAAACAAAATCAAAAGATCATAGTCCCTCGATGACGCTACTCAAAAAGTTGCCTTACAAAAATGATCGTAGTCCCTCGAAAAACACTAAGATACCTTGCAACATTGCTAATCATGGCTATACGATGACCCGCGCCCGTCCCGTTTACATCCAAAGATAGGGTTGCTTACCAAATCAATGGTAAGACAACAATGTCAAAGGAATAGAAAATGAACAAAAAAGACATTTGAGTTGGTAGATGGATTCTAGTTACTTGATCTATTTCAAACAAATAATCCTTTCTATTTTCAAAACTAACACACACATTTCAAAACATCTTACAAACATTGAAAACATTTTCAAAAAGACAAACATCTTTGTATACATTCTTACGAACGAGAATCATTACAAAGATTGCCTAAACGAATGGCCTCTTTTACAAAATACTTTAAAAACCACACCAAACACCATTTCAAACAAACCAAAGCAAGTGATCTAAGCAAGTAACTAAGAGCCCATGGAAAACCATGGATGAAAAGGGTGCTAGCACCTTCCCTTTTCATAATCTACCCCCCGAACTCAAGAAAATATCTCAAAGGTCTTTCCTATGCTTTTTCACCTTTCCTTTTGGATAAAAGAAAAGTCGGTGGCGACTCTTGCTAACCGCGACATTTGCGACAAAACGCAAAACCTCAAGTCAGTTATTCCACTGTATCACAGCCTCTATTTTCTCGCTTTTATATTATGTATATACTTGTATATAATTGTTAGCAACCTAGGAGTGCATGCTTAATCAATCAATCTTAGATCACTAAATTCAAGATAAATATATCAGAAAAAGCACTCTTTTACACACGTGCACCCCTAGGGTATACCTCACTTGGTTGCCTCGGAAACAATGGTCATGTCCCACGAGCATAAGGATACTCTTAGCAAAGACCCTCAGTTTAAAATCATCATAAAGATCATGGTCCCTAAATGTCCCTCGAGTTGCCTACGAGAAATGATCTTTTAATGATAGTCCCTTCGAAATGTTAAGGTATCCCTACATGTTGCCTTCAATGATCATTACGTCCCTTTAGATAGTCCCTCAACATCCAACGACTAGGGTTACCTACTCACTAATAGTAGGATAACATAATCTAAAGGATAGGAGGAAAAGAACAATCTTTTTTGAGTAGGTAGATAATTGTTAGGTACTTGCTCAAACAAATTTTCACACCACACTTTCAAACATTTTTTCAAACAAAGTTTTCAAAATGCTTTATCACACTCTAGAGGACTGATACAAGAGTTATCATAAAGTGAATCGCCGCACTAAGGTATTTTTCAAACCTTTTCAAAACACACAAATACAAGCAATTTCAAAAATAAGCAAGTACCTAAGAGCCCGTAGAAAACTGCGGAGGGAAAGGGTGCTAACACCTTCCCTTTCCATAATCTACCCCCCTTGCTCAGAAATCTTGAAAATGTCTTTTTCTGTTCTTTTCACCCTTTCCTTTTTTGGATAAAAGAAAAATCGGTGGTGAATCTTGCTTACCGCAACATTTGCAAACAAAAAACGCAAACCAGTATTAACAGTCAGTTCTGTCAGTATCACAATGACCATCTTGAAACTTGCATTTGGAACTCATTAGAGGATTGGTAGAACCAAAGCCTCCACACAATAAGTTATATTTGCTTTTTGTCAAGTATATCATCCACTTGGAATACTCACAAGTACTTTTTAATGATCAATGATGTTTAAGTGATCCGCGTTTACCAAAAGTGTTGTAGATCCCATTAAAGGATTGGTAAAACCAAAGCCTCTATACAATGAATCTCAAAGTTATTGAATCAAAGGGATCAAATTAATATACTTGGACTTGCAAACATAGGTTTGGGCCACAAATAATCATTTATTCGAATCGGGACAAAATTTAGTGCTATGTTAAGCAATCGTAAGTGGACTTATATAGAAGACACACCTATTTTGAGGCCGGTCAATAGCAATCTATGCACCATTTGTTGAGACATGATATAGAGATCATGCTCCAACAACACTTAGTGTAATGAGAAAGGGATGAGATAAAGAGGGGTGAGAAAGAATACAAACCACATTTGAATTAAATTTCAATTAAACTATTATTAAAATTATTCATCCATTTTTATGGAGTTAAACTCAACACCATGGATCCAATGATGTTAACAAAGTTCATAATAAAAAATTCAACCCAAGATCAGCCAGAAAATAATCACAAAATAATATTACATTTAATATATATATTAAAAAAGGTTTTAAAATATTTTAAAATAGAAATAAAAAAGAAAAATATCAACTATATTCAAATTAATCAAGAAATAAAAAGTAAGACCATAGAAAAATCAGAAAAGGACTCAACTATTTTTACAAATTTTTTTTTTAATTTTTTAAAGTCAGAAACTATTTTTAAAATTAAAATAAATAGGTAAAATAAACCAAAAAAATGATAAAAAATAACAAAGTCAGAAATAAAAAATAAATGAGGTCACCAATATTTATCACAATATTATTGGATCATTCCATAATTTTTTCAGAATTTAAAAATGTATAAAAGTATTTTTAAAATTTTAAAACAATTCAAATAAAGTGAAAATTTATAAAAAAATATAAGAACATAAAATAAAATTGTGAAAAAATTAAAATTAGAAAAAGAATAATAAAAAATATTTTTCATAATTTTTTCAAATTTTTTTTAATAAAAATGAATTTTCTATGATTTTTTAAAGTTTAAAACAATTAAATATAAAAATAAAAACGTAAAATAAAAACATAAAATAAAAACCAAAAAGATGTGGACCAATGGATGAGAGTCAAAATGCGTTAGTAATCAAATCCAAGGGATCTGACGCGTTGTGCATATCATGGTCATTAGTGAATAAAACACTGGATCACTTATTAAATCAGAAATCCAAAAAAACCAAGTGGCGCACCTTCATTGGTTGGAAGATGACACGTTGGTCATCTTCAACCTCCAGCCAACGTGAATTGCAGGTCTCTTAAACTGTAAAATCAGAAGCTCAGACCTATGTCATTCGCTTCATCTCTTCAAGACGAAGACAACCACACCTTCGCGACAAATTTATAAAAAATGCAGCTCAAGCAATTTGGAAGGAAAGTTTTGAAAAGGGATTTGAAATTTCATGGTCAAAACGTGTTTCTAGATAAAAGTAAGTGTTGCGACTAGAACTAGGGCAATGAGAGTATCATAATGGTATCAAAGTTTTGAAGAATTGATGGAGAAATGTACCTATTGAAGTTGAGTTGTAGAGCTTTAAAACTGGACTTCTATGGAGAAATATAGGGCACGATTCTTGAAGGTAATTGTATGGTTAGTGTGATACGGTGGGAGAATTGACTTGGGTGTTTTGCATTTTATCGCAAATGTCGCGGTTAGCAAGAGTTGTCACCTACTTTTCTTTTCTCCAATAAGGAAAGGGTGAAAAGAACAGGAAAGACCTTTCGAGATTATTTCTTGAGTTCGAGGGGTAGATTATGAAAAGGGAAGGTATTAGCACCCTTTTCATCCATAGTTATCTATGGGCTCTTAGTTGCTTGCTAGATCACTTGCTTTTGTTTGAAAATGTGCTTTGTGTGGTTTTTGAAAGTATTTTAAAAAGGCGGCATCGTTTAGGCAAACTTTGTGATAGTTCTCGTTCGTAAGAACATATACAAAGTGTTGAGCTTTTGAAAATATTTCATGTTTGGAAAGTGTTTTGAAAGTGTTGGTGTATGAAATGTTTTTGTTGTGAGCAAGCGAGCAACTAGGAGCAATCTACCTACTTAAAAGGTCTTATATGTTCTTTTCCTTCTCCTTTAGATGTTGCTATCTTACCATTGATTTGGTAAGAAGCCCCATTGTTGGATGTGAAGGGACGGGCGTGGGACGTTTGTATAGTCATAGAAGGCAACCTATGGGACATTTTAGCAATGTCGTTTAGGGACTAGATCATTTACCAAAGGCAACATCGAGGGTCATCGAGGGACTACGATCTTTTATCGAGGGTCTTTGCTAAAACGCCCATGTTCGAGGGACATGACTATTTTTCCGAGGCAACAAGTGGAGTTAACCCTAGGGCTGCATGTGTGCAAAGTGTGTTTGATTACATACATTTTGTCTTTGATTTTTGGGTTGTCTACTTGTTGGTTTTATCTTACCATGCACACCTAATTACTAGCATTTGTACAAAAGTAATAAAAAGTGCAAAAAATAAATCCTACACTATTACAACCATATTGAAATGCATAAAAATATAAAGGCAAAATAAGATAAAAGGAAGAAAAATGAGCTCCTTCGATTGGGGGGGAAGCAGCCTTCGATTCTACTTATGTTGGCCTCCTTCGATTGGGAGGAAGAATCCAGCAAGTCATGGCCTTCAATTGGGCCTTGGTATGCAGCTGGTCATGGCCTTCGATTAGGCATTGGTAGCAGCTGGGCGTGGCTTCTGGTTCTGCCTTGTTGACTTGTTACCTTCTTCGATTGAGGCTGGCAGAAGTAAGTCATGGCCTTCGATTCTAGCTGGACTTAATGCAAATATGCCTTCTGGCTGTCTTTCTACCTTGGAAGTCAGCATGGAAGCCCAAGTCTTCGTTTCATGTTTTCTTCCCCCCTGTCTCTTTTGTTTGGGACATTAGTAAACAACATGGCTTAAAGCCATGTTAGCATTTATATAGTGGTCAAGTTAATTATTAAAGTATATTTAACAAAACTCAAGAAACAATAAACAAAAGATTAGCTATAAAACAGATTAAAGGGTGCAAATGAAAAGGAGACAAACTATTATATACATGCTATGTCTAAACGAAAGGTGCAAGGTTAAGAGTAACTTACCTTGCTGCAGCTTGAAGATGAACTGGGCCTTGAATGGAGGCCCTGGGTGCTGGATTCAAAAGAGGGGGCCAACAGTTGGGATTTGAATGCTGGATTCGAAGGAAGAAAGAAAAAAGTCTTATGTTTCTTTCCAAACTGGATTTGAAGGATGTTGAAGAGTTCTTGTTCTTCAGAATCGAAAGAGGTGACAAGGGGATTATGGGTTTGTTCTTCAAGAGTGCTTAAGGACTTGAGAGATTTTGTTGTGTTTGAGAAGATTTTGGAGGTTTCGTTCCTCTAGTTAAAAATCCTCTTTAGCCCTTGCAAAGAATTCCTCTATTTATAGAGAAAGAATGGACATGTTCTCCAAAGCCAACCTTGCAAAGAATAATAAAATATATGTAATGTGAAAGTACAAGTGGGGGGCCTATTGGCTGGAGATTAGACTTGTGCTTATGGCCCTGCTTTTCGTTCAGACAAAATTCAGGTTGGAAGCTACTTTTATGATAAAAGTACTCTCTATGAAAAGAAACGGTATGTAGCCTTTTGCTATTTTAACCAAGAATAGTATTATCCAAAAAACAAAGTTTAAAACCATTGTACAAGCCTCTGATTATATAAAGATTTGGAAGCAAAGTAGCCTGACAAGTAGGGTAAGGCTATGAGATTTCCTCAGATTTACTTCAAACGAAACCTTCTTCGAATGGCTCAGCTTGGATTCGAAGCAAGCTGATTCGAAGGGGATCCACATTCCAATCAAAGCTTTACATGTAGGTACTTTTTTCCAATCGAAGGCTTGCCTTCCCATGGTCATATGTGGCCAAACGAAAGAGTGTACGTGGGGGTCCCTGTCTTGTGACTGTTTAGCATGAGGGAAGTTAAATGCCCAAATGAAAGGTTTGACCTTGTGTTGAAGAATTCATGCCCAAACGAAACAAGCATGCAGGCAACAAACTTGTCAAATTGAAGCAAGTATGCAGACAACATACTTGTCCAATCGAAGTAAGCATGCAGACAGCATACTTGTTCAATCGAAGCAAACATGCAGACATTATATGCCCAATCGAAGTAGGCTTATAGGCAGCTAAACTTGTCCAAATCGAAGCAGGCTTGCACGCGACTATTTTTGAGCAATCGAAGGAGGTGCAAAGTCCAATCGAAGGGGGATGAATCGAAGGAGGTGCAAAGTCCAATCGAAGGGGGCTGAACCGAAGGAGGTGCAAAGTCCATTTGAAGGGGGCTGAATCGAAGGAGGCCTATTTTTCTCCAAATTTGTTAAAATGTTATTTTTATCTATTTTCTCCCTTTTTGACAGTTTCCTTTTAATTTTGGTACTGGAAAAGCCCAATGTACTTATGCAAGCTTGAATCCTGAGGATCTTTGTGAGAAAAGCCTTGAGAATTGAGAGGGCAAATTTTGGGGTACAACAGCTGCCCCTATTCAATCTTCTTACACCTGAAGAGTTAGATGGGCAAATCTGCCATTCGTGACTTGAAGGTGGAAGATGATTGAACACTAGAGTACCCAGAAATTTGCACTTGATGACGTTATGGTTGATTGTGTAGGGAACAGGCTTAAAGATGCCATATGGAGAAATGATGGATAGTTGTTGGAGATGGGCTTATAGATGCCATCCAGAGTGATTGTTGACCGAAATTAGACTAAGTTTAAATTCTAACTTCAACTGGAGAAAAAATCGGAATAAATCTTTAGAGCGATTTATCTGAACCAGAGGAAATGTATACCATAAAGAATCGGGATAAACCATTGAGAGATTTAAACTGAACCAGTAGAGGTCTTTGATTGCCTGCTATTAACTGGAAGAAACAAATCTAACCAGAGGAGGTCTTTATTTGTGATGGGTCGGTGTAGGGTTGTTTTTTATGAGACATATGAGAGGGAAACCTGGGTAGGGCTGCTTCAGGATAAATCCATATGAAACTTCATCTTGGAAAGAGAATGAACATGTGTAGGGTTAGTTTATGATGAGTCTGTGTAAAACTTCATCTTGGAAAGAGAAGGAACCTGTGTAGGGTTACTTTATGATGAGTTCGTGTAAAACTTCATCTTGGAAAGAGAAGGAACCTGGGTAGGGTTGCTTCATGATGAGTCAATGTAAAACTTCATCTTGGAAAGAGAAGGAACCTGTGTATGGTTACTTCATGGTGAGTCCGTGTAAAACTTCATCTTGGAAAGATAAAGAACCTGGGTAGGGTTCTTTCATGATGAGTCAGTGTAAAACTTCATCTTGGAAAGAGAAGGAACTTGTGTACGGTTACTTTATGATGAGTCTGTGTAAAACTTCATCTAGGAAATAAGAAGGAACCTGGGTAGGGTTGATTCATGATGAGTTCGTGTAAAACTCCATCTTGGAAAGAGGAGGAACTTGTGTAGGGTTGCTTCAGCTGGTCGTGTAGATAATTTCCCTGACTTATTACAGGTATTAATCTTTGACCTGAGAAAGAAAGATAGTTTTCCTGGCTTGTTACAGGTATTAATCTTCAATCTCTTCATGTAGATAGTTTTCCTGGCTTGTTACAGGTATTAATCTATAATCACTTGTCCATAGATAGTTTTCCTGGCTTGTTACAGGTATTAATCTGGAACTTGAAAATTGTTGGTTGTTGAGATAGTTGTCCTGGCTGGTTACAGGTATTAATCTCTGACCTGAGAAAGAAAGATAGTTTCTTGGCTTGTTACAAGTATTAATCTCCAATCTCTTCATGTAGATAGTTTTCCTAGCTGGTTTCAGTTATTAATCTACAATCACTCGTCCAAAGATATTTTTTCTAGCTTGTTACAGGTATTAATCTAGAACTTGAAAATGGTTGATGGTATCCATCTATTGATTGACATTTTCCTGAAAAGGTAAAACATTAATTGTATGAAATGTCATGATGTATGAAATACATGGTGCAATGATGTTCTCAAAATAAATGAGATTGTGTCGTATGCACTTGTCATGTATGTAACCAGGATGTATGAAATATGAAACGTTAATGAATGTATTTTTTTGTCTGGGAAAATAAATCCTTGACAAATGTTGGGGAGTCATTAAACCCTGAACTGATGAAGAGTAGGTGTGTCTTCAAACTTTGCTTAGAATGTTTCCATCGGGGATTCCTGTTTTGTTGTTTGAGGAGAACTCCGCTGGGGAATATTGAAAAATCTATTGAGAATATTGATTCCTGCTTGGGGAAAAGAGTTCAGGATTTCTAGTCGTTCGTTACTCCAGTGGGGAATTATCTCTTAAAAGTTAGTTGTTATCTGGTCGGGTCCAAGTTTCAGCAATTGATAAAGTCAAACTATTATCTGGTCGGGTCCAGTCTTTAGTAACTTAAAATTGAGACTAAATGTTATTTGGTCGGGTCCAGGTTTCAGAAACTCAAGTTGTTATCTGGTCCGGTTCAGGTTTCAACAATTGATAAAGTCAAACTATTATCTGGTCGGGTCCAGGATTTAGTAACTTAAAATTGAGATTAATTGTTATCTAGTCAGGTCCAGGTTTCAGTAACTTAAACTGTTATCTGGTCAGGTCCAGGTTTCAGCAACTAATAAAGTCAAACTATTATCTGGTCGGGTCCAGGCTTTAGTAAATTAAAATTGAGATTAACTGTTATCTGGTCGGGTCTAGGTTTCAGTAACTCAAACTGTTATCTGGTCGGGTCTAGGTTTCAACAACTTGATAAAGTTAAACTATTATCTGATCGGGTCTAGGCTTTAGTAACTTAAAATTGAGATTAACTGTTATCTGGTCAGGTCCAGGTTTCAAAAACTCAAATTTTTATCTGTCGGGTCCAGGTTTCAGTAACTGATAAAGTCAAACTATTATTTGGTCGGGTCTAGACTTTAGTAACTTAAAATTGAGATTAACTGTTATCTAGTCGGGTCCAGGTTTCAATAACTCAAATTGTTATCTGGTCGGGTCCAGGTTTCAGGAACTTGATAAAGTCAAACTATTATTTGGTCGGGTCCATGCTTTATTAACTTAAAATTGAGATTATTTGTTATCTGGTCGGGTCCAGGTTTTAGAAACTCAAATTGTTATCTGGTCGGGTCCAGGTTTCAGCAACTGATAAAGTCAAACTATTATCCGGTCGGGTCCAGGCTTTAGTAACTTAAAATTGAGATTAATTATTATTTGGTCGGGTCCAGGTTTGAGAAACTCAAACTGTTATCTGGTCAGGTCCAGGCTTCACAATGACTTGATTGAAGAGATAAAGTTGAACTGATATCTGGTCGGGTCCAGGTTTCACAATAACTTGAGAATTTAACTATTATCTGGTCGGGTTCAGGCTTCATAGTAACTGAAAATTGTACTATTATCTGGTCAGGGGCCAGACTTCATAGTATCTGAAAAGCTACATTATTATCTGGTCGGGTCCAGGCTTCCTAGTGACTGAAAGTTGTACTATTATCTGGTCAGGTCCAGGCTTCACAGTAATTTGCTTGAAAAATGAAGTTGAACTGATATCTAGTCGGATCCAGGATTCACAGTAACTTGTTTGAAGGGATAAAGTTGAACTGATATCTGGTCGGGTCCAGGCTTCACAATAACTTACTGAAGTTATATGTTATCTGGTCGGGTCCAGGCTTCATAGTAATTTGTTGAATTTGATTATGATCTTGTCGGATTCTAGGCTTCATAACAAATTTTTGAAAGGATGAAGTTAAACTGATATCTGGTCGGGTCCAGGCTTCACAACAACTTACTGAAGTTAACTGTTATTTGGTTGGCTTTCAGGCTTCACAAAAACTTATTGAAGTTAATTGTTATCTGGTCAGTTTCCAGGCTTTATAGTAACTTACTGGGGATTATAGAGTAGTCTACTGGGGAATAGGAGTTGTGGTCCTTTGATTTGTAATAGTCGGAGAGGCAAACTCAAGTTGGGGAATCCTGTTGTTTGTTGGGGAAATAAACCTTGTTGCCAGTCTGTTGGAGAGGTGGCGACTTCACTGGGGAAAATCCTCGAGGATTCTTGAGGTCGACTCAGCTGGTGAGAAGTTTTCAGAGATTGAAACTCTGGCCGGGAGTCATCCTATGAGAAGTATTTTGGGGAGATTTGTCATTTCCCCTAGTAGCGAGTGTTTATGGGACTGCCAGAAAATGTTTGACTGTATGTAACCCTTTGTTAGGATTTGTGTTCAATGCCCCAAGTGATGGAGATGGAGACTTGTCCCTGGTTATTCAACACTTCTTGAGAGATTTCTTGGAATCATGATTGGACTGCCCCAGGTGTGCTGGATAGTGACATGTCATGCCCCCTTGTTGATAGGATATTTGTCATTGGAAGTGTCATCCCACTTGAAGTGATTTTGTTCACTGAGAGATCTTTTGTTCATCGGATATTCGTTGTGTGAATTTATCTCTTGTCAAACAAATAGCCATATGCAAACAGCGATATTCAAATAATGCAAAGTTTATGCTTGTCTTGAAATTTTGAAAATGCGTTTTTAGCAAGAAATTTTGTAAGAAAATTCAACCCAGGATTTAGAGTAAAGCCTTACAGGAGTCAAGATACCTTTTGTAACAGTATGCTTTCGAACTAACCCATGCTTCAATTAGGAATTTTGAAGGGTTGTAATGTGGCTTGGTTCACGATTTAAGAAACAAAGGATAAGGCTCAAAGTGTATTTGTACCCACCCGTTCTTCGTGATGTTCTTCAGTCCCAAACTCAGTTAATTGCATGTTCGAACTCCAATTGAACATGGAATGACGTTTTGGTGATGGTTCAGACAAGTTAAGTTTGTCGGAAGGCAGTCATTTTTTGCAACATTTTTCATGTTGTTGAGTATTTGTAGTGACCTCTTTCTTTTGATTTGTTATCCCTGATTTTTTCCTGACTGTTCTTATTTTGAGATTACAGTCAGCGGGATGCCCCGGTTTTCTTAAGTCTCCTTTGTAGGTTTTGACTTAGTGGGCTTTTCTTTCTGAAAGATAATGACTGCCTATTCGGTAGGGAAACATCATTGTCTTTTAATTCTAGAGGAATGTTTTTGATGTCATTCGTTGTATTACGAAATGAAATTTTGCGACTGGTCATGCATTTGAATTAACTAAGAGACTACCTTGTCCCAGGTTTTGATTAAAGGTTCCAATTTGTGTAAAAAAGAAAACTTCTACTTCTTTGGCTCGAAGGGGTTGGCTAGGGATTATCTTCCTTATAACTCCAGTGTTTAGGACTTGAAAGAACGCCTGTATATCGTCAGCAAGGTCTGTCCAAAAGCATATTGTATGAGATTATGGCATTGTTTTTGTCATCCTCCCTCTAAAGGCTTGTAACTTTTAGCAAGAGTTGAATGTCATAAGGAGAGTAAAAAGCATAGTTTAAATGTAATGAAAATGAATGGATCAATTCAAGACAAACATATGCAATGCATTAATGAAACAAAGTTTGACATTAATAGATAAGTGTTTGAACAACAAAAGAGATTACAACTTGAAAATTCAGATGAACAGAAGCGTCTTTGTCTGAACTTGTCACTTTTAGATGGTGAGCCTTTGAGGGACGGTAGAAGAATTCAGTCTGGCCATCTTGTGTGAACTCCAGCATTCCTCTGTCAATCAAGTCTTGGACCTTTATTTTTCAAATCCCAACAGGCATCCGTATCATGCCCATTGTGAGGAGAGCTTTCACTTCTTCTTTTCCCTTGGATAGGTTCAAGAACATTTCTTGAAGCTGAGGGTTTTGAGCCTGGATGTCCTTGATAGTCTGCTCTAGAGCCATCTCTACTGAAATAAACAGTAGGAAGATAAGGAGACATGTATGGGGGAAACCTGTCATGATATGATGCATGATATGTGGATGCATGTTTTCAAGGATCTCGCGGAGTAAACACAAGAAAATGTTAGAAGTTGAACTTTGATCGACAGCTTTAATTGGAGAAATTTGTATCAGTGGATTTCCTTCCACTAGAATTAAGCTCACCATGTCAAGTGGGTCATAGCCCTCGACTCAAGTTTGTTGTACTTGATATTTGATGGCGTTTGGTTAGAGAAAAATAAAATCCTCTCGCCCTTTGATAGATGTCTGGTTCAATGTGACCCTGCATCATAGACCCTTGAGATCCTTGAAATGGTTATTGAAAATGCTATGGTATGATGTCATGATGTTATGTACAAGTATGCAAAGTAAGCAAGTTATTATGTACAAATAGTCATATACACACAAAGCATATAAGTCCTTAGGTTTAGGCTTGCATTGAGTCTTATAGGTAAGTACCCTCATGAAGTTTAGTTGGCTCAACCTGTCCTAGTTAATAGTAATCGGGTTCTAAGGGATCTCAATATAACTAATTTATCTTCTCGGGCATTGTTTTAGCGCAAGCCTCTTTCACGGCGACCAAAATATCCCGAAAATCAAACCTCAATACATGTAGTATCGAGTATCTACCAACTTCGGACTGCGCCAAAGACGATCATCTCACTACGTCCTAATGACCAAGTTGGTCAAGTAAAGGTTCTAAAAGTCAGTTAGTGCTTCATGACATCACTCAGCGGCCCCGTATTCTCCTTGACTACTTAAGGGCTACTGGTACCCACAAATATGTCACACTAATGTAGTTATTTCTTAGACCATATCGGTATACCCTGCACAGTTTCCACAATGTATTGCTACTTACCTATAAGGTATCTCAAATCCGAGTGGAGGATCAAAGCAAGCCCAAACAAGGAACCAAAAATGTAAAGCAAGCAAGTCAAATAATGAAAGCAAGTAAAGGTGATCTAGCCCTAAGGTAACCCCAATTTTAAGTTTCTCACCAGCAGATTCGCCAGTTCTGTGATACGGTGGGATAACTGACTTGGATGTTTTGTGTTTTATCGGAAATGTTGTGGTTAGCAAGAGTCGCCACCGACTTTTCTTTTATCCAATAAGGAAAGGCTGAAAAGAACAGGAAAGACCTTTCAAGATTATTTCTTGAGTTTGGGGGGTAGATTGTGAAAAGGGAATGTATTAGCACCCTTTTCATCCATAGTTATCTATGGGCTCTTAGTTGCTTGCTAGATCACTTGCTTTTGTTTTAAAATATGATTTATGTGGTTTTTGAAAGTATTTTGAAAAGGCACCATCGTTTAGGAAAACTTTGTCATAGTTCTCGCTCATAAGAACATATACAAAGTGTTGAGCTTTTGAAAATATTTCATGTTTAGAAAGTGTGAAAGTGTTGGTGTATGAAATGTTTTTGTTATGAGCAAGCGGGCAACTAGGAGCAATCTACCTACTCAAAAGGTCTTAGATGCTATTTTCCTTCTCCTTTAGATGTTGCTATCTTATCATTGATTTTGTAAGAAGTCCCATCATTGGATGTGAAGGGACGGGCGTGGGACGTTTTTATGGTCATAGAAGGCAACCTATGGGACGTTTTAGCAATGTCGTTTAGGGGCTAGATCGTTTACCGAAGACAACATCAAGTGTTATCGAGGTACTATGATCTTTTATCGAGGGTCTTTGCTAAAACGCCCATGTTCGAGGGACATGACTATTTTTTTTAGGAAACAAGTGGAGTTAACCCTAGGGGTGCATGTGTGCAAAGTGTGTTTGATTGCATACATTTTGTCTTTGATTTTTGGTTTGTCTACTTGTTAGTTTTATCTTGCCATACACACCTAATTACTACCATTTGTACAAAAGTAATAAAAAGTGCAAAAAATAAATCCTACACTATTACAACCATATTGAAATGCATAAAAATATAAAGGAAAAAATAAGATAAAAGGAAGAAAAATGAGCTCCTTCGATTGGGGGGGGGGAGCAGCCTTCGATTCTGCTTCTGTTGGCCTCCTTCGATTGGGAGGAAGAATCCAGCAAGTCATGGCCTTCGATTGGGCCTTGGCATGCAGCTTGTCATGACCTTCGATTGGGCGTTGGTAGCAGTTGGTCGTGGCTTCTGGTTCTGCCTTGTTAACTTGTTGCCTTCTTCGATTGAGGCTGGAAGAAGCAAGTCATGGCCTTCGATTCTGGCTGGACTTAATGCAAATATGCCTTCTGGCTGCCTTTCTACCTTGGAAGTCAGCATGGAAGCCCAAGGCTTCTTTTCATGTCTTCTTCCCCCTGTCTCTTTCGTTTGGGACATTAATAAACAACATGGCTTAAAGCCATGTTAGCATTTGTCTAGTGGTCAAGTTAACTATTAAAGTATATTTAACAAAACTCAAGAAACAACAAACAAAAGATTAGCCATAAAACAGATTAAAGGGTGCAAACGAAAAGGAGACAAACTATTATATACATGCTATGTCTAAACGAAAGGTGCAAGGATAAGAGTAACTTACCTTGCTGTAGCCTTGAAGATGAACTGTGCCTTGAATGGAGGCCTTGGGTGCTGGATTCGAAAGATGGGGCCAACAGTTGGGCTTTAAATGCTGGATTTAAAGGAAGAAAGAAACAAGTCTTATGTTTCTTTCCAAATTGGATTCGAAGGATATTGAAGAGTGCTTGTTCTTCAGAATCGAAAGAGGTGACAAGGGGATTCTGGGTTTTTTCTTCACATGTGCTTAAGGACTTGAGAGATTTTGTTGTGTTTGAGAAGATTTTGGAGGTTTCGTTCCTCTAGTAAAAAATCCTCTTTAGACTTTGTAAATAATTCCTCTATTTATAGAGAAAGAAGGGACATGTTCTCCAAAGCCAACCTTGCAAAGAATAATAAAATATATGTAACGTGAAAGTACAAGTGGGGGGCCTGTTGGCTGGAGGTTAGACTTGTGCTTTTGGCCCTGCTTTTCGTTCAGACAAAATTCAGGTTGGAAGCTACTTTTATGATAAAAGTACTCTCTATGAAAAGAAACGGTATGTAGCCTTTTGCTATTTTAACCAAGAATAGTATTATCCAAAAAACAAAGTTTAAAACCATTGTATAAGCCTCTGATTATATAAAGATTTGGAAGCAAAGTAGCCTGACAAGTAGGGTAAGGCTATGAGATTTCCTCAGATTTACTTCAAACAAAACCTGCCTCGAATGGCTCAGCTTGGATTCGAAGCAAGCTGATTCGAAGGGGATCCACATTCCAATCAAATCTTTGCATGTAGGTACTTTTTTCCAATCGAAGGCTTGCCTTCCCATGGTCATATATGGCCAAACGAAAGAGTGTACGTGGGGGTCCCTGTCTTGTGATTGTTTAGCATGAGCGAAGTTAAATGCCCAAACAAAAGGTTTGACCTTGTGCTGAAGGATTCATGCCCAAACGAAACAAGCATGCAGGCAGCAAACTTGTCCAATTGAAGCAAGCATGCAGACAACATACTTGTCCAATCGAAGCAAGCATGCAGATAGTATATGCCCAATCGAAGCAGGCTTGCCGGTAACTAAACTTGTCCAAATCGAAGCAGGCTTGCAGGCAACTATTTTTGAGCAATTGAAGGAGGTGCAAAGTCCAAATCGAAGGGGGCTGAATCAAAGGAGGTGCAAAGTCCAATCGAAGGGGGCTGAATTAAAGGAGGCCTATTTTTCTCCAAATTTGTCAAAATGTTATTTTTATCTGTTTTCTCCCTTTTTGACAGTTTCCTTTTAATTTTGGTACTGGAAAAGCCCAATGTACTTGTGCAAGCTTGAATTCTGAGAATCTTTGTGAGAAAATCTATGAGAATTGAGAGGGGAAATTTTGGGGTACAACAGTTAGCTTCAGGGAAGATCAAGGAAGGTGAATTGATAGAAAAAATGGATTGAAAAAGGCTTGAACACTGATTACGAAGTTACATAAAATTGAGTTATGGAGCAAGTTTGGCAAGGTGATTCTGGCTATCCAAGATTGAGAAAATGAATGGGATAGTTCATGTATTTATAGGAGAAGTAAATGGGATCAAAAGAAATAGTGAATCATGCATTTGGAGAGAATTCGTGTGAAACTGATGCACGAGTGAAGTGTGATCTTCTTTTCATCAAAACTCATCCAATCTTTGCGTTTTGAGGTGTTAAACACTTCTGGCAAGTTTTTAAATCAATTTTAAATCAAAAACACGCATAAATATTGTGATTAGAGGTCATGTTATAGATTTCAAAATTCTGACTTTGTGAGAAATTCAGTTCCAAGTTACCAATTTCAAAACAATGGCATTTTCAACTCAAGGGGTTTTAGGGCATGATTCTGGATGGTTTAGAAAGATGAGGTTACAAGATTTTCAATGGAGAAAGAATGGAATCAAATGGATACTTGAGCTTAAAGTTGCATTGAGTCAAAGTTGGGGGAAAAGGTTGACTTTCCATACTTAGAAATATTTCAAATTTTTCTTCAAAAGTGACCTATAATGTTTTGCATCCAAACATGGCCTTCCACTTGGAATTTGCTCTTGAACAAAAAAGATGGCATGAAATAGACCTCTTGAATGACATTTTGAGACTTGAACCATTCAAAATATCCAAAAATTGAGAGAGTTATGAATTGTTAAAGTTGGCAAAAAATCATGAAATGACCTATAATCTTTTGTATCTTTAGGGCATCTTCCATCCATTTTCTCACTTTACATATAAAAGAAGGCATAAAGTTCACATTCTCAAGATCATTATGGAAAAAGAGTGGGATCAAGGTGATAAAACTTGACCAAGTTATGATCATTTGAAGTCACACATGAGAAAATGAGGGTTCATCTGGAGGACTTGTAATCTTTCTTCATCATCAAGTTTCTTCCACATGCAAACTCCTTGAAACTTTTGAAGTTATTTGTTAATAACCCTTTGAAGAGAAAGATTTCTTTTGAATCACTCAAAAATACCAAAAGATGAGCAAGATATACTTCTTTGAACTTCAAAACCCTAACTCCTAGATCAAGAAAATGCTTTGAGAAATTTTGATAATTTTGAACCACCTTCTTGTATCAACGCTCTTGCTTTGAAAGTATAAGTTATTGAGGATGATAATGAGAACTCATATCCACCAAAACCACTTCCATATCTTGAGAATTTAGAGAAATATGCACTTGTGATCAATGGGAACAAGACCTTGTCCAATCATGATAACTTCTTCCATCAACCCCCTTGTACCTTTGAATCAATTTGATAACTTTGAAATGTAATGAATCCAAAATAAACCTTGCCATGCCATTTATTTCAAAACAACTTCAATGGTGAGGTTTATAGTTCTCAAGCTTTATTGACTAGGGCATGGAAATAAACTCATGAACTCATGGATCAATTTGCTAAGCCACATTGTCTTTACCTACATTACTAACAAGTAAGATAATCTAACATTGTATTTTATTAATTAGAAGGAAAATCAAGGAAAAATATCCATGATCACAAAAGAAAACAAGTCAATATGCTAGGTGATTCTTTAGAGAGCAAAACTAAAGATAAGGAGAAGAACCAAAAGCCCTAATGTGATCTTATTGTGATTGAATCAACATGGTATGATGAAGGAATCTTAGGGGGGAAAATTGGGGTACAACAATCAGCAGCTGGTTGCAGGACTGTGTTGTAGCAGGGCAGCAGGCTGCTTAAACGAGGTTTGGGGATTTGGTGATGTTTTGATCGTAGAAGACCAGAAACGTAACCTCCATATGCTGAAGGGTCATGTTCTTACCGAAGAACATTGCTTCCATATGTTCTGATTGAATAGTCATATTCTGAACCGTCTTTGCAAATTCTGATTGCACTTGCGTGAAGGCCGATCCAGAAGTTCTGAAGTATCATATTCTCTTAACACTTAGAAAGTTTTCTAAATGTTTAGAAATTTGATTTTTCAAAGTAATTTCTGACTTCTGATTTTTTATGAACCAATTTCATGTCCTGATGAAATATGATTATTGGAACTTGATTTTTGATCCAAAAGTCAAAGTTTGACTTTTCAGTGTGCTTTTGACCATTTTGCCCTTGTGAATGACTTTCTTTAGAAAATTGTAATTTGAAACTTGAAACTTGCCAGAAGCAAACCTGAGGGTTTAGGATAATCCTCTGAGAGATGAGAGGGAAAATTTTGGATAACAACACCACCGTCTGCACACGAGCGATGTAGTCTGATACGGACTTTGTCTCCTTCATCTTCATTCTCTCCATTTCTCCTCGAAGAGTCTGTAATCAAACTTGCTTGACTCTATCTGCTCATTTGAAAGCCTTTTCTAGCGTGTCCCACGCCTCCTTCGACGTAGTCGAACCAGTAATCTTTTCGAAAATTGATTCGTCGACTGCTCTGAACAACATGTACAATGTTGTTTTATCCTTTACTCGCGTTTCTTTCAACGCCTTGCTCTGAGCAACTGTAATTGTTGTCGTATCTGATGGTTCTTCAAACCCATCGTTAGTTACTTCTCATACATCTAACGATCCCAGCAGCGCCTTCATCTGGATACTCCAGTTCTCATAATTCGACTTTGATAGTCGTGGCAGTGGTATTTGACCCATCATATTTGTCATGCGCTCTGATACCCATTTGAAGAAATTGAAGAGAAAATTAGGAGTAGACTTTAAACTGCTTTCTTTGTAAAATGTCCAACTACTTTTAATATGAGTACAAAATGATTTATATAGGATCACAAGATAGAATATCAAAAAGTTAGAGCATTAACTATTTTTAGTTTCCTAAAAGAATAAATTTTCCACTATCCAAAGAAAATTCTATCTTTTGCACTGCCCAAAACAGATTTGAATTTAACCAACATTATCCTCAATCAAATTAAATGTTATCAAAATTCAAACACATGCAAAGGATGAGTCTTAGAACTTATAAAAAAAAAATTAATGTAAGTTGGTCTCCTCTTATGCAATGGTGGACGCGTTTGAATACATTTGGTCCAGCTAAGATGGATAGACAGGTTGCAGGTGGATTGCTAGATTTACTCAATATTTGGGCCATACTTCAACATATATGGCAAAACTATGAGGTTTTTATGAAGGCGTGTACCTAACTAAAAGACTATGGTGATTGTTCAGAGTGTAACTACTATAATAATAATAATATTGATAGCGTTAAAGGGTGGAGAAGATCAAAGAGTTATTGGAGTTGAATTGAAATATGCAAATTGTCCACATATTTAAAGAAGGAAATAAATGCGTAGAATTATTAACTAACTTAAGATATATATATATATATATATATATATATATATATATATATATATATATATATATATATATATATATATATATATATATATATATATATATATATATATATATATAATGGATGGCTTAAAGATGATTGGTTTTCCTCCATCGAACGTTAGTCTAATTTTAGTCACAAATTTTATATTATTTCCTCTCACTTTTCACTTCAATATCTTAGCATACTCACTCACCTTCCTTACATTCTATTCCATGGATTCATCGGTAACCAAATCAACCTTCCCAATTTTCAGCACCAACCCATTTTCAGTTTCCAAAAGATATCTGATCAGACCCTTGAAGGTTTCCGTCAAACCACCACCTCCAGACTTCAATTACAAGCTAGAGATATCCAAAGAATCCAGAGCTGTCATAGAAGAATCTTACCCTGAGTTGATTGATTTGGCCGACAATGGTAGCTTGGTTTTGGTACAGAAGAAGAGGTTTGGCCCTGTTCCTTCATGGAGGACTGAGTTTGTTGAACCTGAATATATTTGGTTGATTGGAACTACTCATGTTTCCAAAGAATCAGCTATGGAGGTTGAGCGTGTTGTGAAGGCTGTGAAGCCAGATAATGTAGTTGTTGAGCTTTGCAGAAGCAGGTAAGTACTGATACTCCCATTTAGGATAGCCTCAGTTTAGCCATGCCAAAATAATCAGGAGTCCTATTTAACGACAGTGACAACATTATATGAATTGTCAATCTGCATCATAACTTAAATTGCTGCAGATTTCATTTCTAGAGCTGGGATCATGTATGCTGATGATGCTCAGCTTGACAAACAGTTAAGGTCTACTATGTTTTCCTTAAGTGGAACTGGATTTTTTGGAGCTATTGGTCGTAGCATAAACCTTGGTATATAAGTACAATTTTGTTCTACATGTTTATTGTTTATCATGAGTTTGTTTCGAGATGTTTATTGTTTATGGTCTAAATATCAGGTGGTCAAACTGCTTTAGCATTGAGATTACTTTTGGCTGCATTTTCATCAAAGATCTCTTCGGATATTGATCGCCCCTTTGGTGATGAGGTAGTTTCAACCTCTTCTATATTTATAGCTTTTCCAAGTAGAACTCATTTGACAAAAAAAATGCCTATTATGCAGTTCCGTGCTGCTCGAAAAGTATCAGAGGAAATTGGTGCACAAATAGTTTTGGGAGACAGGCCAATTGAAATAACAGTATGTACATATTACATAAATTCATTCAAAAAATGTTTCTGATTTTTTATATATATTGAATTTGAAAACCATGGGAAACAGCAGAAATATTCTGTATGATCCTAAATGGAGTCTATATAATCTGTTTTGCAGCTTCAGAGAGCATGGAAGGCTTTGAATTGGACTCAAAAGTTGAGTTTATTGAGAATTGTTATCAATGGAATAACATCTTCATCAGAAATTTCGACGAATAAGCTCGAGGTTACTTCTCTTGCCTAGAACAACTTCAATTTGTACTAGTTATTTTTATTCGTGTTACATTGATTTCTTGCTAATAATTATATGCAGAAAGCAAGTTCAGATGATGGTACACTTCAGCTCTATGAGCAACTGAGTTTTTCATATCCATCCCTATTGCCACCACTTATTCATGAACGAGATACTGTAAGTTTTTCTTTCTACGTAAATAGTCTCACCATCAAACAATATATAGCCTGGACATATGTTTATAAGTGGAGACAATCTCATCAGACAAGTCAGTTTTGTAATGTTAAAGTTAGGCACAGCAACAATTTTAAGATGGTATTAGAGTCTTGTTTAAGATCTGTTGATTCTTTTAGTAATTTTTTACATTTGACGAGTTCTACAGTGAAGTAAACAAGAGTGATGTATTTTGCAGTATCTTGCATGGTCTCTAAAGAGGAGCAAAGCTGTGAACAACTGTAAAAGGGTGGTAGGTGTAATTGGAAAAGGCCATATGAATGGTGTAATATATGCACTGTTAGCTGATACAGGTGATTTGAGGTTTCGAGACCTTACTGGAAAAAATTCATCAGATGGAGGTTCTGGTGGCTGGATTAATGGCATAGTCAAGAGTTTAGTGAGGGACACTGTGATTGGCATTGTCTTGTGGGCTTTATATGAGTTTATAAATGGTAGAACATAAGGCAAAACCATTTATATATATTTTTTCATGTTTATTTTGACAGAAATCTCAAAAGATGTTAGCTATATAATGAACATAATAACTCAAAAAGCATGTTAGTGATTGTCTGACTTTTTTGAAGTTATGAGAAAGTTATATGTAAGTAATATATACTCATCATTGATCCACATATACAAATGTAAAAGTTTTATTTTATCAATTTGACAATTATTAGTTAATTAAAACCTTGCAGCAGACTCTAACAAAGGAGATTAGTGTTGGGAGAAAACCAGAGACGGAACGAAATAATTCAACAACACAATTTTTCACAATCTTTCTTATATGTTAAATGCAACGACAATCAATAAAATACACTAAACAACACAATATAATTTTAGCGTGAAAAAACCTTTGTTATTTGGGAGTAAAAAATCACGGGATCCGTATGCCACTTAAATCTCCACTATAGTCAAACAATAGTTACAATTAAGGTTACCTCTAACAATAACTAGAGGCATACATCAACATACTCAAGATTTACAATCAATCTCGAAATACAACATGAAACAAGAGGTACAATAAACCAAAACAACCACACAAAGCCAACACCTCAGAAAACCACTCGACAAGCAAGTCTAGAAAACTCAAAAATCAAATCTCCATCGTTCATAATGTATCTTTATGAGTGATGAACAATGTCACTAAAAATCAGAACAATCCAACGGTTGGATTTTGAGAAAACTGCAATTTCGTGAGACTCGTATGTGCTGAATTAGGGCTGCGAGAATAGTATTTTTCTCTAGCTTTTTTCTTGTCTCACACACAATAATTAACCTAATTCTCCTTGTTGGATAATAACAAAAGCTTACACACATATGGACTACTAATCCATGTTCATTTGGGTCACTCTAAATATAAGGGATAGCCTAACAAACTCATTCGACCAGCTAGTTAGAGAGGAACACCAATTCGGTTGTCGTGCAAAAAAACTCAAACTTTCTCCTAGACGACACCTTCGTCAACATATCCGAACCATTGTCATCAGTGTGAGTCTTCTCAAACTCCATCAATTTGGAATCTAATACATCACGAGTCCAATGATAACGAACATCAATATGTTGCGACCTCGAGTGAAAGGAGTATTTCTTCGATAAGTGAATGACACTTTGATTATCACAAAATAATACATACTTTTATTGTTTCACACCAAGTTCTATTGCAAATTTCCTCAACCATAACAACTCTTTTAACGCTTCCACGACGGCTATAAACTCGACTTCGATAGTAGAGAGTTCAACACACTTTTGCAACTTTCATTATCAAGCCACGACTCCCCGAGAAAAAGTCACTATATACCCCGAAGTAGATTTTCAATCATCTAAGCTTTCGACTAGATCCGAATTTGTATAACCAACCCAAATAGGATTGTTGCATCTCAATGTTAGCTTCAAATTTGACGAGCTACGCAAATATCTCATCACCCACTTCATGGCCTCCCAATGATCTTTTCCAGATTTGAGAGATAATGACTCACCATTCCTACGACATGAACAATATCGGGTCTTGTACAAATCATATCATACATCAAACTACCAACAATCGACGAGTTTGGAATAATCTTCATGTTAGAATAAGATTTATTTTTGAAACATTATCTCTGAGTTTTGATGATAACAAATGAGTATGTTTGTATGAACAATTTTGATACTCTAATGTTTGTTAATTTTGAGTATTTAACAAACAGGTTATGCTTCTGATGGAGGATGTGGCCAAGATATTAGAAGAGAATTAGTTCCACTTATGCGCTACACAAGTTCTGATGAACAGTATCAAGACACTCCAGAAGACTCTGAAGTGTAGGCTCTGATATGAAATCTAAAGAAACCAGTCAGGAGATCTGAAGACAGAAGTTTCTACTCAAGTCCAGATGCTAACGACTCATGTTTCTGAAGACAATATGTTCTAAAGAAACTAGTTAGAAGATCTGAAGACAGAAGTTCTAATTAAGTCCAGATGCTAAAGACTCGTATTTCTGAAGATAGCATGCTCTAAAGGAACCAGTCAGAACATCTGAAGACAGAAGTTCTACTTAATTCCATATGCTAAAGACTCATGTTTCTGAATACAATGTATTCTAAAGAACCAGTCAGAAGATCTGAAGACAGAAGTTCTACTAAAGTCCATATGCTGAAGACTCATGTTTCTGAAGACAAATGGTTCTCAAGACCAAGTGTTGAAGATTCTGATAGACGAAGTTCTAAAGATTCTAAAGACTTGAAGTTTTGGTGACTCAAGGTTCTACAAAGGGTTCTAAAGATCAAGTGCTGAAGACTCTGAAGACAGAACTTCTAAAGACTCTAACGACTTGAAGTTCTGAAGATAAAATGTTCTAGAAAAGGTTCTCACGACCAAGTGCTGAAGATTCTGAAGATGCGGTTCTGAAGACTCTGAAGACTTGAAGTTTTGATAACCTTGTGTTATGTTATCGCTTCTAAACCCATGCTCGCAGAAGCCTCTGAAGTACAGAAGGAAAGAAGATAACATTAACATGGTACAAATAGTATATGGTACAATCAACATTTCATTCTACTACCATGAAAAGACATACGCGTTACACAATCTTGTCCCCCACATTACTGCTCAAGCCGCCAATGTTTATGAAAATCACAAGAGTATCCCTTAATGAATATATTATTTTATTGGATATATAAAGGCTTGAAAACTAAGAGAGAAAGTTGTTAATTCACACATTATCCATGCACAAGTGTTGTTCATAGCTTTCATACTTTTTAGTCTATTGTTCATAAAAATAGTCTACATATTCAGCTTGTGTAGAAGCAATATTTTTGTAAGAAAAACTTGTATTCAAACAGTTGTTTTATTTCCTTAAGAGACCAGTTAAGTCAATATTCTTGAGAAGTGTAGGACTAGTGTGTCTTAGAGATTTGATTTTCCTTAAGGGATCGGTTAGGTCTGTATCCTTAAGAAGTCTAAGACTAGTGTATCTTAGAAGTTGTTGTTATTCACTTGTGGGTAGCTTGTGCATTGTAATAATCATTTGGATAATTGGATTAAGTCCTTGTTGATAAGGCGAAATCACCTTGGCGGGTGAACTATACTAGCTTGATAATTTTCAAGTGAACTAGTATAAACATACCTTGTTATTTACTTCCTGGTCTTAATTATTTTTATTATCAAGAGTGGGGGAAAAGTATTTTAATTAAAGGGGGATTTTTTTTTAAAGAAAAGTTTTGATTTAAAACCCAATTTAACCCCCCCCCCCCCCTCATTTCTTGTGTTTTTCGCACCTTCAATTGGCATCAGAGATTCAGTTCTGAGGAGATAAAAAGTTTGCATTTTTATCAACACTTAACAGTGCTCAGTACCAATCCAGTGTGCGTGAAAAACCAATGGCTACACCTAATTCCACTATTGATAATATGTATAATAATAGAGATCACTATAGTTCAAAACCTCTTATGTTTGATAGGGAGAAATTTGACTATTGGAAGGGTAGAATCGAAAGTTACTTTCTGGCATATGACTTGGATCTATAAGATTTGGTAGTTGATGGCTACACTCACCCAGTAGATGATAAAGGTCTAAAGATTTCCATAAGTGCAATGACAGAGGCACACAAGAAGGTATACAGAAATCACTACAAAGAAAAAACCATTCTTCTAAGTGTTATTTCATATAATGAATATGAGAATATCACAGATAGAGAGACTGGAAAGTCTATATTTGATTCTCTTCAGATGATGCATGAAGGCAATGTTCAAGTAAAGAAAACAAAGGCTCTTGCCTTAATCTAGAAATATGAGGCTTTCAAGATGGGAGATGATGAATCTATGAAAACAATGTTTTCAAGATTTCAGACTCTTGTGATAAGACTTAAGGTTATGAGTAGGTTACTCTATATCATATCATGTTAAGAAGATTATCAAAAGTCTTCCTAAAAATGGAGACCAATGGTAAGTGCTTTTAAACTTTCAAAGGATCTAAACAACACCTCTCTTGAGGAGCTGATTAGCTCTTTAAGAAGTCATGAAATTGAGCTTGATCAAGATGAACCTCGGAAAATAGTTAAGTATGTGGCTCTAAGGTCTAAGTCTAGGAAGACAAAGGCTTTTCAAGCTAAAGAACAATCAAAAGATTATGATGAATATTCAGACAAAGATGAATTGTCTCTGATTTCCATAAGAATCAGTCAAATATGGAAACATAGATAAAGCAAGTTCAGAGGTCAATGAAGGACATCTAGAAGAGGTGAATCCACTTCTGGTCAGAAGAAAGCTTCTAAAAAGGAAGTCACATTCTTTGAATGCAAGGAGCCTAGATATTACAAAAATGATTTCCAAAAGCTCAAGAAAGACAAGAAACCTAATAAGGCATACAAAGCAAAGAAAGGTCTCATGGAAACATGGGATGATTCAGAATCAGAAGATGAAGATTTTGATGAAGAGCATGCCAACATATCATTCATGGCAAAGACTAGTACGAATGAAGTAACATCAGAAGATGAACTGACACTTGATGATGAGTCAGACTTTGATGACAACTAAGAGGTACTTTCTTCCCTATCTCATTCTGAATTTGAAATTGGTTTATCAGAACAAATGAAAAGGTATCAATCTCTTCTAAGTAAACACAAAATCTTGAAAGATAGTTTTATAGCTACTTTTGAGAACACTATTATAGATGAGCAAAATATTTCTTACTTAAATGAAAAACTATTTGTTTTAGAAAAATCAAACATTGCTCTGAAAAGTAAAGTGTCTAGATTAGAAGAAGAGATTTTCTCTAACACATCTATTATTGATAAAGTAATCAGATATGATAGATCTTTTCAACACTTACTTTCTAAAAGCATAGATAGAAGCAAAATGGCTTCAATGATCTATGGTGTTAGTAGAAATGGAATCATAGGCTTGGGATACTCAAAACCATCAAAGAAAATTAATGAGACTCTAAATATCATACCAAAACCTCTTTCTGAACATTTCATGCTCGCTGGCACAGAATTGAAATGTTTAGAACAAGAAGGTTCTGATACTACTGTAGCACAACCACAAACAAAGAAGGAAACTTCTAAACCAAAATATTATGCACAAATTCCACATAATTATCTTGTTGCACAAGATTCCAAAGGGGTCGGAACCTCTGGAATTGCTAACAAGAAATGACCTAGAAAATGGGTACCTAAGGATCAGATAATATATATTGTAGATGTCCTTGATGGCGCCATTGAAATACCAATCATGGTACCTGGACAGTGGATGCTCGCGACACATGACGGGTGAAAGGCATATGTTCCAAGATTTGGAACTTAAGTCTGGAGGCGTTGTCGGTTTCAGAGGCAACCAAAAGGGAAAGATCATTAACTCTGTAACTATTGGTAATGGTAAACTTCCTTATATTAACAATGTTCTTTTAGTCGAGGGTTTGATGTATAACCTATTGTAAATCAGTTAACTTAATGACAATGGTTATGACGTCACTTTTAATCAAACATCTTGTAAAGCTGTTAGTCAGAAGGATGGATCAGTTATGTTCAATGGCAAGAGGAAGAATAATATTTACAAAATAAGATTATCATATTTGAAAAATCAAAATGTAAAATGTCTTATGTCTGTTCAAGAAGAGCAATGGGTCTGGCACAGACGCCTGGGTCATGTTAGCTTGAGAAAAAATTCTCAACTAAGTAAACTTGGATTAGTCAGAGGCTTGCCCAATCTGAAGTATACTTTAGATGCTCTTTGTGAATCTTTTAAGAAAGGAAAAATTTCAAAAACCTCTTCCAAATCTAAAAAGATTGTTTCTACTTCTAGGCCATTAGAACTCTTTACATTGACTTATTTGGACCAGTGAAAACTGCTTCTGTCAATGGTAAGAAATATGGACTTGTCATCATTGATGATTATAGCATATGGACATGGGTAAAATTCTTGAAACACGAGGATGAGTCACACTTTATTTTCTTCTTTTTGTTCCCAAGTGCAAAATGAAAAGGATTAGAAAATAATCAGAGTTAAAAGCGATCATGGTGGATAATTTGAAAACAAATATTTTGAAAAACTTTTAGATTCAAATAGCATAGTTCATGATTTCTCCTATCCTATAACTCCACAATAAAATGGGGTCGTAGAAAGGAAAAATAGGTCACTGCAATAAATGGCTCGCACCATGATCTAAGAAACTAAAATGGCTAAGCACTTCTGAGCAAAAGCAGTGAATATAATGTGTTATATTCAAAATATAATCTCCATAAGACTTATTTTGAGTAAGACTCCTTATGAATTGTTGAAGAATATAAATCCTAACATTTCTTATTTCCATCCATTTGGATGTATATGTTATATGTTAAATACTAAAGAATCTGGGCAAGCTTGATTCCAAAGATCAGAAGTGTCTGCTGTTAGGATATTTTGAACACTCTAAAGGTTTCATAGTCTATAACACAGAATCACAAATCATGGAGGAATCAATCCATGTCAGATTCGATGATAAGCTTGACTATGAAAAGTCAAAGTTGTTTGAAAAGCTTGCAGATGTGACGATAACATTCGCTGAACCAAAGTAGAATATTCAAGAAGATAAAGAATCAGAAGCTCATACTTCTAATAGTGTTGATATTCTTCTTATCAGCCTCAATCAATGAAGAACGGAATCACATCCTCCCATTCTTAAGATCTCATTCGTGGAAGTAAAGATGCTCTAGTTAGAACAAGATTAGCTCCCAAACCTTCTGATGAAGTGCTTCTGAGTTTAGTTTCTTTAATGGAACATATATCTATTGAGGAAGCCCTTCTAGATAAATATTGGATTCTGGCTATGGAAGAAGAACTCAACCAATTCTCAAATAATTATGTTTGGGACCTCGTTCAGAAAATCAAAGGTGTCCATGTCATCAGAACCAGATGGGTGTTCGAAAACAAACTCAATAAGAAAGGTGAAGTTTCCAGAAACAAAGCATGACTAGTTGCACAAGGTTATAGTCAATAAGAAGATATAGACTATACAAAAACCTTTGCACCAGTCGCCAGGTTAGAAGCTATTCGTTTGTTAGTTTCTTTTTCAGTAAATCATAACATCATCCTTTATCAGATGGATGTTAAGAGTGAATTTCTGAATGGTTATATTTTATAAGTGTGTGTCAAACAACCTCCTGGCTTTGAAAACTCTGAGAAATCAGACTTTGTTTTTCAACTAAAGAAATCTCTTTATGGGCTGAAACAAGCTCCCAGAGCTTGGTATGACAAATTGCGTAATTTTCTTTTAGAAAATGAGTTTACCAGAGGAAAGGTTGACACTACACTCTTTTGCAAAACCTTCAAAAATCATATTCTGATTGTTCAAATTTACGTTGATGATATTATTTTTGGTTCTGCTAACCCATCCTTCTGTGAGGAATTTTCTAAGTTAATGCAGGTTGAGTTTGAAATGAGCATGATGGAAGAACTGAAATTCTTTATAGGAATCCAGATTAATCAAAAACCAGAGGCTACTTACATTCATCAAAGTAAGTACACCAAAGAACTTATGAAGAAAACCAACATGACAGACTGCAATGTAGAAAAAACTCCAATGCACCCAACATGTATTCTAGAGAAAGAAGAGGTGAGTGGAATGGTATGTCAGAAGTTATATCGTGGTATGATATGCTCTTTTCTGTATCTAACTAGTTTTAAACCTGATATTTCATTTAACGTTCACTTGTGTGCTAGATTTCAATCAGATCTTAGGGAATCTCACTTAACTGCTATTAAGATAATTCTAAGGTATCTAAAAGGAATCCCTAACCTTGGCTTGATGTATAAGAAAATATCATAGTACACTCTTTCTGGTTTTTGTGATGCAGATTATGCTGGAGATAGAATGGAAAGGAAGAGTACTTCTAGAAATTGTCAGTTTTTAGGCAAGAATCTAATTTCATGGTTAAGCAAGAGGCAATCAACAATCACTCTTTCAACCGTAGAAGCAGAGTATATCTCAATAGCACTATGAAGCACTCATATTCTCTAGATGAAGAATCGTCTGGAAGATTATCAAATTTATGAGAGTAACGTTCCTATCTTCTATGACAATACTGCTTCTATTTGCTTGAGCAAGAACCATATATTACTGTTGTACCCCAAAATTTTCCCTCTTATTTTTCTTCAATGCATTCTCATGAGGTTCTCATTTACTCAAGTTGGCTCAAGAGTTGATCAGACAAATTCTCCTTCTAAGCAATGGGTCCACAATTAGGGTTTGGTATTTCTCAAGGAAATTAGATTTCTAAGGTCTCAAGTGGTTTTCATGGGGTCATCATATGCTTCAAATAATTCTCATGTCAAGTTTCAAGCCTTGCATCACAAGTTTGCTCAATCAAATTTCTCAAATGACTAAAAATCAACTATATTAGGTAAAAAGTCAATTGTGGTCAACATACAGTCAAACCTCAAGATTTTTGGTCAAAATCAACATTTTGAAGTCATATCCATCATTTGATCAAGGGTTGGTCATGATTCCTCAAGAAAAGCCCTCAAATCATCAAAAGTCAAAAGTTGCCAAATTAGGGTTTTCTTAGGAGAAGTTAATTGGAATTTGACCAAGCATAACTTTCAAATGCTTCATCATCTTTTCCCCAACCAAAGCCCATTTTGAAGGGAATTCAATTCTCTACAAATTTGTCTCTCTAAGCTCAAGTCCAAAAAACGCATCGTTTGAGAGATATAAGCCAATACATTACAGGTCATTTCAAAAGTCAACAAAATGACACTTTTTGTCAAGGCAACTTACATCAAGATAAATTCTTCAAAAGCAAAATTTATCAACATAGAGGTTGTAGAGGACATATTTATCTTTCCAAAAAGTCTAAGATCATCTTCAAAAGATAAAAATTGAGCGAGTTATGGCCATTACAAGTTGGGGAATATGACTAATTGATGGTGTTAAAAGCCTTGGAGATGACTATGTTAAGGGCCACATTACCACCAAATCATTTTTTTCCATAAGGTTGATAAATTCAAAAGTGTGGAAAATGGAGTCTTGATTTGTCTTCCATGTATGAAGTATTTTTTCTCAGGAGAGATGAGGGTAGGAAGAATTAAAGCCAACCCATCAACTAAAATTTTAGTGATGATTTTATGCTTAACATTGGACAGGGAGATAAACTTAAACAAATATAAGGATTCAACATTAAGGTATTTAGGAATTATAACAATTGCGTTTGAGTTATAATGAGTCAGAATATAATCATCCTTGAAAAATTGGATGACTGCATTTATCACGACACCCTTGATAATATCACACATTGAAGGAACCCCCTCCTTATTAAGATTCAAAATAACTTCATGAATTTCCTGCACCGAGGGAAGATTGGTGAGAATATCATTAGTTTGATTAGAATCTGATAAAGGATTTTTTCCTCCCTGAGACCATTATCCTGAAAAATAGAATTATGATTAAACAACAATTTAAAGTGATAAAAAATGTGAGCCTCCATGCATGTTTTATCAGTGATCACAACATTGTTGATTTTGAGGGATGGAATGAGCTTGGTTTTGTGTTTTATCTTAGCATATCTATGAAAACATTTGGTATTCATATCTACAAAAATACTCCAATTGATCCCACTTTATCTCTCAAACATACCTCCTCTAATTTGAGAGGAATGTCAATTTTAGTTTGAGCCTTTCTTTCTTGTTCATGAGCAAATTAATTTTGCCCTTAAAAAACAATTTCCCTTTGTATATTCTTGAGGTGCTTTTCAACATCCAAGACATTTTACTGAACTAGGCTAAAGTAATTCTTATTCCACTCTTTTAGTTTGATTTTCAAGACATTCAACTTTTTATCCAATATGCACATAGGAAAACCAACCACCTTAGTATTCCAAGAGTGAGAAATGTTGATATGGCAATCCTAATGAAGAGACCATATTTGCATGAATTTAAAATGATAGGTGAATTTGGCTTTCTTTAAGTCAAAAGAAATAAGGATTGAATAATGATCTGATCTTAACTTGGTCGAGTATTGCAGGCTATAGATGAACATTGTTGGGTGAGAATATGGTGTATAAAAATAGTCTAGAGGGGGGGGGGGGGGGGTGAATAGACTTTTTAAAACAAATAAACTGATTTTTCGTAAACGATATATCAGAGGTTTTTCAGAGTATGCGTACAAAAGTTTTTAGAGCAAGGACATGCAACTAACTCTCCCTAGGGATGTGCAACTACAAACACATTTCTAACCAAGTAAAGTTGCAAACAACTCTATCAAGTCTTTTTTTGTCAGTTAAAGATTTTCTCTTTCTCCCATTGTTCCAGGTAAACTAGTTGTCGATAATTGGAAGATGAATGGATTTATTTGAGACAAGTTGTTGTACCATAAAATTTGCCCTCCCATATTTCTCAATACATGTCAAGTGAGGTCCTCAAATTGCTCAAGGAAGTCCAAGGGTTGACCAGACAAACTCTCTTCTAGGACAGTCTACCTCAAATTAGGGTTTCATTTTGCATCAAGATGCTTGAGTCCAAAGGATTCCAAATGCTCACCATTGTCCTAATATGTTCTCAAGATCATCCATGTCAAGTTTCAAGCCTTGCAGAGGAAGTTTGCTCAGTCAATTGCTTGAAGACCTGAAAATCGATTATGCTAGGTCAAAAGTCAATTGTGGCTCACATACAGTCAAACTTCAAGATTTTTGGTCAACATTCTCATTTTGAAGTATCATTCATCATTTGATTAAGGGTTAATCATGATTCATCAAGGATTGCTCACAATTCATCAAAACCCAAAAGTTGCTAAATTAGGGATTTTGTAGGAAAAGTCAACTCAACTTTGACCAAGCATAACTTTCTCATACTTTATCAGAAATGACCCATCCAAAGCTCATTTTGAAGAGGATGAAATTACCTACAATTTATCCTAATCTAACAAGTTCAAAATATGCACACACAAAAATATATGAATTTTGACATTATGGGTCATTTTGGAAAAGTCAACAAAAAAAAACCTTTTGGGTTAAAGCTTCATACATGAACATGGAAGACTCAATTGAGATGAGACCAAAAGGGTTGCTTAGAGGACATACTAAGATTTCTAAGATGTCCAAGAAAACCCATCTAGGGTCAAAATTGAGAGCGTTATACATTGGCCAAGTTGACCATTTTTTGCAAAATTGCCAAAATTTAAATGTGCTCAAATTTGCATTTTTTGATAAATGGGCCCAACTTTTTATGCTTTCACCTCAAATATACCATGGTCCACGACCCAAATTCCCACTCACATGCTATTTGCTTCATTATTTATTTTATTTTGATTTTTTATTTATTAAAAATTGAATTAAATCAAATAATTGGTAAATAATAGCAAAGATTTGCTTTGATTGGATTTTTGGACAGAATCACAAGCTCATAATACTGGCATATCAGAATCAAATCACATCAATGGCAATTGGTACAAGAAAGGCACGATTGGCATGAAAATAGAAGGATATCCTATGCATTGAAAATAAAATAAAATCTTGGATAAATGCAAAGATTTAACCCAAGTTTGTTAACCTAGTTCATTCTAGGTTATATAAGAAATGTTTGCAGATCAAAGAAAGGGGCTGGAGACGTGAAACTGCCAGAAAAGAAACTCAGAATTCTTGACAAAAAGTGAGATCCAAATTCTGGAATAGAAGGCTAATCAAGGAGTTTCAAAGCCAGAAATAAATTCCTTGACGTTTCAGGAAGCATTCCCAATCAGTTGCTGGCGTCAGCACATCCAGAATCTCCTCCTACCATTCTCACAGTTTGCAAAATTATCCACGTTCAATTGCTATAATTCTTGCATATTCAGCACGTTTTAATTGCATATTTGTATTCATCATCATGTTTGCAATGTTTCTGGATAGTTTGATTTGAGTTACAGTGCAGGAATAAGCGTTTGCCATTGTTAGGTTTTCATGCTCCAATTTGGGGTTTTGATTCTCAAGCAAAATTAGGCCTGATAATGGGTACCATGATGATCAGAATTTCAAACTCAGCTGATCCATGGTCCCCAATTGAATTCATATTGCATATAGTTAATTTTTGAATGACAGAGGTTTCAGCAACAGACCTGCATCTGTGGGTAAAAGAATCAGAACTTAAACGACAGTTTCAGGGAAGAAGACAACAGCGTGTTACAACTTGATTGGCTGATTTAAATTCTGGCGCGTTATTCTGGCCAGAAATCTGTTGTTCTGATATATTGGTTATTTTTATTGTATTAACAAATTAACATCCAGCGCAGTTGGTCAGAAGAAGGAAGTCAGAACCTCATTGTTCTGGGTTCGATCCCAGGCGTGAGCTTTTGGTACTTTCTCCTTTGTTTTCATCAGATCCAGCACATGCATCTTCTGAAGCGTATCACCTTCTGGATCCATCATCCAGAATCAGATCCAGCGCCTCATCTTCTGAAGAGAAACATCTTCTGATCCAGTAGCCATGACCAAATCCAACGCATCATCCTTTTGGATCCATCAGCCAGAATCAGATCCAGCGCACCTCATCCTCTGAACCATCATCTTCTGGATTCATCTCCAATCAGATCCGCTGACAGTAGGCCCTTGGGTTATTTCTTTTTTTTCTTTCTTTAATTTATTTTCTCTAATTATTTTGTTTTTTTATCAACACAAAAATCATTTTATTTTAAATCAACTAATCAAGATAATAAAAATTTTATTTTTCTTAATAAATATTTTAATTGATTAGTTTAATTAAATTAGGGCAACCTTAATTTTTTTCACAACTAAAATTCAATTAGAAAATTAGGTTAACTCTTGTATGGCTTTTTTTAATCAATCACAAATAGGATTAGTCAAAGGGTCAAAACCCTAATCGTCTCGCATTTAATTCGCCGCACGCTGATTATTTATTTTTACCAATATTGTTGTAACTGCTCACTGATTTGTAATAGTTTAATTTAGGGCTTTTACTTATTGTTTTTTCCGGGTTTTTGGCTATGTAATTAATCCCCCTCCCCGAAGCCTTGTAATAGCGTAGATTTACTTTCTCGCATTTTTAATCCCTACAAATATTTAAACTGTTTAGATGTATGCTAATAGGATTGTATGACAAGAATGCATGACAAATTAATACAGTTAGAAAACCCTAATTTGCAAAGATTAAATAACTGAAAACAGATCACTCGCACATATCACTCTTAGGGTATACTCTCACTTCGGTTTCCTTCGGTAAACGATCATTAAGTATAGGGTGTCTTAAGGGTTGCCCTCTTGTCTAAAAAATATCAAATGTCCCGTTCGGATGTTGCCTCGGAATGTTGCCTCGGAAAGGTTGCCTCGGAAATGTTGCCTCGAATATGATCTTAAGACTCTAGGGTTATTACTAAGATGCCCTGAGATTGCTTTAGTGATCGTACGTCCCTTTCGAATTGACCCTTACAACTCCAACGACGGTGCTACCTATTTCTCAATAGTGGGATAGCGCTGTCTAAAGGAAACGAGAATAGAAACAATTTTTTTCCGAGTAGGTAGATTCTAGTAGGTACTTGCTCAAATCAAAGGTTTTCACACTTACACATTTCAAAAACAATTTTTAACACAACTTTGTCACACCTTTGAGGACTAATACAAGGGTTATCACGAAGTAAAACATTTTTCAAAACAAAGCACATACACAAGCAATTTTAAAAGATGAGCAAGTACATAAGAGCCCATGGAAAACCATGGATAGAAAGGGTGCTAACACCTTCCCTTTCTATAATCTACCTCCCGTACTCAGAATATCTCGAAAAAGGATTTTTTTTTCTGTACTTTTTTCCTTTCCGATTGGATGAAATAAAAGTAGGTGGCGACTCTTGCTTACCGCGACATTTTGCAAACACAAAATGCAAAACGTAAACCAGCATTCAAACAGTCGGTTCTGCCATCGTATCACACAAACCAAGTGTGAAAGTATGACATAAGGACTTTAGCAAGGGTGTGGGATCCTTTGTATTCAACAACACTAATGATTGCATCAAAGTTTTTTTGAAGCACCAAGGAGTATTAGGATTGGAAAGCTTTAACTTGTCAGACAGGTCTCTTATATGTAAGTAACTATTAAAAACATACACAACCGAGAGACCAAAAGTTTTGTTCTGAAAATTTATTATAAAAGATATGTGATGGTCATCATAATAAGTAATGTAACGATTCAAATACTCTTTAAAAAAGCACCAAAGCTTAGGAAGTATGTCCAATCTCTTATTCACAGCAAAAAGTCCTAGGTTACAATGCCTAAGCCAACTTTTAGGAATCTTAGAGTAGTCCATCTAATGATCAACTATAAACACTAAGTCAGGTTTATTAGAAGCAATTGCATTTTTAAGGGCCAATCTAGATGAGGCATTTGTATGCCCCTAATATTCCAAAAGGGACACTTCATGAGGAAGTATTAGGATTATAACTCTAGGTCTAATATTGGTTTTGTATTTTTGAGGTGTTTTTATTGTTTTTCCTTCTAGATGCAACCAATTTAATACCATCATCAAGAGAGTTTCCCTCGAATTGATCATTCTCTCCCCCATCTCTACAATGTTGGGCCAAGACTTTTGAAGGAATTCTTGAACTTTATCATGTTCTACTAATGCCTATTAATCAGGGACCCATTCTTCCATTTGAGTGGCATCTACAAACTCAATATCCGAGTTTCGACTAGAATCAAGGACTTCAATGCACTTTTCCTTCTTAATGACAAGCATGTTTGGGATTTTGATTACTCCATTAGCCTCTCCAACATGTATCAGAGTAGTGGATTCATTGTGTTTCTTGTTTGACAAGTCATACCATTCAACAACATTTTTCTTCTTTCCATCCATAGGGACATAAACCTGGTTGATAACCTTTTTGGTTTTAGAGTTTGCTTTTCTTGAGTAGTCTCCACCAACACATCTCTTATTTTACAATTACCATAAGAATGCCCAATACATGATTGTGATCGGTGGATCTGGAGCTGACTGTTTAACGCTGGTTCGCGAAATGTCGCGGTAAGCAAGAGTCGCCACCGTCTTTTATTTTCTCCAACATGGACAGGACAAAAGCACAGCAAAATTCCTTATGAGATAGTTTCTCGGTTCGGGAGGTAGATTTATAGAAAGGGAAAGTGTTAGCACCCTTTCTATCCATGGTTATCCATGGGCTCTTAGATACTTGCTCATTTGTGTTTTCAAAATGTGTTTGCTTTTCAAGATGTGAGTGGGTTTGAAAAAGTTTCGTTTAAAGATTTCAGATCGACTCTTGTATCAGTCCTCAAGAGTGTTTGAAAAATTGTTTTGAAAGCTTTTTGAAAAGTGTCGGTGTGAAAAGAGTTTTGATTTGTTTTTTAGAAGAGAGCAAGTATCTATGAGTCATCTACCTACCCTAAGGAATTAGGCTGTGTAAATGTCCTTAAGGTAGTGCCATCCCACCATTGAGAGGTAGGTAGCACCACCGTTGGAGGTGTTCGGGTCAATTCGTTTTTAGGGACAATGTGGTCACCAGAGCAACAGTAGGACACCTTAGAAGCTACGCTTATGCCATTGATCCTTTTTTATTCCGAGGCAACCGTTTCGAGGCAACTGGATCATGTCATGGACATAAGGACTTACTAAAACGTCCTATACTCGACGACCACGTTTCGAAGGTAAGGCAACAGTGAGGCGTACCCTAAGAGTGGTGTGTGAATTTGTGTGTTGTTTTCATGTTCATATTTGTCTTTGATCATTGTATCGTGAGCTATGTTTTGCTTTTAATTAGTCATTCATTCTTTCATGCAATTAGAATTTAAAAGTGCAGAAATTTAAATGCGGAAAGTAAAATCCTACGCTATTACAAGGCGCGGGTCTATACATTGCCAAATTAACAAAGACCCGTTTTGAATAAAAATGCGGAAAGTAAAACCTAGTTACTATTACACAGCTTGAGCAGTTACATAATGTTCATAAGAAAATAAAATAAATGCGCGAAAGAATAAAAATAGAACGTTCGAGGGCGTTGGACCCTTTTGAAATTAAATTGAAATAAGAAAGTTAATTATTTATTTTATTAAAGAAAAGAAATGTTTTTTAGGTTTTTTGTATTTATGAAATAAAGAAATTAAAATTGAAGAGAAACCCTAATTCTAAGTTGTTTTTAATTATTAATGAAAAAATATTCAAGTTTAACCTAATTTACTAAATATTTAATGTACATGTTTATTTACAAAAATATTTAATAATTATAATAATAATAGTGAGAGAAAAGTATTTATTGAAAAAAAGATTAAAAAAAAGAAGGTTAGAAACCCTAATTTCTACATATTTTAATTTGTTAAGAAAAAGATTTAAGTTTTAAAACCTATTTTAACTAAACTAATTATTTAACATTTATTTACAAAATGAACTAATAGAAATTAAATATTAATTAAACATATTTTTAGTTTTTGATTTTTTGGTTTTATATTATGAAAATTAATTTATGAAATTAAAGAAAACAATTAAAAACAATTAAAAGAATAAAAAGGAAAAACAAATAAAAATTAAAAATTGAGCAAACCATGGGGGTGTCTGGCCCTTTTAGGAGGTAAATTGGAGGCAATTTGGCCCAACAGAACAAGCCCTTTTTGACTTTCAGGGATCACGTGTGGATGGTTGACCCAGGTGTATGGTGGTCTTCACGTTCTGGCCTTTGGATTGATCATTCAGATTATGTGGCAAGCTAGCGTTTGAGGATGTATGATGAGCCCTGTGACGTGCACTGCATGGAAACATGTTGGGAAGAAAAATATGAAATATGAGAGGGGACCTGGGAATCGAACCCAGGTCCCAACGTTTACCAAGCGAATGTCCAACCATCTGAGCCAACGCGCGCTTTTGTATACTTAATAGATAACACATAATATATATGAAAAAGGAATATTATGCTGGAACATTGAAAAATCGCGCCAAGGTTTAAATGGTCCAACCAGGGGATGACACACATGCGTCTTCTTCGTTTTGTACCTGCAAATATAATCAAATAGCAGGGGTTTTAAACCCCCACTAACTGCAAACCATGAAAATAGCGATTAGAGCATAGGCAAATATAAAAAGGGCGCGAGGTGTAGATTGATTTCGTCTTGAGGTCACGAATCCATTGGCATAGGTTTGGTTGTCCAATTTTTCCATATGGGGAAAGCCCCAATTTGAAGCTTCTGAAACCCTAGAAAACGTTAATGGCAGATTTTGATATAGGCATTATTAGTTCAATTAAATGGTACCATTAGCTTCAGAACATCATTGTTAGTAAGAATCAACCATTAAAACTCATGAATAATGCATGAAAAGTAAAGCACGATTATGGAAAAGTTCAAGAAGAAAACAACTCTGTTCTACCAATTCTTTGTGCGTGGAGACTGAAAAGGGATTGAAACACGTTCAAGGAAGTCCCAGCAAGCGTTTGGAATAGGTTTTAGGCTTTGAATTGCGCTGTAACTATGTTTTCAGTTTTCAAAAATTTGATGAAAGTTTGCAATTTGGTATGCAGCTTGTATGCAATATTTCGTGTCCAATGGAATAGGGTTAGCTTGTGTATAAGTATTTAAGTGAAATTAGGTCAAAAAGCCGAATTTTTTTTATTAATAACCATGTATTAAAAAAATATTTCGCAAATAACCGGGTTTCGGAAAAAATTACGCAAATAACCATGTTTCAGATGGCTCCACAAAGGAGGAGCCATCTCAATTGGCGCATGCACCTAGGGTTTTGCCCTAGGTGCCATCTCACTTGGAGCCTCCCTTGTCTTTTAGCCAAGTGAGATGGCGCATTCTCCTTAAAAATGAGAGGAGGCGCCATCTCACTTGGCGCCTAGGGCAAAACTAGGGTTTTTTGCTGTTTTATAAATAATTCGTCCGTTTCTTTGAAATTTCTCACACTTTCTCGCACTGTATTTTTATTTTGTACTCCCTTATTTACGTAATGATATCGCCTATGATTTTTAGCAGAGATGGTTACGTTATATTCTCCGCCACGAAACCTGCGATGAAAATGAAATTCTGGCACATTCACTCCATGGAGCGTCTGAAGCGGGAGTTGATGCGGTGGCTAGATGGAGACATCGCGGAGGGGGAAAAAATTCGAAGGATCCAGCGAAAACGAACAACAACCTCGCATGCGACAGGAAGACCTAATGTGTGGTTGGAGGAAGTCAAAACAGACAGTGATGTAATGCTGATGATGCATGGGTCAGATGAAATTGTGTTAACAGTTGTAATTTCCTAGATTGAATATCGTTAATCATTGTTGTACGCGAAAACCCTAATGTAATTTCCTATATTGAATTTCTTAAATTATGTTAACAGTTTTATTAACGGCAAACCCATAATGTTTACAACACAAATATTGAAAAGATTTATTGTATTACAAAATTTATGTGGTCGAGCCAGACGCCCGATTCGGACAGTTTTTGCGATTGTGTCCGACCTGACGGCATAAACCACACTTTCTTTCCAACCTGTCAAGATCGTCCATTTCTGTTGTGATGCGCATGCTTTTGGGAAGACCCTTCTTGTTCCTTCGCATTTGGTCATTGTGCCAAACTATATCGCCGTTGTATTCAGGCCAATAGTCCGGTTTTGCCACCAAAGGAAAGTTGTTGTTGTAAACAGTGAGCAACGTTTAAGATTTATAAACGTTTGAGAGCAGTTGAAGCGCGTCTTGATGGGTATGAGCACAAGCGGCAATGACATGAGAGCAAGGCATACGAAAAGCTTGAAACCTGCCACAATCGCACCATTGAGAAGGTAAAATGACCCTGTATTCTTGTCTTGCCAGGCCTTCATTGTGGTCGATTGTCTCTTTCACAATGAAGTTGTGGCTATGGAGGTCAAACCGTGTAACCATGTGAGTGTTGGCTTTAGCACTTTCAGCCTTAATGTATTTCATACAGATTTCACTCCATAGTTGTCCTGATTGCAAGACCGCATACCACATTTCACCTCTTTTGGCAAATAACGCAACCATCCTAAAATACGTGGATTTCACCAAGGCAGTGATTGGGAGGTTTCGTATGCCCTTGAATACCCCATTCATTGATTCAATAAGATTTGTTGTCATATGCCCCCATCTTTGGCCATTGTCGTATGACCTAGTCCACTTTTCGATCGGTATATTGTCGATCCACGTACCGGCTTCTGGGTTAGACAAACGGATCTCGTTGCGGTAATATTTGAATGTGGGTTGTGTCAGTGCGTATCCCGCATTCATCACCGCTTTCCTCAATGTTTTGTCCTTGACCTCCCTCGAGAAATTCTGGACGATATGCCTGACGCAATAGACATGCGTAGAAGGAGGGTCATGCCAACCATTTGCTGGATTGTTATAGGCACTTTCAATGGAGGCATGTCTGTCCGAGATTAAACAGAGATCTGGTTGAGGAGCCACGTGTGTACGAAGATTTTTCAGGAAAAAGCTCCAAGCACCACCGGTCTCCCCCTCGACAAGGGAAAACGCAACGGGGAAAATGTTATTGTTGCCATCTTGTGCAACTGCCATCAAAAGCGTGCCTTTGTACTTCCCATACAACCAAGTCCCGTCAATTTGTAGAATTGGTTTGCATGATGCAAACCCTGTGATGCATGGTTGAAATGCCCAAAACACGCGACTGAATATTTCATTGCCATGCAGTAGACTACCATCTTGGGCGTACGCTGGCAATGTTTCCAGAACATAAACACTACCTGGAGAATATGTCTTGAGTGCATTTAGGTAGCAGGGAAGTTCTCGGTATGACTCATCCCAGTTTCCATACACCCTTTCAGTCGCCTTAGTCTTTGCTAACCACGCCTTACGGTAAGACGGAGTGTAGTTAAAAACCGTGGTGATGTGGGAGATGATTGTTTTCACCTTCAAAGAAGGGTCGTTGCTGACCAGGGGTAGGATTTTTTGACAGATTAGATCATGGTTGAGTTTTAGGTGGTCTTGTGATTGAGTGGAACTTACACAAGTATGGGTAGTCATGGAACCTATGACCCAGCAGTCACCCCTTAGTCTGTATGATGCGGTCATCTTGAACATACAGTCAGGGTGGACACACTTGATCTTGTACCTTTCCGGGTTTACACGATCCACCTTATAATCAACCGAGTTGAGCATGTGAAATTTTTTGATGGCCCTTATGCATTCCTCTCTGTTACGAAACTTGTCCTTCTCTTTTAAATTTTCATCCGACTGCATATACGGTTGGAAAAACAAGTCCGTAGAAGGTTCATCTCCGCCCATGTTGAAGTTTGTCATGTGCGTAGGTGGTGTGTAGATTTTGTCAGTAGGAATACTTGGGATGCCATCATCGTCAGAATCGTCGTTCACCATTTCATCAAACTCTAACTCGTTATCTTCTTCTTCATCATCAACTGCATCCACCTCATCTTGCTCATTCTCCAAAGGATCAACCTCCTGTGTCACCGGAGGCTCTACCTCCTGTGTCACCGGAGGCTCTTGAAGCAAAACGTACAACTCAATAGAGTCGTTTCTAGAATAGACATGGCTGGAAATCATGTTCTGGAAATCCTCGTCATCTTGAACTTCAACCTTATAAAAAATAACTTGGTTGTTTCCAAAAAAGACTGGACTCTGATAAAATATCTGGGATACCGGGCCTCGTTCAAGTTTGGCCTCCAATCTTTTCTTAAAGTACGAGAAATTTGCTTTCCCGTTTAAGAGAAATCGAACGTTGTCGGTGTTTCTAAACAAAAACCCAACTGTGGGACACATGTATATCTCACTGTTGAAATGTGCTTTGACAACAAATTATGGTGAAGAGGCCATTGTGTAGAATTGTTTTAAGATTTGAAGGTTGGAATGTTTTAGGTTTATTGATTGTATGAAGGTATGAATGCTGGAATGTTTGAAGGTTAGATGACTGATTCGAAGGTTGGAAAATTTTACAGATTATGTGAATGAATGTTATGTTCAATGTAAGGCAAAAAATTTTAATTAAGTAAGGGATGCAACCCCCCAAGGTTGCCAATAATATTACATGCAATAATGAAACCCCATAGCGTGCCACCTATCCTGGCCCTATTCTGCATGCAACAAAGAAAGGAATCCCAAAGGTTGTCACGTAGCCTGAGCCAATGCTGTAAGAAGTGACACCTCTTATTCGCCAAATGGGGTGGCGACACCATTCATTTTTGTACTCTTTCGCCAAGTGAGATGGCGCCTCCCTTATTGTCCAATCGTGATACATGCATGGGCTTATGAAGCCACCTAGCCTGCCACCTATCCTGGCCCTATTCTGCACACATAAATGTTTTGTGTAAGACTCCACCCATCAACTCCAATGGCCTTGCATGCAACAAACAAAGGAATCCCAAAGGCTGTCACGTAGCCTGAGCCAATGCTGTAAGAAGTGACACCTCTTATTCGCCAAATGGGGTGGCGACACCATTCATTTTTGTACTCTTTCGCCAAGTCAGATGGCGCCTCCCTTACTGTCCAATCGTGATACATGCATGGGCTTATGAAGCCACCTAGCCTGCCACCTATCCTGGCCCTATTCTGCACACATAAATGTTTTGTGTAAGACTCCACCCATCAACTCCAATGGCCTTGCATGCAACAAAGAAAGAAATCCCAAAGGCTGTCACGTAGCCTGAGCCAATGCTGTAAGAAGTGACACCTCTTATTCGCCAAATGGGGTGGCGACACCATTCATTTTTGTACTCTTTCGCCGAGTCAGATGGCGCCTCCCTTACTGTCCAATCGTGATACATGCATGGGCTTATGAAGCCACCTAGCCTGCCACCTATCCTGGCCCTATTCTGCACACATAAATGTTTTGTGTAAGACTCCACCCATCAACTCCAATGGCCTTGCATGCAACAAAGAAAGGAATCCCAAAGGCTGTCACGTAGCCTGAGCCAATGTTGTAAGAAGTGACACCTCTTATTCGCCAAATGGGGTGGCGACACCATTCATTTTTGTACTCTTTCGCCAAGTCAGATGGCGCCTCCCTTACTGTCCAATCGTGATACATGCATGGGCTGCCACCTAGTCTGCAAGAGTGACACCATACATTTTTTGTAAATGCATGCATGCATATGTGTAACACCCTAAGCATGCAAATGTGACACATCGCAGGCATGCAAGCACAAGCATCCACTACATCAAACTTATTTGCCTATAAATACATACCTTATGAAACATCTCTCACACCCACACAACTCTCACTCTTTGCTACGAAATATTTCTTAAGTCTATCATACTCTCTATTTCTTCCTAAGTCTTTCATACTCACAAGCATTCTGAACAATGGCTCTTCTAACAATGGGCGATACTCACAGAGGCACAAGGGAAAACATTGCTGCATTTATAAGTCTCTTCTTTGGTTATACATTTTTCATACTTCAAATAACGTGTTGTTCATCTTAATTAATCTTACACTTGTTTAATTATGATCTCAGGATACAAAAAGATTCAGAATCCGTTCGCACAACTACCTGGCTCCGGACCCATTTATCGTCCCTTATCTGGAATATGCAGGTTTTGGACATGTAATAAAGATCTCCAACTGCACCATTGACTCAAAATTCATTCTTGCAATGTTGGAGAGGTGGAGACCGGAGACCCATACATTTCACCTACCAATAGGTGAATGTACCATCACTCTCGAGGATGTGTACATGCTACTGGGCCTCCCTATCGACGGTAAAGTGGTGAACGGGTCGGTTCAACAACCCAACTCACAGTGTGAAGAACTGTTGGGTAGGGATATGGTAGAAGGTGGTGGAGCAAGAGGGCAGGGAATACTACTCACTGACCTGAAACGGCATTATGCAAGTATGGAATTAAATGAAAATTCCTCGGAGAATGACCGAGTAGTAAAAGCCAGAACGTATCTTATGATACTTTTTGGTACATTTTTATTTCCCGAAAGTACGGGAAATAGTGTAAATTTCATGTACTTACATTTACTAACAAATTTTGAAAAAACTAGAAAATATAGTTGGGGTTCTGCAGTATTAGCCCACCTGTACAGTTCCTTGTGCAAAAACGCAGTCAAGGAAAAATGTACATTTTATGGGTGCGCATTTTTACTACAAGCCTGGGGTTGGTGGAGGATGGAGTCCTTAAACCCCATCAACAACAACACTTTTGGTTTCCCGTACGCAACAAAGTAAGTCATTAAGTTATAGCATTTATAAATATTCTGCTCTTTCCAAAATATATGCTAAAAATAACATGTTTCTCATTTCCTTTAGGTATTGCGTGAGGGGTATGGATTACGGCAAGAATCCAAGATTCAATGTCGCACTCTACCGGAATCTGTTGGATCACTTAGGCCCAGATGACGTACGTCGTAGCTTTTCACTTTTGTTCATTTTAATTATATATACATTACTTTTGTGCTAACCTGATTTAAATTTTATCGCAGTTCGTCTGGAGACCATATTTGGGTTTGGGCCATTCTCCAAACCCAGAGGATGCAGCAACTTGGACTGCAAAGACTGCACTCATTCGGTTCAACATTGTGGAGATGCACCACAGCGACCGTGTGAAGATGCAGTTTGGAATGCATCAAGAGATACCAAGTGATCCAACAGATTTGTCCCCCTGGCATCTAAAAAGGGTCGACGCCCAGTGGGGTCTTACCAACTGGAAAGACTTCGCTCCGGAATGGTGTAAAATGTGGCAAAGGCGTCACCGCTACATCTTGAAATCCCCGGTTTTCCTTACTCAAGGTAACATGCGACACACTGATCAATATATGTCGTGGTACAGGTCGGTTAGTAACCCAGAAATGCATGTGTCTCATTTGAGGTACTTGGTTGACCCACGCACACAATGGGCACAACCCTCGATTCCCCATCAACAAACCCAAAATCCATCAACCTCAAACCAACCCCCAAGAAGAAACAGACCAACAAACACACAACCACATTCCCCACCACAACACAACTATAATCAAATGCCGTACTACCAACCACAATCACCACCAAACTACCAATACCCGGATATGCCTCAAACCCAACCACAATACCAACCCCAATACCAGCACACCCACATACCCCAGACACAATTTCAGTCTTCCACATATCCCAATATGGCGCCCTCAACATCCAGCCTTAGCCCTGATATGGGAATGTCAGAAGATTATGACCAAGCCAACCAAACCTACCATCAACCACCATATCACCAAACAACCCAACATCCACAATACTAAACACCCTAAGATCCATTTCCTTTCTACCCCCCATACTCAGACAACCAATGCTACCGACCAACCATGGAACCCCACCCACCGCCAACACGACCAAACTTTGAGGGTATGGGTAACCGACTGTACCAGAGCGGATCTTCGAGATATGGAGATCTTACTGATTTTATGGATTCGGATCGCATTGACTTCGCTGGGCCATCGACCTTGCCGCAGCAGGAAACGCGACGGCACCCAGCAAGAGAAAGGCGAGGACGGGGATGCGGAACCGGGGGTCATTACCGGGTTCCGGGGGATCACTGATGTATCTTTTTTTTTCCCAGTATTTTTTGTATCCATTTTTTTTACTGTTCTTTTAATGTAAAACAGTTGAATGTAATTTTTTTTAAATAAAAAATCCATTTTGTGGATCTCTGTCTAATAGGCAACACACAGGAAAGAAAATAATAAAAAAAAATTTTTGCCCTAATTTTGTACATAGGCGCCATCTCACTTGGCTTAGGGCATGCCCTAAGCACTTAGGCGCCAAGTGAGATGGCGCCTCCCTTAAAAAAGGAGGTGCATGCGCCAATTGAGATGGCTCCTCCTTTGTGGATCCATCTCAAACATGGTTATTTGCGTAATTTTTTCCGAAACCCGGTTATTTACGAAATATTTTTTTAATACATGGTTATTAATAAAAAAAATTCCAAAAAGCCAAGCCCATAATCCATGAATTAAAGTTTTGAATATTTGATTTTGTTCATATCTTTTCCAATCTTTTTCCATGCCAATTATTCCAAATATGGATGATTTTGTTCCCTTGAGATGGTGCACGAGATATTTAGCTCATAATGAGTGAATTTGCTGCACAAAAAGATTTGATAAGTGTTATTTGATATTTTTTCATATTTAAATCTAATTAAATGAATTAATAATAATAAAAATTCAAATAATTAATCAAAAATAAGAAAATAAATCCCTTAGAGGTCAATGGGTCGTGCATGGCCTTTGGGTAATGATTCATGGAAGAATTTGTGGCCCATTAGCAATTTTGAAGCCTTTTGTGCAAAGTTGACTTTTCAAAATTCCCAAAAATTTCCCAACTTCTACAAGGCATATCTTGCTCAATTTTGAAGATATGAACATGTTCTTAGACATTTTTGAAAGGTCTTGAAGTCCTCTAACCAATGCCTTTGGTCCCATGTCATTTTGATTTACCAATCTCAAGTTATGGTCTTTGACTTAAAGTGCCTTTTTGTTGACTTTTGAAATGACCTATAATGTTGAAATTGATAACTTTGTGAGAGCATTTCTTGGACTTGAAGTGTGAAGATGAGTTGTAGGAAATGTCATACTCTTCAAAATGAGCTTTGTATGGGATTTTTCTGATAAACCATGTGGAAGTTATGCCCTGGTCAATTTGCAGTTGACTTTTCCAACTGTCCCAAAATAGAAACATTTGTATCTTGAGACTTTTTGAGCCATGCTTGTGAAATCATGATCAAGAATTGATCAAATGATGTTTGTGGCTTAAAAATAAGATGTTGACCAAAAATTTTGACTTTTGACTGTCAAATGACCATTTTGCCCCTGCAGTTGACTGTGAAGCAATTAGGGTTTTTGACTGTGCAATTTGATGCTGTGAGTCTTGAAACTTGGCATATGGATGCTTGACAATATTTATAGGCATGTGGGGCATGATTGGACCCTTGGAAACCTCAATTTCTTTGCAAGAATCAAAACCCTAATTTGGACTGTGTTAGGAGGCAAATGGACTGTGCAACCCTTGAGAGATTTTGAACCTTGATCTTGGCAAATTTTGAAGAATATGGGAGGGCAAATTTTGGGGTACAACAATGACCAAAATGGGTACCAATGCTACTAGTAATAGCAAAGATAATTTTTCAGTCTCCAATATTCCTGCGAAATGACATGAATGCAAATACATACTTGGGAAGAGGTTTGCTTAAGAGAGGAAGAGACAAAGTCCAAAGGAAAGAGCTTCAAAACTCCCTGATTCAAATTCTACGAACTAACTAACCTAACCTTGTGAACCTCATCTAAGAAAGAGAACATGAAATCTTATAAACCTTTTCCCAAAGAGGTGACACCTCATTTACCAATGGAAGGCCACATCTCAGTTAACTTGTGACGCGAGCTAACAACCATTAATGGAGTGAAACCTTTAGACCAAACAATTCTTTCATGAAGATTGTGTTTACAAGCTTCTACCCCAAGCCTATATTCGTATTTAGGAATCGAAATAGAAAGTTTATCACCTTTCAAGCATGAGACATGAAGTTGACTTTGAGGGACGTTACATGTGTTGTTGACTACTTCAACAAAAGTCTTGCCAATATTAAGAGTCAAAACTTTGGGTTCAGATGACAAGATTGGTGGACGTAACATTTCAAGGAATGAGGAATTGATGGGGTTGGACTCAATGGAAGAGGATGAAGATTCAAATTATTGAAGAAAGATCAAGCAGTGAAGTGGAATGACGATTATCAGTATGCCTTTGACAAAATCAAGGAATATCTCCAAGAGCCTCCAATTTTGATACCACCAGTTGAAGGAAGACCTATGATCATGTACTTAACAGTATTGGAGAACTCAATAGGGTGTGTGTTGAGGCAGCATGACGAGTCTGGTCGAAAAGAGCATGCAATATACTACCTTAGAAAAAAGTTTACCAACTGTGAGACAAGATACTCACTGATCGAGAAAACTTGTTGTGCTTTGACATGGGCTGCTCGCCGACTAAGACCATATATGTTGACTCACACTACCTTGTTGATATCTAAAATGGATCCTATCAAGTACATATTTGAGAATCCCGCTTTATCAGGAAGAATAGCAAGATGGCATATGATCTTGACCGAATACGACATTCAGTATACAACCCCGAAAGCAATTAAGGGAAGTGTACTAGCTGATCATTTTTCTCATCAGGCTGTGGACGACTACCAATCCATGAATTTTGAGTTCCGGAATGAGAATATCATGTTAGTAACTGATTGTGAAGAACCTGGACCGGATGAAGGACCTGAAAAAGGATCCCGATGGACTATGGTTTTTAATGGAGCTTCCAACACTCTTGGCAATGGCATCGGTGTTGTGATCATATCTCTTGAAGGTTGTCATACTCCTTTCACTGCCAGGTTATGTTTCAATTGTACCAACAATATGGCTAAATATGAAGCATGTATCATGGGTCTCAAAGCTGCTATCGACTTAAGGATCAAATTCTTGAGTGTATTTGGAGACTCAACCTTAGTAATCAGTCAGATCAAAGGTGAATGAGACACGAAGCATCCTAACCTCATCCCTTACAAAGAGCATGTGTTGACATTGATTACTAATTTTGAAGAAATTGCCTTTGAGCATTTTCCACGAGAGGAAAATCAACTAGCGAACGCGCTAACTACGATGTCATCCATGTTCAAGGTCAGGTGGGATAATGAGACTCCTCAAATCACCATTGAGAGATTGGATGAACCATCTTACTGTCACGAGATTGGTACTGAAGAAGTAATGGACAAGCCTTGGTTCCATGAAGTCAAAAGATATCTCGAAGCCCAAGAGTATCCCGAGGGAGCTTCAGTCAATGATAAGAAGTTCCTAAGGAGATTCTCTTCTAAGTTCTTTCTTAGTAACGAGATCCTCTATAAGTGTAATCACGACTCTACCTTGCTTTGGTGTGTAGACAAGAGTGAGGTAGAAAAGCTTATGGATGACTTGCACGAAGGTACCTTTGGGACTCATTCCAGTGGACATATGATGGCTAAAAAGATCCTACGAGCAGGATATTACTGGTCCACTATGGAAGCAGACTGTTATCAGCATTCGCGGACTTGTCACAAGTGCAAGATCTATACTGATAAGGTACATGTACCTCCGGTTCCTCTGAACATCTTGACTGCTCCTTGGCCATTTGTAATGTGGGACATTGATATGATCGGAGAAATTAGACCTACAACTTCTAATGGGCACCGCTTCATCCTGGTTGCCATTGATTACTTTACGAAGTGGGTCGAAGCAGCTTTATTTGCTTCTATTACCAAGAACGTCGTGGCCCGATTCATCAGACATAACCTTATATGTCGGTATGGTATTCCAGAGAGAATCATTATAGATAATGGTACCAATCTCAATAATACTATGATCACCGAGCTCTGCACGCAATTCAAGATCCAACATCATAACTCTTCTCCCTACCTACTAAAGATGAATGACGTTGTTGAAGCTGCTAAAAAAATATCAAGAGAATCATACAGAAGATGACGATGACATATAAAGACTGGCACGAGATGTTACCATTTGCTCTCCATGGTTAGCATACCACAATGCACACATCAACAGGGGCAACTCCTTTCTCTTTGGTATATGGTATGGAAGTTGTCCTACCCATTGAACTCTAGATCCCTTCTTTGAGAATCATGAAAGATGCAGGTTTGAGTGAAGACGAATGAGTTCAGACTCGACTTGACCAACTAAATCTGATTTATGAGAAGAGGCTTACGGTTGTCTGTCATGGTCAGATGTACCAAAAACATATGATCAAAGCTTTTAATAAGAAGGTCAGACGTCAGGAATATCGGGTCGGTGATCTGGTAATCAAGTGTATTATACTGCCACAAGGTGATCCCAAGGGAAAATGGACTCCAACATACAAAGGGTCGTTTGTGATCAAGAACATATTTTCTGGTGGAGCCATAATGTTAACCACTATGGACGGTGACAAACTTCCACACTCGATAAGCGCGGACATAGTTAAAAGATACTACGCATAAGCAAAGACCCGCTATGTTGACTGGCCTAGGCAAAAATTAGGGCATCCTGGCAAACCAAAAAGGTTCGGGCAAAAATTAGGGATTTACATTAAAAAAATTGTACACCCGGCGAGTCGAAAACCTAAAAAGGCGGCTTGGGCAAAAAAGGGTATCCCGGTGGACTGAAAACCCGAAAGGGCGGTCCAGGCAAAAGTTAGGGATTTAAAGCATATAAATATATCCCGTTGGATCACCTTACAACCAATTTTCAGTATCAACTATCAAGCTCAAGCAGTACTAATCAATCCAATCAGCTTCGGACAAGCAGCGAAAGTGATGAGATGCTCAAGAACATAAAGGCAATAGTAGAATGGGAATCCAATGGGATTGTTTCACATAGTTGTCTTTCTTTGTATACTATCTTTGTATAATTTCCATTCTTAAGACACCATTCTCTTACTAGGATGCATGTCTCCTTGTACAAAAATATTTCAAGTTAATACAAAACTATTCCTTTGAAAGTGTAAAACTTCTATTTTTATTTTTCTGTTTTATGTGCGAAAACGTCCAGTGATTATTCTTGAACATATGCATTTGAATATGATTACTGCTTACAAATATACACCTAAAGACAGAAAGACAATTACTAATAACTTTAAGAAACGGGACAATATCTAAGGGCCATCCACAAAATCCTCGCAGATGTTCTCCTCGGCGGATACCTTCTCCAGCAGGTACAAAGACATGGGCATTCTACTATAAGGTTACTGCCATATCCTCAGTATGCAGCCTAATGGTGTCAGATGTTCTCATATCCCCAACAGAGAAAGAATATTCAAATGACTGCTCCAACCAAAATTCCCCAGTGAAGTCACCAAGCTTCTCAGGATTCCCCAATGGGATTTCAACAAAATCCACAAACAATTCACATAATTTACCTTCCCGAACATAATTTATTTCTCTAACAATGAAAGTTCATCTCCCAGCATTTCAACTTCAAAATCTGAAGACCTACATTCTTCACCCCCAGCCACAGTTAGGGATTTATTTTCCCTAATTCAGCAATACAACAACGGAAGAACTGACACGTTCATACATTGCATACATACATCATTTCTACAAGAACCATAGCATATGTAGCACAAATGAATATATCATAATCTAATTTATTTTGAGAGCATCATGCAATTCATACATCATGACATCGCATGAAACTGACTTTACCTTTCCAGGTTAAGTTCGCAGAAAGACAAACACTATCAATTTATACAACAGGTCAAATATTAATGCCCGAAACTAGACGAGAAAACTATCTACACGACCAAGTGACATGAACTCCCGAAGCAAGACGAGTTTACCAACAAATATAGCAAGCCATAAATTAATTCCCGAAACCAGAAGGGGAAATTATCTATGTGACCAACAAACCAAGTTCCAGATTAATACTTGAAACCATCCAGGAGAACTATCTGTGGATGACCAACTGCAAATTTACACCTGAAACTAGCCAGGAGAACTATCTACATGAGGAGGTCAGAGATTAAAACTTGTAACAAGCCAGGACAACTATCTCGACGACCGATAAAAACTAAGTTCTAGATTAATACCTGAAACCATCCAGGAGAACTATCTGTGGACGACCAACTGTGGATTAACACCTATAACCAGTCAGAAGAACTATCTACATAAAGAGATTGAAGATTAATATATGTAACAAACCAGGAAAACTATCTTTCTTTCTCAGTTCAGAGATTAATACCTGTAACGAGCAGGGACAACTATCTTAATGACCGACAATTTCCAAATTCATATTAATACCTGAAACCAGACATGACAACTATCTGTGAACATCTGATTGTATATTAAAACTTGAAACTAGACAGGAAATCTATCTACATGACTAGACGAAGCAATCTTACATGGTTTCTTTCTCATATATCTCCGGATGCAGACTAACACGGACTCATCCCAGAACAGCCCTACAGAAGCTCTTTCTAATACATTTTCAGGTAACAGTTAATTCCATTATCCCCAGCAAGTTACTGTGAAGCCTGAATTTCAACCAGAAAGCAACAAACTTTCATCTCTCCAGACCAGAGATAACTCCTTAGTAGAGCCTTGGACAACTGAAGTTCCTAGACTTTATTCCCCACAGAGTTTTCCTCAAGCAGGAGAACAGCAGAAACCCACATTCCCCAGCGGTCTCCTCCTCAGACAGCGGGAACATGAATCCCCATAAAGAGAACTCTTATGAAGTCAACATCTACTTAAGATTGCATCTTTAAGCCCATCTATGATGACTCTCAGTCATCTTTTCCAAATGGCATCTGTAAGCCCATTCGCGACATCATCAACCATCGGTGTTACTTCAGGAGAGTGCAAATTTCTGGGCACTCTAGTGTTCAATCATCTTTCACCTTCAGATCACGAAAGGCAAACAAGCCAATCTAAATCCTCAGGTTTAATAATATTGAATAGGGGTAGTTGTTGTACCCAAAAAATTTCCCTCCCATTTTTACTCAAAACATGCTCCTAGAGATCCCCAATTGCTCAAGGTTGACCAAGAATTAACCAGACAAATTCTCCTCATAAGCAATGAACCTCTAACTATGGTTTCACTTTTCATCAAGATGTGTGAGCTCCAAAGGTCTAAAATGTTTTTCCATGGTCCTAATATGTCTTCAAGATTGTCCATGCCAAATTTCATGCCTTGCACTACAAGTTTGCCCAGTCAATTGATCAAATGCTTAAAAATCAACTGTACTAGGTCAAAAGTCAAATGTGGCCTATATACAGTCAAACTTCAAGGTTTTTGGTCAACCTAAACATTTTGAAGTGATATCCATCATTTGGTCAAGGGTTGATCATGATTCCTCAAGAAATGCTCCTAATTCATCAAAACTCAAGAATTGCTAATTAGGGTTTCTATAGGAAAAGTCAACCAAACTTTGACCAGGCATAACTTTCACATACTTCATCTATTTCCCCCAACCAAAACTTATTTTGAAGAGGATCCAATTCCCTACAACTTCACTTTATTCCTCAAGTCCAAGAAATGCACCATTTGAAAAATACAAGCTCATACATTACAGGTCATTTTCAGAAAGTCAACAAAAGACACTTTTTGTCAAGATCATTTACATCAATATAAAATCTTCAAATTCAAAATTGATCAAAAGAGGGACTGAAGAAGACATCTTGGGATTTCCAAAAAGTCCAAGATCATCATCGTGATATCAAAATTGAGCAAGTTATGGCTTGCCCAAGCTGGGAAAATTTGGGAAATTTTAAGAATTAGGCATTGAGCAAACTTGAAGTTTTAGGTCAATGGCTTAATTTATTGGACTTCAAGCATCTTCCTAAGCTTATAGAGGACCTCTAAAATCATTCTTACCATGACCTGCGTTTTCTAGCTATTTTATTCATATTTATTTTAATTTATTTCAAATAAATATAAAATAAAATGTATATAATAATTAGATGTAGGCTTTGGCATGTGGGCTGATGCTTTGGACAACCATAAGGCCCATGAATTTGTGCATTAGTGACTAGATACATCCAAGTTTGAAAAAAGACAAGATTCCACATCTTTAGGCAAAAATTCAAATTCTTATTCATGGCTTTAAAACACATGATTAAGGTTGTTTAAACCTTTGCTCTCTTGTCTCCTCCGTCTCCACTATATAAGCAACACACTAGCAAGCATTAGACATGATTTACATAGATTAGAAAGAGCCACAAAAATTGCAAAAAATCTCCAAAGTTGTCATTTTTTCAAAGCCACTGATCCAGTATCCCTCAGTCCAAACAAAAGACTCCATCACATTCCTGAAGGTGCCTGCAATCACTTCTAGCCATTTTCAAAGTCCATAGCACCCTCAAACTACAAGATCGCGTGTCACCGGTCAAACAAGGTTTGTCATATTTGAAATTTTAGATTCATGTATTGTTGATGTTTTTGATGGTTTGATTTGTGATCCGGAGGTCCATTAGAACATGTGGGACGTGTAACATGAAAACTTTAAGGCCTGAATGGTGTGATGCCATTGTTAGGGCATCACAAACTGAAAAGCTTCACATCTCATAATTCAGGAGTTTTCAGACTAAATAAACATCACCATTGAATTTGTAGACCCTAAATTAAGGGGTAGGGTCATTTTTGTTCTTGTTATGTTTGAATTTCGCAGGTTGGAAATTTGGAGCGGCCAGAAGAGATGACCGGAGCCACCACCTCCGGTGGCTTGACCGACGCTGACTAAGGCGTGGCAGAAAGGAACAATTTGATTGGTTCATTCAAATGGTTGGACCCTATTGAACTTACGTGCATGTGACAGCTCAACGCTATGACTCATTTTACAATATATCATAATCGTTTGATGTATACTAACGGATGTAAAGCCGTCATAACGGTTGAGTGCGTGAGTGTTAAGGCATTATGTGTGTGAGAGGTCAGGGACTCGACCCCTGCCTCTTGCATATTATTTTTCCATTTTCTTTTTTGCAGATCCAATACGACCAGGTCATATGCACACACCATGGGTCACCAGATCTATACCCTTCAATGCCATTACATCCAGATCCAAGCGTAGCAAATGCGCGTCCCCATCACGGACATCCAAAGAATCTTCTCACTGGATTCCAATACAGCCTGGGCCTCCCCTTTGTTTTGGCTTAGTAAATTCTAATCAACACCCCCATTTTAATTCTGCAGACCCAGGCCTATTTGATTTTGTTTTTTCATTTTTATTCTTTTAATTTGTTTATTTTATTTAATCAGTAAGTTTTTTTTAATCAAATAAAAAAAATCAACAAAACTTAGGATTAGTTTTTTTAGAATAATTAATTTCTTAAATTAATTAATTAATTAACTTTAACATTTTTAATTAAAATAAGTTAGAACTTAGGGTTTAATTTGTGTTTAAATTATTTTCTCAAATAAAAATATAAAAATATTAGAATTAGGCTTTAAATTCATTTAGAAATTATCTTTTTAAATTAAAATTAGATTTAAGGTAGTTTAATTATCTTCTTAAAATAAACAAAAACCAAAAATATTTTCTTATTTTACTTAGCAATTTCTTAGGGTTTTAGACATTATTTTAAATTCGCGCGCATCATCTTGTTCTCGCATTTTTTATATAAATAATGTACCTGCTGACAGTATGTAATAGATTAAACTAGGGCTTTACTGCTTTTCTTTATTTTCTTTCCCCCATTTGAACATGTAAAACACCCCCTCCTCGAAGCCATGTAATAGCGTAAGGTTTATTTTCGCACTTTACATTCTTCTGTATATATTAGCTGCTAGTAACTAGGATTGTATGGCAAGACTGAAACAAAAAACACTAGCAAACTTAACACAAGACTAAAATAACTGAACATAACACACCATGCACATATACACCTCTAGGGTGTCCCACTTCGGTTGCCTTCGGAAAACGGTCACAATTCTCGAAATATGAGAAGTTTTAGTGTTTATCCTCTAGTTTGAAAGATCACAAGTCCCTCGATGATCCTCTCGATGTTGCCTCGGTTAAAAGTGATCTTAGAACTTTAGGACAATTACTAAAATTCTTTGCCAAGTTGCCTTCGTGATCGTATCGTCCCTTCGATGTCCCTCATACATCCAACGACTAGAGCTACCTACTCACTAATAGTAGGATAGCACTGTTTAAAGGATAGGAGAAAAAGAACGACTCTTTCGAGTACAAAGTAGATAGTTGTTAGAAGTTTGCTCAAAACATTTTCCGCACTTACACAAATACTACTTTTCAAAAATATTTTCAAAACACTTTGTATACTTTCTCCACTATCCCGAGAAACATTACAAAGTTCGCCATACTAAGGCATTCTCAAAACATTTTTAAGCACGCAAAGCACAAAGGTATTTTAAAATGAGCAAACCTCTAAGAGCCCGTAGAAAACTACAGATAGAAAGGGTGCTAACACCTTCCCTTTCCATAATCTACCCCCTTATTCAGAAAACTCTCGAAAAGGTCTTTTTCTATTCTTTTCACCCCTTCCTTTGTTGGATAAAAGAAAATTCGGTGGCGACTCTTACTTACTGCAATATTTGCGAACACAAATATAAAACCAGTATTAACAGTCGATTCTGCCACTATATCATATAATCTTATAAACCTTTTCCCAAATAGGTGAGACCTCATTTACCAATGGAAAGCCACATCTCAGTTAACTTGTGACGCAATCTAACAACCATTAATGGAGTGAAACCTTTAGACAAAACAATTCTTTCATGAAGATTGTGTTTACAAGCTTCTACCTCAAGCCTATATTCGTCTTTAGGAATCGAAATAGAAAGTTTATAACCTTTCAAGCATGAGACATAAAGTTGACTTTGAGGGACATTACATATGTTGTTGACTACTTCAACAAAAGTCTTGCCAACATTAGGAGTCAAAACCTTGGGTTTAGATGACAAGATTGGTGGACGTAACATTTCAAGGAATAAGGAATTGATGGAGTTAGACTCAATGGAAGAGGATGAAGATTCTAAGTCAATAGTGTACAAGTTTTTCAAAATCGCCATAGGTCAGCATTTTCCCTCGAGATCAATGATCTATGTTAATTTAAAAAGACCAGACTCAAGTCTAAAATTAGTTGAATGACTTATTTACATATGTTCAAATGAAATAGATCTTTAAATAGACTAAAAAACCAACAAGGCTTTCAAAAAGACCATACTCAAGTCTAAAAATAAGTATATGACAGACTACATGTCAGACTTTAATTTTGAGTTTTTAAGCCGAACAACCCTAAGTTTGAAAAAGCTTAATTCAACCCAATTTATTTTCAACCATACAATTTTTTTAATAAAAATAATAAAATAGTCCCTCCGTTCATTTTATGTGTCACTTTTTGGATACAATTTTGTTTCTTTTTAACTGTCGTTTTCAAAGTTTAAGGTAACATCAGTTGTACTTTTGTCAAAATTATCTCTAGTTATTTATTACATAGAAAGAGAAAAGTAAATTGAATTAATAAACATGTGTGATCGGTGGGAAAAGAACTGACTGTTTTGAAATGTTGGTTCGCGTTTGCGTTTGTTTTTGCAAAATATCGCGGTAAGCAAGAGTCGCCACCGTCTTTTATTTTATCTAACCAGGAAAGGACAAAAGCACAGAAAAATTACTTTTTGAGATGTTTCTCGGGTTTGGGAGGTAGATTATAGAAAGGGAAGGTGTTAGCACCCTTTCTATCTGTGGTTATCCACGGGCTCTTAGGTACTTGCTCATTGTGTTTTCAAAAGTTTGCTTTTCTTTGTGTTTGTGGGTTTGAAAGAATTTTTATTTTGAAGAGAGTGCAAGTGCGAAAATTTTTGTTTTGTTTTAAAAGGAGGAAGTACTTAAGAACCATCTACCTACTCGAAAAGGTAATTAAACTGTGCTAATGTCCTTTAGACAATGATATCCTACTATTGAGGAGTAGGTAGCATCGTCGTTGGAGTTTTCGGGTCAATTCGATTAAGGGACGTGTGGTCACTAAAGCAATGTTAGAACGCCTTAGTGGTAACCCTAATGTCTTAGATCATTTTTTCCGAGGCAACCGTTTCGAGACAATTTATGATCTTTGGACGAGAGGGTGACCTCTAAAACTTCCTATACTCAATGACCACGTTCAAAGACAACCAAGTGAGGTGTACCCTAAGAGTGGCATGTGCAAGTGTGTTACTTTGGTTAATTTTATCTGTACATGTCATGGGTGAGCTATATTGATTTTAGGTTAAAGATTGATCTTGTCATGCATTGCCTAGTTATCAAACATCTAACAGTTGATATTGTGCGGAAATTAAATTGCGGGAAATTAAATCTAAACTATTACAAGGCGTCGGGTATTTACATCGCCAAAAACAAACCCTTTAATTTAAATTGCGGAACGTAAAATAAAGCGATAAATAATTAAAGTCCTAATTAAAAGCTATTACATTTCGGAAGCAATTACAATATTGAAAATAAATGGATCGCGTGCAAGAAAATTAAATCGGCGTATTTTTTAGGGTTTTGACCCTTTTTTGAAAGAAATCATGTTTTTTTGTTATTTTTGGAAATTATGGAATTAAATTAAACGAACAATTAAATTAAATTAAATAATGAAAATATTTTTGGATTTTTGAGTATTTAAAGAAATAAAATTAATTAATCAAAGCTAATAAAAACCTAATTATCTAAATTAATTTTAATTATTGCAAAAATATTAAAGTTATTTCCTAATTAAACTAAATTAATTGAATTAATATTTATTTTAAAAAATAAAGTGCTGAATTTAATTTTAATAAATAAAATATATTTTTTTGTTTTTGATTTTATTAAGAAAAAAGATTAATTGGTTAGTGATTAATAAAAATTAATAAAACAATTAAATGAAAAAAAAGAAATATGAAAAGAAATAGAAATAAACCAAATTGGGGGTATGGGCCCAAACTGGAGGTAGAATCAGCAATTGTTTGGCCCACTTTCATTCAGCCCTGTTTGACTTTGACCATTCCATGCATGTGCGTTGACTGGAGAGTATGGTGAACCTTCAATCCTGGCCTTCAGATTTGGCCTGAAGACCATCTGGCATTTGAGATCAGGAGGAATATGGTGGACCACGCTTATGATGCTGCATACAATTGCCTGGAGAAAAATCACAACAAATATTGGGGGACCTGGGATTCGAACCCAGGTCCCAAAGGGGTTTCCACTAGCCTGCTTGCCAACTCAACCAACACGTTCTTTTGTTAATGGGATACAAAACAAATATTATATTGAAAACTCAATTATTATGCTGGAAATAAAAAAAAAAGTGGCGCGAGATTTGAACTGTCCAATAGGAAGAAGACACGCCTTCGTCTTCTTCGTTGAAATAACCAGGATTTTTACCTGCGGATTTTATCCGCAGCTGAATCCATGGCTGCCCTCAAAAATCATCTGTAGGCCTTGGAAACGAGTTTTAAGAACACCATCGTACTCGTCTCTTTCCACTGAACACCCCTGTACCAATTATTTGTCCTAATTTTACCTGCATAAAAAATGCCTAAAAAACAAGAACACAAACCCTAGCTTAGGATCTAAGGTTATAGGCCATGAAAACAAAATTGAATAATGCAGGAATGTTAGAAATTGGACGTTAAACATGAATGCACAAACGATTTAGCAAAAAAATGCAAGAACATGGATTCACGATTCCATGTTCAGAGCTATGTTCGTGAGCACTTACAGCGCGATTCTGGTGGTTTCAGGACTTGGTTTTGATTGCTTTAGCTCCACTGGATATAAGGAAAGAGTGCTATATGGAGATTTTGCTTTGAAAACGCCTATAATGTGGATTTCGATCTCCAACTTTTCAAGGTTTTTTTCAGTTTTGGTTTGGCCGTTTCTGCAGTGGTTAGGTCGTGTTCTTGATATGCCTGGCTTGTTTGTGTATATGGGATTGCATTAGGTCAAGAATTGGGCTTTAATCCATGTGCATTGAAGATTTTGAGATTTGATATGATCACCATTGATAAAGTTTCCAAAATTGTACCAAATCCAAGATTTTGTTCACAATATGCCTTGGCACGAATTTGATTTGGTCCATAATGATACTTGAAGCCTATAATGATCAAAAAGATCTCATTCCATCAATTTTGGATTTTATTTGAATTAATATTGATTTAAAATGAATTAAATCAATAAAAATTGAATAAAATAGAAAATTTAATGAATGGACATGAAACTGAAGATGGGACACGTGTGTGATGTGAAAATACCAAATCAAGTGGAAAAAAGTGGGCCCTTTTGTCAAAAATTGGAGTTTTGAGGATAGTTGACTTTTGGCCCTTTTGGAAAAATGCCCAAGTTCAACAATGCATAACTTCTTCAACTTTGAACTTTTGGAAGTGTTCTTGGACTTTTTAGAAACCTTGAGATGTCATCTAACCAACCTTTTTGGTCTAATCTCATTTTGATATTCCATGCTCAACTTATAAGCTTTGGAAAAAAAAGGTGTTTTGTTGACTTTCAAAAATGACCTATAATGTCCAAATTTGTAAATTTTTGTGAGAGCATTTCTTGATCTTGGGGTGTGAAGATGGATTGTAGTAAATTGCATCTTCTTCACAATGAGCTTTGTATGGGTCATTTCTCATAAAGTATGAGAAAGTTATGCTTGGTTAAAGTTGAGTTGACTTTTCCTGCAAAACCCTAATTTAGCAACTTTTGAATCTTGATGAATCTTGAGCAATCCTTGATGAATCATGATCAACCCTTGATAAAATGATGAATTATCCTTAAAAATGAGAATTTTGACAAAAATCTTGAGGTTTGACTGTTTGTAGGTCACAATTGACTTTTGCCCTAGCACAGTCGATTTTTGGGCCTCTTGAGCAATTGACTAACCAAACTTCCTCTGCAAGGATTGAAATTTGACATGGATGAACTTGAGAACATATTAGGACATTGGGGAGAACTTGAGGTTATTTGGATGTAAGGACCTTGATGCAACACAAAACCCTAATTTTGAATTGGCTGCCTTAGGAGGTGATTTGACTGTCTAACTCTTGAGCCATCTTGAACAACTTGGAGATGATTCTTGACATGTCTTGAGAAATATGGGAGGGAAAATTTTGGGGTACAACAGTTTCCCTATTCAATCTTCTTAAACCTGAGGATATAGATTGACGTTCGGGCCTTTCGTGATCCGAAGGTGGAAGATGATTGAACATTAGAGTGCCCAGAAATTTGCACTCGCATGAAGTAGCATCAGCATTGTGATATCGAGAATGGGCTTACAGATTCCATTTGGAGATTGTTGGTAGGTGTTTTTGTCTTTGCTGACGGGTTTTCTCTTTTGACGGGGTGTTTCCTTTGACGAGTTGTCTCTATTGACGGGTTGTCTCTATTGACAGGTTGTCTCCATTGACGGATTGTCTCCATTGACAGGTTGTCTCCATTGACGGGTTGTCTCCATTGACGGGTTGTCTCCATTGACGGGTTGTCTCCATTGACGGGTTGTCTCCATTGACGGGTTGTCTGCATTGACAGGTTGTCTCCATTGACGGGTTATCTCCATTGACGGGTTATCTCCATTGACGGGTTGTCTCTATTGACGGGTTGTCTCCATTAACGGGTTGTCTCTATTGACGGGTTGTCTCCATTGACAGGTTGTCTCCATTGACAGGTTATCTCTATTGATAGGTTGTCTCCATTGACGGGTTGTCTCCATTGACAGTGTTGTACCCCAAAATTTTCCCTCCCATTTTTCTCAATATTTTCTCATCACAAGGCCCTTGGAGCTCAAGATCCAGTTAGGGTTTCCTCTGCTCAAGACTTCTCCTAGCACTGTTGACCCAAATTAGGGTTTGTGTTGGCACAAAGGTGTTTTGACCTAAAATGCCTAAGATGACTTTCATGCTTCATGTTGGACTCCCAAGTCTATCCATACCAAGTTTCAAGCCTTGATTCCAAATTTTGCCCAGTCAATTGGACAGTTGACCTAGAAATCAGCTGTATTGGGGAAAAAGTCAACTATGGCCAATTGACAGTGAAACCTCATGATTTTTGACCCATATCAACATAATGAACTCATATGAACCATTTGATAAAGTTTGGATCACAATTCCACAAGAAATTTGATCAGATCACCAAAAGGGCAAAATGGTCATTTTTAGGGTTTTGACTGCACAAAGGCAATTTTTGACTGTTTGACCTAGCCAATGGCAAACCAAACTCACATATGGACTCAAGGACCCCATGGAATTGTCTTGACATACTCAACAAGTTCAAAATGCACAAGATTGACAGTTGAATTTCCCAGTCAATTGATTAATTTTGACTGTATACTGAAAAGTCAAACTTTGACTTTTTGGTCAAAATCAAGTGTCAAGATTCATTTTTCATCAAAACATGCCAAATCATGAAACTTGTTCATCAAGAAATCAAGAATTGCAAATTAGGGTTTGAAATGAAGATTTTTCATAACTTAGAATTTTTCTAAGTTATGAAAAACCCTAATTTTTTCCTAACTTTGTCCCACTTTCTCACTAAGATTCATTTGGATTCAAGCAAAAGTCAAAACATGAAAGTTGTAGTCCATTGCAAAATCTACAACTTTGATTCACAAAGTTTCCTCAAAAGAAGCTTGTAGCTGAAGTTACAATTTTTGGAACAAGGGTACCAAACCATTCTTAACTTAGAAAAATTTTGACCTATTTTAGGCAGGATTTTTGCCTAACTTCATGGCAACTTTTCACATGCTTCCACTTGGAATTTCAATTTGCATTGAAAAGATGGATTGTAGTACACATTCCAAGCTTTCCAAAATGTCCAAGAACTCATCAAAAAACCTCATGGTTAGAGAGAATCGAATTTTGCAATATGGGAAAAACTCACTTTGTTCATGAGCCATTTACATGTTCATAACTTGTGCAACTTTTCAAATCAGCATGCATAAGCTATTTACAGGCCTCTAATCCCATTTGCACTCAATAATTAAATGCCAATCCATTGTGTGTTAGCATTATTTTGTGCATTTGGACATTACATGTTAGATTAAGCCTTAATTAGAAAAAGCACTTTATCCATTTTTGTAAAGTTTGGCTTTATGTCAAGTTTGTGAATCAAGGAGTACAATGCATATCTTTGGACACAAGATTCATGGAGATATCACACTGATCAAGGCTCAAGTGTGCAGCATACTTGAGGGGCCTGTACAAGTCTAGAGAACCACTTGACCTTTTCTTGCTTAAGTGTGAAGAAACATTGCATAACAATACACAACTCTCATCTCAGCAAAAACCAGCTTAAGCAAACTTGTTAAACACATTCCAAACAATCACCTTGACCTGAAACACGAGCTAAACACCTTCCAAACCTCATCAAACCTCAAAACACCATAGAAATGCCCAAAACAGGGCACCTGCTGCAGATTGAGTTCCATAACTCAATCCATTCGTTCATTCTTGCCAAAACCACTTCAAACACATCCCACATCATCCCTTGAAACTGTTCCAAGCCCTAAACACGACCTGTAACATCCCTAGATAACATCACCATTTTCATTTTTCTGTTTTGCAGTTGAAGTACCATAGCACGATTCTCTTGGTTTCCAAACAAACTAAAGCTTGGAATAGCATCCCTGGACATCAAGGAAGCTGTACCAACCATCACCTTGCATTGAAAGCACCTCCATCACCAGATACGATTCCAACTGAACAGGTAAGTTCATGAACTCGTATCTCTCTATCCAGGCATTGTTAGCTTTAGGTTTGTGAAGAAATTATGTCACATTCATGGCCCTGAATCTGCCCATATCATTAGTTTTCATTTATGTTATGTATGCTATGAGAATTTGGGGTCTGAACTTGGAACAAAAATTAGGTCAGGAATTGGGGGAGAAGAAATTCTCTCTCATTTCTGAGAGTTAGATCATGTTCTTTATATGTATGAAATCGTGAGATGATGCTTTACATTTTTTGTGTTGTAAGTTTTCATTAAAAATCAAGGAATCGGGATCTTGATGTTGAAGCAAGAAGGCGCGCGTTTTCAAACAGAGATGGCTGGAGGTTGAAGAAGCTGCCTTTGGGCTGGGCCTGTTTCACTTTTTCTTATTTGCACCATAGTTTTACTTTTAAACCCCCTTGGCCCATTATGCTTATTTTTATAATTTTTTGACCTTTTCTTTTTTGTTCTGACTTATTTATTTTTTCTCATAATATTAAAAATATAAAAATTATTTTTTAAACCATTTTTGTATTTATTAGGCATTTATTTGTTTAAATGGGCATTTGTACATAAATAAATATATAGATACACTCTTATTCAAAATACTAAAAAATAATGCAAACATGTTTATTTTCTGATTTTATTTTATATTACCTCTTGAAAACATTTTATATAAAATATACTTTTTTTTTGTAAATATTAAATATTTTATTTTTGTACATATTTAATATATTTAGTAAATAATACAAATACATATATATTTATTAGAATATTTAGGACAAAAATACAAAATATATACATTTTTATTTTTATTGATATTTAATATTAAAAATACCTTTTTTACAAATATACTTCATTTTTATTTTATTTTTTGTACATAATTAATAAACATTGTATATATTAAATAATAAATACCTTTTATTTGCAAAATTAGGGTTTTGCCCTAAATACCTAAAAAACTCCAAAAATTAATACTTTTTATTTTGTTTATTTGACATATAAAAAACACTTTTTTTCATACATATAGAAAATATTTTCTTTGCATCTTGCATATTTATTCCATTTTTATTTAATTATTGTATATTAATTAATTTGTATAATTCAATTTTTGATGTAATAGTTAGGTTTAAATTCCTTGTCAAAATACCCCCATTTGAACATTTGTACCCCCCTTCCCATATATTGTGTTGTAATAACTTAGGAACTTTATTTTTCGCGCTTTAAAGTTTTCTAAATATGCCATGATAGAATTAGGGTTTGTATGCCAATCAATTAACCAAAAATAGTTTGACCTAAATTCAAGATAATCAAGCATGAAAATGGACAACACTAATCACACTTGCACCCCCTAGGGTATTCCACTTGTTGCCTTCAATAATGGGTCATATTGCATGTTAGGTCTCTTTGGGCAAAACAAACACAATTCAAATGATCATAGTCCCTCGATGACGCTTTCGAAAGTTGCCTAAAAAATGATCAAGTCCCTCCAAGGAAAAATTGCCCAAAGATACTTGGCACCATTGCAATTATGGTCTAAACGATGACCCGCGCCCGTCCCGTTAACATCCTAACACAAGATTGTCCACCAAATACAATGGTGGAACAAAATTGTTAAAAGGGTTAAAACATAGCAAAAATCTTTGAGAACTTTAGGGTAGATAGCTCTTAAGTACTTGTCAACTTGCAAAACAAAAACACTTGCCTATTTTTCAAACCACACATCACTACACTTTCAAAACAACTTTCGAAAACCTTGAAACATCTTTTCAAAAAGACAAACACCTTTTGTAAAACATTCGAGTAAAGAATTGTTACAAGGGTAGCCTAGACAAGGCATCTTTTTCAAAACCACGCACAAAGCACCATTTCAAACAATTGAAAATCAAGGCAAGTTGATCTAAGCAAGTAACTAAGAGCCCATGGATAACCATGGATAGAAAGGGTGCTAATACCTTCCCTTTCTATAATCTACTCCCCGAACCCACGAAATATCTCAAAGGTTTTTGTTGTGCTTTTTAAACCTTTCCTTAGGATAAAATAAAAAGTCGGTGGCGACTCTTGCTCAACCGAAACATTTGCGAAAACAAACGCAAAACCCTAGTCAGTTCTCCCACCGTATCACAGAACTGGCGACTCTGCTGGGGAAAATTCTTTTAAAGTTGAGTAACCTTAGGGCTTAGATCACCCTCTTGCATGACTAATTGTATGTTTTGTTTGCTTTATCTTTTGGTTCTTTGTTTAGGCTTGAAATCCTAAACCCGGATTTGGGAAACATTTCATAGATAGCAATACGTTGTGGAAACTGTGTGGGGTATACTGACATGGTTGAAGCAATAGCTATATTAGTGCGACATATTTGTGAGTACCGGTAACCCTTGAGTTCAATCAAGGAGAGTACGGGGCCGCTGAGTGATGTCACTAAGCACTAATGACCTAGAACCTTACTTGACCATCTTGGCCTTTTATTAGGGGTAGTGAGATGACCGGCTTTGGTGCAGTCCGAAGTTGGTAGATACTCGATACTACACTCATTGAGGGTTGTTTTCTTGGAATATTTTGGTCGCTAGTTAAGTGGCTAAACCAAAACAATGAACACAGAAAATAATCCAATGATATTGAGCTCCTTAGAACCCGGTTACTATTTATAGGACAGGTTTTTAAGCCAACTACACTCAAGAGGGTACTTACCTATGAAACCTCATGCAAGCCTGAAACTAGGGTTTGGTGTGATTTGCTTGTACATATGTTTGTGCATACATCATGAACATCATAAAGCATCATATGCATTTACTAACCACTTCAAGGGTTTAGATCTTCATCTGTGTTCTTGTTTTGTAGGTCATGGAAATTCCTCGCAGAAAAACCATCCAAGTCAATCTTGTGAGAATCTCTCCTCAACTCAAGGAGCTCACATCAAGGATTCCGGAAAGCTCATCCTTCAGTGAAAGACATGGTAGACTGCTCAGCCTAGTCAACACCAACATTGAAGAGGACATGATGAAAGTGTTATTCCAGTTCTTTGACCCTCTTCACCACTGTTTCACTTTCCCCGACTATCAGTTGGTGCCCACTTTGGAGGAGTTTTCTCAACTCCTGAGAATTCCTATCCTTAATCAACTACCCTACAACGGTACAGAAAAGGAACCAAAGCCTGAAGATGTTGCTCAAGCACTAAATCTACAACCATCTGACATCAAGGGCCATTGGGAAACCAGAAGCGGCGTCAAAGGATTTTTAGCAAAATTCTTGTTTGAGAAGGCACAAGAATGTTGGAATTCATTGGACCTACAAGCCTTTGAAGAAATTGTGGCACTCCTTGTCTATGGGTTGGTCTTGTTCCCAAATCCTGACCAGCTGGTAGATGTCAATGCCGTCAAAATCTTCTTATCCAGAAATCCAATACCAACATTGCTTGGGAACATTCTTCACTCATTTTACACACGAACAATGAGAAAGAGGGGTGTTCTCATGTGCTGCACTCCTCTCCTTGCAAGGTGGTTTATTTCGCACCTTCCACAATCTGTCTTGAAGAATGACCAAGGCTCAAGGTGGTCCCAACGGTTGATGACTCTTACTCACTCTGATGTACATTGGTGTTCTCGGTCCAGAGAAAATGTCATCATCGTCGATCGTTGTGGAGAGTTCCCTAATGTTCCATTACTTGGCATTAGAGGGGGCATTACCTACAACCCTTGCCTAACTTTGAGGCAATTTGGATATGCACGGAGGGATGGCCCTCACGACATGTTGATTCCTGACCTAGTTTTTGACTTCGACAACGATGCGCAAGGACTTCGCCAAAGATTCATCAGAGCTTGGAGGATGCCCAACAAGGTTGATAGCAAGACACTAGGGCACAAGAACTCCATCCCCCTTAAACCTTATCTCAAGTGGGTACGAGCCCGAGCCCAGAGTCTAATGATGCCTTATCCTCATGTTCTCCCTGTGATTAAAGAGCCTGTCAAGGAAGGAGAGGTTCCCTACACCATCCTACATCCTGACATGCCTACATCGTGGGAGGAGATGCAGAAGAGTTAGATCCAACTCAAGGAGGAACGGAACACTTTTGAAGCCAGCTTCTACGCCAGCGAGAAGAAGGTTCTAGAGCTCACACGCCGACTCCGTGAGCAAGAGGCCCTCAACACCTACATTGTGCCAAAGAGGATGCGCAACGTCTTTTTACCTTGAGAAGTTTTGTAATATTTGGCCCATGGGGCATTTCTGTACTGACAAATTTCTTCTTATTAATATGACGTGCGTTCTCTTTTGTTTGCAACAATTTTGAATAATCTAAATCCTTGAATGCATTGCATACATAAGCATACCATTCATCATGTGCATAAGCAGGTCTCACGCCAGGTTTCCTTATATGTCTGCTGTTTATTACAGTAGGATGGATCTCGAGCAAACAGTCAAAGACTTGCAGGCTCAAAATGCACAGTTTCAGCAACTCCTGATGACCTTGGCTAAGGGTCAGGAGGATCTAAAGACCTTGCTGGGGAATAAAGACCCAGTGAAAAAGAAGAAAAAGAGACTCGGGGTGGCTACTTTAGGGAGAAGATTTGAAGGAGAAGCCAGAAGAGTGCTTGAATTTCCTCCTACTTCTGAGGAGGGAACCAGTAAAGGGGGTGCGGCTGCGGTACCTTCCGAGTCCGATATGGAAGAAGAGGAGGCTGAAGAGGATGAAGACTACTCTGATCAACAATACCCTCCGGCTGATGATAAATACAAAGGTTTAGAAGACAGGTTGGCAGCAATGGAGCTGTAGAGAGTACCGGGTTTGGATTTCGAAGACTTGGGTTTAGTTGCCGGAATTGTGATTCCCCCAAAGTTCAAAGTGCCAGTTTTTGTGAGGTATGACGGGCTGTCCTGTCCAAAAATGCATCTCAGGTCCTATGTAAGGAAAATCCAACCTTACACTTCGGACAAGAACCTTTGGATTCATTTTTTTCAAGATAGCCTTTCTGGGGCTCAACTGGAGTGGTTCTATCAGCTAGAGGGAACCAGTGTCCGAAACTGGGAAGACTTGGTCATCGCCTTTTACAAACAATATCAGTATAATTCTGACCTTGCTCCCACGCGTACCCAACTTCAGGGTATGTCACTGGGAACAGGCGAAGGATTCAAAGAATATGCACAAAAATGGAGGGATTTGGCTGGCAGGGTGCAGCCGCCTTTAACCGACCGTGAACTTGTTGACATGTTTCTAGGGACCCTGTCTGGTCCATTTTTCAACCATCTTATTGGTAACTCTTCTGCGGGGTTTACCGATTTGATCTTAACAGGCGAGAGAATAGAAGCTGGCATCAAGTCAGGGAAGATTCAGAAGGGTGCCGCTGCAAGTGTTGACAAGAAGCCTTTCAAAAAGGAAACAGCTGTGGTATACTCTCAGAGAAGAGCAGGGAAGACTGAACGCCGGCCAACTGTGGGGGCCGTAATGATCCAAAACCCTTCAAGTGAGCAGCCTCGCTATAACCAGTCCAGACCAAATCAACAACGGATGGAACGGCCACAACGGCAGTTCACCCGCATTAATATGACGCCAGCGCAAGTGCTTCCCCATCTGTTAAAGTTGAATCTCACCACTATCAAAGAGGCACCAAAAAATGTGAATACGTCCTCTCCGTATTACCATCCTAATGCTAAATGCGCCTACCATTCTGACAGTGTCGGGCACGACACCAACGATTGTTGGGCACTCAAGCATAAAATCCAAGACCTGATAGAGGCGAAGGAGGTGGAGTTCGACGCTCCAGAGAAGCCGAACGTGATATCTGCTCCAATGCCGAAGCACGGCCGAAATGTTAATGCCATTGAAGAAGATTTGTATGTTGCTGATGTCAATGATCTGATAACTCTGTTGTTAACCATCAAGTTGAATCTATTAAAGGCCGGGATTTTCCCGGGATGTAAAGAAGATTGCTACTGCTGTTACTCTCTGCCGTTTGATTGTCCGTTACTGAAGAAAGGCATCCAAGGCCTAATGGACAGTCGACAGATTTTGTTTGAAAAAGTTTCTGCTATTCCAACCCATACTGAAGATGTCTCAATTATAACCATTCACGCCAATCTTTCCAAGGCCGTCAGAAAGCCTGTTAAGATTACACCAGCTACGAAGTTTGTTCCTTTGAAGATAACAATGCCAGGGCTTGTCCCCTACATTTCTGAGAAGTCAATACCATGGAACTACGGCGGTGACGTCTACTACCATGGTATTAAACAAATTGAAATAACTGAAGGAAGCTCGGATGAAGAAGAAGCCAGCATTGGAAACATTGCGGGCACAAGCAAAATCACCCGGAGCGGGAGAATATTTTCTCCAGAGATTGCCCCTCCAAGAGCAATCTTTGGACCCTCATCTGCTTCCAAGGTTATTCCTGCACCAATAAAACTCTCCGCTAGAACCCCATTGATTGAAGAGGTTGTTATTCCTAGTATTGTCCCTCCTACCGCTGCTGATAAAGGTAAGGGAACCCAAGATGAGCTCGTCAGGACGAGGGCTCAACCCTTGGTCATCCCGGAAACCTCCAAGAAAGAAATGGAAGAGATCTTGAAGATAATCAAAAGGAGTGATTACGACGTGGTAGAACAACTGGGGAAAACCCCCTCGAAGATCTCCATGTTGGCACTACTACTTTTCTCAGAAGCGCACACTAAGGCTCTGATAAAATTCCTGAAGGCAACCCATGTGCCCCAGGAAACCTCTGCAGATCAATTCCAAAATTGCGTGGCCAGCCTTACTGCGGACAATGGATTAGGTTTCTCTGATGCCGACCTAACTCCTAAAGGTAGAAACCACAATGATACTTTGCATATTTCAGTCGAGTGTCGAGGAACTACTCTCGCGCATGTCTTGGTCGACACTGGTTCGTCGCTGAATGTACTGCCTAAGAAAGCTTTGGACCGACTAGATTGTGAAGGTTTAGAGTTGAAGCCGAGTGATATTGTTGTCAGAGCTTTCGATGGTTCGAAGAGGATGGTCCATGGGGAAGTTGATATTCCCATCAAGGTAGGCACTGAGGTGTTTAAATCTACTTTCTATGTGATGGACATCCGTCTGTCATACTCTTGCTTATTGGGTAGGCCGTGGATACACAATGTCGGGGCAGTCACCTCTTCCTTACATCAAATGTTGAAGTATCCTGTCAAGGGAAAGATCATAACCGTCCATGGTGAAGAGGAGTATATGATCAGCCACCTAAACTCCTTTCGGTATGTGGAGGTAGAGGGTGAGTTCATTGAGACACCATTCCAGCATTTCGAAGAAGTCCTTCCTGAAATAACAGTAGCAAAGTTGGTAGTTGAAGTACCAAAGCAGATGGCCAGGATGGCATCTCTGGAAGATGCAAAGGCCGCAATAAAGGAGGGGAAGAATTCAGCATGGGGGCAGTTGCCTGATATTCCGCATAAAATAGACAAATTTGGATTAGGATTCACCGCGGCGGGCCAGAAAGCTATACGCCGTTCAAAGATTGAAAGGGCGCCAATCAAGATTTCTCCTTACGGAATCAACGCTTTGGGGGGTGAAGACGAAGAGGACAACATGGAAGAGTGGATCTACCCGACTGTCAAAGGAGGATTATGCAACTGGGAGGCAAAGGACTTTGTCCCCATCACTTTTATTAACCAGTAATTTATCTGTCAAACATTTCCTATGGTCTGTAATAATTACTTTTGAACAATCCGCACACTACTTTTTTACCTCATGCCTTGCCCGGGGCATGTGGGTCCATTTGTAAGGGTTTTGATTATCTTCATATCCATATGCCATGTTTAATGATTCATTGGACGTTTTTCATTTGATAAACTGCCGTGTTCATTTTCTTTCCTTTTGCATTTTTTGTTTAAGGATGGCTATCCCTTACACACACCCACACTCACAAATGTAGGTACCCATCCACTCTGGATTCCATGGGTGACTATTCTGCTATATCCTTCAATAACTCTGAAGATCTGGTCAATCAAGCCGAGTATGAAGATAACGAAGGTTGTGAAATACCAGGGGAACTAGCCAGGCTTCTACAGCAAGAGGGAAGGGCCATTTTACCTCACGAAGAGTCATTGGAAACTGTCAACTTAGGAACCGAGGAAGACCGGAAGGAGGTACAAGTGGGTGCCAATCTGGAACCAAGTGTCAAGGAGCGCCTGATACAGTTGTTAATTGAGTATGTTGAAATCTTTGCTTGGTCTTACGAAGACATGCCGGGTTTAGACACAGACATCGTGGTTCACCGTCTCCCCACAAGAGAGGATTGTCCACCGATCAAACAAAAAGTCCGCCGAATGAGGCCTGACATGTCTGAAAAGATCAAAGCAGAAGTGATGAAGCAATTCGACGCTGGCTTTCTGGCTGTTACATCTTATCCTCAATGGGTCGCTAACATCGTGCCAGTACCTAAAAAAGATGGCAAAGTCAGGATGTGTGTGGACTACCGGGATTTAAATAGGGCCAGCCCCAAAGATGATTTTCCGCTACCACACATTGACATTTTAATCGACAATACAGCTCAGCATAAAGTGTTTTCCTTCATGGATGGATTCTCGGGTTACAATCAAATCAAAATGGCCCCCGAAGATATGGAGAAAACAACTTTTGTCACACAATGGGGAACTTTCTGTTACAAGGTGATGTCGTTCAGACTGAAGAACGCAGGGGCAACTTATCAACGCGCCATGGTAGCTTTGTTTCATGATAGATACATCATGAGATTGAAGTTTACGTAGACGATATGATAGCTTGGTCACAAACAGAGGAGGAGCACCTTGAACATCTAGAAAAGCTGTTTGCCAGGTTGAAAGAATACAAACTCAGGCTGAATCCAAGTAAGTGCACTTTTGGAGTTAGGTCTGGTAAACTTCTGGGATTCATTGTAAGCAACAAAGGCATTGAAGTCGATCCAGCAAAAGTAAAAGCAATACAAGAGATGCCTGCTCCCCGTACTGAAAAGTAGGTTAGAGGGTTCTTGGGGCGCTTGAACTATATTGCCAGATTCATTTCTCATCTGACTTCTACCTGTGAGCCAATTTTCAAACTATTGAAGAAAGATCAGGTAGTCGAATGGAACGACGATTGCCAAGCTGCTTTTGATAAGATCAAGGAGTATTTGCTAGAACCTCCTATTCTGATGCCACCTGTCGAAGGAAGACCTTTGATCATGTATCTAACCGCCTTGGATAACTCAATGGGGTGTGTTTTGGGCCAGCATGACAAGTCTGGTCGAAAAGAGCATGCTATTTATTACCTTAGCAAAAAGTTTACCGACTGTGAGACTCGCTACTCACTGCTCGAGAAAACTTGTTGCGCTTTGGTATGGGCTGCTCGCCGACTAAGGCAGTATATGTTGACTCATACTACCTTGTTGATTTCCAAAATGGATCCTATCAAGTATATCTTCGAAAAGCCCGCTTTATCTGGAAGAATAGCTAGATGGACAATGATCCTAACTGAGTATGACATCCAGTACACCACCCAAAAAGCTATAAAAGGGAGTGTACTAGCTGACCATCTGGCTCATCAAGCTATCGAAGATTATCAACCCATGAGATTTAACTTCCCGGACGAGGACATCATGAATTTGGACAACATTGAAGGTAACGGACCGTATGACGGACCCGAAAAGGGATCCCGATGGACCCTGTACTTTGATGGTGCTTCAAATGCACTTGGAAACGGTATCGGTGCGGTACTCATTTCCCCGGAAGGCTGTCACACACCTTTCACGGCCCGACTTTGCTTCAGCTGCACAAACAACATGGCTGAATATGAAGCTTGCATCTTCGGTCTCAAGGTTGCTATAGACTTGGGGATCAAATCTTTGATCGTATTTGGGGACTCGGCTTTGGTTATCAGTCAAATCAAAGGAGAGTGGGATACCAAGCATCCTAATCTTATCCCATACAAGGAACATGTCTTGACATTGTTGCCTCATTTCGAGCAAATTACCTTCGAGCATTTCCCACGAGAAGAGAATCAGCTAGCAGATGTTCTAGCTACAATGTCTTCCATGTTTAAACTCAACTGGGATAACGAGGCTCCCCAAATCACCATCAAGCGAATGGATGAACCCGCACATTGTCACGAGATTAATACCGAAGAAGTAGTGGAACAACCCTGGTTCCATGAAATCAAAAGGTATCTCCAGACTAGAGATTATCCCGAAGGAGCTTCCGTAAATGACAAGAAGTTCTTAAGGAAATTTGCTGCCAAATTCTTCCTGAGCAACGGCATCCTTTACAAACGAAGCCATGATTGTGTATTACTCTGATGCGTAGACAAAGCTGAAGCAGAGTTGATCATGGCTGAGATACACAGCGGCACATTTGGCACTCACTTGAGCGGGCATACAATGACTAAGAAGATCCTAAGGGCAGGCTATTACTGGTCTACCATGGAAGCTGACTGCCATCAACATTCCCGTACTTGCCACAAGTGTCAAGTCTACGCTGACAAGGTTCATATCCCTCTGGTTCCTCTCAATGTTCTGACTGCTCCTTGGCCATTTGCAATGTGGGGCATTGACATGATTGGAGAGATCAAGCCCACGGCTTCCAACGGACATCGTTTCATCCTGGTTGCCATTGACTATTTCACCAAATGGGTTGAAGCGGCCTCCTTCGCCTCTGTTACTAAAAATGTGGTTGCCCGCTTCATCAAGCAAAATCTCATATGCCGGTATGGTGTTCCAGACAGGATCATCACGGACAACGGTACAAATCTGAATAACACGATGATCATCGCATTGTGCGAACAGTTCAAGATTTATCATCACAATTCATCTCCCTATCGGCCGAAGATGAACGGTGCTGTTGAAGCTGCGAACAAAAACATTAAGAAGATCATTCAGAAAATGACAGTCACTTACAAAGACTGGCATGAGATGTTACCGTTTGCCCTACATGGATACTGTACGATGGCACGTACTTCAACCGGGGCAACCCCATTTTCTTTGGTATATGGCATGGAAGATGTCCTGCCTATGGAGGTTCAGATTCCTTCTCTAAGGATTATGAAGGACGCATGTTTGAATGAAGATGATTGGATTCAGACCCGACTTGATCAACTCAATCTAATCAACGAGAAACGACTCGCTGCTGTATGCCATGGTCAGACGTATCAAAAGCGGATGATCAAGGCCTTCAATAAGAAAGTCAGACGTCAAGTGTATCAAGTCGGAGATCTCGTAATCAAGCGGATTATCTTGCCGCAAAGTGATCCCAGAGGAAAATGGACTCCTACATACGAAGGATCATTTGTGATCAAAAGCATATTTTCTGGTGGTGCAATGATTCTGACCACCATGGACGGTGACGATTTGCCACACCCTGCGAACGCAGACATAGTCAAAAGATACTACGCATAAAATAACCCGACAAGTTGAAAACCCGAAAGGGCGGCTTGGGCAAAAATGGGCATCCCGGTGAACCGAAAACCCGAAAGGGCGGTTCAGGCAAAAATTAGGGATAAAAATAAATAAAAATCTGTACACCCGGCAAGTTGAAAACCCGAAAGGGCGACTTAGGCAAAAAGGGGTTTCCCGGTGGATCGAAAACCCGAAAGGGAGATTCAGGCAAAAGTTAGGGAATTAAAGCGTATGACTATGTCTCGTCGGATCACTTCAAAGACAATCTCTTCATCAACCAGTCCCAAGCTTCTGATCAATCCAGCCATCGGCAGACGAAGCATTGAATGGACAGATATTCAGAGTTGTGAAGGCTATAGCGGAATGGAATCCCATGGAATTATTTCACATAGCCATCTTTCTTTTGTATAAATTTCTTCAATATTTACAACGACATCCTCTTACTAGGATGATCGTCTCCTTTGTACAAATATACTCATAGAAAGTTAATACAAATACTTTTCCAGAAATCTGCGTCGTTTCCTTTTCTCTTTTCTTTTTGCACTTATGTTTTATTTGAGAAACGTCCAATGTTTTGTTAAATAGGCATATGCATTTGAACATAAGCATTCCCTTATGAATCAAGAAAGACGATTACTAGTAAATTGAAGGTGCAGTTAGGTATCTTGATACCCTTTCAAAGGAAATCCCGAGCAGATTTGAAATCCGCATTCTTTAGTCAGAACTTAATTCCCTAAACGGAGTCAGACTTCAGGACCCTCGTCAGCAAAAGCTTTCTCAAAACTGATTTCCCCAGCCAGAGAACCCTCCAGAACTCAATTCCCCTCAGAGTTAAGTCTCAGTATCCCCAGCAGAGCTAAAACTTCAAACTATCAATCCCCAGCGGAACCAGGATAGGGAACCTTTTCCCCACAGAGATGCTTCCCACCAAACTGAAGATTCTCAAATCATACCTCTCCAGCATGAGTCTATCAAATTCTGAACTCCCCAGTATAAGTCATCAGAAATTCTCTTACCCTGCAAGTCACCAAGGAAATTCCAAATCCCCGCGGTGGTCCCGAGGCCCCTCACTGATTGAAGATCTGGTATTCCCCAGCAACAAGCCAAGGAATTATTCTTCCCGGCAGCAGTCAGGATGCCTTTATCTTCAGTCATCTAGGATTCATTTATCCTCCGCAAGACAGCTCTCCAGCTTACATGAACATTCATTTACATTCATATCATATAACATACATTGTATCATGCATCATGACATTGCATATAACTAACTCTTTACCTTTTCAAGAAAGATCAGTCGACAGATAAAAATCATTATTTTCCGAGATTCTTTCTAGAAATAGTTCAGATGTGACCTGGACATGACAACATTCTGATGCTTATTCCAGATGCATCCAGATGCAGTTTTACACGAACTCATCATCAGGATACCCTACACCGGTTCCTCCTTCAACTTCAAGACTTCTGAAAACAGTTCACGGGTTCTCCAGTAACGGATGTTAACCTATCGCTTGTTCAGATTCTTCTCAAGACTTCTGAAAACAGTTTATGGATTCTTCCCAACAACAGATGTTAATCTATCACTTGTTCAGATGCAACTTTTTGAAAACATTTTACGGACGCTTCCCCAACAACGGATGCTGCTCTATTGCTTAGTCAACTTCAAGATTTCTGAAAACAGTTCACGGGTTCTCCAGTAACGGATGTTAACCTATCGCTTGTTCAGATTCTTCTCAAGACTTCTGAAAACAGTTTATGGATTCTTCCCAACAACGGATGTTAATCTATCACTTGTTCAGATGCAACTTTTTGAAAACAGTTTACGGACGCTTCCCAATAACGGATGCTGCTCTATTGCTTATTCAACTTCAAGATTTCTGAAAATAGTTCACGGGTTCTCCAAGTAATGGATGTTAACCTATCGCTTGTTCAGATTCTTCTCAAGACTTCTGAAAACAGTTCACGGGTTCTCCAAGTAACGGATGTTAACCTATCGCTTGTTCAGATTCTTCTCAAGACTTCTGAAAACAGTTTACGGATTCCTCCCAACAATGGATGTTAATCTATCGCTTGTTCAGACTCTTCTCAACTTTTGAAAACAGTTTACGGATTCCTCCCAACAACGGATGTTAATCTATCGCTTATTCAGACTCTTCTCAACTTTTGAAAACAGTTTACGGATGCCTCCAGACACGGATGTCAATCTATTGCTTATTCAGACCTCAGTTCAGAGATGGTCCAAAACATGGACACCTTTCTGCTACTCATTCCAGATGGCATCTTTAAGCCCATCCCCGACACGATTCTGTCACCCCTCCGGATGTCATCTTTAAGCCCATCTCCAAATGGCATCTCTAAGCCCATTCCTACATCCATTGCTTTGACGAGTGCAAATTTAAGGGCACTCTAGTGTCCAATCTCCTTTTACCCTCGAGTCGCGAAAGGCAAACTTGCCAATCTAACTCTTCGGATTCAAGAAGATTGAACAGGGGCAACTGTTGTACCGCAAAATTTTCCCTCCCATTTTTCTCAATATTTTCTCATCACAAGGCCCTTGGAGCTCAAGATCCAGTTAGGGTTTCCTCTGCTCAAGACTTCTCCTAGCACTGTTGACCCAAATTAGGGTTTGTGTTGGCACAAAGGTGTTTTGACCTAAAATGCCTAAGATGACTTTCATGCTTCATGTTGGACTCCCAAGTCTATCCATACCAAATTTCAAGCCTTGATTCCAAATTTTGCCCAGTCAATTGGACAGTTGACCTAGAAATCAGCTGTATTGGGGAAAAAGTCAACTATGGCCAATTGACAGTCAAACCTCATGATTTTTGACCCATATCAACATAATGAACTCATATGAACCATTTGATAAAGTTTGGATCACAATTCCATAAGAAATTTGATCAGATCACCAAAAGGGCAAAATGGTCATTTTTAGGGTTTTGACTGCACAAAGGCAATTTTTGACTGTTTGACCTAGCCAATGGCAAACCAAACTCACATATGGACTCAAGGACCCCATGGAATTGTCTTGACATACTTAACAAGTTCAAAATGCACAAGATTGACAGTTGAATTTCCCAGTCAATTGATCAATTTTGACTGTATACTGAAAAGTCAAACTTTGACTTTTTGGTCAAAATCAAGTGTCAAGATTCATTTTTCATCAAAACATGCCAAATCATGAAACTTGTTCATCAAGAAATCAAGAATTGCAAATTAGGGTTTGAAATGAAGATTTTTCATAACTTAGAATTTTTCTAAGTTATGAAAAACCCTAATTTTTTCCTAACTTTGTCCCACTTTCTCACCAAGATTCATTTGGATTCAAGCAAAAGTCAAAACATGAAAGTTGTAGTCCATTGCAAAATCTACAACTTTGATTCACAAAGTTTCCTCAAAAGAAGCTTGTAGCTGAAGTTACAATTTTTGGAACAAGGGTACCAAACCATTCTTAACTTAGAAAAATTTTGACCTATTTTAGGCAGGATTTTTGCCTAACTTCATGGCAATTTTTCACATGCTTCCACTTGGAATTTCAATTTGCATTGAAAAGATGGATTGTAGTACACATTCCAAGCTTTCCAAAATGTCCAAGAACTCATCAAACAACCTCATGGTTAGAGAGAATCGAATTTTGCAATATGGGAAAAACTCACTTTAATCATGAGCCATTTACATGTTCATAACTTGTGCAACTTTTCAAATCAGCATGCATAAGCTATTTACATGCCTCTAATCCCATTTGCACTCAATAATTAAATTCCAATCCATTATGTGTTAGCATTATTTTGTGCATTTGGACATTACATGTTAGATTAAGCCTTAATTAGAAAAAGCACTTTATCCATTTTTGTAAAGTTTGGCTTTATGTCAAGTTTGTGAATCAAGGAGTACAATGCATATCTTTGGACACAAGATTCATGGAGATATCACACTGATCAAGGCTCAAGTGTGCAGCATACTTGAGGGGCCTGTACAAGTCTAGAGAACCACTTGACCTTTTCTTGCTTAAGTGTGAAGAAACATTGCATAACAATACACAACTCTCATCTCAGCAAAAACCAGCTTAAGCAAACTTGTCAAACACATTCCAAACAATCACCTTGACCTGAAACACGAGCTAAACACCTTCCAAACCTCATCAAACCTCAAAACACCATAGAAATGCCCAAAACAGGGCACCTGCTGCAGATTGAGTTCCATAACTCAATCCATTCGTTCATTCTTGCCAAAACCACTTCAAACACATCCCACATCATCCCTTGAAACTGTTCCAAGCCCTAAACACGACCTGTAACATCCCTAGATAACATCACCATTTTCATTTTTCTGTTTTGCAGTTGAAGTACCATAGCACGATTCTCTTGGTTTCCAAACAAACTAAAGCTTGGAATAGCATCCCTGGACATCAAGGAAGTTGTACCAACCATCACCTTGCATTGAAAGCACCTCCATCACCAGATACGATTCCAACTGAACAGGTAAGTTCATGAACTCGTATCTCTCTATCCAGGCATTGTTAGCTTTAGGTTTGTGAAGAAATTATGTCACATTCATGGCCCTGAATCTGCCCATATCATTAGTTTTCATTTATGTTATGTATGCTATGAGAATTTGGGGTCTGAACTTGGAACAAAAATTAGGTCAGGAATTGGGGGAGAAGAAATTCTCTCTCATTTCTGAGAGTTAGATCATGTTCTTTATATGTATGAAATCGTGAGATGATGCTTTACATTTTTTGTGTTGTAAGTTTTCATTAAAAATCAAGGAATCAGGATCTTGATGTTGAAGCAAGAAGGCGCGCATTTTCAAACAGAGATGGCTGGAGGTTGAAGAAGCTGCCTTTGGGCTGGGCCTGTTTCACTTTTTCTTATTTGCACCATAGTTTTACTTTTAAACCCCCTTGGCCCATTATGCTTATTTTTATGATTTTTTGACCTTTTCTTTTTTGTTCTGACTTATTTATTTTTTCTCATAATATTAAAAATATAAAAATTATTTTTTAAACCATTTTTGTATTTATTAGGCATTTATTTGTTTAAATGGACATTTGTACATAAATAAATATATAGATATACTCTTATTCAAAATACTAAAAAATAATGCAAACATGTTTATTTTCTGATTTTATTTTATGTTACCTCTTGAAAACATTTTATATAAAATATACTTTTTTTTTGTAAATATTAAATATTTTATTTTTGTACATATTTAATATATTTAGTAAATAATACAAATACATATATATTTATTAGAATATTTAGGACAAAAATACAAAATATATACATTTTTATTTTTATTGATATTTAATATTAAAAATACCTTTTTTACAAATATACTTCATTTTTATTTTATTTTTTGTACATAATTAATAAACATTGTATATATTAAATAATAAATACCTTTTATTTGCAAAATTAGGGTTTTGCCCTAAATACCTAAAAAACTCCAAAAATTAATACTTTTTATTTTGTTTATTTGACATATAAAAAACACTTTTTTTCATACATATAGAAAATATTTTCTTTGCATCTTGCATATTTATTCCATTTTTATTTAATTATTGTATATTAATTAATTTGTATAATTCAATTTTTGATGTAATAGTTAGGTTTAAATTCCTTGTCAAAATACCCCCATTTGAACATTTGTACCCCCCTTCCCATATATTGTGTTGTAATAACTTAAGAACTTTATTTTTCGCGCTTTAAAGTTTTCTAAATATGCCATGATAGAATTAGGGTTTGTATGCCAATCAATTAACCAAAAATAGTTTGACCTAAATTCAAGATAATCAAGCATGAAAATGGACAACACTAATCACACTTGCACCCCTAGGGTATTCCACTTGTTGCCTTCAATAATGGGCCATATTGCATGTTAGGTCTCTTTGGGCAAAACAAACACAATTCAAATGATCATAGTCCCTCGATGACGCTTTCGAAAGTTGCCTAAAAAATGATCAAGTCCCTCCAAGGAAAAATTGCCCAAAGATACTTGGCACCATTACAATTATGGTCTAAACGATGACCCGCGCCCGTCCCGTTAACATCCTAACACAAGATTGTCCACCAAATACAATGGTGGAACAAAATTGTTAAAAGGGTTAAAACATAGCAAAAATCTTTGAGAACTTTAGGGTAGATAGCTCTTAAGTACTTGTCAACTTGCAAAACAAAAACACTTGCCTATTTTTCAAACCACACATCACTACACTTTCAAAACAACTTTCGAAAACCTTGAAACATCTTTTCAAAAAGACAAACACCTTTTGTAAAACATTCGAGTAAAGAATTGTTACAAGGGTAGCCTAGACAAGGCATCTTTTTCAAAACCACGCACAAAGCACCATTTCAAACAATTGAAAATCAAGGCAAGTTGATCTAAGCAAGTAACTAAGAGCCCATGGATAACCATGGATAGAAATGGTGCTAATACCTTCCCTTTCTATAATCTACTCCCCGAACCCACGAAATATCTCAAAGGTTTTTGCTGTGCTTTTTAAACCTTTCCTTAGGATAAAATAAAAAGTCGGTGGCGACTCTTGCTCAACCGAAACATTTGCGAAAACAAACGCAAAACCCTAGTCAGTTCTCCCACCGTATCACAGACAGGTTGTCTCCATTGACGGGTTGTCTCCATTGACGGGTTGTCTCCATTGACGGGTTTTGCCTCAGAAAAATCTTTAGGAATCGATTTAACTGATTTTGTCTCCATTTACTGGCTTTGCCTCAGAAAAATCTTTATGAATCGATTTAACTGATTTTGTCTCCATTGACTGGCTTCGCCTCAGAAAAATATTTAGGAATCGATTTAACTGATTTTGTCTCCATTGACTGGCTTTGTCTCCTTTGACTGAATTTGTCTCTTTTGACTGAATTTGTCTCTTTTGACTTAATTTGTCTCCTTTGACTGAATTTGTCTCCTTTGACTGAATTTGTCTCCTTTGACAAAACTGAGAATTTAACTGCATCTTTCCTGAAAAGTAAAGGTCAGTCATATGTAATGCATGATATGGATCAATCAATGATGTTCTCAATATAAATGAGATTGTAAGATATGATGTGTATGTGCATGTACCATGATGTATGGAAATGCAATGTTTTAGATGGGGAAAATAAATCCCGGAGCTGCTGGAGAATAGAATTGAGTTCTTCGTTTCCGCTGGGGATGGTGAACGAAGGTGATTGCGAGAATAGACCTGCGGGAGAAGGGAACTCCGGTGGGGAATAAACTGATGAAGAGATTACTCCATGGGGAATTACTCTGTGGGGAAGAGATGTTCTGCTAAGGATTTTAACGATAAACTCTGCTGGGGATTTCGCTGATAAACTCTGTTGGGGATTTTAATGATGAACTCTGCTGGGGATGGATTACCATTGCTACTGACACTGAATCTGTTGAGGATTGAACTCCTGCTTGGGGAAAGGAAAGAACTTCGTTGGGGATGATTTTATGCTTGCTGGGGAATATCTTTATACTCCACTGAGGAATATTAAGACCTTCTGGGGATACCAGACCTTTTTAGCGCTGATGGTGGATGAACTCTGCTTGGGGAGAGTATTGCTGATTTGTTCATAGCTGAAAGTCTTAGTTGGGAGAGCTACCATTACTGCCTTATTCTGCGGGGAGTGAAAGTATCTTTAGCCATATTCTTCAACTGAATCTACCTTGGTACCTGGTGGGCAGAGCAACTTGTACAGTTCGGACAATTCTTATTTGCCCCTGTTTCTATTATTACCAGTAATTCATCTTTCGTTTCGCGTGTAAATATTTATGATCAGCAATTAATGTCAAATGCATATATCAAAAATGAACATTGGACGTTCTTTGCAAAACAAAACAGATAAAGGAAAAACAGCTTGAAATTTCTGAAAATGAATTTGTATTGATTTTGAAGTTTGGCCTGAAAATAGGCGTTTTTGTACAAGAGGTTGACGTCTTAGTAAGAGAACATCGTTGAACAAATAGAATTTATACAATTTGTGAAAATGAAACAAAACAGTTATGTGAATAATCCCACTGGGTTCTAACTCTGTTATTGCCTTTATATCTTCAAGCATCTCATCACTTTGCTGCTTAGTTGAAGATGAATCTGATTGATTAGTGTCGTCCGAGCTTGATAGTCGATACCGAAGTCTGGATGCGAGGTGATCCAATGAGACATAGTGTTACGCTTTGATCCCTAACTTTTGCCTGGACTGCCCTTTCGGGTTTTCAGTCCATCGGGATACCCATTTTTGCCCAAGCCGCCCTTTCAGGTTTTCGACTTGCCGGGTGTACAGATTTTTTATTTTCATCCCTTATTTTTGCCCGAACCCTTTTGGTTCGCCGGGAAGCCCTTATTTTTGCCTAGGCCAGTCAACCTAGCGGGTCTTTGATTATGCGTAGTATCTTTTTACTATGTCTGCATTGACGGGGTGAGGAAGGTCGCCACCATCCACGGTGGTTAGAATCATAGCTCCTCCCGAGAAAATGTTCTTACCCACAAATGGCCCTTCGTAAGTAGGGGTCCATTTGCCCCTGGGATCCCCTTGAGGTAGGATAATGCTCTTGATTACCAGATCCCCAACTTGATACTCTTGTCGTCTAACTTTCTTGTTAAATTCCTTGATCATCCGTTTTTGATACGTCTGACCATGACAAATAGTAGTAAGTCTCTTTTCGTCAATTAGGTTCAGCTGATCAAGCCGAGTCTGAATCCAGTCGTCTTCGCTTAAACCTGCATCCTCCATGATCCGGAGAGAGGGTATCTGGACTTCAATAGGCAAGACTGCCTCCATGCCATAAACCAAGGAATAGGGTGTTGCCCCTGTTGACGTTCGTGCTGAGGTACGATACCCATGGAGAGCAAATGGTAACATCTCGTGCCAGTCTTTGTATGTCACTATCATCTTCTGCACAATCTTCTTAATGTTCTTATTAGCCGCTTCAACAGCCCCATTCATCTTTGGCCGGTAGGGAGAAGAGTTATGATGATGTATCTTGAATTGCTCACAGATCTCGGTGATCATCTTGTTATTAAGATTTGTGCCATTTTCCGTAATGATCCTCTCTGGTACACCGTATCGACAGATCAAATTGTGCCGAATGAACCGTTCCACGACGTTCTTGGTTACGGTAGCAAAGGAAGTTGCTTCAACCCACTTCGTAAAGTAATCAATCACTACCAGGGTGAAACGATGCCCGTTGGATGTCGTAGGTCTGATCTCGCTGATCATATCAATGCCCCACATTGCAAAAGGCCAAGGCACTGTCAAGACATTCAGAGGAACTAGAGGTATGTGCACCTTATCAGCATAGACCTGGCACTTGTGACATGTCCGAGAATGCTGATAACAGTCGGCTTCCATTGTGGACCAGTAATATCCTGCCTGGGGGATTTTCTTTGCCATGGTGTGTCCACTGGAGTGAGTTCCGAAAGTACCTTCATGTAGGTCTGCCATGATGAAGAACTTCGCCGCGAACCTCCTCAGAAACTTCTTGTCATTAACAGATGCACCCTCGGGGTATTCCTGAGCCTCAAGGTACCTTTTTACTTCGTGAATCCAGGGCTTTTCTGTTACCTCCTCAGTATCAAGATCACAGCAATGTGCAGGTTCGTCCAATATTTCAATGACAATCCGGGGGGCCTCGTTGTCCCAATTGACCTTGAACATAGAAGACATTGTAGCCAGCGCGTCCGCTAACTAATTCTCCTCTCTGGGGAAGTGTTCAAAGGTTATCTCCTCGAAATGGCGAAGCAACATCAATACATACTCCTTGTAAGGAATCAGATTCAGGTGTTTCGTATCCCACTCGCCTTTGATCTGACTGATCACGAGAGAGGAATCTCCGAAGACACTCAGAAACTTAATCCTTAGGTCAATTGCTGCTCGAAGACCCATGATGCACGCTTCATACTCCGCCATATTGTTGGTGCAGTTGAAACATAGTCGGGCGGTAAACGGAGTATGAAAGCCTTTAGGAGATATGATCACAGCGCCAATGCCATTACCCAAAGCGTTTGAAGCTCCATCAAAGTACATAGACCATCGGGATCCTTCCTCAGGTCCTTCATCCGGTCCAGGTGTCTCACAATCAGTTATTAACATGATATTCTCATCCGGGAATTCAAAGTGCATAGACTGGTAATCATCCACTGCCTGATGTGCCAAATGGTCTGCCAATACACTTCCCTTGATTGCCTTTTGAGTCGTGTACTGGATGTCATACTCAGTCAAGATCATCTGCCATCTTGCTATTCTTTCGGACAATGCAGGCTTCTCGAAGATATACTTGATTGGATCCATCTTTGATATCAACAGAGTAGTGTGAGTCAACATATACTGTCTCAGCCGGCGAGCATCCCATGCCAAAGCGCAACAAGTTTTCTCGAGCAGTGAGTATCGGGTCTCACAGTCGGTAAACTTTTTGCTAAGGTAGTAAATTGCATGCTCTTTTCGGCCAGACTCGTCATGCTGCCCCAGCATACACCCCATTGAGTTGTCAAGTACTGTCAGGTATAAGATCAAGAGTCTCCCTTCAACTGGTGGCATCAGAATAGGTGGCTCTTGGAGATACTCTTTGATCCTTTCTAAAGCGGCTTGGCATTCATCGTTCCAACGTACTACCTGATCTTTCTTCAGTAACTTGAAGATTGGCTCACAAGTAGCAGTTAGGTGCGAGATGAATCGGACAATGTAATTCAGACGTCCCAGAAAGCCTCTGACTTCTTTCTCTGTTCTAGGAGCTGGCATCTTCTGTATAGCTTTCACTTTGGCAGGATCCACTTGAATACCTTTGTCGCTTACAACGAAACCTAGTAGCTTACCAGATCTCACCCCGAAGGTGCACTTGTTCGGATTCAATCTCAGCTTGTACAACTTCAGCCTGTCAAATAGCTTCTGCAGATGGTCAAGGTGTTCCTCCTCAATCTGGTACCTTGCAATCATATCGTCGACGTATACTTCAATCTCATGATGGATCATATCATGAAACAAAGCAACCATGGCACGCTGATATGTTGCCCCAACATTCTTCAACCCAAAAGGCATGAACTTGTAGCAAAAGGTACCCCACTGAGTAACAAAGGTCGTCTTCTCCATGTCTTCGGGAGCCATTTTAATCTGATTATAACCGGAGAACCCATCCATGAAGGAGAAGACTTTATGCTAGGCAGTATTGTCAACCAGAACGTCGGTGTGAGGTAGAGGGAAGTCATCCTTAGGGCTCGCTCTGTTCAAATCCCTGTAGTCAACACACATTCGGACCTTACCATCTTTCTTCGGTACAGGAACCATATTGGCCACCCACTAAGGGTAAGAAGTTATTGCCGGAAAACCCGCATCAAATTGTTTCATAACTTTAGCCTTGATTTTCTCAGACATTTCTGGGCGTATACGGCGAACCTTCTGTTTTACCGGGGGATAGTCTTCCTTGGTAGGCAGGCGATGAACCACAATATCAGTATCAAACCCAGGCATATCTTCGTAAGACTAGGCAAAGATCTCAACGTAGTCACGCAGCATCTGAATCAACCGTTGTTTCACACTAAGCTCCAGGTTTGCACCGATCTTGACCTCCTTCTTATCTGTCTCGGTACCCAGATTCACTGATTCCACCGGCTCTTCATGTGGCTGAATAGCCCTTTCTTCCTGGAGTAGCAGTCTTGCAAGTTCACCAGGCACTTCGTAATCATCTTCACCTTCGTCTTCGACTAAGTTGATCGGATTTTCAAAGTCATAACTGGCAGTAGCAGAGTTGTTACCAGTGGGATCCAAAGTGGATGTGGACCTGTATATGTGAGTGTGTGTAAAATAGCTGTTTTGCAATATATAATAAATAAAGACAAGGAGCGCAAATTTCTGAAATGCAAGAAACGTCCAATGCTTTTATTAATGATATATGAAAATGACACACATAAAGCCCTCACAAATGAAGCCACAATGCCCCGGGTAAGACACCGGGCCGTAAAGTTTAAACATTGTCTGCTACAAATTTAAAACAAAAGGTTTCATTACTGAGTGATAACAGAAATGGGCATAGAATCCTTCGCTGTCCAGTTGCTTAATCCACCATCGGCAGTTGGGTAGATCCAGTTGTCAATGTCAAACTCTTCATCATCGTCGTCCCTGATAACATTCACCCCTGCCTCTTATTTAGGCTTCTCTGGTGCTCCGAACTCGATCTCTTTCGCATTGTTGTACCCCAAAATTTGCCCTCCCATATCCTTCAAGGTTTGCTAAGATCATGCTTCAAAATCTCCCCAAGGGTTGCACAGTCCAATGGCCTCCTAACAGTCAAAAATTAGGGTTTTGGTTCTGGCAAAGAAATTGAAGTTTCCAAGGGCCCAAACAAGTCCCACATGCCTATATACATTTTCAAGCATCCATATGCCAAGTTTCAAGACTCACAGCATCAAATTGCACAGTCAAAAACCCTAAATGTTTCACAGTCAACTGCAGGGGCAAAATGGTCATTTGACAGTCAAAAGTCAAAATTCTTGGTCAACATCTTATTTTGAAGCCACAAACATCATTTGATCAATTCTTGATCATGATTCTCAAAGCATGGCTCAAAAAGTCTCAAGATGCAAAAGTTTCTATTTTTGGACAGTTGAAAAAGTCAACTGCAAATTGACCAAGGCATAACTTCCACATGGTTTATCAGAAAAATTCCATACAAAAGCTCATTTTGAATAGAATGACATTTCCTACAACTCATCTTCACACTTCAAGTCCAAGAAATGCTCTCACAAAAAGTTATCAATCTCAACATTATAGGTCATTTTCAAAAGTCAACAAAAAGGCACTTTAAGTCAAAGACCATAACTTGATATTGGTAAATCAAAATGACATGGGACCAAAGTAATTGGTTAGAGGACTTCAAGACCTTTCCAAAATATCCAAGAACATGATCAAAGCTTAAAAATTGAGCAAGATATGCCTTGTGGAAGTTGGGAAATTTTTGGGAATTTTGAAAAGTCAACTTTACTTCAAATGCCTCAAAATTGCTAATGGGCCTCAATTTCTTCCATGAATCATCACCCAAAGGCTATGCACGACCCATTGACATCCAAGGGAGTTATTTTATCATTTTTGATTAATTATTTGAATTTTTATTATTATTAATTCACTTAATTAAAATTAAATATGAAAAAATAGCAAATCACACCTTTCAAATCTTTTTATGCAGAGATTTCACTCATTAGGTGCTCAATATCTCGTGTACCATTCAAAAAGGAAAGAATCTTCCATGATTTGGCATAATTGGCATGAAAAAGATTGAAGAAAAGATATGGAAAATCAAATATTCAAAGTCATAAATGGATGGATTTTGGGCTGGCTTTTTGACCTAATTCTATTCATATACATGTGCACAATTGAAACCTAGGCAAAGGGACAGAAAAGCTGTGCCCAAGACCAAGAACAACATTGCAACTTTTGACAAAAAAATTGAAAACTGAAAACCTAATTACAAGGTGTTTCAAGGCCTAAAAAGTGTTCAAAAACATTGCTGAGGGATCCAGGAAACGATTCCAATCAAAACCAGCCTTCCATACTCAAGGAATTGGTATAACTGAGTCTTACTTTTCATCAAAATTTCCATGATCGTGTTTTGATTTCTAGGCATTATTCATGCATTTTTGTTGTTGATTTACACTAACATGAACGTCCTGAAGCTATTGGTGTCCTTGAATTGAACTAATACTGCCTGTACAAGATTCCACCATGAACGTTTCTTAGGGTTTCAGAGCTCCCGATTTGGGGCTTTTCACGTCTGGAAAAATTGGCCAACCAAACTTATTCCATTGAAACCAGGACATCCAGACGAATCAATTCCACTACTCGCGCCTTTTTTATATTGACCTATGTGCTAATCGTTATTTTTAGACATTGCAGTTAGTGGGGGTTTAAAACCCCCGCTATCTATTTTTTATTTTCAGGCAAAACGAAGAAACAAGGGAGAAGACGCTGAGTTGTTGGAACATGGTTGGTCAGTTTGAATACTGGCGCGTTTTTTTTATTACTACAGCATAATATTGTTTTTCCATTATATTGATCACGTTCCACTAAATTAACAAATAAACGCGTTGGTTGGGTTGGTTAATGCGCTGGCTTGCAGGTATTGGGACCTGGGTTCGATTCCCAGGTCCCCTTGTATATTTCATACTATTTTTCTCAATATGTTTCCATGCAGCATGCTCTCCCAAGGTTCATCATGCGCTCTCACCTGCTTGCTTGCCACGCGCCCAGGAGATCAATCCAATGGCCAGAACCTGCAGTCCACCATGCACGCTGGTCAATCATCCCATACACGCGCTGGAAAAGTCAACCAGGCCTCTTGTTCATTGGGCCAAAATGCTTCAAATTGACCTCCAAATTGGGCCAGATACCCCCCTACTGTTTGTATTCTATTCTTCTTTCTAATTTTCTTCTTCCTTTTCAATTCTCTTTTATTTATTTTAATTATTTTAGTTAATTCACAAAAACAATTTTTATAATATAAAAACCAGAAAAATCAAAAACATGTTTATTGTCATTAATATTTAAGTCATTAATGTTTTTTTAAATAAATCTTTTAATAATCAATTTAGTAAAATTAGGTTAAAATTTTAATGTTTTTTTCTTAAATAACTAAAATATGTAGAAATTAGGTTTTTAGCATTTTTATTCTTTTTCTCAATAAATAATTTCTTCTTATTATTATTATTAATTATTAATTAATTTTGTAAATAAACATGTAATTAATTAATTAGGGTAAATTAGGTTTTAAACTTTAACTTTTTTTTTAATAATTAAAAATAACTTAGAACTAGGGTTTTATTTAACTTCTAATTTTCATTAATAAATACAAAAACCATAAAAAATAACTTCTTTTCTTATTAAATAATTAATTAGCCTTTTTAATTTCATTTAATCTTTAATCGGTCCAACGCCCTCGCACATTCGATTCTAATTTCTTTTCGCGCGTTTGTCCTTATTTTTTTGTTTCAAATATCATGTAATTGCCCAAAGCCTTGTAATAGTAATTAGGAAATTTATTTATTTTCCGCATTTTATTAAAAAACGGGTCTTTGTTAATTTGGCGATGTATAGACCCGCGCCTTGTAATAGCGTAGGACCTTTATTTTCCGCATTTTAATTTCCGCACCCTTAAAACTGTTAAACTTTGCATGAAAGAATGAATGGCCCAAATAAAATCAAAGCGTAGATCACCAAAAGCATGACAAGATAAAACATAACTGAAAACGATACACAAATTCACACACCACTCTTAGGGTACGCCTCACTGTTGCCTTGCCCCTCGAAACGTGGTCGTCGAGTATAGGACGTTTTAGTAAGTCCTTATGTCCGTTGATCCATATGCCTCAAAACAAGTTGCCTCGGAAAAGTTGCCTCGAATTAAAAAGGATCAATGGCATAAGGGTAGCTTCTAAGGTGTCCTACTGTTGCTCTGGTGACCACACTGTCCCTACAAACTCGAATTGACCCGAACACCTCCAACGGTGGTGCTACCTACCTCTCAATGGTGGGATGGCACTACCTTAAGGACATTTACACAACCTAATTCCTTAGGGTAAGTGGATGACTCGTAGATACTTGCTCTAATTCAAAACAAATCAAAAACTCTTTTCACACCGACACTTTTCAAAAAGCTTTCAAAACAATTTTTCAAACACTCTTGAGGACTGATACAAGAGTCGATCCGAAACTCTCAAAGAAACTTTTTCAAACTCACTCACGATTGAAAAGCAAACAAACATTTTGAAAACACAATGAGCAAGTATCTAAGAGCCCATGGATAACCATGGATAGAAAGGGTGCTAACACCTTCCCTTTCTATAAATCTACCTCCTGAACCGAGAAACTATCTCATAAGGAATTTTGCTGTGCTTTTGTCCTGTCCATGTTGGAGAAAATAAAAGACGGTGGAGACTCTTGCTTCCGCGACATTTCGCGAAACCAGCGTTAAACAGTCAGTTCCAGATCCACCGATCACAGAACTGGCGACTCTGCTGGGGACTCTTATAAAGTGAGGTGTACCTTAGGATAGTTCATAACTGTGTTTTCAATTGTTGTGCTTTGTTTGCTTTATTATTGTGGGTTGCATCGGAGTTACATAGATCCTAACCCGTATCTGGGGATACCCTGTTAGGTAGCATAAGCTGTGAGGGACCTGTCCGGCGTAGACCGACATGGGTGAAGCAGTGGCTACGTTGGTGTGGCACCTTGGTCTGTACCGATATCCCTTGTGTTGCAACGAGGAGAATATGGGTCTTCTGAGGAGTCATTAAGCACCAACCGACCTTAGAACCTTAAATGACCCAACTTGGCCAATAGAACAGTAGCAGTATGCTACGCCCATTGAGGCTAAACTCTCGTGATGGTTCTGGCCGCAAGAAAAGATTGCGATGCTGGAGTTATGACCGATTGAGGGTAGTCAGTGATATTGGGATCCTCTAGAACCCGGTTGCTTATGATAGGACAGGTATGAACCAACAAACTGAAAGAGGGTAATACCTAGACCCCATGCTGGCCTAAACTCTAAGGGTTTGTCTTGTGTGACTTGTGTGCCTTATCATGTTTGCCTTTGTAAATATCTGTGGTGTGCTTTATCATAACATCATGCCATCATGAACATTGCATGCATCCTGCATAAGGACTGACCATTTCAAAGACAAAAGGGTTTCACCTTTGCTCTGTTTTGTAGGACATCATGATGCCTATGCGAAGGAATACTATCCGGTTCAACTTTGTTCACCCACCTGAGTTGCTTGAAGAGTTGGTTAGCAGAATTCCAAATACTACTTCCTTCATCCAGAGGCATGGTTCTCTTCTCAGTTTAGTCACGGAAAAGTGGGACCAACAGCTGATGAGTGTCCTGACCCAGTTCTATGACCCTTTGTACCAGTGCTTCACCTTTCAAGACTTCCAGCTGGTCCCTACCCTGGAAGAGTTCTCTGATTTGCTTGGTATCCCTATCTTGGATCAGACTCCCTACACTGGTTGGGAAAAGACTCTTAGGCTTGAGGAGGTTGCTGCAGCTCTTCCCTTGACCCACCAAGAAGTAATGGACAACTGGGTGACTAGAAGCGGAGTTAAGGGTTTCTTGGCCAAGTTCCTGGTTAGTAAGGCTAACAGTTTCTGGAATGACTTGGACTTTAGGGCGTATGAAGACATTTTAGCTCTCTTAATCTATGGTCTAGTCTTGTTTCCTAATCCTGATAACTTCATTACCGTCACTGCCATAAGGATCTTCATGTCTCGGAACCCTGTGCCCACTCTCTTGGGTGATATCCTGCAACAACTTTATGCTTGTACTGCCCGAAGACGAGGAACCCTGTGGTGTTGCATCCCTTTGTTGGTGAGGTGGTTTATTTTGCACCTCCCTAAGTTCGTGCTGAAGAACAAAGAAGGAAGAGGTTGGGCTCATAGGTTAATGTCTCTCACTGATAAGGACATCATTTGGACTCTCAGAGGTTTGGATGAGATAGCTGTTATTGATCATTGCGAAGAATATCCTAATGTTCCTTTGATTGGTACCCAAGGAGGGATCTCTTATAATCCATGTCTAGCTCTCCGACAGTTTGGAAGAGCCAGAAGAGCAGGGCCTCATGAGATGTTGGTGCCTCACATCAGTTTTGAGTTTCAGGTAGATAGTGACGAGTTGCGTCGTAGGTTCACCAAGGCTTGGGACAAAATCCACAAAGCTGACCCACAAGAGTTGGGACCAAAGACTTCTCTACCTATGGAAGCCTACTACAAATGGGTCCGCATCCGTGCTCATAAGTTAGGTATGCCGTACGAAGCTGTCAGACCCATCATTCTTGAGTATCCTGACAAGGATGGGGTTCCTCCAACTATTCTCCCTCCTCATATACCTACTGATTATGAGACATTAAAGAGGTCTTGGGCGCAACTGCGAGAGGAACGGGATTCTTATCGGGAAAAGTTCAACGAGCAGGAATTGAAGATCTAGAAGCTGACAAAGCAGTTGGAGAATGAGCGAGCTCTGAATGACTACATCCGTACTGAGAAGAGGAGACCCTGGGATCAATGATGAGCTTTGGATGTTCTTTTACAGTTTTATTTCCCTTTTCAGTATTTCCATTTTTATGTAACGCCTAAGGGCAACCTGTTGAACAATTTAAATTTCGAAGTTGAATCTAATGAAGTGTGTTCCTTTTTGTTTACAAAGATGATTCCCGATTGTCTTTGAAAACATAAATCATACGCATTCCATTCATCATGTGCATCACAGGTACTCTTCTTTTCAGGTTGCTTACTGTTCTTCGCTGTTTATTTCAGCATCATGAACCCTGAATCATCTACCGAACAGTCTATCAAGGCCCTTCAGGCGCAGAACGCACAATTCCAAGAGCTGATCATGGGTTTGGCCCAAGGTCAAGAAGAGCTGAAGGCTCTGCTGGTCAAGAAGAAGAAGAAGAGAACTGTTCTATTCAACACGGGCCGGAGATTTGGTAACACACTGCAGAATGAGGAAGCTGGTTCTTCTGTAGGCAAAGATAGTCCCCAGGGGGGAAGGGCTCCAAGTCCGGTGGTCTCTGACAACGAGACTGATTTTAATGAGGAGCAGTATCCTCCAGCTGAAGACAGATACAAGCAGTTGGAAGACCGGCTGAACGCCATGGAAATTCAACAGGTGCCTGGGTTGGATTTCGGAGACTTGGGTTTATCTTCTGGTGTGATCATCCTGCACAAGTTCAAAGCACCATCTTTCGCCAAGTATGACGGGGCGTCCTGCCCTAAGTTACATCTCAGATCTTATGTGCGGAAGATTCAGCCGTATACAGTGGACAAGAACCTGTGGATCCACTTCTTCCAAGAGAGTCTTTCAGGGACTCATCTCGAATGGTTCTATCATCTGGATGGAACCAAGGTTCGTAACTGGGAGGAGTTGGCTACTGCTTTTTACAAGCAGTATCAATATAATGCCGACCTCGCTCCTACACGTACCCAACTCCAGGGTATGTCGCTAGGATCGGGAGAAGGTTTTAAAGAGTATGCGCAAAAGTGGAGGGATCTGGCTGGCAGGGTGCAGCCATTGTTAACAGACCATGAATTGGTAGATATGTTCTTGGGGACCCTATCTGGGCCATTCTTTAATCATCTCATTGGCAATTCATCTGCAGGATTCACAGACCTTATTCTGACTGGGGAAAGGATAGAGGCTGGTATGAAGTCAGGAAAGATTCAGAAAGGTGCGTCTTCAAGTTCTGAGAAGAAACCTTTTAAGAAGGAGGCCAGTGCTGTGTATGGGCCTAGAAGGCAAGATAAACCAGAGCTCCGCCAATCTGTCAACGCAGTGGTGATTGCAAAGCCTGCTGCCGCTCCTCGGCAAGCTAATCAACCAAGGGGTGAGAGACCCAGAAGAGAATTTACCCGACTAAGTATGACCTTGTCACAAATCTTGCCGCAACTGCTATCAACCAACTTGGTGACCGTCAGAGAGGCTCCAAAGGTTGTGAATACTGCATCTCCTAAGTATAATCCCAATGCCCGTTGTGCTTATCACTCTGATAGCCCGGGGCATTCTACTGATGATTGATGGGCCCTAAGGAATAAGGTGCAGGACCTTATTGATGCAAAGGAGATACAATTTGAGGCGCCTGAGAGGCCAAATATGGTGACTGCTCCTATGCCCCAACATGGAGTAAATGCCATTGATGAAGACTTGTATGCCGTTTCTGTGAATGATGTAGCTACCCCTCTATTGACTGTTAAGAGAAACTTGTTGTTGGCCGGTTTATTTCCGGGTTGTGGCAAGGGTTGCCTTTTGTGTGTTGTTACCCCTACTGGTTGTCCGTTGCTGAAGTTAGGCATCCAAAGCCTGATGGACAGCAAAGAGATTCTGTTTAAGAAGACCGTTGTTCCTTTTGTTCCTGTGGAAGAAATATCTGTCGTTACAATTTTCAACAATCCAATCAAGGCTCCCCCGAGGAAGCCAGTTAAAATCATGACTGTTGCACCCATTGTTATTACTGTTCCAGGGCCCCTCCCCTATGAATCTGATAAGGCTGTCCCATGGCACTATGGGGCAGATGTATATGTACTTGGAATAAAGCAGGAGTTCAACACTGGTACCAGCATCAGCAATATCACTGGTCCCGCCAAAGTAACCCGCAGTGGCAGGCTCTTCTCGCCTGACATTGCGCCACCAGCTATTCGAAGACCTCTCATAATTACGCCTGCAAGTGCGCCTGTTTCCACTTCTGATCAAGTTCCTTCCCCTGCTGCCGAGTCATCTAATACTTAGGGCAAAGGGATTGATGATGAGCCTGCCCGGATGGAGGCACCAAAGTCTGTGAATGTTGAAGCCTCCCAGCAAGAGATGGAGGAAATTCTGAAGATAATCAAGAAGAGCGACTTCAATGTCGTTGAACAGTTGGGGCATACCCCCTCCAAGATCTCCATGCTCTCATTGTTGCTGTGCTCAGAGGCCCACGCCAAGGCCCTGATTTCATTTCTGAAGACGGCCCATGTGCCACAAGAGACCTCTGCAGATCAATTCACTGACTGTGTGGCCAATTTGACAGCCGACAATGGTTTGGGTTTCTCGGATGCTGATCTTACCGCCAAGGGAAAGAACCACAATGATGCCCTGCATGTCTCTATAGAATGCAGGGGCACTACTCTCGCACACGTGTTGGTGGACACCGGTTCTTCCCTGAATGTGCTACCCAAGAAGGCCTTAGACCGGCTGGATTGTGAGGGCCTGGAGTTGAAACCTAGCAACATCATTGTCCGAGCCTTTGACGGATCGAAGAGGATGGTTCATGGCGAGGTAGACATTCCTATTCGTGTGGGTTCTCAAGTATTCGACTCAACTTTCTATGTGATGGACATTCGTCCATCTTATTCCTGTTTGCTGGGACGACCTTGGATTCACAAAGCTGGGGCAGTAACTTCCACCCTACACCAGAAGCTCAAGTATCCTGTCAGAGGGAAGATTGTCACCGTGCAAGGGGAGGAAGAATACATGGTTAGTCATCTGAATTCCTTCCGGTATATTGAGATGGACGGGGAGTTTATTGAAACCCCCTTTCAACATTTTGAAGAGGTACCTCCAACATTGGCAGCAGCCGAAACAGTGGTTGAAGAGGACTTTCCTTTGAAGATGGCTTCCTTGAAGGACGCCCGGGCTGTAATCGAGAAAGGTGAATGTGCTAACTGGGGCAGGCTCCCTGATTTCACTCCTAAAACTGACAAGTTTGGACTGGGTTTTACTGCAGAGGCTCAGAGGGCTGTGCGCAAAGCTAGGATCGGAAGACCTCCTGTGCTCATCACCAATCCAGGAGTGAATGCTATTGGGGATGAAGACGAAGTGGAAGAATCAGAGTTCGATAGCTGGATCTACCCGACGATTGACGGTGGATTGAACAATTGGACCGCAAAAGATCATACACCTGTTACTTTTGTTACGCAGTAATGAATTCCTTTGTTTTAGTTATTTGTAATAAACAATGAACTAAAACTTTATGGCCCGGTGTCTTACCCGGGGCACCGTTGGCTTCATTTGTGAGGGCTTATAACTGTCATTTCCATATATCATGAATAAAGACCTTGGACGTTTTTTCGCATTTCAAATCTTGTGCTCCCTTTCTTTCTTTCTTTCTTTCTTTATATATTGCAAAACAGCTATATTTACACACACTCACCCATACAGGTTTCAATCCACTCTGGATCTCACTGGTAACGACTCTGCTACTGCCAGTTATGACTTCGAAAATCCGATCAACTTAGCCGAAGACGAAGGTGAAGATGATTGCGAAGTGCCTGGTGAGCTTGCAAGACTGTTACTCCAAGAAGAGAGGGCAATTCAACCACATGAAGAGCCAGTGGAAACGATAAATCTGGGTACTGAGACAGATAGAAAGGAAGTTAAGATTGGTGCCAATCTGGAGCTCAGCGTGAAACAACGGTTGACTCAGATGCTACCTTATTATGTGGAGATCTTTGCCTGGTCCTACAAAGACATGCCCGGGTTGGATACTGACATTGTGGTCCATCATTTGCCTACCAAGGAAGACTGCCCTCCGGTTAAGCAAAAGGTCCGCCGTATACGTCTAGAGATGTCTGAGAAGATCAAAGCTGAGGTTATGAAACAGTTTGATGCCGGGTTTCTTGCAGTGACTTCTTACCCTCAGTGGGTTGCCAATGTGGTGCCGGTGCCGAAGAAAGATGGTAAGGTCAGAATGTGTGTTGACTACAGGGATCTGAACAGGGCCAGCCCCAAGGATGACTTCCCTCTACCTCACATTGATGTCCTTGTTGACAATACTGCTCAGCACAAGGTATTCTCTTTCATGGATGGCTTTTCAGGTTATAATCAGATCAAGATGGCTCCTGAAGACATGGAAAAGACTACCTTTGTTACTCAGTGGGGCACCTTCTGCTACAAGGTCATGCCATTCGGGTTGAAAAATGTTGGGGCAACCTACCAACGTGCCATGGTTGCTTTATTTCATGATATGATCCATCATGAGATTGAAGTGTATGTCGATGACATGATTGCAAGGTCCCAAACTGAGGAGGAACACCTTGACCATCTGCAGAAACTGTTTGACCGTTTGAAACTGTACAAGCTGAGGTTGAACCCGAACAAGTGCATCTTTGGGGTAAGATCTGGAAAGTTGCTAGGCTTCGTCGTAAGTGACAAGGGTATTCAAGTGGACCCTGCCAAGGTTAAAGCCATTCAAGAGATGCCAGTTCCCAAGACAGAGAAAGAAGTCTGAGGCTTTCTAGGACGTCTGAATTACATTGCTCGATTCATCTCACACCTAACTGCTACCTGTGAACCAATCTTCAAGCTGCTGAAGAAAGATCAGGTAGTACGTTGGAATGATGAATGTCAGGCTGCTTTTGACAGAATCAAAGAGTATCTCCAAGAGCCACCCATCCTTATGCCACCGGTTGAAGGGAGACCTCTAATACTATACCTGACAGTACTCGATAACTCAATGGGGTGTGTGTTGGGGCAGCATAACGAGTCTGGCCTAAAAGAGCACGCCATTTATTACCTTAGCAAAAAGTTTACCGACTGTGAGACCCGATACTCACTGCTTGAGAAAACTTGCTGCGCTTTGGTATGGGCTGCTCGCCGGCTGAGACAGTATATGCTGACTCACACTACTCTGTTGATTTCAAAGATGGATCCAATAAAGTACATATTCGAGAAGCCTGCTCTGTCTGGGAGAATAGCAAGATGGCAGATGATCTTGACAAAATACGACATCCAGTACACGACTCAGAAAGCTATCAAAGGAAGTGTATTGGCAGACCACTTGGCACACCAGGCAGTGGATGACTACCAATCTATGAACTTCGAATTTCCAGACGAGAGCATCATGATTGTAACTGATTGTGAAGTACCTGGACCGGATGAAGGACCTGAGGAAGGATCCCGATGGTCTATGCACTTTGACGGAGCCTCCAACGCTTTGGGTAACGGTATCGGCACTATGATCATATCCCCTCAAGGCACTCATACTCCACTTACTGCCCGGCTATGTTTCAACTGCACCAACAACATGGCAGAGTATGAGGCATGTATCATGGGTCTTCAAGCTGCGATTGACTTAAGGATCAAGTTTCTGAGTGTCTTCGGAGATTCCGCTCTCGTGATCAATCAGATTAAAGGCGAGTGGGATACGAAACATCCGAATCTTATTCCTTACAGAGAATGTGTGTTGACATTGATCCCCCATTTCACAGAGATAACTTTTGAACATTTCCCAAGAGAGGAGAATCAGTTGGCGGACGCGTTAGCTTTGATGTCTTCCATGTTCAAAGTTAAATGGGACAATGAGGCTCCCCGGGTCATTATCTGGAAACTGGACGAACCGGCATACTGTTGTGATCTTGAGGCTGAGGTAGTGACTGAGAGACCCTGGTACCATGAGGTGAAGAGATACTTGGAAGCTCAGGAATACCCTGAAGGTGCATCCATCAATGATAAAAAGTTTCTGAGAAGGTTCGCAACAAAGTTCTTCCTCAGAAATGGCATTCTATACAAGCGAAACCATGATTCGACTTTACTGCGCTGTGTGGATAAGACTGAAGCAGAAAGAATCATGGCAGAATTACATGAAGGTACCTTCGGAACACATTCCAGTGGGCACACCATGGCAAAGAAAATCCTTCGGGCAGGATATTTATGGTCCACAATGGAAGCTGATTGTTACCAACATTCTCGGACATGTCATAAATGCCAGATTTATGCAGATAAGGTGCATGTTCCTCCAGTCCCTCTGAATGTCCTGACTGCACCTTGGCCTTTTGCAATGTGGGGCATAGATATGATCGGCGAGATTAAACCTACGGCATCCAACGGACATCGCTTCATCCTGGTGGCGATCGATTACTTTACAAAGTGGGTTGAAGCAGCTTCCTATGCTACGGTAACCAAGAATGTCGTGGCACGGTTCATTCGGCACAATCTGATCTGTCGATACGGCATCCCTGAAAGAATCATTACAAACAACGGTACCAATCTCAATAACAAGATGATCACTGAGCTCTTCGAGCAATTTAAGATACAGCACCACAACTCTTCTCCTTACCGGCCGAAGATGAATGGGGCTGTAGAGGCAGCTAATAAGAATATCAAAAAGATTGTGCAGAAGATGACAGTGACTTACAAAGATTGGCACGAAATGTTACCGTTCGCTCTTCATGGGTACCGTACCTCAGCAAGGACGTCAACCGGGGCAACTCCCTTCTCCTTGGTCTACGGCATGGAGGCAGTCTTACCAATCGAAGTGCAGATACCCTCTCTCCGGATAATGAAGGATGCAGATATGAGCGAAGATGATTGGATCCAGACACGACTTGATCAGCTAAACTTAATTGACGAAAAGAGACTCACTGCTATTTGTCATGGTCAAACGTACCAAAAGCGGATGATCAGGGCATTTAACAAGAAAGTCAGGCCACAAGAGTATCAAGTTGGGGATCTGGTAATCAAGCGCATCATCCTTCCTCAGAGTGATCCCAGGGGCAAATGGACCCCCACGTACGAAGGGCCATTTGTAGTTAAACATGTGTTCTCAGGAGGAGCCATGATTCTAACTACCATGGATGGTGACGACCTTCCTCACCCCGCCAATGCAGACATAGTAAAAAGATACTACGCATGATAAAAGACCCGCTAGGTTGACATACCTAGGCAAAAATTAGGGCTTCCCGGCGAACCAAAAGGGTTCGGGCAAAATGAGGGATGAAATAAAAAAATATGTACACCCGGCAAGTCGAAAACCTGAAAAGGCGGCTTGGGCAAAAATGGGTATCCTGGTGGACTGAAAACCCGAAAGGGCGGTCCAGGCAAAAGTTAGGGATTAAAGCGTAACACTATGTCTCATTGGATCACCTTGCATCCAGAATCCGGTATCAACTATCAAATTCAAATGACATCGATCAATCAGCTTCATCGTCAACTGAGCAGCAAAGTGATGAGACGCTCGAGGATATAAAGGCAATAGCAGAGTTGGAACCCAGTGGGATTATTCTTTTCACATAGATGTTTTGTTTTCCCTTTGTACAAATCTGTATAAACTCTTTTGTTCGGTGGCGTTCTCTTACTAGGACGTCAGCCTCTTGTATGTAAACGCCTATTTACAGGCAAATTCAAAAATCAATACAAATACACTTTTCAGACAAATTGCCCTCTGTTTTTCCTATTTCTGTTTTGTTTCGCGAAGAACGTCCAAGGTTCAATTTGTGATATATGCATTTGACAATAATTGCTAACTCATAAATATTTGCATGCGAGACAAAGGATTAATTACAGGTAACAATAGAAACAGGGGCAATAATGAGTTGTCTAAGCGATCTAATTGCTCTGTCCATCAAGGTACCAAGGTAGGTTCAGCTAAAGAACATAACCAAGATATCTTAATTCCCCAGAGAGTGAGCCAGCAAGTCAATGAACTCTCCCCAAGCAAAGCTATACTATCAGCCTTAAGGAAGTTGGGTATCCCCAGCAGATCTCAACATTCCTCAGCGCAATATACGAATATTCTTAACAAGCATCCCCGGAAGTCTTGATCTAAGACTGTTCCCCGGTGGTATACCGGACATTCAACGGAGCCACTTCCCCAATATATCTCAAAGATTTCCCCAGGAGAGTCCAGTATGAAGACTTCCCCAGGAAAGCTGAATCATCTCCCCAGCAGGAAGCTTATCCCCAGTAGATTCTGGAAGCTTATCCCCTGCAGAGCACGAACTCGTCCCCCGGCTTTATTCAAAGGTTATTTCCCTACCAGGATATAACTAGGTTATCCTCAGCCAAAAGCCACGGAAAGATCGTCCTCGGAGAAATCTTCTCATCCCCAGCGGAGTCTATTAAAACTTCCAACACATCAACAGTATCCCCAGCGGAGTTATCATTAATCTCAGCAAAGTATTTCTCTTCCCACAGAGTATTGTTCCCCAGCAAGATCGCTAGAGTAATTTCCCCCTGCAGAGTAATTTATTTGCCAAGTTTATTCCCCGACGGAGTCATCTTCTCCTATCGGTATTCTTGCAACCATCACTCCCCAGCGGAAACAGCGAAATGCTATTCACATCAGCCCAGGATTTAACTTCCCGGCATCCGTCAAGGATTTATTTTCCTAGACCACAATACATTCATGAACATCACATTTTCATACATTACAGCATGCATATACGCATCATGAACATATAATCTCATCACGCATGTCATACATCATGACATCGCATACAACTAACGTTTTGTCTTTTCAGGACAAAAGTTAATACAAAGATGATTGCTATCAATAGTCGTGATTCCAGATCTGATTCCTATATCTTGCCAGGGTGTATCTGTTGACGACTAGCATCACCAGACCCGATTCATGTATCTTGCCAGGGTGCGTCTGAAGAGTTTGAGGATTCGATTCCTGTATCTTGCCAGGGTGTATCTGTTGATGACTAGCATTACCAGACCTGATTCCTGTATCTTGTCAGGGTGCGTCTGAAGAGTTTGAGGATCCGATTCCTGTATCTTGCCAGGGTGTATCTGTTGACGACTAGCATTACCAGACCCGATTCCTGTATCTTGCCAGGGTGCGTCTGAAGAGTTTGAGGATTTGATTCCTGTATCTTGCCAGGGTGTATCTGTTGATGACTAGCATTACCAGACCCGATTCCTGTATCTTGCCAGGGTGCGTCTGAAGAGTTTGAGGATCCGATTCCTGTATCATGCCAGGGTGTATCCGTTGACGACTAACATTACCAGACCCGATTCCTGTATCTTGCCAGGGTGCGTCTGAAGGTTTCGAGGATCCGATTCCTGTATCTTGCCAGGGTGTATCTGTTGACGACTAACATTACCAGACCCGATTCCTGTATCTTGCCAGGGTGCGTCTGAAGGGTTCGAGGATCTGATTCATGTATCTTACCAGGGTGTATCTGTTGACGACTAACATTACCAGACCCGATTCATGTATCTTGCCAGGGTGCGTCTGAAGGGTTCGAGGATCCGATTCCTGTATCTTGCCAGGGTGTATCTGTTGACGACTATATTCTCCGAACTCGATTCTTGTATCTCGCTAGGGCACGTCTGAAGAGTTTAAAGATCCGATTCCTGTATCCAGCCAGGGCGCATCTACACAAAGAGTTTGAAGACCAACTCCTGTAACAGGCCAGGTAATCATTTTCTTTTCTCAGGTACGCAAGTTCTCGCTAAGGAATCTCTTATGCGATCGACACCTAGATGGCATCTGTAAGCCCATCCACATACCAACAGCCTCCGAATGGCATCTATAAGCCCATTCCCGACAAAGTTCAGTCACACTTCCAGATGGCATCTATAAGCCCATCTTCCTATCCATCAATCTCCAAATGGCATCTATAAGCCCATTCCCACCATCACACTGCTAACATGTGAGCGCAAATTTCTGGGCACTCTAGTGTTCAATCATCTTCCACCTTCGGATTACGAAAGGCACGACAGCCAATCTACATCCTCAGGTCTAAGAAGATTGAACAGGGGCAACTGTTGTACCCCAAAATTTGCCCTCCCATATCCTTCAAGGTTTGCTAAGATCATGCTTCAAAATCTCCCCAAGGGTTGCACAGTTCAATGGCCTCCTAACAGTCAAAAATTAGGGTTTTGGTTCTGGCAAAGAAATTGAAGTTTCCAAGGGCCCAAACAAGTCCCACATGCCTATATACATTGTCAAGCATCCATATGCCAAGTTTCAAGACTCACAGCATCAAATTGCACAGTCAAAAACCCTAAATGTTTCACAGTCAACTGCAGGGGCAAAACGGTCATTTGACAGTCAAAAGTCGAAATTTTTGGTCAACATCTTATTTTGAAGCCACAAAGATCATTTGATCAATTCTTGATCATGATTCTCAAAGCATGGCTCAAAAAGTCTCAAGATGCAAAAGTTTCTATTTTTGGACAGTTGAAAAAGTCAACTGCAAATTGACCAAGGCATAACTTCCACATGGTTTATCAGAAAAATTCCATCCAAAGCTCATTTTTAAGAGAATGACATTTCCTACAACTCATCTTCACACTTCAAGTCCAAGAAATGCTCTCACAAAAAGTTATCAATCTCAACATTATAGGTCATTTTCAAAAGTCAACAAAAAGGCACTTTAAGTCAAGGACCATAACTTGAGATTGGTAAATCAAAATGACATGGGACCAAAGGCATTGGTTAGAGGACTTCAAGACCTTTCCAAAATGTCCAAGAACATGATCAAAGCTTAAAAATTGAGCAAGATATGCCTTGTGGAAGTTGGGAAATTTTTGGGAATTTTGAAAAGTCAACTTTACTTCAAATGCCTCAAAATTGCTAATGGGCCTCAATTTCTTCCATGAATCATCACCCAAAGGCTATGCACGACCCATTGACATCCAAGGGAGTTATTTTATCATTTTTGATTAATTATTTGAATTTTTATTATTATTAATTCACTTAATTAAAATTAAATATGAAAAAATAGCAAATCACACCTTTCTAATCTTTTTATGCAGAGATTTCACTCATTAGGTGCTCAATATCTCGTGTACCATTCAAAAAGGAAAGAATCTTCCATGATTTGGCATAATTGGCATGAAAAAGATTGAAGAAAAGATATGGAAAATCAAATATTCAAAGTCATAAATGGATGGATTTTGGGCTGGCTTTTGACCTAATTCTATTCATATACATGTGCACAATTGAAACCTAGGCAAAGGGACAGAAAAGCTGCGCCCAAGACCAAGAACAACATTGCAACTTTTGACAAAAAAATTGAAAACTGAAAACCTAATTACAAGGTGTTTCAAGGCCTGAAAAGTGTTCAAAAACATTGCTGAGGGATCCAGGAAACGATTCCAATCAAAACCAGCCTTCCATACTTAAGGAATTGGTATAACTGAGTCTTACTTTTCATCAAAATTTCCATGATCGTGTTTTGACTTCTAGGCATTATTCATGCATTTTTGTTGTTGATTTACACTAACATGAACGTCCTGAAGCTATTGGTGTCCTTGAATTGAACTAATACTGCCTGTACAAGATTCCACCATGAACGTTTCTTAGGGTTTCAGAGCTCCAGATTTGGGGCTTTTCACGTCTGGAAAAATTGGCCAACCAAACCTATTCCATTGAAACCAGGACATCCAGACGAATCAATTCCACTACTCGCGCCTTTTTTATATTGACTTATGTGCTAATCGTAATTTTTAGACATTGCAGTTAGTGGGGGTTTAAAACCCCCGCTATCTATTTTTTATTTTCAGGCAAAACAAAGAAACAAGGGAGAAGACGCTGAGTTGTTGGGACATGGTTGGTCAGTTTGAATACTGGCGCGTTTTTTTTATTACTACAGCATAATATTGTTTTTCCATTATATTGATCACGTTCCACTAAATTAACAAATAAACGCGTTGGTTGGGTTGGTTAATGCGCTGGCTTGCAGGTATTGGGACCTGGGTTCGATCCCCAGGTCCCCTTGTATATTTCATACTATTTTTCTCAATATGTTTTCATGCAGCATGCTCTCCCAAGGTTCATCATGCGCTCTCACCTGCTTGCTTGCCACGCGCCCAGGAGATCAATCCAATGGCCAGAACCTGCAGTCCACCATGCACGCTGGTCAATCGTCCCATACACGCGCTGGAAAAGTCAACCAGGCATCTTGTTCATTGGGCCAAAATGCTTCAAATTGACCTCCAAATTGGGCCAGATACCCCCCTGTTGTTTGTATTCTATTCTTCTTTCTAATTTTCTTCTTCCTTTTCAATTCTCTTTTATTTATTTTAATTATTTTAGTTAATTCACAAAAACAATTTTTATAATATAAAAACCAGAAAAATCAAAAACATGTTTATTGTCATTAATATTTAAGTCATTAATATTTTTGTAAATAAATCTTTTAATAATCAATTTAGTAAAATTAGGTTAAAATTTTAATGTTTTTTTCTTAAATAACTAAAATATGTAGAAATTAGGTTTTTAGCATTTTTATTCTTTTTCTCAATAAATAATTTCTTCTTCTTATTATTAATTATTAATTAATTTTGTAAATAAACATGTAATTAATTAATTAGGGTAAATTAGGTTTTAAACTTTAACTTTTTTTTAATAATTAAAAATAACTTAGAACTAGGGTTTTATTTAACTTCTAATTTTCATTAATAAATACAAAAACCATAAAAAATAACTTCTTTTCTTATTAAATAATTAATTAGCCTTTTTAATTTCATTTAATCTTTAATGGGTCCAACGCCCTCGCACATTCGATTATAATTTCTTTTCGCGCGTTTGTCCTTATTTTTTTGTTTCAAATATCATGTAATTGCCCAAAGCCTTGTAATAGTAATTAGGAAATTTATTTATTTTCCGCATTTTATTAAAAAACGGGTCTTTGTTAATTTGGCGATGTATAGACCCGCGCCTTGTAATAGCGTAGGACCTTTATTTTCCGCATTTTAATTTTCGTACCCTTAAAACTGTTAAACTTTGCATGAAAGAATGAATGGCCCAAATAAAATCAAAGCGTAGATCACCAAAAGCATGACAAGATAAAACATAACTGAAAACGATACACAAATTCACACACCACTCTTAGGGTACGTCTCACTGTTGCCTTGCCCCTCGAAACGTGGTCGTCGAGTATAGGACGTTTTAGTAAGTCCTTATGTTCGTTGATCCATATGCCTCAAAACAAGTTGCCTCGGAAAAGTTGCCTCGAATTAAAAAGGATCAATGGTGTTGTACCCCAAAATTTTCCCTCCCATATTCTTCAAGATTTGCCAAGTCAAAGCTTCAAAATTCCCCAAGGGTTGCACAGTTCAAGGGCCTCCTAAACAGTCAAAATTAGGGTTTTGGTTCTGACAAAGAAAATGAAGTTTCCAAGGGTCCAATCAAGTCCCACATGCCTATAAACATGGTCAAGTATCCTCATATCAAGTTTCAAGACTTACAGCACAAAATTGCACAGTCAAAAACCCTAATTGCACTACAGTCAACTGTAGGGGCAAAATGGTCATTTGACAGTCAAAAGTCCAAATTTTTGGTCAACATCTCATTTTGAAGCCATAAACATCATTTGATCAATGCTTGATCATGATTCTCAAAGCTTGGCTCAAAAATCATCAAGATGCAAAAGTTTCCTTATTTGGACAGTTGAAAAAGTCAACTGTAACTTGACCAGGGCATAACTTTCACATGGATTATCAGAAAAATTCCATCCAAAGCTCATTTTGAAGATAATGACATTTCCTACAACTTCTCTTCATACTTCAAGTCCAAGAAATGCTCTCACAAAAAGTTATCAATCTCAACATTATAGGTCATTTTCAAAAGTCAACAAAAAGGGACTTTAAGTCAAAGGCCATAACTTGAGATTGGTAAATAAAAATGACATGGGACCAAAGGAATTGGTTAGAGGACTCAAAGAACTTTCCAAAATGTCCAAGAACATGAGCAAAGCTTAAAAATTGAGCAAGTTATGCCTTGTGGAACTTGGGAAATTTTTGGATATTTTGAAAAGTCAACATTGATTCAAATGACCTAAAATTGCTAATGGGCTTCTTTTTCTTCCACAATTCATCATCCAAGACATGTGCACGACCATTTGGCCCAAAGGGAAGTTTTTATTCATTTTTTATTTATTTATTTGGATTTTTATTATTAATAATTCATTTAATTAATTAAAATACATGAAAAATGTTAAACCTAATGTTTCAAATCTTTTTGTGCATAAAACATCTCCAAGATTTCGTGCAAATCAGATTAGGAAAGAATCAAAGGCAATTGGATGTGATTGGCATCAAAAACATGTGGAAAAGATTGCAAAATAATGGCTTGAAAATCAAATATCTTTTTCATCAATTCATGGATGTTTTGATCAATTTTTTGGACCTAAATCATTCTCACATAAATACCAAGTGCAACCCTAATGCTAAGAAGGTCTAAGCTGCGCCATAGCCAAAGAATCGAACTCACACTTTTGCCTAAAAATTTCAAAACTGCAAACAAGGTTACAGGTCGATTCAAGCAAAGAGACTTGTTCCATCACCTTCCTGAGGCTTCAAGGAAGGTTTCCAAATAAAAACCATCTATCCTAACACCAAGAAACGTGAGAACGATGATGCCCTGTACAGAAAATTTCTTGCATTCGTACATCATGAATCATGCGTTTTTGGCAATTTTTAACATTTGATTCATATTCATTGTTTGATTCTAACGCTAACTGTATGGTTTAATTGTGTTTTTGTGCACCCTTGAGGATTTCACCATGAATACGCGCTAGGGTTTCCAGGAACTTGAATTAGGGTTTCTTAGTTAAGGAACAATTAGCACATGGGACCTAGGCCATTCAACTCAGCGCGCTTGGACGAAGAGAACAGGACCCTCGCGCCTAATTTATATGGCCGGACGGCCTAATCGTTATTTTTGATAATAGTGCCTTTTGGAACGGTTCAAAACCGTTGCCAATGTTTTTTGTGTTTCAGGAAAAAACAAAGCTATGGAGAAGACGATGCAGTGGCAAGCTATGATTGGGTCGTTCAAAATTTCGCGCTAAAAAGTCATTAACGCTTGGTTTTATTTTATAATAATTGATTGTTATTTAATATACAAAACGCGTTGAGTGGAGCAGTTGGCAAAGTGTCTTAGTGGTAATCCCTGGGACCTGGGTTCGAACCCCAGGTCCCCCATCCCTTTCATGTTATTTTTATTAACGTGCTTGCATGCAGTTTCGTGACCAAGGAACACCATACGCCTCTCAAATCAGCTTGCCACTTGGCCAATGGAAACGATCAGAAGGCCATGATCTGAAGAACATGGTAGACCCCAGTCAACCATCCCACACGCTGGCATAAAAGTCAACGAGGCCAAAGGCTTGTTGGGCCCAAATTGCTAATCAAAACCTCCAAATTAGGGGACAGACCCCCCAAGGTTTGCTATGTTCATATTTCCTTTTTTTTTTTTAATTAGTTTCCTTTAAATTCTTTTACTTAATTTGTTTTTTCATAAAAAAATATAAAATAACATAAAAATCAGAAAGGACAAAAATTAAATATATTTATTTAATTAGTATTTTTTGTAAATAAAATTCATTAATTAACTTAGTTTTTAATTTAGGGTTTAATCTTAACATTTTTCAATAAAAATCTAAAATTGGTAGAATTAGGGTTTCAAGCATTTTTCATCCTCTTTTTATTTTTACTATATTAATTATTAATTCTTAATTAGTTATTTTTATAAATCAAGTTGCAATTAATTAATTAGGTTTAAGTTTAGATAATTGTCATATTTTCTTAATAAATTAAAAAATGTAGAATTAGGTTTTAATTTCATTAAATTCTCATAAATACAAAAAACTAAAAAATAATTTCTTTTTCTTTTTAATTTTAATTAATTTAATAATTTAATTTAGTTTCATTAGAAAGGGTCCAACGCCCTCGTTTCCAGTTTAATTCAGTTCGCGTATTTATTTCTTTTTTTCTTGTAAATATTGATGTAATTCTCCCAAAGCCGTGTAAATATTTATCTTTCGCACTTTACTTTATTTCTTTATTTTATGTCAAATCGGGTCCTGGAAATTTTGGCGATGTGGACCCGCGCCTTTTGTAATAGCTTTAGAACTTTTATCTTTCTCGCAAATTTTTAACTGTTAACAAATGCATGCAAGAATGAATGACAATAAATAAAAACAAACGCGTAGATCACCCATGACATGACAAAAGACAAAATAAATGAACATGACACACAAATCACACACCACCCCTAGGGTACGCCTCATTGTTGCCTTGCCTCGAAAGGTGATCGTCGAGTAGAGGATGTCTTAGTAAGTCCTCATGATCCGGGAACCTGTCATGAGGGTAGCTTCTAAGGTGTCTTCCCATTGCTCTGGTGATCACCTTGTCCCGAACCTTCGAATTGACCCGAACACCTCCAACGGTGGTGCTACCTACCTCTCAATGGTGGGATGGCACTACTTTAAAGGACATCTACACAGACGAATTCCTTAGGGTAGGTAGACGACTCTAGATACTTGCTATAAACTTCAAAACAAATCAAAAAATACTTTTCACACCAACACATTTTCAAAAAGCTTTCAAAAGCAATTTTTCAAACACTCTTGAGGACCGATACAAGAGTCGAACTGGAATTTTCAAGGAAACTTTTTTAAAACCCACAGTTGAAAAACAAACAATTTTGAAAACACAAATGAGCAAGTATCTAAGAGCCCATGGATAACCATGGATAGAAAGGGTGCTAACACCTTCCCTTTCTATAATCTACCTCCCGAACCGAGAGCAATCTCTATAAGGAATTTTTCTGTGCTTTTGTCCTTTCCATTTGGAGAAAATAAAAGACGGTGGCGACTCTTGCTTCCGCGACATTCCGCGAACCAGCGTTAAACAGTTAGTTCCAGATCCATCAATCACAGAACTGGCGACTCTGCTGGGGATTTAACTTAAAGTGAGGTGTACCTTAGGGTTAGTTCATAACTGTGTTTTCAATTGCTTTCCTTGCTTGCTTTATTATTGTGGGTTGCTTGGGAGTTCTATAGATCCTAACCCGGATCTGGGGATACCTTCTTAGAAAGTAGCAACAAGGCTGTGAGGGAACTGTGCGGGGTATACCGACATGGTTGAAACAGTCTGCTACGTTGATGTGGCACTTTGGTGTGTACCGGTAACCCTTGAGTTCAGTCAAGGAGAGTACGGGGCCTCCGCGTGGTGTCATGAAGCATCAACCGACCTTAGGAACCTTAATTGAACTATCTTGGCCTCTTTAGGGTAGTGAGATAACTGACTTTGGTGCAGTCCGAGGTTGGTTGATACTCGATACTACACTCAATTGAGGGTTGCTTTCCTGGAATATTTCGGTCGCCAGTTCAGTGGCTAAGTCGAAACGATGAACAATGAAAGCAATCCCGTGATATTGGGACCCTTAGAACCCGGTTACTTCTGATAGGACAGGTTGAACCCACCAACTTCAAGAGGGTACTACCCAGACCCCATGCTGGCCTTAAACCCTAAGGGTTTGTCTTGTGTGCCTTACATGTTTGTCTTTGTAAATATCTGTGGTGTGTTTAATCATAGCATCATGACATCATCCAGCATCATATGCATTGACTAACCATTTCAGGGGTTCGAATCTTCATCTTTGTTCTTGTTTTGTAGGACATGGAAACTGTTTGTAGAAAGACAATTCAAATCAGTCTTGTAAGGATCCCTCCTCAGCTTAAGGAACTTATATCCAGGATTCCCGAGAGCTCTTCATTCAGTGAAAGACATGGAAGTCTCGTCAGCTTGGTCAATACCAACATTGAGGAAGATATGATAAAGGTCCTGTTCCAGTTCTTTGACCCTTTGCATCACTATTTCACCTTCTTGGACTATCAGCTGGTACCTACATTGGAGGAGTTCTCCCGGCTCCTGAAGATCCCTATCCTTGATCAACTACCCTACAACGGTACAGAAAAGGAACCTAAGCTTGAAGATATTGCTAAAGCCTTGCACCTACAATCATCTGACCTCAAGGGACATTGGGAAGTTAGAAGTGGTATCAAAGGGTTCTTAGCCAGGTTTCTGTTTGAAAAGGCCCATGAATGTTGGAACTCCCTTGACTTACAAGCTTTTGAAGAGGTTGTGGCCCTCCTTGTCTATGGTTTGGTGTTGTTCCCTAACCCAGATCAGCTTATTGATATCAGTGTTGTCCAGATCTTTATGTCCAGGAATCCTATACCTACGTTGCTGGGGGACATCCTTCACTCATGTTACACTCGAACCATGAGAAAAAGAGGTGTCCTTATGTGTTGCACTCCTCTCCTGGGAAGGTGGTTTATTTCGCACCTTCCACAATCAGTTTTGAAGAACGAGCGGGGTTTGAGATGGTCACAACGGTTGATGACTCTTACACATGCAGATATACATTGGTGCCCTAGGTCCAGAGAGGATGTCACTATCATTGATCGTTGCGGAGAGTACCCTAATGTTACTTTACTTGGAATCAGAGGAGGTATTACTTATAACCCATGTCTGGCTTGGAGACAGTTTGGTTATGCTCGGAGGGATGGTCCTCATGACATGTTAATTCCTGACATAGTTTTTGACTTCGACAACGATACTCAAGGACTTCGCCAGAGATTTATCAGAGCCTGGAGGATGCCAAGTAGGATAGACAGTAAGACACTGGGGCACAAGAACTCCATCCCGTTGGAACCTTATCTCAAGTGGGTACGAGCCCGCTCCCAGAAGTTAGTGATGCCTTATCCCCATATGCTCCCTGTGATCAAAGAGCCAATCTTGGAGGGAGAAGTGTCCTACACTATTCAGCACCCTGATATGCCCACATCCTGGGAAGAGATGCAGAAGAGCTGGATCCATCTTAAGGAAGAACGGAATTCTCTTGAGACCAGTCTACATGCTAGTGAAAAGAAGGTCTTGGAGCTCACCCGCCTGTTGCATGAGGAGAGGAATCTCAACACTTACATAGCTCCAAAGAGGATGCGTAGTATATTTTGGGATTGATTTGCTTTTGTTTTATTTTTCCCATGAGGCTTTGATGTACTGAACAATTATTTCCTTAATGATAACGTGTGTTCCTTTTTGTCTACAACAAATTTGAACTTTCGAACCCTTGAATGCATTGCATAAACACATATCATTCATCATGCGCATAACAGGTTTTCTTCTTTTCAGGTTGCTTACCGTTCTTCGCTGTTTATTTCAGCATCATGAATCCTGACTCATCATCAACTGAGATGTCCATCAAGGCTCTTCAGGCGCAGAATGTGCAATTTCAGGAATTAATCATGGGTTTGGCTCAGGGCCAAGAAGAGCTGAAGGCTCTGCTCCTGAGGAAGGAGAAGAAGAAGAAGAGAAGAACTGTTCTGTTCAACTCGGGCCGAAGGTTTGGCAACACTCTGCAGAATGAAGAGGCTGGTTCTTCTATTGGCAAGGGTACTCCTCAAGAGGGAAAAGGTCCTAGTCCGGTAGTCTCTGACAACGAGACCGATTTTGATGAGGAACAGTATCCTCCGGCAGAAGACCGTTACAAGCAGTTGGAAGACAGGTTGAATGCTATGGAGATACAACAGGTACCTGGGCTGGATTTCGGAGATTTGGGTTTGTCTACCGGTGTGATTATCCCTCGTAAATTCAAAGCACCATCTTTCACTAAGTACGACGGGGCGTCTTGTCCCAAGCTACATCTCAGGTCTTATGTGCGGAAGATTCAACCGTACTCAGTGGATAAGAATTTGTGGATCCACTTCTTCCAGGAGAGTCTTTCAGGGACTCATCTCGAATGGTTCTATCAGCTGGATGGGACCAAGATTCGTAACTGGGAGGAGTTGGCTACTGCTTTCTATAAGCAGTATCAATATAATGCCGACCTTGCCCCTACACGTACCCAACTCCAGAGTATGTCGTTAGGTTCAAGCGAAGGTTTCAAAGAGTACGCTCAGAAGTGGAGGGATCTGGCTGGCAGGGTGCAGCCTCCGTTGACTGATCGGGAGTTGGTAGACATGTTCTTGGGGACCCTATCTGGGCCATTTTTCAACCATCTTATCGGTAACTCGTCTGCAGGGTTCACTGATCTCATTCTGACTGGAGAGAGAATTGAGGCCGGGTTGAAGCCTGGTAAGATTCCGAAGGGTGCATCTACAAGTTCAGAGAAGAAACCCTTCAAAAAAGAGGCCAGTGTGGTGTATGGGCCTAGAAGGCAAGACAAACCAGAGCGCCGTCAATCTGTCAACGCGTTGGTGATTGCAAAGCCCGTCGCCGCTCCTCGGCAAGCTAAACAACCAAGGGCTGAGAGACCCAGAAGGGAATTCACCCGTTTGAGTATGACCTTGTCGCAGATCTTACCACAGTTGCTATCCACCTATCTAGTGACTGTCAGAGAGGCCCCGAAGATTGCAAATACTACATCTCCTAAGTACAACCCAAATGCCCGCTGTGCTTATCACTCTGATAGCCCGGGGCATTCCACTGATGACTGTTGGGCTTTAAGGAACAAGCTGCAGGACCTTATTGATGCGAAGGAGGTACAGTTTGAGGCATCTGAGAAGCCTAATATGGTGACAGCTCCCCTGCCTGCTCATGGAGTAAATGCTATTGGGGACAAGGATGAAGTGGATGAAGCTGAGTTCAATAGTTGGATCTATCCGACGACCGAAGGCGGATTGACCAATTGGATTGTCAAAGACCATACTCCTGTTACTTTTGTTACGCAGTAATAAACTTCTTTGTTTTGTTATTTGTAATAAACAATAAATAAACTCTATGGCCCGATGTCTTACCCGAGGCACCGCGGTTTCATTTGTGAGGGCATATAAATTGTCATTTCATATATCATAAATGAAAATCTTGGACGTTTTCTCGCATTTCAAATCTTATGCTCCTTTTCTGTCTTTCTTTCCTTTACATATATTTCAAAACATCTGTATTTACACACACTCACTCATACAGGTTCCAATCCACTCTGGATCTCACTGGTAACGACTCTGCTACTGCCAGTTATGACTTCGAAAATCCGATCAACTTAGCCGAAGACGAAGGTGAAGATGATTGCGAAGTGCCTGGCGAGCTTGCAAGACTGTTACTCCAGGAAGAGAGGGTAATTCAACCACATGAAGAGCCAGTGGAAATAATAAACTTGGGTACTGAGGTAGACAGAAAGGAGGTAAAGATTGGTGCCAACCTAGAGCTCAGCGTGAAGCAACAGTTGACTAAGATGCTACATGATTATGTGGAGATCTTCGCCTGGTCCTACGAAGACATGCCCGGGTTGGATACCGATATTGTGGTCCATCACTTGCCTACTAAGGAAGACTGCCCTTCGGTCAAGCAAAAGGTCCGCCGTATGCGTCCAGAGATGTCTGAGAAGATTAAAGCCGAGGTTATGAAACAGTTTGATGCTGGGTTCCTTGCAGTAACTTCTTACCCTCAGTGGGTTGCTAATGTGGTGCCGGTACCAAAGAAGGACGGTAAGGTCAGAATGTGTGTCGACTACAGGGATCTGAACAGGGCCAGCCCCAAGGACGACTTCCCCCTACCTCACATTGATGTCCTTGTTGACAATACAGCTCAGCACAAGGTGTTCTCTTTCATGGATGGCTTTTCAGGTTACAATCAGATCAAGATGGCTCCTGAAGATATGGAAAAGACTACATTTGTTACTCAGTGGGGCACCTTCTGCTACAAGGTCATGCCTTTTGGATTGAAGAACGCTAGGGCAACCTACCAACGTGCCATGGTTGCTTTATTTCATGACATGATCCATGATGAGATAGAAGTGTATGTCGACGACATGATCGCAAGGTCCCAAACTGAGGAAGAGCACCTAGATCATCTGCAGAAATTGTTTGACCGGTTGAAACTATACAAGCTGAGGTTGAACCCGAACAAGTGTACCTTCGGGGTAAGATCTGGAAAGTTGCTAGGCTTCGTGGTAAGCGATAGGGGTATTCAAGTGGACCCTGCCAAGGTCAAAGCTATTCAAGAGATGCCAGTCCCTAAGACAGAGAAGGAAGTCAGAGGCTTTTTAGGACGCCTGAATTACATCGCTCGATTCATCTCGCACCTAACCGCTACCTGTGAGCCAATCTTCAAGCTGCTGAAGAAAGATCAGGTAGTGCGTTGGAATGATGAATGTCAGGCTGCTTTCGACAGAATCAAGGAGTATCTCCAAGAACCACCCATCCTTATGCCACCGGTTGAAGGAAGACCTCTGATACTATACCTAACAGTACTTGACAACTCAATGGGGTGTGTGCTGGGGCAGCATGACGAGTCTGGCTGAAAAGAGCATGCCATTTATTACCTTAGCAAAAAGTTTACCGACTGTGAGACCCGGTACTCACTGCTTGAGAAAACTTATTGCGCTTTGGTATGGGCTGCTCGCCGGCTGAGACAGTATATGCTGACTCACACTACCTTGTTGATCTCAAAGATGGATCTTATAAAGTACATATTCGAAAAGCCTGCTCTGTCTGGGAGAATTGCAAGATGGCAAATGATCTTGACGGAATACGACATTCAGTACACGACCCAGAAAGCCATCAAGGGAAGTGTATTGGCAGACCACTTGGCACATCAGGCCGTAGATGATTATCAATCAATGAACTTCGAGTTTCCGGATGAAAGCATCATGATAGTAACTGATTGTGAAGTACCTGGACCGGATGAAGGACCTGAGGAAGGATCCCGATGGTATATGCACTTTGACGGAGCCTCCAATGCTTTGGGAAACGGTATCGGCGCTGTAATCATATCACCGCAAGGCACTCATACTCCGCTAACTGCCCGACTATGTTTCAACTGTACCAACAACATGGCAGAGTATGAGGCGTGCATCATGGGTCTTCAAGCTGCGATCGACCTAAGGATCAAGTTTCTGAGTGTCTTCGGAGATTCCGCTCTTGTGATCAATCAGATCAAAGGAGAGTGGGATACGAAACATCTGAATCTTATTCCTTACAGAGAATGTGTGTTGACCTTGATCCCCCACTTCACGAAGATAACCTTTGAACACTTTCCAAGAGAAGAGAATCAGTTGGCGGACGCGTTGGCTACAATGTCTTCTATGTTCAAGGTCAAATGGGATAATGAGGCTCCCCGGATCATCATTTGGAAACTGGACGAACCGGCATACTGTTGTGGTCTCGAGACTGAGTTGGTGACTGAGAAGCCTTGGTACCATGAGGTGAAGAGGTATCTGGAAGCCCAGGAATACCCTGAGGGTGCCTCTGTCAATGATAAGAAGTTCCTGACAAGGTTCACAGCGAAGTTCTTCCTTAGCAACGACATCCTGTACAAGCGAAACCATGATTCGACCTTACTGCGTTGTGTGGATAAGACTGAAGCGGAAGAATCATGGAAGAGCTGCATGAAGGGACCTTTGGTACACATTCCAGTGGACATACAATGGCAAAGAAGATCCTTCGGGCAGGGTATTACTGGTCCACAATGGAAGCTGACTGCTATCAACATTCCAGGACATGCCATAAGTGCCAGATTTATGCAGACAAGGTGCATGTTCCTCCAGTTCCTCTGAATGTTCTGACTGCACCTTGGCCGTTTGCAATGTGGGGCATAGACATGATCGGTGAGATTAAACCTACGGCATCTAATGGACATCGCTTCATCCTAGTGGCGATTGATTATTTTACAAAGTGGGTTGAAGCAGCTTCCTACGCTACGGTAACCAAGACCGTTGTGGCACGGTTCATTCGGCATAATCTGATCTGTCGATACGGTATCCCAGAAAGAATTATTACAGACAACGGTACCAATCTGAATAACAAGATGATCACTGAGCTCTGCGAGCAGTTCAAAATACAGCACCATAACTCTTCTCCTTACAGACCGAAGATGAATGGGGTTGTAGAAGCAGCAAATAAAAATATCAAGAAAATCGTGCAGAAGATGACAGTGACTTATAAAGATTGGCACGAGATGTTACCGTTCGCTCTACATGGGTATCGTACCTCAGCTAGGACGTTAACCGGGGCAACTCCTTTCTCCTTGGTCTACGGCATGGAGGCAGTCTTACCGATCGAAGTGCAAATACCCTCTCTCCGGATAATGAAGGATGCAGATCTGAATGAAGATGATTGGATCCAGACACGACTTGATCAGTTAAACCTCATTGATGAAAAGAGACTTGCTGCTGTCTGTCATGGTCAGACGTATCAGAAACAGATGATCAGGGCATTTAACAAAAAGGTCAGACCACAGGAATATCAAGTTGGGGATCTGGTAATCAAGCGAATCATCCTTCCTCAGAATGATCCAAGGGGCAAATGGACCCCTACGTACGAAGGGTCATTTGTGGTTAAGCATGTGTTCTCAGGAGGAGCCATGATTCTAACCAACATGGATGGTGACGACCTTCCTCACCCCGCCAATGCAGACATAGTAAAAAGATACTACGCATAAAAAAGGACCCGCTAGGCTGACATGCCTAGGCAAAAATAAGGGCTTCCCGGCGAACCAAAAGGGTTCGGGCAAAATGAAGGGATGAAATGAAAAAATTTGTACACCCGGCAAGTCGAAAACCTGAAAAGGCGGCTTGGGCAAAAATGGGTATCCCGGTGGACTGAAAACCCGAAAGGGCGGTCCAGGCAAAAGTTAGGGATAAAAGCGTAATACTATGTCTCATTGGATAACTTTGCATCCAGAATTCGGTATCGGCATCAAGTTCAGACGGCATTGATCAGTCAGCTTCATCTTAAACCAAGGTCATCAAGTGATGAGACGCTCGGAGTTATAAGGGCAATAGCAGAGTTGAAACCCAGTGGGATCATTCATTTCACACAGCTGTTTTATTTTCTCTTGTACAAAATCTGTATAAACTCTTTTGTTCGGCGGCGTTCTCTTACTAGGACGTCAGCCTCTTGTACACAAAACGCCTATTTTCAGGCAATTCAAAAATCAATACAAATATACTTTGCAGTTAAAAGTGCCAATTGTTTTTCCTTTTGTCTGTTTTGTTTTGCGAAGAACGTCCAAGGTTCAATTTGTGATATATGCATTGAAAATAATTTGCTAACTCATAAATATTTGCATACGAAACAAAGGATTAATTACAGGTAACATTAGAAACAGGGGCAATAAGGAGTTGACTAAGCAATCTAATTGTTCCGTCCACCAAAGTACCAAGGTAGGTTCAGCTAAAGAACATAACTAGATACCTTAATTTCCTAGAGAGTGAGCCAGCCAGTCAGAGCACTCTCAAGCAAAGTTACTATCAAGCCTTAAAAGAGGTTGGGTATCCCCCAACAGATCTCAACATTCCCCGGCAGTATATATACACAGTCTTAACAAGCATCCCCGGCAATCTTGGTCTAAAGATTGTTCCCCGGTGATACATCAAAGATTCAGTGGAAGTTACTTCCAATACAGTTCAAAACTTCCCCAAGAGAGTCCAGCCCAGTTTCCCCAGGAAAGTTGGAATTCATCTCCCCAAGTAGTAAGCTTATCCCCAGTAGATTCTGGAAGCTTATCCCCGCAGAGCACGAACGCGTCGTCCGGCTTTATCCAAAGAGTTATTTCCCTACCAGGATATAACTGGGTTATCCTCAGCCAAAAGCCACGGAAAGAGCGTCCTCGACGGAGTCTTCTTATCCCCAGCGAAGTCTATCAGCACTTCCAACACAACAAGGGTATCCCCAACAAGTTATTATCAACATTCCAGCAAAGTATCTCTCTCCCCACAGAGTATTGCTCCCCAGCAAGGTCGCTAGAGTATTTTTCTCCCCGCAGAATCTTCCATTCGCCAAGTTTATTCCCCAACAGAGTTATCTTCTCCTACCGGTATTCTTGCAACTATCATCCCCAGCGGAAGCAAAATCTATTCTTCGACATCAGCCCAAGAGTGACTTCCCGGCACCCGTCAAGGATTTACTTTCCTAGACGAAAAAAATACATTTGTAAACATCGCATACATCATTATAGCATGCATGTACGCATTATATCTTACAAATATCATTTATGTTGAGAACATCATTGCTTGACCCATATCATGCATTGCATATGACTGACCTTTACCTTTCAGGAAAAGATTCAGTTAAGTTCTCAGCTATTTCAAGACCTAGACCGGTTCAGTTAAATCGACTCCAAAGATTTCTATGTTTCTTATCCAGTCAAAGGCCTTCTCTGGTTCAGTCAGATCGACTCCAAAAATCTCCCTGTTTCTTACCCAGTTGAAGACATTCCAAGACCTAGACCGGTTCAGTTAATCGACTCCAAAGATTTCTTATCCAGTCCAAGGCCTTCTCTAGTCCAGCTAAATCGACCCCAAACAGATTTTCCTGATAAAGACTCAGTAGAAGTTATCCAAGGTTCTCTCAATGTTTGCTGTTGAGGTGGTAATCGCCTATGGTTCTCTCCCCGATCCTGCGGAGTTGGTAATCCCAGGCTTCTCTCAACGATTGCTGTTGAAGTTGAAGTTATCCAAGATTCTCTCAATGTTTGCTGTTGAGGTTGTAGTCGCCTATGGTTCTCTCCCCGATACTGCGGAGGTGGTAATCCCAGATTTCGCTCAATGATTACTGTTGAAGTGAAGTTATCCAAGGTTCTCTCAATGTTTGCTGTTGAGGTGGTAATCGCCTATGGTTCTCTCCTCGATCCTGCGGAGTTGGTAATCCCAGGCTTCTCTCAACGATTGCTGTTGAAGTTGAAGTTATCCAAGGTTCTCTCAATGTTTGCTGTTGAGGTGGTAATCGCCTATGGTTCTCTCCCCGATCCTGCGGAGTTGGTAATCCCAGGCTTCTCTCAACGATTGTTGTTGAAGTTGAAGTTATCCAAGGTTCTCTCAATGTTTGTTGTTGAGGTGGTAATCGCCTATGGTTCTCTCCCCGATCCTGCGGAGTTGGTAATCCCAGGCTTCTCTCAATGATTGCTGTTGAAGTTGAAGTTATCCAAGGTTCTCTCAATGTTTGCTGTTGAGGTGGTAATCGCCTATGGTTCCCTCCCCGATCCTGCGGAGTTGGTAATCCCAAGCTTCTCTCAACGATTGCTGTTGAAGTTGAAGTTATCCAAGGTTCTCTCAATGTTTGCTGTTGAGGTGGTAATCGCCTATGGTTCTCTCCCCGATCCTGCGGAGTTGGTAATCCTAGGCTTCTCTCAACGATTGCTGTTGAAGTTGAAGTTATCCAAGGTTCTCTCAATGTTTGCTGTTGAGGTGGTAATCGCCTATGGTTCTCTCCCCGATCCTGCGGAGTTGGTAATCCCAGGCTTCTCTCAATGATTGCTGTTGAAGTTGAAGTTATCCAAGGTTCTCTCAATGTTTGCTGTTGAGGTGGTAATCGCCTATGGTTCTCTCCCCGATCCCGCGGAGGTGGTAATCCCAAGATTCGCTCAACGATTGCTGTTGAAGTTGAAGTTATCCAAGATTTTCTCAACGATTGCTGTTGAGGTTAAAGTCATCCAAAGTTCTCTCACCGTTCCTGTTGAGGTAGTAACCATCCCTGGTTCATTCACCACCTTTTGAAGCTCCAGATTCAGCTCCTGTAACCAGTCAGGACATATCTATACAAAGCATCTGAAGACCAGCTCCTGCAACATGTCAGGTACTCATTTTTCTTTTGTAGGTACGCAAGTTCTCGCTAAGGAATCTCTTATGCGATTGACATCCAGATGGCATCTATAAGCCCATCCACCTATCCACCATCTCCTAGCATGGCATCTATAAGCCCATCATCCTATTCATCAATCTCCAAATGGCATCTATAAGCCCATTCCACCACCACACTACTATGTGAGCGCAAATTTCTGGGATCTCTAGTGTTCAATCATCTTCCACCTTCGGATTACGAAAGGCACGTCAGCCAATCTGCATCCTCAGGTTTAAGAAGATTGAACAGGGGCAACTGTTGTACCCCAAAATTTTCCCTCCCATATTCTTCAAGATTTGCCAAGTCAAAGCTTCAAAATTCCCCAAGGGTTGCACAGTTCAAGGGCCTCCTAAACAGTCAAAATTAGGGTTTTGGTTCTGACAAAGAAAATGAAGTTTCCAAGGGTCCAATCAAGTCCCACATGCCTATAAACATGGTCAAGTATCCTCATATCAAGTTTCAAGACTTACAGCACAAAATTGCACAGTCAAAAACCCTAATTGCACTACAGTCAACTGTAGGGGCAAAATGGTCATTTGACAATCAAAAGTCCAAATTTTTGGTCAACATCTCATTTTGAAGCCATAAACATCATTTGATCAATGCTTGATCATGATTCTCAAAGCTTGGCTCAAAAATCATCAAGATGCAAAAGTTTCCTTATTTGGACAGTTGAAAAAGTCAACTGTAACTTGACCAGGGCATAACTTTCACATGGATTATCAGAAAAATTCCATTCAAAGCTCATTTTGAAGATAATGACATTTCCTACAACTTCTCTTCATACTTCAAGTCCAAGAAATGCTCTCACAAAAAGTTATCAATCTCAACATTATAGGTCATTTTCAAAAGTCAACAAAAAGGGACTTTATTTCAAAGGCCATAACTTGAGATTGGTAAATCAAAATGACATGGGACCAAAGGCATTGGTTAGAGGACTCAAAGACCTTTCCAAAATGTCCAAGAACATGAGAAAAGCTTAAAAATTGAGCAAGTTATGCCTTGTGGAACTTGGGAAATTTTTGGATATTTTGAAAAGTCAACATTGATTCAAATGACCTAAAATTGCTAATGGGCTTCTTTTTCTTCCACAGTTCATCATCCAAGACATGTGCACGACCATTTGGCCCAAAGGGAAGTTTTTCTTCATTTTTTATTTATTTATTTGGATTTTTATTATTAATAATTCATTTAATTAATTAAAATACATGAAAAATGTTAAACCTAATGTTTCAAATCTTTTTGTGCATAAAACATCTCCAAGATTTCGTGCAAATCAGATTAGGAAAGAATCAAAGGCAATTGGATGTGATTGGCATCAAAAACATGTGAAAAAGATTGCAAAATAATGGCTTGAAAATCAAATATCTTTTTCATCAATTCATGGATGTTTTGATCAATTTTTTGGACCTAAATCATTCTCACATAAATACCAAGTGCAACCCTAATGCTAAGAAGGTCTAAGCTGCGCCATAGCCAAAGAATCAAACTCACACTTTTGCCTAAAAATTTCAAAACTGCAAACAAGGTTACAGGTCGATTCAAGCAAAGAGACTTGTTCCATCACCTTCCTGAGGCTTCAAGGAAGGTTTCCAAATAAAAACCATCTATCCTAACACCAAGAAACGTGAGAACGATGATGCCCTGTACAGAAAATTTCTTGTATTCGTACATCATGAATCATGCGTTTTTGGCAATTTTTAACATTTGATTCATATTCATTGTTTGATTCTAACGCTAACTGTATGGTTTAATTGTGTTTTTGTGCACCCTTGAGGATTTCACCATGAATACGCGCTAGGGTTTCCAGGACCTTGAATTAGGGTTTCTTAGTTAAGGAACAATTAGCACATGGGACCTAGGCCATTCAACTCAGCGCGTTTGGACGAAGAGAACAGGACCCTCGCGCCTAATTTATATGGCCGGACGGCCTAATCGTTATTTTTGATAATAGTGCCTTTTGGAACGGTTCAAAACCGTTGCCAATGTTTTTTGTGTTTCAGGAAAAAACAAAGCTATGGAGAAGACGATTCAGTGGCAAGCTATGATTGGGTCGTTCAAAATTTCGCGCTAAAAAGTCATTAACGCTTGGTTTTATTTTATAATAATTGATTGTTATTTAATATACAAAACGCGTTGAGTGGAGCAGTTGGCAAAGTGTCTTAGTGGTAATCCCTGGGACCTGGGTTCGAACCCCAGGTCCCCCATCCCTTTCATGTTATTTTTATTAACGTGCTTGCATGCAGTTTCGTGACCAAGGAACACCATACGCCTCTCAAATCAGCTTGCCACTTGGCCAATGGAAACGATCAGAAGGCCATGATCTGAAGAACATGGTAGACCCCAGTCAACCATCCCACACGCTGGCATAAAAGTCAACGAGGCCAAAGGCTTGTTGGGCCCAAATTGCTAATCAAAACCTCCAAATTAGGGGACAGACCCCCCAAGGTTTGCTATGTTCATATTTCCTTTTTTTTTTTATTTTAATTAGTTTCCTTTAAATTCTTTTACTTAATTTGTTTTTTCATAAAAAAATATAAAATAACATAAAAATCAGAAAGGACAAAAATTAAATATATTTATTTAATTAGTATTTTTTGTAAATAAAATTCATTAATTAACTTAGTTTTTAATTTAGGGTTTAATCTTAACATTTTTCAATAAAAATCTAAAATTGGTAGAATTAGGGTTTCAAGCATTTTTCATCCTCTTTTTATTTTTACTATATTAATTATTAATTCTTAATTAGTTATTTTTATAAATCAAGTTGCAATTAATTAATTAGGTTTAAGTTTAGATAATTGTCATATTTTCTTAATAAATTAAAAAATGTAGAATTAGGTTTTAATTTCATTAAATTCTCATAAATACAAAAAACTAAAAAATAATTTCTTTTTCTTTTTAATTTTAATTAATTTAATAATTTAATTTAGTTTCATTAGAAAGGGTCCAACGCCCTCGTTTCCAGTTTAATTCAGTTCGCGTATTTATTTCTTTTTTTCTTGTAAGTATTGATGTAATTCTTCCAAAGCCGTGTAAATATTTATCTTTCGCACTTTACTTTATTTCTTTATTTTATGTCAAATCGGGTCCTGGAAATTTTGGCGATGTGGACCCGTGCCTTTTGTAATAGCTTTAGAACTTTTATCTTTCTCGCAAATTTTTAACTGTTAACAAATGCATGCAAGAATGAATGACAATAAATAAAAACAAACGCGTAGATCACCCATGACATGACAAAAGACAAAATAAATGAACATGACACACAAATCACACACCACCCCTAGGGTACGCCTCATTGTTGCCTTGCCTCGAAAGGTGATCGTCGAGTAGAGGATGTCTTAGTAAGTCCTCATGATCCGGGAACCTGGCATGAGGGTAGCTTCTAAGGTGTCTTCCCATTGCTCTGGTGATCACCATGTCCCGAACCTTCGAATTGACCCGAACACCTCCAACGGTGGTGCTACCTACCTCTCAATGGTGGGATGGCACTACTTTAAAGGACATCTACACAGACGAATTCCTTAGGGTAGGTAGACGACTCTAGATACTTGCTCTAAACTTCAAAACAAATCAAAAAATACTTTTCACACCAACACATTTTCAAAAAGCTTTCGAAAGCAATTTTTCAAACACTCTTGAGGACCGATACAAGAGTCGAACTGGAATTTTCAAGGAAACTTTTTTAAAACCCACAGTTGAAAAACAAACAATTTTGAAAACACAAATGAGCAAGTATCTAAGAGCCCATGGATAACCATGGATAGAAAGGGTGTTAACACCTTCCCTTTCTATAATCTACCTCCCGAACCGAGAGCAATCTCTATAAGGAATTTTTCTGTGCTTTTGTCCTTTCCATTTGGAGAAAATAAAAGACGGTGGCGACTCTTGCTTCCGCGACATTTCGCGAACCAACGTTAAACAGTCATTTCCAGATCCACCGATCACAAATGGCATAAGGGTAGCTTCTAAGGTGTCCTATTGTTGCTCTGGTGACCACACTGTCCCTACAAACTCGAATTGACCTGAACACCTCCAACGGTGGTGCTACCTACCTCTCAATGGTGGGATGGCACTACCTTAAGGACATTTACACAGCCTAATTCCTTAGGGTAAGTGGATGACTCGAAGATACTTGCTCTAATTCAAAACAAATCAAAAACTCTTTTCACACCGACACTTTTCAAAAAGCTTTCAAAACAATTTTTCAAACACTCTTGAGGACTGATACAAGAGTCGATCTGAAACTTTCAAAGAAACTTTTTCAAACTCACTCACGATTGAAAAGCAAACAAACATTTTGAAAACATAATGAGCAAGTATCTAAGAGCCCATGGATAACCATGGATAGAAAGGGTGCTAACACCTTCCCTTTCTATAAATCTACCTCCCGAACCGAGAAACTATCTCATAAGGAATTTTGCTGTGCTTTTGTCCTATCCATGTTGGAGAAAATAAAAGACGGTGGCAACTCTTGCTTCCGCGATATTTCGCGAAACCATCGTTAAACAGTCAGTTCCAAATCCACCGATCACACGCATCAATCAAGTCTTGTACCTTATTTTTCAGACTCCAACAATCATCTGTATTATGCCCCGGGCTATCGGAGTGATAAGCACATCGGGCGTTAGGGTTATACCTTGGTGACGTTGTATTTGAATTCTTTGGGGTTTCCCTTAGAGTCACCAGATTAGTCTTCAGCAACTGTGGCAGAATCTGAGATAAGGTCATGCTGAGACGAGTGAATTGCCTCTTAGGTCTCTCGTCCTTTTGTTGATTGTTGTACTGAGGAGCACCAGCAGGTTTTAAAATAACAACCGCATTGACAGCTTGGCGGTGTTCAGGTCTATTTTGTCTTCTTGTACTGTAGACAGCACTGGACTCTTTCTTAAACGGCTTCTTCTCGGTGCTTGATGAAGCACCCTCCCGTATCTTCCTAGCCTTAATACCAGCTTCAATCCTCTCGCCAGTCAAAATAAGATATGTAAACCCAGATGAAGAGCTTCCAATCAAGTGGTTGAAAATGGACCAGACAGGGTCCCCAGAAACATATCAACAAGTTCCCGATCAGCTAAGGGTGGTTGTACTCTTCCGGTGAGGTCCCTCCACTTCTGAGCATAATCTTTGAATCCTTCACCTGTTTCCATTGACATACCCTGGAGTTGGGTACGCGTAGGAGCGAGGTCGGAGTTATACTAATACTGCCTGTAGAATGCAGTAGCCAAATCCTCCCAGCTACGGATACTGGCTCCGTCTAACTGATAGAACCACTCAAGCTGAGTCCCTGAGAGACTATCTTGAAAGAAATGGATCCATAAGTTCTTATCAGCAGTGTGAGACTGGATCTTCCTCACATATGACCGGAGGTGCAGCTTCGGACAGGAAACTCCGTCATACTTGGCAAAGGCTGGTGCCTTGAATTTATGGGGAATCACCACCCCAGATGATAGACCTAGATCTCCGAAGTCCAGACCGGGCACCTTCTGAATTTCCATAGCGCTCAAACGGTCTTCCAGTTGTTTGTACTTATCCTCAGTAGGAGGATACTGTTCTTCATCGTAGTCCGTCTCGTTGTCGGAGACCACATGGCTAGGAGCCCTCCTTTCTTGTGGACTATCTTTCCCTCCAGATGAGGTGGTCATATCAACTTCATTCTGTAGCCTGTTCCCAAACCTGTGTCCTGTGTTAAACAGGATAGTCCTCTTCTTCTTCTTCTTCTTCTCTTTCAGAATCAAGGTCTTCAGGTCCTGCTGACCCTTGGCTAGATTCATGAACAACTCTTGAAATTGGGCATTCTGGGCCTGGAGGGCCTTGATAGCTTGCTCAGTTGAAGGTTCAGTAGACATGATGATCGCTGAAATAAACAGCGAAGAAGATAAGATACCTGTAAAGGGTACCTGTTTATGAAGTGCATGAGATGAAATGCGTATGATTTATGATTTCAAACACAATCGGGATTCAAATTTGTAAACAAGAAAGGAAACACACTTTATTAGATTTATACTTAAAAATTTAAATTGTTCAACAAATTGCCCTTAAGGCGTTATAAGAATGGAAATACTGAAAAGTAAACAAAAAACTGGAAAGGAAATCATCAAAGGTCCATCAATGCTCCCATGGTATCTTCTTATCAGTGCGGACATAGTCGTTGAGAATCCGCTCGTTCTCTAACTGCCTGGTCAACCTCTGGATTTTCTACTCTTGTTCATTGAACTTCTCTCAATAAGAATCCCGTTCCTCCCGCAGTTGCATCCAATATCTCTTCAGTTCCCCAATGTCAGTGGGCATATAAGGATGGAGAATGGTTGGAAGAACCCCTTCTTCATTAGCAACTTCAAGAGTGACTGGCCAGACAGCTTCATATGGCATACCTAGATTCTGGGCACGGATGCGGACCCATCTTAGATATGGCTCCATTGGCAGAGAAGTCTTTGGGCCCAACTCATGTGGATCAGATTGGTGAACTCTATCCCAAGCCCTTATGAATCTGTGACGTTGCTCGTCGCTATCCCCCTGAAAATCAAAGATGATATGAGGCATCAGCATCTCATGAGGTCCTTCTCTTCTGGCTCTTCCAAACTGACGGAGAGCTAAGCATGGGTTGTAAGAAATTCCTCCATGGGTTCCTAGCAGTGGAACATTAGGGTACTCCCCACAACGATCAATGATAGTCACCTCATCCATACCCTTGAGAGTCCAGATAATGTCATTATGAGAGAGAGACATCACCCTATAAGCCCATCCCATTCCTTCTTTGTTCTTCAGTACTGACTTAGGAAGGTGCGAAATAAACCACCTTGCCAATAAAGGAGCACAACACATCAAGGTTCCCCGCTTTCGGGCAGTACGAGTATAGAGTTGATGAAGGATGTCACCCAAGAGAGTGGGTACAGGATTCTGAGAGATGAAGATCTTTATTGCATTCACATCAACAAAAGTGTCAGGATTCGGAAACAATACCAAGCCATAAATCAGGAGAGCCAGAATATCCTCGAAGGCCTTGAAGTCTAGGGTATCCCAGAAGTAGTTAGCCTTGCCAACCAAGAACTTAGTCAGAAATCCTTTTGATCCACTCCTAGTCTCCCAATTAGCCATTACCTCCTCTTTAGTCAAATGAAGGGTTGCAGTAATTTCTTCGGGCCTAAGGGTCTTCTCCCACCCAGTAAACGGGGTCTGCTCTAGAACAGAGATACCGAGCAGCTCAGAGAACTCTTCTAGGGTGGGAACCAGCTGATAGTATTGAAAAGTAAAACAATGGTACAGCGGATCATAGAACTGGACTAGGACACTCATCATCTGCTCGTCCAATTTGGAGGTGACCAAACTGAGAAGAGAACCATGTCTCCTGATGAAAGAAGTAGTGTCAGGCATCTTGGCAACCAACTCTTTAAGCAAGGTAGGGACTTGGACAAAGTTGATCTGGATGGTATTCTTACGCATGGGCATCATGATGACCTACAAAACATAGCAAAGATGAAACCCTCTTGTCTTTGAAATAGGTTAGTCCTTATGCAAGATGTATGCAATGTTATGATGTCATGATAGTAAACACACCACAAGTATCCACAAAAAGCAAACATGGTAAAGGCACACAAGTCACACAAAAGAGCCCTTAGATTTCAGGCTGGCATGGAGCTTAGGTACTACCCTCTTTCAGTCCAGTTGGTTTAAACCTGTCCTAAAAATAGTAATCGGGTTCTAGAGGATCTCAATATCACTGACTACCCTCAATCGGTCATAATTCCAGTTTAGCAACCTTTTCTTGCAGCCAGAATCATCGCGAGAGTTTAGTCTCAATGAGTGTAGCATACTGCTACTGTTCTATGGCCAAGTTGGTCAATTTAAGGTTCTAAGGTCAGTTGGTGCTTAATGACCCCTTAGAAGACCCATATTCTCCTCGTTCCAACACAATGGATATCGGTACAGACTAAAGTGCCACACCAACGTATCTACTGCTTCAACCGTGTCAGTCTACGTCGGACAGTTCCCTCACAGTTTATTGCTACTTACCTAAAGGGTATCCCCAAATCCGGGTTAGGATCTATAGAAACTCCGATACAAACCCACAAATGTAAATCATACAAAGCATACAATTGAAAACACAATGATCTAATCCTAAGGTACACCTCACTTATTAGATTTCCCCAGCAAAATATAGCCATCTTCAAGTCCTGAAACCACCAGAATCGCGCTGTAAGTGCTCACGAACATAGCTCTGAACATGGAATCGTGAATCCATGTTCTTGCATTTTTTTGCCAAATAGTTTGTGCATTCATTTTAACGTCCAATTTCCAACATTCCTGAATTATTAAATTTTGTTTTCATGGCCTATAACCTTATATTCGAAGCTAGGGTTTGTGTTCTTTTTTTTAGGCATTTTTGATGCAGGTAAAATTAGGACAAATAATTGGTACAGGGGTGTTCAGTGGAAAGAGACGAGTACGATGGTGTTCTTAAAACTCGTTTCCAAGGCCTACAGATGATTTTTGAGGGCAGCCATGGATTCAACTGCGGATAAAATCCGCAGGTAAAAATCCTGGTTATTTCAACGAAGAAGACGAAGGCGTGTCTTCTTCCTATTGGACAGTTCAAATCTCGCGCCACTTTTTTTTATTTCCAGCATAATAATTGAGTTTTCAATATAATATTTGTTTTGTATCCCATTAACAAAAGAACGCGTTGGTTGAGTTGGCAAGCAGGCTAGTGGAAAACCCCTTGGGACCTGGGTTCGAATCCCAGGTCCCCCCAAACGCTTATTATTATTTTGTTCAAGGAAATCCAGTGCAAAGCTTAAGGCGTGGACCATCATGTTCTTCCAGATTTCAAACGTCAAGTGGCCTCCAGGCCAAATCCAATGGCCTAGGTTGGACATCCACCATGGTCTCTGGTCAACAGGCGCATATGGAATTATAGAAGTCAACAAAGGCCAACGTTAATGGGCCTGGAGATTTGCTGATTTCACCTTCAAATTGGGCCCAGCACCCCCCCTTGGGTTATTTCTTTCCTTTCAATATTTTATTTATTTACTTGTTTTATTTTTATTATTCTTAATTAATCACTAACCAAAATAATTAATAATTTTCCTCATAAAATCAGAAAACATAAAAAAATAATATTTTTATTAATTTCATTATTTCATTACTTTTGTAAATAAACTTTAATCAATTAATCTAGTTTTAATTAGGGACAATTTTAATATTTTTTGCAATAAATTAAAATTAATGTAGAATTAGGTTTTTAATAATTTTAATCATTTTTATTTTATTTCCTTAAATATTAAAAATCCAAAAATATATTTTTCATTTAATTAATTAATTAACTTAGTCTTAATTTCTTTAAATTCAAAATAACAAAAAAATATGCTTTCTTTCAAAAAAGGGTCAAAACCCTAAAAATACGCCGATTTAATTTTCTCGCACGCGATCCATATTTCAATATTGTAATTTCTTCCAGTATGTAATAGCTTTTAATTAGGACTCTATTTATTTATCGCTTTCTTTTACTTTCCACAATTTAAATTAAAGGGTTTGTTTTTGGCGATGTAAATACCCGACGCCTTGTAATATCTTAGATTTAATTTCCCGCAATTTAATTTCCGCACAATATTAACTGTTAGATGTTTGATAACTAGACAATGCATGACAAGATCAATCTTTAACCTAAAATCAATATAGCTCACCCATGACATGTACAAAGATAAAATTAACCGAAATAACACACTCGCACATGCGCACTCTTAGGGTACACCTCACTTGGTTGCCTTCGAACGTGGTCATTGAGTATAGGAAGTTTTAGAGGTCACCCTCTTGTCCAAAGATCATAAGTTGCCTCGAAACGGTTGCCTCGGAAAAATGATCTAAGACATTAGGGTTACCGCTAAGGCGTCCTAACATTGCTTTAGTAACCACACGTCCCTTAATTGAGTTGACCCGAAAACTCCAACGACGATGTTACCTACTCCTCAATAGTAGGATAGCATTGTCTAAAGGACATTAGCACAGTTTAATTCCCTTTTAGAGTAGGTAGATGGTTCTTAAGTACTTGCTCCTTTTAAAACAAAACAAAACTTTTCGCACTTACATTCTCTTCAAAACAAAGACTCTTTTTAAACCCACAAACACAAAGAAAAGCAAACTTTTGAAAACACAATGAGCAAGTACCTAAGAGCTCGTGGATAACCACGGATAGAAAGGGTGCTAACACCTTCCCTTTCTATAATCTACCTCCCGAACCCGAGAAACATCTCAAAAAGGATTTTTTTTGTGCTTTTGTCCTTTCCTGGTTGGATAAAATAAAAGACGGTGGCGACTCTTGCTTACCGCGACATTTTGCGAAAACAAACGCAAACGCGAACCAGAATTCCAAAACAGTCAGTTCTCTTTCCAAGTAACATTGTTGTCAGGGCCTTTGATGGGTCTAAAAGGATGGTGCATGGAGAGGTTGATATCCCGATCAAGGTTGGTTCTCAGATCTTCAACTCTACGTTATATGTGATGGACATTCGGCCATCCTACTCTTGTTTGTTGGGTCGTCCATGGATCCATAAAGCCGGGGCCGTAACCTCCACACTCCATCAGAAGCTGAAGTACCCGGTCAAAGGGAAGATTGTGACAGTTCAAGGAGAGGAAGAGTACATGGTTAGCCACCTCAACTCGTTCCGATACGTAGAGATGGATGGGGAGTTCATTGAAACCCCATTTCAGCACTTTGAAAAGGTTCCCCAGACACTGGCATCAACTGAGACTGTGGTTGAAGATTCTCCTATGAAGATGGCTTCCTTAAAAGATGCCCGGACTGTTATTGAGAAGGGTGAGTGTGCAAATTAGGGCCAACTTCCTGATTTTACACAGAAGACTAACAAGTTTGGTTTGGGTTTCACTGCAGAAGCTCAAAGGGCTATTCGAAATGCACGAATCGGAAGACCTCCCGTGTTCATCAGCAACTCGGGAGTAAATGCCATTGAAGATGATGTGGAAGAGTCTGAATTCGACAGCTGGATCTATCCTACAACCAACGGTGGACCAAGCAACTAGACAACAAAGGACTTCATCCTTATTACTTTTGTTACCCAGTAATGAACTCTTTGTTTTGAATTTGTAATAGACAATGTTTTGAAACTTTATGGCCTGGTGTCTTACTCGGGGCACTGTGGCTTCATTTGTGAGGGCTTTTGTGTGCCATTTCCATATATCATTAATAAAAGCATTGGACGTTTTTTGCATTTCAAATTTTGCGCTCCTTGTTTTTCTTTATTATATATTTCAAAACAGCTATTTTACACACACTCACATATACAGGTCCACATCCACTCTGGATCTCACTGGTAACGACTCTGCTATTTCCAGTTATGACTTCGAAAATCCGATCAACTTAGCCGAAGACGAAGGTGAAGATGATTGCGAAGTGCCTGGTGAACTTGCAAGATTGCTACTCCAGGAAGAAAGGGCTATTCAGCCACATGAAGAGTCAGTGGAATCAGTGAATCTGGGTACCGAGACAGATAAGAAGGAGGTCAAGATTGGTGCAAACCTGGAGCTTAGTGTGAAACAACGGTTGATTCAGATGCTGCGTGACTATGTTGAGATCTTTGCATGGTCTTACGAAGATATGCCTAGTTTGGATACTGATATTGTGGTTCATCGCCTGCCTACCAAGGAAGACTGCCCTCCAGTAAAACAGAAGGTTCGCCGTATGCGCACTGAGATGTTTGAGAAAATCAAGGCTGAGGTTATGAAACAGTTTGACACCGGCTTTCTAGTAGTTACTTCTTACCCTCAGTGGGTGGTCAATGTGGTTCCTGTACCGAAGAAAGATGGTAAGGTCCGAATGTGTGTTGACTACATAGATTTGAACAGGGTGAGCCCTAAGGATGATTTCCCTCTACCTCACATTGACGTTCTGGTTGACAACACCGCTCAGCACAAGGTATTCTGCTTCATGGATGACTTCTTTGGTTATAATCAAATTAAAATGGCTCCCGAAGATATGGAGAAGATGACCTTTGTTACTCAGTGGGGTACCTTTTGCTACAAGGTCATACCTTTTGGGTTGAAGAACGATGGGGCAACATATCAGCGTGCCATGGTTGCTTTGTTTCATGACATGATCCATCATGAGATTGAAGTATACGTCTACGATATGATTGCAAGGTCCTAGACTGAGGAGGAACACCTTGACCATCTGCAGAAGCTATTTGACAGGCTAAAGTTGTACAAGCTGAGATTAAACTCGAACAAGTGCATCTTCGGGGTGAAAGCTATACAGGAGATGCCAGCTCCCAGAACAGAGAAAGAGGTCAGAGGCTTTCTAGGACGTCTGAATTACATTGCCCGATTCATCTCGCACCTAACTGCTACTTGTGAGCCAATCTTCAAGTTACTGAAGAAAGATCAGGTAGTACGTTGGAACAATGAATGTCAGGCCGCTTTCGAAAGGATCAAAGAGTATCTCCAAGAGCCACCTATTCTGATGCCACCAGTTGAAGGGAGACCCTTGATCTTATACCTGACAGTACTTGACAACTCAATGGGGTATGTGCTGGGGCAGCATGACGAGTCTGGCCGAAAAGAGAATGCAATTTACTACCTTAGCAAAAAGTTTACCGACTGTGAGACCCGATACTCACTGCTCGAGAAAACTTGCTGCACTTTGGCATGGGCTACTCACTGACTGAGACAGTATATGTTGACTCACACTACTCTGTTGATATCAAAGATGGATCCAATCAAGTATATCTTCGAGAAGCCTGCATTGTCCGGAAGAATAGCAAGATGGTAGATGATCTTGACTGAGTATGACATCCAGTACACGACTCAAAAGGCAATCAAGGGAAGTGTATTGGCAGACCATTTGGCACATCAGGCAATGGATGATTACCAGTCTATGAACTTTGAATTCACGGATGAGAATATCATGTTAGTAACTGATTGTGAGACACCTGGACCTGAGGAAGGATCCCGATGGTCTATGTACTTTGATGGAGCTTCAAACGCTTTAGGTAATGGAATTGGCGCTGTGATCATATCTCCTAAAGGCTCTCATACTCCATTTACCGCCCGACTATGTGTTATTGGACTTTTTAGAAACCTTGATATGTCATCTAACCAACCTTTTTGGTATCATCTCATTTTGATATTCCATGCTCAACTTATAAGCTTTGGAAAAAAAGTGTTTTTGTTGACTTTCAAAAATAACCTATAATGCCCAAATTTGTAACTTCTTGTGAGTGCATTTCTTGATCTTGGGGTATGACGATGGATTGTCGAAAATTTCATCCTATTCAAAATGAGCTTTGGATGGGTCATTTCTCATAAAGTATGAGAAAGTTATGCTTGGTCAAAGTTGAGTTGACTTTTCCTACAAAACCTTAATTTAGCAACTTTTGAATCTTGATGAATTTTGAGCAATCCTAGATGAATCATGATAAACCCTTGATCAAATTATGAATTATCCTTCAAAATGAGAATGTTGACAAAAAATCTTGAAGTTTGACTGGTTATAGGTCACAGTTGACTTTTGCCCTAACACAGTCGATTTTTGGGCCTCTTGAGCAATTGGCGGACCAAACTTCCTCTGCAAGGCTTGAAATTTGACATGGATGAACTTGAGAACATATTAGGACATTGGGGATCCCTTGAGGTCATTTGGATGCAAGGACCTTGATGCAACACATAACCCTAATTTGAGGTTGACTGCCTTAGGAGGTGATTTGACTGTCCAACTCTTGAGCAATCTTGAGCCATTTAGGGAATCTTCTTGACATGTCTTGAGAAATATGGGAGGGAAAATTTTTGGGTACAACAGCTGCCCCTGTTCAATTTTCTTAGACCTGAGGATATAGATTGGCTTTCGGGCCTTTCGTGATCCGAAAGTGGAAGATAATTGAACACTAGAGTGCCCAGAAATTTGCACCCGCATGGTGTAGTATCAACATTGTGATGTCGGGAATGAGCTTATAGATTCCATTTGGAGATTGTTGGTAGGTGGTCTGAACTTTGACCGGATCGGCGTCAGAAAAATCTTTAGGAATCGATTTAACTGGTTTTGTCTCCTTTGACTGCGTTCGCATCAGAAAAATATTTAGGAATCGATTTAACTGGTTTTGTCTCCATTGACGGTGTTCCCATCAGAAAAATCTTTATGAATCTATTTAACTGGTTTTGTCTCCATTGACGGCGTTCGCATCAGAAAAATCTTTAGGAATCGATTTAACTGGTTTTGTCTCCATTGACTGTGTTCGCATCAGAAAAATCTTTAGGAATCAATTTATCTGGTTTTGTCTCCATTGACGGCATTCGCATCAGAAAAATCTTTAGGAATCGATTTAACTGGTTTTGTCTCCATTGACGGGTTGGCCTCAGAAAAATCTTTAGGAATCGATTTAACTGGTTTTGTCTCAGTTGATGGGTTGGCCGCAGAAAAATCTTTAGGAATCGATTTAACTGGTTTTGTCTCCATTGACGTGTTGGCCTCAGAAAAATATTTAGGAATCAATTTAACTGGTTTTGTCTCCATTGACGGGTTGGCCTCAGAAAAATCTTTAGGAATCGATTTAACTGGTTTTGTCTCCATTGACTGAATTGGCCTCATAAAAATCTTTAGGAATCTATTTAACTGATTTTGTCTCCATTGACTGAATTGGCCTCAGAAAAATCTTTAGGAATCGATTTAACTGATTTTGTCTCCATTGACGGGTTGAGAATTTAACTGCATCTTTCCTGAAAGGTAAAGGTCAGTCATATGCAATGCATGATATAGATCAAGCAATGATGTTCTCAACATAAATGAGATTGTATTGTATGATGCGTTTATGCATGTATCATGATGTATGGAAATGTGATGTTTTAGCTGGGGAAAATAAATCCCGGAGTTACTGAAGAATAGAGTTGGATTCTTCGTTTCCGCTGGGGATGATGCACGAAGATGATAAACTTGCAGGAGAGGATAACTCTGTTGGGGGATAAACTGATGAGGAGATTACTCCGAGGGGAATTACTCTGTGGGGAAGAGATGTTCTGCTGAGAATGTCACTGATAAACTCTACTGGGGATTCCGCTGATAAGCTCCGCCGGGGATTTCAACGATAAACTCCGCTGGGGATGGATTACCGTTGCTGGTGATATTAAATCTGTTGAGGATTGAATTCCTGCTTGTGAAAGGACAAAACTTCACTGGGGGATGATCTTTCAGCTGCAACTTGCTAGGGATAAACCTGTTAGACTCTTGTGGGGATAACCCTCTGAATATGGCTGAGGATGATCTATTTGTGCTCTGCAGGGGATAAGCTTCCAGAGTCTACTGAGGATGATGATTCAACTCTGTTGGGGAAGCTTTTTAGACCGTGCTGGGAAAATTGACTCCGCTAGAGGTATCTTGTATTCTGCCGGGGAACATTCTTATACTCTGTTGGGGAATATTAAGACTGTCGGGGATATCAAGCCTTTCTAGTGCTGATGGTAGATCAACTCTGCTTGGGGAGAGTATTGCTGATTCGTTGCAAGTCTCAGTTGGGGGAGAGCTATCATTATTGTCTTACTCTGCGGGGAGTGAAGGTATCTTAGCCATATTCTTCAGCTGAATCTACCTTTGTACCTGATGAGCAGAGCAGCTGTACAGTTTGGACAACTTTATTGCCCCTGTCTCTGCGAGAGAAGGTGCCTGCGGAGGCCTTGTGGATCGAGTATTATCCAAACCTATGAGGTGCTTGGTATCTTTCGATTGAAATGGCAAGTCTTCTTCTGGTAGGCAAGTGACGAGATGACGGGACATAGTCGTACACTTTGATCCCTAATTTTTGCCTAGACCGCCCTTTCGGGTTTTCAATCCATCGGGATACCCTTTTTTGCCCAAGCCGCCTTTTCAGGTTTTCGACTTGCCGGGTGTACAAATTTTTTCCATTTTTATCCCTAATTTTTGCCCGAACCCTTTTGGTTCGTCGGGAAGCCCTTATTTTTGCCTAGGTCAGTCGACCTAGCGGGTCTTTGATTATGCGTAGTATTTTCTGATTATGTCCATGCTCTTAGGATGTAGGGAGGTGTCACTGTCGGCAGTGTTGTGTTGCCATACTACCAGAAGATCTTCGTTTGATCATGCAAGATTCGTTGTTAGAATTCATGTCCAATTCCCCAATTGATTCAGATGGAGATTTGCCCCTGGCTATTTGGCATCCTTGAGAGATTCCTTGAATCTTAACTTAACTTCCCCAGATGGTGGACAATGATCATGCCGTGCCCCTTGGTTGGAAGTGGTTTTTCCACTTGAGGTGATCCTTTTATTGAGAAGGTTTTTTGTTCCCTAGATATTCGTCGTGCGAATTTTTCTGCTGTTTGAATAAATAGTCATATGCAAACAAAGTTATTTTAAGAATGCAAAGCTTATGTCTGTCTTGAAGTTTTTAAAAATGCATTTTTTCAGTAAGATAGGAAAATTTTGTAAAATGTGACGTCAACTCAGGATTTACAGCAAGCCCTACAGGAGTCAGGATACCTTTTGTAACAGTATGCTTTCGAACTAACCCATGCTTCAGCTAGGACTTTTAAGGGTTATATCGTAGCCTGGTTCACGGTTTAAGAAACAAAGGATAAAGGCTCAAATTTTATTTGTACCCACCCGTTCTTCATGACGTTCTTCGATTCTAAACTCATCTAATCGTGCATTAGATCCTTTTTGAGTCTTTGCTATGACATACCAGTGATGGTTCGAATACTGATAATTTATTTTGAACATGTAGTCATTTTGTTGAGAGTTTGCAGGACCTCTTTCTTTTTGATTTTATTATCCCTGTCTTTTGCCTGAACTATTTCTTTTGTAATTACAGTCAGCGGGATGCCCCAGTTTTGTAAGTCTCCTTCATAGGTTTTGACTTGATGGGCTTTTATTTTTGAGAGATAATGACTGCCTGTCCTTACGATTATACGGAACCAACACCGTCTTTTGTTTCGGAAGGACTTCTTTGATGCCATTCATTGTGCACCTGGATCAACTGAGAAAACGACCCTGCCCCAGGTTGTGATTAAGGGTTTTAATTTGTGAAAAGAAAAACTCCAACTTCTTTGGCTCAAAGGGGTTGACTAGGGATTATCTTCCTTATAACTCCACTATTTAGGATTTGAAATAATGTCTGTACCTCGTCAGCGGGGTCTGTTCAAAAGCATACTGTAGAGATTTTGATATCATTTTAGTCATCCTCCCTCTAAAGGCTTAGATTTCCCCAGTTCTGTGATCGGTGGAAAAGAGAACTGACTGTTTTGGAATGCTGGTTTGCGTTTGCGTTTGTTTTCGCAAAATGTCGCAGTAAGCAAGAGTTGCCACCGTCTTTTATTTTATCCAACCAGGAAAGGACAAAAGCACAGAAAAATTCCTTTTTGAGATGTTTCTCGGGTTTCGGAGGTAGATTATAGAAAGGGAAGGTGTTAGCACCCTTTCTATCTGTGGTTATCTACGGGCTCTTAGGTACTTGCTCATTGTGTTTTCAAAAGTTTGCTTTTCTTTGTGTTTGTGGGTTTGAAAGAATTTTTATTTTGAAGAGAGTGTAAGTGCGAAAAGTTTTGTTTTGTTTTAAAAGGAGCAAGTACTTAAGAACCATCTACCTACTCGAAAAGGGAATTAAACTGTGCTAATATCCTTTAGACAATGTTATCCTACTATTGAGGAGTAGGTAGAATCGTCGTTGGATTTTTTGGGTCAATTCGATTAAGGGACGTGTGGTCACTAAAGCAATGTTAGGATGCCTTAGTGGTAATCCTAATGTCTTAGATCATTTTTTTCGAGGCAACCGTTGCGAGGCAACTTATGATCTTTGGACGAGAGGGCGACCTCTAAAACTTCTTATACTCAATGACCACGTTCGAAGGCAACCAAGTGAGGTGTACCCTAAGAGTGGCATGTGCAAGTGTGTTACTTTGGTTAATTTTATCTGTACATGTCATGGGTGAGCTATATTAATTTTAGGTTAAAGATTGATCTTGTCATGCATTGCCTAGTTATCAAACATCTAACATTTGATATTATGCGGAAATTAAATTGCGGGAAATTAAATCTAAACTATTACAAGGCGTCGAATATTTACATCGCCAAAAACAATCCCTTTAATTTAAATTGCGGAAAGTAAAATAAAGCGATAAATAATTAAAGTCCTAATTAAAAGCTATTACATTCCGGAAGCAATTACAATATTGGAAATAAATGGATCGCGTGCAAGAAAATTAAATCGGCGTATTTTTTAGGGTTTTGACCCTTTTTTGAAAGAAAGCATGTTTTTTTGTTATTTTTGGAAATTATGGAATTAAATTAAACGAACAATTAAATTAAATTAAATAATGAAAATATTTTTGGATTTTTGAGTATTTAAAGAAATAAAATAAATTAATCAAAGCTAATAAAAACCTAATTATCTAAATTAATTTTAATTATTGCAAAAATATTAAAGTTATTTCCTAATTAAACTAAATTAATTGAATTAATATTTATTTACAAAAATAAAGTGCTGAATTTAATTTTAATAAATAAAATATATTTTTTGTTTTTGATTTTATTAAGAAAAAAGATTAATTGGTTAGTGATTAATAAAAATTAATAAAACAATTAAATGAAAAAAAAGAAATATGAAAAGAAATAGAAATAAACCAAATTGGGGGTATGGGCCCAAACTGGAGGTAGAATCAGCAATTGTTTGGCCCACTTTCATTCAGCCTTGTTTGACTTTGGCCATTCCATGCATGTGCGTTGACTGGAGAGTATGGTGAACCTTCAATCCTGGCCTTCAGATTTGGCCTGAAGACCATCTGGCATTTGAGATCAGGAGGAATATGGTGGACCACGCTTATGATGCTGCATACAATTGCCTGGAGAAAAATCACAACAAATATTGGGGGACCTGGGATTCGAACCCAGGTCCCAAAGGGGTTTCCACTAGCCTGCTTGCCAACTCAACCAACGCGTTCTTTTGTTAATGGGATACAAAACAAATATTATATTGAAAACTCAATTATTATGCTGGAAATAAAAAAAAGTGGCGCGAGATTTGAACTGTCCAATAGGAAGAAGACACGCCTTCGTCTTCTTCGTTGAAATAACCAGGATTTTTACCTGCGGATTTTATCCGCAGCTGAATCCATGGCTGCCCTCAAAAATCATCTGTAGGCCTTGGAAACGAGTTTTAAGAACACCATCGTACTCGTCTCTTTCCACTGAACACCCCTGTACCAATTATTTGTCCTAATTTTACCTGCATCAAAAATGCCTAAAAAACAAGAACACAAACCCTAGCTTCGGATCTAAGGTTATAGGCCATGAAAACAAAATTGAATAATGCAGGAATGTTGGAAATTGGATGTTAAACATGAATGCACAAACGATTTGGCAAAAAAATGCAAGAACATGGATTCACGATTCCATGTTCAGAGCTATGTTCGTGAGCACTTACAGCGCGATTCTGGTGGTTTCAGGACTTGGTTTTGATTGCTTTAGCTCCACTGGATATCAGGAAAGAGAGCTATGTGGAGATTTTGCTTTGAAAACGCCTCTAATGTGGATTTCGATCTCCAACTTTTCAAGGTTTTTTTCCAGTTTTGGTTTGGCCGTTTCTGCAGTGCTTAGGTCGTGTTCTTGATATGCCTGGCTTGTGTGTGTATATGGGATTGCATTAGGTCAAGAATTGGGCTTTAATCCATGTGCATTGAAGATTTTGAGATTTGATATGATCACCATTGATAAAGTTTCCAAAATTGTACCAAATCCAAGATTTTGTTCACAATATGCCTTGGCACGAATTTGATTTGGTCCATAATGATACTTGAAGCCTATAATGATCAAAAAGATCTCATTCCATCAATTTTGGATTTTATTTGAATTAATATTGATTTAAAATTAATTAAATCAATAAAAATAAAATAAAATAGAAAATTTAATGAATGGACATGAAACTGAAGATGGGACACGTGTGTGATGTGAAAATACCAAATCAAGTGGAAAAAAGTGGGCCCTTTTGTCAAAAATTGGAGTTTTGAGGATAATTGACTTTTGACACTTTTGGAAAAATGCCCAACTTCAACAATGCATAACTTCTTCAATTTTGAAATTTTGGAAGTGTTATTGGACTTTTTAGAAACCTTGAGATGTCCTCTAACCAACCTTTTTGGTATCATCTCATTTTGATATTCCATGCTCAACTTATAAGCTTTTGAAAAAAAGGTGTTTTTGTTGACTTTCAAAAATGACTTATAATGCCCAAATTTGTAACTTCTTGTGAGTGCATTTCTTGATCTTGGGGTATGAAGATGGATTGTCGGAAATTTCATCCTCTTCAAAATGAGCTTTGGATGGGCCATTTATCATAAAGTATGGGAAAGTTATGCTTAGTCAAATTTGAGTTGACTTTTCCTACAAAACCGTAATTTAGCAACTTTTGAATCTTGATGAATTTTGAGCAATCCTGGATGAATCATGATCAACCCTTGATCAAATGATGAATTATCCTTCAAAATGAGAATGTTGACAAAAAATCTTGAAGTTTGACTGGTTATAGGTCACAGTTGACTTTTGCCCTAGCATAGTCGATTTTTGGGCCTCTTGAGCAATTGGCTGACCAAACTTCCTCTGCAAGGCTTGAAATTTGACATGGATGAACTTGAGAACATATTAGGACATTGGGGAGCACTTGAGGTCATTTGGATGCAAGGACCTTGATGCAACACAGAATCCTAATTTGAGGTTGACTGCCTTAGGAGGTGATTTGACTGTCCAACTCTTGAGCCATCTTGAACAACTTGGAGATGATTCTTGACATGTCTTGAGAAATATGGGAGGGCAAATTTTGGGGTACAACAACATGTAAGGATATTATAGGTAAAAAGACAAATATTGTGTGAAAAATAGCCAAATTTATTAGCTTTCTTGGTATGCGTAAAAAGTCAAAACATAATACTTAAAAAAGAACGAAGGGAGTACAATTCAACAATATGATTAGAAGTGGAAAATCATATACGACCCGTCTAATATGCATGTTTTGCATGCACTTTTTTGCGGAGCGAGTCAAGTTTTTAGATCTGTACCCTATAATATGTCCGTCCCGCCCTGCTTCATTTTTTGTGGATTTTTGCAGGCGCGAGCATTAACATGTAAATTTGTAATTTTTAGACTTAAAAGATGTAGTGCCTACAGACTCGCCCCACACATAATTTTTATAAAGAAGATCAAGATTTTAGACCCGTTCATTCGATAAAGTCTATCCTACTCCATCTCACTTCATTTTTCTTTTGAAGATTTTTACGAAACACACTTAAACGGAACAGACATGCCCGTTTGCAAGAGATAAATACTACCTGATATTGAATGTGTTGTTTTTCATTGAAATCAAATATAGGAGTACTTGTTATGAAATATTTAATCAACTCAATTGAGAAATTATATGATAGAGTTGTCTAAGAGGACTATCTAGCAAAAGACGAGAAAACTAGAAGGGCACCTGAGCAAAACAAGAAAACACAATCTCGTCCGTCCATCTATCTTCACAAATCACTATATATACTCATTCATTTTTTCAGACATACGTTTATTTCATCCGTTGGTCAATCAAATCCATAGCATATCTGTGAATTTCTCTTCTCTTCTCTGCCTAGGGTTCCAACCCAACTCTCTTCCAAGGTTAGCCCACAATCCATCTTTCTCTTTCTGATTCAATCTCAAATTTCATGCTTCACATCACCTTTTCATTCAACATTGATTTTCTCGCTTCTTTATAACTTGCACCAAATTCCCAGATCTGAGATTTCAATTCAACATTGTTACTTGTTTCTATCAGATTCTAAGTAGTAATATAATTTTTGTTCTGTGTTTAATTATTCAGTTGTTAGTGTTGATTTTTCATGAATGATGTATGATAGTAGTATTAGTTTAATTTTTGATAAACTTGTACTGAAGCTTGAAGAGGTTTTGTTTGTGTGTTTTTGAGTTGTAGTCTAAATGATTTTTCTTAGTTTGATAATTATGCTGTTATCCTCTATGAATCACGGTCATCAAAAACACGACACTTCGTCGACGCGAGTAATAATTTAAGAAAATGAATAAATTAAACCTAATAACAAGTGTTTGTTGTCAGTTTTGGTCACATACACACCTTTTTTAAGAGGTGTCGGTGCTATAGAGGTTATGTTTATCATGCATGAATAGCCTGGTGTTAAGTTTTGAATGTTTGGTCAACTTGTGTTCAGGGAAAATGAAGGCAATTTTCTGTGGAAATTTTGAATATGATTGTCGGGAGTCTGAGCTGGAGCGGCTTTTTAGACGATATGGAAAGGTTGATAGGGTGGATATGAAGGCCGGTAAGGTTTTCTTTGGGATTTTCTCAATATGATAATTATTAATCTATTTGTTGATTTTAATATAGTTGCTTAATAGTATTTCAATCTCAGTTGATTTTTAGTTGGGGTTAATTGTCAAGGTCCATATATGGGTTTATACTTCATAAAGGGTTCACCAGTGGACAATAAAGCCTGTAACAAGTTGAGTTTTAATAACTTGCAATTCGTTAATCATGAATTAAGTGGGTAATATAATTTCATGACAGATAAGTTTATTGTGTATAATATTATTATTAATAGTTGTACGGGAGTTTTACACCAGATTGCTGCTTGCGGAATCTAGACTGAATCAATTTAAGAAAAGAATGTTGAGTTTTTGTTACTAGGGAAATGTGGACAGAATCAATTTCCTTATTATTAAATTCGGTAGTTAATAAAATATAAGTGTTTCAACATTTGAACTGGTAATATAAGACAATAAAAGTATCCCTATCTCTATGGGTTGTCACCCAGTACAGCACATTCTTGATGGGAGTGACAAATAAACATCATGTATGTTGCACATCTGCGATTATACCTTTAAGACATCCAGAAGTGGCGGTGCAGCATCAGAATCTTCATCCAACATTTGGCGTCACTCTCCCTTGGGTCAGCAACTACATCGTATCATCCAAGATCGGTGATTCAGTTACAAGAGTTGGACCTTGGTGTATAGCACCTTGTTGAGCATTTGTGGGGGGTTCAAAGATATCTTTAAGTCAAAAATCATGTTTTTTTGAAGCAACAACCCCCATACTCAACATTTTCTTTGGCGCAGGATTATCTTTGCATATCCATTTACTCCCAAGCTAATGGATGAGCTTTTCAAAAATCTGTTTCATGCCCGTGATGCACATCTCCGATTCATTCAATTTGATCCACAACGGAACAACTCTACGCATTCCTCAGTCACACCTGCCTTTCAATTTTCGTGCCTTTTGCCAGTCTTCACTTCTGAACATGTTGAGGTTGAAATATTGCCAACCTCATAGAAGAGGCAGCTGAATGAATGGAGAAGGCACTCACTTTCCACTGACCCACCATGACACCTACACTTTTGGATTCTTGTTCTTGACACCAATTTGTTTATTACACAAGGTCTGTTACTAATTCTGTTGGTCAAATTAGTTTATAGAAAGAATGAGGTTTACCAAAATTTTAATTTCCAAGTTAGTATTATGTTGGGGGCATCACAGAAGGGTCAGTTCCACATCACAAGTCAAGTCTTTCTCGATTGGACTGTTTTGACTGAATTGTCTTTTCTCAGTTATGTTAAATGTTGAGACAAAATTGAGAATTTTTTTTTTTGGCATGCAGGATTTGCTTTTATTTATATGGAAGATGAGAGAGATGCTGATGCTGCAATTCGCGCCCTCGATCGGATTGAATTTGGTCGGAAGGGCCGTAGACTCCGTGTAGAATGGACAAAGGTAACACATCATTGGTATTTTTTAACTAGAATGCTGAGGTTATAATGTTGTTTTTTCTGATTATGTTTTCATCATCATTGGGTGTATTGTGCTGCAGCAAGAACGTGGTATTCGAAGGCCTGCTGAGCGCCCAAAACGATCTTCACGTGATGGGAGACCATCAAAGACCTTATTTGTAATTAATTTTGATACAACCCATACCAGAACAAGGGACTTGGAGAGGCACTTTGAGCCATATGGTAAGATAGTCAGTGTGAGGATCAGGAGGAATTTTGCATTTGTTCAGTATGAATCAGAAGATGATGCTTCCAAAGCACTGGAAGCTACAAATATGAGGTAATTCAATGTAATTGTTTTAGGTCGAGATTTTTCCTTCTTTCAAAAATATCATTGGCTTCTTGCCATTACTTGAGTATTGTCAACTTCAGGTGGATTTGGGGTATGGTTTGGTATGTCTCCATACTTGTGTCCACTAGTTGGGTTGCATGGCCAAATAATGTGTTATCATTATGGATGCCAAAATCTTGAAGTTCTAGGCAGTTTTGTCTCCTTATTATGGTTCTGAAATTGTTTTGCAACCTGAATGATAGCCTGACTTCTTTTCAAATCCTGATTTACAGCAAGTTGTTGGATCGGGTTATTTCAGTTGAATTTGCTGCTAGAGATGACGATGTCAGGCGAAATGGACATAGTCCGGAGAGAGGCCGTGATCGTCAGCGTGACAGAAGCCATGATGGAAGGCGATCACCCAGTCCTTATCGTAGAGAAAGGGGTAGTCCTGATTACGGCCATGGGTCTAGTCCATATAAGAGGCAGAGGAGCAGCCCTGATTATGGGCGTGGCAACAGCCGTAGTAGAAGCCCCTATCGAAGAGAGCGAGGTAGCCCTGTTTACGGGCGTCGAAGCATTAGTCCTTACAGAAGAGAGAGGGATGGTTCTGAGCCTGTTCGTGTCAAAAGCCGCAGTCCTTATCACAAAGAGCGGGGGAGAACCAACCGGTCTCCCTCCCATAGTCTCGAAGAAGGAGAGACTCGAAAAGGTCATGAATTTGACCTTAGTCCCGAAGAAGGAGAGAGGACAGACCCTAAGAAAGGCCATGGGTCTGACCATAGTCCCGAAGAGGGAGAGAGGATAGACCCTATAAAAGGTCATCATGAATCTGACAATAGTCCTTATGATGCTCTGAAGGATAGCACTGAAAATGGCCATTACAAGAGGCACAGTCCTGATGCAATAGGGAACCCCAGCCCATACAATGATTCTAGAGGGAGTCCTAGGCCTGATGCAAAAGGGAACTCCAGCTCATACAATGATTATGGAGGGAGCCCAAATACTAGGCCTAAACCCAGGAACAGTCCCAACTGTGGTGGTCCTGAAAGTCCCATTCATGAACAATATCGCAGGTTCGCTTACATTTATTTATTGTTTGGAGTTTTTGTTTATTTTCACCAGCGGTCTTTACATCTGTTTGATGCGATTTCTGTTTTAACTGTGTATTTGTGATGTTGCAGCCAGAGCCTGTCACCCCCTGCAGAAGAATGATTTCAGCTGCAACGAAAAAGCCTGAAGAGTCAACAGATTGAATAGCATGGTCGTTACAGGACTAAATTTAGTTTCCAGCAAATGGCTTTAGTGTAGCGTAGTGTTGATAAAGCTTTGAGACTTGCGGTGGTTTGACAATTTTTCTGTCATTTATTCATTTAGATAGTTTCATACTTCAATCTCAGTTCAATGTTATAGAATCTTTGTTTAAAGTCAAATAGTGGTGGCAACTATATTTTTGATGAATAGTATGAAACTTATGTTGTCTTATAATAGTTGTCTTGACGTCAAATCCTTGTGCACCCTTGAAGCATTCAAGGTAAATTGACTGCCTTTTTATGCTTGAGTTTACTAAATGAGTAATGGACAAAATCAGCGTCCTTATCAAGGCATTATAGATATGTAATATAAAAGTTGTACTGAATTTGGCCTCTTTCTGTGTTAACCGGTCTGATTCAGCCAGATCTAAAGAAAGCTGGTGATTCTGTAAGATGAGTTGAATTGGTCCTGACCAACCCAGGGCCTTAGTTTATTGTCCCTTGTATATTTGTACTGAGAAAACAAAACAGGGTTGGTTTTGGTGCTAGTGTCCATTGTTTCTATAACGATTGTGTACTTCAAGGAAATAGAATCGAGATCTTGCTCGTAGGATGTCTGATTCTACGGTTCTGCTGAATATATTTTGGTAGATTGGTGAGATTGCCATTGAAACACTGAAAAGATGCCCATTGTACTCTGAGTCACTTTTCAATTCAGCCACCAAATCATTTATTTCCTGAGCTATCTATATATTTTAAATATACCATCAGTTAGTTTTTTATTCATCATTACAAAACCGTTGTACACCTAACTTGTTAACCTTTCTATTTTTTCTCTTTGCATATCTTTTTTTCCACGACCTTAAGTTCTGCTATTGAAACATCAATTATTGCTTCTATCTCTGCTCCCTATGCAAATATTATAAAACATCTTAACAGGAGATATGTATAGCCTTAGAGCATCACTTGCTGGAACAGGAGATATGTACATCTTAAAAGTATTTATGTTAGTCAGAAATAGATGTTTTTGAAGTTGTGTTCTGTTATATTTAGTTTCTGGAGTCCTATTTTGTTTTATTAACTTAACTATTAAACATACTTTTATTATGGTCTAGTTGTAATTGTGAATACAATTTTATTTCTTAACAAATTTGTTGAAGCCGTTTTTATCCTTTTCTTCTTTCTCTCTCTTCACCTTCTATCAGTATAGTGCTAAAGAAAAGGTTGAGAGATGATACTTGTCAAGCAATTGCAAGATTTTTCTTACAACAATTTGAGATCATTCAATGTTGCAAAAAGTGAAGAGTTCTTCATCATGAGTTATTTGATTTCACGACATGGTAATGTATTTAAACCACAATTTTATAACAACATTAAAGTGATGTTGTTAAATAAGGAAGTGAAGTTTAGGACACTCCTCTCCAAGGATAAAGATAATAATTTCAAGTCACTATAGATTAAAGCAAATAATAACATTCTCCAGCCATTAAAAAAACAAAAGAATGCCGAAAATTTATTAAAATAACATTTCTAAAAAATTAATTCATATTTGCGCAAATAAACAAATAGAAAAATATGATTAATAGAATTTCATTAAAACAGTTTAGTTACTAACTATATAAGAACATCAAATGTAATCTCATAGGTTTGAAACCGCGACATCTCAATTCTTTATTTTTAATAGATGAACTTTAATCACTAGATTATGTGACCAACAAAAATTGTTAATAGGTACTACATATACAAATACTTGTTTGCGTTAGGATAACACCAATTAATGAATCAAACTTTTTAATAGATGAATTCCAATCACTAGATTATGTGACCAAAAAAAATTGTTAATAGACACTCTATATACAAATACCTATACTGTGTATGTGTTGGGATAGCACCAATTAATGAGCCAAACTAATTAGGAATAACTAACCCTACCACATGAAGCTTTGCCTGATAGAGAAGAAATCCAAATCACAACTCACAATTGAGCTCTCTATCTGTCACAATTAACTTAAGGATGGATGAGTCATTTAAGTATCCAACGAATACCATCTGATTAGATGCTTGAATATCCACCTTACCGATACACACGCAACCATACAATTAAAAGGTTAATATAAATATCAAATACTCAAACATAAATCTTCAATCACATTTCACCAAAATATCACACTATAATATTGTTTATTTTCTATAAGACTATAACATATAATCAAATATCTACTCATTACATATTAATTAAATTCTAAAATTAACCTTGTTTATTGCACTAAAAACATGTTTTACTTTGTCATATATCATGCTTTCAATCCCACTTGCATAAGGACTCATCATCTTCTTTTTATCATCTTTGATTTGAGAATATTGCATGATTGAAAGTTTAGTGTGATGATTTAAAGAAGTGCAGACAATTTTAGTAATATTTTAAAAATCAGACTGGTTAACAAATTCGTGAGGGTATTAGGTTATTGGTTCGTTGGTCGAAAAATTGTGTTACTGGTCAATCCGCATGACTAAATTGAATAATTTAAATAAATAAATCGGTCTTTATAACAAAACTATATAGTTATTAAACTGGTACAACCAGATGACTCCATCTCTATTGGGAGCCTCATAAATGCGCATAACCGAGATAGTAAATATGTGAGCTTTCAAGGCAAACTTTCACAAATATCGATCTTTTCTTCAAACTGATTGTGATGTCAATTTACCCATTATCTATCTTACTTCTCTCTCATATCTTAAAAGTGTCTTTGAAACTTTTTTCAAGTCCAAGCAATGCATGGATCTTGACCTAAATAATGACTAGGTGAACACGTATGCATGGTATTTTTTTAAATAAATCTTCTCCATCGTAATCCCCTTCATCTTAATCATATCTCTAATGAATTTTAAATGAATGTAAGTGTACTTTGTACTATAATGATACAGTTTGTGATTAACGAAATGGAATGAACTTCGACTATCAAAATATAGCTTCACAAATTCTTGAGTAATTCTAAACTCTCCAATCATACCTCTCAATCAAATAACTTCATTTACCCTTCCAACTAAGGCAATATAATCCACTTGAGTTATGGATAAAGCGAATACAAATGGCTGGTTTTATTTCTAACTAATAGTCATTCCAAACAACATAAACAAAACCCATTAAGTATTTTCTAATGTCCACATTATCCATATAGTCTACATTCAAAAAACCATGCAAAACGTATTTCCCCTGACTTACCTTTGTGTACTACAAATACACTTAGCATGTAAGTACATCAGCATCTAGTTTAAAGATTCCCAATGAACCTGAGCCATATTTCTCATAAAATGAACTACTAGCTAATAACATATGCTAGTTCTAGTTTACTAGAGACTATCTCATACATGATGCTTCCAATCCCACTTGTATAGTGAGTAATCATCATCTTATTATTCTCAAGTGTGATGACCTAACAATGACATTCATGCACTCACCCACTTTTCAAACATGTTTTCAACCAAAAATAGCATCCATGATAATAATCTCATAGAATAAAACATTCATAACATGATTGACCAATCCACAGACAACATGCTCATTTAATTTGTTTACCTTTCTTAGAAGAGACCAGGTCTGTCGTGTTTATCCTTAACAAAGATAGCTCCCCTGGGCCTGATGGATTTAGAGGACATTTCTACCAAAATTATTGGCCCATCATTGGTAATGATATTATTAAAGTTGTCATTTATTTATTTGTCAATAACAACATCTTCCGTCATTTCAATTCTAATACAGTGGTCCTGATTCTTGAAGTTCTTGAGGCTGTCACACTATCTTAGTATAGTCCAATAGCTATGGCTAACTTTAAATTCAAGATTATCTCCAAAATCCTTGCAGACAATCTTGCTAAGATCATTCCTTCAATCATTCCCACAGAGTAAATTGGCTCCATTCAGAATAAAAAAATTAAGCACCATGTCTGTCTTGCTTCTGAAGCAATCAACACGCTCCATCATAAACCCTATCATGTTAATTTGGCCATCAAAGTTGACATTGCAAAATCTTTTGACATAATTAATTGGAATTTTATCTTACGAGTTTTCAGAGCCTTGGGTTTTTGCAATAATTTTTGTGATTGTATCTCCCAATTTTTCACTCAGCCATGCTCTTTATCTCCATTAATGTTAAGCAATAAGGCTTCTTTGATTTATATAGAGGGTTAAGACAAGGAGATCCCCTGTCTCCTCTTTTGTTCTGCATTGTTGAGGAAGTTTTAAGTAGGGCTCACCAACCTGGTCAACACCAATAAATTCAGGCTTTGAAAGGCACTAGGTCAGTGACCACTTCCTCTTGCATCTTCTATGCTGATGATGTGATAATTTTCTGTGAGGGTTCAAATTCCAACATTAACAATCTAGAAACCTTCTTCCAGAATTATGCTCAAAATTTAGGCTAACATGGTAATCATCTCAAATCCACAATTTATAGTGGCTCCTTAACTCATCATAAGTTAAATGATATAGCCAACTCTCTTGGCTTATTTATTGGTACCCTGCCATTCATCTACCTTGGGGTACCTATCTTCAAAGGTATGCCCAAATCCATTCACTTTCAACCCATCATTGACAAAATCAAAGTCAAATTGGCATCATGGAAAACCTCTCTTCTTTCCTTTGCAGGAAGAGTCCAATTGGTTAAAAGCATTATCCATGACATGCTGATTTTATCTATAACTATTTATTCTTGGTCAATGTCAATCATAAAAAACCTGAAGAAGATGATAAAAAATTTCATTTGGAGTGGTGATTTAGAGGCAAGGAAAATGGTCATCGTGGCTTGGAAAACAATTTGCACCTCTGTTTCTGAAGAAGGTTTGGGCCTTAGATCCACCTATTTCCTCAATTCAGCTATAATATCAAGCTTTATTTTGACTTGTTGAATTCTTATTCTCATTGGGCTCAACTCCTTAGAAGTAGAATCCTTAGGAACAAGGACTACATCAAGTACCATATATTTTCTTCTCTTTGGACAAGCACCAAACTATGTTTCTTTCTAGTTCTAGACAATATACTACAACAAATAACACTTTTCATGACGAAGCTTTCACCTCTTCCAAAGAAAAGTAGAGGTAAAATGCCAAGGCGCGACATCTTTTATTATTTATAAAAATAAAAATCCACAATTTCCCCCGGGTTTTAAAATAACCTAGGGGAAAGACAAGTCAGGACATGCTTCGAATCCCAACTATTGTAGTTTATGTTTTTATTTGTTTATAAGTGTAAACTAAAAGATTTAACCCTTAGATTTTCGATATAACCGAGGGATAAAATAATCAGATTTTACTATAAAAACGCTCATTAAATTTTACCCTAATCCTTACTTATATGAAACCGTCCCAAACTCACATGCATCATTCTTTGGGATGGATTGTAAGACAGAAAAATCTTCAATGTTCTTCTATCTAGAATAGAACATTTTTTCTGCCCTTGCAATCTATCTCACATAATGGTGTTGATGTTGTTGTTGTATTTTTGGAATAAACTTCCTATGATAGATTGCAGGTGGAGAAAAATATTTTCCAATGTTTGGAACAAATAACTTATCAGAAGATGGATGCATTCAAACCATTGAGCTTAAAAAGCATGCACACAAGGATATTCAACTAAATCTGGATCACAACAAAGATTTGTTGTTATCCAAGAATAACATCGGTTATGATGACACTGCATCTGTTATAATAATGTATTCTAATATTCTTGCTTCAACTTATACAAAGAAGAGAGCTCAACCTTTGGATAATGGGTATCAGCAAAGATACTCATTCAAAATAGAAAATATTTGTTGTAAACCATTTATTTTAATATTTTGTGTAAACAATGTAATTGCCAAAAAAAAATGTCACCCCGGTTTTTAAAACAGAGGTGAAATCTGGCATTTGTAAAATAGATTTTACCCTAATTCTAACTAATATGTAGCCGCGACAGATAGATGATATATTTACCACTGTCCATTGCCATAAATTTTTTTGATCTATAAACGCTTAAGAACAGATCTATGTAAACCATGAAATATCTGAGGTTTTCGAAGACTATGAGATCTCCGAGGATTCCACCAAAGATACGTTGTAAACAATTTATTCCCAATAACTCCTTATAGCAAAGATTTATTTATCTCCAAGAATCAGGATTTGTTGTAATATTTTGTTTTAAAATTCTTTATAAATTATTTAATTTAAAAATTAATAATAATAAAAATCTTTCACCTTGGATTTTCTAAAAACTGAGGGGACATTTTAGCGTTAATTTTGAGGATTTTTGTCACCATCCTTAATCAAATCCTTGCCGTCCATTTTTATCACTATCAACGCTCAAGACGCTTCCATTGGTGATCCACGTGAAACCTAAATAACTTCCATTATAATAGCAATCTGAATATAAAAATTCATAATACAACATCATGAAGTGCTTGAAACTATCCTCCATTTTAAGATTTATAAGAGTCCTGGTCATGAAGAGTTCTATAAGATGGATTGCAAGAGCAGAAAATTAATTGGGTTTAAGGTTTGTGTTCTTAAATTTTTATTTGAACATAAAGTTATTTATTTATCTAACCCATTTTTTTGTTTATATCAGAAACAAATGCAAGGAAAAGCAATTGAAAACATATTGTTTCCAACAATTGATCTTCCCATAGATATCAAAGATTTGAAGATCCAACATATGATCTTCATGGACAACTTTAATTTTTATTTTGATATTCTGTGTAAATAATGTAACCATTTTAATATTTTAGGTAAACATTGTATCTTGTAAACAAGTTACTTTATTAATTTTCCGTGTAAACAATGTAACCAGATTAAACTTAAAAAAATACTAATAGTTTACCCCTCGGTTTTATTGATAATCCGAGACACTTGAGGCGCTATAATTATAAATAATAAAAATGCAGAGAGTGTGAATTGAACCCATGTGCTATTAAAATACCCCTCAGTATTTTAAACACCGAAGTGATAAGTCTTAACTTTTAATGACAATCTTATTTACCTCACTTTAGATGCCGAGGTAAAACTCATTTCGCGTCCGACGTGACACGAGCTTTTTATAGTAGTGATACCAGGTGGCTCATTGGAAATGGTAGAAACATAAACTTATGGAATCATGACTTGACCTATGTCAATCTGGGCTCTTATTTTCAAATCACTAATAATGTTCTTCAAAGTTTACAAGTAAAGGTCTTTGATTTCATTGTCCTATCTAAATGGAAAATTTCTTTGGAGATTCAATGTATGTTCCCTAATATCCAAGCCCTAATCTATAACATAACTATCCCTTTGCTTCCTTGTGAATTAAAGTTAGTTTGGAAGCACACTACTTCAGGTAGCTTGTCTCTAAAAGATGCCTACACTTTCTGTTCACTCTTACTTTGCCGAAGCCTTAGACCAACATCATTTGGAATCAAACAAGCTCCCATTACAGATCTACAATGGTTTGGAGATTGATACACAATAAGCTTCTAAATGATGATAATATCATGCTCAGAGGATGTCAAACTCCCTATGTTTATAGTCTTTGTCATTCTGTTACAGAGACTTCGCATCATCTCTTCTTTAATGCATTATGGCCAAAAAGTTATGAAGCCTCCTTCAAAATATCATAGGCAAGCCCATTGACATTTCATCCTTCTAATATACCTTAAAGATCATAAAGGGAGGATGGAGACCTCAATTTTCTTTAGCCACCACTGCAACAATTTCCTACATCATCAATAACATTTGGAAAGCAAAAAAAAAAAAACATTAGGTTCCAGGGCAAAAGACTCAATATCAATCAATGCATTTCCAACATCATAGTGGTTACCTCTGGCTCGGGAAACCTCTCCAACTTTTGCACATGTCCCTCTACAATTGACTTTCAAATTCTCAAATGTTTAAATATCAAAGTTCACCTTCTAAAGGCTCCAAAAATTCTGGAAATATTTTAGCATCCTCCTTACATGAATTGGCTAAAACGTAACACAAATGGGGCAACAAAAAGGAGCCTAGGTTCTACTTCTTATGCACGAGTCTTTAGGAATAATTGTGGTGATTTCATAGGTGGATTTTCCACACCTCTTGGTGTTCAAATTCCCTTTTTATTGAGATCGTGTCCATCATTCTTACCATTGAGAATGCTCATGACAAGTGTTGGAACTTCATCTGGATCGAAACCAATTCCATGCTTGCTGCTATGGAATTTAAGAATTTCAACATCATTCCATGGCAACTTCACAACAGATGGCATAATTATTTGTTAATTACTAGAATCATGAACTTCTTCATTCCTCACGTTCATAGGAAAGGAAATCATTGCATTGACAAACTTGCAAATTTAAAATTGTCATTCACTGATTTCACTTGGTGGGGTCAACCCCCAATCATCATCAGGTCCTTTTTAGTGGAGAAAAAGTTGGGGCTTCAAATTATCGTTTTTGCTAGTTTTTATTTGTGGCCTTTGTTGGTTGTTTTGGTTTGAGTTTTGGCATAGTCTTCTCTTTCTTTGTTCCTTTTTTTCATTTCAATGCATGCTGATTATTTATAAAAAAAATGTTCCTATCACTATCGTCGATCTATCTTACAATTTTTTTTGGATACATCGCAAGTGAGAAAGAATCGAGCAAGTGAATTATGTGAGTTTTAAAGACAAATATTCTACCATTTCCCTTAAAAATAGACTCTTTTAAATCAAGTCCAATTTAAATTACATCGGTCTATTAAAATTTTAACACCACATAACCATATATTTATACAACAATAACAACCAAGCCTTATCCCACTAGGTAGGGTCGACTACATGAATCAACTTCCACCATAATATTCTATCCAAGACATGTTTTTATCTAAATTATTAAGCTCGAGATATTTCTAAATAACTTCTCTTATAGTTTTCCTTGGTATTCCTCTATCGCTAACTATTTTATCCTTCTCCATCTAATATACTCTCCTTACCATAGAATCTAAAGGTCTTTTCTCTACATGTTCAAACCACCGAAGTCTATTCTCCATCATTTTTTTCACTATAGGTGCTACCCTGACACTCTCTCCTAATATAGTCATTTCTAATCTTATTATGTATAGTCTTACCGCACATTCAATGCAACATCCTCATCTTTTCTACACTTACTTTAGTCTCGTGTTGATTCTTAAGCGTCCAACATCCTGTCCCATACAACATCGCAAGTCTTACCGCAGTTCGATAAAACTTTTCCTTCAACTTGAGCGATACCTTTCTATCACATAAAATCCATGAAGCCCTCAAACCTCTCGTTTAAATCCTCCTCCGACTCTTCCAGTAAGACTATATCATCTGCAAAAAAAACATGCATCTCAGTGCTAGCTCTTGGATGTACTCCATGAGTACATCCAAAATTAAAGTAAAAAGATAAAAACTTAAGATTGAAGCTTGATACAAACCTATTATAATAGAAAAATCAACCATCTCTATACCTTGTGTCTGTACATTAGTCGATACTCATCCATACTCTTTCATAAATAATCATATACTTATATTATGATAAATAATGTAGCACAAGCTAAAAATATGAAAACAAACCCACATGAATTTGGAACATGGATATTTTAGTGGTGGCCCACATAGATAACATCTAATTTTATATTAAACTTTTATATTAAATTTAATTAATTATTAAAATCATTATAAAACCAATTTATAAGGTGAGAGTATTTCATTTTTGTAGACCTTATCTATCATGTTGTTTGTACATTTAAAAATTTATATCTATATATTCTATCACAGTTGATAATTACTTATGAAGTTTCATTTATATATTAATTTTCTCATGAATAGATAAACTTACAAATCGATTAATTTGTAACATAATGCTTTTAAATATCATTATTTATCCATATATCAAACGGTGCAACCTTTGACTCCATGTTAATTTTAAAAATCAAGAGAAGTAAGAACAATTTTCTTTTCAACTAACTAATCTCAACGACAGAGTAATCTTAACTGACTCTTTAGATTCAATGAACACAAACAATTGAAAATCATTAAATTAAACATAGTTATGTAATAGCTAATAGACAGCACATATTGACAATGAAACACATGCTCTTTAGTTATTATCTTGCAGATACACATATAGCAATAAGAGTGATGTGAGATTCAAGGAGAGTTAATTCATGTTTGCATTGATGGCAAGTTTCACAAAATTAAGGTTGTTTTAAGTGTGTATATTCGATCCAATACCATAATTTTATTTTTTGATTTTTTATTTACCAAATTAGACTATGATATAATTTGTTAAAATATCTAGAAGACACGACTGATCGATACTTCATAATAAAAATAAGTCGTTACATTTTCATCTCACATTTTTTAAAATATCTGAAAAGACAGAACCGACCCATATTTTAGAATCTTAAAAAAGAATCATCACATATTTTTTATATATAAAATATTTTATTCATTTATAATCGATATCGAACTAACCAATTACGATTCAACCATGAGACATTGAGGCATACACTTATTGATTAAGTGGTTTATCTTTTATATATGTAATTGTACAAAAGAACAAAATAAAACAATGGAATCTCTTGATGGACCCTGCTTAGTTGAACAAACCGTTAAGTGGCCTTGTCTCATCTATGAAGCAAACAACTTTATTTTGACATTAAGCAATTTAGGTACCTCTAATACTGATGAAAAATTTCTTATAAATCAAGGTTGAACATTGAAGGACTCTAATGGACTTTTGGCTTTTGGTTTGCATACAAAACCTAATCCTTGTTAACTGTCCAAAGACAACCTTGTCTAGGAGCAAACACTGTGTCCCTTAACACTACAAACTGTGATTATTGTCTAAAATATATCACTTTTGGATTATCCTTATACTCCTGTCTTTTAGCATACACGTAAATTAGAATTTATAATCATTTGCTTTTTCTCTTTCATTGGAGGAAAAAGAAAAACAAATTTCTAATGCCTCTAAATCTTCTAAATTTGATATGACCCCTCGTCACAAAATCATATCTTTTGTTATATATTTCGATAAAAGATATTATTGAAAAATGTTATATCTTGAAATATCTTGTTATATCAACCTTCCAAAGTGTTATATGGCCCCTCATCTATGAAAAATAACACTTTATTGAAAACTACTACTAATTAAACTATTATAATTTAAATCATAAATTTCTTTTATAAGATTCATCATTTACTGTATCATATAATTCAATGCAAGAAGACATGTATAATATTTGGTTCGAATAAATTCACGTAGACACAACTATAATAATTTTTTTTTATTTTTTTATATTATTTATTGTGTTTCTCCTCGATTCGAATGATTAGTCTCTACAATTATACACAAGATGTTAAAGTTTAATTTAACACTAAATTTCAATCGTTAATAATACTCGATCAAACAGTGATATAAATAGTCTATTTTTTAAGAAATAAAATAGATTATATATATTTTTTATTATTTTATTTCATTTAATATGATTGTTTGATCAATTCTTTTAACGGTTGAGATTTAATATATATATATATATATATATATATATATATATATATATATATATATATATATATATATATATATATATATATATATATATAATTGAATTAAAAAAGATATTGATATCTTATATATCATGTCATATATACTATATGATATGATTTAGGCCGGTCGATATTAAATGTTTTAGCCTCTCCAAAAGTGCCTAAAGACACTAGCACTCATTCAAATGCTATAAAATGCAACACAACCATTTGCAAAAACCCTCTCTATTATATTCTCCTAGACTCTTTCTCTTTTACACCTTCCAAATCTTGTCTCTAAACCATTCCATTTCTTGATATAGAAACTACGTGTCATCAAAATTGTAACCTGAATTAAAATCCAGAATATCTAGTAGTTTCAATCAAAGACAGAAAAGAACGAAACATCAACAACATGATGACCAATCCACTTATCCAAAAAAACACAAACATAGAGAATCCATTTCCAACAATACAAATCCAAAAAACCCATCTTAGAGCTACCTTCAAAGAAGTTATTTCTATATCCAAAATTGCTTTTCCCATGATCTTCACCGGTCTCTTACTATATTGTCGTTCAATGATCTCCATGCTCTTTCTAGGCCACCTCGGGGAACTCGCCTTAGCCGGCGGTTCCCTCGCGGTCGGCTTTGCTAACATTACCGGTTACTCGATCCTCTCCGGTCTCGCCGTAGGAATGGAACCTATTTGTGGACAAGCCTTTGGTGCCAAAAGGTTCACTCTTCTTGGTCTATGCCTACAAAAAACCATTCTCTTACTACTCTTAACCTCCATCCCCATTTCAATACTTTGGCTTTACACAAAACATATCCTTCTTTTATGTGGCCAAGAAGAATCTATAGCAACACAAGCTCAATCGTATCTTCTATATTCCATTCCCGATCTCTTAGCACAATCCTTTTTACACCCTTTAAGAATTTACCTTAGAAGCCAATCCATTACTCTCCCTCTAACCCTTTGTGCTACTCTAGCAATTTTCCTTCACATTCCTATAAACTACTTTCTCGTTTCTCACCTCAACATGGGAATCAAAGGTGTTGCCTTAAGTGGAGTATGGACAAATTTCAACCTTGTAGCTTCTTTGATTCTCTACATAGTTTTCTCTGGCACACACAAGAAAACATGGGGTGGTTTCTCATCACAATCTTTCAAACAATGGAAATCACTTCTCAATTTAGCGATACCAAGTTGTCTTTCCGTTTGCCTCGAATGGTGGTGGTACGAAATCATGATCTTGCTATGTGGTTTGTTGATCAACCCAAGAGCAACCGTTGCTTCTATGGGAATCTTGATTCAAACCACTTCATTACTTTACATTTTTCCATCATCAATAAGTTTTAGTGTCTCCACTAGAGTTGGTAACAAACTAGGAGCTCAAAAGCCATCAAAAGCTAAACTTTCCGCCATAGTAGGACTCTCATGTAGCTTCATTCTAGGACTATTTGCTTTGGTTTTTGCCACAATGGTTAGAAATATTTGGGCTACAATGTTCACTCAAGACAAAGAGATAATCAAAATCACATCTTTGGTTTTACCCTTAATAGGGCTATGTGAGCTTGGAAATTGTCCACAAACAACAGGTTGTGGGGTGCTAAGAGGAACAGCAAGACCTAAAGTAGGCGCAAATATCAATTTTGGTTCTTTTTACATTGTTGGAATGCCTGTGGCAATTTGGTTAGCTTTTTATGTTGGGTTTGATTTTCAAGGACTGTGGCTTGGGTTGCTTGTGGCACAAGGTACATGTGCTGTGACTATGTTGGTGGTTTTGAGTCAAACGGATTGGGATTGTGAAGCACTAAGAGCTAAGAAATTAACTGGATTAGGATCAACAAGTGATGTTAATGTTGTTGATGACAGCAAACAAGTTGAAGCTGAGAAGTTACTTAAACCTGAAATTAAGGAAGATTCTTCTTAATCATTAGCTGACTCGGATTATTTAGATAATTAATCACGGGTCTAACTTTGATTAGCTCGTTTTTTTGTAACCAAAAAAACAAGACATGTTTTTTAGGAATTTTTCTTTGCTGTAACTTGTAAGAGGAAGAGAGGTAGAGACAGAGGCATAGATACCTTTTCTAATTTTGTATAATTTTAGATCAAAAGTGTTGAATGTGGATTAAGGAATTTTTACGTAATTATCTTTAATACCATTGTTCATGATAATCATTCATTCACAAATGCACGTAACGTACAAGTATTAATTATTTAGTTACAAATTTGTTTTATTAGGATTGTCAAAATAGAGCACTTATATCTTGTAAATTCTTAGGGTAGATAACTTATAATTTCATATGATTAAAATATATTTGTTTGATATGTTGGAAGATACTAACCTTTAACCTTTTGTTATACTATTAGTTAGCTTTCCTAATGTTGTTAGCACGTGTTTAGTTAGATTGTTAAGTCATTTATAGTGTAATGCCAAAGAAAATAAAGTACCTAACTATCACCCTTTCTAACCATCTTTTTGATAATAAATGAATTCATTTCAAATGCATTATGTGTTTAATTATTTAGTTAACTCAATATAGAGAGTAATATAGTATTAGACAATCAAATCTAATCTTTTCCCTTTCCACCTATTATTCAGTTTTCAATTTCTTATTTCTTCTTCAATCGTCTTTGATCTTTTTTCATGGAAGATGTAAGATGCATGGTACATCAACCAAAGTGATACCCATTTCAATAATGAGAAGATGAAAGGATGACGTTTCAGAGTACCATCTCTCAATGAAGGCCGATAGAATCCTATCCTACAAACATCCTTAAGCGCAAATGCTTCTATGATTCTAGAAATTATACTTCATCTAACTATTGCAGTTGTAATACCTTCCAATCATGGTTAATATACCTAAGTGTATCATGATCACTGCCAAAATTATTACACCACCGTCAGACATTTCTATTAGTGTATAAACATAAATAAGATGTTTACAAGAACAAGTAAATATACGTTTTACCTCTCAATTTCACACACGAGCAACAACATGGCAATCATATATAGAAAGTAGTGATATGTCCTTAAGATCTTCAGAAAATCCTTGAGGTGCGACAGGAATAGGTCCAACAAGAGCATGTACAGAAGCAATAGGTGAACTAGCATAAGACCAATATTTATGAACATAGAACGAAGATGCCTCGATAGTACGAAATGATTGTCTAACTTTACAAGATGATTTCTCTCTCTCTCTCTCTCTCTCTCTCTCTCTCTCTCTCTCTCTCTCGTCTCTCTCTCTCTCTCTCTCTCTCTCTCTCTCTCTCTCTCTCTCTCTCTCTCTCTCTCTCTCTCTCTCTCTCCTCTCTCTCTCTCTCTCTCATCTCTCTCTCTCTCTCTCTCTCTCTGGTCTGAAGCATATTTTGAAAATCGACCTTGTCTGTATATCAGTTATACATTAACAATTATTCTATACTCACAAAATACATATATGGTTAACATATGCAAACATGTCAATCTAAAAACACTCAGAAGTTGATGTGTTATTGTGAGATATTGGATCGAACTATAGTATAGTCGAATGACAGCTTCTTGATTCGACAAGATCTAGGCATGAGGTCGAAGCTGTTCGCATGCTAGGGTGGAAGACCTGCAATGCTGTAATTAAAGTATGTTTAAGTATGCAGTAGTAAAAATGCTAAGATTGTTAGTGTGTCGAATTGGACCTGTTTGTTATGCCCACTTGTTTAAGTTAACTTGTTCTCTAAGTTAGCTTGTAATGAGTCTGTCTGTAAAAGCTCATTAGTTTAGTGTGTTAATTTTATTATAAATAGCATACTAGTCTTTCATCATTGCAACATGCAAATCCTAATTAGGGTGAAAGGGTTATTTGTTATTCTGTAACACTTGTAATCTTGTTTCAAAACAAAAGTAAAGAATGATAGTTTATAACCAATTTGATTGTGTTCTTCTTACTTTTCTCTTTCCCACCCTTGTGGTTTTTTTGCCAAGAAGAAACCTGTTATAATCTGTTATTGGCATCATTTTCACAACAAATTGGTGTGGTAAACATGAAGAATATGCCGTCAACAAAGTATGAGATTGAAAAGTTCACCGGAGTGAATGATTTCGGTCTGTGGCGCTGGAAGATGAAAGCTCTACTAGTTCAACAGGGTTGTTTAGAAATGTTGAAGGGAGCTGCAACCATGGATGTTGCGTTAAAGGATAAGGAAAAAACAACTATGGTAGAGAAAGCCCACAACGCCATCTTATTAAGCCTTGGTGATAAGGTTCTTTGACATGTGTTGAAGGAGATGACGATGTCAGGTCTATGGAAGAAACTCAGAAGTTTGTACAGGACCAAACCGTTGGTAAATCTCCTCTACCTGAAGCAAGCTCTATATTCATTCAAGATGAGTGAAGGCCAAGTTCTGTATGAGCTATTGGATATGTTCAACAAGCCGATTCTTGATTTTAAAAATATCAATGTCAAAATCGAGGATGAGGATCAAGCATTGTTACTATTGTATGCTTTACCCAAAACACATACTCACTTTAAAGAAACTCTCTGGTATGGAACAGAGTCGTCAACCTTTGAAGAAGTTAAATCATCCTTTTACTATAAATATTTGAATGAATAAAAGGAGCACAAGCCATCTTCGACTGGTGAAGGTCTATCAGTTAAGGAGAAATTCACGAAGAGAGATATAAAGTTCGACAAGAAGAATGGTAAAAGTCAGTAGAAGTATTATAGTAGTGATGTATCTTGAAATTCCAACACTTTCAATACAAATGTCAAGACTGATGTCTCAACACAAAACACAATGTCAGGACATATGTTATAACATCATCTGCTGACAGAAACTTGCTTAAAACAGGAGATTATGTAGAAAGATAAATTGCAGAAAATTAAACAACATAATCAATTGTAAACCCAGTTCGGTGCAATGTCACCTACTTTAGGGGCTACCAAGCTAGAAAGGAAATCCACTATGATAATATTAGTTTAAATCCTAAACAATCTCAGTTTACAACTTCTCTCCTAATCCCTACCTTGTGCAGCTTCTACCTAGATACCTCTAGATATGAGAATCCCATCTCACTTCCAATCACCACACTGATACCTACATTCACAAACCTTGTGACTAAATCAAAAGAACCAAATATAATATTACACTTCAAAAAAATAATATTTAGTTTTGCTTAAAAACTTCAACTAATAACAATATTAAACTTTTTTCTTAAAAGCTTATGAGTGAGAACAATAACTTGATAAAATCAAGTAACAATCAGTCAACCTCAATGTATCAAAAGATACATGAATGACATACAAAGAACAAAACACAAAGAATTTAAAATACTCCTAAAGCCCTAATCCTTATGTTGCATCCACAGTTTCTTCAACGTGAATGCTTGCTATTTTAGGTTTATCACGTCCTTATTTATAGACTCTTGCAGTATGGGTTTGGAATCTTCAAATAAAATATAATATTTAATTTTTAAATCAGTTGTAAGATCTTCACATAAAAATAGGAACAAATCTTTTAAAGTTTCCTAAAAAGTCTCAAAGATCCTTTTTAATGAAACCAAATCATGTATGCATTTGTTCCTAATAAATCTCCTTGACCTGCGAAGAATATTGAGATATGTCTAAAAGGATTTCTCAAAAAACAAATCAAATATGTCAAGAGATAAAACACTAGCGCCTGCTGTATAACATGCCAAGATATCAAGACATCTGGCTCAACATCTGTCTGATAAGCATGGCAACAGAACATGTCATCAGTTGGTCAAGATGTTGTAACATCTTTCTCAAAATCAGTCCAAACCATGTTTTAGCAAAATTTGTGCCAAACCTAAAATCATGGATTTAACAATCTCCCATTTGTCAAATTTTAGCTAAAATAACCTTAACATAATTAATCTGGAGAGAGGAATAAAGCCAGAACACAAGCAACATGCAAACATGTAAAATTTGTACAAACTGCAATATATATATATATATATATATATATATATATATATATATATATATATATATATATATATATATATATATATATATATATATATATATATATATATATATATATATCAGAGAATACATGCAGTTACATAACACCATCTTCAATACTCTAGAAGACAGATGTCCAGACATGAGGTCTGACATCACATACATGACCAAACTCCCCCTGTCACACATGTTTAAGACTTCCCCTCAAAGGGAAAAACCCAAATCACCAAAAAAATCCAAAATACCAAATGTTGTACCCCAAAATTTTCTCTCCCATTTCATCAATATTTTCTCACCACAAGACCCTTGGAGCTCAAGATCAAGTTAGGGTTTACTCTGCTCAAGACTCCTCCTTGCACTGTTGACCCAAATTAGGGTTTGAGTTTTCACAAAGATGTTTTGACCTGAAATGCCCAAAATGACTTTCATGCTTCATGTTGGACTCACAAGTTTATCCATACCAAGTTTCAAGCCTTGATTCCAATCTTTGCCCAGTCAATTGGACAGTTGACCTAGAAATCAACTATATTGGGGAAAAAGTCAACTGTGGTCAATTGACAGTCAAACCTCATGATTTTTGACCCACATCAATATTATGAACTCATATGAACCATTTGATCAAGTTTGGATCATAATTCCACAAGAAATTTGATCAGATCACCAAAAGGGCAAAATGGTCATTTTTAGGGTTTTGACTGCACAAAGGCAATTTTTGACTGTTTGACCTAACCAATGGCAAACCAAACTCACATATAGACTCAAGGACTCAATGGAATTGTCTTGACATGTTCAACAAGTTCAAAAGATCCCAAATGCACAAGATTGACAGATGAATTTTCCAGTCAACTGAGCAAAATTTGACTGTATACTGGAAAGTCAAACTTTGACTTTTTGGTCAAAATCAAGTGCCAAGATTCATTTTTCATCAAGACATGTCAAATTATGAAACTTGTTCATCAAGAAATCAAAAATTACAAATTAGGGTTTGAAATGAAGAAATTTCATAACTTAGAAATTTTCTAAGTTATGAAATTTCCCAATTTTTTCCTAACTTTGTCCTATCTTTTCATCAAGATACATTTGGATTCAAACAAAACTCAAAACATGAAAGTTATAGTCCATTGCAAAATCTACAACTTTGATTCACAAAGTTTCCCCAAAAGAAGCTTGTAGCTCAAGTTATGATTTTTGGAATAGGGGTGCAAAACATTCTTAACTTAGAAATTTTTTGACCTATTTTAGGCAGGATTTTTGCCCAACTTCATGGCCACTTTTCACATGCTTCCACTTGGAATTTCAACTTGCATTACAAAGATGGATTGTATTACACATTCCAAGCTTTCCAAATTATCCAAGAACTCATCAAACACCCTTGTGGTTAGGGAGATTCGAATTGGCAAAGTTGGGCAAAAGTCACTTTGTTCATGGCCAAATTCATGTACATAACACTTTGCATTTTCAAACTCAGCTTGCACAAGCTAGTTTACAGGCCTCTAATCCCATTAACACTCAATAATTCAATGCTAAACCATTATGCCAAGATGTTATTTTGTTCATTTGGCCATTACATGAAGGATTAGTCTTAAAATAGAAAAAGCATTTTAGCCATTTTTGAAAAGAAATGCTTTATGTCAAGTTCACAATCTAAGAAGTACAAAGCAGATCTTTGGGCACAAGATTCATGAACAAATTCCACTGATCAAGAGTGATTTGTGCAGCATGTTTGAGGGGCTTGTAGGAGCTTACAATCTAAGTTGACAACTTTACTTATCTAAGAAGCAACTTTGCATTCATGGTCCAACATTGAGTTCCTGTCAACACAAGCCTAAACAAACTTCATGAGCATCTTCCAAACATAAAACCAGACCTAAGGCACGACCTAACCACCTTCAATACCTCCTCATTCACAGAAATACCTTCTTGCTGCAAAAACATAGTCTTTTCTACAACTTGAATCCCACAACATCATTCCATCGTGCGTTTTCATCCAAACCAGCTCAAACACATTCTATAACATCCATATAAACTATCCCAAGCCTTAGATACAGACTGTAACACCTCTAGCAAAGCGTGCCATTTTCACTTTGCTCTCTTGCAGGTTGACTTCCATAGCTTGATTCAGAAGGATTCAAAGCACACCAAGCATAGAGGAAGCATCCCTGGACCTCAAGCAAGCTGTACAAGTCCTCAAAATTCATTGAAAGTGCCTCCACTGTTGTACACGATTCAAGCTGAACAGGTAAAAGTTTGAACTTCTATCTCTCTATCCAAACATATCTAGGCTTAGGTTTGTGAACAAAGTATGTCCTATTCATGGCCCTGAAGCTACCCATATCATTACTTTTCATTTATGTTGTGTGTGCTGAGAGAATTTTGAAGCTGAACATTTGAAAAAAGCTAGGTCAGGAATTGGGGGAGGAGAAATTCTCTCTCATTTCTGAGAGTTAGAACAACTTCTTTATATGTCTAGAATCGTGACATGATGCTCTACACTTTTGATGTTGTAAGTTTTTGTTAAAAATCAAGGAATCAGAAGTTAGCAGGTTGAGCAAGGAACGCGCGCTTTGTGTTTCAAACAATGGCTGGAGGTTGAAGAAGCCTCTTTGGGCTGGGCCTGTTTTGTTTTTCTGTTTACACCACCTTTTCACACTCACACCCCCTTGGCCCATTGTGTGATTTTTTAATCATTTTTGACTTTTTATTTTTTTCCTCTGACTTATTACTTTTTGTCAAAACATAAAAAATATTAAAAATATTTTTTCAACCATTTTTGCATTTATTTTGAATTTATTTGCTTTATTTATACTTATACATATAAAATAACATATATACTTTTATTTAAAAATACTAAAAAATAATACCAAATACATTTTATTTTCTGATTTTATTTTATTTTATCTTTTGAAAACATTTTATTAAAATATACTTTTTTTTGATAAATAATTAATATTTTATTTTTGTATATATTTAATATGTTTAATGTATAATATAAATACTTATATATTTATTAAGAATATCTAGGATAAAAATATAAAAATAATACATTTTTATTTTTATTATTATTTGACCTCAAAAATTATTTTTTTTTACAAATATACTTCTCTTTTATTTATTTTTGTGTATAATTAATAAATATTGTATATAATAAACAATTAATACTATTTATTTACAAAATTAGGGTTTTGCCCTAAAATGTGAAAATATCCAAAAATTAACCTTTTTATTATTTCACTTGTAAATAATCATACTGTGATCGGTGGATTTAGAACTGACTGTTTAACGCTGGTTCGCGAAATGTCGCGGAAGCAAGAGTCGCCACCGTCTTTTATGTTCTCTTACATGGAAAGGACAAAAGCACAACAAAATTCCTTATTGAGAATGTCTCTCGGTTCGGGAGGTAGATTTATAGAAAGGGAATGTGTTATCACCCTTTCTATCCGTGGTTATCCACGGGCTCTAAGATACTTGCTCATTGTGTTTTCAAAAGTGTTTGCTTTTCAAAGTGAGTGGGTTTGAAAAAAGTTTCGTTTAAAGATTTCAGAATGACTCTTGTATCAGTCCTCAAGAGTGTTTGAAAAATTATTTTGAAAGCTTTTTGAAAGTGTCGGTGTGAAAAGATGTTTTGATTTGTTTTTGAATAGAGCAAGTATCTATGAGTCATCCACCTACCCTAAGGAATTAGGCTGTGTAAATGTCCTTAAGGTAGTGCCATCCCACCATTGAGAGGTAGGTAGCACCACCGTTGGAGGTGTTCGGGTCAATTCGTTTGTAGGGACAGTATGGTCACCAGAGCAACAGTAGGACACCTTAGAAGCTACCCTTATGCCCTTGATCCTTTTTTAATCGAGGCAACTGGATCATGGACATAAAGACTTACTAAAACGTCCTATACTTGACGACCACGTTTCGAAGGTAAGGCAACAGGTGAGGCGTACCCTAGAAGTGGTGTGTGAATTTGTGTGTTATTTTCATGTCAATATTTATCTTTGATCATTGTATCGTGAGCTACGCTTGTTTTTAATTATCCATACATTCTTCCATGCAATTAGAATTTAAAAGTGCTGAAATTTAAACGCGGAAAGATAAATCCTATGCTATTACAAGGCGCGGGTCTATACATCGCCAAATTACAAAGACCCGTTTGATAAAAATGCGGAAAGTAAAAGACCTAATTACTATTACAAGGCTTGAGCAGTTATATAATATTCGAAAGAAAATAGAATAACGTACGAAAGAATAAAAGTAGAACGTTCGAGGGTTTTGACCCTTTTGAAATTAAATTGAATTAAAAAAGCTAATTAATTATTTAATTAAAGAAAAGAACTGTTTTTTAGGTTTTTTGTATTTATGAAAATAAAGAATTTACAAGGAAACCCTAATTCTAAGTTATTTTTAATTATTAAATGAAAATATATAAGTTAACCTAATTTACACTAATTAATTAAATTACATGTTTATTTACAAAAATATTTAGTAATTAATAATAATAATGGGAGAAAATTATTTATTTAAGAAAAAGATGAAGAATGTCAAAAACCTAATTTCTACATATTTTATTTATTAAGAAAAATGTTAAAGTTTTAAAACCTAATTTACTAAATTAATTATTTAACATTTATTTACAAAAATATTTAATAAGTAAATTAATTAACATATTTTAGTTTCTGATTTTTTATTATGAAAATTAATTATTGGTGAATTAAATAAAACAATTAAAACAAATTAAAACAAAAAAGAAAAGAAAAGGAAGTTAAAAAATATAATACAAACATTGGGGGTGTCTGGCCCATTTGGGAGGTTTTTTGGAATCAATTTTGGCCCATCAGAACAAAGCCTCGCTTGACTTTTTGGGATCATGTGTGGGATGATTGACTGAGCGTACCATGGACTGCATTATCTGGCCATTGGATGGAACATCAGGGGTGCGTGTCAAGCTTGAGCATGAGCGTGTATGGTGGACTTTGGGGCGTGCACTGCATTGGAATACATTGAAACAAAATTTATGAATTAAGTGGGGGGACCTGGGAATCGAACCCAGGTCCCAATGCCTGCAGGACAACTCACCCACCAACTGAGCTAATGCGCGCGTTTGTATATTTAATGGATAACAAATAATATGTATGAAGAAAAGGCCATTATGCTGGACGTTGAAAAACCGCGCCAAAGTTTGAATTGTCCAACCACTCAACGACATGCTAGCTTCGTCTTCGTCTTTGTACCTGTAATGTAAACAAATAGCGGGGGTTTTAAACCCCCACAAACTGCAAACTATGAAAATAGCGATTAGAACATGGACAAATATAAAAAGGGCGCGAGGTATTGGTTGGTTTCGTCTTGAAGTCACGAATCCAATGGCACAGGTTTGGTGGTCTAATTTTTCCATATGAGGAAAGCCCCAATTTTTGAATCCTGAAACCCTAGATATCCTTCCATGGTGAATTTCGTTTCAAGGCATATTAATGAAATTGAATCATACAGAAAGCTTTGCCTGAGTGCTGTGAACACAAAATAATCAACCAAATGTATTAATAATGCATGAATCGTGATATGGAATTCAAGAAATTTTGGCAAACCGTGTGATCTGTATTCTTCAATTCTTTATGCGTTTGGAATGATTCATGATGCTACTAGACTCCTGGAAGGTCTAGCAATGTGTTAGAATAGGTTTTAGGCCTTGAACAATCCTGCAAGTACGATTTTAGATTCCAAGTTTTTATGGAAATTTTGCAATTTTGTTCTATGCTTGTGAGCAGTTTTTCGTGTCCTTGTGCATTAGGTTATGTTGTGCCTTTGTATCTGAATGGAATTAGGTCAAAAAACCAAGCCCATGGTCCATGAATTAATGATTTTGATATTTGATTTCCAATCATGTAAATCCAATCTTTTTTCAATCTTTTTGCCATGAAACTCTTGCCAATTGTGGAAGATATTGCCTTGTTGAACATGAAACGACTTGCCACCTTGCCCTAGTTTGATTTGCTGCACAAAAAAGATTTAAAAAGCATGATTTGATATTTTTCTCATATTTAAAACTAATTAAATGAATTAATAATAATAAAAATTCAATTAATTAATAAAAAATAAGAAAATAAATCCCTTTGAGCTTAATGGGTCGTGCATATGCTTTGGGTAATGATTCAAGGAAGAAATTGAGGCCCATTAGCCTTTTTGAAGCTTTTGAAGCAAAGTTGACTTTTCAAAATTCCCAAAAATGTCCCAACTTCTCCAAGGCATATCTTGCTCAATTTTGAAGCTATGATCATGTTCTTTGACATTTTGGAAAGGTCTTGAAGTCCTCTAACCAATGCCTTTGGTCCCATGTCATTTTGATTTACCAATCTCAAGTTATGGTCTTTGACTTAAAGTGCCTTTTTGTTGACTTTTGAAAATAACCTATAATGTTGAAATTGATAACTTTTTGTGAGAGAATTTCTTGGACTTGAAGTGTGAAGATGAGTTGTAGGAAATGTCATCCTATTCAAAATGAGCTTTGGATGGGATTTTTCTGATAAACCATGAAGAAGTTATGCCCTGGTCAATTTGCAGTTGACTTTTCAGCTGTCCAAAAATAGAAACTTTTGCATCTTGAGACTTTTTGAGCCATGCTTTGAGAAATCATGATCAAGAATTGATCAAATGATGTTTGTGGCTTCAAAATAAGATGTTGACCAAAATTTTTGACTTTTGTCTGTCAAATGACCATTTTGCCCCTGCAGTTGACTGTGAAGCATTTAGGGTTTTTGACTGTGCAATTTGATGCTGTGAGTCTTGAAACTTGGCATATGGATGCTTGACAATGTATGTAGGCATGTGGGACTTGATTGGACCCCTGAAAACTTCAATTTCTTTGCCAGAACCAAAACCCTAATTTTGACTGTGTTAGGAGGCCATTGGACTGTGCAACCCTTGGGAGATTTTGAACCTTGATCTTGGCAAATCTTGAAGAATATGGGAGGGAAAATTTTGGGGTACAATAGTTGCCCCTGTTCAATCTTCTTAGACCTGAGGATGTAGATTGGCTGGCGTGCCTTTCGTAATCTGAAGGTGGAAGATGATTGAACACTAGAGTGCCCAGAAATTTGCACTCGCATAGTTACGTATCAGCAGTGTGATGGCGGGAATGGGATTATAGATGCCATTTGGAGAGATGATGGATGGGAGGATGGGCTTATAGATGCCATCTGGATGTGTGACAGAACCTTATCGGGAATGGGCTTATAGATTCCATTTGGAGACTGTTGGTATGTGGATGGGCTTACAGATGCCATCTAGGAGTCGATCACGTAAGAGATTCCTTAGCGAGAACTTGTGTACCTGAGAAAGAAAATAATTACCTGGCCTGTTACAGGAGTTGATCTTCAAACTCTTCATGTAGATGTGCCCTGGCTGGATACAGGAATCGAATCTTTAAACTCTTTAGACGTGCCCTGGCAGGATACAGGAATCGAGTTCGGAGAATAGTCATCAACAGATACACCCTGGCAAGATACAGGAATCGGATCTTCAAACTCTTCAGACCTGCCCTGGCAAGATACAGGAATCGAGTCTGGAATTAGTCGTCAACAGATACACCCTGGCAAGATACAAGAATCGGATCTTCGAACTCTTCAGACGTGCCCTGGCAGGATACAGGAATCGAGTCTGCTAATATAGTCGTCAACAGATACACCCTGGCAAGATACAGGAATCGGATCTTCGAACTCTTCAGACGTGCCCTGGCAGGATACAGGAATCAAGTCTGGTAATGTAGTCGTCAACAGATACACCCTGGCAAGATACAGGAATCGGATCTTCGAACTCTTCAGACGTGCCCTGGCGAGATACAAGAATCGAGTATGGTAATATAGTCGTCAACAGATACACCCTGGCAAGATACAGGAATCGGATCTTCAAACTCTTCAGACGTGCCCTGGCGAGATACAGGAATCGAGTTTGGTACATAGTCGTCAACAGATACACCCTGGCAAGATACAGGAATCGGATCTTCGAACTCTTCAGACGTGCCCTGGCAGGATACAGGAATCGAGTCTGGTAATGTAGTCGTCAACAGATACACCCTGGCAAGATATAGGAATCAGATCTTCGAACTCTTCAGACGTGCCCTGGCGAGATACAGGAATCGAGTCTGGAATTAGTCGTCAACAGATACACCCTGGCAAGATACAGGAATCGGATCTGCGAACTCTTCAGACGTGCCCTGGCAGGATACATGAATCGAGTCTGGAATTAGTCGTCAACAGATACACCCTGGCAAGATACAGGAATCGGATCTTCGAACTCTTCAGACGTGCCCTGGCAGGATATAGGAATCGAGTCTGGTATAGTCGTCAACAGATACACCCTGGCAAGATACAGGAATCGGATCTTCGAACTCTTCAGACGTGCCCTGGCAAGATACAGGAATCGAGTCTGGAATTAGTCGTCAACAGATACACCCTGGCAAGATACAGGAATCGGATCTTCAAACTCTTCAGACGTGCCCTGGCGAGATACAGGAATCGAGTCTGGTACATAGTCGTCAACAGATACACCCTGGCAAGATACAGGAATCAGATCTTCGAACTCTTCAGACGTGCCCTGGCAAGATACAGGAATCAGATCTTCGAACTCTTCAGACGTGCCCTGGCAAGATACAGGAATCGAGTCTGGTACATAGTCGTCAACAGATACACCCTGGCAAGATACAGGAATCGGATCTTCGAACTCTTCAGACGTGCCCTGGCAGGATACAGGAATCGAGTCTGGTAATGTAGTCGTCAACAGATACACCCTGGCAAGATACAGGAATCGGATCTTCGAACTCTTCAGACGTTCCCTGGCGAGATACAGGAATCGATTCTGGAATTAGTCGTCAACAGATACACCCTGGCAAGATACAGGAATCAGATCTTCAAACTCTTCAGACGTGCCCTGGCAGGATACAGGAATCGAGTCTAGAATTAGTCGTCAACAAATACACCCTGGCAAGATACAGGAATCAGATCTTCGAACTCTTCAGACGTGCCCTGGCAGGATACAGGAATCGAGTCTGGTATAGTCGTCAACAGATACACCCTGGCAAGATACAGGAATCGGATCTTCGAACTCTTCAGACGTGCCCTGGCAAGATACAGGAATCGAGTATGGAATTAGTCGTCAACAGATACACCCTGGCAAGATACAGGAATCGGATCTTCGAACTCTTCAGACGTGCCCTGGCAGGATACAGGAATCGAGTCTGGAATTAGTCGTCAACAGATACACCCTGGCAAGATACAGGAATCGGATCTTCGAACTCTTCAGACGTGCCCTGGCAGGATACAGGAATCGAGTCTGGTAATGTAGTCGTCAACAGATACACCCTGGCAAGATACAGGAATCGGATCTGGAATCACGACAGTTGATAGCAATTATCTTTGTATTGATCTTTGTCCTGAAAAGACAAAATGTTAGTTGTATGCGAAGCCATGATGTATGGCATGCGTGATGTTCTCGGAATGAATGAGATTGTATGTTTATGATGCGTATGTGCATGCTATAATGTATGAAGATATGATGTTCACGAATGTATTTTCGTCTAGGAAAATAAATCCTTGACGGGTGCCGGGAAGTTAAATCCTGGGCTGATGTTGAAGAGTAGAGCCTTTCGTTTCCGCTGGGGATGATGGTTGCAAGAATAAACCGGTAGGAGAAGATGACTCCGTTGGGGAATAAACTTGTTGGAGAGATTACTCTGCGGGGAAAATACTATGTGGGAAGAGATACTTCTCTAAGGTTGATGATAACTCTGCTGGAGATACCATTGATGTGTCATGTTGAAGGAATGGATGAACTCCGCTGGGGGACAGGAAGACTTCGTCGGGGACGATCTTTCCGTGGCAATTGGCTGAGGGTAACCCAGTTATATCCTGGTGGGGAAATAACCTTCTGAATAAAGTCGGGGGAGCGTTCGTGCTCTGCAGGTGACAAGCTTCCAGAATCTACTGGGGATAAGCTTCCTGCTGGGGAGATGGATTCCACTTTCCTGGGGAGACTTTTCAGATTGAACTGGGAAATGGCTCCACTGGATGTTCGGTATTCCGTCGGGGAACAATCTTAGATCAAGACTGTCGGGGATGCTTGTTAAGAATGTTTGTATACTCCGCTGAGGAATGTTGAGATTTGTTGGGGATACCCAATTTCCTTAAGGCTGACTGAGTAGGCTAACTCTGCTTGGGGAGAGTATCATTGACTTGCCGGAGATATCGTGCCTTATTCAGGGCTGATGGGAGATCAACTGCTTGGGAGAATGGTTGAATCTTGTCTCACTCTCTGGGGAATTAAGGCATTTTGGTTACATTCTTCGGCCGAACTTACCTTGGAACCTTGGTGGACAGGGCAATTAGATTGTTTAGACCACTCATTATTGCCCCTGTTTCTGTGGGAAGGTACCTGTAGAGGTGCTTGATGACTGCCGATTGACAAGTCTTCTTCTGGTAGGTAAGTGACGAGATGACAGGACATAGTCGTAAGCTTTGATCCCTAATTTTTGCCTGGACCGCCCTTTCAGGTTTTCCGTCCACCGGGATACCCATTCTTGCCCAAGCCGCCTCTTCAGGTTTTCGACTTGCCGGGTGTACAGATTTTTTTATTTTCATCCCTGATTTTTGCCCGAACCCTTTTGGTTCGCCGGGAAGCCCTTATTTTTGCCTAGGTGTGTCAACCTAGCGGGTCTTTGATTTTGCGTAGTATTTTTTCGACTATGTCCACGCTCTCAGAATGTAGGGAGTTGCCCCTGTCAGAAGTGTTGTCGAACCACCAAAAGGTCTTCGTTTGATCAGGCAAGATTCATAGCTGGAATTCATGTCCAATGCCCCAAGTGACTCAGGCGGAGATTTGCCCCTGGTTATCTTGGCATTTGAGAGATTCTATGAATCTTGACTTGACTGCCCCAGATTATGGACAATGCTCATGCCATGCCCCTTGATTGGAGGTACTCTTGTTCATTAGACATTCGTCGTGCGAATTTCTCTGCTGTTCAAACAAAAGTCATATGCAAACACAGTTATGTTAAAAATGCAAAGCTTATGTCTGTCTTAGATTTTTTTTTTAAAATGCATCCTTTTTTAGTAAAAACAAGTGAACTTTGTAAAACTGTGATGTCAACTCGTTATTTTACCATAAGCTTTAAGGAGTCAGGATACCTTTGTAACAGTATGCTTTCGAACTAACCCATGCTTCAGCTAGGACTTTTCGAGGGTTGTAACGTGGTCTGGTTCACGGTTTAAGAAACAAAGGATAAAGGCTCAAATTTTATTTGTACCCACCCGCTCTTCGTGATGTTCTTCAAACCTAAACTCAGTTGATCGCGCGTTAGACCTTGTTTGAGTCTTTGTCCTGATGTTCCAATGGTGGTTCGGACATTGACAGTTTATTTTGAATAGGCAGTCATTTCTTTTTTTGTTGAGGGTTTGTTGGACCTCTTTCTTTTGATTTTTATTATCCCTATTTTTTGCCTGAACTGTTCTTTTGTGATTACAGTCAGCGGGATGCCCCAGTTTTGTAAGTCTCCTTCATAGGTTTAGACTTAATGGGTTTTTATTTTGAGAAGTAATGACTGTCTGTCTTTATGATTATTCGGAACCATCACTGTCCTTTGTTTTGTAAGGACCTCTTTGATGCCATTCGTTATGCACTTGGATCAACTGAAAGAACTACCCTGCCCCAGGTTATGATTGAGGGTTTTAAATTTCGAAAAGAAAAACTCCTACTTCTTTGGCTCAGAGAGGTTGACTAGGGGTTATCTTCCTTATAACTCCAGTGTTTAGGGATTGAAACAATGCCTGTACCTCATCAGCGGGGTCTGTTCAAAAGCATACTGTAAGGATCGTGGTATCGTTTTCGTCATCCTCCCTCAAGAGGCTTAGAATTGTTAATTGAGAGTTGACATCAAAAAAATGAAAGCAGTTTGAATATAGCGAATGCGAATATATTGATTCAAAACAGACATATGCGATGCATTAATGAAATAACAACGTTTGACATGATAATCGTTTGAACAATCAAAAGAAAATTACAACTTGAAAATTCTAATGGACAAAAAGTCTTCTCATCTCAGGACTTGTTACTTCAAGTGGTGAATCCTGTAGGAATGGTAGAAGCACTCAGCCTGACCCATTTGGGTGAAATCCACTACTCCTTCATTAATCAAATCCTGGACTTTGTTTTTCAGAGCCCAACAGTCGGCAGTGTCGTGTCCAGGACTATCAGAGTGGTATGCACATCTTCTGTTGGGATGATAGTTAGGAGCAGAGATGTTGGGATTCCGGGGAGGAGCCCTTAGTGTAATCAGATTCAACCTCAACAGGTGTTGTAGAGCTTGAAACAACGACACGTTAAGATGGGTGAATTGCCTCTTGGACCTGCTTGGCTTACTCTGATCAACCTGTTGCTCTGGGCGAGGTTGATGCTGGGCTCGTGAGGTGGTAGCAATTTGGAGAGGTCTATTCTTCGCCATACCCGACTCTTGTCCTCTTGGAAGCTGATCAAAGACCTGGTCCCTGACTTGGACTGGTTGCTTCATGTTGGATCTGTCTTGGTGGAGTTGACTGATCATGGTCCTCAACTCTTCTTGCTCCCGAGCTAAACCTTGGATGAGAGCCCTTTGCCCCAGCATCTGGGTTTTCATTGTATCTACCTCAGCTTGTAGACGTTTCAGCCGTTCGTCCTTGTCATCTTCGGGACTTTTCTTGGCCAGATTCCCCATGAGGAGTGTCCTCAACTCTTCCTGCCCCTTGGATAGGCTTAAGAAGATTTCCCTGAACTGGGTCTCTTGAGCATGAATACCCTGGTTATCTTGTTGGGAAGCCATTGCTGAAATAAACAGCGACAAAGGTAAGTGACCTGTCAAAAGGGTACCTGTAATGCAATGGTATGTATGATATGCATGCAATGTTTTCAAGGATCTCGCGGGGTAAACAAGAAAATTGTTTGAATTGGAATCTGGTAGCTTGATGGAAGGAACTTCATGTTGTTGAGAGTCCTTCTTCAAGGGTTAAAGGCTCACCATATCCAGTGGGTCATAGCCCCTGACTCAAGGTATCAACCTTGGCTAGGAGAAAATAAATCCCCTTTGCCCCTTGCTAGACAGTTAGTCCATCATGACCTGCATCACAAGCCCTTGAGATCCTTGAAATGGGTTAGTCCTTATGCAGGATGCATGCAATGGTATGATGGTATGATGTCATGCTATGCATGGGGTGATATAAGTAAACCCTGTTATGAGCCCAGATTAAGGACTGTAAACAAACCCTGCAAGAAACTCATGTGTCAGATAACAAGCATGCAAGTAGTCAAGTTTGAAGGCACACAAGTCACACAAGACAGCCCTTAGGGCTTAGGCCAGCATGGGGTCTAGGTATTACCCTCTTTCAGTTTGTTGGTTAAGACCTGTCCTATCAGAAGTAACCGGGTTCTAGAGGATCCCAATATCACTGACTACCCTCAATCGGTCATAACTCCAGCGTCGCAATCTTTTCTTGCAGCCAGAACCATCACGAGAGTTTAGCCTCAATGGGTGTAGCATACTGCTACTGTTCTATTGGCCAAGTTGGGTCAATTAGGGTTCTAAGGTTGGTTGGTGCTTAATGACTCCTCATAAGACCCATATTCTCCTTGTTGCGACACAAGGGATATCGGTACAGACCAAGGTGCCACACCAATGTAGCCACTGTTTCACCCGTGTCGGTCTATGCCAGACAGGTCCCTCACAGCTTATGCTACCTAACAGGGTATCCCCAGATCCGGGTTAGGATCTATGTAACTCCGAAACAGTACCCAAAATAATAAAGCAAACAAGCACAACAATTGAAAACACAAGTGATCTTAGTCCTAAGGTACACCTCACTTTATAAGAGTCCCCAACAGAGTCGCCAGTTCTGTGATCGGTGGATTTAGAACTGACTGTTTAACGCTGGTTCGCGAAATGTCACGGAAGCAAGAGTCGCCACCGTCTTTTATGTTCTCCAACATGGAAAGGACAAAAGCACAACAAAATTCCTTATTGAGAATGTCTCTCGGTTCGGGAGGTAGATTTATAGAAAGGGAAGGTGTTAGCACCCTTTCTATCCGTGGTTATCCACGGGCTCTTAGATACTTGCTCATTGTGTTTTCAAAAGTGTTTGCTTTTCAAAGTGTGAGTGGGTTTGAAAAAAGTTTCGTTTAAAGATTTCAAAATGACTCTTGTATCAGTCCTCAAGAGTGTTTGAAAAATTGTTTTGAAAGCTTTTTGAAAGTGTCGGTGTGAAAAGATGTTTTGATTTGTTTTTGAATAGAGCAAGTATCTATGAGTCATCCACCTACCCTAAGGAATTAGACTGTGTAAATGTCCTTAAGGTAGTGCCATCCCACCATTGAGAGGTAGGTAGCACCACCGTTGGAGGTGTTCGGGTCAATTCGTTTGTAGGGACAGTATGGTCACCAGAGCAACAGTAGGACACCTTAGAAGCTACCCTTATGCCCTTGATCCTTTTTTAATCGAGGCAACCGTTTCGAGGCAACTGGATCATGGACATAAAGACTTACTAAAACGTCCTATACTTGACGACCACGTTTCGAAGGTAAGGCAACAGGTGAGGCGTACCCTAAAAGTGGTGTGTGAATTTGTGTGTTATTTTCATGTCAATATTTATCTTTGATCATTGTATCGTGAGCTACGCTTGTTTTTAATTATCCATACATTCTTCCATGCAATTAGAATTTAAAAGTGCTGAAATTTAAACGCGGAAAGATAAATCCTACGCTATTACAAGGCGCGGGTCTATACATCGCCAAATTACAAAGACCCGTTTGATAAAAATGCGGAAAGTAAAAGACCTAATTACTATTACAAGGCTTGAGCAGTTACATAATATTCGAAAGAAAATAGAATAACGTACGAAAGAATAAAAGTAGAACGTTCGAGGGTTTTGACCCTTTTGAAATTAAATTGAATTAAAAAAGCTAATTAATTATTTAATTAAAGAAAAGAACTGTTTTTAAGGTTTTTTGTATTTATGAAAATAAAGAATTTACAAGGAAACCCTAATTCTAAGTTATTTTTAATTATTAAATGAAAATATATAAGTTAACCTAATTTACACTAATTAATTAAATTACATGTTTATTTACAAAAATATTTAGTAATTAATAATAATAATGAGAGAAAATGATTTATTTAAGAAAAAGATGAAGAATGTCAAAAACCTAATTTCTACATATTTTATTTATTAAGAAAAATGTTAAAGTTTTAAAACCTAATTTACTAAATTAATTATTTAACATTTATTTACAAAAATATTTAATAAGTAAATTAATTAACATATTTTAGTTTCTGATTTTTTATTATGAAAATTAATTATTGGTGAATTAAATAAAACAATTAAAACAAATTAAAACAAATTAAAACAAAAAAGAAAAGAAAAGGAAGTTAAAAAATATAATACAAACATTGGGGGTGTCTGGCCCATTTGGGAGGTTTTTTGGAAGCAATTTTGGCCCATCAGAACAAAGCCTCGCTTGACGTTTTGGGATCATGTGTGGGATGATTGACTGAGCGTACCATGGACTGCATTATCTGGCCATTGGATGGAACATCATGGGTGCGTGTCAAGCTTGAGCATGAGCGTGTATGATGGACTTCGGGGCGTGCACTGCATTGGAATACATTGAAACAAAATTTATGAATTAAGTGGGGGGACCTGGGAATCGAACCCAGGTCCCAATGCCTGCAGGACAACTCACCCACCAACTGAGCTAATGCGCGCGTTTGTATATTTAATGGATAACAAATAATATGTATGAAGAAAAGGCCATTATGCTGGATGTTGAAAAACCGCGCCAAAGTTTGAATTGTCCAACCACTCAACGACACGCTAGCTTCGTCTTCGTCTTTGTACCTGTAATATAAACAAATAACGGGGGTTTTAAACCCCCACAAACTGCAAACTATGAAAATAGCGATTAGAACATGGACAAATATAAAAAGGGCGCGAGGTATTGGGTGGTTTCGTCTTGATGTCACGAATCCAATGGCACAGGTTTGGTGGTCTAATTTTTCCATATGAGGAAAGCCCCAATTTTTGAATCCTGAAACCCTAGATATCCTTCCATGGTGAATTTCGTTTCAAGGCATATTAATGAAATTGAATCATACAAAAAGCTTTGCCTGAGTGCTGTGAACACAAAACAATCAACCAAATGTATTAATAATGCATGAATCGTGATATGGAATTCAAGAAATTTTGGCAAACCGTGTGATCTGTATTCTTCAATTCTTTATGCGTTTGGAATGATTCTTGATGCTACTAGACTCCTGGAAGGTCTAGCAATGTGTTAGAATATGTTTTAGGCCTTGAACAATCCTGCAAGTACGATTTCAGATTCCAAGTTTTTATGGAAATTTTGCAATTTTGTTCTATGCTTGTGAGCAGTTTTTCGTGTCCTTGTGCATTAGGTTATGTTGTGCCTTTGTATCTGAATGGAATTAGGTCAAAAAACCAAGCCCATGGTCCATGAATTAATGATTTTGATATTTGATTTCCAATAATGTAAATCCAATCTTTTTTCAATCTTTTTGCCATGGAACTCTTGCCAATTGTGGAAGATATTGCCTTGTTGAACATGAAACGACTTGCCACCTTGCCCTAGTTTGATTTGCTGCACAAAAAAGATTTAAAAAGCATGATTTGATATTTTTCTCATATTTAAAACTAATTAAATGAATTAATAATAATAAAAATTCAATTAATTAATAAAAAATAAGAAAATAAATCTCTTTGAGCTTAATGGGTCGTGCATATGCTTTGGGTAATGATTCAAGGAAGAAATTGAGGCCCATTAGCCTTTTTGAAGCTTTTGAAGCAAAGTTGACTTTTCAAAAATCCCAAAAATGTCCCAACTTCTCCAAGGCATATCTTGCTCAATTTTGAAGATATGATCATGTTCTTGGACATTTTGGAAAGGTCTTGAAGTCCTCTAACCAATTCCTTTGGTCCCATGTCATTTTGATTTACCAATCTCAAGTTATGGTCTTTGACTTAAAGTGCCTTTTTGTTGACTTTTGAAAATGACCTATAATGTTGAAATTGATAACTTTTTGTGAGAGAATTTCTTGGACTTGAAGTGTGAAGATGAGTTGTAGGAAATGTCATCCTCTTCAAAATGAGCTTTTGATGGGATTTTTCTGATAAACCATGAAGAAGTTATGCCCTGGTCAATTTGCAGTTGACTTTTCAGCTGTCCAAAAATAGAAACTTTTGCATCTTGAGACTTTTTGAGCCATGCTTTGAGAAATCATGATCAAGAATTGATCAAATGATGTTTGTGGCTTCAAAATAAGATGTTGTTAAATTTTTTTGACTTTTGACTGTCAAATGACCATTTTGCCCCTGCAGTTGACTGTGAAGCATTTAGTGTTTTTGACTGTGCAATTTGATGCTGTGAGTCTTGAAACTTGGCATATGGATGCTTGACAATGTATGTAGGCATGTGGGACTTGATTGGACCCCTGAAAACTTCAATTTCTTTGCCAGAACCAAAACCCTAATTTTGACTATGTTAGGAGGCCATTGGACTGTGCAACCCTTGGGAGATTTTGAACCTTGATCTTGGCAAATCTTGAAGAATATGGGAGGGAAAATTTTGGGGTACAACACATACACTTACACAAATACATTTACACATACACATTTGCTTATTCCTATACATTGATACATATTACATTTGCGATCGATTCGATTTGGTTGTAAATATTTGGATACTACTCTCCTATTAAAGTCTCATCCCCATTTGAATATTTGTACCCCCATCCCCATGATTATTTTGTAATAATTTAGGACTTTAAATTCTGCATTTTTAAGCTTTCTAAATATGCCATGATAGACTTAGGGTTTGTATGCAAAAATCAAATAACAAATAGCTTGACCTAATTCAAAGACAAAAAAGCATGAAAATGGACAACACCAATCACACTTGCACCCCTAGGGTTACTCCACTTGTTGCCTTCAATAATGGGCCATGTTGCATGTTGGGTGTTTTTGGCAAAACAAAACAATTCAAATGATCATAGTCCCTCGATGACGCTTTCGAAAGTTGCCTAAAAATGATCAAGTCCCTTAAAGGAAAAATTGCCAAAGACACTTGGCACTATTGCAATCATGGTCTAAACGATGACCCGCGCCCGTCCCGTTTACATCCTAACACATGATTGTCCACCAAATACAATGGTGGAACAAAATTGTTAAAAGGGTTAAAACATAGGAAAAACCTTTGAGTAAATTTAGAGGTAGACAACTCTTAGTTACTTGATCAAACTTGCAAAACATCCTTGCCACTTTTCAAAACCACACTCCACAACATTTCAAGAACATTTTCAAAACAACTTCCAAAAACATTGAAAACTTTTCAAAAGATACACACCTTTGTATACATTCAAACATGGATCATTACAAAGGTTGCCACAATAATGGCCTCTTTTCAAAATATTTTCAAACCCACACACAAAGCACCATTTCAAACAATTGAAAATCAAGGCAAGTGATCTAAGCAAGTAACTAAGAGCCCATGGATAACCATGGATAGAAAGGGTGCTAATACCTTCCCTTTCTATAATTTACCCCCCGAACCCAAGAAAACATCTCAAAGGTTTTTGCTGTGCTTTTTAACCTTTCCTTAGGATAAAATAAAAAGTCGGTGGAGACTCTTGCTCAACCGAAACATTTGCGAAAACAAACGCAAAACCTCAAGTCAGTTCTCCCACCGTATCACAGAACTGGCGACTCTGCTGAGGACGAAACTAAAAAGTGGGGTTACCTTAGGATTAGACCACTCTTGTTTTCAATTGCTTGCTTTGTTTGCTTTTATATTTGTGGGCTTTGCATCGGAGTTTCATAGATCCTAACCTGGATCTGGGGAATACCCTTTTAGGTAGCATAAGCTGTGAGGGACCTGTCCGGCGTAGACCGACATGGGTAAAGCAGTGGCTACGTTGGTGTGACACCTTGGTCTGTACCTATATCCCTTGTATTACAACGAGGAGAATATGGGTCTTCTAAGGAGTCATTAAGCACCAACCGACCTTAGAACCCTAAATTGACCCAACTTGGCCATAGAACGGTAGCAGTATGCTACACTCATTGAGGCTAAACTCTCGCGATGGTTCTGGCTGCAAGAAAAGATTGCGATGCTGGAGTTATGACCGATTGAGGGTAGTCAGTGATATTGAGATCCTCTAGAACCCGGTTACTTTTGATAGGACGGGTCTTAACCAACAAAATTGAAAGAGGGTAATACCTAAACTTCATGTTGGCCTAAACTCTAAGGGCTGTCTTGTGTGACTTGTGTGCCTTATCATGCTTGCCTTTGTGAATACTTGTGGTGTGCTTTATCATAACATCATACCATTGCACGCATCCTGCATAAGGACTGACCCATTTCAAAGAAAAGAGGGTTTCATCTTTGCTCTGTTTTGTAGGACATCATGATGCCCATGCGTAGGAATACTATCCGGCTCAACTTTGTTCAACCACCTACTTTGCTCATGGAATTGGTTGATAGGATTCCAAACACTACTTCCTTCATCAAGAGGCACGGTTCTCTTCTCGGTTTAGTCACTTCAAAGTGGGACCAACAACTGATGAGTGTCCTGGTCCAGTTTTATGATCCCCTGTACCATTACTTCACCTTTCAAGACTTCCAGCTGGTCCCTACCCTGGAAGAATTCTCTGAGTTACTTGGTATCCCTGTTTTGGAGCAGACTCCATTCACTGGTTGGGAGAAGACTCTTAGGCCTGAAGAGATTGCTGCAGCCCTTCCCTTGACATAAGAAGAGGTAATGGCTAACTGGGAGACTAGAAGTGGAGTTAAGGGATTTTTGGCTAAGTTTCTGGTTGGCAAAGCTAATAGTTTCTGGGATGACTTAGACTTCAAGGCGTACGAAGACATTCTGGCTCTCTTAATCTATGGTCTAGTATTGTTTCCAAACCCTAATACCTTTATTAATGTCAATTCCATAAGGATCTTCATGTCTCGGAACCCTGTACCCACTCTCTTGGGTGATATCCTGCAACAGCTCTATGCTCGTACTGCCCGAAGATGGGGAACTCTGTAGTGTTGTGCACCTTTGTTAGTGAGGTGGTTTATTTCGCACCTCCCTAAGTTCGTGCTGAAGAACCAAGAAGGAATGGGCTGGGCTCATAGGTTAATGTCTCTCACTGATAATGACATCATTTGGACTCTCAGAGGATTGGATGAGGTAGCCATTATTGATTGTTGCGGAGAATATCCTAATGTTCCATTGATCGGTACCCAGGGAGGAATCTCTTATAATCCATGTTTAGCTCTCCGTCAGTTTGGAAGAGCCAGAAGAGCAGGGCCTCATAAGATGTTGGCACCTCACATCAAATTTGAGTTTCAGGTAGACAGTGACGAGCTGCGCCGTAGATTCATCAAGGCTTGGGACAGAATTCACAAAGCTGACCCACATGATTTGGGATCGAAGACTTCTCTACCAATGGAACCCTACTGCAGATGGGTCCGCATCCGTGCTCAGAAGTTAGGTATGCCATACGAAGCTGTCAGGCCTATCATTCTTGAATTTCCTGATGAAGACGGTGTTCTTCCAACTGTCCTCCCCCCTCAGATACCCACTGATGTTGATACACTAAAGAGATCTTGGGCGCAGCTACAGGAAGAACGGGATTATTATCGGGAAAAGTTCAACGAACAGGAACAAAAGATCCAGAAACTGACTAAGCAATTGGAGAATGAGCAGATCCTGAACGACTATATCCGTACTGAGAAGAGGAGGCCATGGGAGCACTGATGGGCTTTGGATGTTTCTTTTATAGCTTTTATTTCCTTTTCAGTATTTTCATTCTTGTAATGCCTAAGGGCAAGTTGTTGAACAATTTAAAGTTTAAATCTAATGAAGTGTGTTTCCTTTTTGTCTACAAAGTTGAATCTCGATTGTCTTTGAAAACATAAATCATACGCATCTCATTGCATCATATGCATAACAGGTACCCTTCTTCTACAAGTTGCTTAATCTTCTTCGCTGTTTATTTCAGCACTCAATCATCATGTCTTCCGAGCCTACTACCGAACAAGCTATCAAGGCCCTCCAGGCCCAAAACGCCCAGTTTCAAGAGCTGGTCATGAGCTTAGCCCAGGGTCAACAGGAGTTGAAGACTCTGCTCTTGAAGAAAAAGAAGAAGAAGAGGACTGCGCTGTTTAACACTGGACGGAGGTTTGGGAATACACTGCAAAATGAGGCTGATCAGGCTACTTCCTCTGCAGGGAAAGACAGTCCCCAAGGGGGAAGGGCTCCTAGTCTTGTGGTCTCCGACAACGAGACGGATTACAATGATGAACAGTACCCTCCTGCTGAAGACAGGTACAAGCAACTAGAGGACCGTTTAAGTGCCATGGAGATTCAACATGTGCCGGGGATGGATTTTGGAGATCTAGGTTTATCTTCTGGGGTGGTGATCCCACACAAGTTCAAGGCACCTGCCTTTGCAAAGTACGACGGGGCTTCCTGCCCTAAGCTGCATCTCAGATCATATGTAAGGAAGATCCAACCTTACACTGCAGACAAGAACCTATGGATCCATTTCTTCCAGGATAGCCTTTCAGGGGCTCAACTCGAATGGTTCTATCAGCTGGATGGAGCCAGCATTCGAAACTGGGAGGACTTGGCTACTGCATTTTATAGGCAGTATCAGTACAATTACGACCTCGCTCCTATGCGTACCCAACTCCAGGGTATGTCACTGGGTACGGGCGAAGGTTTTAAGGAGTATGCGCAAAAGTGGAGGGACCTGGCTGGAAGGGTGCAACCACCTTTGACTGACCTTGAGCTTGTCGACATGTTCTTAGGGACCCTGTCCGGTCCATTCTTCAACCATCTGATTGGGAATTCTTCTGCTGGGTTCACAGATCTGATCTTGACTGGTGAAAGGATAGAAGCTGGTATCAAGTCGGGGAAGATACAGAAAGGCGCCTCCTCGAGTACTGAAAAGAAGCCCTTCAAGAAGGAAGCCAGTGCTGTTTATGGTCCCAGAAGACAAAATAAGCCAGAACGCCGCCAAGCTGTCAATGCGTTGGTAATTTCAAAGCCTGTCGTTGCTCCTCAGCAGTATAACCAACCAAGGGATGAGAGACCCAAAAGGCAGTACACTCGACTCAACATGACCCTATCTCAGATTTTGCCGTAACTACTGTCAACCAATCTGGTAACTGTCAAAGAAGCTCCGAAAGTGGTGAACACAGCTTCTCCAAAGTACAACCCCAACGCCCGTTGCGCTTATCACTCTGATAGCCTGGTGTGATCGGTGGATCTGGAACTGACTGTTTAACGCTGGTTCGCGAAATGTCGCGGAAGCAAGAGTCGCCACCGTCTTTTATTTTCTCCAAATGGAAAGGACAAAAGCACAGAAAAATTCCTTAAAGAGATTGCTCTCGGTTCGGGAGGTAGATTATAGAAAGGGAAGGTGTTAGCACCCTTTCTATCCATGGTTATCCATGGGCTCTTAGATACTTGCTCATTTGTAGGCATGTGAGACTTGATTGGACCTTTGGAAACTTCATTTTCTTGATCAGAACAAAAACCCTAATCTTGACTGTATAGGAGACCTTTGCACTGTGCAACCCTTGGGGAGATTTTGAAGCTTGACTTTGCAATTTCTTGAAGAATATGGGAGGGCAAATTTTGGGGTACAACAGTTGCCCCTGTTCAATCTTCTTAGACCTGAGGATGCAGATTGGCTGACGTGCCTTTCGTAATCCGAAGGTAGAAGATGATTGGACACTATAGTGCCCAGAAATTTGCGCTCACATAGTAGCAGTGTGGTGGGAATGGGCTTATAGATGCCATTTAGAGGTTGATGAATAGGATGATGGGATTATAGATTCCATCTGGATGTTGATCGCATAGGAGATTCCTTAGCGAGAACCTGCATACCTGCAAAAGAAAAATGAGTACCTGGCACGTTGCAGGAGCTGGTTCTCAGATGCTTGGTATAGATATGTCCTGACTGGTTACAGGAGCTGAGTCTGGAGCTTCACAAGATGATGAATGAACCAGGGATGGTTACTACCTTAGCATGAACGGTAAGAGAACCTTGAGTGACTTTAACTTCAACAACGCTCGCTGAGAAAATCTTGGTGGGAATTACCATCTTCGCAGGATCGGGAAGAGAACCATAGGCCATTATAATCTGAAAGGGAATCACCTCACTCACCGTCGGAGAGGGAACCCTAGGAAATTATAATCTGAAAATGAATTATCACCTCACTCACCGTCGGAGAGGGAACCATCTGAAAAGGAATTATCACCTCACTCACCGTCGGAGAGGGAACCATCTGAAAAGGAATTATCACCTCACTCACCGTCGGAGAGGGAACCATAGGAAATTAAAATCTGAAAGGAATTATCACCTCACTCACCGTCGGAGAGGGAACCATAGGAAATTATAATCTGAAAAGGAATTATCACCTCACTCACCGTCGGAGAGGGAACCATCTGAAAAGGAATTATCACCTCACTCACCGTCGGAGAGGGAACCATCTGAAAAGGAATTATCACCTCACTCACCGTCGGAGAGGGAACCATCTGAAAAGGAATTATCACCTCACTCACCGTCGGAGAGGGAACCATCTGAAAAGGAATTATCACCTCACTCACCGTCGGAGAGGGAACCATAGGAAATTATAATCTGAAAGGAAAACCTACAATGGGAATCTCATGCACCGTCGGAGAGAGAACCAATAGGAAAATATAACCTGGGATAACTTATACTGAGTCTTTATCAGAAAAATCTGTTGGGAGTCGATTTAGCTGGACTAGAGAAGGCCTGGGACTGGATAAGAAATCTTTGGAGTCGATTAACTGAACCGATCTAGGTCTTGAAATATGATTGAGAATTTCAACTGCATCTTTCTTGAAAGGTAAAGGTCAGTCATATGCAACGCATGATATGGATCAAGCAATGATGTTCTCAACATAAATGAGATTTGTATGATATAATGCGTCTATGCACGCTATAATGATGTATGTGATGTTTTATGAATGTATGTTTTCGTCTAGGAAAGTAAATCCTTGACGGGTGCCGGGAAGTCATATCCTGGGCTGATGTTGAAGAATAGATTTTGCTTCCGCTGGGGATGATAACTGCAAGAATACCGGTAGGAGAAGATGACTCCGTTGTGGAATAAACTTGGCAAATGGAAGATTCTGCGGGGAGAAAAGATACTCTAGCGACCATGCTGGGAAGCAATACTCTGTGGGAAGAGGGATGCCTTGCTGAGTGTTGATAATAATTTGTTGGGGATACCCTTGTTGTTGGAAGTGTTGATGGACTTCGCTGGGGTAAGAAGACTTCGTCGAGGACGCTCTTTCCGTGGCTTTTGGCTGAGGATAACCCAGTTATATCCTGTTAAGGAAATAACTCTTTGAATAAAGCCGGGAGACGCGTTCGTGCTCTGCGAAGGATAAGCTTCCAGAATTTACTGGGGATAAGCTTACTGCTTGGGGATATGAATTCTAAATTTCCTGGGGAACTAGATTGGATTCTCTTGGGGAAGTTTTGAACTATGTCGGGGAAGCGATTCCTTTGAATGTTGGTCTGCCGCCGGGGAACAATCTTTAGACCAAGACTGCCGGGGATGCTTGTTAAGAATATATGTATACTGCTGGGGAATGTTGGGATCTGCTGGAGGATACCCAATTTCCTTGAGACTTGATAACTCTGCCTGGAGAAGAATGCACGGTTTTGCTGAATCACTCTCTGGGGAATTAATATGTACTGGTCATGTTCTTTGGCTGAACCTACCTTGGTACCTTGGAGGACAGAACAATTAGATTGCTTAGACAACTCTTTATTGCCCCTGTTTCTGATGTGGGAGAGGAAGACCTGTTGAGGTGTTAATAGTCGTTGATGGATAAACCTTCTTCTGATAGGCAGGTGGCAAGATGACAGGACATAGTCGTACGCTTTTGATCCCTAACTTTTTCCTGGACCGCCCTTTCGGGTTTTCAGTCCACCGGGATACCCATTTTTGCCCAAGCCGCCTTTTCAGGTTTTCGACTTGCCGGGTGTACAATTTTTTTCATTTCATCCCTTATTTTTGCCCGAACCCTTTTGGTTCGCCGGGAAGCCCTTATTTTTGCCTAGGTGTGTCAACCTAGCGGGTCTTTGATTGTGCGTAGTATTTTTTCGACTATGTCCATGCTTTCGGAATGCAGGGTGCTGCCCCTGTTAGAAGCATTTTGTCATGCCACCAGAAGGTGTTTGATCGTGCAAGATTTGTTTCTGGAATGCCCCCAAGTGACTTAGGCGGAGATTTGCCCCAGGCTGTTTGGCCTTTGAGAGATTCCCTGAATCTTGATTGGACTGCCCCAGATGATGGACCATGATCATGTCTGCCCCTTGATTGGAAGTACTTCTGTTCATTAGGAATTCGTCGTGCGAATTTCTATGTTGTTCAAACAAAAATCATATGCAAACAAAGTTATGTTAAAAATGCAAAGCCTATGTCTGTCTTGAAGATTTTGAAAAATGCATTCTTTTTCATAAAACAAATAAATGTTTGTAAAACGTGATGTCAACTCCTTCTTTATAGTAAGCCTTAAGGAGTCAGGATACCTTTCATAACAGTATGCTTTCGAACTAACCCATGCTTCAGCTAGGACTTTTAGGGGTTATAACGTGGCCTGGTTCACGGTTTAAGAAACAAAGGATAAAGGCTCAAATTATTTGTGCCCACCCGCTCTTCGTGATGTTCTCTAAACCTAAACTCAGTTGATCATACGTTAGACCTTGTTTGAGTCTTTGCTCTGATTTTCCGGTGATGATTCGGATTTATTTGGAATAGGCAGTCATTTCCTTTTTGTTGAGGGTTTATAAGACCTCTTTCTTTTTGATTTTTGTTATCCCTTTCTTTTTTTTGCCTGAACTGTTTCCTTTTTGGAATTACAGTCAGCGGGATGCCCCAGTTTTGTAAGTCTCCTTCATGGGTTTTGACTTATTGGGTTTTTATTTTGAAAGGTAATGACTGCCTGTCTTTGTGATTATTCGAAACCATCACTGTCTTTTGCTTATTTGTAAGGACCGCTTTGGTGCCATTTGTCATGCACTTGGATCAACTGAGAGGACTACCCTGCCCCAGGTTATGATAAGGGTTTTAAATTTCGAAAAGTAAAACTCCTACTTCTTTGGCTCAGAGGGGTTGACGAGGGATTATCTTCCTTATAACTCCAGTGTTTAGGGATTGAAACAATGCCTGTACCTCATCAGCGGGGTCTGTTCAAAAGCATACTATAGATTATGGTATCGTTTTCGTCATCTTCCCTCAAGAGGCTTAGAATTATTAATCGAGAGTTGACATCAGAAAAAATATGAAAATAATTTGCATATAGTGAATACGAATATATTGTTTCAAAATAGACATAAGTGATGCATTAATGGAATAACAATGTTTAACATGAATAAATGTATAAACAATCAAAGAACAACACAACTTGAACATTCGAATGAACAAAAGTCTTTTCATCTCAGGGCTTGTCACTTCAAATGGTGAGCCTTGGAGGGATGGTAGAAAAATTCTGCCTGGCCATCTTGTGTGAACTCCAGTGCTCCCTCATCAATCAGGTCTTGGATCTTGTTCCTCAGAGCCCAACACTCATTTGTATCATGTCCTGGACAGGCAGAGTGGTAGGCACATCTTTTATTGGGATCATAGACAGGAGATGCTGTGTTCTGGTTCCGGGGATGAGCCCTTAATGTGATCAGGTTCAATCTTAACAGGCGTTGTAAAGCTTGGAACAACGACATGTTGAGCTGGGTGAATTGCCTCCTGGGCTTGTCTGGCTGAAGCTGGTGAGGTTGATGCTGAATTTGTGGCGCTGAAGCCATTTGAGGAGCTCTCCCCTTATCTCCTTGTCTCAAGGATGATTGAATGATGAATGGCTTTTTACCCTTAGACGTTTGCCCCAGTTGGTTACCCTGAAGCAGTTGGTTGATGAGAACCCCGAGCTCTTCTTGTCTTTGAGATAACCCTTGAATGGCAGTCCCCTGCCCCAGCATCTGGGCTTTCAATGCATCCACTTCAGCTTGCAGGTGTTTCAGCCTTTCATCCTCAGCACTGTTCTTGACAAAAGTCCCCATGAGAAGTGTCCTTAGCTCCTCCTGCCCTTTGGATAGATTCAGGAGGATTTCCCCAAACTGAGTCTCTTGAGCCAGAAGGTCCTGGTTATCTTGTTGGGAAGTCATGGCTGAAATAAACAGCGAGAAAGGTAAGTGACCTACAACAAGGATACCTGCAATGCAATGATATGTATGATATGCATGCAATGTTTTCAAGGACCTCGCGGGGTAAACAAGAAATTTGTTAGAATCTGGTAACTGGTGGCTTGATTGAAGGAACTTGTGTTATTGAGAGTCCTTCTTCAAAGGGTCAAAGGCTCACCATATCCAGTGGGTCATAGCCCCTGACATCCTTGGCTAGGGCAATCTTCTTCCAGTGTCAAAGCTCACCATATCAAGTGGGTCATAGCCCCTGACATCCTTGGCTAGGGCAATCTTCTTCCAGTGTCAAAGCTCACCATATCAAGTGGGTCATAGCCCCTGACAATCTTGGCTAGAGGAAAATAAATCCTCTTTGCCCCTTGCTAGACGTTTGATTTATCATGACCTGCATCACAAGCCCCTTGAGATCCTTGAAATGGATTAGGATGTATGCGATGGTATGATGTCATGGTATGCATGGGGTAATGTGAGTAACCCTGTTATGAGCCCCATTTAAGGACTGCAAACCAAAACCTGCAAGAAACTCGGTAAAACCTGTCATGAGTCCCAATTAAGGTCTAAAACCAACCCTGCAAGAAACTCGGTAGACTTTGTTATGAGTCCTAGTTAAGGACTAAAATAAAAAACCTGCAAGAAACTTAGTAAGCCTTGTTATGAGTCCTAATTAAGGACTATAAACAAAACCTGCAAGTAGTTCATGTGTCAGATAACAAGCATGCAAATAGTCAAGTACGAAGGCACGCAAGTCACACAATAGAAGCCCTTAGAGTTTAGGCCAGCATGAGGTCTGGGTAGTACCCTCTTTCAGTTTGTTGGTTCATACCTGTCCTAATCAAAAGTAAACCGGGTTCTTAGAGGATCCCAATATCATTGACTACCCTCAATCGGTCATAACTCCAGCATCGCAATCTTTTCTTGCAGCCAGAACCATCACGAGAGTTTAGCCTCAATGGGCGTAGCATACTGCTACTGTTCTAAAGGCCAAGTTGTGTCATTTAAGGTTCTAAGGTTGTTGGTGCTTAATGACTCCTTGGAAGACCCATATTATCCTCGTTGCGACACAAGGGATATCGGTACATACCAAGGTGCCACACCAACGTAGCCACTGCTTCACCTGTGTCGGTCTACGCCGGACAGGTCCCTCACAGCTTATGCTACCTAAACAGGGTATCCCCAGATCCGGGTTAGGATCTATGTAACTCCGATGCAACCCACAATAGTAAAGCAAGCAAATCAATACAATTGAAAACACAGTTATGAACTAGCCCTAAGGTACACCTCACTTTAAGTTTAAGTCCCCAGCAGAGTCGCCAGTTCTGTGATCGGTGGATCTGGAACTGACTGTTTAACGCTGGTTCGCGAAATGTCGCGGAAGCAAGAGTCGCCACCGTCTTTTATTTTCTCCAAATGGAAAGGACAAAAGCACAGAAAAATTCCTTAAAGAGATTGCTCTCGGTTCGGGAGGTAGATTATAGAAAGGGAAGGTGTTAGCACCCTTTCTATCCATGGTTATCCATGGGCTCTTAGATACTTGCTCATTTGTAGGCATGTGAGACTTGATTGGACCTTTGGAAACTTCATTTTCTTGATCAGAACAAAAACCCTAATCTTGACTGTATAGGAGACCTTTGCACTGTGCAACCCTTGGGGAGATTTTGAAGCTTGACTTTGCAATTTCTTGAAGAATATGGGAGGGCAAATTTTGGGGTACAACACCTGGGGCATACTACAGATGATTGTTGGGCTCTGAGGAATAAGGTTCAGGACCTTATTGATGCTAAAGAAATACAGTTTGAGGCGCCCGAAAGGCCCAATGTTGTGACTGCTCCCATGCCCCAGCATGGAGTGAATGCTGTGGAAGAAGACCCGTATGTGGCCTCTGTGGATGATATTGTTACTCCATTATTGACCGTCAAAAGGAACCTGTTGCTAGCCGGTTTATTTCCGGGATGTAGTAAAGGTTGCCTTCTATGCGCTGTTTCACCTGCTGGTTGTCCTTTGTTGAAGTCAGGCGTCCAAAACCTGATGGATATCAAAGAGATCTTGTTCGAGAAGATTGTTGTCCCTGCTGTCCCTGCTGAAGAAGTGTCTATTGTTACTATTTTCAACAACCCTCCTAAGGCTCCTTCAAAGAAGCCTGTCAAAATCATGTCCACTCAGAAGATTGCTCCTATCATCATCACTGTTTCGGGGCCTCTCCCTTATACATCTGACAAAGTTGTCCCTTGGCACTATGGGGCAGATGTTTATGTTCTTGGAGTAAAACAAGAGTTTGATACAAGTACCGGCGTCGGTAACATCACCGGGCCTGCCAAAGTTACTCGCAGTGGTAGGCTGTTCTCACCAGATATTGCGCCACCAGCTATTCAGAGACCTCTTGTCATCACACCTGCAAGTGTGCCGGCTTCCCTTCCTGATCAAGTTCCTGTTTCTACCCCTGCCGCCGAGTCATCTGACGCTCGGGGAAAAGGGATTGCTACTGATATGCCTTCCTGGACGGAGGCACCGAAGACAACCACTGTTGAAGCTTCCCGGCAAGAGATGGAAGAGATTCTCAAGATCATTAAGAAGAGTGATTTCAATGTAGTTGAGCAGCTGGGGCACACCCCCTCTAAAATTTCTATGCTATCACTATTGTTGTGTTCAGAGGCCCATGCCAAGGCCCTGATTTCCTTCCTGAAGACGGCCCATGTGCCACAAGAAACGTTTGCTGATCAATTTACCGATTGTGTGGCCAACTTGACTGCTGATAATGGGTTGGGCTTCTCTGACGCCGATCTGACTGCCAAAGGAAAGAACTATAACGACGCCCTGCATGTCTCCATTGAATGCAGGGGCACTACTCTTGCCCATGTGTTGGTAGACACCGGTTCTTCATTGAACGTATTACCCAAGAAGGCCCTAGACAGGTTGGATTGTGAGGGTTTAGAGCTCAAGCCTAGTAACATTGTTGTCCGGGCCTTTGACGGTTCGAAAAGGATGGTACATGGGGAAGTTGACATTCCAATCAGGGTCGGTTCTCAAGTGTTTGATTCTACTTTCTATGTGATGGACATCCGACCATCCTATTCTTGTTTGCTGGGTCGTCCATGGATCCACAAGGCTGGAGCTGTGACCTCCACACTACATCAAAAGCTGAAATACCCGGTCAGAGGGAAGATTGTGACAGTTCAAGAGGAAGAAGAATATATTGTCAGCCACCTTAACTCGTTCCGGTACATAGAGATGGATGGGGAGTTCATTAAGACCCCCTTTCAACACTTTGAAGAGGTGCCTCAGACACTGGCATCAGCAGAGACTGTGACTAAAGAAGACTCTCCTTTGAAGATGGCTTCCTTAAAGGATGCCCGGGCTGTGATTGAGAAGGGTGAGTGCGCAAACTGGGGCCGACTTCCTGATTTCACTCCAAAGACTGACAAGTTTGGTTTGGGTTTCACTGCAGAAGCTCAGAGGGCTGTTCGTAAGGCAAGGATTGGAAGACCTCTTGTGTTCATCACCAATCCGGGAGTAAATGCTATTGAAGACGACGTGGAGGAATCTGAATTCGACAGCTGGATCTACCCAACAACCGACGATGGACCAAGCAACTGGACTTCCAAAGACTTCACACCTATTACTTTTGTCACTCAGTAATGAACTCTTTTGTTTTGAATTTGTAACAGACAATATTTTGAAACTTTTATGGCTCAGTGTCTTACCCGGGGCACCGTGGCTTCATTTGTGAGGGCTTTTGTGTGTCATTTTCATATATCATTAATAAAAACATTGAACGTTTGTTGCATTTCAAAATCTTGCGCTCCTTTTCTTTCTTTATTATATATTGCAAAACAACTATATTTACACACACTCACCTATACAGGTTCCAATCCACTCTGGATCTCACTGGTAAAGACTCTGCTACTGCCAGTTATGACTTCGAAAATCCGATCAACTTAGCCGAAGACGAAGGTGAAGATGATTGCGAAGTGCCTGGTGAAATTGCAAGAATACTACTCCAGGATGAGAGGGCCATTCAGCCACATGAAGAGCCAGTGGAAACAGTAAATCTGGGTACTGAGACAGACAGAAAGGAAGTCAAGATTGGTGCCAATCTAGAGCTCAGTGTGAAACAACGGTTGATTCAGATGCTGCATGACTATGTGGAAATCTTTTCCTGGTCTTACGAGGATATGCCTGGGTTGGATACTGACATTGTGGTTCATCACTTGCCTACCAAGGAAGAATGCCCTCCGGTAAAACAGAAGGTCCGCCGTATGCGTCCAGAAATGTTCGAGAAAATCAAAGCTGAGGTTATGAAACAATTTGATGCCGGGTTTCTAGCAGTGACTTCTTACCCTCAGTGGGTTGCCAACGTGGTTCCAGTGCCGAAGAAGGATGGTAAGGTCCGAATGTGTGTTGATTACAGGGATTTGAACAGGGCGAGCCATAAGGATGATTTCCCTCTACCTCATATCGATGTTCTGGTTGACAATACTGCTCAACATAAAGTATTCTCCTTCATGGACGGCTTCTCCGGTTATAATCAGATCAAGATGGCTCCCGAAGACATGGAGAAGACCACTTTTGTTACTCAGTGGGGCACCTTCTGCTACAAGGTCATCCCTTTTGGGTTGAAAAATGCTGGGGCAACCTACCAACGTGCCACGGTTGCTTTATTTCATGACATGATTCACCATGAGATTGAAGTATATGTCGATGATATGATTGCAAGGTCCCAAACTGAGGAGGAACACCTTGACCATCTACATAAGCTGTTTGACCGTCTAAAGTTGTACAAGCTGAGGTTGAACCCAAACAAGTGCACCTTTGGGGTGAGATCTGGAAAATTGCTAGGCTTCATCGTAAGCGACAAAGGCATTCAAGTGGACCCTGCCAAAGTGAAAGCCATACAAGAGATGCCAACTCCCAAGACAGAGAAAGAAGTCAGAGGCTTTCTAGGACGGTTGGACTACATTGCCCGATTCATCTCGCATCTAACTGCTACCTGTGAACCAATCTTCAAGCTGCTGAAGAAAGATCAAGTAGTACGTTGGAACGATGAATGTCAGGCCGCTTTCGAAAGAATCAAAGAGTATCTCCAAGAACCACCCATTCTTATGCCGCCGGTTGAAGGGAGACCTCTAATCTTATACTTGACTGTACTGGACAACTCAATAGGGTGTGTGCTGGGGCAGCATGACGAGTCTGGCCGAAAAGAACACACCATTTATTACCTTAGCAAAAAGTTTACCGACTGTGAGACCCGATACTCACTGCTCGAGAAAACTTGCCGCGCTTTGGTATGGGCTGCTCGCTGGCTGAGACAGTATATGTTGACTCACACTACTCTGTTGATTTCAAAAATGGACCCAATCAAGTACATATTCGAAAAGCCTGCCTTGTCCGGAAGAATAGCAAGATGGCAGATGATCTTGACGGAATATGACATCCAGTACACGACTCAAAAAGCAATCAAGGGAAGTGTATTGGCAGACCATTTGGCACACCAGGCAGTGGATGATTACCAGTCGATGAACTTTGAATTTCCAGACGAGGATATCATGGTAGTGACTGATTGTGAAGTACCTGGACCGGATGAAGGACCTGAGGAGGGATCCCGATGGTCTATGCACTTTGACGGAGCCTCGAACGCTTTGGGTAATGGTATCGGCGCTGTGATCATATCCCCTAAAGGAACTCATACTCCACTCACCGCCCGACTATGTTTCAACTGCACCAACAACATGGCAGAGTATGAGGCATGTATCATGGGTCTTCAAGCTGCAATTGACTTAAGGATCAAGTTTCTGAGTGTCTTCGGAGATTCCGCTCTCGTGATCAATCAGATCAAAGGCGAGTGGGATACGAAACACCCAAATCTTATTCCTTACAAAGAGTATGTGTTGACGTTGATTCCCCACTTCGAGGAGATAACTTTTGAACATTTCCCAAGAGAGGAGAATCAGTTAGTGGACGCGTTGGCTACGATGTCTTCTATGTTCAAAGTCAAATGGGACAACGAGGCGCCCCAAATCATTATTTGGAAGTTGGATGAACCTGCCCATTGCTGCGATCTCGAGACCGAGGAGGTAACAGAAAAACCCTGGTATCATGAAGTGAAGAGGTACCTTGAAGCTCAAGAATACCCCGATGGTGCATCTGTTAATGACAAAAAGTTTCTGAGAAGGTTCGCGGCAAAGTTCTTCCTCAGCAACGGCATTCTCTACAAGCGAAACCATGATTCAACCTTACTGCGTTGTGTGGATAAGACTGAAGCAGAAAGGATCATGGCAGAGCTACATGAAGGTACCTTAGGAACACATTCCAGTGGACATACCATGGCAAATAAAATCCTTCGGGCAGGATATTTCTGGTCCACAATGGAAGCCGACTGTTATCAGCATTCTCGAACTTGTCATAAATGCCAAATCTATGCTGATAAGGTGCACATTCCTCCGGTTCCTCTGAACATCTTGACAGCACCTTGGCCTTTTGCAATGTGGGGCATTGATATGATCGGCGAAATCAGACCTACGACATCCAACGGGCATCGCTTCATCTTGGTAGCAATTGATTACTTCACAAAGTGGGTCGAAGCAGCTTCCTATGCTACGGTAACCAAGAACGTCGTGGCACGGTTCATTCGGCATAACTTGATCTGTCGATATGGCGTCCCGGAAAGGATCATTATGGACAATGGTACCAATCTTAACAACAAGATGATCACTGAGCTCTGCGAGCAATTCAAGATACAGCACCACAATTCTTCTCCCTATCGACCAAAGATGAATGGGGCTGTAGAAGCAGCGAATAAGAACATCAAGAAGATTGTGCAGAAAATGACAGTGACCTACAAAGATTGGCACGAAATGTTACCGTTTGCTCTTCATGGGTACCGTACCTCAGCACGGACGTCAACATGGGCAACTCCCTTTTCCTTGGTCTATGGCATGGAGGCAGCAGATACCCTCTCTCCGGATAATGAAGGATGCAGGTTTGAGCAAAGACAACTGGATCCAGACTCGGCTTGATCAATTAAACCTAATTGACGAAAAGAGACTCACTGCTATTTGTCATGGTCAAACGTACCAAAAATGAATGATCAGGGCATTTAACAAGAAGGTCAGACGACAAGAGTATCAAGTCGGAGACCTGGTAATCAAGCGCATCATTCTTCCTCAAAGTGATCCCAGGGGTAAATGGACCCCTACGTACGAAGGGCCATTTGTGGTTAAACATATCTTCTCAGGAGGAGCTATGATTCTAACCACCATAGATGGTGACGGCCTTCCTCACCCCGCCAATGCAGACATGGTAAAAAGATACTACGCATGAATTAAAGACCCGCTAGGTTGACACACCTAGGCAAAAATAAGGGCTTCCCAGCGAACCAAAAGGGTTCGGGCAAAAACAAGGGATGAAATGAAAAAAAACTGTACACCCGGCAAGTCGAAAACCTGAAAAGGCGGCTTGGGCAAAAATGGGTATCCCGGTGGACTGAAAACCCGAAAGGGCGGTCCAGGCAAAAGTTAGGGATAAGACGTAATACTATGTCTCATTGGATCACCTTGTAATGGGGTTCAGACGTTTCCAATCAATCAGCTTCATCTTCAACTAAGCAGCAGAGTGATGAGACGCTTGAAGACATAAAGGCGATAGCAGAGTTGGAACCCAGTGGAATTATTTTTCACATAGCTGTTTTGTTTCCTTTTCACAAAATTGTATAAACTCTATTTTGCTCAGCGGCGTTCTCTTACTAGGACGTCAGCCTCTTGTACAAAAACGCCTATTTACAGGAAAATTCAAAAATCAATACAAATTCGCTTTTCAGACAAGTTGCCATTTGTTTTTTTTCCCTTTATCTGTTTTGTTTTGCAAAGAACGTCAAATGTTCATTCTTGATATATGCATTTGACACTAATTACTAATCATAAATATTTGCATGCGAAACAAAGGATTAATTACGGGTGACGACAGAAACAGGGGCAATAATAAGTTATCTAAATGGTTTAGTTTCTCTGTCCACCAAGGTACCAAGGTAGGTTCGGCTGAAGAACGTAACCAGGATACCTTCACTCCCCATTGAGTAAGACAAGATTCAACAATACTCTCCCCAGGCAGAGTTGGTCTCCCATCAGCCCTAAAAAGGCACAGTATCTCCAGTAAGTCAGCGATACTCTCCCCAAGCAGAGTTAGTCTACGGTCAGCCTTAAGGAAGTTGGGTATCCCCAGAAGATCTCAACATTCCCCAGCGGAGTATAGACATTCCTCAGCAAGCATCCCCGGCAGTCTTAATATAATATTGTTCCCCGGCGGAATACAGACATCCAGTGGAACCATCCCCCATTACAGTTTGAAAAGTTTCCCCAGGAAAGTTGAATCATCCTCCCCAGTAGATTCTGAAGCTTATCCCCAGTAGATTCTGGAAGCTTATCACCTGCAGCGTACATACGTCTCTCCCCGACTTTATTCAAAGGTTGTTTCCCCACCAGGGTATAACTGGGTTATCCTCAGCTAATTACCACAGAAAGATCTTCCTCGGCGAAGTTCTTCCTATCCCCAACGGAGTTCATCAAATTCCCCGACATAACTTATCAGTGGAATCCCCAGCAGAGCCCTCATCAAAACCTCAGCGAAGTATCTCTTCCCACAGAGTAATTCCCTGCAGAGTAATCTCTCCAACAAGTTTATTCCCCAACAGAGTCATCTTCTCCTACCGGTTTATTCTTGCAACCATCATCCCCAGCGGAAGCTAAGAACTCCACTCTTCAACATCAGCCCAGGATTCCACAAACTCCCGGCAGTCGTCAAGGATTTATTTTCCTAGACAAAAATACATTCATCACATTATCGTACACCATGACGCATGCATATACGCATCATATCACACGATCTCATTTATTTTTGAGAACATCATGACATCATGCATCTCATACATCATGACATTACATACAACTAATGTTTTGCCTTTTCAGGAAAAGGGTCAATCCAAAGATGATTACTATCAACTATCGCAATTCCAAATTCGATACCTGTATCTAGCCAGGGCATATCTGTGAGTGATTGATTGTAGATTCGATACCTGTATCCAGCCAGGGAATATTTGCATGAAGAGTTTAGAGATTCGATACCTGTATCCAGCCAGGGCATATCTGTAGATGACTAATTCCAGATTCGATACCTGTATCCAGCCAGGGCATATCTGTAGACGACAAATTCCAGATTCGATACCTGTATCCAGCCAGGGCATATCTGTAGACGACAAATTCCAGATTCGACACCTGTATCCAGCCAGGGCATATCTCTAGACGACAAATTCCAGATTCGATACCTGTATCCAGCCAAGGCATATCTGTAGACGACAAATTCCAGATTCGATACCTGTATCCAGCCAGGGCATATCTGTAGACGAAAAATTCCAGATTCGATACCTGTATCCAGCCAGGGCATATCTGTAGACGACAAATTCCAGATTCGATACCTGTATCCAGCCAGGGCATATCTGTAGACGACAAATTCCAGATTCGACACCTGTATCCAGCCAGGGCATATCTGTAGACGACTAATTCCATATTCGATTCCTGTATCTAGCCAGGGCACGTCTGTGAGCAACTAATTATAGATTCGATACCTGTACCTAGCTAGGTCATATCTGCATGAAGAGTTTGAAGATCAACACCCGTAACAGGCCAGGAAACCACCTTCCTTTCTCAAAATACGCAAGTTCTCGCTAAGGAATCTCTTACGCGATCAACACTTCCAAATGGCATCTATAAGCCCATTCCCGACAAGGTTCTGTCACGTCTCCAGATGGAATCTATAAGCCCATCCTCCTATCCACCATCTCTCCAAATGGCATCTATAAGCCCATTCTCGACATCACGCTGCTGATACTCTACCATGAGAGTGCAAATTTCTGGGCACTTTAGTGTTCAATCATCTTCCACCTTCGGATCACGAAAGGCACGCAAGCCAATCTACATCCTCAGGTCTAAGAAGATTGAACAGGGGCAACTGTTGTACCCCAAAATTTGCCCTCCCATTTCATCAATATTTTCTCACCACAAGACCCTTGGAGCTCAAGATCAAGTTAGGGTTTACTCTGCTCAAGACTCCTCCTTGCACTGTTGACCCAAATTAGGGTTTGAGTTTGCACAAAGATGTTTTGACCTGAAATGCCCAAAATGACTTTCATGCTTCATGTTGGACTCACAAGTTTATCCATACCAAGTTTCAAGCCTTGATTCCAATCTTTGCCCAGTCAATTGGACAGTTGACCTAGAAATCAACTATATTGCGGAAAAAGTCAACTATGGTCAATTGACAGTCAAACCTCATGATTTTTGACCCACATCAACATTATGAACTCATATGAACCATTTGATCAAGTTTGTACCACAATTCCACAAGAAATTTGATCAGATCACCAAAAGGGGCAAAATGGTCATTTTTAGGGTTTTGACTGCACAAAGGCAATTTTTGACTGTTTGACCTAACCAATGGCAAACCAAACTCACATATAGACTCAAGGACTCAATGGCATTGTCTTGACATGTTCAAAAAGTTAAAAAGATCCCAAATGCACAAGATTGACAGATGAATTTTCCAGTCAACTGAGCAAAATTTGATTGTATACTGAAAAGTCAAACTTTGACTTTTTGGTAAAAATCAAGTGCCAAGATTCATTTTTCATCAAGACATGTCAAATTATGAAACTTGTTCATCAAGAAATCAAAAATTACAAATTAGGGTTTGAAATGAAGAAATTTCATAACTTAGAAATTTTCTAAGTTATGAAATTTCCCAATTTTTTCCTAACTTTGTCCCATCTTTTCATCAAGATACATTTGGATTCAAACAAAACGCAAAACATGAAAGTTATAGTCCATTGAAAAATCTAAAAATTTGATTCACAAAGTTTCCCCAAAAGATGCTTGTAGCTCAAGTTATGATTTTTAGAATAGGGGTGCAAAACATTCTTAACTTAGAAATTTCTTGACCTATTTTAGGCAGGATTTTTTCCCAACTTCATGGCCACTTTTCACATGCTTCCACTTGGAATTTCAACTTGCATTACAAAGAAGGATTGTAGTACACATTCCAAGCTTTCCAAATTGTCCAAGAACTCATCAAACACCCTTGTGGTTAGGGAGATTCGAATTGGCAAAGTTGGGCAAAGTCACTTTGTTCATGGCCAAATTCATGTACATAACACTTTGCATTTTCAAACTCAGCTTGCACAAGCTAGGTTACAGGCCTCTAATCCAATTAACACTCAATAATTCAATGCTAAACCATTGTACCAAGATGTTATTTTGTTCATTTGGTCATTACATGAAGGATTAGTCTTAAAATGGAAAAAGCATTTTAGCCATTTTTGAAAAAAAATGCTTTATGTCAAGTTCACAATCTAAGAAGTACAAAGCATATCTTTGGGCACAAGATTCATGAACAAATTCCACTGATCAAGAGTGATTTGTGCAACATGTTTGAGGGGCCTCTAGGAGCTTACAATCTAAGTTGACAACTTTGCTTATCTAAGAAGCAACTTTGCATTCATGGTCCAACATTGAGTTCCTGTCAACACAAGCCTAAACAAACTTCATGAGCATCTTCCAAACATAAAACCAGACCTAAGGCACGACCTAACCACCTTCAATACCTCCTCATTCACAGAAATACCTTATTGCTGCAAAAACAGAGTCTTTTCTGCAACTTGAATCCCACAGCATCATTCCATCGTGCGTTTTCATCCAAACCAGCTCAAACACATTCTATAACATCCATATAAACTATCCCAAGCCTTAGATACAGACTGTAACACCTCTAGCATAGCGTGCCATTTTCACTTTTCTCTCTTGCAGGTTGACTTCCATAGCTTGATTCAGAAGGATTCAAAGCACACCAAGCATAGAGGAAGTATCCCTGGACCTCAAGCAAGCTGTACAAGTCCTCAAAATTCATTGAAAGTGCCTCCATTATTGTACACGATTCAAGCTGAACAGGTAAAAGTTTGAACTTCTATCTCTCTATCCAAGCATATCTAGGCTTAGGTTTGTGAACAAAGTATGTCCTATTCATGGCCCTGAAGCTACCCATATCATTACTTTTCATTTATGTTGTGTGTGCTGAGAGAATTTTGAAGCTGGACATTTGAAAAAAGCTAGGTCAGGAATTGGGGGAGGATAAATTCTCTCTCATTTCTGAGAGTTAGAACAACTTCTTTATATGTCTAGAATCGTGACATGATGCTCTACACTTTTGATGTTGTAAGTTTTTGTTAAAAATCAAGGAATCAGAAGTTAGCAGGTTGAGCAAGGAACGCGCGCTTTGTGTTTCAAACAATGGCTGGAGGTTGAAGAAGCCTCTTTGGGCTGGGCCTGTTTTGTTTTTCTGTTTACACCACCTTTTCACACTCACACCCCCTTGGCCCATTGTGTGATTTTTTAATCATTTTTGACTTTTTATTTTTTTCCTCTGACTTATTATTTTTTGTCAAAACATAAAAAATATAAAAAATATTTTTTCAACCATTTTTGCATTTATTTTGAATTTATTTGCTTTATTTATACTTATACATATAAAATAACATATATACTTTTATTTAAAAATACTAAAAAATAATACCAAATACATTTTATTTTCTGATTTTATTTTATTTTATCTTTTGAAAACATTTTATTAAAATATACTTTTTTTTGATAAATAATTAATATTTTATTTTTATATATATTTAATATGTTTAATATATAATATAAATACTTATATATTTATTAATAATATCTAGGATAAAAATATAAAAATAATACATTTTTATTTTTATTATTATTTGACCTCAAAAATTACTTTTTTTACAAATATACTTCTCTTTTATTTATTTTTGTGTATAATTAATAAATGTTGTATATAATAAACAATTAATACTATTTATTTACAAAATTAGGGTTTTGCCCTAAAATGTGAAAATATCCAAAAATTAACCTTTTTATTATTTCACTTGTAAATAATCATACACTTACACAAATACATTTACACATACACATTTGCTTATTCCTATACATTGATACATATTACATTTGCGATCGATTCGATTTGGTTGTAAATATTTGGATACTACTCTCCTATTAAAGTCCCATCCCCATTTGAACATTTGTACCCCCATCCCCATGATTATTTTGTAATAATTTAGGACTTTAAATTCCGCATTTTTAAGCTTTCTAATTAAGCATTTTTAAGCTTTGTATGCAAAAATCAAATAACAAATAGCTTGACCTAATTCAAAGACAAAAAAGCATGAAAATGGACAACACCAATCACACTTGCACCCCTAGGGTTACTCCACTTGTTGCCTTCAATAATGGGCCATGTTGCATGTTGGGTGTTTTTGGCAAAACAAAACAATTCAAATGATCATAGTCCCTCGATGACGCTTTCGAAAGTTGCCTAAAAATGATCAAGTCCCTTAAAGGAAAAATTGCCAAAGACACTTGGCACTATTGCAATCATGGTCTAAACGATGACCCGCGCCCGTCCCGTTAACATCCTAACACATGATTGTCCACCAAATACAATGGTGGAACAAAATTGTTAAAAGGGTTAAAACATAGGAAAAACCTTTAAGTAAATTTAGGGGTAGACAACTCTTAGTTACTTGATCAAACTTGCAAAACATCCTTGCCACTTTTCAAAACCACACTCCACAATATTTCAAGAACATTTTCAAAACAACTTCCAAAAACATTGAAAACTTTTCAAAAGATACACACCTTTGTATACATTCAAACATGGATCATTACAAAGGTTTCCACAACAATGGCCTCTTTTCAAAACATTTTCAAACCCACACACAAAGCACCATTTCAAACAATTGAAAATCAAGGCAAGTGATCTAAGCAAGTAACTAAGAGCCCATGGATAACCATGGATAGAAAGGGTGCTAATACCTTCCCTTTCTATAATTTACCCCCCGAACCCAAGAAAACATCTCAAAGGTTTTTGCTGTGCTTTTTAACCTTTCCTTAGGATAAAATAAAAAGTCAGTGGCGACTCTTGCTCAACCGAAACATTTGCGAAAACAAACGCAAAACCTCAAGTCAGTTCTCCCACCATATCACACCAAATATGAACTACCCAAGTTCACACATCAGAGGCAACATCAACATAAGATAAAACAACCTCACATCAAGATTTTCATAGAACATGCAAGATGTTAGAAAATCCGATAAGACATCATGCATATAAACTCCACCAACAGTAGCAGCAACAGCAGAAACACCAACATGCATGACAGACAATCATGCTCCCCCTAAATAATTGCTTACAAAAAGAAACCACAATCATTACTATACCCTTAACAATAGCACAATCTTCACATTGGGATTTTCACACATCAGGCAAGATGTTAGAACATCAGATAAGACATCATACACATAAACTCCATCAGCAATAGCTGTAACAGAAGCACCAATAAGCATGACATACAATCATGCTCCCCTAAATAGTTGCATACAACAAGCAAACATAATCACTACCCTCCCTTTATCAGTTTCACAGTCCTATCAGTATGTTAATCAACATGTCAAGAAATTTTCATAACATCCAGACACACAAAAACACTAACACTTTAATCACCCTTTTTATCCCAAAAAACTGACAAAAATAGAGTAAATGTAAAAACAAAATGTAAGTACACATAAGAAATAAACACAGATGGAAGCACACAATCTTGAAAACTCTAATGGAAACACAAAATAATAGATGTTAACACACATAGCATATGGAACCAAACAAACTTCAATAACTCCAGGTGGTCATTCACCTCTTGCCCCTGCCAAAGATCCTCCTATACTCCTTAGTGCTATCACCAGCCCTCCTATCTTGCAGAGACCTTTTGTTCCATTTAATAGCAACTTGCTTAGACTTCCCAAGAATCAGAACATAGAGGAAATATGCATTATCAGTTGCACTCCTACATATCTGTAATTGCTATAACTCCTTAATAGTGCAATTTCCAATACCATTGCTTATGTTTTCAATCTGATCTTTAAACATAACAGTAAGTTGTTCCTTGTAGTCCATATACTCCAGAGTAATAACTTTTCCTTCAACAAGATTCTTGATTAGTTGATTATGACTATCAAAGTTCTTGTTCTAGCTATGTTGAATGAGATATCTGATATCATTCAGATCTTCACTAAATAATATTATGACATCATGTTTGACATTATGATCCTTCAATATCTGGTCAATCCATACCAATTGAGAACAACCTATCCTTGTTCCACATACTCATAAACAATGGTATTTCCAGTGGCACAGATTTGCTTCTTATTGAAACATGAAATCAAACTGTTTCTTAGATACAAATACCTACTGACCCACTTTGACCCAATGATGCAGTTCAAGATCCTTCTTTCTTGAAAAGTAAAACACAACCTTGGTTCAAGATTAGAAATATGAAATAAATTTAATATTTCTTTATTGAATTTTGTAATGTTTGCTTCATTAGAGTATATTCTATTGATCTCCTTGATTTGTTTTGTCTGAACTCTAACTTCTGGATCAACACTCGTGGACTCACAAATTACTTCTTTTCTTGTATCCTCGGTCTGCACAGAAGATGTCCCAACATTGTCTTCGAGATCCTTCTCTATTTCAGTGAATGAATCATCAATTATCAAACTTGTTGATTCCATAAGATCTTTAAGTCTGGAGTTAAAAATGCTATAAACTCTTCTGTTTGAAGAGTAACCCAGAAATATCCCTTCATTCCTTATGAGATCCTCCTTACCTTTTTGATCTTTGTTCACTAAGACATAGAATTAACTTCCAAAGGTATGAAAATACTTGACTGTAGGCTTCCTTTCTTTCTATATCTCATAGAGGGTAGTTGAAGTATCTCCTCTCAATGTGACCCTATTATAAATTAACAGAAAGCATAACTCTAGTTGATTCCTGTATAGCCCTAGTCTTTTTATCAATAATTCCATTTTTCATAGAAGTGATGGAATAAGATAACTCATGACTAATACCTTCAAAAACACAAAATTCATAGAATTTTTCATTCTCAAACTTCTTGTAATGTTCACTTCTGACCTTGACAATCACACTATTCTTCTCCTCTTGTATGCTTTGACACAAATTTTTGAAGACTTCAAAAGCATCTGATTTTTCTCTAAGAAAATTCATCCAAGTATACCTAGAATAATCATCTATAACAACATAGACATACCTTTTTCCACCCAGGATTTCTATCTGCATTGGTCCCATTAAGTCCATATAAAGAAGTTCCAACAATTTGGAAGTAGTATGATGTTGCAACATTGTGTGTGACATCATGGTTTGCTTTCTAATTTCATACTCATCACAGACTTTCCCTTCTTCAATCCCGAGCTCTAGCATTCCTCTAATGACTCATTTAGATATGATTTCCTTCATTCTTTTGAGATGAAGGTGTCCAAGTTTCTGGTGCCATAACTTTATTTCATTCTTAGTGGATATTGAACATGTGGAAGAGTAAGCAATTATTTGAGATTTTCATAAATAACAGTTATCTTTAGACCTTATGCCCTTCATCATAACAATATATTTCTCATATTTGACCAGACATTCAGATTTTGAGAAATTGACTAATAATCCCTGATCACACAATTGGCTAATTATAATAAGATTAGCATTTAATCCTTTCACAAAAGAACTTATTCTAAACTAGGGGAACCAACACACATCAACTTTCCAACTCCTTATATTTCACCTTTAAACCCATCACCAAATCTGACAGTTGCGTTGGGATGAGATCTAATATCCACTAAAAACTTATGAACCCCTGTCATGTGTCTAGAGCATCCACTATCAAAGTACCAGTCTTCTCCATTTGAGTCTCTTAAGGAAGTATGAGCAATAAAGTTAATATCTCTATTTTCAATACTTCTCTTTTTTCTCACTTGATCAGCCTTAGAATGAACTGGAGATTTTTTTATCTCCATACACTTTATAAGAGAAACGTTTAATATGGTCATGCTCACAATAAGAATGACATATAATGTTTTATCATGTCTACAAGGATGTTGTAACATGTGGTTGGACATGTTGATCATTCTCTTCATTTATGGAGGAAAGGACTCCTCTTCAGACACTCTTCTTTATTCATTATCAGATTGATAATCAACTCTTGCATCACTACCCTCTTTCACCAAATCAGCTCTACTTTTCATTTTCTTCAAGGAATCTGACATGTTATTAAGATTGGAATTAAGAGAGTCACCTCACTTTGAAGATGTGAAACAGAACATATAAGCTTATTATTTTCATTCTCCAATTCAACAATGATATTTCTCGGTTCTTCTTATATCTTAATACTTTCTTAACACTTGTCACAAGTATCCTTGTAGGATATATCCAGATCTTCATAGATATCATTCTCATCACAAGCATCTACTTCATCTGCCCATCTGCCAAAAAGAGCTATCACCAGTTTTGCAATTTCATTGTTAGTCTCATCTTTGACTCATCATCATACTAAGATACAGTAAATCCCTTTTTATGCTTCTTGATAAAGTTGGGACATTCTGGCCTAATATGACCAAAACTGAAATTCTGGTACATGCAACACAAACAAACAAAACTGTCTTAACAGTAGAAGATGTTGAGATAGATGTTATAACATCTGGTAGCAAACCAGATCAATCAAGCTGAATATGATATGAACAATACACTGCAGAAAGATAAATAACACAACAATATGTTAACCTAGTTCGATGCAATGTCACCTACTATGGGGGCTACCAAGCCAGAAAGGAAGTTCACTATAAGCCGTATTAGTTCAAAGCTAAACTAGACCCAAGTTTACAACTTTTTGCCTAATCCCTACCTAATGTTACTTATACTTAAGTCCTCCCTAAGTATGAGAAATCGACATCCCACTTCCAATCACCACAATGATAACTAACAATCTCAGTCACAGGAACTGCAGCAATTACAACTAAATTTAGAAGATCATTCTTCCATTACAAAAACTCAAACTCTTGCTTAAAAGCTTCAAGTGAGAACAATACTTAACTCAATACCTAAAAGCTTATGAGTGAGAACAATAACTTGACTAACAGTCAAGTAAAAATTAATCGACCATATAATATAAAAAGATATATGGGTGACTTACAATAATATACAAGCGACTCTCAAAACCTAAGTGTTGTACCCCAAAATTTTTCCCTCCCTTTTTCTCAAGACATTTTCTCACAAGGATTTTCAAAAGTCCAAGTTCACACAAATACAATTGGATTTTTGGCTTTTAGGCATCAAATCAAAGAGGAGCAAGTAGCCTTGATTTCAAAGTCTTCGATTGGGCAGCGCTATCCCATATTAAAGAATAGGTAGCACCGTCGTTGGAGTTTTAAGGGACGTTTGAAGGGACAAATACGATCACAAAAGAAATGTTAGGAAATTTTAGTAATCATCCTAAAGTCTTTAAAGATCTTTTTCCGAGGCAACATCCGAATGGGTCATTTTAGATCTTTTGGGACTAGAGGACGACCACTAACATTCCCTATACTTTATGACCGTTTACCGAAGGCAACCAGAGTGGAGTAAACCCTAGGAGTGAGCATGTGCAAGTGTATTTTTTTCAATTAATTATCTTTGCACAATTAGGGTTTTCTACTGTTTTTAATTTCAGTTCGTCTTTCCATACAATCCTATACATATATCTAAGTAGTTTATAGTTTGCGGAAATTAAAATGCGAGAAATTAGAGTCCTAATTATTACATGGCTTTGGGCAGATACATAATTATTTTGACTAAAAATAAAAACGCGGAATTAAAACCCTATTTAAATCTATTACAAACTCGGAGCAGTTACAAATAATAATAAAAAAGGAAAATTAAAAGCGAGCGGCAAATTAAATGCGAGAAATAATTAGACGACCTAAAAATCTAATTTGAGAAAATATTTATGTTATTTTTAAGGAAAAATTAGGTTAAGTATAAAATTAAACCCTAATTCTAATTATTTTAAATTATAATAAAAAGAGAATTAAATTGCCTAAATTTAATTAAACTAATTAATTAATTAAATATTTTTTTTATGGAAAATGGTTTTTGATGTTTTTATAATTTTTTCGATTAAATAAAAAAATGATTCTTAGTGAAAATAATTAAAACAAGAAACTAAGTAAAAATAAAGAAATCAAATAAAAAAAGAAAAAAAGAATTAAAAGAATTGGGTCTGGAGTGATACTGGTGGAAACAGGGGGTATGATTTGGAATTTTCAAGGCCCATTATGGCTGAGCCCAGTTTCTGCGCCCAATCTAGTGTAGCTTCCTTCTGATGGTTCACGGTATGACTGCACGTTCTGGATGTTGGATCTGGATATGATGGGATCTTGGGGTTGAATTTGGAGATGCATGGTGGACATTTGATCATGAGGCACACGGGATCTTGCATAGAGTGTTAAGAAAAATAACAAAATATGCACGCCTGGGGTTGAACCCAGGTCTTTGGTTTCACACGCCCCCTGCCCTTGCCATCTGTGTTGTGTTGTTCATTTGTACATATATCCAAACGCAAATAATAAAAAGAAAATCAAGTGTTAAACCCAGTCAATTAAACAAATGCACACATCAGCTAGTATGGACCAATCATGTTATAAGAACAAGCCACGCATGCAGTCAAATGACCTTCAACCTTTGACTCGCCGGAGAAGCGCTGGAGCCCTAGCTCCGGTCGTCTTCTCCGGCCATCTCCTTCATCCAACTCATGCAAATCTGCAAAAAAAAAAACGATCAATTGGACCCTACCCCCCTAATTCGAGGGTTGCGGATCCAATGGTGACCTCCTCTTGCCCTGAAACATCTTGCAAACAACGCTATAAGAAAAATCGTGAAACGACAGTCATTATGGCAAAAGGTGCTCCTGGGTGTTAGCTTCACATGTTATACGTCCAAACACTCACAATCATTCATAGAAACATATGTATGCAATCAATATGGATTTAAATTAGGCGTTGTGCAAGTTTAAGATCCAAGAAATCTTACCCAAAAGTGAGGCACGAATTTGCTGATTTTTGATGCTATGGGATTACTCACGAATTGGGTTGAGTCCCTTGATGCTACAGGAGTATGATTAGAGGCTTAGAATCAATGGAGAATGGCTGGATTGTGGGATCTCCAATTTCACCAAGCTTATTTTTGAAGCTTTGTTCTTGGTTTTGAGGCAGCCTTTTCGTGCCTTTGTTGTTTGGAATGGTTGTCCTTATGTATGGTAGCATATTAGGTCAACATAAGTGGAAAAAATCCCATGCTTTGATGAGAAAATATTTTCCTTTCAAATATTTGATTTTGTTTATTTTTGGAACAAATCCACTCTTACGCTCTTTCCACAATTTTCCTTGATCTTGCCAGCTTTTGTTGATTGCTAATTGATGATAAAAAGATTTGTAATGAAATCTTTTATTGTTTAGATTATTTATTTGATTTAATTTGATTTTTAAAGGATAAAACTCAAAATAAATTAAATAAATAAATCTAATAATATGTGGAAGTATGTTTGGGTCATGGACCATGTTGGGAGTGAGGTGCAAGCATAAAAAGTTAGGCCCATTTGCCAAAAAATGCAATTTTGGGCATTGTTGACTTTTAACAATTCTTCAAAAATGGCCAACTTTGACAATGCCTATCTCTTCCAATTTTAACCATAGAGAGGTGTTCTTGTACTTTTTATAAATCTTAGTATGTCCCCTAAACAACCCTTTTGGTCTCATTTCAATTGGGTCTTCCATGTTCATGTAAGAAGCTTTGACCCAAAAGGTGTTTTTGTTGACTTTTCAAGAGGACCTATAATGTAGCAATTCATATCTTTTTATGAGTGCATTTTTTGAACTTGAGGGATGAATATGAGTTGTGGGAAATTGAAGTCCCTTCAAAATGAGATTTGGAAGTGAAATTTCTGATAAAGTATGAGAAAGTTATGCTTGGTCAATGTTTGGTTGACTTTTCCTGAGAAACCCTAATTTAACAACTTTTGAGTTTTGATGAATTAGGAGCATTCCTTGGGGAATCATGGTCAACCTTTGATCAAATGATGGATATCACTTCAAAATGTTGATGTTGACCAAAAATATTGAAGTTTGACTGTATGTGGGCCATAATTGACTTTTGACCTAATACAGTCGATTCTCAAGCATCTGAGCAGTTGACTGAGCAAACTTCTTGTGCAAGGCATAAAACTTGGCATGGATGATCTTGAGGACATATTAGGACTGTGGAGAGCATATGAGGCCTTTGGAGCTCACCCATATTGATGAAAATGGAAACCCTAGTTGGAGGTTCATTGCTTTAGGAGAGAGTTTGTCTGGTCAACTCTTGAGCATCCTTGAGCAAGTTGAGGGTATTGATGAGCATATGTTGAGTAAAATGGAACGAAAATTTTTGGGGTACAACAATCGTCTATCGACAAAAGAAGACTGTCCTCCCGTCAAACAAAAGGTTCGTCGCATGAGGCCTGATATGTCTGAGAAGATCAAAGTTGAAATAATGAAACAGTTTGATGCAGGGTTCCTAGCTGTGACATCCTATCCTCAATGGGTTGCCAATGTGGTGCCAGTGCCGAAAAAGGATGGAAAAGTTCGCATGTGTGTAGACTATAGGGATCTGAATAGGGCAAGCCCCAAGGACGACTTCCCTCTGCCACACATTGACGTCTTGGTCGATAATACTGCTCAGCATAAAGTCTTCTCATTCATGGATGGCTTCTCAGGCTATAATCAAATGAGGATGGCTCTTGAAGACATGGAGAAGACTGCTTTCGTTACGCAATGGGGCACCTTCTTCTACAAGGTCATGCCGTTCGGATTGAAGAATGTAGGGGCAACATATCAAAGGGCTATAGTAGCTTTGTTTCATGACATGATACATCATGAAATAGAGGTATATGTGGATGATATGATTGCCAAATCACAAAGTGAAGAGGAACATCTCGATCACCTGTACAAACTATTCGAGAGGCTGAAAAAGTACAAGTTGAGGTTGAACCCAAACAAATGCACATTCGGAGTATGATCTGGAAAGCTTCTAGGTTTTGTTGTCAGCAATAAAGGCATTGAAGTTGATCCTGCCAAGGTAAATACCATCCAAGAAATGCCAGTCCCTTATTCTGAAAAAGAAGTTAGAGGATTCTTGGATCATCTCAATTACATCACCTGCTTCATATCTCACTTGACTGCTACTTGTGAGCCAATCTTCAAACTTTTGAAGAAAGATCAGGTAGTCAGATGGAATGATGAATGCCAAGTTTCCTTCGACAAAATCAAAGAATACCTACAAGAACCTCCTGTTCTCAAGCCTCCAGTTGAAGGAAGGCCTTTGATCATGTACTTGACAGTACTAGAGAATTCTCTGGGGTGTGTTTTGGGCCAACATGACGAGTCTGGCCGAAAAGAGCATGCTATTTATTACCTGAGCAAAAAGTTTACCGACTGTGAAACTAGATATTCACTGCTCGAGAAAACTTGCTGCACTCTGGCATGGGCTGCTCGCCGGTTAAGATAATATATGTTGACTCATACCACTTTGTTGAATTTCTAAAATGGACCCAATCAAGTACATTTTCAAGAAACCTTCCCTTTCCGGATAGATAGCCAGATGGCAAATGATCTTGACTGAGTACGATATTCAATACACTACATAAAAAGCCATCAAAGGAAGTGTGCTAGAAGATCATTTGGCCCATCAAGCTATGGATGACTATCAGTCTATGAACTTCGACTTCCCTGATGAGAATATCATGCTAGTAACCGACTGTGTGAAACCTGGACCGTATGACGGACCTTAACAAGGATCTCGATGGGCTATAGTATTAGATGGGGCTTCCAACGCCTTAGGTAACGGAATTGGTGATGTGATCATCTCTCCTGAAGGTTTCCACACTCCATTCACTGCCATACTATGCTTCGATTGCACGAACAACATGGCCGAATATGAAGCATGCATCTTGGGTCTAAAAGCTGCTATTGACTTGAGGATCAAGCATTTGAATGTATTTGGAGATTCCTACCTAGTGATTAGCCAAGTAAAAGGAGATTGGGACACTAAGCACCCTGATCTCATCCCTTACCATGTCTTCAATGTTCAAGGTCAGATGGGATAACGAGGCCCATATGATTACAATTGAGAGATTCGACGAACCTGCACATTGCTGTGAGCTTGACACTGACGTGGAAAAGCCATGGTACCATGAGGTGATGAGGTATCTTGAAGCACAAAAGTATCCAGAGGGAGCATCCATAAATGACATAAAATTCTTACGAAGATTTGCAGCCAAATTCTTCCTAAGTAACGGGATATTGTACAAGCGCAACCATGACTCTACTCTACTCCGATGTGTGGACAAGAAGGAGGCATAGGAAATCATGGAAGACATGCACGATGGAATCTTTGGTACTCACTCAATTGGACATACGATGGCCAAGAAGATCCTAAGAGCTGGTTACTATTGGTCAACAATGGAGACTGATTGCCATCAACACTCTAGGACTTGTCACAAATGCCAAATTTATGCTGAAAAGGTCCATGTGCCTCCTATCCCTCTGAATGTCATGACCGCTCCATGGCCATTTGCAATGTGGGGCATTGATATGATTGGAGAAATCAAGTCAACTGCTTCCAACAGACATCACTTTGTTTTGGTCGCTATTGATTATTTCACCAAGTGGGTCGAAGCCGCCTCTTTTGCCCCAGTCACCAAGAATGTGGTAGCCAGATTCATCAAACACAACCTCATCTTACGTTATGGTATCCCCAAAAGGATCATCACTGATAATGGGACTAACCTTAAAAATGTTATGATTACTGAGCTTTGCACTCAGTTTAAGATCAAGCATCACAATTCTTCTCCATATAGACCGAAAATAAATGGCACAGTCGAAGCGGCCAACAAAAATATCAAGAAGATTATGCAGAAAATGGTAGTAACCTATAAGGATTGGCATGAGATGTTACCATTTTCTCTACATGGATACCGCACTTCAGCTAGAACATCAACTGTGACAACTCCCTTTTCTCTAGTCTATGGCATGGAAGCTGTTTTGCCAGTGGAAGTTCAGATTCCCTCGCTGAGGATTATGAATGAGGCAGGCCTAGACGAAGACGAGTGCATTCAAACGAGATTGGATCAACTGAACTTGATCGACAAAAAACGATTGGCTGCTGTTTGTCATGGTCAGACGTACCAAAAACGGATGATCAAGGCTTTCAACAAAAAGATCAAGCCTCGAGTATATCAAGCTGATGACTTGGTGATAAAATGCATCATTATACCACAAGGCGACCCTAGAGGCAAATGGACTCCCACCTGCGAAGGGCCATTTGTTGTCAAGAGAGTGTTCTCTGGCGGTGCCATGATGTTGACTACCATGAACAGTGAAGACTTCCCACATCCTATAAACGCGAACATAGTTAAAAAATACTACATATAAGAGACCCGCTAGGTTGACACACCTAGGCAAAATAAGGGCATCCCGGCAAACCAAAAGGTTTGGGAAAAAATTAGGGATATATGCAAAAGATTATACACCCGGCAAGTTGAAAACCCGAAAGAGCGACTTGGGCAAAAATGGGTATCCTGGTGGGCTAAAAACCCGAAAGGGTGGTCCAGGAAAAAGTTAAGGATTGAAAGCGTATGACTATGTCCCATGGATTCACCACAGTCAACTTTATCACCAAGGTCCGAGTTCAAACGGTCCAAGATCAATCCAATCAATTTTTGTCAACGACATGGGGCATTCGAAGACATTGGGGCAATAGTAGAAATGGAAGGCAATAAGATCATTTCACATGGCTATTTGTTTTTGTTTTCAATTTTTTTCCCTTTCGATGTTTTCCTCTTACTAGGATCTCCGTCTCTTTGTACAAAAAGCGCCTATTCATGGGCAAAATATTAATACAAATATACTTTGAAGTGCAAACTTCCAGTCTCTATTTCGAATGCAAATTTGACCAATGACTAAAATTGAATGAACATATGCATATGAACATAATTATAACTGTTTGGCACATATGACCTAAGCAGCAGCAAACATCTCTTTAATGTATATTGGAATATCCCCACACAGTTATTTCATTAACATTATCCCCCGCAGATTGACTACGATAGACCAATTTCCAGCCAAAGTCTCAATCTCTTGGCAGCTCTCTCCCCATCTAAGTTGATCCTACAAGTAGAAGCTTTGTGAATCTCTTCCTAAAAATAACTCACCTCTTCAGCAGTTTATCAACCGAGTTTATTTCCTCAACAAGTTTTATTTCCCCAACAAACAATGAATAACATAACTCCCTAGCCGAGTACAAAATTCCCCAGCTTGGTCTATCTTCTCCAGCTGAACTTGTTACCCCCAGCTGAGTGTATTCTCCCCAAGCTAAGTCCGTCCTCCACGACTAAGTCTACATTCCCCAGCTTAAGTTTTCCTTTCAGACTATTGAAAATCATATGGCCACAACCCCTAATCCCCAGTAAAGTCGTCAACAAAACCTTTACTATCTCCAAAAGCTACTATGAAGCCTGGACCCGACCAAATATTAATACAACTTTCAAACTACTATGAAGCCTGGACTCGACCAGATAATAGTCAACTTCTCAAGTCACTATGAAGACTGGATCCGACCAGATAATAGTTAACTTCGCAAGATACTATGAAACCTGGACCCGACCAGATAATAGTTTAACTCTTCAAAATATAAAAGAACCTGGACTCAACCAGACCAAGGTTTAACTTATTTTCCCCAGTAAAGTTTGCCTCTACCCCAATAAGTTTTTGTGAAGCCTGGATCCGCCCAGATAGCAATTACCTTCAGAAATGCGTTGTGAAACCTGGAACTCGACCAAATAACAACTAAATCCCTAAACAGTTTATTGTGAAACCAGGAGCCCGACCAGATAACAATTAACTGTGATCCCTAGAGAGACACTGAAGCCTGGACCCGACCAGATAATAGTACAACTTTCCAAAAAAAACCATGAAACCTGGACCCGACCAGATAGTAGTTACCACTTCAAGTTACTGTCAAGCCTAGATTCTACCAAATAACAGTTAACTTCCTTATCCCCAACAAGTTGTTGTGAAGCCTGGATCCGACCAGATAGCTATTCAATTTCAAGAAATTTTCTGCAAAGCCTTGAATTCGACCAGATAAAAATTAATTTATCTCTTCCCCAGTAAGTTACCGTGAAGCCTAGATCCGACCAGATAGCAGTTGACTACTTCATCCTCAGCAAGTTGTGAAGCCTGTATCTGACTAGATAACAACTGGCGTTCAAGATATATTCCCCAGCGGAAGCATCCTTTCAACAAAGTTTGAAGATGTGTATATTCTTCATCCCCAACGACAATCAGGGATTCAACTCCATAGAATTTCCTTAGCAACAGTCAGGGATTTATTTTCCCGAACAAAAACATACATATCACATTCATACATCATAGCATGTACATACAAGATGCATTTAGCATAATACCACATCTGGTGAATATCATGCATACATCTGCATTTTACTAACTCTTTTTCTCAAAGGTAAAACATCAAGTTTTAGTATAAATTAACAATATATTTGTGCTGATACTTCTTCCACTGTTTACCAACTTTCCTCCAAATGGCATCTATAATCCCATTCACAATACATCTTCGAGTGCAAATTTCTAGGCACTCTATTGTTCAATCATCTCCCACCTTCAAGTCACAAATGGCGGATCCGCCAATCTAACTCTTCAGGTTTAAGAAGATTGAACAGGGGCAGCTGTTGTACCCCAAAATTTTCCCTCTCATTTATCAAGTAATCTCCCACAAGATCTCCTTTGGTTCAAGACTACACTAGGATTGATCAACTCAAGGCACCTCCTCAAGCACTGAGGACTGGAAATTAGGGTTTGAGATTGCACAAGGATAATTGAACTTTTAATGCCTCATATGACTTTAATGGATCATTTTGGACCCAAAATATTTTCCATATCAAATTTCAAGTCTTGGATCACATTTTTGCTCAGTCAATTGAATAGTTGACCTAAAAATCAACTGTATTGGGAAAAAGTCAACTGTAGTCAATTTACAGTCAAACTCCATAATTTTGGATCCATATCAACCTTATGAAATCATATATGTCATTTGATCAAGTTTGGACCACAATTCCTTAAGAAATTTGATCAGATCATCAAAAGGGCAAAAGGGTCAAAATTAGGATTTTGACTGAGGAAGGGCAATTTATGATTTTTGACCTAGCAAAAGATTAATTGGTTTGAGACATGACTCAAGGATTCAATTGCATCATTTTGACCTAATGGCATGACTCAAAACTTCCCTCAAGATCAATTAATTGATAGTTGATTTTTAGTCAACTGATCAAAAGTCAACTACACACTGAAAGTCAAACTTTGACTTTTTGGTCAAAATCAACTATCAAAGATCAAAATTCATAAAAACATGTAAAAATATGAAACCTTTTCATCTAGAAATCAAAAAGTCAAGATTTCATTTTTAAAAGTCAAAATTTCTAAACTTAGAAATTTTTATAAGTGTTGGAAACTTCATATTTTTCACAAATTTGAGCCAATTTTTCACCATGATGCAAGATGATTCAAAGGAAACTTTCAACATGAAAGTTGTAGATTTCAATGAGATTTAAAACATTGTAGAACACAAATTCTCCTAGAAATGAATGGATTTAAAGTTATGATTTTGTGAATACATGCTCATGAAACTTGGAAACTTAGTGAAATTTTGCCCTAGTTTAGGCAGGATTTTGACCTAACTTCATGGAAATTTTTCACATAGTTCCAAGAAAAATTTTCAAAATTTTTCAACATTAAGGTTGTAAAGGATGTTACAAGCTTTCCAAAATGTCCAAGAACTCATTGAAATCATGCTTGAGCTAAGAGAATTGAAGAGATGAAGTTAGGGTTTCATTCTTGATTTACAAGGCAAAATTTGTGATGGACACTTGACCAATTCATAGCTAGGCTATATAATATTTGCTTTACAGGCCTCAAAATTGTTTTTCACTCCATAATTAAATGTTTACACAACTATTAGAGCTTTGATCCAAGCATTTGGGCCATTATCTAAGTTGCATTTCCATTTATGGCACAAAGTAATCATTCCATTCTTGTAAAGAGGCTTTAATCACAAAGTCAATGCATAAAGCTTTGAACTTATTTACTTTTGATAACAAGCAATGTCAAAGGCAAAAGCAACATGTCTAGAGCCTCCCATAAACCTAGGCCATGCTTGTACTATGCCTTGAAACCATATTTCCACTTTTCTTCAAAATCAAGTAACATAGCCATAAGTCTATATCTTGTGCTTCTGACCCTCTCAAGTGGAACAACCTTTTCCATATAACTATACAAGTTATTTGCAAGCTAAGACACATATACACAAGCTCTAAAACTTCCCTAAACTCAGAACTGCATCACAAACCACCATTGTTGCACATTCTGACCAAGAACTTCAAACTTTCATTTCCCTCGTGCGTTTCTTGGCCTTTCAGTTTCAAAAGCTTACTCACATCAAATACAAACCATCCCTGTCTCTATTACACGACTGTAACATCATCTTCATCAACTTCCAAGTTCAAAAATAGAGCATTGCAGTTGAACTTCTCCAGACCATTCCAGCCACTTTCTGTTCAAGCCAGCAATTGCATTAGCTTCTTAGAGGTTCAAGGAAGCTAACCTGATCATCACCATCACTTGAAACAAGCTCAAACTCATTTCACGATTTCCAGTTTTGAGGTATTTTTCTTGAACTTCTATCTCATTATTTAGGCATTGTTAGGGTTGCATTTGTGAAGATAGAATGTAGATATCATTGCCCTGAAACTATACATGTCCATAGATTTCATTTATGTTACTTGAGCATGGATAATTTTGAGTTTGAACTTGCTGAAACATTTAGGTCAGAATTTGGTACTTTCATAAATTCATCCTTATCTTTGAATGTTAGCTTAAGTTAGTTACATGGTTGGATTCGTGGTAGAAAAATGCACAAGTTTCATGTTTACACTTTTGAAAATGGTTGAGAAATGAACAAGTTACAGATCCTTTGGCTGGAGGTTGAAGATGAAGTACAGTCAGGGAAAATCTTGTATCATATATTTATTGTTTTATTTAAGTTAACAAATGTATCACCACCCCTGTGGTTAAAGCGCGCGCCTGTTACCTTAGGGACCTGGGTTTGAGCCCCAATGGTACCCTTTTTCCTATTTTCTCATATTTTTCACTTTTTTTTTGATTTTTTGTTTGCAGCGTCTGAGCCCCAAACATTGGGCTTTCTATTTGTTTGCTGACTTTCCCCCCTGACTATGTTTACACCCCTGGCCCTTTTTATTATTTCTATTTCTTTTTCTTTATTTTATTTTTCATATTACTTTTATTATTATTATTATTATTATTATTATTATTATTATTATTATTATTATTATTATTATTATTATTATTATTATTATTATTATTATTATTATTATTATCATTTTTATTAATAAAAATCAAAATTTATTTATTTATTTATTTATTTACATATTTAAAAAATGTTCATTAATAGGTTATTTATCTTCATAAAACAAAAAGACCAAAATAATTTCTTTTAACAAATTAATTCTTTTTTTAAAATAATAATTAATGTTTAGACTTATAATTATCACATTATTTTCTTGTAAATTAAGAATTAATTTAAAACTTAGATTTCTTTTTTAATTAATCAATTCTCACGTTATTTTCATTATTTAAAACCTTTTCATAAAAAACCCTAAAAAATCATTTTTAAATTAATTTCTTTTCTTAATTAGTTTAAGTTCATTTTAGTTAATTTTTTTATTAATTATTTCTCAATTAGGTTTAGGTTAAAACCTTTCATAAAATCAAACAAAAATCATTTCTTTTTCCATTTTGCATTCTTGCATTTTATCTTCAATTTTGTACATTTATTCAATATGGTTGTAATAATTAATTAGGTTTAATTTTCTTGCAAAATCCCCATTTATAAATTTGTATACCCCCTCCTCTAATGATGTAATAGCTTAGTATTTTTATTTTTTGCAATTTAATGCTTTATATATAAATGCTAGTAAATTAGGGTTTGTATGGAAAGATAAAAATCAACAAGTTAGCTAACCCTAATTCAAGACAAAACAATGCATGTAAATCAACACACTTGCACACCTACACCCTTAGGGTAAATCCACTTTGTTGCCTTATAAAAATGGCCATGTTATGCATGTGGGGTATCTTAGCAAAAGCAATAAAAAAAATACAAGATCATAGTCCCTCGATGACGCTATCAAAGTTGCCTTTCAAAATGATCTTAGTCCCTAAAAAAGAATTGCTAAGATATTTCACAACATTGCTATCATGGTTATACGATGACCCACGCCAGTCCCTTTAAATCCAAAGATAGGGCTTCTTACCAAATCAATGGTAAGATAACAATATCAAAGGAAAGGAAGAAATGAACTAAGATTTTTGAGTAGGTAGATTGTTCCTAGTTTCTTGCTCAATTTCAAATTAAACACTCTTGCTTATTTTCAAAAACAAATACCAACACTTTCAAATTTTTTTTCCAAACTTGAAACATTTTCAAAAGCTCAACACTTTGTATACGTTCTTACGAACGAGAACTATTACAAAGTTTGCCTAAACAATGACGCCTTTTCAAAATACTTTCAAAAACCACACAAAGCAAATTTTCAAACAAAAGCAAGTGATCTAGCAAGAAACTAAGAGCCCATAGATAACTATGGATGAAAGGGTGCTAACACCTTCCATTTTCATAATCTACCCCCGAACTCAAGAAACAATCTTAAAGGTCTTTCCTGTTCTTTTCAGCCTTTCCTTTTGGATAAAAGAAAAGTCGGTGGCAACACTTGCTAACCGCAACATTTGTGATAAAACACAAAACACCCAAGTCAGTTCTCCTACCGTATCACAGACAGAAATCTGTTTCCCAACATTTCAACTTCAAATAAAATCTGAAGACCTACATTCTTCACCCCCAACAACAATCAGGGATTTATTTTCCCTAATTCAACAACCCTACAATAGAATAACTGATACGTTCATACATTGCATTCATGCATCATTCTACAAGCATCACAACATATGAAACACAAATTCATATATCACAATCTCATTTATTTTGAGAGCATCGTACAATTCATACATCATGACATTGCATGAAACTGATTTTACCTTTTCAGGTTAAATGAGCAGACAGACAAACACTATCAAATTATGCAGCAAGTCAAAGATTAATACCCGAAACCAGACGGGGAAACTATCTATGTGACCAACATTGCCAAGTCCCAGATTAATACCTGTAACAAGCCAGGACAATTATCTGTGGACGACCGATTGTAGATTAATACCTGGAACCAGACAGGAAAACTATCTACATGAGAAGATTGGAGATTAACACCAGAAACAAGATGGGAAAAACATCTTCCTTTCTCTTAGGTCAGAGATTAATACCTGTAACAAGCTATAAAAACTTATCTTTCTTTCTAAGGTAAGAGATTAATACCTGAAACTAGCCAGGACATCTATCTCAACAACCGACAAAAACAAGTCCCAGATTAATACCTGTAACAAGCCAAGACAACTATCTGTGGACGACCGATTGTAGATCAATACTTGTAACAAGCCAGGAAAATTATATACATGAGCAGATTAAAGATTAATACCTGTAACAAGCCAGGAAAACTATCTTTCTTTCTAAGGTTAAAGATTAATACCTGAAACCAACCAGGACAACTGTAACGCCCGAATTTAATTAATTATTTAATTAAATTATTTTTGGATTATTTGTGAAGTTGTGTTATGTTGATAACTGATGTGTGGTGGTTATTGGATTTATTTATTTTATTAAGTTGTGGAATAATATTAGAATGATAATATTATTTAATGTGGGCTTGTTTTAGAGGATAGAAGTAAAAAAGGGGGGTATAGTAGTTTTAAGCCCATTAAGGCATAATAAGAATTATAGGGTTATTTTATTATTGTTAGAAATAATAAGAAAAGAAGAAGCAGTAAGAGATAAAGAATAAGGGTTAGAACAAGAGAAAGAAACATGAAAGTTGCAAGAAAGAAGGAAAAGAGGCAGGACAAAATTCAATCGGAAAAGTTATAGAGCAACCTTCAATCCAAGGTAAGGATGGGGTTCTGACTCTATAATAGGGTTTATGATGATTGGTATGTGGGATTAGATGTGAAAATATTGTCTTGTTCATGATTTGAATGTATATGTTGTTGTTGATGTTGATGAGAATCGATGATTTAAGGATGAATAATGATGCCCTAATACTGTATAATTGATGTAGAAACATAGGATGATTGTAATTGATGATTACCTATGATTAGAGGATGTTTTTAGGGCCTAAAGCATGGAAACCGTGGTGAAAACGCAGTGCAATCGCAGGAAATATTCATAACAGAATAGTATGTGTCGAACCCAAAAGCCATGTGTCGATGCATGAAGGCTTTTAGACTCAGGATGAGTCGATACCAAGGAGCCATGCATCGATACATACATGCTTTTAGACTCAGGATGAGTCGATTCATAGGACCATGCATCGATACATGCAGTGTTACAGACTCAGTATGAGTCGATACGAAGGGAGTACGTGTCAACTCATGTAGCGTGTAAAGCCCAGTACGCATCGACACAAGACATTACGCATCGATTCATGTGGTCTGGTTTTTGACAGATTCGTTTTCCAGAGGCCTTAACTTGAGTTTCCGGACTCCGTTTGAGGTGTCGTTAGAAGCGTTGGATAGCTAACGCGATGAACTACATTCTTAAGGAGTAAAATGAATAATAGGAAGAATAATCCTAGTAACCCAATTTAGGACTAGAGTTAGCTTCCTGCGTTAATCGCTAAGATGCTTTTGTAAAGAATGATGAGGATGAGATGATTATAGATTACTGTTTGGTTCATAAGAGTAAGATTAGTGATGATAACGATACATAATTAATAATATGCAGAAGTTTGTCAACTAGAGGTAAACCTTAGATGATTAATTAATTATAGGAAATATCACGTGGTAGGCCTATGGCCAACGTTGCTGGATTGTCGATCTACCAGTGTATTGTTGTTGTGGCTGAGTTGCTGTGTATTATGATGATAAATGATGTTTGATGTATTATGATGATAAATGATGTTTGATGAATTATGATGATAAAATATGTTTGATGAATTACGTTGATAAATGATGTTGATGAATGATGTTGATGAAAGATGTTGAGATGCCTCTAATAATTGGCAGCTATTAAGATGTAGGCTTCTGGCCAACGATGATGTTATGTTGAGATGTTGTTAATTATGGTGTTGTCATTACATTCATGACTGTGTCGCATACATTGCATTTTGAGATGGAGCTTATGCTCGTTAAGATGGCCTGTATTGGCGAATATTAAGATGAAGGCTTATGCCTTGTTGATGCCTCTATTTATTGGCAATTATTTTGAGATGGGAGTTCTGCTCCAATGGTACCACATGCATTTGCATAGTATTGAGTCGCATTATATGATTGCATAAAGAAGTTGTATATTGATGTGGTGAATGTGTATTATTGTTGGTATTCTGTTGCGACTATTGTTGTTTATGAGATGAGAAGTGGTGATGTTATGTGATCTAATTTAATATATTAATTATCATACGTTTTATTATATTGTTAGATGTCTCACCCCTTATGTTTGAATGTTACCCTTACGTTGGTGACGTGTAGGTAATCCAGAGTGAAGGCTGTATACCTTCAGTAGTTCGAGTCAGTGTCATTGCTCTGATATATAACACTCGGGGGGATGAATGCTTGTTTCTTTTAATTATTGATTATTTCAGTTGTTGAATTTTAATTTGATTGTTGGTATGTATGTATCATTTTGAAGTTGCTGTAACGATGGACTAAGATGTTACTAAGAATTCCGCTGCGTAGATGTTTAAATTGTTGAACTAAGAGATTAAATTATTATGTTGATAGTTCATCCGAAGTTTTAAAGTGTTATGTATCCACGTTGAATGCAATGTGTTGTTTAAGTTGAATTTGTGGCATCCTGATTTAGTTGCATGAATTTTATGACTCTGATTTGCATATATAATTATCGGGTAGAATTGGGGTGTTACAAAGTTGGTATCAGAGCAAAGGTTGGTCCGTCCGACCTTGTTGTCGAGTCGTAGTTGTATAACAATCGAGTATTGTTAAGTTGAGTTCTAACCATTGTTTATGTTGTAGTGATAAGTAGAGATGGCTGGAAAGAATGATGCTGCACTTACTGCTACTTTAGAAGCAATGGCTCATGCGATGGAGAATCAGCCGAATGCTGACGGGAATGCATAATCTCGTAGTTTAGTGACTTTCCAGAGAGAGAATCGTCTACCTTCAAGGGAAAGTATGATCCTGACGGAGCTTTGGATTGGTTGAAAGAGATTGAGAGAATATTCCGTGTGATGGACTGCACTCAAGCGCAGTTGAAGCTGATGACTGGTGGCTAGAGACTTGTCAGAGATTGGAAGCTTCAGGTGAAAATGTCACTTGGGCTGTGTTCCGTAGGGAATTTCTGAGGAAGTACTTTCCTGAAGATGTCCATGGTAAGAAGGAAATTGAGTTCCTTGAGATGAAGCAAGGGAATATGTTGGTTGTTGAGTATGCTGCAAAGTTTGTTGAGTTGGCTAAGTTTTATCCGCACTATGCTGAGGCAGATGCTGAGTTTTCAAAGTGTATCAAGTTTGAGAACGGGTTGCGCCTAGAGATCAAGAAGGCAGTTGGATACTAGAAGATCCGTGTCTTTTCCGATTTGATTGATAGTTGCAGGAGTTATGAAGAGGATAATGATGCTCAGTACAAGATTATCAGTGATAAGAGGGGTAAGCACCAACATAATCGTGGTAAGCCTTATGATACCCCAGTTGGTAAAGGTAAACAGAAAGCTATTCAGGGTCATAGGACTAGAGGGGGAGATGCTTCTGCTGGTGTGGTTTATTTTAAATGTGGGAAACTTGGGCATAAGAGTAACGTATGTATTACTGAAGTAAATAGGTGTTTTCGTTGTGGTAAGAATGGACATGTTGTATCTGAGTGCAAGCATAAGGATGTGATCTGTTTTAGTTGTAGTGAAGAAGGGCACATTGGTAGTCAGTTTAAGAAACCGAAGAGGGCACAGACAAGTGGTAAAGTGTTCGCTTTGGTTGAGGATCAGGAAGCTACTGAGGACAGACTTATTAGAGGTACATGTTTCATTAATAGTACTACTTTAATTACTATTATTGATACCGATGCTACTCATTGTTTTATTGTTGCTGATTATGTTAAAATATTGGGTCTTATGTTGTCATCTATGAGTGGAGAAATGGTCGTCGATACTCTAGCCAAGGGGTCGGTGACTACTTCTTTTGTGTGTTTAAAGTGTCCCTTGTCGATCTTCAACAGAGACTTTGCTGTTGATTTGGTTTGCTTATTGTTAAGAGGTTTGGATGTGATTTTGGGTATGAAATAGTTAGAGCATAACTATGTCCACATTAACTATTATGACAAGTCTGTGAGGTTTTCTACTCTTGAAGAAGAGGAAGATAGTCTGTTGTCTGCTAGACAGTTGAGGAAGTTGATACAAGAAGAAGCGTAGATGTTCTCATTGATGGTATCACTATCCGTAGAGACTCAAGCTATAATTGAGGAATTGCAGGTGGTGTGCGAATTTCCTGAAGTTTTCCCTGATGAAATTCCTGATGTACCGCCGGAGAGGGAAGTTGAATTTGCTATTGATCTTGTACCTGGTACCAGACCTGTGTCTATGTCACCATACATGATGTCTGCATCTGAATTGTCAGAGTTGAAGAAGCAATTGGAAGAGTTACTTGAAAAGAAGTTTGTAAGACCAAGTGTATCGCCATGGGGAGCTCCAGTGTTGTTAGTAAAGAAGAAAGATGGAAGTATGAGGCTTTGTGTTGATTATAGACAGTTGAATAAAGTGAAGATTAAGAACAAGTATCCGCTTCCAAGAATAGATGACTTAATGGATCAATTGGTGGATGCTCGTGTGTTTAGTAAGATTGATTTGAGGTCGAGTTACCATCAGATTAAGGTGATGGATGAAGATATCTAGAAGATGGCTTTCAGAATGCATTATGGACACTACGAGTATTCGGTGATGCCTTTCGGTGTTACTAATGCGCCGGGAGTATTCATGGAATACATGAATCGTATCTTTCATACTTATTTGGATTGGTTCGTGGTGGTGTTTATTGATGATATTTTGATTTACTCTAAGTCAGAAGAAAAGAGCATGCAAAACACTTAAGAGTGGTATTGCAAGTTTTGAAAGAGAAGAAGTTGTATGCAAAGCTGTCCAAGTGTGGATTCTGGTTAAAGGAGGTTAGATTTCTTGGTCATGTGATCTAAGAAAGTGGAATTGTTGTAGATCCATCGAAGGTTGATGCTGTGTTGCAATGGGAAACTCCGAACTCAGCTACTGAGATTAGAAGCTTTTTGGGATTAGCTGGTTACTATAGAAGGTTTATCGAAGGTTTTTCTAAGTTGGCACTTCCATTGACTAAGTTGACTTGTAAAGGTAGAGCTTTTTTATGGGATGTTCAGTGCGAAGAAAGTTTTACAGAATTGAAGAAGAAATTGACGTCGGCCCCGATTTTGACGTTGCCTAATCCAGGAGAGCCTTTTATGGTATATTGTGATGCTTCTAAGATGTGTTTATGAGGTGTGATTATGCAGAATGATAACGTAGTTACTTATGCGTCGAGGCAGTTGAGGATTCATGAGAAGAACTACCCTACGCATGATTTAGAGCTTGCTGCAGTTGTGTTTGTGTTGAAGATTTGGAGGCATTATCTTTATGGTTCTAGATTTGAAGTGTTTAGTGACCATAAGAGCTTAAAGTATTTATTCGATCGGAAGGAGATGAATATGAGGCAACGAAGATGGTTGGAATTATTAAAGGATTATGATTTCGGTTTGAATTATCATCAAGGAAAAGCGATTTTGGTAGCTGATGCATTGAGTCGAAAGACTTTACATATGTCGGCAATGATGGTTAAAGAGTTGGAATTAATTAAACAATTCAGAGATATGAGCTTAATTTGCAAGGTGACGCTGCAGAGTGTCATGTTGGGTATGTTGAAGATTAATAATGAATTTCTAGACAGTATCAGAGAAGCTCAGAAGTGGATGTGAAACTGGTAGATTCGATGGTTGGGATCGATCAGTTTGAGAATAGTGATTTTAAGTTAGATGTGCAAGGTATGTTGATATTTCGTAACCAGATTTGTATTCTTGATGATGAGGAGATGAAGAAAGTGATACTTGAAGAGAGTCATAGAAGTAAGTTGAGTATTTATCCAGGAGCTACAAATATGTATCAAGATTTGAAAGGTTTGTTTTGGTGGCCTAGAATGAAGAGTGATGTGGCTCGGTTTGTGTATGCATGTTTGACTTGTCAGAAGTCGAAAGTTGAACATCAGAAGCCAGCAAGGTTGGTGCAACCGTTGGAAGTTCCAGAATGGAAATGGGATAGCATTTCAATGGACTTTGTGACGGGGTTGCCTAATACTTTAAAAGGACATGATTCAATTTGGGTGATTGTTGATAGGCTTACGAAGTCGGCTCATTTTATTCCTATTAACATCAGTTTTCCAGTGTCGAAGTTGGCTGAGATTTACACTAGTGTGATTGTGAAGCTGCATGGTGTTCCTTTGTGCATTGTGTCAGATAGAGATCCAAGATTTACTTCTAATTTTTGGAAGAGTTTGCAAGAAGCGTTGGGTTCTAAGTTGAGGTTGAGTTCGGCGTACCATCCTCCGACAAATGGTCAGACTGAAAGGACTATTCAATTGTTGGAAGATTTGTTGAGAGCATGTGTTCTTGAGCAGGGAGGTTCGTGGGATACTTATCTTCCGTTGATAGGGTTCACTTATAATAACAGTTACCATTCTAGTATTGGGATGGCACCTTTTGAAGCGTTGTATGGCCGAAGATTTAAAACTCCTTTATGTTGGCATGAATCTGGTGAAAGTGTAGTACTTGGGCCTGAACTTGTTCGTGAGACTACTGAGAAGGTGAAGTTGATTCGATAAAATATGAAAGCTTCCCAAAGTAGACAGAAGAGTTATCATGACAAGCGAAGGAAAGACTTAGAATTTCAAGCGGGTGACCATGTGTTTTTAAGAGTTACACTTGTGACTGGTGTTGGGCGAGCATTGAAGTCTAAGAAGCTCACTTACCGTTTTATTGGACCATATCAGATTTCAGAGATAGTGGGGAATGTTGCTTATAGAGTGGATTTACTGCCTAATCTTTCGAATTTGCATGATGTGTTTCATGTGTCACAACTCCGGAAGTATATTTCAGATCCATCTCATGTGATTCATATGGATGATGTGCAAGTACGGGATAATCTTACAGTGGAGATGATGCCTGTATGGATCACAGATCGTGAAATAAAGACTCTGAGGGGCAAGGAGATTGCTTTGGTTAAAGTGGTTTGGCTAGGAGCTGCCAGAGAAAGCATGACTTGGGAGTTGGAGAGCAAGATGCGAGACTCCTATCCTGAGTTGTTTGTTTGAGGTAAATTTTCCAGGACGAAAATATTCTAAGTGGGGAGAGTTGTAACGCCCGTAATTTAATTAATTATTTAATTAAATTATTTTTGGATTATTTGTGAAGTTGTGTTATGTTGATAATTGATGTGTGTTGGTTATTAGATTTATTTATTTTATTAAGTTGTGGAATAATATTAGAATGATAATATTATTTAATGTGGGCTTGTTTTAGAGGATATAAGTAAAAAAGGGGGGGTGTAGTAGTTTTAAGCCCATTAAGGCATAATAACAATTATAGGGTTATTTTATTATTGTTAGAAATAATAAGAAAAGAAGAAGCAGTAAGAGATAAAGAATAAGGGTTAGAAGAAGAGAAAGAGACTTGAAAGTTGCAGGAAAGAAGGAAAAGAGGTAGAACGAAATTTAATCGGAAAAGTTATAGAGCAACCTTCAATCCAAGGTAAGGGAGGGGTTCTGGCTCAATAATAGGGTTTATGATGATTGGTATGTGGGATTAGATGTGAAAATGTTGTCTTGTTCATGATTTGAATGTAAATGTTATTGTTGATGAGAATCGATGATTTAAGGATGAATAATGATGCCCTAATACTGTATAATTGATGTAGAAACATAGGATAATTGTAATTAATGATTACCTATGATTAGAGGATGTTTTTAGGGCCTAAAGCATGGAAACCGTGGTGAAAACACAGTGTAATTGCAGGAAATATTCATAACAGAACAATAGGTGTCGACCCCAAAAGCCATGCGTCCATGCATGAAGGCTTTTAGACTCAGGATGAGTCGATACAAAGGAGCCATGTGTCGATACATACAGGATTTTAGACTCAGGATGAGTCGATTCATAGGACCATGCATCGATATATGCAGTGTTGCAGACTCAGTATGAGTCGATACAAAAGGAGTACGCGTCGACTCATGTAGCGTGTTAAGCCCATTACGCGTTGAATCAAGACATTACGTGTCGATTCATGTGGTCTGGTTTTTGACAGATTCGTCTTCCAAAGGCTGTAAATTGAGTTTCCAGACTCCGTTTGAGGTGCCGTTCGAAGCATTGGATAGCTAACGCAATGAACTATATTCTTAAGGAGTAAAATGAATAATAGGAAGAATAATCCTAGTAACCAAATTTAGGACTAGAGTTAGCTTCCCGCGTTAATCGCTAAGATGATTTTGTGAAGAATGATGAGGATGAGATGATTATAAATTATTGTTTGGTTCATAACAGTAAGATTAATGATGATACCGATGTAGTATTATAGAATTAATAATATGTAGAATTTTGGAAACTAGAGGTAAACCTTATATGATTAATTAATTATAGGCAATATCATTTGGTAGGCCTATGGACAACGTTGCGGGATTGTCGATCTACCGTTGTATTGTTGTTGTGGCTGAGTTGCTGCGTATTATGATGATAAATGATGTTTGATATATTATGATGATAAATGATGTTTCATGAATTATGATGATAAAATATGTTTGATGAATTACGTTGATAAATGATGTTGATGAATGATGTTGATGAAAGATGTTGAGATTCCTCTAATAATTGGCAGCTATTAAGATGTAGGCTTCTGGACAACGATGGTGTTGTGTTGAGATGTTGTTAATTATGGTGTTGTTATTATATTTATGATTGTGTCGCATACATTTCATTTTGAGATGGAGCTTATGCTCGTTAAGATGTCCTGTATTGGCGAATATTAAGATGAAGGCTTATGCCTTGTTGATGCCTCTATTTATTGGCAATTATTTTAAGATGAGAGTTCTGCTCCAATGGTACCACATGCATTTGCATAGTATTGAGTCGCATTATATGATTGCATAAAGAAGTTGTGTATTGATGTGGTGAATGTGTATTATTGTTGGTATTCTGTTGCAACTATTGTTGTTTATGAGATGAGAAGTGGTGATGTTATGTGATCTAATTTAATATATTAATTATCATACATTTTATTATATTGTTAGATATCTCACCCCTTCTGTTTGAATGTTACCCTTATGTTGGTAACGTGCAGGTAATCCAGAGTGAAGGCTGTATACCTTCAGTAGTTCGAGTCGGTGTCATTGCTCTGATATGTAACACTCGGGGGGATGAAGGCTTGTTGCTTTTAATTATTGATTATTTCAGTTTTTGAACTTTAATTTGATTGTTGATATGTATGTGTCATTTTGAAGTTGTTGTAACGATGGACTAAGATGTTACTAAGAATTCCGCTACGTAGATGTTTAAATTGTTGAACTAAGATATTAAATTATTATGCTGATAGTTCATCCAAAGTTTTAAAGTGTTATGTATCCATGTTGAATGCAATATGTTGTTTAAGTTGAATTTGTGGCATCCTGATTTAGTTGCATGAATTTTATGACTTTGATTTGCATATATAATTGCCGGGTAGAATTGTGGTGTTACAACAACTATCTCAATGACCGACAATAACAAGTTCCAAAATAATACCTGAAACAAGACAGGACAACTATCCGGGAACAACTGATTGTAGATCAATTCCCGAAACCAGACGGGGCGACTATCTACATGATCATCATGAAGCAATCTTACACGGGTTTCTTCTCCTAATCTCCAGATGTAGTCTAACACGGACTCATCCGGAAGCAATCTTACACGAGTTTCTTCTCCTAATCTCCAGATGCAGTCTAACACTGACTCATCCTGGAGCAATCTTACACGGGTTTATTCTCCTAATCTCCAGATGCATTCTAACACGGACTCATCCTGAAGCAATCTTACACGGATTCCTTCTCAATTTCCAGATGCAGTCTAACACGGACTCATCCTGAAGCAGCCTTACACAGGCTCCTTCTAATACATTTCCAGATAACAGTTGATTTCATCCTCCCCAGCAAGTTACTGTGAAGCCTGGAGTTCAACCAAAAAACAACAAACTTTCATCTCTCCAGCCCAGTGATAACTCCTCAGTATAGCCATGGACAATTGAAGTTCCTAGACTCTATTCCCCACAGAGCTTTCCTCAAGCAGGAGAACAATAGGAATTAACATTCCCTAGTGGACTCCTCCTCAGACAGCAGGAACAAGAATTCCCCATAAAGGACCTCTTATAAAGTCAACACCTACTTTGGATGGCATCTTTAAACCCATCTCTGACAACTCTCAGTCATCTTTTCCAAATGGCATCTTTAAGCCCATTCCCTACATAGTCAACCATCACATCATGCGAGTGAAAATTTCTGGGCACTCTAGTGTTCAATCATCTTCCACCTTCAGATCACGAAAGGCAAACAAGCCAACCTAAATCTTCAGGTTTAAAAGGATTAAACATGGGCAGCTATAGTATCCCAAAATTTTCCCTCCCTTTTTCTCAAGACATTTTCTCACAAGGATTTTCAAAAGTCCAAGTTCACAAAAATACAATTGGATTTTTGGCTTTCAGGCATCAAATCAAAGAGGAGCAAGTAGCCTTGATTTCAAAGTCTTCGATTGGGCATCTGAAATCCTTCGAGTTAACCTTAATTTCAAATCCTTCGATTGGGCATCTGAAACCCTTCGATCAAGCTTTAGTCCACCAGCTTCAATTGAGCACTGGGTCCCCTTCGAGCAAGCTTTGGTCCACAGGTTTCATTTGTGCATATCGCCCTCTACATGGTTGATTCGATTCACCAGCAGTAGCCCCTACAGGGTTGATTCAATTCACTAATAGTAGCCCCTACAAGTTTGATTCAATTCACCAGCAGTAGTCCTTACAAGTTTGATTCAATTCACCAGCAGTAGCCCCTACAGGTTTGCTTTGATTCACAAGCAGTAACCTCCTATACGCTTGCTTCGATTGAGCAATGGTTTCCTGCAAGTGTGTTTTGATTCACAAGGCAAAACACCTCTTCATGCTTTCCTTGAATTCATAAGGCAAAGGCTTCTTCATACTTTCCTTGGATCCACTAGGCAAATGGTGCTTCATACTTGCTATCGATTCACAAGGCTAGAGCTTCTTCCATATGTGCTTCAACCCACAAGGAAATGACTTCCTCTGTGTGTCCCTACAACGCATAAGGCAAAAGGCTTCCTCAGACTTGCCTTTGATCTACAAGATCAAGGCACCTTCAACTTGCCTCTGTGTGTTGTACCCCAAAATTTGCCCTCGTATTTTTCCACAAATCACAGCCTCGGGCATTTCCTGATTTTTCAGATTGGCGTAAGAATCAGTCAAACAGACTTTTCTTATCAGTCAGACAAAATTAGGGTTTTCATTGATTTTTAAGACAGTTCAGGCAGATTGCTAAGGTTTGGTTGAGTTGGCTCAGTTTTTGATCAGGCGGACGTTTCTTTGACATTTAATCAAGAATCAGGGTTTTGTGCGCGCTTTCTCAGAAAGAATTAATTTTACAGTTCTTTTCAGTTTACTCTGAAATTTGGATTGAGGCATTTGAATCAAGAACTTGCAGTATTTTGTTTAATCAGTAAAGGCTAAGGCATTTAATTTGAGATGAGATAAAAGCTGAGGTACTTAATTTGAGAATCTACAGTGTTTGATTTGATCAATAAAAGGATAAGTATCTGGATGTTGGTTTGATTAACTCTGCATTGTTTAATTGGAGCGCCGGGTTTATTATTGATTAACCACAATGTTCATTAATTGTTTATTTATTCTAAGTTAGGATAATTGGGATTTATTTCCATTTATTATAATTTAAGAATTTATAAATAATTAAATAGACAGCAGAAAGAAGAATTAACTGACAAAAAGGATTTCATTCATCTTTAATTGTTTTGTTACAAGTTATTATTTGAACAAACTGTAAATTTATTTACATCTTTGATTACAATAATAATAGTACAAAATAATTGAAATGAAATAAAACTATCCTAAGAATTTCTTAATTCTTCATCCTCCATTTGTTGCTCTCCAATGCTCCATTGAGTTTTATCTACAAAACAAAGAGAAAAAGAAAAGTCAAAGCAGATAAAATTAAAAAGACAGACAATAATTTAAAGATTCATCATTAAAGGCAACTGGCCGGAATCAGTTTGCCCTCTCTGCAAATCACGAGATTTCTCCCGGTTCACAAAGAGGGATGAAAAATGTTTGCAAAAGAAAAAGACATGAAATGCACAAAAGTATGATTGCACAAATTCAAAATTGTCACACATGCTGCCTAGTTTCAAGTTTTCAACCAAAGGAACCAAATCAATTGAAAAATGGTCAAAAAGCTGCATAGTTCATAAAATGCCAAACAAAATCCAAAGGCAAACTGAATTGAACTAGAACTACAAAGTTCCAATTTCAAACTTTCCACAAGATATCCAAAAAGCTGTCAAAAAAGATATCAAGACATCAAAGTACAAAAGGCCACTAAAGCTGTCCAAGAGATATAAAAAATGTCAAAGAAGTACATAAAGTATGCAGAGTAAACATGCATTGCAAGGAACATGTCAAGTCATCATGTTCAGGCCAGCTACCTTTTCAGTAAAGGACAATATAAGCAATATTAAATGCTTAAAAACTGTCAAGAGAGAGGAGAGAGAGAGAGTGAAAGAAGTACAGGCTTACAGGGCTTAGGCTTGAAGAAAGAAATATATAAAAGAAACTGTTATCAACACAGTAGAAGGAGGAGAGGCAGATATCACAAACCAAAAAAAGATACCACAACCTTCAGCCAAAAGTTCTAAAAACTGTAACACACAAAAGGGGCCTGCCTCCAACCTATTCCAAAACACAGAACCCATAACAAAAATAACACAAAGACCTCAAGCTTGGATCCTGCTCAAGAACCTGCATTTCCAAAATAAAAGCCAAAAGGCCATCAACCTGAAACACAAGCCTAACCTGCATAAGCCTTAGATTGCATCAAAACTATATAACACAAACATGAGCCCAAAAACCTCAATGGCCTGAAACATTCAAAACATCAAAGCCTGCAGAAGCCAAGCTTAACCTGTCCAAGCCTTACCTGCCTGAACTGTCAAGCCTAAACCAGTAAAACTAACCCAACCTGTCAAAAGCCAAGCCCCTTCAAAAACACAAACATCAAAACAAGCCTCAAGCTAAAGCCAAGGCCTGTAATTTCAAAAGCCCTCACACAATACAAAATGTCAAGCCCCTAACTGAAGCAACCAAGGCCCTCAGAGGAAGCCTCATCACAGGGCAAGCATACAAGGCCATAACCAACATCAACAAATATCTCAGCACATCAACATACCAAATATCCAAGCATACAAGGCCATAACCAACTTCAACAAATATCTCAGCATACTCAGTATAACCAAAATCAACAGGCAACTCAGAAGCCAACAAGAAGAAGAGCAAATAGGCAACTCAGTACACGAGCATTCAAGGCAACCCAGCGACCAAAACCCTCAGATTGGAATCATCATAGGGTTAGCAAGCATTTCATAGTAAGCACATCAGATATCAGCATTTTCATCAAGAGAGCATACAGAAGAAGCAAGCAAGCATATTCATATCACAACTCAGAATAAGCACTCGAGCAAACAACAGAAGAGAAAAAGACATTAAAGCCAGGGTTCTCAGATCATCATCACAAAACCCTAAAGAAGGTAAAAGATACAAACCAGGAAGCAAAGGTTCAGAGCATCACGCGTTTCCCCTCCGTCCAGCCATCCTGAGCGCCCCCAAATCCGCCTCCTCCTCTAACGAAGGTAGTATCTCTCCTTCTCCTTCCTTTAACGCACCTCAAAATAACAAACAATAACAACACTTAATCAAAACATGAAATCAAAAGAAACTAACGAAAACCCTAACGCGTTAAAAGAATGAAATCATCACCTTTGTACCACATCGCTGATTAATCCATGGAGGAAGGAAGACGGACGATGGCGCTGGTGGATAGGCAGGGAAGAACGTTCATTCAGTAACTTGGCCGGAGAAGATGAAGACGAAACCAAAAACAGCGCCTCTGTATCCTTTGCCTAACCCTAACATCCAAATGGAACGAACACGGTGAAAACCCTAAACGAAAAGCTTGTCAAAAAGCCTTGGGCCTGTCCCCAACGATGTTGCCTTAAGCCCATTGATTTACACGCCTCACCCCTCTCTTTGGACTCTGACCTCCCTTTTAGCTTGGGCCTAAAACGTTAAAGCCTTTTTTATTTCAAAACTAACTTATATTTTCATTGTTTTTACATTATTCTAATTAAAAAAATTCTTTTATCTTCTTTTTATAGCATAATTAAATTATGTAGATAAAATAAATACCTTAAATCTTTTATACAAAATTTCTTTTGTACATAATTACATCAATACATAATTTTTCTTTAAGTTAAATACTTTTCTTTTCTTGAAATATTTTGTTTTGTACATATTAACAAAATACGAGAATACAATAATTAAATAAACAAAACACTTAATTTTTCATTAAGTTCACATCTCAACTTGTAAATAAACCTCATACATTTACACATACACTTACACATTTACAATACACATTTACATTGCTCTTATGCACATTTGCTATTCTTAAACATTGCTATACATTATATTTTACATTTGCGCAATTCGATTTGGTTGTAAATTATTTGGACACTACTCTCCTAAAGTCTCATCCCCATTTGTAAATTTGTACCCCCACTCCCGGATACTTATTTGTAATAGCGTAGAATTTAAATTCCCGCAATTTACCGCTTTCAAATGTACCATGGTTAGACCTAGGGTTTGTATGTACATAAAATCAAACGCTAGATAACCTAATACAAGACAAATACATGAAATCAATACACAATCACACTTGCACCCCTAGGGTAATCCCGCTTGTTGCCTTCCAAAATGGGCCATGCTTGCACGTTGAGTTTCTTTGGCAAAACAATTTAAATGATTATAAGTCCCTCGATGACGCTTTCGAAAGTTGCCTAAACGGAATGATCAAGTCCCTTCAAACAAATTGCCAAAGACACTTGGCATCATTGCATTCATGGTCCATACGATGACCCGCGCCCGTCCCGTTAAGCATCCTAAACGCAAGATTGTCCACCAAATACAATGGTGGAACAAAATTGTTAAAAGGGTCAAAACATGAGAAAAGCCTTTGAGTACAATAGGGGTAGACAACTCTTAGTTACTTGATCAAACTTGCAAAAACACTTGCCTACTTTTCAAAACCACACTCCACAAACACTTTCAAAACAAACTTCCAAAAACATTTGAAACATCTTTTCGAAAAGATACACACCTTTGTGAAACACTCAAACACGAGTCATTACATTGGTCGCCTAAGACAAGGCATCTATTTCAAAAACATTTTCAAAAACACACATACACACACACACACACACCATTTCAAGCATTTAAAAAAATAAAAGGCAAGTGATCTAAAACCAAGTAACTAAGAGCCCATGGATAACCATGGATGAAAAGGGTGCTAATACATTCCCTTTTCATAATCTACCCCCCGGACCCACGAAACATCTCAAAAGGTTTTTCCTGTGCTTTTTAACCTTTCCTTTAGGATAAAATAAAAAGTCGGTGGCGACTCTTGCTCAACCGAACAAGTGCGAATACAAACGCAAAACCTCAAGTCAGTTCTCCCACCGTATCACATAACTGGTGACTCTGCTGGGGAATTACTTAAAAGTGGGGTTACCTTAGGGTTTAGATCACCTTTGTTTTCAATTGTTTGCTTTGTTTGCTTTTATATTTGTGGCCTTTGCATCGGAGTTTCATAGATTCTAACCCGGATTTGGGGAATACCCTTTTAGGTAGCATAATCTGTGAGGGACCTGTCCGGTGTAGACCGACATGGGTGAAGCAGTGGCTACGTTGGTGTGACACCTTGGTCTGTACCGATATCCCTTGTGTTGCAACAAGGAGAATATGGGTTTTCTAAGGAGTCATTAAACACCAACCGACCTTAGAACCTTAAATTGACCCAACTTGGCCATAGAACAGTAGCAGTATGCTACACTCATTGAGGCTAAACTCTCGCGATGGTTCTGGCCGCAAGAAAAGATTGCGATGCTGGAGTTATGACCGATTGAGGGTAGTCAATGATATTGAGATCCTCTAGAACCCGGTTACTTTTGATAGGACAGGTCTTACCAACGAAACTGGAAGAGGGTACTTACCTACAACCCCATGCAAGCCTGAACCTAAGGACTTGTTTGCTTTGTGTGAATATGATTGCCTGTATATACACTCATTTGCTTTTGCATACATGTACATAACATCATGACATCATACCATAGCATTTTCAATAACCATTTCAAGGATCTTGAGGGTTCTTTTGATGCAGGGTTACGTTGAACCAGACGTCTACCAAGGGGCAAGAGGTTTTATCCTCTAAACAAATGCCATCAAAGATCAAGTGCAACAACTTGAATCAGGGGCTATGACCCACTTGACATGGTGAGCTTGATTCTCGTGGAAAGACATCCACCGGTGCAGAGTTCTCCAATCAAAGATCAGGTGCAACAACTTGAATCAGGGGCTATGACCCACTTGACATGGTGAGTTTGATTCTCGTGGAAAGACATCCACCGGGGAAAAGATCTCCAATCAAAGATCAAAGTTCAACCTCTAACATTCTCTTGTGTTTACCCCAAGAGATCCTTGAAAGCATGCATCCACCTATCATGCATTGCATCTTGACAGTTTTCCCTTTTTCAGGTTTCCTTACTCTCATACTGCTTATTTCAGTAAGAGATGGCTCTAGAAAGGACTGTCAAGGATATCTAGGACCAGACTGCTCATCTGCAGGAAATGTTCTTGAACCTGTCCCTGGGGCAAGAAGAAATGAAAGCTCTCCTCACAAAGGGCTTGGTCCAGGAGACTTCAAACAATGCCAGGAGTGATCAGTTGGAGGCACTGCAGTTTGAGCTAACAACGACGAGGATCCAAATGATGGGGCAACTGGTGGGCCAGATGGCTCTCATCCAGGATTTGTCTCAAAGACAAGAGGAACTCAGAGTTCTTGTCAGCCAACTACTTCGGAACAACCAACTGGGGTAAACATCTGAGGTTGAAGAGCAAGTCACCACTCAACCTCCCTCCAGACAAGAAGACAAGGGGAAGGCTCCTCTGCTTGATTCAGGGTCACAAGCCCAACAACAACCTCGCCAGCGTCAACGGGGTAATCGGCGCAAGCAAAATACGTCGGGAAGACAGTTCACAGAGACTGACATACTGTCATCTCTGATTCTGGAACATTTGTTGGAGGTCAATCTGACTGCTTTGAGGGATCCTACTCGGAACCCAAATACCTCCGCTCCTAACTATCATCCCGATGCATTTTGTGTATACCACTCCTACAGCCCGGGACACGACACTGGCGACTGTTGGGCCTTGAAGAACAAGATTCAAGATCTGATCGACATTGGAGTGTTGAGGTTCATGCCATACGGCGAGATGAAAATCTTCCGGTGAGGAGTTCTCCACCTGGAGTGACAAAGCTCAAGCTGAAAGACTTTTGCTTCATTTGAATTTTCAAAGTTGTAATTTCTTTTGTTATTCAAACAATTATCTGTTGATGTTAAACTCTGTTTCATTAATGCATTGCATATGTTTGCTTTGAATTCATCCATTCGTTTTCACTACTCTCACGCTTTCTTTATATTTAACTCTTGATAAAAAGCTGCGAGCCTTTAGAGGGAGGATGACGAAATAATACCATAATCTCATACAATATGCTTTTGAACAGACCTTGCTGATGATGTACAGACATTTCTTTCAATTCCCAAACACTGGAGTTATAAGGAAGATAATCCCTAGTCAACCCCTTCGAGCCAAAGAAGTAGGAGTTTTCTGTTTTAAACAATCGAAACCTTTGATATATCTCAGTTAATTCAAAAAGGGTGCGCATTGAAGTCGCAAACTCTCAGTTCGTAACACAACGAACGACGTCAAAAAAAGAAAAACATTCCCTTGAAATCAAAAGACAATGATGGTTCCCTATCATATAGGCAGTCAATCTCTCAAAAAGAAAAAGCCCACCGAGCCAAAACCTGTAAAGGAGGCTTAAGAAAGCTAGGGCATCCCGCTGACTATAATCTCAAAAACGGGAACAGTCAGGCAAAAGTTAGGGATAACAAATCAAAATCAAAATAGAAATGTCATTACAAATCCTCAACAACATGAAAAATGTTGCAAAGAAAAAAGGAGATGATGACTGTCTCCCAAAATTCAACTGGTGAACCATCACCCAAAAGTCGTTCCAAACTCGAATAGAGTGCGACACACAATTAACTGAGCTTAGGGTTGAAGAACATCACGAAGAGCGGGTGGGTACAAATACACTTTGAGACTTTATCCTTTGTTTCTTAAACCGCGAACCAAACCACGTTACAACCCTTCAAAAGTCCTAATTGAAGCATGGGTTAGTTCGAAAGCATACTGTTACCAAAGGTATCCTGACTCCTGTAAGGCTTTGCTCTAAAATCTTGTGTTGAATTGTCTTATAAAAAGTTTTCTGATAAAAAACTCATTTTTCAAAACTTCGAGACAGACATAAACTTTGCATTGCTTGAATATCACTGTTTGCATTTGGCTTTTTGTTTGACAGCAAAGTAATTCATACAACGAATTTTCAGAGGAACGAAAACTCTCAGTGAGTAAAATCATTTCAAAAGGATGACACTTCCAACGACAAATCTCCTATCAACAAGGGACATGACATGTCACTATCCAGTTAACCTGGGGCAGTCCAATCAAGGTCGACAAATCTTTCAAAGTTCAGTTAACCTGGGGCAGTCCAATCAAGGTTTCAACAGATCTTTCAAAGTTCAGTTAACCTGGGGCAGTCCAGTCAAGGTTTCAACGGATCTTTCAAAGTTCAGTTAACCTGGGGCAGTCCAGTCAAGATTTCAACAAAATCTCTCAATTGCAGAGTAACCTGAAGAGTCTCCTTCATCACCACTTAGGGCATTCGAATGTCAAAAGTGTTCAAAAATTCCTTCATCACCTGCTGGAAATTACAACCACCAACAGAATAACTATCACAATTCCAGATTCGATTCCTGTATCTAGCCAGGGCATATCTGTGAGTGATTGATTGTAGATTCGATACCTGTATCTAGCCAGGGCATATCTGCATGAAGAGATTGAAGATCAACACCTGTAACAAGCCAGGGAACCATTTTTCTTTCTCAGGTCAGAGATCAACACCTGTATCAAGCCAGGACAATATCTCCTCGACCAACCTTTCTTAAGTTCCAGATCAACACCTGTAACAAGCCAGGAAAATATCTGTGGACGACTGATTATGGATCAACACCTGTAACAAGCCAGGAAATTATCTACATGAAGAGATTGAAGATCAACACCTGTAACAAGCCAGGGAACCATCTTTCTTTCTCAGGTCAGAGATTAACACCTGTATCAAGCCAGGACAATATCTCCTCGACCAACCTTTCTTAAGTTCCAGATCAACACCTGTAACAAGCCAGGAAAATATATGTGGACGACTGATTATGGATCAACACCTGTAACAAGCCAGGAAATTATCTACATGAAGAGATTGAAGATCAACACCTGTAACAAGCCAGAGAACCATCTTTCTTTCTCAGGTCAGAGATCAACACCTGTAACAACCCAGGACAATATCTCCTTGACCAACCTTTCTTAAGTTCCAGATCAACACCTGTAACAAGCCAGGAAAATATCTGTGGACGACTGATTGTGGATTAACACCTGTAACAAGCCAGAAAATTATCTACATAAAGAGTCTCTTTCATCACCACTTGGGGCATTCGAATGTCAAAAGTATTCAACAATTCCTTCATCACCTGTTGAGAGATACAGTTTCAGATACGCTTCAAACACATTTTACACGGACTCATCATCAGGAAACCCTACACCGGTTCCTTCTCAAAACTCAAAAGATTCTTGTAATCCCCAACCAGAGAGCCTTACAGAATCTAATTCCCCTCAGAATCAAGTTTCAAAATCCCCAGCGGAGTTTATCAAGTTCCCCAACTTAACTTATCAACGGTATCCCCAGCGGAGCTCTCATCAAAACCTCAGTGAAGTATCTCTTCCCACAGAGTAATTCCCCGCAGAGTAATCTCTCCAACAAGTTTATTCCCCAACGGAGTCATCTTCTCCTACCGGTTTATTCTTGCAACCATCATCCCCAGCGGAAGCGAAGAACTCTACTCTTCAACATCAGCCCAGGATTCCACAAACTCCTGGCACTCGTCAAGGATTTATTTTCCTAGACGAAAATGCATTCATAAACATTTCACATTTCATACATCCTGCTTACATACATGATAACGTGCATACAACACAATCTCATTTATTCTTGAGAATATCATGACATCATGCATCTCATACATCATGACATTGCATACAACTAATGTTTTGCCTTTTCAGGAAAAAAGGACACTCAAAAGATGATTACTATCAACTGTCACAATTCCAGATTCGATTCCTGTATCTAGCCAGGGCATATCTGAAGAGTTTGAAGATTCGATTCCTGTATCCAGCCAGGGCATATCTGTTGACGACTAATTCTAGATTCGATTCCTGTATCTAGCCAGGGCATATCTGAAGAGTTTGAAGATTCGATTCCTGTATCCAGCCAGGGCATATCTGTTGACGACTAATTCCAGATTCGATTCCTGTATCTAGCCAGGGCATATCTGAAGAGTTTGAAGATTCGATTCCTGTATCCAGCCAGGGCATATCTGTTGACGACTAATTCCAGATTCGATTCCTGTATCTAGCTAGGGCATATATGAAGAGTTTGAAGATTCGATTCCTGTATCTAGCCAGGGCATATCTGTAGACGACAATTTCCAGATTCGACACCTGTATCCAGCCAGGGCATATCTGCATGAAGAGTTTGAAGATCAACCGGTAGCAAGCCAGAAAGTTATCTCTCTTTCTCAAGTACGCAAGTTCTCGCTAAGGAATCTCTTACGCAATCGACACACAATTCCAAATGGCATCTATAAGCCCATTCTCGACAAAGCTCCGTCACATTTCCAGATGGCATCTCTAAGCCCATCCCCCGACTAGATTCTGTCACATCTCCAGATGGCATCTCTAAGCCCATCACCAAATGGCATCTTTAAGCCCATTCCCTCTACCATCATATCACCGAGTGAAAATTTTTGGGCACTCTAGTGTCCAATATCCTTTTACCTTCAAGTCGCGAACGGCAAACTTGCCAATCTAACTCTTCAGGTTCAAGAAGATTGAACAGGGGCAACTGTTGTACCCCAAAATTTGCCCTCGTATTTTTCCATAATACACAGCCTCGGGCGTTTCCTGATTTTTCAGATTGGCGTAAGAATCAGTCAAACAGACTTTTCTTATCAGTCAGACAAAATTAGGGTTTTCATTGTTTTTTAAGACAGTTCAGGCAGATTGCTAAGGTTTGGTTGAGTTGGCTCAGTTTTTGATCAGGCGGACGTTTCTTTGACATTTAATCAAGAATCAGGGTTTTGTGCGCGCTTTCTCAGAAAGAATTAATTTTACAGTTCTTTTCAGTTTACTCTGAAATTTGGATTGAGGCATTTGAATCAAGAACTTGCAGTATTTTGTTTAATCAGTAAAGGCTAAGGCATTTAATTTGAGATGAGATAAAAGCTGAGGTACTTAATTTGAGAATCTACAGTGTTTGATTTGATCAGTGAAAGGATAAGTATCTGGATGTTGGTTTGATTAACTCTGCATTGTTTAATTGGAGCGCCGGGTTTATTATTGATTAACCACAGTGTTCATTAATTGTTTATTTATTCTAAGTTAGGATAATTGGGATTTATTTCCATTTATTATAATTTAAGAATTTATAAATAATTAAATAGACAACAGAAAGAAGAATTAACTGACAAAAAGGATTTCATTCATCTTTAATTGTTTTGTTACAAGTTATTATTTGAACAAACTGTAAATTTATTTACATCTTTGATTACAATAATAATAGTACAAAATAATTGAAATGAAATAAAACTATCCTAAGAATTTCTTAATTCTTCATCCTCCATTTGTTGCTCTCCAATGCTCCATTGAGTTTTATCTGCAAAACAAAGAGAAAAAGAAAAGTCAAAGCAGATAAAATTAAAAAGACAGACAGTAATTTAAAGATTCATCATTAAAGGCAACTGGCCGGAATCAGTTTGCCCTCTCTGCAAATCACGAGATTTCTCTCGGTTCACAAAGAGGGATGAAAAATGTTTGCAAAAGAAAAAGACATGAAATGCACAAAAGTATGATTGCACAAATTCAAAATTGTCACACATGCTGCCTAGTTTCAAGTTTTCAACCAAAGGAACCAAATCAATTGAAAAATGGTCAAAAAGCTGCATAGTTCATAAAATGCCAAACAAAATCCAAAGGCAAACTGAATTGAACTAGAACTACAAAGTTCCAATTTCAAACTTTCCACAAGATATCCAAAAAGCTGTCCAAAAAGATATCAAGACATCAAAGTACAAAAGGCTACTAAAGCTGTCCAAGAGATATAAAAAATGTCAAAGAAGTACATAAAGTATGCAGAGTAAACATGCATTGCAAGCAACATGTCAAGTCATCATGTTCAGGCCAGCTACCTTTTCAGTAAAGGACAATATAAGCAATATTAAATGCTTAAATACTGTCAAGAGAGAGGAGAGAGAGAGTGAAAGAAGTACAGGCTTACAGGGCTTAGGCTTGAAGAAAGAAATATATAAAACAAACTGTTATCAACACAGTAGAAGGAGGAGAGGCAGACATCACAAACCAAAAAAAGATACCACAAGCTTCAGCCAAAAGTTCTAAAAACTGTAACACACAAAAGGAGCCTGCCTCCAACCTATTCCAAAACACAGAACCCATAACAAAAATAACACAAAGACCTCAAGCTTGGATCCTGCTCAAGAACCTGCATTTCCAAAATAAAAGCCAAAAGGCCATCAACCTGAAACACAAGCCTAACCTGCATAAGCCTTAGACTTCATCAAAACTATACAACACAAATAGGAGCCCAAAAACCTCAATGGCCTGAAACATTCAAAACATTAAAGCCTGCAGAAGCCAAGCTTAACCTGTCCAAGCCTTACCTGCCTGAACTGTCAAGCCTAAACCAGTAAAACTAACCCAACCCGTCAAAAGCCAAGCCTCTTCAATAACACAAACATTAAAACAAGCCTCAAGCTAAAGCCAAGGCCTGTAATTTCAAAAGCCCTCAAACAATACAAACTGTCAAGCCCCTAACTGAAGCAACCAAGGCCCTCAGAGGAAGCCTCATCACAGGGCAAGCATACAAGGCCATAACCAACATCAACAAATATCTCAGCACATCAACATACCAAATATCCAAGCATACAAGGCCATAACCAACATCAACAAATATCTCAGCATACTCAGTATAACCAACATCAACAGGCAACTCAGAAGCCAACAAGAAGAAAAGCAAATAGGCAACTCAGTACACAAGCATTCAAGGCAACCCAGCGACCAAAACCCTCAGATTGGAATCATCATAGGGTTAGCAAGCATTTCATAGCAAGCATTTCATAGTAAGCACATCAGATATCAGTATTTTCATCAAGAGAGCATACAGAAGAAGCAAGCAAGCATATTCATATCACAACTCAGAATAAGCACTCGAGCAAACAACAGAAGAGAAAAAGACATTAAAGCCAGGGTTCTCAAATCATCATCACAAAACCCTAAAGAAGTTAAAAGATACAAACCAGGAAGCAAAGGTTCAGAGCATCACGCGTTTCCCCTCCGTCCAGCCATCCTGAGCGCCCCCAAATCCGCCTCCTCCTCCAACGAAGGTAGTATCTCTCCTTCTCTTTCCTGTAATGCTCCTCAAAATAACAAACAATAACAACACTTAATCAAAACATGAAATTAAAAGAAACTAACGAAAACCCTAACACGTTAAAAGAATGAAATCATCACCTTTGTACCACATCGCTGATTAATCCATGGAGGAAGGAAGACGGAAGATGGCGTTGGTGGCTAAGCAGGGAAGAACGTTCATTCAGTAACTTGGCCGGAGAAGATGAAGACGAAACCAAAAACGGCGCCTCTGTATCCTTTGCCTAACCCTAACATCCAAATGGAACGAACACGGTGAAAACCCTAAACGAAAAGCTTGTCAAAAAGCCTTGGGCCTGTCCCCAACGATGTTTCCTTAAGCCCATTGATTTACACGCCTCACCCCTCTCTTTGGACTCTGACCTCCCTTTTAGCTTGGGCCTAAAACACTAATTCCTTTTTTATTTCAAAACTAACTTATATTTTCATTGTTTTTACATTATTCTAATTAACAAAATTCTTTTATCTTCTTTTTATAGCATAATTAAATTATGTAGATAAAATAAATACCTAAAATCTTTTATACAAAATTTCTTTTGTACATAATTACATCAATACATAATTTTTCTTTAAGTTAAATACTTTTCTTTTCTTGAAATATTTTGTTTTGTACATATTAACAAAATACGAGAATACAATAGTTAAATAAACAAAACACTTAATTTTTCATTAAGTTCATATCTCAACTTGTAAATAAACCTCATACATTTACACATACACTTACACATTTACAATACACATTTACATTGCTCTTATGCACATTTGCTATTCTTATACATTGCTATACATTATATTTTACATTTGTGCAATTCAATTTGGTTGTAAATTATTTGGACACTACTCTCCTAAAGTCTCATCCCCATTTGTAAATTTGTACCCCCACTCCCAGATACTTATTTGTAATAGCGTAGACTTTAAATTCCCGCAATTTACCGCTTTCAAATGTACCATGGTTAGACCTAGGGTTTGTATGTACATAAAATCAAACGCTAGATAACCTAATACAAGACAAATACATGAAATCAATACACAATCACACTTGCACCCCTAGGGTAATCCCGCTTGTTGCCTTCCAAAATGGGCCATGCTTGCACGTTGAGTTTCTTTGGCAAAACAATTTAAATGATCATAAGTCCCTTGATGACGCTTTCGAAAGTTGCCTAAACGGAATGATCAAGTCCCTTCAAACAAATTGCCAAAGACACTTGGCATCATTGCATTCATGGTCCATACGATGACCCGCGCCCGTCCCGTTAAGCATCCTAAACGCAAGATTGTCCACCAAATACAATGGTGGAACAAAATTGTTAAAAGGGTTAAAACATGAGAAAAGCCTTTGAGTACAATAGGGGTAGACAACTCTTAGTTACTTGATCAAACTTGCAAAAACACTTGCCTACTTTTCAAAACTACACTCCACAAACACTTTCAAAACAAACTTCCAAAAACATTTGAAACATCTTTTCGAAAAGATACACACCTTTGTGAAACACTCAAACACGAGTCATTACATTGGTCGCCTAAGACAAGGCATCTATTTCACAAACATTTTCAAAAAAACACACACACACACACACACACACACACACCATTTCAAGCATTTAAAAAAATCAAAGGCAAGTGATCTAAAACCAAGTAACTAAGAGCCCATGGATAACCATGGATGAAAAGGGTGATAATACCTTCCCTTTTCATAATCTACCCCCCGGACCCACGAAACATCTCAAAAGGTTTTTCCTGTGCTTTTTAACCTTTCCTTTAGGATAAAATAAAAAGTCGGTGGCGACTCTTGCTCAACAGAACAAGTGCGAATAAAAACGCAAAACCTCAAGTCAGTTTTCCCACCGTATCACACTGTGCTTACTTTCGATCCACAAGGAAATGACTTCATCTGTGCTTGCCTCCAATGGGCAAGGCAATGGTTTCCCTTCATGCTAGTGCCCATAAAGTAATGGCTTTCTTTCATATGTGCTTCGATTCCTTAAGCAGTTGGCTTCCCTCATGCTAGCTTTGAATCCACCTCTAAACCCTTTAACACACAGTTTTCCACACTTTGACACACAAGAAGGTCCATTTGAAGAAGAATTCCAAAGGTCCATTCGAAGAAGCATTCCAAAGGTCCATTCGAAGGACACACAAATGGTGCCTTCGAAGGACATACATTTGGTCCATTAGAATGATACAAAAATGGTGCCTTCGAAGGACATACATTTAGTCCATTAGAAAGACACACAAATGGTGCCTTCGAAGGACATACATGTGAGGCATTCGAAAGAGCCAGGGGGCAAAACATGTCCAGGTTCACTCAAGATTTCAAAATGGCAAGAATCATCCAAATATGTCCAACTTTCAATATGTTGGATTTTTGTCTCATGGCCTTGAAAGCCTTTGTCTCTTGCCATACTTGCTCTCCCCACACTCCTATAAATACAAGGCTAACACCACATTGCCAAGGGGATGAAAAAAAGAAAAAAAAGGGAGATACATACTACATCACACAAAAATATTGCCATTATATAGATACATTCCTGCCTATACACGCATTAGCCAAGCGAAAACCTTGCATCCAGGAGTCACCCAGGCCTTCACACAAGCAAATCCATGCCCAAGTTCACAGATCGAAGCATTTCCAGTTGGTAAGGACTCACCCAAGTCAAAACTGCTCACTCAGGTCATTTAAACACATATTGCGCATACTTTCGTGTTACTAATGATATTTGCGTTTGAATGAATGTCTTATATGCAAGCTAAAAGTGCAGGGATGAGATTGTGCCATTGTTGGGGCACGATCTAAGTTTCTTTCGAATTTCATGACTTAGGATGTTTCAGGCCAAACAAACCCAGATTCGAACTCAAGGGGGTCGAATTCTGGGAGGTTCGAATTAAGGAAAATGACCTGGGTTCGACACCCAGGTCATGCTTTTATTTTGTTAACATTTTTTTCTTGCAGATTCAGTGCCCCCCACAGGCAATCCATCAGACGCCTTAACAATATCCTCCGCTGGATCGAAGGCCACGTCCTTCCCTAGATCGAAGGATAACATCCTTCACTGGATCGAAAGACATCTTTCAGTAGATCGAAAGCCATCTCTTTCGTTGGATCGAAGGACTTTTCTTCTTGTATTTTTATTTTTTGTTACTCATTTATTTTAATAGTTTCCCTCTTTAAATCAACATTTAAATTAAAAAAATCATCATCAAAATTAGGATTAGGTTTTATTAATTAAATTAATTTTTGAATTAATTAATTACTTGATTTTAACATCTTTTTTTTCAAAAATTAAAATAAATTAGAATTTAGGTTTAATTTCATCTTTTAATTTATTTTCTTTTCATAAAAAATCAAAAACAAAACAAAAAGATTTTATTATTAGGATTTTAGACGTCTTTTCAAATTCGCGTGTTATTATTCTTTCGCACTTCCTTTTATTATTGTAACAGTATATTGGGATGTAATAGATGATTAGTAGGACATTTACTGCTTTTATTTCCCCCATTTTGGAATTGTAATAATCCCCTCCCCAAAGCCTTGTAATAGCTAGGTTTTATATTTCTGCACTTTTAATTACTGCAATTATTAACTGCTAGATGTATGACTAATAGGATTGTATGGCAAGAAATTAAAAGCAACGCTAGCATACCTAACATAAAATACAAAAAATAACTAAATACAACACACTTTCACATATACACCTCTAAGGTACTCCCACTTTGGTTGCCTTCGGAAAATAAAACAGTCATGTCCCTCGAAAGTAGGGACGCTTTAGCAAATACCCTCGAATCAAAAGATTATAGTCCCTTGATGACCCTTCGGTGTTGCCTTTCGGTAAATGATCTAGTCCCTTAAACAACATTGCTAAAGCGTCTCTATATGTTGCCTTTTATGACTGTACGATGCCCACAAATGTCCCTCAAACATCCAAACGACTATGGCTACCTACTCACTAACAGTAGGATAACACTGTCTAAAGGAAAGGAGGAAAAGAACGACCCTTTCGAGTAAAGAGTAGATAATTCCTAGATGCTATGCTGAAAACAAGCTTTTACACTTACACAAAACAACTTTCAAAAACCATTTCAAAAATGCTTTATCAACACTCTTGAGGACTGATACAAGAGTTATCATAAACAAACTTCCTCACTATGACATTTCAAAAAATACTTTTCAAAACACACGAAGCACAAGGTATTTTTCAAATGAGCTAAGCATCTAAGAGCCCATAGATAACTACGGATGGAAAGGGTACTAACACCTTCCCTTTCCATAATCTACCCCCTTACTCAGAAAACTCTCGAAAGGTCTATTTTTGTTCTTTTCACCCTTTCCTTTGTTGGATAAAAGAAAAGTCAATGGTGACTCTTGCTTAACCCAACATTTGCAAACACAAACGCAAAACCAGTATAACAGTCGGTTCTGCCACCGTATTACACTAAAACTTATGCTTCGCCTAATTTTACAATTATTGAAAACTTAAATTACACTAGGTTAGGATTCTCCTTTAAATACAACTCTACAATCCACAAGCTTCAATATTATCAGTCTAGAAGTTTCTTGATCCACAAGCTGAGTGTTGCACCAAATGTGTAGCAAATCTACTTAAATATTAGAACCACCAATACATAGTTTCCTAATTTGTCTCAAGGCCCAAATTAACATATTTATTACAGTTGGAGATATGAAACCTGTTCCAAAACAAATCTTCTTGACCTGCAAGAATCTCTGATATATATCCAAAGGAAATATAACAGAGTCAAATCCAATTTGTCAAGATTTATAAGAAATAGCAGAACCTTGACTGCTGCATAACAGAACACGATGTCATAACATCCTGTTCGACATCTAGTCAGAACCATGTTTTAGGAAAAAGTTGCCAATCCCAAAACCATGGTACTAACAAAAACCTCCACATTCATTACATTGAATACCTTTACTTTGATTTGACTTTTCTTTAGTTTTAGTATTATTTTAAGCATCATAGTTATCACTAATGTAAGATGAGATGTTCTGAACATTTGGTATTCCTCTTCTATCCATTCTCTTCAAAATTATATTGAATTTTTCCCAAGTAATACAATGGTATTGGACAAACCTTCTTCAGTATCTAGATCAACTTGGCCTTCTTCATCTTCAGCATTGAAAACAAAAGTTATGCTCTTTTTTCTCTCTCAGACTTGTCACTAATAGCCAATTCAAAAGTTTTAAGTGACCCAACAAGTTCATCAACTCTCATGGTGTTGATGTCTCGAGCTTCTTCAATAATCGTTACCTTCATGTCAAATTTCCTTGGTAAAGACCTAAGAATCTTTCTAACAAGGTTTTGTTCTGACATCTTTTCTCCTAAGGAACTAGATGCATTTTCTATTTCAAAAACCTTCATATGATATTTATGGATGGTCTCATCATCATTCATCTTTAAGTTCTCAAATTTAGTAGTGAAAAGCTGAAGTCTTGACATTTTTACTTTAGATGTACCTTCATAAGTTATTCTGAGAATTTCCCAAGCATCATTGGCTACAGTATAAGTATTAATCAACCTGAAGACATGCTTGTCTACTCCATTGAATAAAGAATTCAAGGCTTTGGAGTTTCCAAGAGCTAACTTATCATACTCATCATTCCAATCTTCCTCTGGCTTCAAAGATACATTCTTATCTTTGTCCTTCTCAACAGGATGTTTCCATCCTTTCAAAATAGCCTTCCAAGCTTTGTTATCCATGGATTTTAGAAAAGCCAGCATTCTAACCTTCCACCAATCATAATTTGAACCATCTAACAAAGGTGGTATGTTGTTGTATCCTCCTTCTTTATCCATAGTATCCAAAAATATTATGCCTAGATCTCACCCAATAGATAGAACATGGTGCTTACTTTGATGCCAATTGAAATTCTGGCACTTGCAATACATATGTCAAGACTGATGTCTCAACATAAAACACAATGTTAGGACTAATGTTATAACATCATCTGCTGACAAAAACTTGCTTAAAATAGGAGATTATGCATAAAGATAAATGGTAGAAAATTAAAAAACACAATCAATTTTTAACCCAGTTCGGTGTAACGACACCTACTCTGGGGGCTACCAAGCCAGGAATGAAATCCACTATGATAATATTAGTTCAAATCCTAAAAAATCCCAGTTTACAACTTATGTCCTAATCACTATCTTATGCAACTTCTACCTAGACACCTCTAGATATGAGAACCCCCTCTCAGTTCCAATCATCACAGTGATACCTACAATCACAAACCTTGTGACTAGACCAAAAGAACCAAGTAGAAGATTACATTTAAAATAAACAATACTTAGTTTTGCTTAAAAGCTTAAACTAAGAACAATACTCAACTCTTTGCTTAAAATATCATGAGTGAGAATAATAACTTGATAAAATCAAGTGACAATTAGTCAACCTCAATCAAAAGATACACGAGTGGCATTCAAAGAACAAAACACAAAGAACTTAAAAGACTCCCTAAAACTTAATACTTATGTTGCACCCATGGTTTCTTCAAAGTGAATGCTTACTATTTTAGGTTTAGCAAGTGCTTATTTATAGACTCTTGCAGTATGGGCTTAGACTCTTCAAATCAAATCCAATCTTCACTTTTTAAATCAACTGCAAGATCTTCACATAAAAATAGAACAAGTCTTTTAAAAGTTTCCTAAAAAGTATCCAAGATCCTTTTTAATGAAACCAAATTAAATATGCATTTTTTCCTAATAAATCTCCCTGACTTATGAAGAATATTGAGACATATCCAAAAGGATCTCTAAAAAAAATAATCAAATCTACCAACAGATAAAACAGTAGCACTTGCTGCATAACAGGCCAAGATGTCAAGACATTCAGCTCAACATTTGACTGGTAAGCATGACAGGAGAACCTGTCATGACAGTTGGTCAAGATGTTGTGACATCTTTATCAACATCATTCCAGCACCATGTTTTAGAAAAATTTATACCAAACCTAAAACCATGGATTTAACATGTCTAGTATTCGATGTTATCACTATAAGAAGGAGGGTCATGCAAGAAAGCTGTGCCCTAAACGCCTGAAAGATCATGGAGGTAAGGATAATGGTAACACAACCATTATTCAAGATGATTTTGAATCATCTGATATCCTTGTGGTTTCAAGCGACGACTCAAGCAAAGAGTGAATTATGGATTTAGGTTGCATTTGGCACATGACTTCAAACAAAGACTTGTTCGAGGAACTATGTGATCAAGATGGTGGATCTATATTGATGGGAAACAATAATGCTTGCAAGATTGTAGGTTTTTAATCTGTGAGATTCAAACTCCATGATGAGTCAATAAGGTTGTTGACTGAAGTAAGGAATATACCTGATTTGAAGAGAAACTTTATTTCTCTGGTTGAATTTCACAAGAAAGGATATGTTTTCCAAGGAGAGAAAAGTATCCTAAGAGTGATGAAGGGGTCGAAGGGAATCTTGAGAGGCATGAAGAAATAAGGCTGGTACACCCTTGATGCTGAAGTTGTAAGTGGTTCTGTAGATGTTGCATCCATGAAACCTTTATCGAAGATAAAAATTTGGCACATGAGATTAGGCCATGTCAGTGAAAGGGGTCTGGTTGAATTGGGGAAACAAAATTTGCTTGGTGGAGACAAAGTCGAAAAGCTATAGTTTTGTGAACCCCGTGTACTTGGAAAATCTTGCAGAGTGAAGTTCCATAAAGGAAAACAAAGAACATATGTATCCCTTGATTACATTCATGCTAATGTTTGGGGGCCACCAAGGTGTCCATCATATTCAGGAGCAACGTATTTTCTATCCATAGTTGATGATTATTCCAGAAAGTTATAGGTATTCATCTAGAAGAATATGGATGAAACTTTTGAGAATTTCAAAAGTTGGAAGACTCTGGTCAAAATTCAGACTGGCAGAAAGGTCAAGAGGTTGAGAACCGACAATGGACTTGAATTTTGCAATGAGCCATTCAAAAGTTTTTATTTAGTCTCTAGTATTACAAGGCACAAAACTACTGCAGGTACTCCCCAAAATTTTTATTTGGCTTAAAGGTTTAATCGAACCATTTCAGAAAGAGTTAGAAGCATGTTGACTAGTGTTGGATTAAAAAAGGTGTTTGGGTGGAGGCTGTTTCGACAATAACATATATGATAAATAGATCTCCCTCGATTATGTTAGATATGAAGACACCTGAAGAAGTTTGGTTGGGACATTCACCAAATATCGACAGACTTAGAGTATTTAGTTGTTTAGCATATGCTCACATTAGGCAAGATAAGTTTGAACCTAGAGCTCTGATATACATGTTCATGGGATACCCTGAAGGAGTCAAAGATTATAGGATATGGTTCCTAGAGTCAGGTCACATGAGGTGAATCACCAGTCGAGATGTAGTTTTCAATGAAGGTGATATGACTTTCAAGAAAACTGATGACGTTGGTTGAAGTACAAAGATATTTGTAGAAGAGTTGGGACAGGAAGAGATTCCTGGTGAGATGGAGTGGGTCGATGCTAATTGTGTATCCTAGATCAAGTCGAAGAATAATTATAAGATGTTGATGATATTGAGGAAGTTGAGGAAATTGTCGATGACTATTTGTTGATAAGAGATAGGATGAGAAGAGTCATCAATCCACCTCAGAGACTTGGGTATGCAGATATCATAACGTATTCCTTAATCTCTGCAAGTGAGGTTCTAGATGAAGAACCTAGATACTATAAGGAAGTTATGAGGAGTCGAAATAAGACTGAATAGCTGAAGGCCATGGATGATGAGATGAAATCTCTTCATGATAATCACACTTGGGAAATGATCAAGAAACCTGCTGGAGCCAGCTTAGTCAGCTGTAAGTGTATTTTCAAAGTTAAGGAATGAATCAAAGGAGTGACGTTGAAGGTATAAAAGGAAATATTGGTCGCAAGGGGTTTCTCTCAAAAAGAAACCGTCGACTTCAATGGTGTGTTCTCTCCTTTTGTGAAGCACATGTCCATTTGAATGTTACTTGTCGTTGTGGCACAATTCGACCTAGAACTGGAACAAATGGATGTGAAGACTACTTTATTATATGGAGAACTAGATGAAACAATCCCGATGAAGCAACCTGAAGGGTTGTCATACCCTAATTTTTGGCCCTCTCATAGTTCTAACATAATAATCTTATGCATCATTCTCATACACATACACGCATATCATTGATTCAAATGTAAGGGATCAAGGGTTTTGATAGTGGAATATGTATCATTTAAAGACGAAGAAGTTTGCTATTCAAGAGATAGAGGATGAGGATATCATCATCATAAGTTTCATCAAAACACACAAGATTTTGTTGTTCAAGATTTCCACAAGATTCATCAAACCAATTAGGGTTTGGAGATTGATCACCATCTCCTATCTTGTTGACTTTCAACTAGGGTTTGGTCAAAATTAATCTGAGGCTGACTTTCTGAGTATAACATGTTTCCAAGGTTCATCATTTATCTCAAGACATCTATGCACATCGTATTGATCACCACATTGCATCAGAGGAATCAAGATTGGATGGATATGAGAGGAATTGAATGTATTTAATCAAAAGTCAACAAGAAAGTAAAAGTTTGACCAAAATATTTTCTGGTCAAAGTTGAAGTAAAAATGTCAAGGATGAGAAAATTTGGTCATTAGTTGAAGAAAGTCAAGGGAAATGATCAAAATTGAGTTTACTTGTAAGAGGAGTTATCTTTGGGACTTAGAAAGTTTTTCTAAGTATAAGATATTTGTGTCCATATTATTATCTTTCAAGCTTTTTATCTCACTCAGTCATGGTAAAAAATTTGCAAACTCGTGATCAATACAAATAAGAAACTTCCCTTTACAACTTTGTAGAATGAATGATGTCCAAAAAGTCTATGGATAACAAGTAATTGGGTGGAGAAGTTTGGCATCCATTTAGATTGAACATTGGTACTTAGAGAAATTTTGAAACTTTCCGATCAGTTTCGTCGTCATGTTTTACAAGCCAAAATTCTCTATGATTCAAGCTCTATTTTAAGTTACAATCAACACCAAATATGTAGAGCAAGCTTCTCTCTTTTCCATGTTTCAAAAAGTTTCTCACTTGGATCATTGATGTTCAAGATATCATTGTTCAAAGTCAAGCAATCAAAGATGCTAAATTGATTTATACTTACAAATTGTGTTCTATCTGTTTCAAGATGTCAACTTACATGGAAAAATTCTTGGTCTTCCAGGCTTCAACTTAAAATTTCATTAACATTAAAGTTATAAAACTTCTTCCTCTCTTTCCATTGATCACAAGGTTTCATCATATAGTTGAAAGAATTGCAAGATATGTTTGTGAGAAGGAGTGAAGAAAAGCACGGGCTCCATATTTGACAAGGTTGTGTCTTGTGTCATTTTTCTGATTATAAGTAATTTGCAATGGTTTTGAGGCAACATCAAGCACCCCTATCACTCTCTTTTCTTTACTCTAAATGGCCAAACAATGTTTAAACCATGCATGCACTACATGATCATATTATGACCAAAAGAGGAAAAGATTCCTTCCACTAAAACTTTGCTCAAATAATTCCTCTGGTGCCAGCTCATGACACACACTTATTCTCATGTTTATCCCACCTCATTTTCTCAACAAAATGTAACAAGTATCACGCAAAAACCTGAATAAAACACAACTCACAACCTCACTCTCATTTTAGTGAAAAACATTGCAACAAAATTTTCTAACCCAGGTTAAGCCTTAACCTCAGTCTCTACACTATATATAAACCTCACTCTCCTCATTCTAAAACTGGATAGAAGCGCCATTTGAAGAAAGGATTAGATATGGAACTCTTAAGTTCTTTGCTCTCCAAAAATATGCAAAGTTTTTCCTTTCGTTTTCTGCTTACACCATCTCCATGAAAGGCTTGTGAGAGCTTGATAGAAGTATTCTCTCCATCTTTTCTTGAAGAAGAAAAGGCAATTGACCTCTCTTCCACTAGGTAAGCTTCTCAAGCTTTCATACTCTTCCTCATGCTTAGTTTTTAACATGTTTAGGCTCATAACATTGCATCTAGACCCTACAATATGTAGGACGTAGTTTATATTTGAATATGTGATGATTTAAAGTTGTTTTTAGTTTTACATGCTGTTTACCTTGGTTATTGGTAAACAACCACTGATCTTCCAAATGGTTACTTATTTGGTTACTCGCAGGATCGATCAGATTGATCCTAGGACATAGGTTGATTTTGATGTTTTGATTAAATTGGATATTGGTTAAATGGCAATAAAATAAAGAGGCTTTAAGTAAATTGCATGAAGAAGTAGGCTTGGTAAAATAAATGAAGGCTTAATAGTAAAGGATTTCGACAGGAAAGTAAAGAAGAAAGCATGTAAAGTTTCTGGAAAAGTAAATGACTTTGATTAATAAAGTTGGTGTTTCACACATACATTTCTCAACAATTCTTTCTCACACGCTGGGTACTCGAATCTATATGAGTGACTTTGTATATAATTGTGAACACACGCGAGAAACTGCGTGAACTACTACTATTTATACTAAAACATCCCAAGTAACCGTCGGGCAGTTACACTGCTTCGAGATGATCCCACTTGGCACGTTCTCAACGTTCGACGCTCCAGATCTTTGCACGTTGCACTTGGTAACCGCTGGAAACCGTTTTCCCTCCAAATGCTTGAATTTTAAACCGTTCCACTCTGTACCATCGAACATCTTCGTCGAGAAGCATCTTCAACGAGAAACACCTTCGACGTCGAAGGCAACCAACTTCTCCCTTGGAAGAAATCTTCTAAGTACATTGCCATCTTTCGATGGGCATTTCGACGGACCTAGCTGGTCGAAAACATCCTTCAGCTTTAATGGCTGACATTAATGAAACAAGGGTGTCGAATTTAGGAGCCAACAAATTGCCCCCCAAGAATGCCTTATTTCGACTCTGAAAGAAAAAGGCATTCTTTGAAACGCCATTCGACACCTGTCTTTTCATTCTTAGTCACAAATTAAATTGTGCACTTTTTGTTGTCTTCTACCAACCACTGACAATCCCAAGAAAAACCATCATTTATCCGTACCTAAGACGTCACCTCAGTACGGCGTGCAGTGTGCCAAACGTCATTTCAGAAATTGTCATTATGACAATTCCCAAAAACGAGGGCGCACGCTGCACCCTTCCATTTCTGCAGAACGGCTAAAACAACAGGGAGACGCCACGTGTCCCACTACCTTCTGCAACATTAAATGGCATTTAATGTCCTCGAATTTGGGGATTTCCCCCACTACTATAAATAGCAGTAATCACCCATTGTGGGACTTTTTACGCAACCTTACTTTCAGAATTCCTCATTTGCATTCAAACTTGTCAACTTTGCAAACCTCTTTTCCTTCACTTCGTCTTCAACCTCACTACCAACAATGGCATCTGGTTCTTCCAATGCTCCTAGCGCCAACGTACCATCTGGAAACGTCAAACCTAGGGTTTTCTCGACCGCTCCAGTAGTAACTCCCACGGGCCAACGAAGGGTCCCTGAACCTTTGGATATCGCTGTACGTGATGCTTACTCACGCCACCTTATGATCCCGGTTGGATATTCCAACCAGATCTTTGCTATGTCTGGCCCATTGTACCCAAGCATTACTGTGGCCATGAAGATCAAGAGTTATTTTCCGGTAGTTGAGAGACTCAAACCGGTTGCATGCGCCAAGAAAGATGCAGAGGATAATGAAGACCCTGCTAAAGAGAAAATCGACCTCCGTTTCTTCAACAAAGGTGTTAGGGCTTTCAGGTCTGGCCCTAGCCTTACTCCTGATTACAGTGCTTGGCTGGAAAAAATGGAGAAACGCCAAGCTTCGATCTGGAAAGACATGGGGATATTCGACCTGGTCATGCTGTCGAAGACAGGTCTTAACTATTCCCCAGAGATGTTGATAGCTTCTCTCCTCTTCTGGGACTACACCCATTTCACTTTCCATCTTCCCTGTGAAATGCTGACTCCCACACTTTTCGATGTGGCCGCCATCACTGGCCTTCGACCCACTGGGGACTACTTCGACCCGGAGGAAATGTCGGAGGATCAAATTGGATTCTCTGCCACAAAACCAACCTACACCACCTTCATCAATCACTACCACGACAGGTCGACAGATGCTGTGTCGGATGTCGAACACATTGCGTTTCTAGCCTTATGGCTGACACGCTTCGTGTTTTGTTCCAAGTCCTTACAGGTGACCAAGAAGATGGTCACTCTCGCCACTCAACTCCATCATGGCCAAAATATCTGTTTGGCAGAATTGATTTTGGCTAGCCTGTATGAGTCGATTAGTAATGGAGCGACTCTTCTGAAGATTATCGAGAACAGGGCCAGCCTGCTGCTTGCTGGACCCTTTTGGCTGCTCCAACTGTGGCTCAATGCCACCTTCGAATCTTTCTTGCCTAAGAAGATTCAAATAAATGAGCAGGCTCCAGAGATAGCGAACAGACGTGTTGAAGGAACCAGACTGGCTCTGTTGACTCCAATGGAAGATGGACTGGAGCTTCAGCAAACTTTCACAAACTTCGTTCCGATGTTTGCTAGAAGGAAAGAGTTTGCTTCGACTATGGCTCCGTTTGCTCGACGGAAGGTTGGCCCAGAGTGGTTCACAAGGCCACATCCTAGGACGTCGAGTGGTCCTCAGGTTGACGAACATACAACAATGTGGGAGGCGTTCCTCACACCAAGAATCATGCCTCTTCGATTCAAGAGCTCTAAGACTCACTTGAGTCTGATTGCATATCAACCAAACCTGGTGTCTCGCCAGTTTGGTATTATTCAAACACTACCTTCTCCAATTTTTCCAAGGGGGAAGTCTATGTTATACTTCTGCAACGACTACACCGAAGAAGCTGCCACTAAGCATATCGGCAGATATGCTGGTCGAACAGTTCTTTCGTTGTTTGACTACCAGCTTAACTTTCTTTGCTCACCATCCTTCGAGGAGTGGTGGAAAAGTTACTACGCTGAGGAGTTTTTCAACGAGAAGGACTTCGTGGATGAGCTTTAGAAATCTTTTGTCCTTGTCTTGGACAAAATAAAGAAATGTAAGTTCATCCTTTCGAATTACTTTGTCTTTCTCTTTCGACTGCTAGCCTGTTAATTATTTTATCTGCTTTCAGTTGTTCGAAAGCCTGCGGCCAAGAAGGCTGCAGAAGGCCAACAAGGAGGAGGCCCCTTAACAAAACCTCCACCGCCGGCGAAGACTATAGCGCCGGCGAAGACCACAACAAACCAACAGGGGGAAGGCCCTTCGAAAAAGCCTTCTGTATCGGTAACCAGACTTTCATTATTTTCTTCTGGCTTTGACTTTTGACTTTCGATGCAAACTGCTAAATCGAACTCCCATTGGTTTTTTAGGCACCTTCGCCCAAGAAACGGCCAGCACTGATGGTCGAATCCGGGAGCGACGAAGAAGACGATTCTCCCCCTGCTCCTCTAAAAAGGCGAAAGCTGAAGAAAGACGTTCCTGCTCCTGAGGGTCGAACAATTAGAATAAAGGTTGCTGGGAGAAAGCCCAGGCCACCTCCAGTAATCATTGAGGAGCCAACGAAGGAGGAATTAAACGTTCTTCTCAATAAGCCTGTCGAAAGCGACAATTCCAGCCCTGGGGCTGAAGCTAATTTACAGGTAATCTCTTAGATCTCTTTGTAATTCAGGTGCCGATACCTACATTCGACTATGTCTCTTTCGAATTTTGAAGATTCTTCTTCTTCTCTTTTCAGGACACCACTGAAAGCTCACCGCCAAGGACTTCTGAAACATTGGAGTCTGCTGAACTCAGTAGGCCACAAGAAAAAGACTTGGTGAACGATGAAGCCCATACTGAAATAAATGAGGCCAATGCTGAGACGGCAGAAAAACCAGCAGAAGATCCTCAAACAGAAGAGCAACAGCCAAAAGAGATTCAGGTGGTGGATCTGTCGGAAGAGAATCGTGACGAAGGGGACCACGGCAACGCTGGCGAAGAGGATCAAGGTGCCGCTGGCGAAGAGAACCAAGGTGACGCTGGCGAAGGGCACCATGATGACGCTGGCGAAGGGCACCATGATGACGCTGGTACTGTCGCAGTCCGAGTCGAAGGGAATCAAGTCGAGGCAAATTTCACTCAACAGCCTCAAACCCAAGACAATACTGTTGCAAGGGCTGTTACCTCAACAAAGCACAGGTCGAAAGAGGACTTAGAACTCTTGAAGCAAACTGATCCTGTTAGCTATCTGAACGCCATCATCGAGAGCAAGAGTTCGTCTGACGCTAGCCAGGAGGTTCCTACCCTGTCGGGGAAGTCCACTGAAACTTCTCCTCTCGATGAGGCTTTGACGAAGGTTAAGGCTCAGTTTTTCAAGAAGGACTTGATGAAAGCTTTGGAGGGGGACCCTACTGCTCCATCATATTTGGGGGCTGTTTTGAATGACGTAGACTTGTTAGCTGTGCCTCCAGAAGTCTCAGGCTTTATCATGGAGTTACACTCCATTATTGATCAAGTCTCAGCAGATTATCAGCGACAAAGGGGCTTTAATAGCCAGCTTGAAGTGTTATATGGCAAAAGCTCTTCTGCATGGACTGCTGTTTCGGAGACAACTTCTCGAATTGCGGAGTTGTCGAAGCAAAAAGCATCTAAACAAGAAGAAGTTGATGCCATCGATCGAGAGAATGCTTCCTTCAGGGCGCAAATCGAAGAAATAGAGGCTAAGATTAATGCCAATACTAAGCGCAGGGAGGAACTTCTCTCGACCGTCCCAGACACCGAAAGTCAAACTGAAATCACACAAGGCCTAGAATTTGCTGAGAAGGCTCAAGGCTTCGACGATCTGATTGCCAAGCTTGTGCAGGCGAATGCCTGGTGCAACAAAAGATTGGAGCTGCAGCAAATCAAATACCTTCGACTCAAGGACTCCATTCCCTTCTGATTGATTCAGCTTTTTTAACCATATTTTGTAATATGTATTCGACAACATTGCCATCTTGGCTAAATTATAAAAATTTTCCATTTTGGCTTTTTTTTTATGGTTAATTTAGTCATTACTTGTTATTTTATTTTTATTTCTTGGAGTGTAGGTTTGTACTTTTTCAAATATTTACCATTTACTCTCAAGAGCCTTTTATCTTCACCTAGCTCTTTGACTTCATAGGCTCCACCAGAAAAAGTCTGGATAACTCTGAATGGTCCTTCCCATTTGGGTGACCATTTTCCCATGCTTCGATCCCTTCGATCCATGGGAAGAATCACCTTCCAAACTAGTTCTTCAGGCGAAAATACCTTAGGTTTCACCTTTTTATTATAAGAGTCTTCTACTCTTTTCTTCTGAAGCCTGAGTAGGTCAAGAGCGCGCAATCTCTCTTCGTCTAAATCCACTAGTTCGTCTAACATCATATTCCAATAAATTTCAGAGGGAATATCATAATGTCTCTGAACCCTTGCAGATTGAAGACAAATTTCTGCTGGCAACACTGCGTCATGACCAAAAGTTAGCCTGTATGGTGTTGTACCTATGGCTTCTTTTGGGGACGTTCGACAAGCCCACAAAATCTGGTCTAACGTTTTATGCCAATTTTTTGGTTTCTTCCTAACATGCTTTTTTATCAAGCCAATCACTACTTTGTTTGCTGCTTTGACTTGACCATTTGCCTGTGCATAATAAGGCGTTGATGTTAGGAGTTTGAAACCTGTTTCCTGAGCGAATTCCTGCATCTTTCGACCAGTGAAAACTTATCCTTGATCAGTAGCTATAGTCTCAGGGATTCCATACCTAAAGATAATGTTCTTTTGAATAAATTCAATGACATTTTCTTGGTCTACATTGACTAAAGGGATAGCTTCGATCCACTTAGTAAAATAATCAATGCCTACCAGTATATACTTCTGACTCTTTGATGATGTTGGTCGAATCTCACCAATGAGGTCCAACGCCCATCCTCTAAAGGGCCAAGGCTTCACTATCGAGTGAAGTTCGCTTGCTGGTACATGTTGGATGCCTGTATGGACTTGACATTCTTGGCAACCTTTGGCGAACTCAACACAATCTTTCAGCATAGTGGGCCAGTATAGTCCTTGTCGAAACAACAACCATTTCATCTTATGGCCTACTTGGTGAGCCCCGCATGGCCCAGCGTGCATAGTCGAAAGGGCTATGTATGCCTCAGTTTCACTTAAACATTTTAGCAATACCCCTTCAGGCGTCTTCTTGAATAACTCATTACCCATGAGTACATAACTCAACGCCCTGTACTTTGTTTTTCGTTCTGTCGAAGCTCCTGGATTTTGAAGATAATCCACAATGGGTTTCCTCCAATCTTGCTCTGACAAATTATCTATGAACGAAATTTCGAAGTTACTTTGATCAGCATATCCTAGTCTTGTCGATTCCAAGTCTGTTGGTGATAGACAAGTTGCTTTTATCTTTTCTCGAACTTCGATTGCTCTTTGTAATCTCGTTTTTGAAATCTTATACCCAGATGCAATTTGTGCCAAGTCGTTGGCTATTTGATTTTCCACTCTGGGTATGTGTCGAATATTGACCATTTCAAATTTTTTCAATAAACGATTTGCTATCACAAAGTACATAATGAGATTTTCTCTTATGCATTTATATTCCTTTGTGACTTGCTTAATGACTAACTCTGAGTCTCCCATTATTTCGACTCGAGTTTCCCCCAATTCCAACAATATCTCAAGGCCAGTAATTAGAGCTTCATACTCAGCCTCATTGTTCGAACAAGAACCTGATATCTTGTACTTGAATGTTGTTGGAATTTTTTTCTGGAGAAATGATCAAGACTCCTACCCCTGTTCCATCTTTATGGCTGGAACCATCGTAGTAGAATTTCCAAGGTTCGATCTCCACATAATTAATATCCTCAACTTGAATTGAGTGGTCGACTATAAAGTCTGCAACCACTTTTCCTTTCACTACCTTAAGAGGCATAAAGGTCAAGGAGTATTCAGTTAATGCTAATGCCCACTTGCCAATTCGACTGTGCAAGATAGGTTTCGACAACATATACTTGAAAACATCAAAATGAGAAGAAACATACACATCAACTGGTTTTATATATTGCTTGAGTTTTGTACAAGAGAAATACAGACATAGACACAATTTTTCAACTTCACTATATCTAGTTTCTGCATCGTTCAAAACCCTACTAAGATAGTAAATGGGTCTTTCGACTCCATTCTCATCTTCTTGGGCTAACATGCTTCCCAAAGTTTTGTCGGATGCAGCTATGTACAATCTCATACTCCTATTGCTACAAGGAGGCACCAAAATAGGTGGCTTAGTGAGGTACCCTTTGATTTTGTCGAAGGCTTCTTGTTGCTCTTGCCCCCATTCGAACCCCTCTTTATTCAATCGAAGTAAGCGTGAAAAGGCTTGAGCTTTCCCACTTAGGTTAGATATGAATCTCCTTAAGAAATTTATCTTGCCTAACAGAGATTGCAGTTCCTTCTTATTCGATGGCGCTTTCGCTTCCAGAATTGCCTTCGTCTTGTTCTGGTTGATTTCGATTCCTTTCTTGTGGACAACGAAGCTCAAGAAATCTCCAGCTTTCACACAGAATGCACACTTCAAAGGGTTCATCTTCAGACCATGTTCTCTCATTCTTTCGAATGATTGTCGAAGGTGGTCAATATGATTCTTCCTGGAAACAGATTTTATAACAATGTCATCAATATATACTTGCATAAAAGTGTTAATAAAATCATGGAAGATAGTATTCATTGCTCGCTGGTATGTTGCCCCAGCGTTCTTTAGGCCAAAAGGCATCACTACCCATTCGTAAGTGCCTAGGGCCCCAGGGCATCGAAAAGCTGTTTTCGACACGTCCTCTTCAGCAATGAATATTTGATTATATCCTGAATAACCATCGAGCATACTCAGGTATTCATAGCCAGCGGCAGAATCGACTAGCATTTCCGCCACAGGCATAAGATATTCATCTTTGGGCGTAGCAGCATTCAAATCTCTGAAATCTATGCACACCCTTAATGTATCATTTTTCTTAATCACTGGTACAATGTTTGCAATCCATTCGACATACCTTGTAACGCGTATGAATTTGCATTTCAGCAGTCTTTCGACTTCCGTTTTGATCTTCGACAGTATTTCTGGAGCGAAGCGTCTTGGACTTTGCTTGATTGGCTTCTTCCCAGGTTTGATTGGCAACTGAAGTTCTACCAATCCTCTGTCGAGACCTGGCATTTCGTCGTAATCCCATGCAAAACAGTCCTTGAACTCTTTCAACAATTGGATTACTTCCAACCTAAGTTCTGGGTCAATTTTGGCGCTGATGTAAGTTGGCCTTTTCTCTGACCCTTCGCCTAAGTTGATTTCTTCTAAAGGATCTTGCGCTAACATTTTAATGTTGTTCGCCAAGGGGTCCTTTTCGAAGCCCAAAGGCTCATCGTCATAGATGGCGTCGAGCCTCTGTTCCTGCATTTCTTCTGGCATGATATCAGGGGGTTCTGGATCGAAATCCTTTCCTGGACCTGCAGCAGATAACTGTTGATCATTGGCCTGTGTGGCCATGTACTTCACTTCGGCTTCGAGAGCCGTTATCATCTTAGTTTCGGCTACATAAGCCGAAATTCGCTTCAAAGATTGTGATTCAGTCATTATCACTGAATTCACTTCCCCAACCAGTTGGTTGGATATCAGTTAACCCACTGAAGTCTATGTGGGACAAGTCTTCTCTGTCCCATTGGAAACCATGCTCAGGATGCAGGTATAGGGAACAAAAAGTATTTGGCGCTGGCGCCATGTCGAAGTCAGGTGTTGGACATGGCCCTATGTGAGCCAAGTTCTTGTCGAAATCTGCCAACCCCAGGTGATTCACTTCGCCCAGGTAATAGCTTTGATCTGCCTCTATGTTTTCGACCATCCCATCTGGACGCCATAGGAGCAGCCTCTGGTGCATTGATGATGGCACAACTCCAACACCATGAATCCATTCACGGCCCAACAAAAGATTGTAGTTAGGTTTGGCCGATATGACCATAAACATTGTTGGTCGAAGGATAGACCCTACTTTGATATCTAGTTGGATCACTCCCATAGTGGTCCCTATGCCGCCCTCATAGTTCGACAGGACCATGTTGTGAGGCTTAATGTCCTCATCCCTTTTGCCAATTTTCCTTAGCATAGAGTGAGGAATAATGTTGATGGTTGCCCCACAATCCACCAATATTTTATTCACTATAGTTTCTTCGAGTTTAGCCCTTATAAATAAAGGCTTGAGGTGATTTTTCATCGCCTCTGTGGGTGGTTCGAAGAATCCATTTTGTTCCTCAGTGGTGCCATTGTCCATGACGAAATAGCACACTGGCCTATGTTTGGCCATTTCTTTCTCCACTTCCCAGTCACTTGCTTCGACCTCCACCTGTCGGTTGAATTCTCTGGGCAGCACTGAGACTATATTCACCATTATGTCCAAAGTATCATCAGACTCAGAACCGTTTTCGTCCTCGACTTCACCTTGGTTAGGCCAAACTAGCCTGTTGGTTACTGGCTCTCTTTCCAGAGGTTTCCTTTGCTTCCTTAGAGGAACATTTGAACTGGTTTCTGCCTTTGGTTCGTTGGCAGCCTCCCTCTCAGCTTTTCGTCTCCTTTGGTATCTCCTCCATTGAGATCGAGACATGGGATTTTTTCCTTTGTAGTTGCTTGACACTTGTGCAACTTTAGGTGCAACAACTTGAGGCTCTTTCTTTTGAGTTAAAGATGAACCCCTTGGCACGTCGAAAGAGTGCCATCTCTCCTCACTTGGCCTTTTTCGACCAGAGGTTTTGTACCAGGTATCTACCGGCACATTTGTTGGAGGTCTGAAAGTCAATGGCCTCTTTTCTTGGTTTGAACCTCTTTGGGAGGCTCTTCTGGGGTCCTGTCGAAGATCAACATTTTCCCTTCTCTTATTCGCTACTCTTATGCCTTGAATGTGCTCAGCAGCTTTTTTGTCAAAGATCGAACTGCATCTTGGACACAGCATCACCTCTGATTTCTTTTTCTGGCATCTTTGCAAAAAATCTGCCAGATTTTCATTTTCCCGAGGGAAAGCAGTCTTATTAGCTTGTTCTTGCCTCATGGCCTCTTCTGATGCTTTTGGGTCAGATAGTTCGACCATGTTGATATTCATTGTATCTTTGTTGGCAAGAGTTAACTGCTTCATTTGAATCTCCAAATTCTCCGTCTGGCCTTGAACGGTGGCCAAGTGAGAACTGGGTTCTGGTCCAGTTTTTTGTGCTTCAATGGTCTCCAGCTTTGGGCTTTCGACCGCTTTCTGAACCGCTTCAATTGTCTTTCTGGATAAATTTCCAGAAAAACTGCCAAAGATTGGCATGTTGATATGGTCCTTTGAGACTTCGACCATTGTGATTCCTGGCCTCTTCGACTGGCTCCTGGTTGCCTCGATCACGTTCACCTCAGAAGGCTCAGCATAGTGGGCTTCAGCTTGCAACGAATTTGAGTCGACAGCCATGGGGGTCTTGTCAGCAAATTTCAACCTCCCTTCTTCGATAGCGTCTTGCACAAGATTCCTGAAAAGAAAACATTGAGAAGTTTTATGGCCCAAAAAATTATGATATTTGCAAAAACCTCTCTTCTTTCTTTGATCAAGAGGAGGCACTTTTACCCCTGGGGGTACTATCATTTGGCCATCTTTTACAAGCAAGTCAAAGATCTCATCACATTTTGTGATGTCAAAACTATAAGTCTTTTTGGGGAACCTATCGTTGGTCCTTTCTGGACCAATGTGATTTTTCCCACTTGAGGGGACTAACAATTTACAAGAGTATGGTGGCCCTTGTTTTAGTTCCGCTAAATCGACTTCTCCTTCTTCGACAGTTATAGTATCGTCGAAGGATTCTGGATCTTCGTCATCCATATCAACATACGCTATCCTCTCTCTCTTATGAGTTTTCGTTGCCTTTGCTTTTTCAGCTTTGAGGCGTTCTACCTGTCGAACTCTATCGGCCAGTTGGGCCATGTCTCTCAGGTATTGGGTGTCTAGCTTCTTCCTAATGGAATAATCTAAACCGCCTGCGGCTATTTCGACTAACTCATGTTCCGGCACTTGTGTAAAACATCTCGCTTTGAGAAACCTAAACCTGTTTAGATATTCGTCTATAGGTTCAGTGAAACGTCTCTTTACACTGGCCAATTCTTTCAGGCTTATCTTAGTTTGCCCCATGTAGAATTGTTCATGGAAGAATCTTTCCAACTGGGTCCAATGATGGATCGAATTGGGGGGGAGAGTTGTAAACCAAGTAAAAGCGTTCTTTGTTAAAGAACTTGGGAAGTACTTAATCCTCAGGTTTTCGTTATTCGAAATATCTCCTGCTTCGATCAAGTATCTCGCCACATGTTCGACAGTAGATTCTGTCGTGTCCCCAGAGAACTTAGTAAATTTGGGGACTTTACATCTAGGAGGTAAGTCTGTTTGTAACACGTATTCTGACAATGGGGACGTAAAGTTGGGCCTTCGAAAGCCCATGTTCATCCCATTTTGAGTCATGATCCTTTCGATCATGGTTGCCAGATTATTTTCCAAACCCATGTTTTGGTATTGGATATGCTGAACTACTTCGTCAGCATTTTGGTTTCTGTTAACTAACCTTACCTCTGGGGTTATTACCCTAGGTTCCTCGACGGGTTTCTCCAATCGTGCCCTAAGGTTTTCTTCGACAGGCTGTTGAACCTGGTTGATGGTGGTTTCTTCCTCTAAGAATATCCCCTAGTTTCCCCTTATTTGCGCCCTTTGGGGCTGTCGAATAGGTTGGGGTACTCCAAAGAAATCAGCCAAACGCGTCATTTGCGCTGTCATCTGCTGATTCGATTGAGTAGTGTTTTGTATTAGAGGGTTTAGCACTGTACTCAAAGTTTGTGCCAACATTTGCACCATATCATGGTTGCTTTCGTCCATTTGTTGCCTCAAGACTGCTGTCGAGGCATTTGTAAGGCCATGGGCTACTTGGGACGTTCCTCCTAAGAGTTGGGTCCTATTTCTATTCGCCATGCCTACTCCAGAACCTTGGAGTGGCGAAGAGGCACTCACTAAAGGGTCTGAAAAAGTGGACGCAACATTCGTCAGGCTAGCCAAGTCAGAAGTTGGCATGCCATAGATTGGCTCTCGATTATGACCGCCTGTCATAAATCCTGGGGGAACAAAAGGCCTTGTGCCTAAATTTCCCCTTGGTGGGGGAGTTCCCAAAGGCACTCTGGGGCCTGTGAACGGAGGTAATGGCCCCGTTGCTGTGACCGTTACTGCTGGTGTCGAACCAGCAGTTGTCGCTTCACTTACGGTCGAGATAACCATTGCTCCCACATTCGTTTGTGGGATTTCGTTATTGTTTGGCGGATTCACCATCTCTTCCCTTCTTCTGGCAGTATTGTTATCGTTAGTGTATATTCTACCACTTCTCAATAACATACAACGCTCCTCGAAAAGGATGAGATTATTTTCAGAAATCAACACACAGTCCCATCAGGTGTGCCAATTTGTTTACCTTGGTTATTGGTAAACAACCGCTGATCTTCCAAATGGTTACTTATTTGGTTACTCGCAGGATCGATCAGATTGATCCTAGGACATAGGTTGATTTTGATGTTTTGATTAAATTGGATATTGGTTAAATGGCAATAAAATAAAGAGGCTTTAAGTAAATTGCATGAAGAAGTAGGCTTGGTAAAATAAATGAAGGCTTAATAGTAAAGGATTTCGACAGGAAAGTAAAGAAGAAAGCATGTAAAGTTTCTGGAAAAGTAAATGACTTTGATTAATAAAGTTGGTGTTTCACACATACATTTCTCAACAATTCTTTCTCACACGCTGGGTACTCGAATCTATATGAGTGACTTTGTATATAATTGTGAACACACGCGAGAAACTGCGTGAACTACTACTATTTATACTAAAACATCCCAAGTAACCGTCGGGCAGTTACACTGCTTCGAGATGATCCCACTTGGCACGTTCTCAATGTTCGACGCTCCAGATCTTTGCACGTTGCACTTGGTAACCGCTGGAAACCGTTTTCCCTCTAAATTCTTGAATTTTAAACCGTTCCACTCTGTACCATCGAACATCTTCGTCGAGAAGCATCTTCGACGAGAAACACCTTCGACATCGAAGGCAACCAACTTCTCCCTTGGAAGAAATCTTCTAAGTACATTGCCATCTTTCGATGGGCATTTCGACGGACCTAGCTGGTCGAAAACATCCTTCAGCTTTAATGGCTGACATTAATGAAACAAGGGTGTCGAATTTAGGAGCCAACACATGCTTATCTTGTTGCTCGATTTTCATGATGTTAGATTGTTTGTTTTCTAAAACTAAGGGCATGTGCGTGATCTATGTTTGAAATAGTATAAGATAGAATATTGTTGTCATTTTTGATGAAGAGTAGCCACTGTATGATTTGGAGTTTTGAATGGAAAATGAATGTACGCTAGGGTTTACTGGCTCATGTTTGTGTTTTGTTTCATTGAGGAAGATGATACGATGTCATATTGTGATTGACTGATGTTTTTTTGTCCTTTTGTTCATTTAAATTCTTGTGACCGACTGATACAATGTCTACATGGTTTTGTGACACTTTAACTTTTAATTGAAATAAAGGTAAAAAATTAGAAATAATGAAATAAGAGAATGATGGACTCGGCGCGTGGGCCTAAGGCCAAATGATGTTAACACCCTCTATTTCCAGGCTCAGCGTACCATTTAGTTTTTTAGTTCATTTCAACTTTCTGTTTTACACCCCCATCATTTAGTTTTTTATATTTATCTTATTTTCTATTTTAATTTATGTGGTACGGTGGGAGAACTGACTTAAGGGTTTTGCGTTTGATCGTAAATGTTGCGGTTAGCAAGAGTCGCCACCGAATTTTCTTTTATCCAAAAGGAAAGGTGAAAAAGCACAGGAAAGACCTTTGAGATTATTTCTTGAGTTCGGGGGGAAGATCATGAAAAGGGGAGATATTCGCACCTTTTTCATCCATGGTTTTTCATGGGCTCTTAGTTACTTGCTAGATCACTTGCTTTTGTTTGAAATTGTGTTTTGTGTGGTTTTTGAAAGTATTTTGTAAAGAGGCCATTGTTTTAGGCAAACTTGTGTAATGATTCTGGTTCGTAAGAATGTATACAAAGTGTTTGATCTTTTGAAAATGTTTTCAAGTTTTGTAAGATGTTTTGAAAGTGTAGGTGTTTGTTTTGAAAATAATAAGGATGTTTTGTTTGAAATTGAGCAAGTAATTAGGAGCATTCTACCTACTCAAAAGTCTTTTTTGTTCATTTTCTTTTCGTTTGACATTATTGTCTTACCATTGATTTGGTAAGTAACCATATCTTTGGATGTAAACGGGATGGGCGTGGGTATCGTATAATCATGATTAGAAATATTACAAGGTATCTTAGCATTCTTTTTAGGGACTAAGATCATTTGAGAGGCAACTTAGATAGAGTCATCGAGGGACTATGATCTTGTATTTTGTTTGTTTTTGCTAAGATACCTCACATGCATAATATGTTCATTTTGTATAAGGCAACCAAGTGGGATAACCCTAGGGGTGCTTGTGTGCAAGTGTCTTGTTTTCATGCTTGTTTTTGTCTTGAATTAGGGTTTTCTAAGTATTGGTTTTAGTCTTTCCATACAAACCCTAATTACTAGCATGTTATAAAAAAGCGATAAATTGCGAAATTTAAAATTACTACGCTATTACAACATTTGTGGGGAGGGGGTGTATAAATTGAATGGGGATTGCAAGAATTTAAAGCCTAATTAGTATATTACAATCATATTGAATTGATATCAATGTACAAGGAAATAAATAAATACAAAGTACAAAATGAATAAATGTACAAAAAATGCAAAATGTAAAGAAAATGTATCTTTGTTTGATTTTCCTGAAAAAGGGATTTTGTCTTAACCTAATTAAATAAAGAAAATAATTAATTAAATTTGAATTTTATTAAGAAAAGATTTTAAATAAAACCCTAGTCCTATTAATTAATCAAAAGAAAATAAGTTTAAGAAAAGTATTTTTTGGTATTTTTATCTTAAAAATATCCATAGCATTATAAAATATTTTTAGTCCTTTTTATATCAAAAATAATATATTTAAATTAGTATGAAAGAAAATAACTAATAACCTAATTTTAATTATATTTACAAGATAATAAGTAAAACAATAAATAAAGTATAGTTAATAAAAAAATATTTGTGAGAAAAATAAAATAAACTAAGTCAAAATATAAATCTATCATTTTTTTTTTGTATTTTATGATTTTTCAGTATTTAGAAAATATATTTAACAAAATAAAAATGAAAATAAAAATAATAAAAGAAAATAAATAATCTTGGGTCAGGGGTGCCAATAGCCTGCAGGGAGGTTGGTTAGCAAAAATAAAAACAAGCCAGGCCTAAAGAGGCCCAACACCTGCCAAAAATCAGAAAAGTGAAAATGTGAAAAATGAAAAGGGTACCACTGGGGCTCGAACCCAGGTCCCATTGGTTACAGACGCGCGCTTCTACCAGTGGGGTGGCTATACATCCGTTAACATAAGCAAAACAATAAATATACAAGGCAAAACGCGCCCTGATGACTTTATCTTCAACCTCCAGCCAGACCAACTGTAACTTGCTCATTTCTCATCAAAAATGAAAACTGTAAACATGAAACTTGTAGCAAATTTTCTCACGATTCTAGAAATGTAAAGTATTAAAACCATAGATCAAAGATAAGCATGAACTTTAATGGACCTAATCTGAACCCTAAAAATTTCATAAATTTCAGTTTCAAAATTCTCTAAGTTCAAGTAAAATTAATGGAAACTATGGACATGGTTAGCTTCAGGGCAATGATATCTACATGTTTTGTTCACAAATAAACTATTGATGATGCCTGTATGAAAAGTTCCAAGTTGAGAAAACTTACCTCAAAACTGGAAATCGTGTTTTGAGTTTGAGCTTGTTTCAAGTGATGGTGATGATCAGGTTAGCTTCCTTGAGGTCCTAGGAAGCTAATGCAATGGTTTGCTTGAGTTGAGAGTGGCTGAAATGATTCGGAGAAGTCAATGTGCAATGCTCTATTTTTGGTTATGGAGGATGTGGTAAATTATGTTACAGTAATAAAACACGGATAGGTTACACTTGATGTAAGGATGCTTTAGAAACTAAAAGGCCAAGAAACGCATGAGGTAAATGTGAGTTTGATGTTCAAGGTCAGAAATTATGCAACAATGGAGTTTTTAGGCAATTTCTGATTTGAGAGAGTTTTGGTGTATTTCAGGGTGCTTCCGCTCGTCCTTTAGCTCACAAATAGTGACTCTATTTATGAGCAACAAGTTTGGAGACCTCTTGTTGATCAGAATTCAAAATCACAAGTTAATGCGTAACATGTGATTTTTGAGAATTTCAAGTTTCAAAGCCTTGTGTACTTGCTAAGATAGAGTGGTTATGCTTTAAACAAGCTTGCTTCTGAATTTGTGGATGGAGTGTGATCAAAGGGAACAAGTTATAGGATCAAGAATAAACTTTATGCAAAAAGCTTGCTTTACTAGAATGGCAATGTTAAATTTGTGCCATTAATGGAAATGCAAATTGGATAATAGCTCAATTGCTTGGATCCAAGCCCTAACAGCTGTGTAAACATTTAATTATGGAGTGACAAACAAGTTTGAGGCCTTTAAAGAAAAGGTTATGCAGCCTAGCATGGATTTGGTTCACGTGTTCATCAAAAATGACTTGTAATTCAAGTGATAAAACCTTAACTTCATCTCTTTGATTCCCCCTACTGAAGAATGATCTCAAAGAGTTCTTGGAAATTTTGGAAAGCTTGTAATGTGATTTACAATACATATTGTAATTGCTTTTAAATATTCCCCTTAGAACTATATGAAAAAGTGTCATGAAGTTGGGTCAAAATCCTGACCACATTAAGGTAAAATTTCACTAAGTGTTTAGTTTCATGACCACATGTTCATAAAATTATAACTTGAGATCCAAGTACTTTTGGAAGGAGTTGTGTAAAGAAAAGTTTTAGATTTCATGGAGATATACAACTTTAATGTTGGAATTTTCTCTTGAATCATCTTGCATCATGGTGAAAATTTTGTTCAAAGTTATGAAAAAACATGAAATTTCCAACACTTAGAAAAATTTCTAAGTTTGGAAATTTTGACTTTTCAAAATGAAATCTTGAATTTTTTATTTCTTGATGAATAAGTTTCATATTTTGACATGTTTTGATGAATTATGATCTTTGGCATTTGAATTTGACCAAAAAGTCAAAGTTTGACTTTTCAGTATACAATTGACTTTTGATCAGTTGACTGAAAAATCCATCTGTCAATCCAATGGACTTGCAATGTTTTGAACCATGACATTAGGTAAAAATGATGCAATTTAACTCTTGATATCATGCCTTAAACCAATTGACCATTTGATAGGTCAAAAATCAGAAATTGCCCTTTCTCAATCAAAACCCTAATTTTGACCATTTTGCCCTTTTGGAGATTTGATCAAATTTCTTAAGGAATTATGGTCCAAACTTGATCAAATGATACATATGAGTTTATAATTTTCATATGGATCAAAAATTATGAAGTTTGACTGTAAATTGGCCATAGTTGACTTTTTCCCCAATACAATTGATTTTTAGGAAAACTACTCAATTGACTGATAAAAAATGTGATTCAAGGCTTGAAACTTGACATGAGTAATATTGGGAGTCCATAATGATCCATGAAAGTCATATGGGGCATTGTAAGTTCAAAAATCCTTGTTCAAACTCAAACCCTAATTTTGGTCATCAGTGCTTAAAGAGGTGTGTTAAGCCGGTCAAACCCTAGTGCAGTCTTGAGTCTAAGGAGATCTTGTGAGAAAATTCTTGATAAGTGATAGGGAAATTTTTTGGGTACAACAACTTCCCCTGTTCAATCTTCTTGAACCTGAAGAGTTAGATTGGCGAGTTTTTCCATTCGTGACTCGAAGGTGGAAGATGATTGGACACTAGAGTGCCCAGAAATTTGCACTCGGTGATGTGATGGTAGAGGGAATGGGCTTAAAGATGCCAATTGGAGAAGTGATAGAAATTTGTTAGAGACGGGCTTGTAGATGCCATCCAAAAGTGATTGTTGAATTTGTAAGCTGAACGAATGAGTATCAGAAAGGCGTTTGTGTCTAGAGGCTAATTTTGAACGAGTACTAAAATGGCGTTCATGTCTGGGGTGTATTTGCATTGTATCTGGAAGTTGAAAACTGAATGAGTATCAGAATGGCATCCGTGTCTGGAGTGTATCTATACTGTATCTGGAAGTTGAATCTGAATGAGTATCAGAATAGCATTCGTGTCTAGCGCGTATCTATACTGTATCTGGAAGTTGAATCTGAATGAGTATCATAATGGCATCCGTGTCTGGAGCATATTTATACTGTATCTGAATGTTGAATCTGAATGACTATCAAAATGCCATCCGTGTATGGAGCATATTTATACAATATCTGGAAGTTGAATCTGAATAAGTATCAGAATGACATCCTTGTTTGGAGCGTATCTATAATGTATCTGGAAGTTGAATCTGAATAAGTATCAGAATGGCATCTGTGTCTGGAGCATATCTATACTGTATCTGGAAGTTGAATCTGAATGAGTATCAGAATGGAATCCGTGTCTGGAGCGTATGTGAACTGTATCTGAAAGTTGAATCTGAATGAGTATCAGAAAGGCATCTGTGTCTGGAGCGTATCTGAACTATATCTAAAAGTTGAATCTGAATGAGTATCAGAATGGCATCCGTGTATGGAGTGTATCTAAACTATATCTGAAAATGTTGAACGTTTTTAATGGTAGCTATTAACCTTATCCTGAAAAGGGTAAAATGTTAGCCAAAATGTAAAGTCATGTTGTATGAAATGCATGGTATGATGAATTCGTGTTATCAATGTTTATGATATATGGATGAGATGTATGCGTATGTGAGCTAGTCTGTTGCACTGCGGTTGTATTTGGGAAAAATAAATCCCTGACCACTGTTGAGGATAAGTAAGTCTTCATGTTGTGAATGGAAGTGTTGGTGAATTTCCACCTAGATAAATAAACTCTGTTGTTAGGGAAATTCCGCGTACTGCTTCTAAAATCCTGTTGGAAAGTACTGAGAAATTCGGTGACTTCTACCGGGGATTGATAACCGGAAGCTTTGTTCTGCTGAGGACTAAACTGCACACTGCGGGGAATTTTATGGAATAGCTCAAAGATACTGCCCTAACTCTTAAAGCCATCAGTGATTGTATTTTTATTTTGTTTATTTGTAAACAGTAATTATGTTCAAATGCATATGTTCAAAAATAAATCATTGGACGTTTTTGTAAACAAAACACAAGAATAAATAAAAATAGATAATTTTGCACTTTCAAAGGGATATCTTTGTATTGACTTTGAGTAAGTATTTTTGTACAATGAGACAAACATTCTAGTAAGAGAATGCCATCGTAAAAAATGAAAATTTTGATACAAAGAAAAGATAGCTATGTGCAATAATCCCATGGGGTTCCCATTCTACTATAGCCTTCATATCTTTGAGCATATTGTCTATTTGTTGCATCGTCTGAAGATGATCGAATTTATCAGAACCTCTGAGCTTGTCTGGTTGTCCGCAAGGTGATCCAACAGAACATATTCATACGCTTTAAATCCCTAACTTTTGCCTGGACCGCCCTTTCGGGTTTTCAGTCCACCGGGAAACCCTTTTTTTTCCCAAGTTGCCCTTTCGGGTTTTCAAATTGTAGGGTGTACAGATTATTTTGTTTTGTCCCTAACTTTTTCCCGAACCTTTTTTGTTCGCCGGGATGCCCTTGTTTTGCCTAGGTGTGTCAACCTAGCGGGTCTCTTATCCGTAGTATCTTTTGACTATGCATGCGTTCGCAGGGTGCGGGAGGTCGTCGCCATCCATGGTGGTTAAGATCATTGCTCCACCAGAGAATATGTTTTTTATCATAAATGGTCCTTTGTATGTAGGAGTCCATTTTCCCCTGGGATCACCTTGCGGCAGTATGATACGTTTGATCACCAAATCCCCGACTTGATACACTTGGCGTCTGACCTTTTGTTGAAAGCCTTGATCATCCGCTTTTGATATATCTGACCATGACAGACATCAGTAAGTCTTTTCTCATCAATCAAGTTTAGTTGATCAAGTCGAGTCTGGATCCAATCTTCTTGATTCAGCCCTGCATCCTTCATAATTCTCAGAGAGGGGATTTGGACCTCAATAGGCAAGACATCTTCCATGTTGTAAACCAGAGAGTGTGGTGTTGCCCCGGTTGATGTGCGTGCCGTGGTGCGATATCCGTGGAGAGCGAATGGTAGCATCTCATGCCAGTCTTTGTATGTGATTGTCATTTTTTGTATGATCTTTTTAATGTTCTTATTTGCGACTTCGACGACACCATTCATCTTTATCTGGTAAGGGGAAGAATTGTGATGTTAGATCTTGAATTGATCGCACAAGGCGGTGATCATAGTATTGTTCAAGTTCGTACCATTGTCTGTAATGATCCTCTCTAGGATACCGTAACGACATATGAGAATTTGCTTGATGAACCGGGCGACAACATTCTTGGTAACGGAAGCGAAAGAAGCTGCCTCCACCCACTTTGTAAAATAGTCAATGGCCACTAAGATGAAGCGGTGTCCATTGGAGGTTGTTGGCTTGATTTCCCCAATCATATCAATCCCCCACATAGAAAAGGGCCAAGGAGCCGTCAAGACATTCAGAGGAACTGGAGGTACGTGCACCTTATCAGCGTAGATCTGACACTTATGGCAGGTTCGAGAGTGTTGATAGCAATCTGTTTCCATTGTAGACCAGTAATAACATGTCCATAGGATTTCCTTTTCCATCATATGCCCACTAGAATGGGTGCCAAAAGTGCCTTCATGTAACTCAACCATGATCCTTTCAGCTTCAACCTTGTCCATGCACCAAAGTAATACAGATTCATGGTTGCGTTTGTAAAGAATATTATTACTAAGGAAGAATTTAGCAGAGAATCTCCTTAAGAACTTATTATCATTTACTGAAGCTCCTTCTGGATATTCCTGAGTTTTGAGATACCTCTTGACTTCGTGAAACCAAGGTTGGTCCACTACTTCTTCAGTATTAATCTCGTGACAGTGTGTTGGTTCATCCCTTCGTTCAATGATGATCTAGGGAGCCTCATTATCCCATTTAAGTTTAAACATAGATGACATTGTGGCTAGTGTGTCTGCTAGCTGATTTTCTTCTCGCGGGAAATTCTCGAAAGTAATCTTCTCAAAATGTGGGAGCAATCTCAAAACATGTTCTTTGTAAGGGATAAGGTTAGGGTGTTTGGTGTCCCACTCCCCTTTGATCTGGCTGATAACCAAAGCTGAATCTCCGAATACATTCAAAGATTTGATCCCCAAGTCTATGATAACTTTGAGACCAAAGATGCACGCTTCGTATTCCGCCATGTTATTTGTACAATTGAAGCAGAGTCTTGTCGTAAAAGGAGTATGGCATCCTTCAGGAGATATGAGTACGGCACCAATACCATTTCCGAGTGCGTTAGATGCCTATCAAAAACTAGGGTCCATCGGGATCCATGTTCAGATCTGTCATATGGCCTGAATTCTTCATAGTTGTTTACCATCATGATGTCCTCATCTGGAAATTTGAACTTCATAGACTGGTAGTCTTCCACAGCTTGGTGAGCAAGGTGATCAGCTAGTACACTGCCCTTTATTGCTTTTGGGTAGTATACTGTATGTCATATTCTGTCAGGATCATTTGCCATCTCGCTATTCTCCCAGAGAGTGTCGGCTTCTCGAAGATGTATTTTATTGGATCCATTTTAGATATCAACAAGGTAGTATGAGTCAGCATATACTATCTTAGCCGACGAGCAGCCCATGCCAGAGCGCAACAAGTTTTCTCGAGCAATGAATATCTTATTTCACAGTCGGTAAACTTTTTTCTTAGGTAATAAATAGCATTCTCTTTTCGGCCAGACTCGTCATGCTGCCCCAGCACACACCCCATAGAATTTTCTAAAATAGTCAGATACATGATCAATGGTCTTCCCTCGACTGGTAGCATTAAAACAGGAGGCTTTTGTAATTAATCTTTGATTTTGTCAAAAGCAAATTGGCACTCATCATTCCATTTGACTACCTGATCTTTCTTCAGTAGTTTGAAGATTGGTTCACAAGTAGCTGTCAGGTGAGAAATGAATCTGGCAATGTAGTTCAAACATCCCAAGAATCCTCTGACTTCCTTCTCAGTACAAGGAGCAGACATCTCTTATATCGCTTTCACCTTGGCAGGATCTACTTCAATACCCTTATTTCTGACGACAAAGCCTAGGAGCTTACCAGACCTTACTCCAAACGTGCATTTATTTGGGTTCAACCTCAACTTGTACTTTTTTAGTCTCTCAAATAGTTTCTGTAAATGATCAAGATGCTCTTCTTCTGTTTGAAATCTAGCTATCATGTCATCCACATAGACCTCTATTTCGTGTCGTATCATGTCGTGAAATAGAGCGACCATGGCGCGCTGATAGGTTTCCCCAGCATTCTTCAGTCCGAATGGCATAACCTTGTAGCAGAATGTCCCCCATTGTATGACAAAGGTTGTCTTCTCCATGTCCTTAGGCGCCATTTTGATTTTGTTGTAACCTGAGAAACCATCCATGAAGGAAAACACTTTATGTTGTATCGTATTGTCAACTAGAATATCAATGTGGGGAAGTGGGAGATCATCCTTAGGACTGGCCCTATTCAAATCTTTGTAGTCCACGCACATTCGTACCTTGCCGTCGTTTTTGGCCACGGGAACAACATTGGCAACCCAATGCGGATAAGAGGTGACGACCAAGAATCCAACACTGAATTGCTTCATGACTTCATCTTTAATCTTCTCTGACATATCTGGTCGCATTCGACGAACCTTTTGTTTTACTGGTGGGCAGTCCTCTTTTGTAGGTAGACGATGTACCACAATATATGCATCAAGTCCTGGCATGTCCTTATACGACTAGGCAAAGACCTAAACATATTAGTGTAGCAACTGAATCAGACGCTCTTTGATACTGGGTTCCAGATTAGCACCCACCTTGACCTCTTTTCTGTCTTCTTCGGTACCTAGGTTGATTGTATCCACTGGTTCCTCGTGGGGCTGATTGGTTCTCTCTTCTTGTAGTAGTAACCTGGCAAGTTCTCCTGGTACTTCACAATCTTCCTCACCTTTGTCTTTGGCTTAGTAGATTAGATTTTCGGAGTCACAGAAGGCCATAGCAGAACCGTTACCCATAGGATCATGAATGGATGTAGACCTGCATTGTGAGTGTGAGTGTGTGTAAGGGTATAACTATCTTTGAAAGAAATGAAAATGTAAAAAGAAAAACAATGAGCACAAAATTTGTATGCAAAAATGTCCATGATTCATTGATGCCATATGGAAATGAGATGATAACCCTTACAAATGGACCATTGTTCCTCGGGTAAGACACAAGGTTTTAAGAGTCTGAATTGTTTTAATATTATAGGTCTAACACAATGTAAGGATAAATTAATGTGGGATAAAAGTGATCGGGACAAAGTCTATAGCCTCCCAGTTGTTGAGCCCTCCACTGACAGTTGGGAAAATCCAATCCTCTAGGTCATAGTTGTCTTCATCATCCTCCACTGCATTGACTTCGCGGTTGCTGATCTTCAAGGGTGGTCCTCCGGCACGAGCATGACGTACATCCTTCTGGGCACCTGTAGTGAAACCCAGGCCAAACTTGTCAAATTTGTATGGGATATCTGAGAGTTGTCCCCAGATAGTGCATCCACCTTCTTCTATCACTTCCTTGGTATCCTTCAAATATGACATCCTGAGTGGAGGCCTTGTGATCTTGGGAACTTGAGACACAGCCTTGGTCACTACCACATCTTGCGGGACTTCTTCAAAGTGTTGGAATGGAGTTTCAATAAATTCACCATCTAACTCCATATATCTGAAGGAATTGAGATGGATGATCATATACTCTTATTCTCCATGAACGGTGATAATTTTCCCTTGAATCAGATATTTCAGCATTTGGTGTAACGTAGAAGTAACATCGCCAACATTATGGATCCATGGTCGGCCTAGCAAGCAGGAATATAAAGGGCGGATATCCATTACATAAAAAGTTGAATCAAATGTTTGGGTTCCAACCTTTATGGGGATATCCACTTCCCCATGCACTATCCTCTTTGAGCCGTCAAAGGCCCTCACTACTATATTGCTTGGCTTTAATGTCAATCCTTCTTAGTCAAGCCTATCAAGAGCCTTTTTAGGAAATACATTCAGAGACGACCCAGTGTCCACCAAAACATGAGCCAAGGTTGTGCCCCTGCATTCCACTGAGACATGCAATGCCTTATTATGCTTCCTTCCTCTTGGCGTTAAATCATCATCTGAAAAACCTAAACCATTATCTGCAGTCAAGCTGGATACGCAGTCTTGGAACTGATCGGCAGATGTTTCTTGGGGTACATGAGCAGTTTTCAAGAATTTTACCAAGGCTTTTGCATGAGCCTTGGAACATAGTAGTAAAGCCAGCATGGAAATTTTAGATGGAGTTTGCCCCAGTTGCTTGACTACATTGTAGTCGCTTCTTTTTATGATCTTTAGAATTTCCTCCATCTCTTTCGGGAGGTCTCAAGGATATCCAATGATTGTGCCTTCGTCCGGACAGGCTCAATCAGAATAACTTTACCTCGAGTCTCAGTTGACTCGGCAGTAGGAATATCAGTAGGAGTGATAATAGGGGTTGTATCAGCTTTGTCAGTTGGAGTACTAGCAGAGATGATTGTAGGACTGGGAACAACCTTTGGAGGAGCAACAACAACAGGAATGATTACGGGTCCAAAAATAGCCTTTGGAGGAGCAACTTCTGGAGAGAATATCCTTCCGCTTCGGGTAATCTTACTGGTCCCTGTGATATTACTGACATCAGAGTCAATCTTCTCAGAACTTGAATCTTTGGTAGATGGTCAATCTTGCTTGATACCGTGGTAGTAGACATCCCCCCCATAATTCCATGGTACGGTTTTGTTTGACGAATACAGGATTGGTCCAGGCATTGTAATTATCAAAGGATCTACTTTTTGAACTGATGTAATTCTAACGGGTCTTTTGGAGACCCTGGAAGAATTGTCGAAAATGGTTAAGATGGAAACATCATTATAAGAAATAGTTGGGACAAAAGTCTTCTCGAACAAAATTTCCTTGTTATCTATTAGGCACTGAACGCCTGCTTTCAACAAAGGACAGCTGGTTGGTGAGGACAAACAGAAATGACAACTTTCATCACAGCCCGGGAAAACACCGGCATTCAATAAGTTCTCTTTGATAGTCAGGAGTGGGGTCATAAGTTCATCAACTGAAGTAATAAACATATCTTCCTAAATGACGTTGGTATTATGGCCGTGTTTGGGCATAGGGGCAGAAATGACATTGGGCTTTTCTGGCGCATCGAATTCAATCTCTTTGGCTTCAAGGAGGTCTTGTACTTTGTTCTTTAGAGCCCAACGGTTATTAGTGTCATGGCCAGGACTCTCAGAGTGGTATGCACACCGGGCGTTAGGATGATAGTGAGGAGAGGTTGTGTTAGGGTTCTTTGGAGCTTCTTTCAAGGTCACCAGGTTGGATCTTAATAAATGCGACAATACTTGAGAGAGTGTCATGTTAATTCTGGTGAATTGTCTGACTGGTCTTTCCATTCTTGGTTGGTTGTTTCTTTGCTGATCAGGCGCATGTTTAGGAATCATAACAACCCCCACCATTAGATGGCGTTCGGCCCTATCTTGATTTCTCTAAGGATATACAACGACCACTTCTTTCTTTATGATGAATGGCTTTCTTACAGAAGAAGAGGATGCATCTTTTTGAATCTTTCCATTCTTTATTCCAGCTTCTACCCTTTCTCCGGTCAATATCAATTCAGTAAAACCTGCCGATGAACTCCCAATTAGGTGATTGAAGAAGGGACCAGACAAGGTGCCCAAAAACATGTCTACTAATTCTCTTTCAGATAGGGGAGGTTGAACTCTTCCGGCCAAGTCTCTCCATTTTTGCGCATAGTCCTTGAAGCCTTCACTTGAAACCATGGCCAAACTCCGGAGTTGAGTACGGGTAGGCGCAAGATCAGCATTGTATTGGTATTGTTTGTAAAAGGCTGCAACAAGTTCCCAGTTATGAACATTAGCTCTTTCTAACTGATAAAACCAATCAAGTTGAGTTCCATACAGAATGTCTTGGAAGAAGTGTACCCATAAATCTTTGTCAGCGGTATGGGGCTGGGTTTTCCTCACATAGGACCGGAGATGCATTTTAGGGCATGAAACTCCATCATATTTGGCGAACACAGGTGCTTTGAATTTTGGAGGAATGACAATTCCCGATACTAATCCCAACTCCTCAAAGTCCAATCCAGGCACTTTTTGGATTTCCATTGCACTCAACCATTCTTCTAGATGCTTATACTTGTCATTGGCTGGAAGGTATTGTTCTTCAGAATAGTCTCCTTCTGAATCAGAATGAAAAACTGTTTCTTTGCCTTTCCCATCTTGGTTGTCTTTCTCACTGGATGTCATTGCAAAGTCTAAGGCCATTCTTGTTTACCCTTGGAATCTCCTTCCCATGTTCAAAATTCCGGTTATTTTCTTCGTCTTCTTTTTCTTCTCCTCAACCAGCAATGTCTTCACCTCTTCTTGTCCTTTGGCCAGAGTTAAGAACAACTATTAAAACTGTGCAATCTAAACTTGGAGGTCCTTAACCGTTTGCTCGAGATCTATCTTACTGAAATAAACAGTAGAGAGATGAGGAGACTTGTTGCAAGAAACCTGCTTATGTTATGATGAATGATGAATGATAAATGCATATGCAATGATTTCAAGGATCTTAAGGTTCAAATTTGTTTTTAGACAAAAAGGAAACACACGTTGTATTAATAGATTAAATCTTGAGTACATCAATGCCTTCTTGGGCAAAATAATAAAAAAAACTCTAAGATAAAAAGGTAGTATGCATCCTCTTTGGCGCAATGTAGGCATTCAGAGTCTGCTCCTTATGAAGTAGTCGAGTGAGTTCCAAAACCTTCTTCTTGCTTACGTAGAATTGGGCTTCGAAAGTATCTCGCTCTCTCTTGAGTTGTATCCAATCCATTTGTAGGTCTTCAAGAGAGGTGGGCATGTCAGGATGTAGGATAGTGTATGGAACATCTCCTTCCATGACAGGCTCAATGATTACCGGGAGAATGGAAGGATAAGGCATCATAAGACTCTGAGCACGAGTTCGTACCCATTTGAGCTAAGGCTCAAAAGGGATGGAATTCTTGTGCCCCAAAGTATTGCTATCTACCTTGTTCAACATCCTCCAAACTTGGATAAATCTCTAAAGAAGACCTTGATCATCGTTGTCATAGTCAAATACCAAACCTTGAATCAGCATCTCATGCGAGCCATCCCTTCGGGCATAACCAAACTGTCTTAAAGCTAAACATGGATTGTAGGTGATACCTCCCCTAATGCCAAGTAAAGGGACATTAGGAAATTCTCCACAACGGTCGACAATGGTAACATTCTCTATGGATCGGGAGCACCAATGAATGTATGAATGTTTGAGCGTCACCAACCTTTGTGACTACCTTGAGCCTTGCTCATTCTTCAATACAGATTGGGGAAGATGTGAAATAAACCATCTTGCCAAGAGAGGAGTATAACACATAAGAACACCTCTTTTCCTCATTGTGTGAGTGTGAAAAGAGTGTAGGATATCCCCTAGCAATGTAGGAAATGGGTTGCGGGACATGAAGATTTTGACGGTGTTCACGTCTATGAGTTAGTCATGATTTGGAAACAAAACCATCCCATAGATGAGGAGAGCCACAATTTCCTCAAAAGCTTGCAGGTCCAAAGAATTCCAACAGTTTTGGGCTTTCTCAAACAAGAACTTTGCTAGGAAACCCTCGACACCACTCCTTGTTTCCCAATAAGTTGTGACATCAGATGAGTGCAAGTGTAGAGCTTGAGCAATCTCTTCTGGATTTGGGTCTCTTTCCGTACCGTTGAAAGGTAGTTAATTGAGAATGGGAATTCTCAAGAGTCAGGAGAATTCTTCCAAAGTAGGCACAAGTTGATAGTCGGGAAATGTGAATCAATGGTGTAAGGAGTCAAAGAACTGAAAGAGCATCTTCATCATGTCCTCATCTTTGTTGGAGGTGACCAAGTTGAGTAGGCGACCATGTCTCTCAGTGAATGGAGAGTTTTCAGGAATCCTTGAAGCTAGCTCCTTAAGTTGTGGAGGGATTCTTACCGGTACCCACAAATATGTCGTACTAATATAACTATTGCGTAGACCATGTCGGTATACCCCACACAGTTTCCATAATGTATTGCTACTTACCTATAATGTATCCCAAATCTAGGTAGAAGATTCAAACCCAAACAGAGAACCATAATGTAAAGTATACAAGTCAAACAATGAAAGAAAATAAATATGATCTAGCCCTAAGGTAACCCCACTTTTATAATTCTCCCCAGCAGAGTCGCCAGTTCTTTGGTACGGTAGGAGAACTGGCTTGAGGGTTTTGTATTTGATCGCAAATGTTACGGTTATCAAGAGTCGCCACCGACTTTTCTTTTATCGAAAAGGAAATGTGAAAAAGCACAGGAAAGGCCTTTGAGATTATTTCTTGAGTTTGGGGGATAGATTATGAAAAGGGAAGGTATTAGCACCCTTTTCATCAATGGTTTTCCATGGGCTCTTAGTTACTTGCTAGATCACTTGCTTTTGTTTGAAATTGTGCTTTGTGTGGTTTTTGAAAGTATTTTGTTAAGAGGCCATTATTTTAGGCAAACTTTTGTAATGATTCTCGTTCGTAAGAATGTATACAAAGTGTTTCAACTTTTGAAAATGTTTTCAAGTTTTGTAAGATGTTTTGAAAGTGTAGGTGTTTGTTTTGAAAATAGCAAGGATGTTTTGTTTGAAATTGAGCAAGTAATTAGGAGAATTCTACCTACTCAAAAGTCTTTTTTGTTCATTTTCTTTTCCTTTGACATTGTTGTCTTACCATTGATTAGGTAGGCAACCATATCTTTGGATGTAAACGGGATGGGCGTGGGTCATCGTATAACCATGATTAGCAATGTTGCAAGGTACCTTAGCATTCTTTATAGGGACTAAGATCATTTGAAAGGCAACTTAGATAGCGTCATCGAGGGACTATTATCTTGTATTTTGTTTGTTTTTGCTAAGATACCTCACATGCATAATATGGCCATTTTGTATAAGGCAACCAAGTGGGATAACCCTAGGGGTGCTTGTGTGCAAGTGTATTGTTTTCATGCTTTTTTTTGTCTTGAATTAGGGTTTTCTAAGTATTGGTTTTAGTCTTTCCATACAAACCCTAATTACTAGCATGTTATAAAAAAGCGATAAATTGCGAAATTTAAAATTACTACGCTATTACAACATTTGTGGGGAGGGGGTGTATAAATTGAACGGGGATTGCAAGAATTTAAAGCCTAATTAGTCTATTACAACCATATTGAATTGATATCAATGTACAAGGAAATAAATAAATACAAAGTACAAAATAAATAAATGTACAAAAAATGCAAAATGTAAAGAAAATGTATCTTTGTTTGATTTTCCTGAAAAAGGGATTTTGTCTTAACCTAATTAAATAAAGAAAATAATTAATTAAATTTGAATTTTATTAAGAAAAGATTTTAAATAAAACCCTAGTCCTATTAATTAATCAAAAGAAAATAAGTTTAAGAAAAGTATTTTTTGGTATTTTTATCTTAAAAATATTCATAGCATTCTAAAATATTTTTAGTCCTTTTTATATAAAAAATAATATATTTAAATTAGTATGAAAGAAAATAACTAATAACCTAATTTTAATTATATTTACAAGATAATAAGTAAATAAATAAATAAAGTATAGTTAATAAAATTATTATTTTTTGTGAGAAAAATAAAATAAACTAAGTCAAAATATAAATCTATCATTTTTTTTTGTATTTTATGATTTTTCAGTATTTAGAAAATATATTTAAGAAAATAAAAATAAAAAAATAAAATAAATAATCTTGGGCCAGGGGTGCCAATAGCCTGCAGGGAGGTTGGTTAGCAAAAATAAAAACCAGCCAGGCCCAAAGAGGCCCAGCGCTTGCCAAAAATCAGAAAAGTGAAAATGTGAAAAATGAAAAGGGTACCACTGGGGCTCAAACCCAGGTCCCATAGGTTATAGGTGCGCGCTTCTACCACTGGGGTGGCTATACATCCGTTAACATAAGCAAAATAATAAATATACAAGGCAAAACGCGCCCTGATGACTTCATCTTCAACCTCCAGCCAGACCAACTGTAACTTGCTCATTTTTCATCAAAAATGAAAACTGTAAACATGAAACATGTAGTAAATTTTCTCACGATTCAAGAAATGTAAAGTATTAAAACTATAGATCAAATATAAGAATGAATTTTAATGGCCCTAATCTGAACCCTAAAAATTTCAGAAATTTCAGTTTCAAAATTCTCTAAGCTCAAGTAAAATTAATGGAAACTATGGACATGGTTAGCTTCAGGGCAATGATATCTACATGTTTTGTTCATAAATAAACTATTGATGATGCCTGTATGAAGAGTTCCAAGTTGAGAAAGCTTACCTCAAAACTGGAAATCGTGTTTTGAGTTTGAGCTTGTTTCAAGTGACGGTGATGATCAGGATAGCTTCTTTGAGGTCCTAGGAAACTAATGCAATGGTTTGCTTGAGTTGAGAGTGGCTGAAATGACTTGGAGAAGTAAATGTGCAATGCTCTGTTTTTGGTTATGGAGGATATGGTAAATGATGTTACAGTAATGAAACAGGGACATGGATAGGTTACAGTTGATGTAAGAAAGCTTTAGAAACTAAAAGGCCAAGAAACGCACGAGGTAAATGTGAGTTTGATGTTCTAGGTCAGAAACTGTGCAACAATGGAGTTTTTGAGCAATTTCTGATTTGAGAGAGTTTTGGTGTATTTCAGGGTGCTTCCACTCGTCCTTTAGCTCACAAATAGTGACTCTATTTATAAGCAACAAGTTTGAAGACCTCTTGTTGATCAGAACTCAAAATCACAAGTTTATGCATAACATGTGATTTTTGAGAATTTCAAGTTTCAAAGCCTTGTGTACTTGCTAAGATAGAGTGGTTATGCTTTAAACAAGATTGATTCTGACTTTGTGGATGGATTATGATCAAAGGGAACAAGTTAGAGGCCTGCAAAGAAAATATTATGCAGCCTAGCATGGATTTGGTTCATGTGTTCATCAAAAATGACTTGTAATTCAAGTGATAAAACCCTAACTTCATCTCTTCGATTCTCCATACTCAAGAATGATCTCAAGGAGTTATGGGACATTTTGGAAAGCTTGAAATGTGCTCTACAAACCGTATTTGAATTTCTTTTGAATATTCCCCTTGGAACTGTATTAAAAAGTTCCATGAAGTTGGGTCAAAATCCTGACCAAATTAAGGCAAATTTTCATTAAGTGTTTAGTTTCATGACCACATGTTCATAAAATTATAACTTGAGATCCAAGCACTTTTGGAAGGGGTTGTGTAAAGAAAAGTTTTAGATTTCATGGAGATATACAACTTTCATGTTGTAAGTTTCTCTTGAATCATCTTGCATCATGGTGAAAATTTTGTTCAAAGTTATGAAAAAACATGAAATTTCCAACACTTAGAAAATTTTCTAAGTTTGGAAATTTTGACTTCAAAATGAAATCTTGACTTTTTGATATCTTGATGAATAAGTTTCATATTTTGAAATGTTTTAATGAATTATAATCTTTGGCACTAGATTTGACCAAAAAGTCAAAGTTTGACTTTTCAGTATACAGTTGACTTTTGATCAGTTGACTGAAAAATTCATTTGTCAATCCAATGGACTTGCAATGTTTTAAACCATGTCATTAGGTCAAAATGATTAAATTGGACTCTTGAGATCATGCCTTAAACCAATTGACCATTTGCTAGGTCAAAAATCAGAAATTGCCCTTTCTCAATCAGAACCCTAATTTTGACCATTTTGCCCTTTTGGAGATTTGATCAAATTTCTTGAGGAATTGTGGTCCAAACTTGATCAAATGATACATATGAGTTTATATTGTTGATGTGGATAAAAAATTATGAAGTTTGACTGTAAATTGGCCATAGTTGAATTTTTCCCCAATACAATTGATTTTTAGGGAAATTGCTCAATTGATTGATCAAAAATGTGATCCAAGGCTTGAAACTGGACATGAGTAATCTTGGGGGTCCATAATGATCCATGAAAGTGATATGGGGCATTAGAAGTTCAAAAATCCTTGTGCAAACTAAAACCCTAATTTTGGTCATCAATGCTTAAAGAGGTTTCTTGAGCTGATCAAACCCTAGTGCAATCTTGAGTCTAAAGATATCTTGTGAGCAAATTCTTGATAAGTGAGAGGGAAAATTTTGGGGTACAACAATTTGGTTTTAATATTTCACTTATTCCAAAAATTTAATAAAAATATGTTTCAAGTAATTTAAAGTCTTATTTAATTTTCCATATTTTTTATTTTTATTTTTATATGTTATTTTAAATTAAAGGTCAAATGTGTTTTAAGGGTTGATGCTTTCAATTAGGGTTTGAACTTGATGATTTTTTCCATGACCTTGAGCCAATTTTTTTAAACATGTTTAGGAACATGTATTATTAAGGTTTGATTGATCTTTCGAGGTCCATCTGTGATTAATTGATGAGTGTTTGACTTCTTCTTGAAGGCCTCTAATACATGATGTCTTGATGAGATAATTTTTGTTGTTTGATGATATTTTGATGAATATATTGAGCAATCTTTTAGGAACTATAATACACTTGTTTAGTGACTGATCTCATGTTGTCTTGATGCTATTTCACTCAATTTTTGAGGCTCCCTAATTGTTTATTTTGAAAGTCTTAATGCGTGATGATTTCTTGTGTTGATTAGGTGATTAGGGTTTGCACTTGTGCAGCCATTAGGTTTTTTGATTACCACTTGACCTTGAGATGTTTACCATGAGGTAATTCCTTAATTATCATCTATATTTTATCATCCAAATGCTTTACATCGATTATACATGTTGATGATGTTTGAAGTGATGCTTGCTCATCTTGTGGTTTGAGTTTTAGACATTGTCTTGTGTGATTCCTTTTTAATGCTTGAGGGATTTGAATGACATGAATACTATGCTCTTTCTTCTGACCTTGTTTGGTTTTGATACCCCATTCCATTATTTTAATGCATCCTTTGATTAGCATGATGATGATGATGATTCATTTAGTTGATTCATTAGGGTTTGATTATTGATTGATTAATCTTTACCTATGCATGATACTTGATGTTTGTAAGCCATGATAGATATAAAATACATTGTCCTGATTCAGACTCGTGTCATCTAAATGCTTTATCACATGCTTACTTGATCACTTATTTGCCATGAGTGAATGATTCCTCTTAAGGATGCCAATGTTTGATTGAATTGCTTAATTGTTTGATCATTGTTTGAATATGATGTTTGTTTGAATCTTTTGCAACTGTGAGATATGATTTGAATTGACATCTTTCTTAAGCCATTCCTTATATAGTTTCCATGCTTGAAGCTTAATGCTTCATTCATTTGTGGTTTAGTTCTTAGGGACTAGTTTTGCTGTTTGGATTGTCTTTTGACCTAATTCTTGTATGATCCCTGTGTGATATTTCTCCCATATTTGAGACATGTTTACTTGAACTCTTTGAGGCGTGCTTGCTTAATTGTTTAAGTATTTATCTTACTTGACTCATATGGCCTTTGTGTACTAATTTGTGGTGTTTGCTTGATGCCTAAAGCCTTGTTTACTTGTGCAATGATTGTTTGTTTCTGTCTAGGTCTTAGAACCTCTAATCATGAAATCTTTTGAGCACGACCCTTAGGAGGCTTGGGTGTGTACTTGGGGTATTTACTTTGTCACATCATTGCTTATTCATTGATGATTTGCTTAAGGGTTTATCACTTACTTTCTTGCAACTTGTTAAAGTTTTGATTTGTTGTCTCTATACTTCTTTGATTGATTGCTTGTGTAATAGCCATGTTCCCTTAGGAGTTTGATTCCATCTTGTTCAAGGTGTGAATTCATTAGAACCTAGGTTCTAAACCAAGCATGACAACATTAGTTATAAGTTACATAATACTTAAATTTAGGACCATAATGCATGATAACTTCCAGGTAGTTTTCCCTATGATATCCAAACTCTAAGTCCACATTGCATGATAAAATTATGACTCGAGTTTCGCTTACATTTTTCTTTCCTTTTTGAATTTGCATCTTTAATACTAAAACTTCTTTATTTATCAAAAATCTAAAAAAACACTTAACAATAAAGGATGCGGATCATATGTCACGAGTCTTAAGTGGTGGGAAAAGGATGAGGCGGTACATTCTGAACCTTTATCTTTCTCTCATCCATAGTCTTTAGTATGATCCAACTCACAATATTTTTCCCAAATAAGCAGAGAAGTAAGTGTCCCTCCATTGAGATTTATTTGCAATCATCCTAACAAAAATATTCAACCGATACAAACCTTTTTGCCTCCGGGCTTTTCTTTTGAAAATATTTTCATAAGAATATGTTAATTCCTTTTATGACAAATGCGTGAGTCTCCAAAGGTCGAGCTGCAGTAGAATGCTGAAATTCAACATCGTTCATTAAAAATACACAACAAACCAAAATTTTTAAGAAAAAACTACAGTGTTCTAATTCCTTCGTGGGATACGTAAGCACTGAGTTACAAAATTCGAGCAAATGCAATAATAAAAAACTTTCTTTTTGTTCATTAATGATTCACTCATGCATTCCCTTTAGCAAGTTTAAGCTTTAGATAACACACCCTTTGATTAGAACAAACATAGTGGATCTCGTTGAGAGCAACAAATATTTAGGGTGTTAATACCCCCCCTTTGCATAACCGGCCCCCGTACCTTGATCTCTATTATTTTGTGGGTTTTAATCGCTCTTTTCCCATTTCCCTTTGGAAACAATAAAGTGCGGTGACGAATTTCACTTTGTGAGTTAAGTTAATCAATGGATTAGGCTCAACTTTTTACCACTTCAGGGGTATGTAGAAAGAGGAAAGGAAGATTATGTGTGCAAGTTGAACATGTCATTATATGGTCTGAAACAATCTCCTCGATAGTGGAATATGAGATTCAACAAGTTCATGGCACATATAGGTTTCATTAGAAGTCAGCTCGACCACTGTGTTTACTTCAAATTTCAACCTGGAAATTCATTTGTTATTTTGTTGCATTATATGGATTATATTCTCATAGAAAGCAAAAAGTCGAAGATGTAATGAAAGTGAATGCTGAACTCAATGAGGAGTTCTACATGAAGGATCTAGGAGCTTCATCTAGGATTCTTGGGATTGATATGCGAAGAGATAAAAAGCAATTGAAATTATGCTTATTCAAGAGGCATACCTACGGAAGATTCTCAACAAGTTTGGTATGTCGAATTTAAAGCCTGTTGTGACTTTGACAAACCCTTAATTCAAGATGAGTGTAAATCAGTGTCCCAGTACTAAGGTCGAAAGAGATTATATGAATAGCATCCCATATGCTAACATAGTAGGTTCTTTGATGTATGTTATGGTATATACTAGACTCGACATAGCATATGCAGTAAGTCTTGTAAGCAGGTGCATGACGAATTCTGGAAAGGCTCACGAGAAAACATTAAAATGGATTCTAAGGTACATAAATGGGTCTCTGAATAGAGTCCTAATTTATGGTGGAGCATGTGGGGAAGATAATAAATCAATAATAGAAGGATATGTTAATTCTGATTATGGAGGTTGTATGGGTTCCAGAAAATGTATTTCTGGATATGTGTTCACTATGTTTCGTACAACAATCAGTTGGAAAGCGACACTTCAGAAGGTTGTCGCCTTATCAACCACTGAAGTAGAATATATTTCTCTCACTAAAGCTATGAAAGAAGAATTATGGCTTGAAGATTTTTCTAAATAGCTAAAACTTCTAGGCCGAGTTATCATTGTTAAATGTGATAGTCAAAGCGTAATACACCTGTCGAAGAATTCAGTATATCACGAGTGAACCAAGCACATCGACGTGAGGATGCATTTTGTCAAAGAGGCACTCAAGCATGGAGAAGTCTAAGTGATGAAGCTTTTGACAGATCAGAGTGCTGCTGATATGATCGCCAACATTGCCAAGATGCAAGTTTTTCCACTGTAGGCAGTTGATAAAGCTACATGAAGAAAGCTTGTTTGTTCCTTGATGCTATAGAGTTTGTTCTAAGGTGGAGATTTGTGAGATATTGGATCAAACTCTAGTATGGTCGAAGGGTAGCTTCTTAGTTCGACAACTCGACATGATCTAAGCATGAGGTCAAAGTTGTTCGCATCCTAGGGTCGAAGACATGCAATGCTACAGTCGAAGTATGTTCAAGTATGCAATAGTCAAAATGCTAGGATTGTTAGGATGTTAAATTGGGTCTGTTTTTTACCCAGTTGTTTATTAGCTTGTTCTTAAGTTAACTTGTAATGGGCCTGTGTGTAAAAGCCCATTAGTTCACTACGCCAAAAAGGGCTTTTAACAGCGCACATTAGACAACACTTTTATACAAAAGCGCTGCTATAAGTGAAATTAAAAAAACACAGAAACTGTATACAATAATAAATAAAAGCGCTTCTAAAATGTGACCTTAGACAACACTTTTAAAAAGCGCTGCTAAAAGTGTTGCTTTAGAAAGCGCTTTATCAAAAGCGCTGGTAAAGGACCACTTTAGACAGCGCTTTTCAAAAGTGTTGTCTTAAGTCATATAAATTTTTTTAAAAAAATCTCAAAAGCACTGCTAAAGGACCACATTAGCCAGCGCTTTTCAAAAGCACTGCTAAAGGCCCATATTAGCCAGCGCTTTTCTCAAAAGCGCTGTCTAAAGTCATATAATTAGAAATTAAAAATTAGAATCAATATTGTTTCTCTTTTCACAGATCAAATTCCCTCCTCACGTGAAACCCTTTTCAACGTCTCTCTCTCCACCACTGTCCGCCGTCCTCCATCGTCTCTCTCTGCAAAACGAGGCTCTCTCTCCACCGCTGACCGCCGTCCTCCATCGTCACTTTCAAGGTACTCTTTTCTCTTTCTCTTCTCTCTTTCTCTCTACGAAAACGTTGGTTTTATGTTCTAATTCATTTTTCCAAAAAAATATAGTTTGATGATTCAAAATGGCAGGATCTATTTCTATTTCTCATGACTGGAAAATATTAACATCAAATTCAACATTACTGATTCTTGTTGTTTGTAGGATTTCAAGGGTGCTTGTGTGTGTTAGTCTTTATTTGTTACTCTGTAGTGTTACCGTTTATTATTATAATATTTCTACGTAATCGAAATAACGCCTGTTCTGTTTAGTGTTTCCGTTCTGTTCCAATATTTTGAACGACACTTAGTAGTAAAACAATGGATAAAAAATGGATGTCTGTCAATCGATTTTCAAAAGAGTACGAGAATGAGGTATTGGAATTCGTTAAGTTTGCTGTTGAAAACGCCAGAGACCCCAGTCGAATGAAGTGTCCTTGCTTGGGTTGTTGTTATGTGAGTCGGGTTGACGCAGATGGATTGAAATTGCATTTACTGATGTGTGAAATTGATAGAAGTTATACGTGTTGGATATTTCACGGTGAAAAAAGTAACGACAATGTTGAATCGGGGGAGAAAAGTAGTACGACCTATGCTTATGTTGGATATATTAAAATGTTTATGTTTATGTTTGTGTTTACGTTTAAGTTTATGCTTATGTTAATCTTTGTGTTTGTCATTTTATATATACTCAAATGATTATGGAATTTTATATTGGGTTTATGTTTATGTTTATTACAGGTTAGATGGCTACTAACGAGGATCACCCACATGATGATTCTAGGCATGATGGAGATGAGCCCATTAATAAAATGGAAATGGAAATTAGACGAGGAATAACAATTATGAAGAGAATCATTCAAGATAGAGATCGAGGCATAAAGTATGATGTGCATTGGAGTCAAGAAGGCCAACTAATTGAGCCTGACGGTTCAACGTTGACGAGTTATCTTGGTTCAGTGGTAAGGAGAGAAATTCCAATTACTTGTGAAGATTGGAGAGCAAAAGTGTTGAACGACGCTAAAGATAAAATATGGAGTGAGATACAAGTACCATATGTGATGTTATTTGTTTTTAATGATGATTATGTCTTTAAATTACTTATACTAACGCACTTTATGTATAATTTTCAAAGAGGTCGTTCAACATTGGTGATACCAGGAGAGATTATATACTCAAATTGGCCGGAAAATTACATAGAGGGTTTAGAGCTTTTTAATCAAACAAGTTTCTTAGGGATGCAGATAAATTTTTTCTTGATGCAGAGCTTCCAAATAAATATGAAGATTTGATTACACCTGAAGAATGAGAAACTTTTAAATCCAAAAGAAAAACCCAGAAATTTGAGAGTTTAAGTGTCGTAAATCGGCAACGAGTTTTAAAGGGCGTATGAGATATACACGCTTACAATAATCTATCGTAAGTATCTATAAATTGTAAAGTATCTATAATATATACACGCTTATATTTAATCATGTTATTTGGCTTAATGTGTAGTTAACAAAGGAGAATAGTTCTGAAACATCTCTTCTGGAACATGTTTTGTGGAAGGAAGCCCGTGTGTGTAAGGATGGAATTGTTAAAGAAAATGTTCAACAAATTTACGAGAGATGTGTAAGTATAACATTATTTATTTAATTACATCATTATTTTATTTATTTAATTACATCATTCTTTTATTAACATATCATTCTTTAATTACAATATTCATATGAATTTCAGGAGACTCTTTCTCAGTCTATACCTCCAGATGAAGATAATGGTTGCAGGAGCATACTTAGTCGAGCATTAGATATTTGTGAGTGTTCTGGTCGGGTGAGGGGTAAGGGATTTGGGATCACTCCAACATCCTTGAATAAAAAATAAAAGACAAAAGCTCCTAGCAATAAAGAACTTCAGGAAAAGCTGGAAAAGTTACAACAAGAAGTTTATGAGCTGAGAAAGGAAAAAGAAATAGATCAAGCTACATGTTTTAAAGATACTAGTGACAAAGGTAGTATCAATGGTAACTTTGGACCGAATATTCCCGAGGTAATTATATACCATATTTATTAATTATATAACCATATTTATTAATGGTTATAGGGCATTTCCCGGTGTCAACTATATTTGTCGTCACCGACTTATCGGGTGATTCGCAAGGAAAAGTGCATAATACTTCGGGAGAAATGCTTTACCATAAACCGCTCCCAAATGGATTTTTGAAAGTATCAGTTGATGTTGTTTTAGATGGGGGTGCATTGTTACCACTACCTGACGATGTGGCAGATGCAACATTGGTGGCAGATGCAATAGGATCATTTGTTGCATGGTCGTCAAGCCTCGTTTGCGTAGATGATAAGGTATGCTTAAAACCATTTACTATTCAAAATTTTTAAGGCAATTTTACTTATATTTTGTTTACATGGTAATGTTAGACTCCAACAAAATTTATTCCAAAAGATAAGGGGATTAGGTAGGAAACCGAGTCAGTTGCATCAATTAAGGTACAACACAACTATATGACATTTATGCTATGAAAAATGTTAATTTTTGATTTTATACTTCACCTAACTAATTATATGATAATTAGGTTCATGCTAAAGATATTGCACAAGTCAGTAGGGGTAAGGCGCCTGAAGTTAACAATATTTCCACACAAAAAAGAATGTTGCTAAGAAGATCTCGGCTAGGAAAAAAACTACTGCTCAATATAGGTCGTGCCTTCGGACATATTTAGGAATAACAGATATTCCGGATAGTGGTACCCGCCTTATACCTATGAGTGCATACATCTTTGGTTTTGAATACATGGAAGCAATTGGTAGAGAGGATATGGAGCAAGTTTTTAAACATTTTGAATTAGGCCTCGGTGTTATCGATACATACATCAGGTATACTCCGATCAACTTTGTTTAATTAGATGAACAATTTATTTCCTCATTTCAATGAATATAGTATAATGTTAATGATGTTTTAATTTAAGGTTTCTGTATGACAACATTGTGCGCCTGCGTGGATTAGAAGCAAGATTTGGCTTCTTAGCTCCTAACACCGTCAATTCAGGGTTAATAGTAACAAGACCAGATGATATCATAGCATATGTACTCGGTTTATTCGTGGCCAGCAAAGATACTGAAAAGTTGTTCTTTTTACCATATAATACTGGCAACGGATTAAATTTTCATCCTAACTTGATCTATTATAATTTTTTGCTTTTTGCCATTATTTAATCTTTGTTTAATCTTACAGTGGACACTGGTTATTGGTTGCAATTAATCCTGTAAGAGATACTGTGTATTATCTGGATTCGTTATACAATGATTGATCAACATATCCAAATTTGAAGAAGATGATTGACACGTAAATTTTTCACTCCCAAAGATATATATCTGGATTTGTGTTTATGTTTATGTTTCTATGTGAGATTGTTCTAAACAATCGTTTATATTTTATTATAGCGTTCTACTAGCTTTTCACTCCCAAAGAGATATTTAAGTGCCAAAAAGTAGAGCCAACAATGTTACATGGATCAGAGTGGAGGTATATTTTTACAAAGAGATATTCAGTTTTGATTACATTAGTGATGATACTTAATAAAACAATTTAAGGGGTATATCCTGATATATATTCGTAATTTCTTTCCATGTGTAGTGTCCTCGCCAGCGTAATGGTATAGATTGCGGCTATTTCATGTTGAGGTTTATGAAAGAAACTATTCTTTTGGATCGATTAGAGATTCCATCCACTATATGAATTTCTAACTTAGGAATTACATATTACTTTCATATTTTGTGTTTCTCATAAAATGACATATTGTTTTAACTAAATCACATACTATGTTATATTATTATATATATAGTACTTTGAGGAATTCAATTGTGCACATTACTCAAAAGATCAATTGGATGAACTTAAGGAGGAATGGTGTCAATTCATTATCAGGTTGAGAATTTTATAAGCTAAGGTATATTGTCGTATTTCCTTTGATGAGAACTTTCGAGTTTTGAGTATAAATTAAATTTAAATAAAGTGCAACATTAATATTATCATGTTATGAATTTCGATCATTTGATTTTTTTCCAAGTTTGTAGGTGCATGTGTAGAAGATAGAGCTAAGATATTCATGTTGTTGTTGTTGTTTTATGAGAATTCTCGAAGATAGTAAGATGTAGATGTAATATCAATTTTGAATTTTAGGATTTTCAACTTGTAGAATTTTAACTTGTATCATAAATTTTGTAGTTGTTGTATATATCATCAATTTATATATATGTGAAATTTTTACATATGCATATTTTATTGGAATGAAGCTACCAAATATAGTGCATAATATGGTGAAAACCTGGTTCAAATTTGATTAAAATGCATTATATATATATTGGACAACGCTTTTGTAAGTCAAAATAGGTATTTTTATTAAAAAAAAATTGTGATCAATAGACAGCGCTTTAAGAGAAAAGCATTGTAAAAAGTAAAAAAAGCGCTGCCTAAAGTAGGAAAGCGTTGTCTAAAGTGGGGGAATAGACATCAATTTTAAAGAAAAGCGCTGTCTAAAGCCTAACTTAAAAAATAACATAAAGTACTGTCTAAAGCAAAAGCGCTGCTAAAGGGGTATATAAAAAAGCACTGTCTATTTTAAAAGTGTTGTCTAAAGGGGTGCATAAGAAAGCGCTTTTAATGTAAAAGCGTTGTCTAAAGTGGGCATAAGACAACGATGTTACATTGAAAAAAAGCATTGTCTTTACTTTTAGCAGCGCTGCTTTAGGCAGCGCTTTTAAGCACTGTTAAAAGCAAAAAAAAAAAAACGCTGTCTAATATCTTGTTTGACATAGTGGTTGTTAGTTTTATTATAAATAACATACTAGTCTCTCATCATTGCAACAATGCAAATCCTAATTAAGATGAAAGGGTTATTTGTTATTCTGTAATACTTGTAATCTTGTTTCAAAGTGAAAGTAAAGAACAGTAGTTTATAATCAATTCCATTATGTTCTTTTTGCTTTCATCTTTCCTATCCTTATAGGTTTCTTTCCGAGAAAAAATATATTATATTTTGTTTTTAACATCGTTTTTCACAACAACTATTAAACTAGAATCAAAGTAAGGCTCGTAAACAGATTAGAAATAAATTGTATCCTAGAAACACCCATGTATCCTAGAAAAATAAATTGGAAATACATTGTATAAATTTTAATAGATTAGAAATATGTTTAAACATCTAGTATCTTGATAACACTATTTGGAAAAGGGTCTCCGAATAATGTTGTCCGAACAGGCTCGTAGGAGACAGAACATTAATCCTAAAAACTTAACAAATTCATACCTTAAAAAGGGAAAAATGGTTACATCATAATCAAAATAATCAATGTGAGGATGTGAAAGGGTTAAGCTTACCAAATATTCTTCAATTGGTGACACTCAATGGAATGAATGACTGGAATAGATTAAAGAACTTAGCTTGAATGAAAAAGAGTAGAAATTAAGATTTTTGGCTAGTTCTCACACAAAGACTGCTTATTTGACGTCATTGAGCTATTTTCTATTTAGATTTCAAAAGTTATTTAATGGAGAGAGATATGCTTCCTTTTATTATAACGGATGCATTCATATAAAATTATAATGGGTGCAATACTTGTGTTGATCGTAGAAAAATATATATTTTTACATTTAAGATGAGATTGGGCGAGAATTCATCAAGAATTGCGGAAAAGATGGTTTCATAAGGGGTTAACTTGATTTAGCTAACTTTTTGTTAATGAGTTAGGTTCATGTCCTCCACATTTTCCTTTGTATTTTTATTTCATTTATGCAATATTTATTTTTAAAAAACTCGACTTCATTTTTCTGTTTAGATTTTAATTTTAAAATTGATTTTTAAAAACAGAAACTCACAACCACTCAGAGAAAACCATACAAATTAACTATACATAAAAAATATAACATGAAAGACTAACTCCTAAAAAGTAATTTTTTTAATAAGGCTAGAATATATTCAAAGAAGATTAATACACAAAAAAGAAGATAAAAGACTAAGTCAAAACCACTTAATAAGAAGTAAATCTAAAAAAAGACATATTAGTTTTTTTTTACATAGTCTTATCTTATGTCCAAAGGTAATGAGTTAAAAGCAATAAAGCAAATAGATATGGAGCCTATGTAGTAATAAAATCTGTAAAATTAGAAAGTAAGTGTAAGAGTTAGAAAGTGTTGAATACCTGATCCTCTTAGAAGAGAGGGTATTTATAGCCTCCAACGCTGGACCAATGTCTCTTTACTGGGCTGATTAAACAGGCCCAACATAGAGACTTCCAGGTTCTACGTGAGTAGTGGAGACCCGCACGTGGCCCCCTACTTGGATGACGTCTTCCACAAGGTCAGGAGGATATGGACGCGATCTTTCCGGGACTACGAAGACTCCGTAATATCCGGAGACGTTGGTAGTCAGCCCTACGAGGAAGATGCTCGGGAAGAGCGCCTGCTCTTCAGGGATGGTCCCCGCAATCGCAAAAGGGAAACAGTCTTGGTCGACAAGGCCTTTATGGTCGGGGTGTGGTCGTCCTCAGTCTGTTCGGGCGTTGTCCCCGCGTGGTGAGGTTGTCTCCTCGCGGGAAAAGATTAGTAGTTGTCCGCCATGTTCGAGGATAATACCAGTCAGCGGTGCAGGTTGGCACGCTTGGATTGGGCCTCACTGGGAGTTGGGCCAAGGGCATGCCCAGTCCAGAATAGGAGCCCCCCAAGTCGTTGATCCTGGTGAAGGAGTTATGACTTGATTCAAGTTCTCCCCTTCGCGAGGTTCGCAGCCCGACATAGAGTTTTTCTACCGTGGATGGAGAACGTCGTTGGTTAATGATTTTTCTCCGTGCAGCGGTCGAAGCGTGTCCGAGGAGGACTTGCGGGGAGAGGATGATACGCTTGCCAGTCACGTGGCGTGGCTCTTGGAAACAGTAATGATGGCCTAGGGAGTAGGGGCCATCATTGCCTGTACACGTAGGTGTCGAGGAGAAATGCGACTTATGACTGCCCGAAGCGACGTTTCACATTCCACGCCAGCTCTATAAATAGGGCTTCAGGGCTCATAACTTACTTTCACATTTTCATGCTTCTACATTTTCTCTTCCGTCAACACCATGCATTTTCCCATAATCTTTGAGACCGTCGCGTACCTACCTTAACAACCGTCGCTCTTCATCTTTTCTCCAAGTAAGCGTTCTTTTTCCTTGATATCTTGTGTTGTAGATAGATTTTGATGGTGTTTAGTAGTAGGATTTCGTGTCTGGGGGTTATGCCCGGGGAATTCAAGCATTTTAGGCGTCTGATTCACGAGCATTCCCGTGGAATTGATACGTTTAGGCATACGATTTATGATCATGCCCATGGCGTTCATGCGTTTAGGCATACGATTTATGATTATCCCCGTGACGTTCATGCGTTTAGCTAACAAATTTATGAACTTGGTCGTGAAATTCATTCTTTTGTCAGTATCTAGGCTAGTTTTCCCCATGACCTCCTTGTATCTGGCTAACAAATTTATGAACTTGGTCGTGGAATTCATTCTTTGCTCGCCATATTTTTCTTGTGCCCAATATATTTATGATAGACATAGGCGTTTGTTATTAGGATCGGTGCTTGATCGAGGTCCACGTATTCCCCCTCTTACGTGTGTATGGCCGTCGACTTGGTCTGAGTGTTTCTTAACCTCCCCATCTTTGTCGCGGAAAAGTGGATTTGCTGTCAAATTCACCAGTTTCCTGTACTTTGTAGGTAAATGGCCAACACTCCCAAGTCCTCGGAGCACATTGACACCGAGGGAACCAACACAGCTGAGGAGAGCATTAATCTGATCGACACCGTTGACGATCCTACTCTGGATTGGGTTGGTTCAGAGCCCCGATGGATAGCCTCGATCTATAGTTATACCGGTAGGTAAGCCTATACGGTCGTCGAGTATGGCGGCGGCCAGGAGGGATTTCGAAGAAATTTCAAAATCATGAGGCCGACACAGGACGCTCGTGTTTGCTCGAAGTTTACTCAGGATGCCTTCCCCATGTATGAGATCATGTTCAAAGACCTCGGGCTCCGGCTTCCTTTCAACGACTTCCAGATGGGAGTGTTCAATCATTTGAACTTGGCTCCCTCCCAGCTTCATCCCAACGCGATTGCCTTTATCCGGGCATTCGAACTTACGTGTCGTTTCCTAAGGATCGGGGCGACGATTCCCCTGTTCTTCAGGGTTTTTCACTTGCAACGGCAGTCCCAAGGAGGGAAACATAGCTGGGTGTCCCTTAAGCAGTCGAAAAGGCTGTTTAGGATGTACATGGATTTTGTTCGGGATTTCAAGGACAAATGGTACATCTTGCAACCATCTTCCCAAACATCAGTGGAGTCACTGTTCGACCCGGCTACCGTGGTGGACGAGGATGGGGAGTCATGTTTGGATGCTGAGGGTAATCCTGATATGGGGAGAATCTCAAAGTTTCCCATCGACTGGTGCTCAGTCCATTATGACCATGGACCCGGATATTACCACACTCCCGCTGGCGGTATGAGCGTCGAGGACGAGGAGGCATATGGCGTCCTAAATAAATTCATCAACGATTTCTTCCCCGCTCGGTGGGTTATGAGGGAAGGATACGACTTCCTTGATGAGGACGGCGAGCCAACGTTTGAGGCACGTCCGATCAATACCAAGGCGTTCATCGAGTGTCAGTCTTTTGGGCAGGCCGTAGATCTCTTAGGTTTCTTGCTTACTTTACTATATTGATAGCCTTTTTTTGTTTCTTTGACGTAGCTAACCCGGGCACATTTTCTTTGCAGGTCACATGGCGGAACGAAGAGGGATATTGTTGAAGTTGACCCAAGATAAGAAGAGCAATAAAAGGCTGGTGAAGCCACAACAAGCTACGCGTATGGGTCCAGCCCCCGAGCCGACCAGGGAAGGATCCAGTGGGTCTTCGGGTTCTCATGCCATCGAGCGCCAACCTACATTGTTGAGCAAAAAATGGAGTCGAACAGAAGGCGGGCAAGCTGATGTGAATGATGGAGGAGCGGGTGCCCGGGCCTTCAGCCTGCCACCCTGTTTTGTGGAAAAAGACTTCTTTGAGGGGTTTCCCTTGACTGTTTCTGACAACGAGGCCGATATCATCAGACGGCTCGACAAGGAAGGTCAAAGGAAGCACCTCGCTGCCAACATGAAAAGGGTGGTGAAGATGGCTGAGATGGAGGTTGTCCTTGCGGGTGAAGGGTCAGACTCCTCGGATCGGGTCAAGGAGCTGGAGTCGGAGAAGGCGACTCTTGTGACAAAAACCCGCAAACTGAAAACTGCTCTTAAATGAAGCGAGGAGATTTTTCGAGAGAAGTTCGACGTGCTGGCGGGGCAGAAGGATAGAGCCGACAGAGCCCACAAAGACAAAGAATGCCTCCAGAGCGGTTGGAGAGTGACAATCAATGGTTGCTAAGGGAGGTTGATGATCTGAGGGCCGCTACGCTGCCCGTGGAGAGCAAGTATGAAGGGGTGGCTGACTTGCGGGCGCGTGCTTATTTTATCACTCGGATTCAACTCTTGGAGTCGGTCTGTGTTGATACCTTGGCCGACGACTTTGAGTCTACTGTGAATCAACTGTCCATGCTAAACCCGGGGTTGAATACTAAAGGAACTCGGGTTCTGTCCCATGTTGTTGATGGTTGAGTGGTCCCTCCTCCTGACTCTCCTAATGTCGAAGTTAGCACTCCGGGGAGTGATTGATGTTTTTGTTTTTCAGTTTGTATTTGGGTCTGCATGCCCGTAATATTTGTTACATTCATACATCCTCGACCCAAGTGGTTGCCTTTGGAAATTATTTCGCTTTATTTGATGCTTATCATTATTACTGTTTGTCGTTGTTTTTGAATGGTTATTTGATGAATACTTGGTATAACCTTTGGATATATGTACCCTACCATTGTTGTGGTCGTTTATGAATTTTCCACGAAGTTCGTGTTTTTCGTGTGGAGATATGCGCTCGACCCTAATATCAGTTCGACACACATCGAAATGTGTCGAGGGCGTGGAGTGGGAATCCGCGGGACGGTCGTATGATCGTGATCAAGATCCTACGCTTGTGACGTGAACCGCCCATCGAGTTGGGTATTTTACCATGTTGGGGTACTTCGACAACAGAGCTCGATCGAGGTGTCCCTGTCGGGCAAGGATGTTGCTCGTCAAAATGAACAACATCCTGCTTTTTGTTGGTTGGTAGGTCGCGTCCGTACCTCGACTCAACTACGTGGTTTAGCTTTTCCCTTTGTCGATTAAAGATGAATATTCAACGAAAAAAGTCCTCAGTAGGTGAGGGACTTAGCTATAATATTGTTTTAGCTTCGCATCATTCCAGGGTCGAGGTAGTGGTTCTCCATTCAATTGCTCGAGGTAATATGCTCTGGTGCTCGTAGCTCCCTAGACGCGGTAATGTCCCTCCCAGTTTGCGGCCAACTTTCTTTCGCAGGAATCCTTCTGGTTTCTTCGCAAGACTAGGATGCCGACCTGAAACTCGCGTTTTATGACTTTGTTGTCGTGGCGTAGGACTACCTGCTATTTCAGTGTGGCCTCGCGAAGGGATGCTCCTGAACGGATTTCTTCGACAAGGTCGAGCTCATCTCTGAGGGCCTCGTCGTTCATCTCCTCGTCGAGGGGAATTTCAGTTCGCCTAGATGGCTCCATGATTTCTACCGGGATGACGGCCTCAGTGCCGTAGGTCAGTCGGAATGGCGTCTCGCCAGTCTTCGAATGGGGCGTCGTGCGGTAAGCCCATAGAGCACTGTGTAGTTCTTCGACCTATCCCCTTTTGGCTTCTCCTAACCTGCGCTTGAGTCCTCGCAAGATGACCCTGTTCACGGCTTCGGCTTGCCCGTTGGTCTGGGGGTGCTTGATCGAGGTAAAATGCTGCTTGAGCCGAGTTTGGAAATGAAGCTTTGGAAATCTTGGTCGGTGAATTGTGTGCCATTGTCTGTGATGAGCACTCGTGGTATCCCGAACCGAGCGAGCACGTTTCGTTTGTAAAAATGGAGGATGTTGTGCGAGGTGATTTTTGCTAGGGTTTCGGCCTCTATCCATTTGGTGAAATAGTCTACGGCCATGATGAGGAATTTATTTTGGAATGTTCCTTGTACGAACGGTCCAAGGATGTCCATTCCCCACCAAGCAAATGGCCATGGGGATGATAGCGTGTTTAGCTCGTGCAGGGGAGTGAGGTGCATGTCAGCATGTCTCTGGAACTTGTCGCACCTCTTGACATTCTCTTTGGCATCTCGTTTCATGGTCGGCCAGTAGTATCCTGCCTGCAACGCCTTTATCGTTAGGGACTTTCCGCCCATGTGATGGGTGTTGATTCCTTTGTGGATTTCCCGCAGTATCTCAGGGACCGCGGATTTTTCGACACACTTTAAGAGTGGAATAGAAAATCCACGACAATACAGTTGGTGTTCGAGCACCACATAAGAGCATGCTCGTCATTTGGTCGCGGTTGCCTCCCTTTGGTCCAGGGGAAGTTCTCCTTTCGTTAGGAAATTGAATATCGGGGTCATCCAGCATGAGTTATCCTCGATGGCATTTACTTCGAACAAAAGCGTGGATTTTTCAATGCTCGGGCAAGATAGGGATTCTTGTATGATAGATTTGTTTCCGCCTTTCTTCTTCGCACTTACGAGCTTTGAAAGTATGTTGGCCTGTGTGTTTTGTTCGCGTGGTACGTATGTAATTTCTGCTCGGTCGAACTTTTTCATATGTTCTCTGACCAAGTTTAAATATTCGATGAGGCTGTTGTTCTTAGCCTGGTATCCTCCTCGAACTTGAGACGCGACAAGTTGGGAATCAGTGAAAATTTGTATCTCACGAGCGCCTAAATCCTCGGCCAGTCTTAGACCTGCGAGTAAAGCCTCGTATTCTGCCTGATTGTTTGAGGTTTGAAAGGAGAGGGTGAGCAAATGTTCAATCACTATGCCTTCCTCGTTTTCGAGGAGGATTCCTGCTCCACTCCCGGTCGAGCTGGAGGCTCCATCGACAAAGATGGTCCATTTGTGCTCCTTCCCTGCAGGGGGTTATAAGCGGTCATCTTCGCGACGAAGTCGGCCAGAGCTTGGGCCTTCAGAGCCTTTCTACTTTCATACTGAACGTCAAATTCTGAAAGCTCCAAGGACCATTTCAGCATCCGACCTGCCATATCTGGTCGACCTAAGAGCTGTCTCATGGGCTGGTCTGTTCGTATGACGATCATGTGTGCAAGGAAGTAGTGTCTGAGCCTTCTCACCGCGTTGACGAGAGCCAAAGCTACCTTCTCATTCTGTTGGTATCTGACCTTGGGTCCCTGAAGCGCTTTGCTTGTGAAATAAATGGGTTTTTGGCCGTCATGAGTCTCGCGGATGAGGGTCGAACTGACGGCTTTAACGGAGACGGCAAGATATAGGAATAATGTCTCCCTGTCGACTGGTCGTGATAGAACGGGCGGCTGTGAGAGGCTCTATTTGAGATAGATAAGGGCTTGTTTGCATTCCTCAGTCCACTCGAAAGCTGCCTCCTTGCGCAGGAGTTTGAAAAAGGGCAGGGCGTGTTGAGAGGATTTTAAGACGAAACCGGAGAGTGAGGTGAGTATACCATTCAAGAATTGTATGGATTTTTTCAAAGTGGGTGTAGGGAGGTCAGAGAATGCTTGGAACTTGTCGGGGTTGGCTTTGATTCCTTGCTCCATTAGGTAAAAGCCGAGGAACTTGCCCGCCTTAACCCGAACGTGCATTTCTCGGGGTTGAACCTCATTCTACATTGCCTTGCTTGGGCAAATACTTTCCTGAGATGAGCGGCATGGTCGGTGTCTACCCGGAATTTTACGATCATGTCGTCCATGTATACCTCGAGCATATCTCCGATCTCGCTGCAGAAGACTTTTTTCATCATCCGCTGATACATTTCTCCTGCGTTTTTTAGACCGAAAGGCATTACATTGTAGTAATAGTTGCCCGAGCTAGTCATGAAAGCAGTGCAATGTTTGTCGCTCATTGCCATTGGGATTTGGTTATAGACTGAATAGGCATCCATAAAAGATAAAAGTTTATAGCCGACCGAGTTGTCGACCAGCATGTCAATATTAGGCAAAGGAAATGCATCTTTGGGGCATGCCCGGTTAAGATCGGTATAGTCAACACACATACGCCATTTTCCATTCTTTTTCTTAACAAGTACAACATTTGACAGCCAGGTTGAATACCAGACATCAGAAATAAAATTTGCCTCTAGGAGGTCTTTTACAGCTTTTTCAGCAGCCTCCATTTTCTCGGTAAACTGCCTACGCATATGTTGTACTAATGCCCTAGCGGCTGGATCAATGGCGAGTTGATGATAGGGGACCTCAGGGTTGAGACCGGGCATCTCTGCAGCGCTCCACGCGAACAGATCTGCATTCTCCCTTAGGCAGGCCTTGATTTGCTTCCTCTCCAGGTCGGGGAGTCCGGTACCGATCTTCACCCCTTTGTTTGGGTCTTCACCGAGAGGTACGAGCTCGAAGTCCCCATCCAGAATTGGTCGGAGAAGCTCCTGCTCGCCGTTGGAAGATTCATCTTGGTCGAAGCGAGTGTCCAACGAGATCGAGTCGACCTTTGGAGGAGCCCTCTACATTTTTGCCTTGGTGGGTTGTGGCTCTGAATGCTGTGGCTCTAGTCGTGTTGTCGCAGCTTTCTTGGTGGGCCGTGTCCCGGTGTCGACTGTGTTGTGTCCCTTGGCCACCACATTGAAGCATCTTAGGGCAGCTACTAGGTCACCCTTGATGGTGGCGAAGCGTGCCCTCTTTGTGTAAAACTTCATCTTCGAGTGGACGGTGGAAGGCACCGCGGTTAGCTCTGCCAATGTCGGCCTCCCAAGGATGCAGTTGTAGAGGGAGGGGCAGTCGATGACCAGGAAACGCACCTTAACTTGCTTGGTAGCAGTGTCCTCGCTGAAGGTGACCATTAGTTCCACGTACCCCCATGGCTTGGAGGTCGAGCCATTAAAGCCCTGCAAGTCGAATCCCACGTATGGTGAAAGGTGAGAGTCGTCGAGTTGCAGGGTTCTGAAAAGCTGGTTGTACATCAAGTCGATGTAACTTCCTTCGTCGACAAGGACACAATGTACGTCAAAATTGGCCATTCTTGCCCTGATTAGAAGAGGGATGGATGAATTGGGCCCCCCTGGAAATTCCTCGAGGTAAAATGTGATCGACTCTGATCTGCCTTTAATCCTCTTGAAAGTTATAGTTTGCGGAGGGGCCGTGTCGACCAGCTCGTCCAACTTCCTTTTTGCTGAATTAATAGTTAAGTCATTAAACCCTCCATCATTTATGACCATGGAAGAGGGGAAGTTCTCCCACCTGCTGTGCGTGGACAGAGGCTCTTCCATTTGTTCGGGGACATAGAAGTCCTCCGGTCTAGTGACGGAGAATGCAGTTTGGATGAGGGCCGACTCGTCAGATGGTCGGGCATCCTCCTCTATCTCCCTTGTTTCTCGGGCATCTCGATAGGGGGCGTCGCCGTGCCGATATTGCATGAGTCTCCCCCCTTTTATGAGGGTCTCGATAGTGTCCTTGAGATGGACACAATCTTCAGTCAAGTGTATATGGCTCCGGTGATACTCGCAGTATTTGCTCCAATCTGCCCCGGGTTTAGCAGGAGCGGGGCGAGGACGCTTGACGCTGCCGTCTTGGAAATCTGTGTTTGCACACTCCGCTAAAATGCGCTCGCGAGAAGAAGTTATCAGAGTGTACTCAGTGAACCTCCCCAAGGGTCCTCTCTGCTCGCGAGGATCTCGGGGTTTATCATCCCTTCTCTTCTCGCCAGTTCGTCAAGGAGGGTCAGTGTCTTGTCGCAGATTGTTGGTTGATCCGCGATTCCTGGGGTCCCGGGCTCTGTTGGCCGCCTTCCTCTCCTCGTAGTCCATGTAGGCTCTGGCTTTCTCGAGGAGGGAATCGAATGTTCGGGGCGGTTCGATGCCTACAACCTTTCTGAATTTCGTGCCCGGGAGGAGTCCCCTCTCGAGAAGGTATCGCTTCATGTGATCAGTACAGGGGACCTGGATGGCCTCCCGGTTGAACCGATAAATAAATTCCCTCAGGGTCTCATCGTGTCTCTAGACGATGGCCTCGAGGGCTGCTTCGGTCTTTAGGTGGCTTCGCGAAGCAGTGAATAAATTGATGAATTGGTTCTTTAAATTTCGCCAGGAGGTAATTGACCCCGGGGCAAGACTTTTGTAGCATTACATCGTAGCTTTCCTCAAAGTTGTGGGGAATAACCGGCATTTGATTGGTCCCTCGACATTGTGATAATGTAGCATGGCCTCAAACCCGTCTATATGGTCGACCAGGTTGGCGATACCGTCGTATTGCTTTAGGTGGGGAGGCTTCTCCATGCCCGGGGAGATGGGTGCCTCCACAATGTCTTGTGACAAGGGACCGCGGGGGTCGTCTTCGTCACTCCTGTCGGGAAAGCAAGACGAGGATCTGATGTAGTGGCAGTTATAGTGGCCTTGGTCGCGCGAAGCGTTCCTAGGGAGGTACGGTCGCTCGTTTTTTTTCCCCGTTTCTGTCTCCAGGGGGTCTTTGTTCTTGACGCGAGGGGCCATGATCGCGTCTCCCCGTGTCAACAGGCTGGTCCCTTTCCAATCCGGGGCGTCGCCCAATTGGTCGGGGAGAAGGGATTCGAGAGATGTCTCGACTACGTCTCCGCGGGGGAGATTGGAGACATTCCTATGCTTGTCGAGGAGGAGGAGACTGAGGTCTCCTGTGTCTTCTGGGGGCTCTCCGAGCATCTTCGAGCGCCCTCAATCTTTCTCCTTGAGCGAAGATCAGGTAGTTGGTCTGATTTATCGCCGCAAACAGTGCCCTGGTCGTGGCATCTGCTCCGACGGGAATGGGGACCTCATGGAACTGAATGGGTTGGTAGTTCTGGGGAGGTGGCCGATCGTCTTCGAGTCATGGAGGCATTGATGATGACGAAGCAGTTGCTCCGTCTCTATAGTCAGAAGGCCCGGGCATATTAATGGCGGGGGCTGTGTTATGGCCGGCGGTACCGGCGTTGTCGAGGCCGACATTATTGTCGATGAGGTTGTTGTTGACGTCGACGATACAGACGTTCATGTTTTCTGCAGTCTGGTCAGCCATGACAATCGGGGATTGTTTAGCTTTGGTCTCGAGTAAACGGAAGACGGGGAAACAATTTCCCACAGACGGCGCCACTGATCTTACTGAATCAGAATGGACCGTCACAGTTAGCTCGGGCAAAAGTTGAATGAGATATGGGGGAGTACCTGCAAGACACTCTGATGACAAAGTAAGTTGCGGAATGAACAAGCAAGTGTAAGAGTTAGAAAGTGTTGAATACCTGACCCTCTCGGAAGAGAGGGTATTTATAGCCCCCAGCGCTGGGCCAAGGTCTCTTTACTGGACTGATCAAACAGGCCCAATGTAGAGACTGTCAGGTTCTACGAGGATATGGACGTGATCTTTCCGGGACCACTAAGACTCTGCAATATCCAAAGACGTTGGTAGTCAGCCCTACGATGAAGATGCTCAGGAGGAGCGCCTGCTCGTCAGGGAAGGTCCCCGCGAGCGCAAAAGGGAAACAGTCTTGGTCGACAATGCCGTTATGGTCGGAGTGTGGTCGTCCTCAGTCTGTTCGAGCGTTGTCCCCGCGTGGTGAGGTTGTCTCCTCGCGAAAAATGGTTAGTAGTTGCCCGCCATATTCGAAGATAATATCGGTCAACAGTGCAGGTTAGCACATTTGGATTGAGTCTCACTGAGAGTTGAGTCAAGGGTCGACTCAGTCCAAAATATTTATTAAAATACTTTATTTAATATAATTAGTAGAATAGTTGAAAAACATGATAACTAATAAATAAAAGTATAATAATAAAAAATATTATATTAATATTTTAAAAAAACAGTTATTTTCAAATATAAAAGAAAAATATAAATGAAACAATTATTATAAAAGGTAGAATATATATTCCTGCCGGTCATGTTTCTTTGTTCTTGCGCTCTCCCAAATAAAATAAAAATAAAAAAGATATTTTTTAATATTTGATCAAAAGTGTGGAATGTCAACGTGGAGGAAAGAATTTAACTATGTAATATTATAAATAAAAAACCATGTAACTATCATCATCTATTGTTCATCAACATTATTCATTAACAAGTGCACGCAATGTATGTGCTTTCGCCACAAGTCTGTCACATGTACCAGTACCACTATTACTTGTATAGTTGTAAAATGAGTAATACTACTTTGACATTAGGTTTCACAATAAATCGAATCAACTAGAAATAATTTGAGATTCAATTTGGGATTTAATTTGTTGGAATTGATTCATAAATTAATAAATTGAAATTTAAATTTAAAATTAAGTTCGTAAAATAAATGAGTTGAACTTGAGTTGTGTATAGTTCGATTTGTTTGATTCATGAACTGATTCGATATATAAATTTCATGAAGATATCAGTACTTAGTTTTCATATTTATTTATATCATTTGAAAGATAATAAAATAATTTACAATTCTATTGATTAAAAAAATTCAAATTCAATATAGTAAAATATATGTTACAAACTTAAGTTATAAGATTTCATTATTTGCTCATATTACTTACTTTTGATGATAATATCTTAAATTACAAATATTATTCTGAGATGAAACTTATATTATATAAAAGCTAGAAATATTGTCTATAATTCTTGTAAATACAATAAGGATAAATAAGATTATTTTAAATAAGATTGTTCTAATAAATTGAGTTTGAGCTGAAAAAAAAGTTCGTGATGAACTCGAACTCGACCAATTCTTAACGTATCGAGGTTGAGCTGAAAAAAAATTCGTGATGAACTCGAACTCAACTAATTCTTAACGAGTCGAACTGAGCTGAACCGAGTTCGACTCGACTCAATTCATTTCCAGTCCTATTTGACACCAAACCCTTACACCTACACCCAATATACTGTTCACAAATGCGTGAACAATATTTTTATTATTATTTTAATTTTTTAATATATTTTTTTTTATTTTTCTTAAAAATTACTTTAGTTAATGAAATATTAAAATTTGATTAATACACTTCAAAATTTAGTTAATACATATTTTGATATAAAAAATTAATATGTATATCGTTCAGACTTTGCTCAATAGTTTGGATAAAATTAGTTAATACAGTTTATAACTTGATTAATGAGTTTTCAAGCATAAAAGAAATTAAATAGTAAAATAAAGTTGTTTAATAGAATATAAAAATTGGTTAATACATTTATAATTTAGTGTCAAAACTGTTTACCCTGGTTATTGGTAAACAACCGCTGATCTTCCAAATGGTTACTTATTTGGTTACTCGCAGGATCGATCAGATTGATCCTAGGACATAGGTTGATTTTGAAGTTTTGATTAAATTGGATATTGGTTAAGTGACAATAAAATAAAAAGGCTTTAAGTAAAGTGCATGAAGAAAGGACTTGGTAAAAGAAATGAAGGCTTAAAGTAAAGGATTTCGACAGGAAAGTAAAGAAGAAAGCAAGTAAATTTCTGGAAAAGTAAATGACTTTGATTAATAAAGTTGGTGTTTCACACATACATTTCTCAACAATTCTTTCTCACACGCTGGGTACTCGAATCTATATGAGTGACTTTGTATAGAATTGTGAACACACGCGAGACACTACATGACTACTACTATTTATACCAAAACATCCCAAGTAACCGTCGGGCAGTTACACTGCTTCGAGATGATTCCACTTGGCACGTTCTCAACGTTCGACGCTCCAGATCTTTGCACGTTGCACTTGGTAACCGCTGGAAACCGTTTTCCCTCCAAACGCTTGAATTTCAAACCGTTCCACTCTGAACCATCGAACACCTTCGTCGAGAAGCATCTTCGACGTCGAAGGCAACCAACTTCTCCCTTGGAAGAAATCGTCTAAGTACCTTGCCATCTTTCGATGGGCATTTCGACGGACCTAGCTGGTCGAAAACATCCTTCAGCTTTAATGGCTGTCATTAATGAAACAAGGGTGTCGAATTTAGGAGCCAACAAATTGCCCCCCAAGAATGCCTTATTTCGACTCTGAAAGAAAAAGGCATTCTTTGAAACACCATTCGACACCTGTCTTTTCACGCTTAGTCACAAATTAAATTGTGCACTTTTTGTTGTCTTCTACCAACCACTGGCAATCCCAAGAAAACCATCATTTATCCGTACCTAAGACGTCACCTCAGTACGGCGTGCAGTGCCAAACGTCATTTCAGAATTTGTCATTATGACAATTCCCAAAAACGAGGACGCACGCTGCGCCCCTCTATTTTTGCAGAACGGCTAAAACAACAGGGGGATGCCACGTGTCCCACTATCTCCTGCAACATTAAATGGCATTTAATGTCCTCGGTTTTGGGGATTTTCCCCCACTACTATAAATAGCAGTAAATACCCACTGTGGGACTTTTTACGCTATCTAGCTTTCAGACTTCTCCATTTTCATACAAACTTGTCATCTTTGCAAAAACCCGTTTTCCTTCCCTTCGTCTTCATCTTTACCATTAACAATGGCATCTGGTCCCTCCAATGCTCCTAGCGCCACTGTACCATCTGGAAAAGTCAAACCTAAGGTTTTCGTCACCGCTCCAGTAGTAACTTCCACGGGCCAACGAAGGGTCCCTGAACCCTTGGACATCGCTGTTCGTGATGCCTACTCACACCACCTTATGATCCCGGTTGGATACTCCAACCAGATCTTTGCTATGTCTGGCCCCTTGTATCCAAGTATTGCTGAGGCCATGAAGATCAAGAGTTATTTTCCGGTAGTTGAGAGACTCAAACCGGTTGCATGCGCCAAGAAAGACGCAGAGGATAATGAAGACCCTGCTAAAGAGAAAATCGACCTCCGTTTATTCAACAAAGGTGTTAGGGCTTTCAGGTCTGGCCCTAGCCTTACTCCTGATTACGTTGCATGGCTGGAAAAAATGGAGAAGCGCCAAGCTTCGATCTGGAAAGATATGGGGATTTTCGACTTGGTCATGCTGTCGAAGACAGGTCTGAACTATTCTCCAGAGATGTTGATAGCTTCTCTACTTTTCTGGGACTACTCCCACTTCACTTTCCATCTTCCCTGTGGGATGCTGACTCCTACACTCTTCGATGTGGCCGCTATCACTGGCCTTCGACCCACCGGGGATTACTTCGATCCGGAGGAGATGTCGGAGGATCAAATTGGGTTCTCTGCCACAAATCCAACCTACACCACCTTCATCAATCACTATCACGACAGGTCGACAGATACTGTGTCGGATGTCGAACACATTGCGTTTCTAGCCTTATGGCTGACACGCTTTGTATTTTGCTCGAAGTCCTTACAGGTGACCAAGAAGATGGTCACTCTCGCCACTCAACTCCATCATGGCCAAAATATCTGTTTGGCAGAATTGATTTTGGTCAGCCTCTACGATTCGATTAGTAATGGGGCGACTCTTCTGAAGATTATCGAGAACAGGGCCAGTTTGCTGCTTGCTGGACCTTTTTGGCTGCTCCAACTGTGGCTCAATGCCACCTTCGAATCTTTCCTGCCTAAGAAGGTTCAAATAAATGAGCAGGCTCCAGAGATAGCGAACAGACGCGTCGAAGGAACCAGACTGGCTCTGTTGACTCCTATGGAAGATGGACTGGAGCTTCAGCAAACTTTCACCAACTTCGTTCTGATGTTTGCTCGAAGGAAAGAGTTTGCTTCGACTATGGCTCCGTTTGCTCGACGGAAGGTAGGCCCAGCGTGGTTCACAAGGCCACATCCTAGGACGTCGAGTGGTCCTCAAGTTGACGAACATACAGCAATGTGGGAGGCGTTCCTCACACCAAGGATCATGCCTCTTCGATTCAGGAGCTCTAAGACTCACTTGAGTCTGATTGCATATCAACCAAACCTGGTGTCTCGCCAGTTTGGTATTATTCAAACCCTACCTTCTCCAATTTTTCCAAGAGAGAAGTCTATGTTGTACTTCTGCAATGACTACACCGAAGAAGCTGCCACTAAACATATCGGAAGATATGCTGGTCGAACAGTTCTCTCGTTGTTCGACTACCAGCTCAACTTTCTTTGCTCACCATCCTTCGAGGAGTGGTGGAAAAGTTATTACGCTGAGGAGTTTTTCGACGAGAAGGACTTCGTGGATGAGCTTCAGAAATCTTTTGTCCTCGTCTTGGACAAAATAAAGAAATGTAAGTTCATCCTTTCACGTTACTTTGTCTTTCTCTTTCGACTGTTAGCCTGTTAACTATTTTATTTGCTTTCAGTTGTTCGAAAGCCTGCAGCCAAGAAGGCTGCAGAAGGCCACCAGGGAGGAGGCCCCTCAACAAAACCTCCACCGCCGGCGAAGACTATAGCGCCGGCGAAGACCACAACAAACCAACAGGGGGAAGGCCCTTCGAAAAAGCCTTTTGTATCGGTAACCAGACTTTCATTATTTTCTTCTGGCTTTCGATTTTTGACTTTCGATGCAATTGCTAAATCGAATTCCCATTGATTTTTTAGGCACCTTCGCCCAAGAAACGAACAGCACTGGTGGTCGAATCTGGGAGCGACGAAGAAGATGATTCTCCCCCTGCTCCTCTAAAAAGGCGAAAGCTGACGAAGGACGCTCCTGCTCCTGCTCCTGAGGGTCGAACAATTAGAATAAAGGTTGCTGGGAGAAAGCCCAGGCCACCTCCAGTAATCATTGAGGAGCCAACGGAGGAGGAATTAAACGTTCTTCTCAATAAGCCTGTCGAAAGCGACAATTCCAGCCCTGGGGCTGAAGCTAATTTACAGGTAATCTCTCAGACCTCTTTGTAACTTAGGTGTAGATACCTGCATTCGATTATGTCTCTTTCGAATTTTGAAGATTCTTCTTCTTTTTTTCAGGACACCACTGAAAGCTCACCGCCAAGGACTTCTGAAACATTGGAGTCTGCTGAACTCAGCAGGCCACAAGAAAAAGGCTTGGAGAATGACGAAGCCCATACTGAAATAAATGAGGCCAATGCTGAGATGGTAGAAAAACCAGCAGAAGATCCTCAAACGGAAGAACAACAGCCAAAAGAGGTTCAGGTGGTGGATCTGTCGGAAGAGAATCGTGACGAAGGGGGCCATGGCAATGCTGGCGAAGAGGATCAAGGTGCCGCTGGCGAAGAGAACCAAGATGACGCTGGCGAAAGACACCAAGATGACGCTGGTACCGCCACAGTCCGAGTCGAAGGGAATCAAGTCGAGGCAACTGTCACGCAACAGCCTCAAACCCAAGACAATGCTGTTGCAAGGGCTGTTACCTCAACAAAGCACATGTCGAAAGAGGACTTAGAACTCTTGAAACAAACCGATCCTGTTAGCTATCCGAACGCCATCATCGAGAGCAAGAGTTTGTCTGATGCTAGTCAGGAGGTTCCTACCCTGTCGGGGAAGTCCACTGAAACTTCTCCCCTCGATGAGGCTTTGGCGAAAGTTAAGGCCCAGTTTTTCAAGAAGGACTTGATGAAGGCTTTGGAGGGGGACCCCACTGCTCCATCATACTTGAGGGATGTTTTGAATGCTGTCGACTTGTTAGCTGTAGCTCCAGAAGTTTCAGGCTTGATCATGGAGTTACACTCCATTATTGATCAAGTCTCAGCAGATTATAGGCGACAAAGGGGCTTTAATAGCCAACTTGAGGTGTTATATGGCAAAAGCTCTTCTGCATGGACTGCTGTTTCGGAGACAACTTCTCGAATTGCGGAGTTGTCGAAGCAAAAAGCATCCACACAAGAAGAAGTTGATGCCATCGATCGAGAGAATGCTTCCTTCAGGGCGCAAATCGAAGAAATAGAGGCTAAGATAAATGCCAATACTAAGCGCAAGGAGGAACTTCTGTCGACCGTCCCAGACACCGAAAGTCAAACTGAAATCAAACAAGGCCTAGAATTTGCTGAGAAGGCCCAAGGCTTCGACGATCAGATTGCCAAGCTTGTGCAGGCGAATGCCTGGTGCAAGAAAAGATTGGAGCTGCAGCAAATCAAATACCTTCGACTCAAGGACTCTATTCCCTTTTGATTGATTCTGCTTCTAAACCATATTTTGATATTTTGTAATATGTATTCGATAACATTGCCATCTTGGCTAAAATTATAAAAATTTTCCATTTTGGCTTTTATATGGTTAATTTAGTCTTGTTACTTTATTTTTATCTCTTGGAGTGTAGGTTTGTATTTTTTCAAATATTTACCATTTACTCTCAAGAGCCTTTTATCTTCACCTAGCTCTTCGACTTCATAGGCTCCACCAGAAAAAGTCTGGATAACTCTGAATGGTCCTTCCCATTTGGGTGACCATTTTCCCATGCTTCGATCCCTTCGATCCATGGGAAGAATCACCTTCCAAACTAGTTCTCCAGGCGAAAATACCTTAGGTTTCACCTTTTTATTATAAGAGTCTTCTACTCTTTTCTTCTGAAGCCTGAGTAGGTCAAGAGCACGCAATCTTTCTTCGTCTAAATCCACTAGTTCGTCTAACATCATATTCAAGTAAATTTCAGAGGGAATATCATACTGTCTCTGAACCCTTGCAGATTGAAGACAAATTTCTGCTGGCAACACTGCATCATGGCCAAATGTTAGCCTATATGGTGTTGTACCTGTGGCTTCTTTTGGGGATGTTCGACAAGCCCACAAAATCTGGTCTAACGTCTTATGCCAATTCTTTGGTTTCTTCCCAACATGCTTTTTTATCAAGCCAATCACTACTTTGTTTGCTGCTTCGACTTGACCATTTGCCTGTGCATAATAAGGCGTTGATGTTAGGAGTTTGAAACCTGTTTCCTGAGCGAATTCCTGCATCTTTCGACCAGTGAAAACTGATCCTTGATCAGTTGTTGTAGTCTCAGGGATTCCATACCTAAAGATAATGTTCTTTTGAATAAATTCAATGACATTTTCCTGGTCTACATTGACTAAAGGGATAGTGTTGTACCCCAAAATTTGCCCTCCCATATTCTCCAATAAACTGCCAAGTCAAGCTACAAAATTCCCCAAGAGTTGCACAGTGCAAAGGCCTCCATACAGTCAAAACTAGGGTTTGTGTGCTGATCAAGAAAATGGAGTGTTCAAAAGCCCAATCAAGTCTCACATGCCTACAAAGATGGTCAAGTATCCTCATATCAAGTTTCAAGGCATTCAGCTCAAAATTGCACAGTCAAAACCCTAAATTGCACTACAGTCAACTGTAGGGGCAAAATGGTCATTTGACAGTCAAAAGTTCAAATTTTTGGTCAACATATCATTTTGAAGCCACAAACATCATTTGATCAATGCTTGATCATGATTCTCAAAATTTGGCTCAGAAATCATCAAAGATGCAAAAGTTACTATATTTGGACAGTTGAAAAAGTCAACTGAAATTGACCAGGGCATAACTTTCACATGGATTATCAGAAAAATTCCATCCAAAGCTCATTTTGAAGAGAAAGACATTTCCTACAACTCATCTTCATACTTCAAGTCCAAGAAATGCTCTCACAAAAAGTTATCAATTTCAACATTATAGGTCATTTTCAAAAGTCAACAAAAAGGGACTTTAAGTCAAAGACCATAACTTGAGATTGGTAAATCAAAATGACATGGGACCAAAGGCATTGGTTAAAGGACTCAAAGACCTTTCCAAAATGTCCAAGAACATGAGAAAAGCTTAAAAATTGAGCAAGTTATGCCTTGTAGAAGTTGGGAAATTTTTGTGAAATGGCAAAAGTCAACTATCCTTGAAACTTCAATTTTTTGACAAAAGGGCCCACTTTCTTCCACTTGATTCAGCCTTGTCATGCCACACACGTGTCCCATGATTAATTTCAAGACCAAATATTGATTTTTCTATTTTATTTAATTTTTGATAATTTAATTCATTTTAAATCTTTAAAAATTCAAATAAAATTCAAAAGTCAATGAAATAGTGTCATTTGAATTGGGATAGCTTCCATATATCATGTTCCAGCTCACAAACTCATGCTAGGGTTAGATTATACACCAAGTCTTGGTTTTGCCTAAAAAAAAGGGAAAGTTTGTTAAGGGTGAAAAAACCTAAACCTAATTCTCTTATTTCATGGATCTTTGACCTAGTTTAGGGTTATGTTGTACACCAAGTCTTGGTTTTTCTTAAAAAAAGGGAAAGTTTGTTAAAGGTGGAAAACCTAAACCTAATTCTCTTATTTCATGGATCTTTGACCTAGTTTAGAGTTATGTTGTACACCAAGTCTTGGTTTGCTTAAAAAAAGGGAAAGTTTGTTAAAGGTGGAAAACCTAAACCTAATTCTCTTATTTCATGGATCTTTGACCTAGTTTGTACCATAATTCCCTTCCAACATAAATATTGAAGCAAACCCTAAAGCCAAGAGGGCACAAGCTGCTACAGAACACCATAAGCAAATTCCAAAATTCAAGGAAAATTTGAAAACCGAATTCCACATTCAAGCACAATTCAAAGCCTTAGAGTGATTCCAACACACTGCTGATATTCCCAGGAACGGATTGGAATAAAAAAAAACAAGCCATAAAGCTCCAAGAACACGCAAGAACAAGTCACACGGTTTGAATTTTTTCCATAAACGCATACTTCGATTCATGCATCATTAACGTATTTTGTGGATTGTTTTGTGCTCACAGGGACTGTACGAAGCTTTTGGTACAATTTAATTTGATTATAATGCCCTGAAACAAAAACCTCCATTTTGGGGCCTGAGCACCCCCCTGGTTTGCTTTCTCTATATTTTTCTTGTTTTATTTTTAATTCTTATTTTATTTTCTTTGTTTGTTTAAACTAATTATTATTTCTTTACAAATTATAAAATACACAAAAATCAGAAAAAAAGAACAATATAATATTTATTTTGTTTTAGTTATTTTCATAAATAAATTGTATGTAAATTAACTTAGTATTAATTTAGGTTGCAACTTTAATTCTTTCTTCCATAAAAAAATCCAAAAATATAGCATTAGGTTAATGACTTTTTATTCCTTTTAATTTTCCTTTTTTTTGCCATAATATTAGTGATTTATTTATTTTCATAATTAAACTTGTAAACTAATTAGGGTTGCATTTAGGTTAACTTTCATTTTCATAATAAACTTAAAAAATAATTAGAACTAGGTTTAACATTTCATTTTGGTTTTTAATTAATTCTTTATTATTAAATCTCAAAAAACACAAAAATACTAAAAAACATTTTCTTTTAATTCTTAATTTTAATTCCTTATTAATTTTAATTTTGCAAAAGGGCCCAACGCCCTCGTTTGTAATTTATTTAATTCGCACATTTATTTTATTTTGTTTAATTCATTATGTATCTCTCCCAAAGCCATGTAACTCGGACAATTTAATTTCTCGCACTTTTATTTCTTTTATTTCTTTACTTTCCGTCAAATCGGGTCCGGTTTAATTTTGGCGATGTGGACCCGCGCCATTTGTAATAGTTTAGATTTATTTTCCCGCAAATATTAACTGTTAACAAAGCATGCAAGAATGAATGGATAAAATAAAATCAAGCGTAGATCACAATGAACATGACAAGACAAATATCAATGAAAACGACACATAATTCGCACACACCACCCCTAGGGTACGCCTCACTGTTGCCTTGCCTCGAAAGGTGATCGTCGAGTAGAGGACGTCTTAGTAAGTCCTCATGATCCGGGAACCTGGCATGAGGGTAGCTTCTAAGGTGTCTTCCTATTGCTCCGGTGATCACCATGTCTGATCCGCTGTCGCGCGCGGATCAAAACGAGTTGTTTTATATAAAAGCAGTACAGCGACAATTGACTCGATATATCGTTCTCAAGGACTCTTAACTAATACAAACTGAAATCGAAATGGGGGGGGGGTTTGGTTTAAGGTTCGATTTGACAAAATAAGTGATTATGAAAAAGTGATTATCAAATAAGCTGAAAAGTCGAATTACTGATTCGGTTCCTGTCTATCATCGATTAAGTAATATTAATCTCCTAAGCGGACAATCTATTCCTATTCGACTACAAACTCAGTGACAAGCGCGAAGAGTATTGTATGATGTATAATCCTAATATCTGAATTAAGCAAACAGAGTTTAAGCTTCACGAATTAAGCAAACGTGATAAATCATACACGGTAACGGATTAAGCAAACGGTAACGTGATTATTTGTTAGAATCATACAATCAATCGGATTGAATCAAAATACTCTATGCAATTCGAATTAAGCATTCAAGAACATAGAACAAAATTGAAAGGAATAAATAATAGATTAAAATTAAAATAACCTCAAGGTCGGAACCTGAATACAGCAATTCGACAGGATTTGGTTAGTTCTCCATAGAAATTGTCAAAAACCTCGATTTTTTTCGTGAATAGTGATTACCTGAACAGTGTCGCGGCTGCTGCCCTAAGGGGGAAGAGAACGGCCCGTCTTACAATCCAACTGGGTCAAACATACGACCCAGGCCCAAAACTAATTGACCCGAAATTAACTAAGAATAATGCTGCAACTTCAACGAATATTCTGGCCCTTCTACAGTCCGATTCTGACTTTTACTCCAACATAAGAATTGTAGCTCTTTCTCTTAGCTTTCCGGCGATTATTAGAACGCCTCAATCGGACTCCTGGAACTCCAGATATGATCGTTTCCGTGCAGACTGTTAAAGCTGAAAATTAATACGAAAAACAAATAAGTATAAAAATAAATTAAAATATAAAAACATAATAAAATAGAGAAATAAACAAACCAAACCATGGAAATGTATAAGTACAAACGTAGAGGAATGTGCATCCAAATGCACTGATCAAATTCCCCCACACTTGAACTTTTGCACTCCGAGCAAAATGAAAAGAAAGCAGAAATTCATCAACAATTACTCATCCTAGGCTACAAATCTTCTTCGGGTAAGTTTGCATCGACAGGTACTAATCTTGCACACTAAGGACATCGTAAGAACACTAACTACAAATATGCAGACAAAAGGCTCCTAAATACACAAACCAATTCAAATCATATTATTATACCATAGCCTAACTTACTCATCCTTTTTGCTCTTTTTCATTCAGGCGCAATCACATTAAGCCCGTTATCTCCACACACTTATAGCAGGCCAACCGGTTAGTGAATCTGATCCTTTTTCACGGGGTTCCGGTACTTGCGTGGCATAACCCTTTGCTTACTCAGATGTAGTTGCGGGGGATCGGACCGTAATCCTCCCTACCAAGTTCAGCACCAGAAACCGCTGAACCAACTAACAAAGAGTTTTGAAAATTTTTTTTTTTGAAGATTACACAACCGTTGGGTTAAGTGACCGGGTGAGGATCACCAAGCTTAGAAGGTGTATTACCTTTTTCTTTTCTCTTTTTTTTTTTTTTCTTTTTGGAACATTCACTTATATTCATCGGCTTCCTGCGTAAAGTGTGTGAGAGATGGTGCCGACTGCTGAAATAAACTACTCAAGAGCTGTCAAAGAATGAGAAATTAAGGCTAAAACATAATAACAAATTCAAATAAATTTCCGTATGCAGGAGACTTACGGTGTTAGAACGATACCGATCTTGTGAATTTTTCCCAAGTCTCCGCAAACTCGACTCAAATCAGTCTGTAGCCCAAAACTTTCAAGAAGATGCATTTTTTATTGAAATTAAACAAAATACTAACAAGCAAAAACAAATAAAACACACGATTCCCTCCCCCACACTTAAACTAAGCATTGCCCTCAATGAAAGGACGTTACTAATAAAGTAGAGAGAAGGAAAGAAGGACTCCCTGATCAAGTCGCAGTGTAGTTAGGTGCTTCCAAAGAAAGCTCCTCTATGCTGACATCTTCAGGCACCGGACTTTCATGGAATAATTTCAGCCGCTGCCCGTTAACCTTGAAGACTTTGTCAGTACCTGCACTTTTTATTTCCACTGCACCATGAGGGAAAACATTAGTAACAACAAAGGGGCCAATCCATTTGGATCGAAGTTTCCCAGCCATAAGCTTAAGGCGGGAGTTAAACAGTAAAACCTGTTGGCCCACAGAAAATTCCTTCCTAGAAATCATTTTATCATGGAAGTGCTTAGTTTTTTCTTTATAAATCCTAGAGCTCTCATAAGCCTCTAATCTAAGCTCTTCCAACTGTTGCAATTGGAGTTTTCTTTCAATACCTACTTGTTGCATCTCCAAATTACAACTTTTCACCGCCCAAAAAGCACGGTGTTCTATCTCAACAGGAAGATGACATGCCTTACCAAAAACAAGTCGATAAGGAGACATCCCAATGGGTGTCTTGAAAGCTGTCCTTTGAGCCCAAAGTGCGTCTTCTAGACGACGGCTCCAGTCTTTCCTGTTTGGCTGCACCATTTTCTCTAAAACCTGTTTGATCTCCCTGTTGGAGATCTCAGCTTGCCCATTAGTCTGTGGGTGATATGCAGTAGAGACTCTGTGCACAACTCCATACTTTCGGAGTAAAGCTTCCATGGTACGGTTACAGAAATGAGTGCCTTGGTCACTTATGATAGCTCGCGGTATTCCAAACCTGCAAAAGATATTAGACCTGACAAAATCTGCAACAACTCGAGAATCATTAGTCCTAGTGGGGATAACTTCCACCCACTTTGAAACATAATCAACAGCAAGCAAAATGTAAAGGAAACCAAATGATACAGGAAAGGGACCCATGAAATCGATCCCCCATACATCAAATACCTCACAGAAAAGCATAGGCTGCTGAGGCATTTCACTCTTACGAGTGATGTTTGTACCTGCTATCTGGCACTCTTTACAAGTGCGGTAAGTCTCAAAAGCATCCTTAAAAATAGTTGGCCAATAGAAACCTGAATCAAGGATTTTTCTCGCAGTCCTTTGAGGACCGAAATGTCCGCCAACTTGAGATGCATGAGAAAATTTTAAAATAGATTCAATCTCATTGTCGGGGACACATCTCCTGATTACCTGATCACTACCAAACTTCCATAGATATGGATCATCCCAAACATAATATTTGGCATCACTCTTGAGCTTGTGAACCTGTGATCTAGATGCACCTGTAGGAAAAACACCAGCAACAAGAAAATTAACAATGTCAGCAAACCAAGGTGTAATCCCATGCAAAAGAAACAGCTGCTCATCAGGAAAGTCATCCTTAAGAGGAAAAGGATCTTCATCTCTCTCTATCCTGCTCAAGTGGTCAGCCACTAAGTTCTCAGCTCCACTTTTGTCTTTAATCTCAACATTAAACTCTTGGAGCAACAACATCCACCGAATCAATCTCGGTTTTGCATCCGGCTTCTTCAGCAAGTACTTTAAAGCTGCATGGTCAGTAAAAACAACAACCTTGGAACCTAGCAAATAAGATCTGAATTTGTCAAGAGCAAAAACAATAGCTAGCAGTTCTTTTTCAGTAGTAGTGTAATTAGACTGTGCAGAATCTAAAGTCCTAGAAGCATAGTAAATAACATGGGCAGCCTTGTCAACTCTTTGTGCAAGGACAGCCCCAACTGCATAATTAGAAGCATCACACATAAGCTCAAATGGGAGGGTCCAGTCAGGGGGCTGAATGATGGGAGCGGAGGTCAATGCTTTCTTCAAGAAGTCAAACGCTTGTTTGCATTTGTCATCAAAATCGAAAGTGACATCATTCTTCAACAAGTTTGACAGCGGAAGAGCTATCTTGCTGAAATCCTTGATGAAACGCCTGTAAAAACCTGCATGACCAAGAAAAGAACGAATCTCGCGAATGCAAGAAGGGTAAGGCAGTGTAGAAATCACATCAATCTTAGCAGGGTCAACAGAAATTCCTTTTTCAGAAATAATGTGACCAAGAACAATTCCCTGCTCAACCATAAAATGACATTTTTCATAATTCAACACAAGGTTAGTCTCGATGCATCTTTCTAAAATCAAGTTTAAACTGTTCAAGCATGCATCAAAAGAAGAACCATAAACAGTAAAGTCATCCATAAACACTTCCATGCAATTTTCAATAAAATTAGAGAAAATACTCATCATGCATCGTTGGAAAGTGCCAGGAGCATTGCAAAGGCCAAAAGGCATCTTCCTGTAAGCAAATGTACCGAATGGGCACGTGAAAGTGGTCTTTTCTTGATCTTCAGGTGCAATATGAATCTGAAAGTAACCTGAAAAACCATCAAGAAAACAATAATGTGATTTACCAGCTAGCCGTTCAAGCATCTGATCAATGAACGGCAAAGGAAAGTGATCCTTTCTAGTAGCCTGGTTCAGTCTCCTGTAATCAATACAAACTCTCCAGCTGTTCTGGACTCTAGTGGGAACAAGTTCATTCTTTTCATTTTTTACCACTGTGAGTCCAGATTTCTTAGGTACAACCTGCACTGGACTTACCCACTTACTGTCAGAGATAGGATAAATGATACCTGCTTGCAAGAGTTTGGTTACCTCTTTCTTTACAACATCAAGAATCAAAGGATTAAGCCTCCTTTGGGGCTGCCTTACTGTTTTCGCTCCATCCTCAAGTAAAATCCTGTGCATGCACATCGAAGGACTAATACCTGGAAGGTCGGCTAATGTCCACCCGATTGCTTTCTTGTGCCTCTTCAATACCTGCAAAAGTTTGTCTTCTTGATTGAAATCAAGGTTAGAAGAGATAATAACAGGAAGTTTTTCATTATGCTCCAAGTAAGCATATTTCAGGTTCCCAGGGAGCTCTTTTAGCTCTAAGGACGGGGGCTGAATGATGGATGGAAGGCTTGGGGCAGCCGGGATGTCAAGAGCATCGACGGCAAAAACAGCCTCATCGGTAACAACTTCACCTGTAGGAAATGTATCAGGCTGCAAGGAAGCATCAATCTCAGCACAAAGGACACAAACGTTAGTGTCAGTGCAGTCAGGACATGAATAATTATCATCAAAATCAGAGAGAGATGGAAAATCAAGTGCAAATAATTCAGAACAACTCTCATCAACTAGCTCAGAAATCAACTCAATATTAAAAACCGAATGCTCCTCCACAGGGTGTTTCATGGCATCAAAGATATTAAATTTTGCGACGATGTCACCAAATTCCATGGACATGGTTCCATCATCAACATCAACTTTTGTCTTCGCCGTTTTCATGAACGGTCTGCCTAAAATGATGGGAGCTCTGCTTGACTTAGTTTCTCCTTCCATGTCCAGAATGTAAAAATCTGCAGGAAAAATTAAATCGTTAACTTGAACGAGGACGTCTTCCACTATGCCGGTGGGACGTGCATTGCTCCTATTCGCCAGTTGAACGATTAAACCTGTATGCTGCATGGGACCAAGGCAAAGGTTATTATAAATAGAAGTAGGCATAACATTAATGCCCGCTCCTAAATCAAGCAAACAATTATCAAATTTCTTATCCCCGATGGTACAAGGAATAGTAAAAGTTCCCGGGTCCTTGCACTTTTGTGGCAAGACCTGAGAGATAGCCGAAACACTTTGTTCGGGCTGAATGAAAGCAGAGATGCTTCTTCCCAAGTTGACTCTGTCACTTCCTTTTACTTTTCTCTTGTTTGTACACAGATCCTTCAGAAACTTTGCATACCTTGGAACTTGCTTAATCACATCAAGAAGCGGAATGTTTACCGCTACTTTCCTGAACATATCCAAAATTTCTTTTTCTTTGTCTCCTTCCTCAACTCTTTTATTTTTCAGAACTCTATGTGGGAAGGGAACTGGTGGTACATACTCCTTTTCTTTATTTTTTTCAGTTTCGACCACAACAGAAGAAGGAGAAGAAGGTTCAGCTGGAGGAGGTTCAGGAGAAGAAAGTTCAGAAGTTACCTCGATGATGTTTTTATTCTTTTCGGGGGCTGTTTCTGTAACTTTTCCGGATCTCAAAGAAATAGCACTCACATTAGCATTACCATTACCATTTGGATTGACAACCGTTTGTGCTGGAAGTTGGTTCGAACCTTGAGCTTGCATATTATTTATTTGAGTAGCAAGCTGTCCCATCTGTGTGGTCAAGGTCTGAATGCTAGTGTCGGTTCTTTGTTGAAACTGAAGGTTGTTCACGGCCATTTGCTTAACAAGATCTTCAAGGGATGGTCCGGAAGTAGTGGCTGGAGGAGTGTGATGTGGCTGGGGTAATGGAACGGTAAGCTGTTGTTGGGAAGGCTGTTGATTTCCATATCGAAGGTTGGGATGATTCCTCCAATTGGGATGATATTTGTTGGTGGACAAGTCAGGGGTGTTGTTGTACCTATTCTGGTTGTAAGGGTTGGCTGCATAAGCTTGAGGCAGCTCGGTAACAGTATCATCTTTTAGAAGAGGACAAGTATCAGTGGGATGATCATGAGCGGTACAAATGCCACATACAGTTGCTGTTTGAGGTTTCGCTACTGCAAGTTGTTTCACTAAAGCGGTCAGCTCATCAAGTCTGGTTTCTAAAGCTCTGTTTGAGGAACCTTGAATTTGATGTACACCCTTGGTTTGGACAGAATTGGTTCGAGTGGTGAACTGCTGGGAATTTAAGGACATGTTTTCAATGAGGGCCCTGGCAGCAGCTGGAGTTTTGTCAACAAGTGCTCCACCACTAGCAGCATCAAGAATGTTTCTATCCATAGGTAACAACCCCTCATAGAAGTACTGAATGAGAAGTTGTTCGGTAATCTGATGTTGAGGGCAGCTTGAAACCAACTTCTTGAACCTATCCCAGTACTCAGCCAATGACTCGTTATCTTGTCTAATACCACAAATCTCTTTTCGGATTGAAGCAGCTCTAGATGCAGGAAAATATCGCTCCAAGAACACTCTCTTCAGAGCATTCCAGCTTGTGATTGAATTCGGCTCGAGATCATATATCCAGTCCTTCGCTGCACCCTGCAAAGAAAAAGGAAAAGCACGAAGTTTGATATGATCTTCAGTGATCCCTTCAGGCTTCAATGGTGTAGAACACACCACCTGGAATTCCTTCAAATGTTTGTGCGGATCCTCACCTGCAAGACCATTAAACTTTGGCAACAAGTGTATTAAACCCGATTTTAATTCAAAAGGAACAGCAACAGCATCATATTCAATACACAAGCCATTATAATTAACATCAGGGGCTGCAAGTTGCCTTAGAGTTCTATTTTCAGCCATTTCAACAGCAAACTCAGAATCAGACTCAGCTATGGTCGGTGAAGGTGAACTATTGCTAGCCTGGCCTGCTCTACGAAGTGTGTGCAAGGTTCTCTCTACCTCAGGATCAAAAGCAATAAGTTCAGGACAGGAAGACCTAGTAGCCAGGACTAGTGCACAGCAATGCAGCAACAATCGTGAAAATGCCAACTATGTCCCTAAAACAACACAATGAAGCAAATCGATTAAAAACAATTCAAAAAAATAAACTGACACCGAATATAATCTAATGAAGTAAAAAGAAAATTTTGATATTTTTTTCGGAATTTTTCGACTCTATGAAAACAGAAAATAAATCATAAAAAATAGTAAAAAGGCTTTTTTCGCGATTTGAAAAATTTGTCACGTAATTACTCCGTAATAAGTGACTTTTGGTCAGAGAATTTTTCTACACCTAACTGTCGGGACAGATTTTCGAAACGGTGAAGTTTTCCCAAAAACCGATTTTTCCGACTCAAAAGGCGTTATGGCCCAAACCGTGAGGAACCTATGGCCAAAACGCACAAACACTATACCTAAGACTCTAATATCAGTTAATATTAAAAAGAGTCCCCGGCAACGGCGCCAATTTGATCCGCTGTCGCGCGCGGATCAAAACGAGTTGTTTTATATAAAAGCAGTACAGCGACAATTGACTCGATATATCGTTCTCAAGGACTCTTAACTAATACAAACTGAAATCGAAATGGGGGGGGGGGTTTGGTTTAAGGTTCGATTTGACAAAATAAGTGATTATGAAAAAGTGATTATCAAATAAGCTGAAAAGTCGAATTACTGATTCGGTTCCTGTCTATCATCGATTAAGTAATATTAATCTCCTAAGCGGACAATCTATTCCTATTCGACTACAAACTCAGTGACAAGCGCGAAGAGTATTGTATGATGTATAATCCTAATATCTGAATTAAGCAAACAGAGTTTAAGCTTCACGAATTAAGCAAACGTGATAAATCATACACGGTAACGGATTAAGCAAACGGTAACGTGATTATTTGTTAGAATCATACAATCAATCGGATTGAATCAAAATACTCTATGCAATTCGAATTAAGCATTCAAGAACATAGAACAAAATTGAAAGGAATAAATAATAGATTAAAATTAAAATAACCTCAAGGTCGGAACCTGAATACAGCAATTCGACAGGATTTGGTTAGTTCTCCATAGAAATTGTCAAAAACCTCGATTTTTTTCGTGAATAGTGATTACCTGAACAGTGTCGCGGCTGCTGCCCTAAGGGGGAAGAGAACGACCCGTCTTACAATCCAACTGGGTCAAACATACGACCCAGGCCCAAAACTAATTGACCCGAAATTAACTAAGAATAATGCTGCAACTTCAACGAATATTCTGGCCCTTCTACAGTCCGATTCTGACTTTTACTCCAACATAAGAATTGTAGCTCTTTCTCTTAGCTTTCCGGCGATTATTAGAACGCCTCAATCGGACTCCTGGAACTCCAGATATGATCGTTTCCGTGCAGACTGTTAAAGCTGAAAATTAATACGAAAAACAAATAAGTATAAAAATAAATTAAAATATAAAAACATAATAAAATAGAGAAATAAACAAACCAAACCATGGAAATGTATAAGTACAAACGTAGAGGAATGTGCATCCAAATGCACTGATCAATGTCCCTACAAATTCGAATTGACCCGAACACCTCCAACGGTGGTGCTACCTACCTCTCAATGGTGGGATGGCACTACTTTAAAGGACATTTACACAGACGAATTCCTTAGGGTAGGTAGACGACTCATGGATACTTGCTCTCTTCAAAACAAAAATTCAAAGACTTTTCACACCAACACTTTTCAAAAGCTTTCAAAGCAAATTTTTCAAATACTCTGACGTACGAGTCGAACTGAGATTTTTCAAAGAAACTTTTTAAAACCCACAATTGAAAAGCAAGCAAACATTTTGAAAACACATTGAGCAAGTATCTAAGAGCCCATGGATAACCATGGATAGAAAGGGTGCTAACACCTTCCCTTTCTATAATCTACCTCCCGAACCGAGAGCAATCTCTTTAAGGAATTTTTCTGTGCTTTTGTCCTTTCCATTTGGAGAAAATAAAAGACGGTGGCGACTCTTGCTTCCGCGACATTTCGCGAACCAGCTTTAAAACAGTCAGTTCCAGATCCACCGATCACAGAACTGGCGACTCTGCTGGGGATACTTAACTTAAAGTGAGGTGTACCTTAGGGTTAGCTCATAACTGTGTTTTCAATTGCTTTCCTTGTTTGCTTTAAATTGTGGGACTGTCTTGGGAGTTCTATAGATCCTAACCCGGATCTGGGGATACCTTCTTAGAAAGTAGCAACAAGGCTGTGAGGGAACTGTGCGGGGTATACCGACATGGTTGAAGCAGTCTGCTACGTTGATGTGGCACTTTGGTGTGTACCGGTAACCCTTGAGTTCAGTCAAGGAGAGTACGGGGCCTCCATGTGGTGTCATGAAGCATCAACAGACCTCAGGAACCTTAATCGAACCATCTTGGCCTCTTTAGGGTAGTGAGATAACTGACTTTGGTGCAGTCCGAGGTTGGTTGATACTCGATACTATACTCAATTGAGGGTTGCTTTCCTGGAATATTTCGGTCGCCAGTTCAGTGGCTAAATCGAAACGATGAACAATGAAAGCGATCCCGTGATATTGGGACCCTTAGAACCCGGTTACTTCTAATAGGACAGGTTGAACCCACCAACTTCAAGAGGGTAATACCCAGACCCTATGCCGGCCTAAACCCTAAGGGCTCTTTTGTGTGACTTGTGTGCCTTCGTACTTGACTATCTGCGTGCTTGTTACCTGACACTTATTTCTTGCAGGTCTTGTTTATAGTCCTTAATTGGGACTCATAACAGGGTACTAAATTTCTTGCAGGTCTTGTTTATAGTCCTTAATTGGGACTCATAACAGGGTGCTAAATTTCTTGCAGGGTTGTTTATAGTCCTTAATTGGGACTCATAACAGGGTTTACTAGATCTCTTGCAGGTTTTGTTTATAGTCCTTAATTGGGACTCATAACAAAGTATACCGAATTTCTTGCAGGGTCTGTTTATAGTCCTTAATTGGGACTCATAACAGGGTTTACCTACATCACCCCATGCATAGCATGACATCATACCATTGCATACATCCTAACCCATTTCAAGGATCTCAAGGGCTTGTGATGCAGGCCATGATGAATCAAATGTCTAGCAAGGGGCAAAGAGGATTTATTTTCCTCTAGCCAAGGTTGTCAGGGGCTATGACCCACTGGATATGGTGAGCCTTTGACCCTTGAAGAAGGGCTCTCTACAACAGGAAGTTCCTTCAATCAAGTTGCCAGTTTCCAACTCTAACAAGTTTCTCTGTTTACCCTGCGAGGTCCTTGAAATCATTACATGCATGTCATACATCTCATTGCATTGCAGGTATCCCTTTGACAGGTTGCTTACCCTTCTCCGCTGTTTATTTCAACCGATCGTCATGAATCCTGAATCATCAGCTGAGCAGTCTATCAAGGCCCTCCAGGCTCAGAACGCCCAGTTCCAAGAGCTGATCATGAATTTGACCCAGGGGCAGCAAGATCTGAAGGCTTTGCTCTTGAAGAAGGACAAGAAGAAGAAGAGGACTGTCTTGTTCAGCCCCAGGCGCAGATCTGGGAATACACCGCAGACTGAAACTGAGAGGACTACCCCATCTGTGAGGGAAAACAGTCACCATGAGAGAGAGGTGCCTAGTCCAGTGGTCTCCGACAACGAGACAGATTTTGACGACGAACAGTACCCTCCGGCTGAGGATAAGTACAAACAGTTGGAAGACCGGTTAAGTGCTATGGAGATACAAAAGGTGCCTGGTCTGGACTTCGAGGATCTAGGTCTGTCTTCTGGGGTAGTGATCCCGCACAAATTCAAGGTACCTGCCTTTGCTAAATACGATGGGGCATCCTGTCCTAAGTTGCATCTCAGGGCTTATATAAGGAGGATCCAGCCCTATACAGCTGACAAAAACTTATGGATCCATTTCTTCCAAGAGAGTCTTTCGAGGACTCAGCTCGAGTGGTTCTATCAACTGAATGGAGCCAACATCCGTACCTGGGAAGACTTAGCCACTGCATTTTACAAACACTACCAGTATAATGCTAACCTCGCTCCCACGCGTACTCAGCTTCAGGGGATGTCTATGGGTACAGGCGAAGGCTTCAAAGAGTATGCTCAAAAATGGAGGGACCTTGCTGGAAGGGTACAACCACCTCTGACTGACCGCGAGCTTGTCGACATGTTCTTGGGGACTTTGTCTGGTTCATTCTACAACCATCTGATTGGGAATTCTTCTGCTGGGTTCACAGATCTTGTCTTGACGGGGGAGAGAATCGAAGCTGGTATCAAGTCGGGGAAGATTCAAGAAACCGCACCTACTGATGCTCAGAAAAAGCCCCACAGTGGGAAGAAGGAGTCCAATGCTATACATGGTAAAAAGGGTCATCATGATGTAGGGGCAATCCAGATTTCTAATCCCACGCCCGTTCAACCAAGAAAGAGCAATAGGCGTAGGATAAAGCATCAAGATAGGAAGTATACTGACATCAACATGTCTTTGTCTCAGGCATTACAACAATTGCTGAAGGCAAAACTGATCACACTAAAGGATCCTCCTCAAAATCCTGATACTTCCTCTTCCAAGTACAACCCGGGTGTGAGATGTGCCTACCATTCTGACAGTCCTGGACATGACACCGACGACTGTTGGACCCTGAAGAACAAGATCCAAGACCTGATTGACGCCAAGGAGGTCGAGTTTGAACACTGATCCTACACCAAATCATCGAGAATGTTTTTTGTTCATTCAAATGTTCAAGTTGTATTTTTCTTTGATTGTTCAAACATTTATTCATGTTAAACATTGTTATCACATTAATGCATCGCTTATGTCCGTTTTGAATCAATATATTCGTATTCACTCTATGCAAATTATTTTCATATTTTTTCTGATGTCAACTCTCGTTAATTCTAAGCCTCTTGAGGGAGGATGACGAAAACTATACCATAATCTACAGTATGCTTTTGAACAGACCCCGCTGATGAGGTACAGGCATTGTTTCAATTCCCAAACACTGGAGTAATAAGGATGATAATCCCTCGCCAACCCCTCTGAGCCAAAGAAGTAGGAGTTTTTCTTTTCGAAATTTAAAACCCTTAATCATAACCCGGGGCAGGGTAGTCTTCTCAGTTGATCCAAGTGCACAATGAATGGCACCAAATGAGTTTTTCCAAAAAAACAAAAGACAGTGATGGCTCCGAACAATCAAAAGGAGAGGCAGTCATGATCAAAAAAAAAAATCATAAACGAAAAACTCATTAAGTCAAAACCTATGAAAGGGACTTACGAAACTGGGGCATCCCGCTGACTGTAATTCCGAAAAAGGAAACAGTTCAGGCAAAAAAGAAAGGGATAACAAAATCAAAAAAGAAAGAGGTTCTACAAACCCTCGACAAAAAATGATGACTGCCTATTCAGAATAAATCATCAATGACTGAACCATCACCGGAAAATCAGAATGAAGACTCAAACAAGGTCTAACGCATGATCAACTGAGTTTAGGTTTGAAGAACATCACGAAGAGCGGGTGGGTACAAATAAGATTTGAGCCTTTATCCTTTGTTTCTTAAACCGTGAACCAAGCCACGCTATAACCCTCAAAAGTCCTAGCTGAAGCATTTGTTAGTTCGAAAGCATACTGTTACGAAAGGTATCCCGACTCCTTAAGGCCTACGGTAAAATATGGAGTTGACATCACGTTTTACAAACATTAATTTGTTTTATGAAAAAGAATGCATTTTCAAAATCGTCAAGACAGACATCAGCTTTGCATTTTGGACATAACATTGTTTGCATATGACTTTTTGTTTGAACAGCAGGGAAATTCGCACGATGAATACCAGTGAACAAAAGCACTTCCAATCAAGGGGCACAACATGATCATGGTCCAATCATCTGGGGCAGTTCAGTCAAGATTCGGAGAATCTCTCAAAAGGCCAACCAGCCTGGGGCAAATCTCCATCTGGATCACCTGGGGCATTCCGACAACGAATCTTGCCTGATCAGACATCTGCTAGTGGTACGGCAACGCAATACTACTGACAGGGGCATCTCCCTACATTCTGAGAGCATGGACATAGTCGAAAAAATACTACGCAAAGTCAAAGACCCGCTAGGTTGACACACCTAGGCAAAAATAAGGGCTTCCCGGCGAACCAAAAGGGTTCGGGCAAAAACAAGGGATGAATATGAAAAAACCGTACACCCGGCAAGTCGAAAACCTGAAAAGGCGGCTTGGGAAAAAATGGGTATCCCGGTGGACTGAAAACCCGAAAGGGCGGTCCAGGCAAAAATTAGGGATAAAAGCGTACGACTATGGCCTATCATTTTGTCACCTGCCTACCTGAAGAAGGTTTGACCCTCAACAATTATCAGCACCCCACAAATGCCTCCCCCATAGAAACAGGGGCAACAATGGGTGGTCTAAGCAATCTGATTGTTCTATTCTCCAAGGTATCAGGGTAGGTTCCGTGGAAGAACATAACCAATACAGTTCAAAACTTCCCCAGAGAATCCAATCCAATTCCTCAGGAAAGATGGAATTCATATCCCCAAGCAGTAAGCTTATCCCCAGTAAGATTCTGGAAACTTACCCCCTCGCAGAGCACGAACGCATCGTCCGGCTTGATTTAAAGAGTTATTTCCTCAATAGGATATAACTGGGTTATCCTCAGCCAAAAGCCACGGAAAGAGCGTCCTCGACGAAGTCTTCTATCCCCAGCGAAGTCTATTCACACTTCCAACAACAAGACATCCTCAGCAAGTTACTATCAACACTCAGCAAGGCATCCCTCTTCCCACAGAGTATTGCTTCCCAGCATGGTCGCTAGAGTATCTTTTCTCCCCGCAGATCCTTCCATTTGCCAAGTTTATTCCGCAACGGAGTCATCTTCTCCTACCGGTATTCTTGCAGTTATCGTCCCCAGCGGAAGCAAAATCTATTCTTCAACATCAGCCCAGGATATGACTTCCCGGCACCCGTCAAGGATTTACTTTCCTAGACGAAAAACACATTCATAAAACGTCACATACATCATTATAGCATGCATATACGCATCACGAACACACAATCTCACTTATCACATCTCACATGACATACATTATGACCTTGCATACAACTAACTCGTTACTTTTCAGGAAAGAACGATCAACAGATAAAAGTCTTTACCCGTTGAGGTAGTAATCGTCCCAGATTCCTTCATCACCCGTTGAGGTAGTAATCGTCCCAGATTCCTTCATCATCCCGCTGAGGTAGTAATCGTCCCAGATTCCTTCATCATTCTGCTGAGGTAGTAATCGTCCCAGATTCCTTCATCACCCGTTGAGGTAGTAATCGTCCCAGATTCCTTCATCACCCGCTGAGGTAGTAATCGTCCCAGATTCCTTCATCATCCCGCTGAGGTAGTAATCGTCCCAGATTCCTTCATCACCCGTTGAGGTAGTAATCGTCCCAGATTCCTTCATCATCCTGCTGAGGTAGTAATCGTCCCAGATTCCTTCATCATATATTTGGAGTAGTAATCGTCCCAGATTCCTTCATCATCCTGCTGAGGTAGTAATCATCCCAGATTCCTTCATCATTCTTCTGAGGTAGTAATCGTCCCAGATTCCTTCATCATCCTGCTGAGGTAGTAATCGTCCCAGATTCCTTCATCATTCTTCTGAGGTAGTAATCGTCCCAGATTCCTTCATCATTCTGCTGAGGTAGTAATCGTCCCAGATTCCTTCATCATCCTGCTGAGGTAGTAATCGTCCCAGATTCCTTCATCGTCCTGCTGAGGTAGTAATCGTCCCAGACTCCTTCATCATATATTCGGAGTAGCAATCATCTCAGATTCCTTCATCACATCCTTATCAAAAAACCTCTCTAGTCCAGCTAAATCGACTCCCAACAGATTTTTCTGATGAAGACTCAGTAGAAGTTATCAGGTTATAATGTCCTATTGGTTCTCTCTCCGACGGTGCATGAGATTTCCATTTTAGGTTTTTCTTTGAGATTATAATTCCATTTTGGTTCTCTCTCCGACGGTGCATGAGATTTCCATTTTAGGTCTTTCTTTCAGATTTTATAATTCCATTTTGGTTCTCTCTCCGACGGTGCATGAGATTTCCATTTTAGGTTTTCTTTAAGATTATAATTCCATTTTGGTTCTCTCTCCGACGGTGCATGAGATTTCCATTTTAGGTCTTTCTTTCAGATTTTATTTTCCTATTGGTTCTCTCTCCGACGGTGCATGAGATTTCCATTTTTAGGTTTTCCTTTGAGATTATAATGTCCTATTGGTTTTCTCTCCGACGGTGCATGAGACTTCCATTTTAGGTCCAGCTTTCAGGTTATAATTTCCTTTGGTCCTCTTCCCGATACTGCGAAGACGGTAATTCCCATCAAGATTTTCTCAACGAGCGTTGTTGAAGTTAAAGTCACTCAAGGTTCTCTTACCATTCATGCTAAGGCAGTAACCATCTCTGGTTCATTCATCGCCGTTTGAAGCTCCAGACTCAGCTCCTGTAACCAGTCAGGACACATCTATATCAAGCATCTGAAATCAGCTCCTGCAACGTGTCAGGTACTCATTTTTCTTTTTGCAGGTATGCAGGTTCTCGCTAAAGAATCTCCTACGCGATCAACATCCAGATGGCATCTATAAGCCCATCATCCTATTCATCAACCCCCAAATGGCATCTATAAGCCCATTCCCCCATCACTGCTACCATGTGAGCGCAAATTTCTGGGCACTCTAGTGTCCAATCATCTTCTACCTTCGGATTACGAAAGGCACGTCAGCCAATCTGCATCCTCAGGTCTAAGAAGATTGAACAGGGGCAACTGTTGTACCCCAAAATTTGCCCTCCCATATTCTCCAATAAACTGCCAAGTCAAGCTACAAAATTCCCCAAGAGTTGCACAGTGCAAAGGCCTCCATACAGTCAAAACTAGGGTTTGTGTGCTGATCAAGAAAATGGAGTGTTCAAAAGCCCAATCAAGTCTCACATGCCTACAAAGATGGTCAAGTATCCTCATATCAAGTTTCAAGGCATTCAGCTCAAAATTGCACAGTCAAAACCCTAAATTGCACTACAGTCAACTGTAGGGGCAAAATGGTCATTTGACAGTCAAAAGTTCAAATTTTTGGTCAACATATCATTTTGAAGCCACAAACATCATTTGATCAATGCTTGATCATGATTCTCAAAATTTGGCTCAGAAATCATCAAAGATGCAAAAGTTACTATATTTGGACAGCTGAAAAAGTCAACTGAAATTGACCAGGGCATAACTTTCACATGGATTATCAGAAAAATTCCATCCAAAGCTCATTTTGAAGAGAAAGACATTTCCTACAACTCATCTTCATACTTCAAGTCCAAGAAATGCTCTCACAAAAAGTTATCAATTTCAACATTATAGGTCATTTTCAAAAGTCAACAAAAAGGGACTTTAAGTCAAAGACCATAACTTGAGATTGGTAAATAAAAATGACATGGGACCAAAGGCATTGGTTAAATGACTCAAAGACCTTTCCAAAATGTCCAAGAACATGAGAAAAGCTTAAAAATTGAGCAAGTTATGCCTTGTAGAAGTTGGGAAATTTTTGTGAAATGGCAAAAGTCAACTATCCTTGAAACTTCAATTTTTTGACAAAAGGGCCCACTTTCTTCCACTTGATTCAGCCTTGTCATGCCACACACGTGTCCCATGATTAATTTCAAGACCAAATATTGATTTTTCTATTTTATTTAATTTTTGATAATTTAATTCATTTTAAATCTTTAAAAATTCAAATAAAATTCAAAAGTCAATGAAATAGTGTCATTTGAATTGGGATAGCTTCCATATATCATGTTCCAGCTCACAAACTCATGCTAGGGTTAGATTATACACCAAGTCTTGGTTTTGCCTAAAAAAAAGGGAAAGTTTGTTAAGGGTGAAAAAACCTAAACCTAATTCTCTTATTTCATGGATCTTTGACCTAGTTTAGGGTTATGTTGTACACCAAGTCTTGGTTTTTCTTAAAAAAAGGGAAAGTTTGTTAAAGGTGGAAAACCTAAACCTAATTCTCTTATTTCATGGATCTTTGACCTAGTTTAGAGTTATGTTGTACACCAAGTCTTGGTTTGCTTAAAAAAAGGGAAAGTTTGTTAAAGGTGGAAAACCTAAACCTAATTCTCTTATTTCATGGATCTTTGACCTAGTTTGTACCATAATTCCCTTCCAACATAAATATTGAAGCAAACCCTAAAGCCAAGAGGGCACAAGCTGCTACAGAACACCATAAGCAAATTCCAAAATTCAAGGAAAATTTGAAAACCGAATTCCACATTCAAGCACAATTCAAAGCCTTAGAGTGATTCCAACACACTGCTGATATTCCCAGGAACGGATTGGAATAAAAAAAAACAAGCCATAAAGCTCCAAGAACACGCAAGAACAAGTCACACGGTTTGAATTTTTTCCATAAACGCATACTTCGATTCATGCATCATTAACGTATTTTGTGGATTGTTTTGTGCTCACAGGGACTGTACGAAGCTTTTGGTACAATTTAATTTGATTATAATGCCCTGAAACAAAAACCTCCATTTTGGGGCCTGAGCACCCCCCTGGTTTGCTTTCTCTATATTTTTCTTGTTTTATTTTTAATTCTTATTTTATTTTCTTTGTTTGTTTAAACTAATTATTATTTCTTTACAAATTATAAAATACACAAAAATCAGAAAAAAAGAACAATATAATATTTATTTTGTTTTAGTTATTTTCATAAATAAATTGTATGTAAATTAACTTAGTATTAATTTAGGTTGCAACTTTAATTCTTTCTTCCATAAAAAAATCCAAAAATATAGCATTAGGTTAATGACTTTTTATTCCTTTTAATTTTCCTTTTTTTTTGCCATAATATTAGTGATTTATTTATTTTCATAATTAAACTTGTAAACTAATTAGGGTTGCATTTAGGTTAACTTTCATTTTCATAATAAACTTAAAAAATAATTAGAACTAGGTTTAACATTTCATTTTGGTTTTTAATTAATTCTTTATTATTAAATCTCAAAAAACACAAAAATACTAAAAAACATTTTCTTTTAATTCTTAATTTTAATTCCTTATTAATTTTAATTTTGCAAAAGGGCCCAACGCCCTCGTTTGTAATTTATTTAATTCGCACATTTATTTTATTTTGTTTAATTCATTATGTATCTCTCCCAAAGCCATGTAACTCGGACAATTTAATTTCTCGCACTTTTATTTCTTTTATTTCTTTACTTTCCGTCAAATCGGGTCCGGTTTAATTTTGGCGATGTGGACCCGCGCCATTTGTAATAGTTTAGATTTATTTTCCCGCAAATATTAACTGTTAACAAAGCATGCAAGAATGAATGGATAAAATAAAATCAAGCGTAGATCACAATGAACATGACAAGACAAATATCAATGAAAACGACACATAATTCGCACACACCACCCCTAGGGTACGCCTCACTGTTGCCTTGCCTCGAAAGGTGATCGTCGAGTAGAGGACGTCTTAGTAAGTCCTCATGATCCGGGAACCTGGCATGAGGGTAGCTTCTAAGGTGTCTTCCTATTGCTCCGGTGATCACCATGTCCCTACAAATTCGAATTGACCCGAACACCTCCAACGGTGGTGCTACCTACCTCTCAATGGTGGGATGGCACTACTTTAAAGGACATTTACACAGACGAATTCCTTAGGGTAGGTAGACGACTCATGGATACTTGCTCTCTTCAAAACAAAAATTCAAAGACTTTTCACACCAACACTTTTCAAAAGCTTTCAAAGCAAATTTTTCAAATACTCTGACGTACGAGTCGAACTGAGATTTTTCAAAGAAACTTTTTAAAACCCACAATTGAAAAGCAAGCAAACATTTTGAAAACACATTGAGCAAGTATCTAAGAGCCCATGGATAACCATGGATAGAAAGGGTGCTAACACCTTCCCTTTCTATAATCTACCTCCCGAACCGAGAGCAATCTCTTTAAGGAATTTTTCTGTGCTTTTGTCCTTTCCATTTGGAGAAAATAAAAGACGGTGGCGACTCTTGCTTCCGCGACATTTCGCGAACCAGCTTTAAAACAGTCAGTTCCAGATCCACCGATCACAGATAGCTTCGATCCACTTAGTAAAATAATCAATGCCTACCAGTATATACTTTTGACTCTTTGATGATGCTGGTCGAATCTCTCCAATGAGGTCCAACGCCCATCCTCTAAAGGGCCAAGGTTTCACTATCGAGTGAAGTTCGCTTGCTGGTACATGCTGGATGCCTGTATGGACTTGACATTCTTGGCAACCTTTGGCGAACTCAACACAATCTTTCAGCATAGTGGGCCAGTATAGTCCTTGTCGAAACAACAACCATTTCATCTTATGGCCTGCTTGATGAGCCCCACATGCCCCAGCATGCGTAGTCGAAAGGGCTATGTATGCCTCAGTTTCACTTAAACATTTTAGCAATACCCCTTCAGGCGTCTTCTTGAATAACTCATTACCCATGAGTACATAACCCAACGCCCTGTACTTTGTTTTTCGTTCTGTCGAAGCTCCTGGATTTTGAAGATAATCCACAATGGGTTTCCTCCAATCTTGCTCTGACAAATTATCTATGAACGAAATTTCGAAGTTACTTTGATCAGCATATCCTTGCCTTGTCGATTCCAAGTCTGTTGGTGATAGACAAGTTGCTTTTATCTTTTCTCGAACTTCGATTGCTCTTTGTAATCTCGTTTTTGAAATCTTATACCCAGATGCAATCTGTGCCAAGTCGTTGGCTATTTGATTTTCGACTCTGGGTATGTGTCGAATATTGACCGTTTCAAATTTTTTCAATAAACGATTTGCTATCACAAAGTACATAATGAGATTCTCTCTTATGCATTTATATTCTTTTGTGACTTGCTTAATGACTAACTCTGAGCCTCCCATTATTTCGACTCGAGTTGCCCCCAATTCCAACAATATTTCAAGGCCAGTAATTAGAGCTTCATACTCAGCCTCATTGTTCGAACAAGAACCTGATATCTTGTACTTGAATGTTGTTGGAATTTTTTCAGGAGAAATGATCAAAACTCCTACTCCTGTTCCATCTTTATGGCTGGAACCATCGAAGTAGAATTTCCAAGGTTCTATCTCCACATAATTAATATCCTCAACTTGAATTGAGTGGTCGACTATAAAGTCTGCAACCACTTGTCCTTTCACTGCCTTAAGAGGCATAAAGGTCAAGGAGTATTCAGTTAATGCTAATGCCCACTTGCCAATTCGACTATGCAAGATAGGTTTCAACAACATATACTTGAAAACATCAAAATGAGACGAGACATACACATCGACTGGTTTTATATATTGCTTGAGTTTTGTACAAGAGAAATACAGACATAGACACAATTTTTCAACTTCACTATATCTAGTTTCTGCATCGTTCAAAACTCTACTAAGATAGTAAATGGGTCTTTCGACTCCATTCTCATCTTCTTGGGCTAACATGCTTCCCAAAGTTTTGTCGGATGCAGCTATGTACAATCTCATACTCCTATTGCTACAAGGAGGCACCAAAATAGGTGGCTTAGTGAGGTACCCTTTGATTTTGTCGAAGGCTTCTTGTTGCTCTTGCCCCCATTCGAACCCCTCTTTATTCAGTCGAAGTAAGGGTGAAAAGGCCTGAGCTTTCCCACTTAGGTTAGATATAAATCTCCTCAAGAAATTTATCTTGCCTAACAGAGATTGCAGTTCCTTCTTATTCGATGGCGCTTTCGCTTCCAGAATTGCCTTCGTCTTGTTCTGGTTGATCTCGATTCCTTTCTTGTGGACAACGAAACCCAAGAAATCTCCAACTTTCACACAGAACGCACACTTCAAAGGGTTCATCTTCAGACCATGTTCTCTCATCCTTTCGAATGATTGTCGAAGGTGGTCAATATGATTCTTCCAGGAAACAGATTTTATAACAATGTCATCAATATATACTTGCATAAAAGTGTTAATAAAATCATGGAAGATAGTATTCATTGCTCGCTGGTACGTTGCCCCAGCGTTCTTTAGGCCAAAAGGCATCACTACCCATTCGTAAGTGCCTAGGGCCCCAGGGAATCGAAAAGCTGTTTTCGACACATCCTCTTCAGCAATGAATATTTGATTATATCCTGAATAACCATCGAGCATACTCAGGTATTTATAGCCAGCGGCAGAATCGACTAGCATTTCCGCCACAGGCATAGGATATTCATCTTTGGGTGTAGCAGCATTCAAATCCCTGAAATCTATGCACACCCTCAATGTACCATTTTTCTTAATTACTGGCACAATGTTTGCAATCCATTCGACATACCTTGTAACGCGTATGAATTTGCATTTCAGAAGTCTTTCGACTTCCGTTTTGATCTTCGACAGTATTTCTGGAGCGAAGCGTCTTGGATTTTGCTTGATTGGCTTCTTCCCAGGTTTGATTGGCAACTGAAGTTCTACCAATCCTCTGTCGAGACCAGGCATTTCGTCGTAATCCCATGCAAAACAGTCCTTGAACTCTTTCAACAATTAGATTACTTCCAACCTAAGTTCTGGGTCAATTTTGGCGCTGATGTAGGTTGGCCTTTTCTCTGACCCTTCGCCTAAGTTGACTTCTTCTAAAGGATCCTGCGCCAACATTTTAATGTTGTTCGCCAAGGGGTCCTTTTCGAAGCCTAAAGGCTCATCGTCATAGATGGCGTCGAGCCTCTGTTCCTGCATTTCTTCTTGCATGATATCTGGGGGTTTTGGATCGAAATCCTTTCCTGGACCTGCAGCAGATAACGGCTGATCATTGGCCTGTGTGGCCATGTACTTCACTTCGGCTTCGAGAGCCGTTATCATCTTAGTTTCGGCTACATAAGCCGAAATTCGCTTCAAAGATTGTGACTCAGTCATTATCACTGAATTCACTTCCCCAACCAGTTGGTTGGATATCAGTTAACCCACTGAAGTCTATGTGGGACAAGTATTCTCTGTCCCATTGGAAACCATGCTCAGGATGCAGGTATAGGGAACAAAAAGTGTTTGGCGCTGGCGCCATGTCGAAGTCAGGTGTTGGACATGGCCCTATGTGAGCCAAGTTCTTGTCGAAATCTGCCAACCCCAGGTGATTCACTTCGCCCAGGTAATAGCTTTGATCTGCCTCTATGTTTTCGACCATCCCATCTGGACGCCATAGGAGCAACCTCTGATGCATTGATGATGGCACAACTCCAACACCATGAATCCATTCACGGCCCAACAAAAGATTGTAGTTAGGTTTGGCCGATATGACCATAAACATTGTTGGTCGAAGGATAGACCCTACTTTGATATCTAGTTGGATCACTCCCATAGTGGTCCCTATGCCGCCCTCATAGTTCGACAAGACCATGTTGTGAGGCTTAATGTCCTCATCCCTTTTGCCAATTTTCCTTAGCATAGAGTGAGGAATAATGTTGATGGTTGCCCCACAATCCACCAATATTTTATTCACTGTAGTTTCTTCGAGCTTGGCCCTTATAAATAAAGGCTTGAGGTGATTTTTCATCGCCTCTGTGGGTGGTTCGAAGAATCCATTTTGTTCCTCAGTGGTGCCATTGTCCATGACAAAATAGCACACTGGCCTGTGTTTGGCCATTTCTTGCTCCACTTCCCAGTCACTTGCTTCGACCTCCACTTGTCGGTTGAATTCTCTGGGCAGCACTGAGACTATATTCACCATTATGTCCAAAGTATCATCAGACTCAGAATCATCTTCGTCCTCGACTTCACCTTGGTTAGGCTAAACTAGCCTGTTGGTTACTGGCTCTCTTTCTAGAGGTTTCCTTTGCTTCCTTTGAGGAACATTCGAACTGGTTTCTACCTTTGGTTCGTTGGCAGCCTCCCTCTCAGCTTTTCGTCTCCTTTGATATCTCCTCCATTGAGATCGAGACATGGGATTTTTCCCTTTGTAGTTGCTTGACACTTGTGCAACTTTAGGTGCAGCAACTTGAGGCTCTTTCTTTTGAGTCAAAGAGGAACCCCTTGGCACGTCGAAAGAGCGCCATCTCTCCTCACTTGGCCTTTTTCGACCAGAGGTTTTGTACCAGGTATCTACCGGCACATTTGTTGGAGGCCTAAAAGTCAATGGCCTCTTTTCTTGGTTTGAACCTCTTTGGGAGGCTCTTCTGGGGTCATGTCGAAGATCAACATTTTCCCTTCTCTTATTCGCTGCTCTTACGCCTTGAATGTGCTCAGCAGCTTTTTTGTCAAAGATCGAACTGCATCTTGGACACAACATCACCTCTGATTTCTTTTTCTGGCATCTCTGTAGAAAATCTGCCAGATTTTCATTTTCCCGAGGGAAGGCAGTCTTATTAGCTTGTTCTTGCCTCATGGCCTCTTCTGATGCTTTTGGGTCAGAGAGTTCGACCATGTTGATATTCATGGTATCTTTGTTGGCAAGATTTAACTGCTTCATTTGTATCTCCAGATTCTCCGTCTGGCCTTGAACTGTGGCCAAGTGGGAACTGGGTTTTGGTCCAGTTTTTTGTGCTTCAGCGGTCTCCAACTTTGGGCTTTCGACCGCTTTCTGAACTGCTTCAATTGTCCTCCTGGATAAATTTCCAGAAAAACCGCCAAAGATTGGCATGTTGATATGGTCCTTTGAGACTTCGACCATTGTGATTCCTGGCCTCTTCGACTGGCTCCTGGTTGCCTCTATCACGTTCACCTCAGAGGGCTCAGCATAGTGGGCTTCAGCCTACAACGGATTTGAGTCGACAACCATGGGGGTTTTGTCAGCAAACTTCAACCTCCCTTCTTCGATAGCGTCTTGCACAAGATTCCTGAAAAGAAAACATTGAGAAGTTTTATGGCCCAAAAAATTATGATATTTGCAAAAACCTCTCTTCTTTCTTTGATCAAGAGGAGGCACTTTTACCCCTGGGGGTACTATCATTTGGCCATCTTTAACAAGCAAGTCAAATATTTCATCACATTTTGTGATGTCAAAACTATAAGTCTTTTTTGGGAACCTATCGTTGGTCCTTTCTGGACCAATGGGATTTTTCCCACTTGAGGGGACTAACAGTTTACAAGAGTATGGTGGCCCTTGTTTCAATTCCGCTAAATCGACTTCTCCTTCTTCGACAATTATAGTGTCGTCGAAGGATTCTGGATCTTCGTCATCCATCTCAACGTACGCTATCCTCTCTCTCTTGTGAGTTTTCGTTGCCTTTGCTTTTTCAGCTTTGAGGCGTTCCACCTGTCGAACTCTATCGGCCAGTTGGGCCATGTCTCTCAGGTATTGGGTGTCTAGTTTCTTCCTAATGGAATAATCTAAACCGCCTGCGGCTATTTCGACATCTCGCTTTGAGCAACCTAAACCTATTTAGATATTCGTCTATAGGTTCAGTGAAACGTCTCTTTACACTGGCCAATTCCTTCAGGCTTATCTTGGTTTGCCCCATATAGAATTGTTCATGGAACAATCTTTCTAACTGGGTCCAATGATGGATCGAATTGGGGGGGAGAGTTGTAAACCAAGTAAAAGCGTTATTTGTTAAAGAACTTGGGAAGTACTTGATCCTCAGATTTTCGTTATTTGAGATATCTCCTGCTTCGATCAAGTATCTCGCCACATGTTCGACAGTAGATTCTGTCGTGTCCCCTGAGAACTTAGTGAATTTGGGGACTTTACATCTAGGAGGTAAATCTGTTTGTAACACGTATTCTGAAAATGGAGATGTAAAGTTGGGCCTTCGAAAGCCCATGTTCATCCCATTCTGAGTCATGATCCTTTCGATCATGGTTGCCATATTGTTTTCCAAACCCGTGTTTTGGTATTGGATATGCTGAACTACTTCGTCAGCATTTTGGTTTCTGTTAACTAACCTTACCTCTGGGGTTATTACCCTAGGTTCCTCGACAGGTTGCTCCAATCGTGCCCTAAGGTTTTCTTCGACAGGCTGTTGAACCTGGTTGATGGTGGTTTCTTCCTCTAAGAATATCCCCTGGTTTCCCCTTATTTGCGCCCTTTGGGGCTGTCGAATAGGTTGGGGCACTCCAAAGAAATCAGCCAAATGCGCCATTTGCGCTGTCACTTGCTGATTCGATTGAGTAGTGTTTTGTATTAGAGGGTTTAACACTGTACTCAAAGTTTGTGCCAACATTTGCACCATATCATGATTGCTTTCGTCCATTTGTTGCCTCAAGACTGCTGTCGAGGCATTTGTAAGGCCATGGGCTACTTGGGACGTTCCTCCTAAGAGTTGGGTCCTATTTCTATTCGCCATGCCTACTCCAGAGCCTTGGAGTGGCGAAGAGGCACTCACTAAAGGGTCTGAAAAAGTGGACGCAGCATTCGTCAGGCTAGCCAAGTCAGAAGTTGGCATACCATAGAGTGGCATAAATCCTGGGGGAACAAAAGGCCTTGTGCCTAAATTTCCCCTTGGTGGGGGAGTTCCCAAAGGCGCTCTGGGGCCTGTGAACGGAGGTAATGGCCCCGTTGCTGTGACCGTTACTGCTGGTGTCGAACCAGCCGTCGTCGCTTCACTTACAGTCGAGATAACCGTCGCTCCCACATTCGTTTGTGGGATTTCGTTAGTTTGGCGGATTCGCCATCTCTTCCCTTCTTTTGGCAGTATTGTTATCGTTAGTGTATATTCTACCACTTCTCAATAACATGCCACACTCCTCGAAAAGATGAGATTATTTTCAACAATCAACACACAGTCCCACCGGGTGTGCCAATTTGTTTACCCTGGTTATTGGTAAACAACCGCTGATCTTCCAAATGGTTACTTATTTGGTTACTCGCAGGATCGATCAGATTGATCCTAGGACATAGGTTGATTTTGAAGTTTTGATTAAATTGGATATTGGTTAAGTGACAATAAAATAAAAAGGCTTTAAGTAAAGTGCATGAAGAAAGGACTTGGTAAAAGAAATGAAGGCTTAAAGTAAAGGATTTCGACAGGAAAGTAAAGAAGAAAGCAAGTAAATTTCTGGAAAAGTAAATGACTTTGATTAATAAAGTTGGTGTTTCACACATACATTTCTCAACAATTCTTTCTCACACGCTGGGTACTCGAATCTATATGAGTGACTTTGTATAGAATTGTGAACACACGCGAGACACTACATGACTACTACTATTTATACCAAAACATCCCAAGTAACCGTCGGGCAGTTACACTGCTTCGAGATGATTCCACTTGGCACGTTCTCAACGTTCGACGCTCCAGATCTTTGCACGTTGCACTTGGTAACCGCTGGAAACCGTTTTCCCTCCAAACGCTTGAATTTCAAACCGTTCCACTCTGAACCATCGAACACCTTCGTCGAGAAGCATCTTCGACGTCGAAGACAACCAACTTCTCCCTTGGAAGAAATCGTCTAAGTACCTTGCCATCTTTCGATGGGCATTTCGACGGACCTAGTTGGTCGAAAATATCCTTCAGCTTTAATGGCTGTCATTAATGAAACAAGGGTGTCGAATTTAGGAGCCAACAAAAACATACTTAATACTATGTATTTTATTGATTAATGAAGCAGTGAAAATAATTAATAAATTATATGTAAAATAATTACTTAATAACATATATTTTTATAATTAATAAAATTGTCAAGTTGATTAATATACAATTATATATTTTTGTTATAAAATAAGTTTTAAAAATATATATTTTTTCTAAAAAAATATTTTTTTTAAAATAATACTATTTTAATAAAAATACATTGTTTACTGTATAAATATGATGAATAATATATTCGGTGTCAAATTTAGTGTCAAAATAACATTACTCTTATAAAATATACGTTTTATTAACAGTCAAAAGATAATAATTCAACTTACTGATGTGCATATGTCATTTGTGTTTTGATCATTTTATTTATCTATAGGAAACCACCATAATTACGGTATTAATTATTAAATATGATTTAGGAAATATGATTTTATGACATATATAATCACCGAGTATAATAAAGACCAATTATTTTGATACCAAACCATAATAATTACCATATTTATATTTAACTTTTTGACAGGATTACCGTATTTGATATATAAGTGATTATGGAGATTTTTTTTCTCTCTTTCTTTTCATGTTTCGATTCTATGAACTATCTATTTGACTAATCCATTAGGCTGTTTAGGTCGTAATTTAAAACTCCTTGCTTCTCTTAAAGAATGTATTATACAAGATTAAACATTGATTTTCTCCACAAACTTAGTGATGCTAACCAACCAAGCCACACTCATTTTAAAGATAAAATTGAATCTTTATATATAATATTAATATTTTTAAATATATAAATATTCTTATCGGAATTTAAACTCAAGGCTATTGGTTAACTAAGTCCAACCCATTTCTTCTAAATTGGGTGAAGTTTTAATACTTATTTATGTAAGTCTCCCAAAAGAACAAAAAATAGACATTCATCAAAGTCAACCTAGGCGTACGATATTATTTTTAATAGATATAAAGGACAAGTGAAATGATTATTTATAGTTGGAATGGTTGAAAACATACAAATTGACTTTCATAAACCCTTGTTTAGAATATAACAAAGCATGTTGTTATTAGTTTATCTACTATATATGCATGGATTAAAGAATAAAAGAGATTATCATCATATATTTAAAGATTGAAAAACGAGATTAGGAAGAGTGTTTGTTCGAGGAATACCACTTTTAATCAACGTACTTCATGGTACTAAAGTAGAGGGAAGGAAAAACCTTAGAATGAAAGAATATTATTCAGGTGTTATATGATTAGACTATGCACATGGCTTAACTACGTACTACGACATGCGGTTGAGAAGAAAAACAGAAGAGTTGAAAACACAACAATGTCAAGCATTTAGTAAATTAATAATGTTTATCAAAAGTCAATAACCAGCTGTAATCTGATCACTATTGTTGTTAACGTTAGTATTATTTTATGTTTTGAATTTGATAGAAGGAAGAAATAGAAAATGCACAGGTTGACTTTTTGATTTATTGGTAAGTTAATAATATTTACAAACACGCATGTATGTATTAGTACGGATCTAGATTAGGCCTGCATTTGTTTCATGGTTGGGAGGTCCAATCCAGCATTTTTTATGAGGTCTAAAGGCAGGCAATCTAAGTTAGGAACCATTGGACAATTCCCCACGCATCTATTGAAAAATGTGGCCCACGTGTCCGCGTCACTGTCATCTTAACTGCCCTCCAGAAATCACGGGTCTAAGTCCTATTCTCACGGAACAGTTGACTAGGGGGGAGTCCATTTGCTGAACTCTATACACACGTAAGTCCTGACAACCTTCATTATTGGGCCTCATCGTGGCCCAACAATGGGGACCTTGGCCCAGCGCTGAGGGCTATAAATACCGTCAAGACAGAAGAACAAAGAGCTCCTCCCAAGGTCGACTCTATTTCGTTGGACACCCGCTTCGAAAAGGATGAAGCACCCAACGGAAAACTGGGACTCCTCCGACCAATCCCGGACAAAGACTTTGAGTTCGTCCCCCTCGGTAAAGACCCTCACAAAGGCATGAAGATCGGCACCGAACTCTGCGACCTGGCGAGGAAGCAGATCAAAGCTTGCTTTAGGGAGAACACAAACCTGTTCGCATGGAGGGCCGCGAAGATGCCCAGACTCAACCCCGAGGTCGCCTGTCACCACTTGGCCATTGATCCAGCCACTAGGGCAATAGTACAACGTAGATGTAGGCAGTCTCCAGAGAAAACAGAGGCTACTGAAAATGTTGTAAAAGACCTCCTAGAGGCTAATTTTATTTCCGAGGCCCGGTATTCAACCTGGCTCTCAAATATTGTACTTGTTAAGAAAAATAATGGAAAATGGAGAATGTGTTTTGACTATAATGATCTTAATCGGGCATGTCCCGAAGACGCTTTTCCTTTATCGAATATTGATATGCTGGTCGAAAATTCGGCCGGCTATAAAATTTTGTCATTTATGGACGCCTACTCGGGCTATAACCAAATCCCGATGCAATGAGCGACAAGCATTGCACTGCTTTCATGACCAGCTCGGGAAATTACTACTACAATGTAATGCCCTTCAGCCTGAAAAACGCAGGAGCAACATACCATAGATCAAGTGAAAGGGCGATGAAGCGATCAAGGAGCGAACCTCGACCCAAGCCCCCGACTACACACTAAAACGGATTACACTTTTGTTGGGGATATCCAGTCAAACGGGAAAAAATCCCAAGTCAACCCCAACTATTCTGGGAAATCGTCCCCGACATCATGACCTCTGCCCGGGGAGATTCTCCCTGACATCATAAACTCATGAACTTCAATGAACATTCATGAGTGTTCATCATAGAACTCATGAATGTTCATCCAAGATTCATACAGTCAAGGCAAAAACTAGGTATTTAATCTAGAAACGCTGAGGAAATACATTGTTAAGGAGATATGACTTACTTGGATGAAGGGTTCTTGAATGAAATCTGGAAAAGTTGAGAGGAAATGATTCAAGCACGAGCAAGGGAAGTTGAAGGAGAAAACTTGAGAAATGATTAATGAAACCCAGGGGTCCCCTTTTTATAGGTGGCTCACACCCCACGAGGTTCATCATGAAAAGTCATCATTGGATTGGGCCTTTTGGACTCCCCATGAAGGGATGACACCCCAAAGCAACATCCACGTGGCCCAACAATCAGCCACATGTCCATTCTCAAGAGACGAACACATCCCCGACTTCAACAAAAAACTCCCTACACGAGCACGAGGTAGACGCCTCACACGGAGGAATGCTCGATACCATGGCTAAAATATGTATACAAGTATATTCGTCACGATCCACCTCAAGGGCGAAATAACGCTCGACATCGTGACAACCCCTTGAAGAAGGACACATCGAAAGAGAATTCGTGAAAGCTCTCCGTAACTTATTCACTCATGTCGGACAAACAACTGACCCAGTCGGTCTCATTGCTCGTTTTTCCACAAGGTCCCTAACACGGGAAACAACTCGCTTCCTTTCAGAGGACTTCGAGCTTCCTTCCCGAGCGAATCCTCCCCGGATATAAAAGATGAACTTAAGTCATCACCCTTTCACCTAAGGGCAATAACTTGGGGGCTCCTGATCTAGACTGGGCCTGCACTTGCCCCACGGTTGGGAGGCCCAATCCAGCATCCTTGTATGAGGCCCAAAGGCAAGCAACCCAAGCTAGGGACCATTGGGAAACTCCACACGCATCCGTTGGGGAACATGGCCCACGTGTCCGCATCATTGTCATCTTAACCGCCCTCCAGAAATCACGGGTCTAACCCCTATTCTCACGGAGCAGTTGACTTAGGGGAGTCCACTTACTGGACTCCATACAGACGTACGCCCAGACAGTCTTCATTATTGGGCCTCATCATGGCCCAACAATGGGGACCTTGTCCCAACATTGGGGGATATAAATATCCTCTCATTTGAGAGGGCCAGATATTCATTCTCATACTCATACTCACACTTGCTTGCACTCTCCCTGAAACTTACTTTGGCATCAGAGTGTCTTGCAGGTACCCCCCATCTCGATTTCAACCTCAACTCGACGTAAGGCCTTGACGATCACTTTGGTCAGGTACTCTTAAGTACATAAGAACCTACAGCTTATGATCAACAAAGAAATTAATGTATCATATTTTGGGTCGGAAAAATAGTCGAGTGGACCTTAACTCAATCTTACACAATCAATTTGTAACGTGAGAGTTGTTCACACTTATAAATTCATGTTTAGATAAAATCTTATTTAATAATAGATTCTTCACCTCCTCACGTACGTTTAGGACAAGACATTAAGATCTTAACTCGAGTGGTCCGATAATGAAAATATGATAATAGGTAGTTCAACATATTTTGAATAAGTTATGATATCATCTTAATAATTAGGATTAACTCTAACACAACCTTACAAAACTGTCTTATAAGATAAGACGTCTTATAAGATGAAAATTGTCGTCAATTATAAATATATTTTTCAAGCAATATAATTTTCAATCTTAAAATTGAGGTTGGGCATTGCTATAACCGGTTTGAAAATGAGAGTCGCCACCCTTAATTTTTATCCTAGGGAAGGGAATATAAAGGATAACCTTAATTTGTTCAGAGATTATAAGTTGTTTGACTCGTTCTTAGACGAAGGGAAGGTGTTAGGCACTCCTCATCCACCTTGTTCACAATGATACAAGGGTTTAGAATTGCAATTTTGGGAAAATAGGGTTTTAATTTTATTAGGGTAACTTGCCACAATTTTAGTCGTATGCCTACGTATCCTCTTATGAGGATTCAGAGTCCCAATTTGTAGTTTGCAGTTGGTTGGTGTTTTTTATGGATTATGAAGATATTTATATTCTCCTTGAACCAAGTCTGGGTGTGTGAATAACAGAGTTGTTAGCTGAAGTTCGTAGTCGATTTAAAAATATTTTCATAATCCTTTTTGAAAATAATATTGAATTTTGAATTATGTTAGTGAAAAATTGATTTTTTATGTTGGTTATATATTTTTTAAATATATTAAAGAATATCAAAAAATAATTTTTTAATGTATAATAAAAAAGAATTTTAATACAATTTAAAATTAATTAAGAATGAGTTAGTAAAAAAAATTGAATTTTATAATAATAGTAGTATATATTAAATAAGGAAAATATAGTAATGATAATAATATAAATGAATAGAATATATAATATAAAAAAATAATAAAATTAATTAAAAATGAATGAGATGTATTTTATTTGGGTTAAGTAAAACAGGGAGTGTAGAAAGTAGGACCCTGAATCCAGATATTAGATTCAGGCCCAAACACAGGAGGGACGTATTATTGAACATGGGAGAAAATTTGGGGATACGTGAAGCAAAGGCCCAAGTCCATATGTTGGACTTGGCCCAATAGCACTAAGGGGTGAGAATGGCGTTGGCATAGCAAAACAGAGGGTGAGTTTGGTAATGGGTTAAGCTCAAAACATATCTGATCCAATAGGCGAGGTATGGGAGAGACCACAAAATGGTGGTGGACATGCGCTTCTGGGATGTTTGATGATGATCCAAGGGTTGTGATGGGAAACATATAATAAAGATGTTGGGAACACAAGCATCATATCAAAGGAGGGTTATAAAAGTATAGGCCCAACGTTGGGCCTTATTTTCTGTTTTCTTTCTCTCTCTATCCTTATTCTCTCATCTCTTTCAAACAAAATTATAGAGAGAGATGCTCTCCCATATCTCTGGAATTTAGGCGACCGGGAATCTCCTCAGCCGGCGGTGATGCCTTGCACCGCCCTGAGCCACCCTTCATCCATCGTAGAAACCCAGTTTTCTGGTTGAACTTCAATCGGGAAATTCATATGTTCATCCGAACCACCGTCAAAACCCAGAACCCCTTTGAATCCAAACCCTAACCCTAGGGTTCCTATATGAACCCTAACAATCCCCCAACCCAGAAACGTAAACTTTTTATGAATCCTAACCTTAAGATTGAAGAACCCTAACCCTAAGGATGAACCCTAATGTACCTTAACCATTTTTAGAAACCCAGAAATCCCAAAAACCAAACACATATCGCAGAAAAATAACAACAAATCCTAAGTTAAGTGATTAGGCTTACTTGATCCTTGTCGTGAATCTTCTTGTTTCCTCGTCTGTCTTCTGACCTTTTCTCTTTTTCTGTTCGCAGGTATGATTAGTGTGCGGCGGTGATTGCTTCGTGGACAGATCTTAGGGTTTCACAAATTGAAACCCTAGATCTCAAGCAAGAATGAAACTTCCAAGGCTTCAACCACTTCTTCTTCTTTTCTTTGGTTTTGAGTTTGCTTCTTCAAATTTCTTCCTCCTCTTCCTTCTTAGAAATATTAGGTTTATATAGCTTACATTTTGGATTCAATTAGAAATTTTTTGTTTGATTGTCCTTACATTAGTAATTGTTTAATTGATTTAGAAATTAAAGAAGATTTAATTATGTTTTTTACATTGTAATTGATTTTATTTGTATAGCGGAGGACTCTGTATTAATAATTAGGGAAATATTTGATTGGATTTGGATTGTGTAATACGGTGGAAGAACTGACTTGGGATGTTTGCGCTTGATCGCAATTGTTGCGGTTAGCAAGAGTCGCCACCGACTTTTCTTTTAACCAAAAGGAAAGGCTGGAAAGAACAGGAAAGACCTTTGAGATTATTTCTTGAGTTCGGGAGGTAGATTATGAAAAGGGAAGATTTTAGCACCCTATTCATCTATAGTTATCTATGTGCTCTTAGTTGCTTGCTATATCACTTGCTTTGTTTGAAAATGTGCTTTGTGGTGTTTTTTTTAAAAGTATTTTTGAAAAGGCGCATTCGTTTAGGCAAATTTTGTAATGATTATCGTTTCGGAGAGAATGTATACAAAGTATTGGACTTTTGAAAATATTTCAATGTTTTGAATATGTTTGGTGTGTGTTTGTTTTGAAAATGTTTGTTTTGAAAGTGAGCAAGCAACTAAGAACGTTTCTACCTACTCAAAAGTCTTTCGTTCATTTCCTCTTTTCCTGTAATATTGCTATCTTACCATTGATTGATAAGAAGCCTTATCTTTGAATGTAAAGGGAAGGGCATGGGTCATCGTATAGTCATGATAGCAATATTGTGGGATATCTTAGCATTTCTCTTTGAGGGACTAAGATCATTTTAAAGGAAACATTTGTAGCTTCATCGAGGGACTATGATCTTGTATTTTTGATTTGTTTTTTGTAAGACATCCCACATGCATAACATGACCATTTTTTTAGGAAACAAGTTGAGTTAAACTTAGGGGTGCATGTGTGAATATTGTGTTTGATTTGAATGCATTTAATCTTTGATTAGGGTTAGCTACTTGTTGGTTTTATCTCTCCATACAAACCCTAATTACTAGCATTTATATGAAAGTGATAAATTGTGGAAAAATAAATATTCTATGCTATTACAATCATTAAGGGGATGGGGTGTACAAATTTACAAATGGGGATTGCAAGAAATTAAAGTCCTAATTATCTATTACAATCATATTGAAATAATGTACAAGAAATGTAAAATGAACTTATTTTGTTTTTGTTAAGAGAAGAAAATAAGTTTGTTTACGAAAATATTTTTAGTCTTTTAGTTTTAAAAGAAGTAAAATAAAGTATGTGAAAAAATATTTTGGTGTTTTTGATTATTGAAAATAGAGGTGATATTAAAAATAATAAAAGAGAAAAGAATCAGAAATAGGAGAGAACATAAGTTCTGACTCTGGTGCGCTCCAAGTCAAAAAGAAAATGTTAGCAGAAAAATGGGACGGTCAGAAGTTATGGGTCCGGGTACACTAAAGTTCCAGGGTTGTTGGGAGCAAGGGAAATCCAAGAAGTTCTGATGTAACTGGCAGCCTAGAAGTTCTAGTGTTACTGGAAGGTCAGAAATTCTGGTTATTGAGAGAGTGTGGAAGTTCTGATGTAGATGGACACCTAGAAATTCTGATGATGGATAAGTGAAGTGTCAATGTTGTTGGATGGGAATTTCTAGAAGTTCTGGTCCAGGATTAATGTTTTGATAAGCAAATAAAGAGATTGATCTAGAAGTTCTGGTCCAATTAATGGGGTAAAAAGTCAGGAAATAAACATAAAAAGCGTTGTTTCTGGGGCTAGAACTCAAGACCCTTAACACTAATGTCTTATGCACACGCTCTCTACCACATGGGTGGCTATACATCCGGTATTAGAAGCAAAAACATAAACATATAACACAAAGTAAGTTCTGATGATGAAATTTATCTCTTTCTCCATGCTAATCAGAACATCTGCAACTTAGTCCTTTCTCAACAGAACCAAAAATGCAAACATAAGAGTTAAGGCAGGTTTCATCATGGTTTCAGAAACATAAAAATATCAGGACTGTAAATCAGAAACAAGCATGTATTTGCTACTCCTAATTTTGGATCTTAATTTCCTCAAGAAGTTCTGAACTGAAACTTTCTCTACTTAGGCAAAAATACATGAATCATTGAATATGTACAGAGTCAGAATCTGGATGTCTACATTGTATTTTTGAACATGCAAGCCAGTCAATGCCTGAGTAATACGATACAAGTCAGAAGAAAGTTACCTTGCTTCTGGAGATTGTTCTGGATTAGAGTCTGGTTCAGGCTGTTGTGATGTTCTGATCAACTTTCTCATGTGCTCAGAAGGCTGGAACAATTTTTAACTTGAGCTAATGAATGGCTGGAAAATTCTGGAACAACCAAGGATCAAAGTTTTGATTTCATTTGAAATGGAAGTTGGTGGAGATGGAATTGAAGTCTGTAAACAGAAGTTAGGATTGTTTCTAAATGTGTGTTAGAAACTGAGTGGATGGTTTGGCCAAGAGATGTGCAAGAAAATTAGATTTTGGTCGTGAAAAGAAACAAAAGCTTAGCAGGTTTTTGTGTTTATGTTTTTTAGTTTCCAATTCTTTGAAATTTCAGCAAGGTTTCAAGGCTAATTTCCAAATTCTCCCCCTCTTTACAGTTGCAAATGAAGTTCAATTTATAAGCAAGGACTTAGTAGTTTGGAGAAGTCAAAAGTATAGCCATCATACACTAGGCGCTGACTTGTTCTTGAAGCAAGTTCAAACAAGTATGGTTCAAGGCACAAAGTGAGGTGGTTAGCAGCTTTTAGCCGTGCCTAAGCTGGATTTGTAAGCATGTATTAATTAAAAGTACCCTCAGAAGCAGAAGCAAAGCAGGGGCCCAACATAAACTTGTACAAAAGTTTGCTTTTCAAGGACAACAATGTACTTCTATGCCACACGTGGGGAAATCCTTTGGATAAAGACTCAAAATTGGTTAGGGTCATTAAATGATGATGAGATTTATTAAAATAGAAATCTTGCAATATGAGATTATGTATCATAGCTTAATTTGGATCAGAAATTCGACATCAGAGTAACCTAGAATGAACATCCAACTTCTAATCTTATTCATGGATTGATAGTCATCCACAGCCTGATGAGCCAGGTCATCAGCTAGCACACTTCCATTTATTGCTTTCTGGGTAGTATACTGAATATCATATTCGGTCAGGACCATCTGCCATCTTTCTATTCTTCCCGAGAGGGCAAGCTTCTCAAATATGTACTTAATTGGATCTATCTTGGATATCAATAAGGTAGTGTGAGTCAACATATACTGTCTTAGCCGATGAGCAGCCCATGCCAGAGCGCATCAAGTTTTCTCGAGCAGTGAATATCTCGAATCTCTCTGCTCCAGCGTTCTGAAAGAGTTCTCAGACTTTCCCAAAAGATTCTAACACGCTTTGTAAATCCTCTTTGAATTGCTCTTGCAAATTCTGACTGTACCTACATGAAAATTGGCCCAGAAGTTCTAACCAAATTCTGTCTTAGAAACGTCCAGAATTTACTGAGTGCTTCAGTTTTATGGGCGTGTCTTCAAGGATTCATAACTTGAAATCCCAACATTTCTAGAAGAAGTTCTATTCTGCAATGTTTTAGATCTCATTGAGACCTGTAAATCTTGTGTTATAAGTTCTTCCAGAATCAACTTGCATCATGGCGAAAATCTGGCCAGAAGTTCTGAGTTTATCATTTTTCCTAAACACTTAGAAAATTTTTTAAGTACTTAGAATTTTGACTTTTTTAACATAATTTTGACTTTTTATTTTCTTAATGAAACAAACTTCACATTCCAACATGTCTTGATGAAATATGATTCTTGGAACTTGATTTTCATCCTAAAGTCAAAGTTTGACTTTTTAGTGTGCAATTTGACCATTTTACCCTTGTGCCCATTCCAACTCTAAATTGATGTATCAATGCTGCAAACTTGATGTCATGGAAGATCTTATGAGAGAATCCTTGAGAAATGAGAGGGAAAATTTTGGGGTACAACAGCTGCCCCTGTTCAATCATTTTAAACCTGAAGAGTTAGATTGGCGAATCTGCCATTCGTGACTTGAAGGTGGAAGATGATTGAACACTAGATTACCCAGAAATTTTCACTCGATGATGTGTCAATTGATTGTGTAGGGAATGAGCTTAGAGATTCCATTCAGAGTGACTGGGGAAGGTATCGGGTTAAATCTTTTGGGTTGATTTAAATTGGAGTGGTAGATGTCTTTGTCGGTTAGATTTTTCCTGCAAGGAAAAAGATTAGTGGTATGCAGATGTATGCGTGTTATAATGATGTCCTCAAAATAAATGAGATTAAGCTATATGCATTTGTCATGTATGCGTTATGATTTATGAATGTGATGCCTTCCTTGCGGTGTGTCTTTGTCTGGGAAAATAAATCCTTGATAACATGCTGATGAGCCTTGGGAAATGAGCTCCTAGACTGCTGCCAAGGATGAAGAGTATGCTCCTCTTGTTTTAGGATGTTTCTGCTGGGAATTTCTGTTCCATTGTTTGAGGAGAAACTCCATTAGAGAATACTGGCTTGTTCTTTTTTGAGAAGACTCTGTAGAGAGTGTTGACCTCTACTTGGGAAAAGAGTCTTAGAGTTTGATTGTTCAATGCTCTACTGGGGAATTATTCATGACTGGAGAGCATCGAAAACTGGCTGTTATCTGGTCGAAACCCAGGCTTGGCAGCAATCTGTTGGTGATAGTGAAGTTGACTGCTATCTGGTCGTATTCTAGGCTTCATAGTAACTTAAAGGGGAAAGTTAAATTAATTATTATTTGGTCAGAATCTAGGCTTCACAGAAAATTGCTTGAAGTTGAACTGTTATCTGGTCAGGTTCCAGGCTTCACAGTAACTTTAAGTGGTAACTATTATCTGGTAGGTTCCAGGCTTCATAGTTTTTGAAAAGTTACACTATTATCTGGTCGGGTCTAGGATTCATAGTGTCTTGCTGGGGATTGTAGCTAGTTGTTATTTGGTCAGACTCCAGGTTTCACAATAGCTTGCTTGAATAGACGAAGTTGAACTGATATCTGGTCGGATCCAGGCTTCACAGTAACTTACTGGGGAAGAATAAATTAACTATTATCTGGTCGTGTCTAGGTTTCACAGTAACTTATTGAAGTTAAACTGCTATCTGGTCGGGTCCAGGCTTCGCAGATTTATGAGGTGAATGAAGTTAATTGCTATCTGGTCGGGTCCAGGCTTCACATATTTCTGAGGTGGATGAAGTTAATTGCTATCTGGTTGGATCCAGACTTCACAATAAACTTTCTTGAAAAGGTGAAGTTGAACTGATGTATGGTGAGATCCAGGCTTCACAGTAACATGCATGAAATTGGTTGTTATCTGGTCAGAATCCAGGCTTCGCAACAAATTTCGGAGGGAATAAAGTTGATTGCTATCTGGTCGGATCCAGGCTTTACAATAACTCATCTGGAAAGATAAAGTTGAACTGATATATGGTCAGATCCAGGCTTTACAGTAACTTTCTGGGGTAGAGGCAAACTCTACTAGGGAAAAGAAAATAAACCCTTATCTGGTTTAGTCCAGGTTTTTCCATATCTCGAAGAGTTAAACTATTATCTGGTCATGTCCAGGATTCATAATATCTTGAGAAGTTAAACTATTATCTGGTCGGGTCTAGGCTTCATAGTAACTTGTTTGAAAGAATGAAGTTGACTGTTATCTGGTCGGATCCAGGCTTCACAACAACTCACTGAAGTTAAACTGTTATCTGGTCTGGTCTAGGCTTCACAGTAACTTTCAGGGATAACAATGACTCTGTTGGCGACTTCACTGGGGATCAGGGGTTATGGTCCTCTGATTTGTAATAGTATGAGAGGCAAACTCAAGCTGAAGAGGATAAACTCAGTCGGGGAGACAGATTCAGCTGGGGAGATAGACTCGGCTGGGGAAATATACCCTGTTGGGGGAATAAACCCTGTTGAGAAATCTTTTGGTTTGCCGGGATGCCCTTATCTTGCCTAGGTGTGTCAACCTAGAGGGTCTCTTATGCGTAGTATTTTTTAACTATGTCTGTGTTCACAGGATGTGGGAAGTCTTCACCGTCCATGGTAGTCAGCATCATGGCACCCCCAGAGAACACTCTCTTGACAATAAATGGCCCTTTGTAGGTGGGAGTCCATTTGCCCCTGGGGTCGCCTTGTGGCAGAATGATGCGCTTTATTACCAAGTCAACAACTTGATATACTCGAGGCTTGATCTTTTTGTTGAAAGCCTTGATCATGCATTTTTGATACATCTGACCATGACAAACGGCAACCAGTATCTTTTCATCGATCAAGTTCAACTGATCCAATCTTGTCTGAACCCATTCGTCTTCGCCTAGGTATGCTTCATTCATAATCCTTAGTGAGGGAATTTGAACTTCCACTGGCAAAACAACTTCCATGCCATAGACTAAAGAAAAGGGAGTTGCCCCAGTTGATGTTCTAGCTGAAGTACAATAGCCATGAAGAGCAAACAGTAACATCTCATGCTAGTCTTTGTAGGTTACTACCATCTTCTGCATAATCTTTTTAATTTTTTATTGGCCGCTTCCACTGCGCCATTCATTTTAGGTCTATAAGAGAAGAATTGTGATGCTTGATTTTGAACTTAGTACAAAGTTCTGTAATCATAGCATTGTTGAGGTTAGTCTCATTGTCGGCGATGATCCTTTCGGGGATACCATAGCGGCAGATAAGGTTATGTTTGATGAATCTGGGTACCATGTTCTTGGTGACTGAGGCAAATGATGCGGCTTCGACCCATTTGGTGAAATAGTCAATAGTGACCAGAATGAAGTGATGTCCATTGGAAGCAGTTGGTTTGATCTCTCCAATCATGTCAATGCCCCACATTGTAAATGGCCACAGAGCGGTCATGAAATTCAGAGGGATCTGAGGCACATGGACCTTGTCAGCATAGATTTGACATTAGTTGCAAGTCATTGAGTGTTGATGGTAATCGGTACCATCATTGACCAATAGTAGCCAGCTCTCAAGATCTTCTTGGCCATAGTATGTCCACTAGAATGAGTCCCAAAAATACCATCGTGCATGTCTTCCATAATTTCCTCTGCCTCCTTCTTGTCCACACATCGGAGTAGAGTAGAGTCATGGTTGCATTTGTACAAGATTCCATTACTTAGGAAGAATTTAGATGAAAATCTTCGTAAGAACTTTCTGTCATTGATGGATTCTCCTTCAGGGTACTCTTGTGCTTCAAGGTATCTCTTCACCTCATGGTACCATGGCTTTTCTGTGTCAGTGTCGAGCTCACAGCAGTGTGCAGGTTCATCGAGTCTCTCAATTATAATCATAGGAGCTTCGTTGTCCCATTTGACCTTGAACATAGAGGACATTATGGCCAAAGCATCGGCTAGTTGATTTTCTTCCCTATGGAAGTGCTCAAACGTGACCTCTTCGAAGTAAGGAATCAGAGATAGCACAAGCTCCTTATAAGGGATGATATTAGGGTGTTTGGTGTCCCAATCTCCTTTTACTTGGATAGTTACTAGAGCGGAATCCCCAAACACATTCAAATGCTTGATCCTCAAATCAATGGTGGCCTTCAGACCCAAAATGCATGCTTCGTACTCAGCCATGTTATTCGTGCAATCGAAGTATAATCTGACAATGAAAGGAGTGTGGAAACCTTCAAGGGATATGATCACAACACCAATTTCGTTACCCAAAGCGTTGGAAGCCCCATCGAAGACCATAGTCCATCGGGATCCTTGTTTAGGTTCGTCATACGGTCCAGGTTTCATACAGTCGGTCACTAGCATGATGTTCTCATCCGAGAAGTCAAAGATCATAGACTGATAATCATCAACAGCTTGATGGGCCAAATGATCTGCTAGTACACTTCCTTTGATGGCCTTTTGTGTTGTGTATTGAATATCGTATTCAGTCAAGATTTGCCATCTAGCTATTCGTCCGGAAAGAGTGGGTTTCTTGAAGATGTACTTGATAGGGTCCATCTTAGAAATCAATAGAGTGGTATGAGTCAATATATACCGTCGTAGTCGGCGAGCAGCCCATGCCAGAGCACAACAATTTTTCTTGAGCAGTAAATATCTGGTTTCACAGTCGGTAAACTTTTTGCTTAGGTAATAAATAGCATGCTCTTTTCTGTTAAACTCGTCATGTTGGCCCAAAACACACCCCATAGAATTCTCTAGTACTTTTAAGTACATGATAAAAGGTCTTCCTTCAACTGGAGGCATGAGAATAGGAGGTTCTTGTAGATATTCCTTGATTTTGTCGAAGGAAGCTTGGAATTCACCATTCCATCTGACTACTGGATCTTTCTTCAAGAGTTTGAAGATTGGCTCACAAGTAGCAGTTAAGTGAGATATGAAGCAGGCGATGTAGTTAAGACGACCCAAGAAACCTCTAACCTCCTTTTCAGAGTGGGGAACTGGCATTTCTTGGATGGCCTTTACCTTGGAAGGATCAACTTTGATGCCTTTAACACTGACAACAAAACCTAGAAGTTTTCCAGCTCGTACTCCGAATGTACACTTATTAGGGTTCAACCTCAACTTGTACTTTTTCAGCCTCTCGAATAGCTTGTATAGGTGACTGAGATGTTCCTCTTCAGTTTGTGATCTTGCAATCATATCATCCACATATACCTCTATTTCATGATGGATCATATCATGAAACAAAGCTACCATAGCCCTTTGATATGTTGCCCCTGCATTCTTTAACCCGAACGGCATGACCTTGTAACAAATGGTGCCCAATTGCGTAACAAAGGTGTTATTCTCCATGTCTTCAGGAGCCATCCTAACTTGATTATAGTCGGAGAAACCACCCATGGAAGAGAAGATTTTATGCTGAGTAGTGTTATCGACCAGGACGTCAATATGAGGTAGAGGGAAGTCATCCTTGGGGCTCTCCCTATTCAGATCCCTGTAATCTATGCACATACAAATTTTTCCGTCTTTCTTCGGTACTGGAACCATATTTGCAACCCATTGGGGGTAAGATGTCACAGATAGGAATCATGCGTCAAATTGTTTCATCACTTCAACTTTAATCTTTTCCGACATCTGGGGCCTCATGCGACGAACTTTTTGTTTGACAGGAGGACAATCTTCCTTTGTTGGCAGACAGTGAACTACAATGTCAGTATCCAATCATGGCATATCTTCATACGACCAAGCAAACACTTCCACATAGTCGTGCAACATCTGAACCAGTCTGCTTTTGACACTGCTTTCCAGGTTAACGCCAATCTTGACCTCTTTCTTGTATGTCTCGGTACCTAGATTGATGACTTCAACTAACTCTTTATGCGGCTGAATATCTTTTTCCTCTTGTAATAGAAGTCTGGCTAATTCTCCCGGTATTTCATAATCTTCCTCACCTTCGTCTTCGGCTTGGTTAATTGGGTGTTCGAAATCATAGTCGGCAATAGTAGAGTCATTGGAAATAATACCTGGAGTGGACGAGGACCTGCAAGAGTGTGTGTGTGTGTGCATGTAAGATACATGGCTATTTTGAAAAATATATTTGAAGAAAAAGAAAGACAATGGGCACAAAGATTTGAATGCAAAAGTCCAATGATTTGTATTAAATGATCGTATAATAAGATGAACATAAATAAACCCTTGACAAATGGACCATAGTGTCTCGGGCCAGGCGCATGGTTTAAAAGTCATTGTTTAATATTATAGACAAAATGTTATTGAATTAATAGAAAGCAATAAACAAGTAATTACTCCTCAATGAAGGAGATAGAAACGAAGTCCTTTGCGTGCCAATTGTTGAGCTTTATTGTAGTAGGATATACCCATTCTTTAAATGAAACCTCATCATCAGAATCACCCACAACGTTAACTTCATGACTTCCAATATGGAGAGAGGGCTTCCCGTTACGAGCGCGCCTCACTTCTTTCTGAGCCTTGATAGTGAAACCCAAACCACATTTGTCTGCTTTGAATGGGATCTCAGGGAGTTGCCCCCAAGTATCATAACTTCCTTCTTCGACTGCGGCAAGAGCATCTTTTAATGAAGCCATCTTTGGAACGACCTTACCAGCTTTGGACATATCCGAGGAACATTTGGAAGTAACAACAATTGGTGACACAACTTCAAAAGCCTGACACAGGTTTTCTATAAATTCGCCATCCATCTCTACATATTTGAAAGAATTGAGGTGGCTTACCATGAACTCCTCCTCACCACAAACAGTGACAATTCTTCCTTTGACCAGATACTTGAGCTTTTGATGAAGGGTTAACGTTACTGCCCCTGCTCCATGAATCCAAGGGCGGCCCAGCAAATAGGAGTAGGCAAGACGGATATCCATGATGTAGAAGCAGAGTTGAAAATTTGTGAGCCCACCTTGATCGGGAGATCCACCTCTCCATGAACTGTCCTTTTGGACCCATCGAAATCCCTCTGTGATACGGTGGCAAAACCGACTGTTTTTACTGATTTGCATTTTGTATTTGCAAATGTGCGGTAAGCAAGAGTTGCCACCGACTTTTATTTTATCCAACAAAGGAAAGGGTGAAAAGAACCGAAAAAGACATTTCCAGAGTTTTCTGAGTAAGGGGGGGTAGATTATGGAAAGGGAAGGTGTTAGAACCCTTTCCATCTATGGTTTTCCACGGGCTCTTAGATGCTTAGCTCATGTTTTGAAAATTGCTTGTGCTTTGTGTGTTTTGAAAATTGTTTTGAAAATGCCTTAGTGTGGCGATTCGCTTTGTGATAACTCTTGTATCAGTCCTCAAGAGTGTTGACAAGGCGGATGTTTTTGAAAGTGTTTTGAAATATTTTTGTGTAGGTGCAAAAAGTTGTTTTGAGCAAGCATCTAAGAACTTATCTACTTATACTCGAAAAGGTCATTATTTTCCTCCTAACCTTTAGACAGTGCTATCCTACTATTAGTGAGTAGGTAGCCCTATCTTTGGATGTATGAGGGATAAGCGCGGGTCATCGTTATGGTCATAGAAGACAAGATATAGGGATACTGTGATATGGTGGGAGAACTGACATGGGTGTTTTGCGTTTCATCGCAAATGTTGTGGTTAGCAAGAGTCGCCACCGACTTTTCTTTTATCCAAAAGGAAAGGTGAAAAAGCACAGGAAAGACCTTTGAGATTATTTTGTATGTTCGGGGGGGGGGGGGGGGGGGGGGTAGATTATGAAAAGGGAAGGTATTAGCACCCTTTTCATCCATGGTTTTCCATGGGCTCTTATTTACTTGCTAGATCACTTGATTTTGTTTGAAATTATGCTTTGTATGGTTTTTTGAAAGTATTTTGTAAAGAGGCCATTATTTAGGCAAACTTTGTAATGCTTCTCATTCGTAAGAATGTATACAAAGATGTTGATCTTTTGAAAATGTTTTCAAGTTCGTAAGATGTTTGAAAGTGTTTGTGTTTGTTTTTGAAAATAGCAAGGATTTTTTGTTTGAAATTGAGCAAGTAATTAGGAGCATTCTACCTACTCAAATGTATTTCTTGTTCATTTCCTCTTTCCTTTGACATTGTTATCTTGCCATTGATTTGGTAAGTAATCCTATCATTGGAGGTAAAAGGGACGGGCAAGGGTCATCGTATAACCATGATTAACAATGTTGCAAGGTATCCTAGCATTCCTTTTTTAGGGACAAAGATCATTTGAAAGGCAACTTAGATAGCGTCATTGAGGGACTACGATCTTGTATTTTGCTTTGTTTTTGCTAAGATACCTCACATATGTAATATGGCCATTTTGTAAAGGCAACAAAGTGGATTTACCCTAGGGGTGATTGTGTGCAAGTGTATTATTTTCATGCTTGATTTTGTCTTGAATTAGGGTTTTCTAAGCATTGGTTTTAGTCTTTCCATACAAACCCTAATTACTAACATTTGTATATAAAGCGATAAATTGGGGAATTTAAAGTTACTACGCTATTACAATACTTGTGGGAGGGGGGTGTACAAATTATAAATGGGGATTGCAAGAAAATAAACCTAGTTAATCTATTACAACCATACTGAATTGGTACAAGAATTGAATAAATAAATATACAAAAATAGATAAATATGCAAGAATGTAAATGCAAAGACAAATAGATATTTGTTTGATTTTTCATGAGAAAAGGGGTTTTTGATTTAACCTAATTAACTAAAGAAAAATAATTTAATTAAAAGTGGAATTTAAATTTACTAGAAAAGAATCTAAATAAAAAATCCCTAGTTTTTAATTGATTAAAAAGAAATTGAGTTTAAGAAAGGTATTTTTTGTATTTTTGTCTTGAAAATAAATTATAGTATTATAAAATATTTTTGGCCTTTTTTTATATTAAAATAATATATTTTAATTGGTGTAAAAGAAAATAAATAATAACCTAGTTTTAATTAAATTTACAAGAATAATTAGTAAAATAAATAAAGTATGGTTAAATAAAATATATTTTTTGTGAGAAAAATAAATAAACTAAGTCAAAATATAAATCTACTATTTTTGTATTTTTTATGATTTTATTAATATTAGAAAAATAATTAAGAAAGTAAATAAAATGAAAATAAGAAAAGAAAATAAAATTGCGCCAGGGATGCTGATAGCCTGCAATGGGTTAGAAAGCAAAAACAAAAAAAAAACAAAAAAGCCCAATGAGGCCCAGCGCCTGTCCAAGAAACAAAGTTAGAAAGCAAAAAATGTTAAAAAATCAAAAGAGTACCACTAGGGCTCGAACCCATGTCCCAAAGATTACATGTGTGTGCTTCTACCATTGGGGTGACTATACATCCGTTAATATAAGAAAAACAATAAATATATGATACAAAATGCACCCTGATTACACTTCATCTTCAACCTCCAGTCAAAGGACCTGTATCTTCTTCATCTCTCAACAAAAATGAAAAGTTCAAACATGAATGTTGTGGCATTTCTTCCCACGAATCCAACCATGTAAATAACTTAAGCTAACAATCAAAGATGAAAGAGAATTTTTCTGGCCCTAATTCAAAACCTAAAAATTTCAGAAAACTTCAACTCTAAAATTCTCTAAACTCAGGCCGTATAAATGCAAACTATGGATATGTGCAGCTTCGTGGCAATGGTATCTACATTTCTTATTCACAAATAAACCATTAATGATGCTTGTATGAAGAGTTAAAAGTTAGGAAAACTTACCTCAAAACTGGAAATCGTGTTTTGAGTTTGAGCTGATTTTAAGTGATGGTGATGATCAGGTTAGCTTCCTTGAGGTCCTAGGAAGATAATGCAATGATTAGCTTGAGCAATGGATGGCTAAAATGGCCTGGAGAAGTCCAACTGCAATGCTCTATTTTTGGCTATGGAAGTTGATGAAGATGAAATTATAGTTTGCAAATAGGGACATGGATGATGTGTATTTGGTATGAGGAAGCTTTTGAAACAAAAAGGCCAAGAAATGCACGAGTGGTTTTGAAGATTGAAGTTTAAAATCAGAAATGACACAAAGATGGAGGTTTTGTGCAATCTGAGTTTTCGGGGAGTTTTTGTGGCTTGTTAATTCGTGTCCTTCTTGCAAATAACTTGTGTGGTTATATGAAAAAGATTAGAGGACTTGAGGAGGTCAGAAAAGCAAGATATAGACTTATGGCTATGTTACTTGATTTTGAAGAAAAGTGACAATATGGTTCCAAGATGAAGTACAAGCATAGCCTGAGTTTATGGGAGGCTCTAGACATGTTGCTTTTGCCTTTGACATTGCTTGTGATCAGAAGGAACAAGTTAGGAGCTCTATGCATTGACTTTGTGATTAAAGCCTCTTTACAAGAATGGAATGGTTACTTTGTGCCATAAATGGAAAATTTGCTTGGATAAAGCTTGAATCAAGTGGATAATACCTCAAAAGCAAGTGCAATCTTCTGATTATGGAGAGATCTTGAGGTTTAGAGGCCTGTAAAACAAGATTGTGCAGCATAGGTTTGAAATCGAATTCTTGTTCATCACAAAGTGCCTTGTAATTCAAGTGATAAAACCATAACTTCATCTCTTCGATTCTCCCTACTCAAAAATGATATCAAGGAGTTCTTGGAAATTTTGGAAAGCTTGCAATATTCTCTATAACCCATATTTTAATTGCTTTTGAATATTCCACTTGGAACTATATGAAAAAGTGCCATGAAGTTGGGTCAAAATCCTGACCAAATTAGGGTAAAATTTCACTAAGTGTTTGGTTTCATGACCACATGTTCTTAAAATTATAACTTGAGATCCAAGTACTTTTGTAAGAAGTTGGGTGAAGCAAAGTTGTAGATTTCATGGAGATCTACAATTTTCATGTTAGAAGTTTCTCTTGAATCACCTTGCATCAAGGTGAAAAATTGGCTTAAATTTATGAAAAAATAAGAAATTTCCAACACTTAGAAAAATTCCTAAATTTAGAAATTTTGACTTTTCAAAAATGAAATCTTGAATTTTTGATTTCTTGATGAATAAGTTTCATATTTTGACATGATTTGATGGATTATGATCTTAGACATTTGAATTTGACCAAAAAGTCAAAGTTTGACTTTTCAGTATACAATTGACTTTGGATCAGTTGATTGAAAATTCATCTGTCAATCCATTGGACTTGAGCAATGTTTTGAGACATATAATTAGGTCAAAATGATGCAATTGGACTCTTGAAACCATGCCTTAAATGAATTGATCATTCGCTAGGTCAAAAATCAGAAATTGCCCTTTCTCAGTCAAAACCCTGATTTTAACCATTTTGCCCTTTTTTTAAGATTTAATCAAATTTCTTGAGGAATTATGGTCTAAACTTGATCAAATGATACATATGAGTTTAAAATTTTGATGTGGATAAAAAATTATGAATTTTGACTGTAAATTGGCCATAGTTTACTTTTTCCCCAATACAATTGATTTTTAGGTCAACTGCTGAATTGACTGAGAAAAAGTGTGATGCAAGGCTTGAAACTTGACATGAGTAATCTTGGGGGTCCATAATTATCCATTAAATTCATATGGGGCATTTGAAGTTCAAAAATACTTGTTCAATCTCAAACCCTAATTTTGGTCATTAATGCTTAAGGAGGTGTCTTGAGCTGATCAACCGTAGTGCAGTCTTGAGCCCAAGGAGATCTTGTGAGAAAATTCTTGATAAGTGAGAGGGAAAATTTTGGGGTACAACAACTGCCCCTGTTCAATCTTCTTAAGCCTGAAGAGTTAGATTATCTAGTTTTTCCATTCGTGACTCGAAGGTGGAAGATGATTGGACACTAGAGTGCCCAGAAATTTGCACTCGGCGATGTTGATGGTTGATGGTATAGGGAATGGGATTAAAGATTCCATTTGGAGAGATGATGGAAAGTTATTGGAGATGGGCTTATAGATGCCATCCAGAAATGATTGCTGAACCATATTTGTAAGCTGAGTCTAAATGAGTATCAGAATGGCATCCGTATCTGGAGCGTATCTGACCTATATCTGAAAACTGAAATATGAATGAGTATCAGAATGGCATCCGTGTCTGGAGTGTGTCTGAACTATATCTGAGAATGAAATCTGAATGAGCATCAGGATGGCGTCCGTGTCTGGAGCGTATCTGTACTGTATCTGAAATCTGAATCTGAATGAGTATCAGAATGGCATCCGTGTCTAGAGCGTATCTGAACTGTATCTGAAAACTGAATCTGAATGAGTATCAGAATGACGTCCGTGTTTGGAGCGTATCTGAACTGTATTTGAAAACTGAATCTGAATGAGTATCAGAATGGCATCCGTGTCTAGAGCGTATCTGAACTGTATCTAAAAACTGAATCTGAATGAGTATCAGAATGGCATCCGTGTCTGGAGCGTATCTGAACTGTATATGAAAACTGAATCTGATTGAGTATCAGAATGGCATCCGTGTCTGGATCGTATCTAATCTGTATCTGAAAGGCCTTTGAACATTGTTAATGGTAGCTATTGATTAACCTTATCTTGAAAAGGGTAAAATGTTAGCTAATATGCAGTCATGTTGTATGAAATGCATCGTGTAATGAGATTGTGATACATGCATTCATGTTATCGATGTTTATGATATATGGATGCGATGTATGTGCATGTGAGCTAATCTGCTGCACTGTTGTTGGATTGGGGAAAATAAATCCTTGACTGGTGCTGAGGATATGGAGTATAAGTCCTCATGTTTTGAAGTTGAAGTGTTAACAAATTTCCGCTTAGAGAAATAAACTTTGTTGTAAGGGGAATTTCGTATACTACTTGTAACATCCTGTTGGGGAATCCGGAGAAATTTGGCGACTTCTACCGGGGAGTGATAACTGGAAGTTTTTATTCCGCTGGGGACTAAACTGCACACTATGGGGGATTTCATGGAAATAGCTCAAAGAGATTTCCCTATCTCTTAAAGCCATCAGTGACTGTCTTTCTATTTTTTTATTTGTAAACAGTAATTATGTTCAAATGCACATGTTCAATAATAAATCATTGGACGTTTTTGTAAACAAAACACAAGAGTAAATAAAAACAGATAGTTTTGCACTTTCAAAGGGATATCTTTGTATTGACTTTGAGTAAGTATTTTTGTATAATGAGACAAACATTCTAGTAAGAGAATATCGTCGTAAAAAATGAAAATTTGATACAAAGAAAAGATAGCTATATGAAATAATCCCATGGGGTTCCCATTCTGTTATATCCTTCGTGTCTCTGAGCATTTTGTCCACTTGCTGCCTTGTCCGATGTTAATTGAATTGATCAGAACCTCTGAGTTTGTCAGGTTGTCCGTAAGGTTGTCTGTAAGGTGATCCCAATAGGACATAGTCATACGCTTTAATTCCCTAACTTTTGCCTGGACCGCCTGTGATACGGTGGGAGAACTGACTTTGGTTATTTTGCATTTTGATCACATTTGTACGGATAGCAAGAGTCACCACCGACTTTTCTTTTATCCAAAAGGAAAGGTAAAAAAGCATAGGAAAGACCTTTCGAGATTATTTCTCGGGTTCGGGGGGTAGATTATGAAAGGGGAAGGTATTAACACCCTTTTCATCCGTAGTTATCTACGGGCTCTTAGTTACTCGCTAGATCACTTGCTTTTGCTTTGACAATGTGCTTGTGGTGTGGGCTTTGAAAGTATTTTGAAAATGTCTTTGTAATGGTTCTCGTTTCTATAAGAACGCGTACAAAGTTTTGTTTCGAAAAATAGTTCAAAGAAGTGTTTGTGGAATGTGTTTTTGAAAGTGGTTTCGAAAATATGTTTTTGCAATGGTTCTCGTCTCTATAAGAACGTATGCAAAAAGCTTTGTCTTTTGAAAATGTTTTGAGATGAAAGTGTTGGTATGAAAATGTTTTTGTCGAGAGCAAGCGAGCAACTAGGAGCGAATCTACCTACTCGAAAGGTCTTAAATGTTCTTTTGTTCCTCCTTTAGATGTTGTTATCTTACCATTGATTTGGTAAGAAGCCCCATCGTTGGATGTGAAGGGACAGGCGCAGGTCAATCTTACAGTCATCGAAAGCAACTTATGAGACGCTTTAGCAATTTTCGTAAGGGACTAAATCGTTTTGTTGAAGGCAACATCGAGGGTCATCGAGGGACTACGATCTTTTATCGAAGGGTCTTTGCTAAAGCGTCACATATTCGAGGGGCATGACTGTGTTTCTGAGGTAACAAGTGAGGTTACCCTAGAGGTGCGCATATGATAAAGTGTGTTTGATTCAAGTTGATTTTGTCTTTGAGATTAGGTTATCTAGCGATTGATTTTTGAATCTTGCCATGCACTCCTAATTACTATACAGTATAAGAAAAACAGTAAATTGCGGAAATTGAAATTCTACGCTATTACAGAGTTTTTGGGAATGGGGGTACAATTTTTACAAATGGGGATGAGTCGAATGCAATTAAAAGTCCAAATAGGCAATCAATACAACCAAATTGAATTGAACGATTAATTAAAATTATAACGGTCTATGAAATAAAATTAATTAACAAAGTAAGGGAATAAAATTCTTGTAATTTGTTTGAAAAGTTTGGAAAGAAAAAAAATAGAAAAAATCTATTCTAATAATTAGCTTAAGAGTTAAATCAAATGCATGTATTTTTTTGTCTTTTAGGGTTTTTATTATTTAGAAATTAAATGAACCAATTAAGACTTAATATACAAAAATTAGTTAGTAAAATAATTTACAAAGTCCTAAACTAATTAAGAAAATAAATTAATTTTGAAATTATATATTTTTATTTAATTGAATTTTAAAATTAAAACTAAAGATTAATAAAATTAAATCTAAACTAAATAAAGTTATTAAAATAATTCTAAACTAACTTAAAATTCTAAGTACTTAGATTAATTCTAAAATTAAATAAAAAATGAAAATTCTAAAAATATTAAGTTAAACCCAAACTTAATTAAAAAAAATCTACGATTTACTAAACTATATCTAAGCTAATTTAAATGTAAATCAAGTTAATTACAAAAACAAGGTGTGAAATAGAAAACTAGGGTTTGAGGCAGCAAAGGCATTGGGCCCAATAATATTTTTTGTCCCAAAAACTGCACTTCAAAATAAAAATGGAGTTAATGAAAAAAAAAGAGAAAAAAAACACCCTAGGGAGTCTCGAACCCGGGTTTCCTGCTTGCCCAACACTGCCTTGACCACTGCATCACTTAGTCATTCATGCATGTATTTACTTCTATTGATATGTAAATCAAAACGTGAAAACTGGGTTGGGCCAAAGCAAACCAGGCCCAAACCCAGTTTTATGAATGAAACAGAAGGGAATGGAACAAAAAAAGATTGTCGTCATTGTCTATTGGAACCCTAAATCAAAAAGGGAAAACTATCCATCTTCCCTCTAAATCACAATATCTCTCTTTCTATTCTCAACGCTTCTCCTCTTTGTCTCTTATGAAACCCCCCCTCTGTAAATCTCTATCAAATGCTCAGTCTCTCTCTCTCTCTCTCTCTCTCTCTCTCTCTCTCTCTCTCTCTCTCTCTCTCTCTCTCTCTCTCTCTCTCTCTCTCTCTCTCTCTCTCTCTCTCTTCCGCTCAACCGATCTAACAACAACAACCTTCATCTTATCAATTAAGTTTCCTCATTCTCAAAAACAACGAATCATGATTTTTTATCATGCTAGCTCTCGATCAAATGACATTCCTATGTTTCTACTACTGCAATCGCATGGTACAATCACGAATGAAGCACAACATTCACATGATAACAACAAAAATAAAAAATATGGAAGAAATGAGGTTACCAAATTGAAGATCCTCCAACGGGTGTTTAAGGTATGTCGGTGTTGAAATTTGTTGTAGGTTTACGCTTTGAATTTTGCAGATCTGATGTATGTTGGTGTTGAGATTTTGCAGGTGAAGCACTTAGAATGTTGTTACTGCTTGTGGCTTGTGAAAGTTCTGATCGATTGATGCAGAGCTGGATCGTTGCGGGTATTAGTATTATGAAGTTTGGAATTACAAATTCTAGTGAAGTTGAGGTACATTTATGATTGTCTAATATCAGGTTATGTAGATGGCTATGGTGAATGGTGAGGTTCTATTTTTGAAAAACCAAATTGTTCTGGTTTTTGGCCTTTTGGTTTTTTTATATATTCCGGTTTGGCTCTGTGTTGGTTTGTATATCCTTTCCCCCTTTCTGATATGTTTCTTGGTTTTGTAATATAATAGCTGAGAAGTAAGAATTGGAGGGAAAGTTTTGAGGGTTTTGAACAATTATGGTATGCTGACCTTGAACACTTTGAGTGTAGTTTTCATATTGCTATTTGTGTGAAAATGCTGGGCTACAGGTTTTAATGCAGGTTATTTGGACAGAGCTTTTGGCATATAGCAGGATTTTGGACTGCATTGGTTTGTGGTGATATCTCTTTCATCTTTCCTCTTTCCTCTTTCAATGAAAAAGCAAATTTGCTTATTTTTTGAAATTCTGAAGGGTTTGCAATCTTAGGAAAATGATGATGTGTGGTTGTTTGAGCATGCTTGCATCTTTGCTATATTATTGCTTTTACTTGTTTCCTTAACAGCATATGCTGCCTTGTTTGACATGAGACTGTATTGCTGTATTTTTTGCGTTAGCCTGCTGTTTACAGTTTTTGTTTATTACAGTTTGACTTTGCCTTTGCAATGTTTGTTCTGCTGTGGATTTTGTTTGGGCTGCTGTATTTGACAGCATTTGGGTAGTTTTAGGCTATTGTAATTGTTTGACAATAGGTTAGGCAGCTTGCTGCAGAAGCAATGCAGTTTTTGCTGTTTTCTTTTTTATGCCTGTTGTTGCTTGTTGGCTGTTGTTTTTTGTTTGCAGCCTTGGGCAGTTTGGCTCTGTTTGCAGCCTGATTCTGTTTTTCTGCTGCAATTTGGTTTATTGCCTGTTGTTGCAGTTTTTTTTTGCGTGGGCTGCTGTATTGGGCAACATTTGCTCTGTTTGCCATGAAACTGCTTGTAAATTCTTTTTTCCCTTTTGTGAACCAAAGAAGTCAATTTTTTTGTGATTTGCAAAAGTAGGAGATAAACTATGATTAAGAATAAAAACCTTCTAGTCTGATTCCAAATACAAACCCTTATGATGAATTTGCAAAAAGAAAACTTTGAAAATTTCTTGTTTAAGCTTCATTATTTATGTGCTAATCATATCTTTTTCTTTTTTGATTTGTTTCATGTGATGGTATGGATAAACAACAAGGCGATTTATAATTGGAAGTCATGGATAGGCTTGAAGGGAAATGATGATGTCTTGAAGGAATGGGGCTGCCATGAAGCTTGAAGAATATCTCTTAGATTTTGGGAGGATTTAAACATATTTACGACTTAGGATTAGGCTTTGGATGTAAAGTCCCTTTAACACTTGTAATTTGAAACTAATCTTGGAATCATGATTTGTAATTTGAAATTTACAATTGTAACTTGAATTTGATCTTTGAAAAAGTCTTGGTAAGCATTTGTGTGAAACAAAATAATTCCTTTGTAGTTTCCTTTCTAAACTTAAAAAGTTTCTTCCATTTCGAATATTGAACTAAAGACAAATTCAATATAAATGAATCATGCCTTGTATGCTTGAGCTAAATTGAAATCAAAGGCATCATTTGAATGGATCCTCAAATATATTTCACTAAAAACTCTAAGTCACATATTCAATTCATAGTAACTCGCAATACAAGTCAATGGTACTTGAGTGAACAAATAGTGTCTTAAGAAAACTAGATAAAAAATCCACTGTAACCTAATAAACACCAATGCTCAAACACCAATAACTTGAAGTCAGCGACAAACAAATAAGGAATCCCCGATCTCAACATAAGAATCAATATCTTTGAGAAAATAAATATGGCAGGTGTTAAAATTAGAAGTTAAAAACATTTTAAATCAAGGAAATGATCTATGACAATTTGATAACTTCCAGGGTCTTCTAAGAACAATTTTCCTTTGATTCTTGAAGAGAACTTGTTTATGACATCACTTAGGACAATGTGCAAAAATAATCGTCTCAAGGTATTGCAATTTGAAGAAATAAAAATCAGACGACCGTTATTTGAAATTAGGTTAAATTCAAGATGCGACTTCTAACGCATTCGAATTTTGTTGATCTTCTACGCGTAATCAGCTCTTGATTTGTGAAGACAAATTTGAGGTGGCATCAAGGAGAATCATACGCAAGAAAAACCGCTTAAAAATATTGAATAATGAAGAAGTTACAATCGTTTGAATTTGTTCTCGCAAAAGGGTTGCTTTTGGGGATGCTGTAGTTGTTTTCAGTTATCTGGACCATTGTTTGAGCAAACTTGCAATGCAAGGTTTGAAAAAAACTGGCTTAAACAACCTGGAAGAGATATAAAAACCCATGAAGACCAATTGAGACCTTTTTGACTCAATTTTATTTGAGAAATGCAAAACCCTAATTGCTGATTTACTGCTTAGGGAGAGAATCTGTTTGATCAAATTCTGAGCCAAATTGAGTATCTGAGAAACCCTAAGATAGTATCTTGTATGAAAAATGGGAGGGAAAATTTTTGGGTACAACAGCTGCCCTTGTTCAATCTTCTTAAAGTTGAAAAGTGAGATCGACATGTTCGTCGTTCGTAGCTTGAAAGTAGAAGATGATTGAACACTAGAGTGCCCAGAAATTTGCACTCGATGATGTATTGGTTGATTGCGTAGGGAATGGGCTTAAAGATGCCATTTGGAGAAATGATGGAGAGTTGTCAGAGATGGGCTTATAGATGCTACTCAAAGGTGATTGTTGACAGCAATTAGACTAAGTCTGAACTTGACTTCAAATGGAAAAGAAATCAGAATAAACCTTTGGCTGATTTAAACAGGAACTAGCGGAAGTCTTGAATGTTGTTTGATTTGAAAGAATCAGAATAAATCTTGGAGTGATTTAACTGAACCAATAAAGGCCTTGGATTAACTTTGACTAGAAAGCATTAAAATAAATCTTGGTGTAATTTATCTGAACCAGAGAAAATTATCCGCTGGGGAGGAATTAGAATAAAACATTGAGAGATTTAAACTGAACCAGCAAGAATCTGGAGAAGAATCAGAATAAATCATTGAGAGATTTAAACTGAACCGGCAGGGATCTGGAGAAGAATCAGAACAAACTGTGGAGCGATTTATCTGAACCAACAAGAATCTGGAGAAGAATCAGAATAAATCGTTGAGAGATTTATCTGAACCAGAGAAGATATCTGCGGGAAAGAATTAAAATAAACCGTTGAGAGATTTATCTGAACCAGAGAAAATTTCTATTTGGAAAGTGTCAGGGTAAACTATTGCAAGGTTTAAACTGAAAATGTCTGCGGGAAAGAATCAGGATAAATCATTGAGAGATTTAAACTGAACCGGCAGGGGTCTGGAGAAGAATCGAAACAAATCGTTGAGAGATTTATCCGAACCAGAGAATATAATTACAGAAAAGAATCAGGATAAACCATTGAGAGATTTAAACTGAACCAACAGGGGTCTGGAGAAGAATCAAAACAAATCATTGAGATATTTATCTGAACCAGTAAGAATCTGGAGAAGAATCAGAATAAACCGTTGAGAGATTTATCTGAACCAGTAAGAATCTAGAGAAGAATCAAAATAAACCGTTGAGAGATTTATCTAAACCAGCAGAAGTTTGAAGGAAATATTTGCTATGCAGATGGTCGACCAGTCCTTTCTCGGGAATTGATCTGTAATTGACTTGTTAAAAATATTTGTCTGTCAGAAATTTGTTGATGATAATTTCCTGTCTATTGATTCTTTCCTGAAAAGGTGAAGAGTTAATTGTATGCAATGCTATGATGTATGCAATGCATGGTATAATGTTGTTTTCTCAAAATAAAGGAGATTTCACTGTATGTACTTGTGTTGTCAATGCTATGACGTATGAATGCAAATGTATGGACATAAAGATTGTTCATGCCATGATGTTGCTAGAGTCGGGGAAAATAAATCCCTGGGTATTGCTGAGAACGAGGAGTGTAAGTCTTCATACTTTGTTGAAGTTGAAGCATTTGATGGATGAGTTTCCCTTTTGTTAGAGAAATAAACTCTGTTGTGGAAGGGGGACGCCGTGCATTGCTTGTGGACTTCTTGAAATCCTGCTGGGGAATCCTGAGAAGCCTGGCGACTTTCACCGGGGAACCTTTGGAGTGGTAGTTAGAGGTTTTGCTCTGTCAGGGATGTGAGAGCGCTTGATACCACTAGGCTGCATACTGGGGATACGTTAGTGATCCTGTAGTAGGATGTCCTCGTTTCCGCTCTTGCTGGGGAAAGTACTTGCAAGGATTTTATGGAATAGTCTAAAGATATTATCCTGTTTCTTAAAGCCATTAATGATTTTCTTTCTATTTTCTGTTCATTTGTAAATAGTAATCACGTTCAAATGCATATGTTCAAAAATAAATCATTGAACGCTTTTGTAAACAAAACACAGAAATAAAGAAAAACAAATAGTTTTGCACTTTCAAAAGGGATATCTTTGTATTAACTTGAATAAGTCTTTTTGTACAATGAGACAAGCATTCTAGTAAGAGAATGTCGTCGTAGAAAATGAAAATTGATACAAAGAAAAGATAGCTATGTGAAATAATCCCATGGGGTTCCCATTTTGCTATAGTCTTCGTGTCTCTGAGTGTCTTGTCTACTTGTCACCTTGGCGAAGCTGATCAGATTGATTAGAACCGTTTGAGCTGGTTGGTCGACGCTGAAGATTGTCTGCCAGATGATCCAATGGGACATAGCCATACACTTTAATTCCCTAACTTTTCCCTGGACCGCCCTTTCGGGTTTTTGAAACATTGGGATACCCTTTTTTGCCCAAGCCACCCTTTCAGGTTTTCAGCTTGCCGGGTGTACAGATTTTTTTTTGTATTTTATCCCTAATTTTTTCCCGAACCTTTTGGTTCGCCGGGATGCCCTAATTTTTGCCTAGCTCAGTCGACCTAGAGGGTCATCGTTCATGCGTAGTATCTTTTAACTATGTCCGTATTTACAGGGTATAGAAGGTCGTTACCATCCATAGTGGTCAAGATCATTGCTCCACCATAGAATATGTTTTTGATCACAAATGGTCCTTCGTATGTAGGAGTTCATTTTCCCATGGGATCACCTTGCGGCAGTATGATGCGCTTGATCACTTGATCCCCGACTTGATATATTTGGCGTCTGACCTTTTTGTTGAAAGCCTTGATCATTCGTTTATCATACATTTGACCATGGCAAACAGTAGTAAGCCTTTTCTCATCAATTAAGTTCAGTTGATCAAGTCGAGTCTGGATCCAATCTTCTTCGTTCAGCCCAGCATCCTTCATAATCCTCAGAGAGGGGATCTGGACCTCAATAGGTAAGACATCCTCCATGCCGTATACCAGGGAATAGGGTGTTGCCCCGGTTGATGTGCGAGCTGTGGTATGATACCTGTGGAGAGCGAATGGTAGCATCTCATGCCAGTCTTTGTATGTGACTGTCGTTTTCTGTATGATCTTCTTAATGTTTTTGTTAGCGGCTTTACAACGCCATTCATCTTTGGCCGGTAAGGGGAAGAATTATGATGCTGGATCTTGAATTGATCGCACAAGGCGGTGATCATAGTGTTGTTTAGATTCGTACCATTATCAGTGAGGATTCTCTCTAGGATACCGTACCGACAGATGAGATTCTGTTTGATGAACCGGGCGACAACATTCTTGGTAACAGAAGCGAAGGAAGTTGTCTCAACCCACTTTGTAAAATAGTCAATGGCCACTAAGATGAAGCGGTGTCCATTGGAGGCCGTTGGCTTGATTTCCCCAATCATATCGATTCCCCACATAGAAAAGGGCCAAGGAGCCGTCAAGACATTCAGAGAAACCGGAGGTACGTGCACTTTATCAGCATAACTCTGACACTTATGGCAAGTCCGAGAGTGTTGATAGCAATCTGCTTCCATGGTAGACCAATAATAGCCTGCCCGTAGGATTTTCTTTGCCATCGTATGCCCACTGGAATGGGTACCAAAAGTGCCTTCGTGCAATTCATCCATGATCCTTTCAGCTTCAACTTTGTCTACGCACCGAAGTAATACAGAGTCATGATTGCATTTGTACAAAATGTCGTTACTAAGGAATAACTTAGCCGAGAATCTTCTTAAGAATTTCTTGTCATTAACTGAAGCTCCTTCCAGATATTCCTGAGATTCTAGATACCTCTTAACTTCATGGAACCAAGGTTGGTCAACTACTTCTTCAGTACCTATCTCGTGACAGTAAGCTAGCTCATCCATCCGCTCAGTGGTGATCTGAGGAGCCTCGTTATCCCAATTAAGTTTAAACATAGATGACATTGTAGCTAGTGTGTCTGCTAGCTGATTTTCTTCTCGCGGGAAATGCTCGAAGGTAATCTTCTCAAAATATGGCAGCAATGTCAAAACATGTTCTTTGTAAGGGATAAGATTAGGGTGTTTGGTGTCCCATTCCCCTTTGATCTAACTGATGACCAAAGCTGAATCTCTGAACACACTTAAAGATTTGATCCCCAAATCTATGGCAGCTCTGAGACCAAAGATGCACGCTTCATATTCTGCCATGTTGTTTGTACAATTGAAGCAGAGTCTTACAGTGAAGGGAGTATGACATCCTTCGGGTGATATGATTACAACACCTATGCCGTTGCCGAGTGCGTTGGATGCCCCATCGAAAAACAGGATCTATCGGGATCCTTGTTCATGTCCGTCATATGGTCTGATCTCTTCACAATTGTTTACCGTCATGATGTCTTCATCTGGGAATTCGAACTTCATGGATTGGTAGTCTTCCACAGCTTGGTGAGCAAGGTGATCAACTAGTACACTGCCCTTTATTGCTTTCTGGGTAGTATATTGTATGTCATATTCCGTCAGGATCATCTGCCATCTTGCTATTCTCCCAGAGAGAGTAGGATTCTCGAAGATGTATTTTATTGGATCCATTTTAGATATCAACAAATTAGTATGGGTCAGCATATACTGTCTTAGCTGGAGAGCCGCCCATTCCAGAGTGCAATAAGTTTTCTTGAGCAGTGAATGTCTTGTTTCACAGTCGGTAAACTTTTTGCTCAGGTAATAAATAGCATGCTCTTTTCGGCCAGACTCGTTATGCTGCCGCATCACACACCCCATTGAGTTTTCTAAAACAGTCAGATACAAGATCAATGGCCTTCCCTCGATGGGTGGCAACAACACAGGAAGCTCTTGTAAGTATTCTTTGATTTTGTCAAAAGAAACTTGGAATTCGTCATTCCATTTGACTACTTGATCTTTCTTCAACAATTTGAAGATCGATTCACAAGTAGCTGTCAGGTGAGAAATGAATCTGGAAATGTAATTCAAACGTCCCAAAAATCCTCTGACTTCCTTCTTAGTACAAGGAGAAGGCATCTCTTGTATCGCTTTAACCTTAGCAGGATCAACCTCGATACCTTTGTTGCTGACGACAAAGCCTAGGAGTTTACCAGACTGCACCCGAAACGTGCATTTATTTGGGTTCAACCTCAGCTTGTATTTCTTCAGCCTCTCAAACAACTTCTGTAAATGATCGAGATTCTCTTCTTCCATTTGAGATCTGGCTATCATATCGTCCATGTAGACCTCTATTTCATGATGTATCATGTCGTGAAACAAAGCTACCATGGCACGCTGATAGGTTGCCCCAACATTCTTCAGTCCGAATGGCATGAACTTATAACAGAATGTGCACGACTGTGTAATAAAGGTCGTTTTCTCCATGTCCTCAGGCGCCATTTTGATTTGGTTGTAGCCTGAGAAATCGTCCATGAAGGAAAACACTTTGTGTTGTGCCGTATTGTCAACTAGAATATCAATGTGGGGGAGTGGAAAATCATCCTTAGGGCTTGCCCTATTCAAATCTCTATAGTCCACACACATTCACACTTTGCCGTCTTTCTTGGGCATGGGAATAACATTGGCAACCCATTGGGGATAAGAGGTGACATCCAAAAATCCAGCGTTGAATTGCTTCATGACTTATGCTTTAATATTTTCTGACCTATCAGGCCTCATGCGGAGAAACTTTTGCTTTACTGGCGGAAAATCTTCTCTTGTAGGCAGACGATATACCACAATGTATGTATCAAGTCCCGACATGTCTTCCCACAACCAGGCAAAGACTTCAACATAATCGTGTAACAACGGAATCAGACGCTCCTCGACACTGGGTTCTAGATTGGCACCCACCTTGACCTCTTTTTTGTCTTCTTTAGTACCTAGGTTGATTGTATCTACGGGTTCCTCGTGAGGTTGAGTGGTCCTTTCTTCCTGTTGTAATAACCTGGCCAATTCCCCTGGTACCTCACAATCTTCCTCACCTTCGTCTTCGACTTGGTAGATCAGATTTTCAAAGTCACAATAGGCCATAGCAGAACCGTTACCCATGGGATCTTGAGTGGATGTAGATCTGCATTTTAATATGTGAGTGTGTGTAAGAGCATAATTATCTCTGAAAGAAATAAAATGTAAGAAAAGAAAGACAAAGAGCACAAAAATTTGCATGCAAAAATGTCCATGATTCATTGATGACATATGAGAATGAAGTAACAACCCTCACAAATGGACCGTTGTGCCTCGGGTAAGACACAAGGTTTTAAAGTTTAAATTGTTTAAATATTACAATCCTGAAAACATTAAAAGACAATTACTCTTGAATAAAAGTAATAGGAATGAAATCTTTGGCCTCCCAATTGTTGAGTCCTCCGCTAATGGTTGGAAAAATCCACTCGTCCATATCACAACTACCATCACTGTCTTCTACTGCATTGACTCCCTGATTGCTGATAAGCAAAGATGGTCCCCCGACACGAGAACGTCGAACAGCTCTTTGGGCCTCTGTAGTGAATCCCAAACCAAATTTGTCGGACTTGTAGGGAATATCCAGAAGTTGACCCCAGATGGTACACCTGCCTTCTTCAACTACTTCTCTAGCATCTTTCAAAGAGACCATCTTCAGTGGAGGTATGGTAATCTTCGGAACTTTGGGAGTAGACTTGGTTGCCGCAACTGTTTGTGGAACCTCCTCAAAATTCTGATACGGAGTCTTAAAGAATTCACCATCCATTTTAACATACCTGAAAGAGTTCAGGTGGCTAACCATGTACTCCTCCTCCCCGTGAACTATGCTAATTTTCCCTTTGATCGGGTATTTTAGCATCTGATGTAGGGTAGAAGTGACAACACCAACACCATGGATCCAGGGTCGACCCAATAGACAAGAGTATGAAGGGAGGATATCCATCACATAGAAATTTGAATCAAAATTCTGGGTTCCAACTTTTATGGGGATATCAACTTCTCCGTGCACCGTCCTCTTAGAACCATCAAAGGCCCTCACTATGATGTTGCTAGGATTTAAAGTGAGTCCCTCGCAGTCCAGTCGGTCGAGAGCATTTTTGGGCAAGACATTCAATGATGAGCCGATATCCACCAGAACATGGGCAAGTGTGGTGCCCCTGCATTCAATGGAAACATGCAAGGCATCGTTGTGCTTCCTTCTCTTGGAAGTTAAATCAGCGTCGGAAAAGCCCAATCGGTTATCAGCAGTTAGATTGGCCACACAATTCTCAAATTGGTCGATGGAGGTCTCTTGGGGCACGTGGGAGGTCTTGAGAAACTTTACCAAGGCTTTGGCATGGGCCTCAGAACACAAAAGTAAGGACAACAATGATATCTTCGAGGGGGTCTGCCCCAACTGTTCTACAATGTTGTAGTCACTTTTCTTGATTATCTTCAGTATTTCTTCTATCTCCTTTCTAGAAGCTTCAAGGATAATCTCGGGACGCTCTCTCGCTGGGAAAGGCTCATTCAAGACATCTTTGACCCTTCTCTCGGTAGCAGGGATAACAGTAGGAGTATCACTGGGAGTGTTGGTAGGAGTGGCAGTGGGAATGATCACAAGAGTAGCAACGGTCTTTGGAAAATCTCGGGTGAGAAGACTCTTCCGCTTTTTATCTTACTGGTCCTAGTGATATTATCGATGTCAGGATCAGTATCTCTTGCCACTTCTTCTTTGACGGCCAACTGATCTTGCTTGACGCCATAATAATAAACGTCAGCCCCATAGTTCCAGGGAACAGGTTTATCTGAAGAGTATGATATTGGTCTTGGCATAGTGATGATTAGAGGTGTAGACCTTGGAACAGATGTAATCCTGACGGGTCTTTTGGCGGGGACCCCGGGAGGATTGTTGGAAATGGTGATTATTGAGACATCTTGATAAGAAGTTCTAGTAAGAGGAATATTTTCAAATAAGATTTCTTTGCTAGTCATCAGGCGCTGAATGCCTATTTTCAGTAACAAACAGCCATTTGGTAGAGACTTGCATAAGTGACAATTCTTATCACAGCACGAGAACATGCCGACTTGCAACAAATTCTGTTTAATGGTTAATAATGGAGTAGTTAAGTCATTCACGGAGGAGACAAATCGATCATCATCAATGGTGTTGACACCTTTACCATGTCTGGTCATTGGCGCCATTATTACATTAGGCGTTTCTGGGGGATCAAACTCAATCTCTTTCGCATCGATAAGGTCTTGTACCTTATTCTTCAAGGCCCAACAGTCGTTTGTATCATGCCCCGGGCTTTCAGAATGATAGGCACATCGAGCGTTCGGGTTGTAGCTAGGAGAAGCAGTGTTGGGGTTCTTGGGAGCTTCTTTTAAAGTTGCCAGATTGGTCTTCAAAAGGTGTGGCAAAACTTGAGACATGGTCATGTTGATTCGGGTAAATTGTCTCATGGGCGCTTCTGGCTTGCGCTGATAATTTCGTTGTTGATTTGGCACAGGATTAGAAATCATAACAGCCCCTACCGCCGGGGCGACGTTCAGTTTTGTTTTGATTCCTATGGTCATATGCAGCACTGACCTCCTTCTTTCCAACAAAGGGTTTCTTCATCGTGCTCGAGGATGCATCTCTTTGAATTTTGCCACTTTTTATACCGGCTTTGACCCGCTCACCAGTCATGATTAATTCAGTAAATCCAACTGAGGAACTTCCGATAAGGTGGTTGAAGAATGGACCTGATAAGGTGCCTAGGAACATATCCACTAATTGTCTGTCAGATAGAGGGGGCTGGACTCTGCCTGCGAGATCCCTCCATTTTTGAGCATAGGTTTTGAAACCTTCACCTGCACCCATAGACATGCCTTGCAATTACGTCCGAGTTGGAGCTAAGTCAGCATTATATTGGTATTGTTTGTAAAAAGCGGCAGCCAAATCTTCCCAATTGCGAATATTGGTCCCTTCCAACTGATAGAACCAATCCAACTGTGTCCCTGACAAGCTCTCTTGGAAAAAATGCACCCATAGATTCTTATCAGCCGTATGGGGTTGAATCTTCCTGACGTATGACCTTAAATGCAGCTTCGGGCAAGAGACACCGTCATATTTAGCGAAAGTGGAGACCTTGAATTTCTACGGGATGACAACCCCTTAGACAAGTCCTAACTCTTCAAAATCCAATCCGGGTACCCTCTGGACCTCCATAGCATTCAAACAATCCTCTAGCTCTTTGTATTTATTATTAGCAGGAGGATACTGTTCCTCAGAGTAGTCAGGTTCTTCCTCTTCTTCGGATGCTGGGTTGTTGTTCACTTCCTTGGTCCCGTCTTCTTTATTATCTCCTTCACCTGATGATGTTGTGAAGTCTAAAGTCCGTCTGGCTTGTCCTTTGAACCTTCTTCCCATGATCATAATACCAGGTGGTTTCTTTGCTTTCTTCTTCTTTTCTTTGGCCAGTAGAGTTTTCAACTCCTCTTGTCCTTTTGTCAGAGTCAAGAGAATTTGTTGAAACTGGACGTTCTGTGCCTGAAGATCTTTCACTGTCTGTTCAATATCCATCTCACTGAAATAAACAGTAGAAGGATACGGAGACCTGTTGTAAGAAACTTGTATGATGTTATGATGAATGAAGATGCAATATTCAAATGATTTCAAGGAAATTAGAGATTTAAATTTGTTCAAACCAAAAAAAAAGAACACATGTTATATTAATAAATCCAAGTTTGAGTACATCATGCCTCTTTGGGCTTACAATGAAAGAAACAAAATACAACAAAAAGTCCTAAGGCAAAAAGGTTGAACGCATCCTCTTTGGCGCAATGTAGACGTTCAGATTCCATTCTTCATGAAGCTGCTTGGTGAGTTCCAGAACCTTCTTCTCACTAGTGTAAAATTAGGCTTCAAAGGTGTCTCGCTCTTCCTTCAATTGAACCCAAGCTTTCTGCAAGTCTTCGAGAAAGGTAGTCATGTCAGGATGAAGGATAGTGTATGGGACGTCTCCTTCAACAAAAGGCTCTATGATAACAGGGAGGATGGAAGGCTAAGGCATCACGAGACTCTGAGCACGAGTCCGTACCCACCTAAGGTAAGGCTCGAGAGGGATAGAGTTTTTGTGTCCCAAAGTTCTACTGTCCACCTTGTTCACCATTCTCCAAGCTCGTGTAAACCTCTGGCGATAACCTTGGTCTTCTTTGTCGTAGTCGAACACCAGACCTTGAATGAGCATCTCATGAGGGTCGTCTCTTCTGGCATACCCAAACTGTCGAAGAGCTAAGCAGGAGTTATAGGTGATAACCCCTCTAATACCAAGCAGGGGGACGTTAGGGAATTCCCCAAAGCGGTCAATGATAGAGACATCTTCCAAGGATCTCGAACACCATCGGATGTCAGAATGGGTGAGGGACATCATCCTTTGAGACCATGTTAGTCTTTGCTCGTTCTTTAATGCTGATTGAGGTAGGTGTGAAGTGAACCACTTAGCGAGTAGGGGAATACAACACAAGAGAGTACCTATTTTCTTCATGGTGCGGGTATGAAGGCAATGCAAGATGTCTCCCAGTAAGGTAGGTACGGGATTGCGAGAGAGAAAGAATTTGATGGCATTAACATCTATGAATTGGTCTGAGTTGGGGAACAGAACCAAACCATAAATGAGAAGAGCCATGATGTCTTCAAAAGCTTGGAAATCCATATCGTCCCAGAAGGAACGAGCCTTCTCCAATAGAAACTTGGCTAGGAAACCTTTAACCCAGCTTCTTGTCTCCCAATTGGCTATGATGTCGGCTCTCTTCAGATGCAAAGCTTCGGCGATGACTTCAGGTTTTGGAATCCCTTCTAGACCGGTGAACAGTATCTGATCAAGCACGGGCACCCCTAAGAGTAGAGAGAACTCTTCCAGTGTAGGTACCAATTGATAGTCTGGGAAAGTGAAAAAATGATGTACGGGATCAAAGAATTGGAACAACACACACATCATCTCTTCTTGGAAACTAGATGTAGTCAAACTGAGGAGTCGACCTCATTTCTTGGTAAAAGGAGAATCCCCGGGCACTATTGAGGCTATCTCTTGAAGTTGATGGTGTGTGTTGTACCCCAAAATTTGCCCTCTCATTTATCAATATTTTCTCATAAGATCCCTTGACTCAAGACTAGATTAGGGTTTGATCAGCTCAAGACATCTCATCTTGCACTGATGATCCAAAATTAGGGTTTGGGATTGCACAAGGATTTTTGGACTATCAATGCTTCATGTGACTTTCAAGTATCACCATGGACCCCTAAGATTACTCATGTCAAGTTTCAGGCTTTGAATCACATCTTTGATTAGTCAATTGGATAGTTGACCTAAAAATCAGTTGTATTGGGAAAAAAGTCAACCATGGCCAATTTACAGTCAAACTTTATAATTTTTGATCCCCATCAACATTTTGGATTCATATGTATCATTTTATCAAGTTTGGACCATAATTCCTCAAGAAATTTGATCAAATCATCAAAAGGGCAAAATGGTCAAAATTAGGGTTTTGACTGAGAAAGGGAAATTTCTGATTTTTGACCTAGCAAATGACCAATTGGTTTGAAGCATGATTCCAAGAGCTCAATTGCATCATCTTGACCTAATGACATGGTTCAAAACATTACAATTTTATTGGATTGACAGATGAAATTTGCAGTCAACTGATCAAAAGTCAACTGTATACTGAAAAGTCAAACTTTGACTTTTTGGTCAAACTCATGTGCCAAGGATCACAATTCATCAAAACATGTCAAAATGTGAAACTTGTTCATCAAGAAATCAAAGATTGAAGTTTTGGTTTTGAAATTTGAATTTTTCTTAACTTCGAAAATTTTCTAAGTATAGAAAATTTCTTATTTTTTCTCAACTTTAAGCCATTTTTCACCATGATACAAGATGATTCAAAGAAAGTTCCCAACATGAAAGTGTTAGACCTCCATGAAATATACAACTTTTATTCACACATTTTTTCCTAAATATGCTTATATCTCAAGATATAGTTTTATGAATACATGCCCGTGAACTAAAATAACTTAGTGAAATTTTGCCCTAATTTAGGCAGGTTTTTGACCTAACTTCACGGCAACTTTTCACCTAATTCCAAAAGGAATACTGAAATGCATTTCAAAGAGGAGTTATAGATAACATTTTAAGCTTTCCAAAATGTCCAAGAACTCCTTAAGATCATTTTTGAGTAGGGAGAATCGAAGAGAGGAAGTTGGCAATTTCTCACTTTGATTTCAAGCCATTTCATGAAGAACAAAATTCAAATATGAACCTATGCTGCCTAATTCTTGCTTTACAGGCCTAAAACTTGTTTCTCACTTCATAATTTAATGCTTACTCAGTTGATAAATCCTTAATCCAAGCACAAGAGTCTTTGTCCAAGTTTTAATTCCATAAATGGCACAAAGTTGCCATTGCCATTTTGGAAAAGCATAACTTTTGCAACTTCTCATTTCTTGAGCATTAGACCTGTTTTCTCTGCACACACAAGTCCTATAAACCAAGAGCAAGTTGTCTAGGACTTGTACCAACTCCAAGCAGGCCTGTACAAGCATGTAGGGAATGGTCTCTTCACCTTTCTTAAAAAGCAAGCAAGAGTGCAAAAAGGCTACAACTCAGAAATCTGTTGTGGATTGGACTGAAAACTCTCTCTATATTAATACACAAACACATTACAACTTAGAGTATGATTGCTAAAGGCATAAAACACTCCAAAACTCCCTATCACCAAAAACCTGTCAAAAACTTGCAGTTTGAGCATAGCATAGCAATCCATAAATCCAATCGTGTGTTTCAAGTTTTAATCACTCAAACACTTTACCTACCTCATATCTAAGTGTCCCAGACCATCATCCCTGCACTGTAACTCCTCCTTCTCCATCTGCCATTTTTGTTTTTCAAGCTTGCAGGTTGACTTGGATAGAGAGGTTCAGGCACTTTCAAAGCAAGGTGAGGATTGGAACACGCTCAGGGAGGTTCAGGCAAGCTAAAGGTATCTTCAGGCCTTCATAAATCTCACTCAAACTCCATTCACGATCTCAGCTGAAAGAGGTAAGAACTCTAACTTTTATCTCTTCATACAGGCATCCATTGGCCATGATTTGTGAAAGGAAAATGTAGATATTATTGGGCTAAAGCCAACCATGTGCATATATTTCATTTTTGATCATTATGTATAGAGAATTTTAGAGTTCAAATTTCTGTAAAAATCAGGTTTGAAATTAGGGCCTTTAAAATTCGTTTTGATCTTTGATTGTTAGCTTACATGATTTACATGGTTGAAATCGTGGGAATGAGTACTATCATTTTCATGTTGGAAGTTTCCATTTTCATGGAGAAATGAGAAAGATACAGGGGTTCTGGCCAGCTTGAGGAAGAAGACGAAGTACAAGGCAAGGAAGGGATTCATGTTATGTATTTTTGTTTTCATATGAACTAACGGATGTACAGCCACCCTAGTGACAAGGTAGCGCGTTTTAAATGCATAGGTCGTGGGTTCGAACCTTGGCGCTACCTTTTGCATTTTTCTCATTTTTTCAGCTTCATTTTTGGCATTTTTTGGAAGTGTGGGCTTGGTTCTTTGGGCCTCTTGTTTTTTTTTCTAACAGCTACCTCCATTTCTCCTTACAGCACCCCTGGCCCAATCTTTTATTATTTAATTTTTATTTCTATTTTTTTCATCAAATGTATTTTTCTTAAATACTATAAAATCATAAAAAAAATATAAAAATATTAAAAATTGCACTTTTGTTTATTTTTACATAAAAAATATATTTTTACTTTATTATATACTAACTATCTTTCTTAAATAAACTTGTAAAAAATAAATTAAATTTAGATATATTTTTATCCTTTTTTTTAATATATACTTATAAACATTTATTTTGACATATAAAAAGACCAAATATTTTCATGAATGTTATTTATTATTTTAAGACAAAAAATACACAAAAATAATACTTAAAGAGCTTTATTTTCTTTTAAAATTAGAAATTAGGGTTAACAATTTTTCAAGAAATAATTTCCTTTTTAATATTTTTAGGATTAGGGAAAAACTCTTTTGCATATGAAAAATAAAACAATTTCTTTTCTTTGCATATACATAATATTGCATATTTAAATATTGTATATTGTTTATTCAAATATTCGTACAAATTCGATTTGGTTGTAATAGCTTAATTAGATTTACATTATTGCAAATCCCCATTCACAATTTGTATTCCCCCTCCCATAAAATGTTGTAATAACGTAGTAATCTTTAAATTATGCAATTTACCGCTTTTATATACCATGCTAGTAATTAGGGTTTGTATGGCAAGATCAAAACAAATTAAATAGAAAACCCTAATCCAAGACAAGATCAAGCATGAAAATAACCCACTTGCACACAAGCATCCTTAGGGTTCCTCCACTTGGTTGCCTTATACAAAAAATGGCCATATTACACATGCGAAGTATCTTGGCAAAACAAACAAATATCAGATCATAGTCCCTCGATGACGCTATTCCAAGTTTCCTTATAAAATGATCTTAGTCCCTCAAAAAATGCTAAGATACCGTGCAACATTACTAATCATGGTTATACGATTACCCACGCCCGTCCCGTTTACATCCAAAGATAGGGTTGCTTACCAAATCAATGGTAAGACAACAATGTTAAATGAATAGAAAATAAACAAGAAAGACATTTGAGTAGGTAGATTACTTCTAGTTACTTGCTCCATTTCAAAACAACTATCCTTGCTATTTTCTAAAGCAAACACACACATTTCAAAAACATCTTACAAACATTGAAAATATTTTCAAAAAGACAAACATCTTCGTATACATTCTTACGAACGAGAATCATTACAAAGATTGCCTAAAGAATGGACTCTTTTACAAAATACTTTCAAAACCACACCAAACACAATTTCAAACAACAAAAGCAAGTGATCTAGCAAGTAACTAAGAGCCCATGGAAAACCATGGATGAAAATGGGGCTAGTATCTTCCCTTTTCATAATCTACCCCCCGAATTCAAGAAAACATCTCAAAGGTCTTTCCTGTGCTTTTTCACCTTTCCTTTTGGATAAAAGAAAAGTAGGTGGCAACTCTTGATAACCGCAACATTTGCGATAAAACGCAAAACCCTCAAGTCAGTTCTCCCACCGTATCACAGAACTAGCGACTCTGCTGGGGAGTTTTATAAAAGTGGGGTTACCTTAGGGCTAGATCACATTTATTTTGTTACATTGTTTGACTTGTATTCTTTATATTTTGGTTCTTTGTTTGGGTTTGAAATCCTCTACCCGGATTTGGGATACATTATAGGTAAATACCAATATGTTGTGGAAACTGTACGGGGTATACCGACATAGTCTAAGCAATAGCTATGTTAGTGTGACATATTTGTGGGTATCGGTAGCCTTTGAGTCAATCAAAGAGAATACGGGGCTGATGAGTGATGTCATGAAGCACTAATGAACTTCTAGAACCCTATACTTGACCAACTTGGCCTTTAGAATGTAGTGAGATGACCGGCTTTGGTGCAGTTAGAAGTTGGTAGATTCTCGATACTACACTCATTAAGGGTTGGTTTCTTGGGATATTTCGGTCGCCATTAAAGAGGCTTGAGCTGAAACAATGACCAAGGATACAATCCGGTGATATTGAGCTCCTTAGAACCCGATTACTATTATTAGGACAGGTTTAAGCCAACTAAACTTCAAGAGGGTACTTACCTATAAAACCCATGCAAGCCTAAACTAAGAACTTGTTTGTTTTGCTTGTATATTCATACTTGTACATAACATCATGGACATCATGAGCATCATATACATCACTAACCATTTCAAGGATTTTGGAGATTCATCTTTGTTCTTGTTTTGTAGGATATGGATTCACTTCGCAGGAAAACTATCCAAGTCAACCTTGTAAGAATTCCTCCACAACTCAAGGAACTAGCTTCAAGGATCCCTGGTAACTCTCCATTAACCAAGAGGCATGGTTGTCTACTCAACTTGGTCACCTCCAACACAGATGAGAATATGATGAAGGTGCTCTTTCAATTCTTTGACCCTTTGCACCATTGCTTCACATTTCCCGACTATCAGCTTGTGCCTACTTTGGAAGAATTCTCTCAACTCTTAAGGATTCCCATTCTCAATCAACTACCTTTCAACGGTACGGAAAGAGACCCAATGCCAGAAGAGATTGCTCAAGCTCTGCACTTGCACTCATCTGATGTCACAACTCATTGGGAAACCAGAAGTGGTGTCAAAGGCTTCTTAGCAAAGTTCCTGTTTGAGAAAGCCCAAAGTTGTTGGAATTCCTTAGATTTGCAAGCCTTTGAAGAAATTGTGGCTCTTATTATCTATGGGATGGTCTTATTTCCAAATCCTGACCAACTCATAGATGTGAGCGCCGTCAAAATCTTCATGTCACGCAATCCGGTGCCTACATTGCTAGGGGATATCCTACATTCTTTTCACACTCGCACAATGAGGAAAAGAGGTGTCCTTATGTGTTGCACTCCTCTCCTGGCAAGATGGTTTATTTCTCATCTTCCCCAATCAGTCTTAAAGAATGAGCAAGGTTTAAGATGGTTACAAAGGTTAATGACACTCAAACATTAAGATATTCATTGGTGCTCCCGATCCAAAGAGAATGTTATCATTGTTGACCGTTGTGGGGAATTCCCTAATGTTCGTCTGCTTGGCATTAGGGGAGGCATCACCTACAACCCATTCTTAGCTCTAAGAAAGTTTGGTTACGCCCGAAGGGATGGCCCACACGAGATGCTGATTCAAGGTTTGGTATTCGACTACGACAACGACGGTCAAGGTCTTCACCAGAGATTCATCCGAGCTTGGAGGATGCTAAACAAGGTGGATAGCAAGACTTTGGGACATAAGAATCCATCCCTCTTGAGCCTTACCTCAGGTGGGTATGAACCCCCGCTCAAAGTCTTATGATGCCTTATCCTTCCATCCTTCCAGTGATCATTGAGCCTGTCAAGGAGGGAGAATTTCAATACACTATCCTACATCCTGACATGCCCACATCTCTTAAAGACCTTCAAAGGGATTGGATACAGCTCAAAGGAGAGATAGATACTTTCGAAGCCCAATTCTACGCAAGCGAGAATAAGGTTCTGGAACTCACTAGGCTACTTCATGAGGAACAGACTCTAAATGCCTACATAGCACCAAAGAGGATGCGCACTACTTTTTTATCTTAGAGTTTTGTATTATTTTGCCCAAGGGGCATTGATGTATTAAAAACTTTATTTTATTAATATAACGTGTGTTTCTTTTTGTCTAAAAAGAACTTGAATCCTTGAAATCCTTGAAAACATTGCATATGCACATATCATTCATCATAACATAAACAGGTCTTTTGCAGCAAGTTTCCTCATCTATCTACTGTTTATTTCAGTAAGATGGATCTCGAACAGACCGTCAAAGATCTCCAAGCTCAAAACACACAGTTTCTACAATTGCTCATAACCCTAGTCAAGGGGCAAGAAGAGTTGAAGACTCTGTTAGCTGAAGAAATAAAAAAGAGAACAAAGAAGGTCACTGGGGTTTTAAACATGGGGAGAAGGTTTCAGGGACAGACTAGAAGAACCTTGAATTTCACAACAACATCCGGTGAAGGAGAGGGGAAAGGAAAGGAAACAGCGGTTCCGTCAGAATCTGAAGAGGAGGAAGAAGAGGAAGACTACTCCGAGGAATAGTATCCTCCAGCTGATGATAAGTACAGACATCTTGAAGAGCGTTTGAGCGCTATGGAAATACAAAAGGTGCCAGATCTAGACTTTGAAGAATTGGGACTAGTATCGGGGATCGTGATTCCTCCATAATTCAAAGTGCCTTTGTTTGCAAAATATGATGGGGGTGTCATGTCCTAAGATGCACCTTCGATCATATGTGAGAAAGATCCAGCTGCACTCCGCCGGTAAAGACTTGTGGGTGCATTTTTTCCATGATAGCCTATCTGGAACACAACTCGACTGGTTTTACCAACTGGAAAGAGCCAACATCCACAACTGGGAAGACCTTGCCACAACTTTCTATAAGCAATATCAATATAATGCTGATTTGGCGCCTACCCGTACTCAACTTTAGAGTATGGCTATGGCTTCCAATAAGGGTTTCAAGGATTATGCGCAGAAATGGAGAGATCTAGCTGGGAGAGTGCAACCCCCTCTGTCTGAAAGGGAATTGGTGGACATGTTCTTATGCACTCTATCGATCCCTTTCTTCAACCATCTGATTTGGAGCTCATCTGCAGGATTTACTGAGTTAATACTGACCTGAGAAAGGGTGGAGGCTGGCATAAAAAGTGGAAAGATTCAGAAGGATTCATCTGCCTCTACAACTGTGAGGAAACCTTTCATTGGGAAGAAAGAAGTAGCTGCTGTATATCCACAAAGGAACCAGGGGAGAGCCGAGCGCCGACCAATGGTAGGGGCTGTCATGATCCCAAAGCCTACATCAGATCAACCAAGAAGTAATCAACCAAGGGTGGAAAGGCCAGTCCGGCAATTCACCAGAATCAATATGACTCTATCCCAGGTTTTACCGCACCTTCTGAAAACCAATTTGGAAACTTTAAAAGAAGCTCCAAAGAACCCCAACACAGCGTCCCCTTATTATCACCCAAATTCCCGCTGCACATATCATTCCGAAAGTCCGGGTCATAACACTAACAACTGTTGGGCCTTGAAAAACAAAATTCAAGATCTTATAGAGGACAAAGAGATTGAGTTTGATGCGCCCGAGAAACCAAACGTCATTTCTGCGCTTATGCCTAGACATGGTCACCACACCAATGTTGTTGAAGAAGATTTGTTTGTTACCACAATCAATGAACTTTTGAATCCACTCCAAATCATTAAGATAAACTTGTTGAAAGCCGGTGTATTCCCGGGTTATAAGGAAGACTGCCATCTTTGCTTATCCTCACCAACTATTTGCCCTTTAGTGAAAACAGGAATTCAACGCTTGATAGACAACAAACTGATTCTGTTTGAAAGTACTCCTGTTTCACCTGTTCCTGTTGAAGACGTTTCAATCATCCCCATCTCTGCCAATTCTTCCAGGGTCCCCAAAAGACCCGTTAGAATTACATCGGTTCCAAAAACTACTCCTCTTATAATCACAATTCCTGGGCCAGTCCCGTATGAATCAGACAAAACTGTGCCGTGGAATTACGATGGGGACATATACTACCATGGCATCAAACAAGATGGGCTGGTCACCAAAGAGATAAACTCTGAAGAAGAAGACTCTGACATTAGAAATATTGCTGGAACCAGTAAGATTACCCGAAGCGGTAGAATCTTCTCTCCAGAAATTTCCCCCCCAAAGGCAGTTTTTGGACCCGTGGTTGTTCCAAAGGTTACTTTTGTACTAATAATCATCTCTGCAAGTGCTCCTATTGACGAAGACGATACAACCCCTGCTGTCATTCCTACCAACATTCCTGCTGCTGAAACTCGAGGAAAAGGTATTCAAGTAGAGCCTGTCCGGACGAAGGCTCAATCGCTGACTATCCCTGAGGCCTCCAAGAAGGAAATGGAGGAGATCCTGAAAATAATAAAGAGGAGCGACTACGATGCAGTTGAACAGTTGGGGAAAACTCCCTCCAAAATCTCCAAGCTGGCATTGTTACTGTGTTCCGAGGCACATGCGAAAGCCCTGGTGAAGTTCCTAAAGACAACCCATGTGCCTCAAGAGACATCTGCTGACCAATTTCAAGATTGCGTGGCTAGCTTGACGGTGGATAACGGCCTAGGCTTCTCGGATGCTGATCTGACACCAAGGGGAAGAAATCACAACGAGGCATTGCATGTCTCCGTGTAATGTAGAGGCACAACTCTGGCCCATGTCTTGGCGGACACTGGCTCATCTTTGAATGTTTTACTGAAGAAAGCTCTCGACAGACTAGATTGCGAAGGACTGACGTTGAAACCCAGTAACATAGTCGTAAGGGCATTTGATGGCTCAAAGAGGATGTTACACGGGGAGGTGGATATCCCCATAAAGGTTGGGACTCAAACTTTCAACTCAACCTTCTATGTAATGGACATTCGCCCCTCTTACTCATGTATGCTAGGATGGTCGTGGATCCATAATGCCGACGCTGTCACCTCTACACTGCACTAGATGCTGAAATATCTGGTCCAGGGAAAGATTATCACTGTCCATGGAGAGGAAGAGTATATGATTAGCCACCTCAATTCCTTCAGGTATGTGGAATTGGACGGCGAGTTCATTGAAACTCCTTTTCAACATTTCGAAGAGGTTCCCCAAGAGGTAGCAGTGACCAAGACTGCATCCCAGATTCCCAAGATCACAAGACCTCCACTCCAGATGTCATCTCTGAAAGATGCCAAGGCAGTAGTAGAGGAGGGTGGATGCACCATCTGGGGGCAACTTCCAGATATTCTGTATAAATCTGACAAGTTTGGTTTAGGTTTCACTTCAAGTGCTCAAAAGGCTGTACGCCGTGCCCGTGCTGGAGGGCCACCCTTGAAGATTAGCAACTGAGAGGTCAATGCGGTGGAAGATTGTGAAGAGGATTGCAACTTGGAGGATTGGATATTTCTGACTTTCAATGGAGGACTTCACAATTGGGAGGCCAGAGACTTTGTCCCAATAACTTTCATCCCTCAGTAATTTATCTTTACATTTCTATTGGACTTGTAATATTCACAAACAATTCACACATTTAAAACCTTGTGTCTTGCCCGAGGCACAATGTTCCATTTGTAAGGGTTATTATTTCATCTTTATATGACATTCAATTAATCATTGACGTTTTTCGCATACAAACTTTTGTGCTCATTTTTTTTCATTTACGTTTTATTTTTAAGGATGGTTATACCCATACACACACCCACACTCACAAATGCAGGTACCCCTCCATTCTGGATCCTATGGATAACGATACTGCTATGGCCTTTTGTGACTCTGAGGATCTAATCTACCAAGCCGAAGACAAAGGTGAGGAAGATTGTGAAGTATCAGGGGAACTGGCCAGACTACTACAACAAGAGGAAAGAACCATTCAGCCTCATGAGGAACCTGTGGATACAATCAACTTGGGTACCGAGGAGGATAAAAAAGAGGTCAAGGTGGGTGCCAATCTATAGCCCAATGTCAAGGAGCATCTGATTCAGCTGTTGCGTGATTATGTTGAGATCTTTGCTTGGTCATATGAAGATATGCCGGGACTTGATACGGACATCGTGGTACATCGTCTGCCAACAAGAGAAGATTGTCCGCCAATAAAACAAAAAGTCTGCCGCATGAGACCTGATATGTCAGAAAAAATCAAAGCGGAGGTCATGAAGCAATTCAATTCTAGATTCTTGGCTGTCACTTCCTACCCTCAATGGGTTGCCAACATTGTTCCCGTACCTGAAAAGGACGGCAAAGTACGAATGTGCATGGACTATAGAGATTTGAATAGGGCAAGCCCTAAAGATGATTTTCCACTTCCCCACATTGATATCCTGGTTGACAATACAGCCCAACACAAAGTGTTTTCCTTCATGGACAGATTCTCAAGTTACAACCAAATTAAAATGGCACCTGAGGACATGGAGAAAACTACATTTGTCACACAGTGGGGCACATTCTGCTACAAAGTGATGCCATTCGGACTGAAGAATGCTGGGAAAACCTATCAATGTGCCATGGTAGATTTATTTCACGACATGATAATCATGAAATAGAGGTTTACATAGACGATATGATAGCCAGATCACAAATAGAAGAAGAGCACTTGGATCACTTGCAAAATCTGTTTGAGAGACTAAGGAAGTATAAGCTGAGGTTGAATCCAAACAAGTGCACATTTGGAGTACGTACGGTAAGCTCCTAGGATTTGTCGTCAGTAACAAGGGTATTGAGGTCGATCCTGCCAAGGTTAAAGAAATACAAGAAATTCCTCTTCCCCGTACCGAGAAGGAAGTCAGAGGATTCTTGGGATGCTTGAACTATATTGCCAGATTCATTTCTCACCTAATAGCTACTTGTGAGCCAATCTTCAAACTATTGAAGAAAGATAAAGTAGTCAAATGGAATGATGAATGCCAAGTTTCTTTTGACAAAATTAAAGAGTACTTACAGGAGCCTCCTATGTTGATGCCACCAGTCGAGGGAAGACCACTGATCATGTATCTGACCGTTTTAGAAAACTCAATGGGGTGTGTATTGGGACAGCATGACAAGTCTGGCCGAAAAGAGCACACTATTTATTACCTGAGCAAAAAGTTTACCGAATGTGAAACCAAATATTCACTGCTCGAGAAAACCTGCTGCGCTTTGGCATGGGCTGCTCATCAGCTAAGACAGTATATGCAGACTCATACTACCTTGTTGATATCTAATATGGATCCGATAAAATACATCTTCGAGAAGCCTGCTTTGTCTGGGAGAATAGCTAGATGGAAGATGATCCTGACAGAATATCACATACAGTATACTATCCAGAAAGTTATAAAAGGCAGTGTGTTAGCTGATCATCTTGCTCATCAAGCTGTAGAAGACTATCAGTCCATGAAGTTTTAATTCTCGGATGAAGACATCATGACATTAGACAACTGTGAAGAAATCAGACCATATGACAGACCTGAACAAGGATCCCAATGGACCGTGTTCTTTGATGGGGCATCCAATGCACTTGGTAATGGTATCGGCGCTGTACTCATATCTCCGGAAGGGTGTCATACTCCCTTTATTGCCAGACTTTGCTTCAACTGTACAAATAACATGGTGGAGTACGAAGCATGTATCTTTGGTCTCAGAGCTGCCATAGACTTGGGAATCAAATCTTTAGATGTGTTTGGAGATTCAGCTTTGGTTATCAGTCAGATCAAAGGGAAATGGGACACTAAACACCCAAACCTTATCCCTTACAAAGAACATGTTTTTGAAATTGCTACCACATTTTGAGAAGATTACCTTCGAGCATTTCCCGCGAGAAGAAAATAAGCTAGCATACGCTCTAGCCACAATGTCATCTATGTTTAAACTTAATTGGGATAACGAGGCTCCCCAGATCACCAACGAACGAATGGATGAACCAGCACACTGTCACAAGATTAATACTGAAGAAATAGTGGACCAGTCTTGGTTTCATGAAGTCAAGAGGTATCTCGAGGTTCAAGAATATCCAGAAGGAGCTTCAATCAATGATAAGAAGTTCTTAAGGAGATTTTCTGCTAAGTTCTTCCTTAGTAATGGCATCCTGTACAAACGCAATCATGACTCCATTCTGCTCCGGTGTGTGGATAAGATTGAGGCTGAAAAGATCATGGCTGAATTACATGAAGGTACTTTTGGCACCCACTCCAGTGGGCATACGATGGCAAAGAAAATCCTACGGGAAGGCTATTATTGGTCTACTATGGAAGCAAATTGCTATCAACACTCTCGGACCTATCATAAGTGTCAAATTTATGCTGACAAGGTGCACGTACCTCCGGTTCCTCTGGATGTCTTGACGGCTCCTTGGCCCTTTGCTATGTGGGGAATTGATATGATTGGAGAGATTTAGCCGACAACCTCCAATGGACACCGCTTCATCCTAGTGGCCATTGATTATTTCACAAAGTGGGTTGAAGCAGCCTCCTTCGCCTCTGTTACCAAGAATGTTGTGGCTCACTTCATCAAGCAAAACCTTATTTGCCGGTACAGTATCCCGGAAAGGATCATCACTGACAATGGTACAAATCTTAACAACACTATGATCACCACTTTGTGCGAGCAATTCAAGATTCAGCATCACAATTCTTCTCCCTACCGGCCAAAGATGAATGGTGTTGTCGAGGCTGCGAATAAAAACATTAAAAAGATCATACAAAAAATGACAGTCACATACAAAGACAGGCATGAGATGCTACCATTCGCTCTCCACAGGTACCGTACCACGGCTCTCACATCAACCGATGCAACACCCTATTCTTTGGTTTACGGTATGGAGGTTGTTCTACCTATTGAGGTTCAGATCCCCTCTCTGAGAATTATCAAGGATGCAGGATTGAATGAAAAAGATTGGATCCAGACTCGACTTGATCAACTGATCTTAATTGATGAAAATAGACTTACTTCTGTTTGCCATGGTCAAATGTGTCAAAAACGGATGATCAAGGCTTTCAACAAGAAAGTCAAGCGCCAAGTATATCAAGTTGGGGATCTAGTGATCAAACGTATCATTTTGCCACAAAGTGATCCCATGGGAAAATGGACTCCTACCTATGAAGGACCATTTGTAATCAAAAGCATATTCTATGGTGGGACAATGATCTTGACAACCATGGATGGTGACGACCTGCCACACCCTGCGAACGCGAACATAGTCAAAAGATAGTACGCATAAAAAATCTGCTAGGTTGACACACCTAGGAAAAATAAGGGGCATCCCGGCGAACCAAAAGGTTCGGGAAAAAATTAGGGATAAAATAAAAAAAATCTGTACACCCGGCAAGTTGAAAACCCGAAAGGGCGACTTGGGCAAAAAGGGGTTTCCTGGTGGACTGAAAATCCGAAAGGGCGGTCCAGGAAAAAATTAGGGAATTAAAGCGTATGTCTATGTCCTTTCGGATCACTTTGCGAACAACCTTTGACTTCCACTGACAAACTCGGAGTTTCTGATAAATTCAATCATCTTCGGACGAAGCAACAAATAGACAAGATATTCAGAGATATGAAGGCTATAGAAGAATGGGAACCCCATGAGATTATTACACATAGCTATCTTTCTTTGTATAAATTTTTCTTGTTTTATGATAGCATTCTCTTACTAGAATGTTTGTTCCCTTTGTACAAAAATATTTATCCAAAGTCAATACAAAGATGTCCCTTTGAAAGTGCAAAAACTACCTGTCTTTTTCTTTACTCTTGTGTTTTGTTTGCAAAAACGTCCAATGATTCATTGATGAACATATGCATTTGAACATAATTACTGTTTACAATTAAACAAAATGAGAAATACAATTATTGATAGGTTGAAAGGACAGGGAAACGTCTCTAGGTTATTCCATAAGTAATCCCCACAGTACGTCATTTGAATCCCCAACGGAACAAAATTTCAAGTTTTAATCCCTAGTAGAAATCGTCAAATTTCTCAGGATTCCTCAAGCAGATCGTACAAGCAGTACATGGTGTTGCCCTCACAACAGAATTTACTTCCCTCAACAAGAGTTTGACAGTACTTCAACTTCAAGACATGAAAATTCAACATATCCTCATCAGCATTCAAGGATTTATTTTCCTCAATCAAACAGCAATACAGCAAATCAGCTTACATGCACGTACATTGCATCCATATATCATAAATATTGATAAAATGAATACATTTCATCATACATTTCATGAAAAATAACTTTGTGTTTTAGCTAACATTTTACCCTTTCCAGGATAAGATTAATAGCTACCTTTAACAATATGCAATCATGATACAATACAGATACGCTCCAGACACGGATGCCATTCTGATACTCATTCTGATACAACTTTTAGATACAGTACGGATACGCTCCAGACACGAATGCCATTCTGATACTCATTCAGATATAACTTTCAGATACAGTTCAGATACGCTCCAGACATAGATGCCATTCTGATACTCATTCAGATTCAGAATTCAGTTACAGTACAGATATGCTCCAGACACGGATGCCATTCTGATACTCATTCAGATTCAGTCTCTAGATACAACTCAGATACGTTCCAGACACGGACACCATTCTGATACTCATTCTTTCAACTTACAACCTACAATTCAACAAACATTCTTGGATGGCATCTACAAGCCCATCTCCGACAAGATTCTATCACCTCTCCAAATGGCATCTTTAAGCCCATTCCTTTAACTACACACCGTCGAGTGAAAATTTCTGGGCACTCTAATGTCCAATCATCTTTCACCTTCGAGTCACGAACGACAAAACTCGCCAGTCTAACTCTTCAGGTGTAAGAAGATTGAACAAGGGCAGCTGTTGTACTCCAAAATTTTCCCTCTCATTTATCAAGATTTTCTCACAAGATCTCTTGACTCAAGACTGGATTAGGGTTTGATCAGCTCAAGACATCTCATCAACTAATGATCCAAAATTAGGGTTTGGGATTGCACAAGGATTTTTGGACTATCAATGCTTCATGTGACTTTCAAGTATCATCATGGACCCCTAAGATTACTCATGTCAAGTTTCAGGCTTTGAATCACATTTTTGATCAGTCAATTGGATAATTGACCTAAAAATTAGTTGTATTGGGGAAAAAGTCAACCATGGCCAATTTACAGTCAAACTTTATAATTTTTTATCCCCATCAACATTTTGGACTCATATGTATCATTTGATCAAGTTTGGACCATAATTCCTCAAGAAATTTGATCAAATCATCAAAAGGGCAAAATGGTCAAAATTAGGGTTTTGACTGAGAAAGGGAAATTTCTGATTTTTAACCTAGCAAATGACCAATTGGTTTGAATCATGATTCCAAGAGATCAATTTCATAATCTTGACCTAATGACATGGTTCAAAACATTGCAATTTTATTGGATTGACAGATGAAATTTGCTGTCAACTGATCAAAAGTCAACTGTATACTGAAAAGTCAAACTTTGACTTTTTGGTCAAAATCAAGTGCCAAGGATCACAATTCATCAAAAAATGTCAAAATGTGAAACTTGTTCATCAAGAAATCAAAGATTGAAGGTTTGGTTTTGAAATTTGAATTTTTCTTAACTTAGAAATTTTTCGAAGTATAGAAAATTTCTTATTTTTTCTCAACTTTAAGCCATTTTTTCACCATGATACAAGATGATTCAAAGAAAGTTCCCAACATGAAAGTTTTAGACCTCCATGAAATATAAAACTTTGATTCACACATTCTTTCATAAAGATGCTTGGATCTCAAGATATAATTTTGTGAATACATGCCCATGAACTAAAATAACTTAGTGAAATTTTGCCCTAATTTAGGCAGGTTTTTGACCTAACTTCATGGCAATTTTTCACCTAGTTCCAAAAGGAATCTTGAAATTCATTTCAAAGAGGAGTTTAGGGAACATTGCAAGATTTCCGAAATGTTCAAGAACTCAAGATCATTTTTGAGTAGGGAGAATCGAAGAGAGGAAGTTGCCAATTTCTCACTTTGATTTCAAGCCATTTCATGAAGAACAAAATTCAAATCTGAACCTATGCTGCATAATTCTTGCTTTACAGGCCTCAAAATTGTTTCTCACTTCATAATTTAATGCTTACTCAGTTGATAAAGCCTTAATCCAAGCACAAGAGTCTTTGTCCGAGTTTTAATTCCATTAATGGCACAAAGTTGCCATTGCCATTTTGGAAAAGCATAACTTTTGCAACTTTTCATTTCTTGAGCATTGGACTTGTTTTCTCTGCATACACAAGTCCTATAAACCAAGATCAAGTTGTCTAGGACTTGTTCCAACTCCAAGAAGGCTTGTACAAGCATGTAGGGAATGGTCTCTTCACCTTTCTTAAAAAGCAAGCAAGAGTGCAAAAAGGCAACAACTCAGAAATCTGTTGTGGATTGGACTGCAAACTTTCTCTATACTAATACAAAAACACATTACAACTTAGAGGACGATTGCTAAAGGCCTAAAACACTCCAAAACTCCCTATCACCAAAAACCTGTCAAAAACTTGCAGTTTGAGCATAGCATAGCAATCCAAAAATCCACTCGTGCGTTTTAAGTTTTAATCACTCAAACACGTTACCTACCTCATATCTAAGTGTTCCAGACCACCATCCCTGCACTGTAACTCCTCCTTCTCCATCTGTCATTTTTGTTTTTCAAGCTTGCAGGTTGACTTGGATAGAGAGGTTCAGGCACTTTCAAAGCAAGGTGAGGATTGGAACACACTCAGGGAGGTTCAGGCAAGCTAAAGGTATCTTCAGGCCTTCATAAATCTCACTCAAACTCCATTCACGATCTCAGCTGAAAGAGGTAAGAACTCTAACTTTTATCTCTTCATACAGGCATCCATTGGCCATGATTTGTGAAAGGAAAATATAGATATTATTGGGCTAAAGCCAACCATGTGCATAGATTTCATTTCTGATCATTATGTATAGAGAATTTTAGAGTTCAAATTTCTGTAAAAATTAGGTTTGAAATTAAGGCCTTTAAAATTCGTTTTGATTTTTGATTGTTAGCTTACATGATTTACATGGTTGAAATCGTGGGAATGAGTACTATCATTTTCATGTTGGAAGTTTCCATTTTCATGGAGAAATGAGAAAGATATAGGGGTTCTGGCCAGCTTGAGGAAGAAGATGAAGTACAGGGCAAGGAATGGATTCATGTTATGTATTTTTGTTTTCATATGAACTAACGGATGTACAGCCACCCCAGTGGCAAGGTAGCGGGCTGTAAATGCATAGGTCGTGGGTTCGAACCTTGGCGCTACCTTTTGCATTTTTCTAATTTTTTCAGCTTCGTTTTTGGCATTTTTTGGCAACGTGGGCTTGGTTCTTTGGGCCTCTTATTTTTTTTTCTAATAGCTACCTCCCATTCTCCTTACAGCACCCCTGGCCCAATCTTTTATTATTTAGTTTTTATTTCTATTTTTTTCATCAAATGTATTTTTCTTAAATACTATAAAATCATAATAAAAAATATAAATATGATAAAAATTGCACTTTTGTTTATTTTTACATAAAAAATATATTTTTACTTTATTATATACTAACTATCTTTCTTAAATAAACTTGTAAAAAATAAATTAAATTTAGATATATTTTTATCCTTTTTTTTATATATACTTATAAACATTTATTTTGACATATAAAAAGACCAAATATTTTCATGAATGTTATTTATTATTTTAAGACAAAAAATACACAAAACTAATACTTAAAGAGCTTTATTTTCTTTTAAAATTAGAAATTAGGGTTAACCATTTTTTAAGAAATAATTTCCTTTTTAATATTTTTAGGATTAGGGCAAAACTCTTTTGCATATGAAAAATAAAACAATTTCTTTTCTTTGCATATACATAATATTGCATATTTAAATATTGTATATTGTTTATTCAAATATTCGTACAAATTCGATTTGGTTGTAATAGCTTAATTAGATTTATATTATTGCAAATCCCCATTCATAATTTGTATTCCCCCCTCCCATAAAATGTTGTAATAGCGTATTAATCTTTAAATTACGCAATTTACCGCTTTTATATATCATGCTAGTAATTAGGGTTTGTATGGAAAGATCAAAACAAATTAAATAGAAAACCCTAATCCAAGACAAGATCAAACATGAAAATAACCCACTTGCACACAAGAATCCTTAGGGTTCCTCCACTTGGTTGCCTTATACAAAAGAATGGCCATATTACGCATGCGAAGTATCTTGGCAAAACAAACAAATATAAGATCATAGTCCCTCGATGACGCTATTCTAAGTTGCCTTATAAAATGATCTTAGTCCCTCAAAAATGCTAAGATGCTTTGCAACATTGCTAATCATGGTTATACGATGACCCACGCCCGTCCCATTTACATCCAAAGATAGGGTTTCTTACCAAATCAATGGTAAGACAACAATGTCAAAGGAATAGAAAATAAACAAGAATGACATTTGAGTAGGTAGATTACTTCTAGTTACTTGCTCCATTTCAAAACAACTATCCTTGCTATTTTCCAAAGCAAACCCACACATTTCAAAAACATCTTACAAACATTGAAAATATTTTCAAAAAAGACAAACATCTTTGTATACATTCTTACGAACGAGAATCATTACAAAGATTGCCTAAACAATGACCTCTTTTACAAAATACTTTCAAAACTACACCAAACACAATTTCAAACAACAAAAGCAAGTGATTTAGCAAGTAACTAAGAGCCCATGGAAAACCAAGGATGAAAAGGGTGATAGTACCTTCCCTTTTCATAATCAACCCCCCGAATTCAAGAAAACATCTCAAAGGTCTTTCCTGTGCTTTTTCACCTTTCCTTTTGGATAAAAGAAAATTCGATGGTGACTCTTGCTAACCGCAACATTTGCGATAAAATGCAAAACCCTCAAGTCAGTTCTCCCACCGTATCACAGTGTGCTTTTACAAAGCTGACTCGGATGGTGTTCCTTCGGACATAATTCATGACCTACAAAACAAATACAAAGATAAATTTCTAAATCCTTGAAATGGTTAGTGAGCATGTGTATGATGCTTATGATGTTTATGATGTTATGTACAAGTAAATATATACACACAACAAACAAGTCCCTATGTTTTAGGCTTGCATGGGGTTTTATAGGTAAGTACCCTCTTGAAGTTTAGTTGGCTCAACCTGTTCTAGTAATAGTGATCGGGTTCTAAAGGATCTCAATATCACCGACCTTTCTCTTAGGCATTGTCTCAGCATAATCAATTTTTTCTTGCGGCCGAGATATCCCAAAAGTATAGCCTCAATGAGTGTAATATCGAGTATCAACCAATTTTCAGCTCTACACCGAAACCGGTTATCTCACTACGTCCTAATGGCCAAGTTTGTTCAATTAGGGTTCTAAAGTCAGTTAATGCTTCATGACGCCACTCAGCGGCCCCGTATTCTCCTCGATTCACCATGAGGGATACCGCTATTCACAAATGCGTCACATTAATATAACCATTGTTTCAACCATATCGGTCTACGCCATACAGTTTCCATAATCTATTGCTATATACCTAAAAAGGTGTCCCAGATCTGGGTGAAGGATCAAAGCAAGCCCAATACAAAGAAAAAATATAAAGCATACAAAGAAATAAGTAAAACTGATCTAACCCTAAGGTAACCCCGCTTTTAGTTTTACATTTCCACAATAGAGTTTCCAGTTCTGTGATACGGTGGGAGAATTGACTTGGGTCGTTTTGCATTTTGATCGCATTTGTGTGGATAGAAATAGTCACCACCGACTTTTCTTTTATCCAAAAGGAATGGTAAAAAAGCATAGGAAAGACCTTTCGAGATTATTTCTCGGGTTCAGGGGGTAAATTATGAATAGGGAAGGTACTAGCACCCTTTTCATCCGTAGTTATCTACGGGCTCTTAGTTACTCGCTAGATCACTTACTTTTTCTTTGACAATGTGCTTGTGGTGTGGGCTTTGAAAGTATTTTGAAAATGTCTTTGTAATGCTTCTCGTTTCTATAAGAACGCGTACAAAGTTTTGTTTCAAAAAATAGTTCAAAGACGTGTTTGTGGAATGTGTTTTTGAAAGTGGTTTTGAAAATATGTTTTTGCAATGGTTCTCGTCTCTATAAGAACGTATGCAAAAAGCTTTGTCTTTTGAAAATGTTTTGAGATGAAAGTGTTGGTATGAAAATGTTTTTGTCGTGAGAAAGCGAGCAACTAGGAGCGAATCTACCTACTCGAAAGGTCTTAAATTTTCTTTTCTTCCTCCTTTAGATGTTGCTATCTTACCATTGATTTGGTAAGAAGCCCCATCGTTGGATGTGACGGGACAGGCGCAGGTCAATCTTACAGTCATCGAAAGTAACTTATGAGACGCTTTAGCAATTTTCGTAAGGGACTAGATCGTTTTGTTGAAGGAAACATTGAGGGTCGTCGAGGGACTACAATCTTTTATCGAATGGTCTTTGCTAAAGCGTCACATATTCGAGGGGCATGACTGTGTTTCCGAGGCAACAAGCGAGGTTACCCTAGAGGTGCGCATGTGATAAAGTGTGTTTGATTCAAGTTAATTTTGTCTTTGAAATTAGGTTATCTAGCGATTGATTTTTGAATCTTTCCATGCACTCCTAATTACTATACAATATAAGGAAAACAGTAAATTACGGAAATTAAAATTCTACGCTATTACAGAGTTTTCGGGAATGGGGGTACAATTTTTACAAATGAGGATGAGTCGAATGCGATTAAAGTCCAAATAGGCAATCAATACAACCAAATTGAATTGAACGATTAATTAAAATTATAACAGTCTATGAAATAAAATTAATTAACAAAGTAAGGGAATAAAATTCTTGTAATTTGTTTGAAAAGTTTGGAAAGAAAAAAATAGAAAAAATCTATTCTTATAATTAGCTTAAGAGTTAAATCAAATGCATGTATTTTTTTGTCTTTTAGGGTTTTTGTTATTTAGAAATTAAATGAACCAATTAAGACTTAATATACAAAAATTAGTTAGTAAAATAATTTACAATGTCCTAAACTAATTAATAAAATAAATTAATTTTGAAATTATATATTTTCATTTAATTGAATTTTAAAATTAAAACTAAAGATTAATAAAATTAAATCTAAACTAAATAAATTTATTAAAATAATTCTAAACTAACTTAAAATTGTAAGTACTTAGGTTAATTCTAAAATTAAATAAAAAAAGGAAATGCTAAAAATATTAAGTTAAACCCAAACTTAATTTAAAAAAATCTAAGATTTATTAAACTATATCTAAGCTAATTTAAATGTAAATCAAGTTAATTACAAAAACAGGGTGTGAAATAGAAAACTAGGGTTTGAGGCAGCAAAGGCATTGGGCTCAATAATATTTTTTGTCCTACAAAACAAATACAAAGATAAATTTCTAAATCCTTGAAATGGTTAGTGAGCATGTGTATGATGCTTATGATGTTTATGATGTTATGTACAAGTAAATATATACACACAACAAACAAGTCCCTATGTTTTAGGCTTGCATGGGGTTTTATAGGTAAGTACCCTCTTGAAGTTTAGTTGGCTCAACCTGTCCTAGTAATAGTGATCGGGTTCTAAAGGATCTCAATATCACCGACCTTTCTCTTAGGCATTGTCTCAGCATAATCAATCTTTTCTTGCGGCCAAGATATCCCAAAAGTATAGCCTCAATGAGTGTAGTATCGAGTATCAACCAATTTTCAGCTCTACACCGAAACCGGTTATCTCACTACGTCCTAATGGCCAAGTTTGTTCAATTAGGGTTCTAAAGTCAGTTAATGCTTCATGACGCCACTCAGCGGCCCCGTATTCTCCTCGATTCACCACGAGGGATACCGGTATTCACAAATGTGTCACATTAATATAACCATTGTTTCAACCATATCGGTCTACGCCATACAGTTTCCATAATCTATTGCTATATACCTAAAAAGGTGTCTCAGATCCGGGTGAAGGATCAAAGCAAGCCCAATACAAAGAAAAAATATAAAGCATACAAAGAAATAAGTAAAACTGATCTAACCCTAAGGTAACCCCGCTTTTAGTTTTACATTTCCACAATAGAGTTTCCAGTTCTGTGATACGGTGGGAGAATTGACTTGGGTCGTTTTGCATTTTGATCGCATTTGTGCGGATAGAAATAGTCGCCACCGACTTTTCTTTTATCCAAAAGGAATGGTAAAAAAGCATAGGAAAGACCTTTCGAGATTATTTCTCGGGTTCGGGGGGTAAATTATGAATAGGGAAGGTATTAGCACCCTTTTCATCCGTAGTTATCTACGGGCTCTTAGTTACTCGCTAGATCACTTACTTTTGCTTTGACAATGTGCTTGTGGTGTGGGCTTTGAAAGTATTTTGAAAATGTCTTTGTAATGCTTCTCGTTTCTATAAGAACGCGTACAAAGTTTTGTTTCAAAAAATAGTTCAAAGACGTGTTTGTGGAATGTGTTTTTGAAAGTGGTTTTGAAAATATGTTTTTTCAATGGTTCTCGTCTCTATAAGAACGTATGCAAAAAGCTTTGTCTTTTGAAAATGTTTTGAGATGAAAGTGTTGGTATGAAAATGTTTTTGTCGTGAGAAAGCGAGCAACTAGGAGCGAATCTACCTACTCGAAAGGTCTTAAATTTTCTTTTCTTCCTCCTTTAGATGTTGCTATCTTACCATTGATTTGGTAAGAAGCCCCATCGTTGGATGTGACGGGACAGGCGCAGGTCAATCTTACAGTCATCGAAAGTAACTTATGAGACGCTTTAACAATTTTCGTAAGGGACTAGATCGTTTTGTTGAAGGAAACATTGAGGGTCATCGAGGGACTACAATCTTTTATCGAATGGTCTTTGCTAAAGCGTCACATATTCGAGGGGCATGACTGTGTTTCCGAGGCAACAAGCGAGGTTACCCTAGAGGTGCGCATGTGATAAAGTGTGTTTGATTCAAGTTAATTTTGTCTTTGAAATTAGGTTATCTAGCGATTGATTTTTGAATCTTTCCATGCACTCCTAATTACTATACAATATAAGGAAAACAGTAAATTACGGAAATTAAAATTCTACGCTATTACAGAGTTTTCGGGAATGGGGGTACAATTTTTACAAATGAGGATGAGTCGAATGCGATTAAAGTCCAAATAGGCAATCAATACAACCAAATTGAATTGAACGATTAATTAAAATTATAACAGTCTATGAAATAAAATTAATTAACAAAGTAAGGGAATAAAATTCTTGTAATTTGTTTGAAAAGTTTGGAAAGAAAAAAATAGAAAAAATCTATTCTTATAATTAGCTTAAGAGTTAAATCAAATGCATGTATTTTTTTGTCTTTTAGGGTTTTTGTTATTTAGAAATTAAATGAACCAATTAAGACTTAATATACAAAAATTAGTTAGTAAAATAATTTACAAAGTCCTAAACTAATTAATAAAATAAACTAATTTTGAAATTATATATTTTTATTTAATTGAATTTTAAAATTAAAACTAAAGATTAATAAAATTAAATCTAAACTAAATAAATTTATTAAAATAATTCTAAACTAACTTAAAATTGTAAGTACTTAGGTTAATTCTAAAATTAAATAAAAAAAGGAAATGCTAAAAATATTAAGTTAAACCCAAACTTAATTTTAAAAAATCTAAGATTTACTAAACTATATCTAAGCTAATTTAAATGTAAATCAAGTTAATTACAAAAACAGGGTGTGAAATAGAAAACTAGGGTTTGAGGCAGCAAAGGCATTGGGCCCAACAAAAATGGAGTTAATGAAAAAAAAACACCCTAGGGAGTCTCGAACCCGGGTTTCCTGCTTGCCTAACACTGCCTTGACCGCTGCATCACTTATTCAATCATGCATGTATTTACTTCTATTGATATGTAAATCAAAACTTGAAAACTGGGTTGGGCCAAAGCAAACCAGGCCCAAACACGGTTTTATGAATGAAACGGAAGGTAATGGAACAAAAAAAGATTGTCTCCGTTGTCTATTGGAACCCTAAATCAAAAAGGGAAAACTATCCCTCTTCCCTCTAAATCGCGATATCTCTCTTTCTATTCCCAACGCTTCTCCTCTCTGTCTCTTATGAACCCCCCCCCTGTAAATCTCTATCAAATGCTCAGTCTCTCTCTCTTCCACTCAACCGATCTAACAACAACAACCTTCATATTATCAATTCAGTTTCCTCATTCTCAAAAACAACGAATCGTGATTTTTTATCATGCTAGCTCTCGATCAAACGATATTCCTATGTTTCTACTACTACAACCGCATGGTACAATGACGAATGAAGCACAACATTTACATGATAACAGCCGAAATAAAAAATAGGGAACAAATGAGGTTACCAAATTGAAGATCCTCCAACGGGTCTTTAAGGTATGTCGATGTTAAAATTTGTTATAGGTTTACGCTTTGAATTTTGCAGGTCTGATGTATGTTGATGTTTATATTTTACAGGTGAAGCATTTAGAATGTTGTTACTGCTTGTGGCTTGTGGAAGTTCTGATCGATTGACGCAGAGCTGGATCATTGCGAGTATTAGTATTGTGAAGTTTGGAATTACAAATTCTAGTGAAGTTGAGGTACATTTATGATTGTCTGATATCAGGTTATGTAGATGGTTATGGTGAATGGTGAGGTTCTGTTTTTGAACAACCAAATTTTTCCGGTTTTTGGCCTTTTGGTTTTTTTATATATGCTGGTTTGGCTCTGTGTTGGTTTGTATATCCTTTCCCCCTTTCTGATATACTGCTTGGTTTTGTAATATAATAGCTGAGAAGTAAGAATTGGAGGGAATGTTTTGAGGGTTTTGAACAATTATGGTATGCTGACCTTGAACACTTTGAGTGTAGTTTTCATATTGCTATTTTTGTGCAAATGCTGGGCTACAGGTTTTGATGTAGGTTATTTGGACAGAGATTTTGGCATATAGCAGGATTTTGGACTGCATTGGTTTGTGGTGATATCTCTTTCATCTTTCCTCTTTCAATGAAAAAGCAAATTTGCTTATTTTTTAAAATTATGAAGGGTTTGCAATATTAGGAAAATGATGATGTGTGGTTGTTTGAGCATGCTTGCATCTTTGCTATATTATTGCTTTTACTTGTTGCCTTAACAGCCTATGCTGCCTTGTTTGACATGAGACTGTATTGCTGTGTTTTTTTGCGCTAGCCTGCTGTTTACAATTTTTGTTTATTGCAGTTTGACTTTGCCTTTGCAATGCTTGTTCTGTTGTGGCTTTTGTTTGGGCTGTTGTATTTGACAACATTTGGGCTATTGTAATTGTTTGACAGCCGGTTAGGCAGCTTGCTGCAGAAGCAATGCCGTTTTTGCTGTTTTCTTTTTGATGCCTGTTGTTGCTTATTGGCTGCTGTTTTCTGTTTGCAGCCTTGGGAAGTTTGGCTCTGTTTGCATCCTAATTCTTCTTTTCTGCTGCAGTTTGGTTTGTTGCCTGTTGTTGCAGTTTTTTTGTGTGGGTTGCTGTATTAGGCAGCATTTGCTCTATTTGCCATGAAACTGCTTGTAAATTCTTTTTTCCCTTTTGTGAACCAAAGAAGTCATTTTTTTTGTGATTTGAAAAAGTAGGAGATAGACTATGATTAAGAACAAAAACCTTCTAGTCTGATTCCAAATACAAACCCTTATGATGAATTTGCGAAAAGAAAACTTTGAAAATTTCTTGTTTAAGCTTCATTATTTATGTGCTAATCATATCTTTTTCTTCTTTGATTTGTTTCATGTGATGGTATGGAGAAACAACAAGGAGATTTATAATTGGAAGTCATGGATAAGCTTGAAGGGAAATGATGATGTCTTGAAGGAATGGGGCTGCCATGAAGCTTGAAGAATATCTCGAAGATTTTGGGATGATTTAAACATGTTTACGACTTAGGATTAGGCTTTGGATGTAAAGTCCCTTTAACACTTGTAATTTGAAAATAATCTTGGAATCATGATTTGTAATTTGCAATTTACAATTGTAACTTGAATTTGATCTTTGAAAAAGTCTTGGTAAGCATTTGCGTGAAACAAAATAATGCCCTTGTAGTTTCCTTTCTAAACTTAAAAAGTTTCTTCCATTTCGAATCTTGAACTAAAGACAAATTCAATATAAATGAATTATGCCTTGTATGCTTGAGCTGAATTGAAATCAAAGGCATCATTTGAATGGATCCTCAAATATCTTTCACTAAAAACTCTAAGTCACATCTTCAATTCATAGTAACTCGCCATACAAGTCAATGGTACTTGAGTGAACAAATAGTGTCTTAAGAAAACTCGATCAAAAATCCACTTTAACCTAATAAACACCAATGCTTAAACACCAATGACTTGAAGTCAGCAACAAACAAACAAGGAATCCCCGATCACAACATAAGAATCAATATCTTTGAGAAAATAAATATGGCAGGTGTTGAAATTAGAAGTTAAAAACATTCTAAATCAAGGAAATGATCTATGACAATTTGATAACTCCCAGGGTCTTCTAAGCATAATTTTACTTTGATTCTTGAAGAGAACTTGTTGATGACATCACTTAGGACAATGTGCAAAAATAATCGTCTCAAGGTCTTGCAATTTGAAGAAATAACAATCAGACGACCGTTATTTGAAATTAGGTCAAAATTCAAGATGCGACTTCTAACGCATTCGAATTTTGGTGATGTTCTACGCGTAATCAACTCTTGATTTGTGAAGAGAAATTTGAGGTGGCATCAAGGAGAATCATACGCAAGAAAAACCACTCAAAAATATTGAATAATGAAGAAGTTACAATCGTTTGAATTTGTTCTCGTAAAAGGGTTGATTTTGGGGTTGTTGTAGTTGTTTTCAGTTATCTGGACCATTGTTTGAACAAAATTGCAATGCAAGGTTTTAAAATTGGCTTAAACAACCTGGAAGAGATATAAAAACCCATGAAGACCAATTGAGACTTTTTTGACTCAATTTTCTTTGAGAAATGCAAAACCCTAATTGCTGATTTACTGCTTAGGGAGAGAATCTGTCTGATCAAATTCTGAGCCAAATTGAGTATCCGAGAAACCCTAAGATAGTATCTTGTATGAAAAATGGGAGGGAAAATTTTGGGGTACAACACCGCCCTTTCGGGTTTTCAGTCCACCGGGATACCCTTTTATGCCCAAGACGCCCTTTTGGGTTTTTAGCTTGCTGGGTGTACCGATTCTTTTGTTTTATCCCTAATTTTTTCCCGAACCTTTTTGGTTCACCGAGATGCCCTCGTTTTTCCTAGGTGTGTCAACCTAGCGGGTCTCTTATGTGTAGTATCTTTTGACTATGTCTGCGTTCATAGGGTGCGGCAGGTCGTCACCATCCATGGTGGTCAAGATCATTGCTCCACCAGAGAATATGCTTTTGATTACAAATGGTCCTTCGTATGTAGGAGTTCATTTTCCCCTGGGATCACCTTGCGATAGTATGATACATTTGATCACCAAATCCCCAACTTGATACACTTGTCGTCTGGCATTTTTGTTAAAAGCCTTGATCATCTGTTTTTGATAAATTTGACCATGGCAGACAACAGTAAGCCTTTTCTCATCAATCAAGTTCAGTTAATCAAGTTGAGTCTGGACCCAATCGTATTCGTTCAAACCTACATCCTTCATAATTCTTAGAGAAGGGATCTGGAACTCAATAGGCAAGACAGTCTCCATGCCGTATACTAGAGAGTAAGGTGTTTCCCAGGTTGATGTGCAAGCTGTGGTACGATACCCATGGAGAGCTAATGGTAGCATCTCATTCCAGTCTTTGCACGTGACTGTCATTTTCTGTATGATCTTTTTGATGTTCTTATTTGCGGCTTCGACAACACCATTCATCTTTGGCCGGTAAGGGGAAGAATTTTGGTGCTGGATCTTGAATTGCGCACACAATGCAGTGATCATAGTGTTGTTGAGATTCATACCATTGTCTGTGATGATCCTCTCCGGGATACCATACCGACATATGAGATTTTGTTTAATGAACCGGGCTACGACATTCTTGGTCACGGAAGCGAAAGAGGCTGCCTCAACCCACTTTGTAAAATAGTCAATAGCCACTAAGATGAAGCGGTGTCCATCGGAGGCTGTTGGTTTGATATCCCTAATCATATTGATGCTCCACATAGCAAAGGGCCAAGGAGCTGTCAAGACATTCAGAGGAACCAGAGATACGTGCACCTTTTCAGCATAGATCTGACACTTGTGGCAGGTTCGAGAGTGTTGATAGCAATCTGCTTCCATGGTAGACCAATCATAGCCTGCCCGTAGGATTTTCTTTACCATCGTATGCCCACTGGAATGGGTTCCAAAAGTTCCTTCATGTAACTTAGCCATGATCTTTTCTGCCTCAACATTGTCTATGCAACGGAGCAAAACAGAGTCATGATTACGTTTGTAGAGAATGTCGTTACTAAGGAAGAATTTAGCAGAGAATCTCCTTAAGAACTTCTTATCATTGACTGAAGCTCCTTCTGGATATTCTTGAGCCTCGAGATACCTCTTTACTTCGTGAAACCAAGGCTGGTCCACTACTTCTTCAGTATTAATCTCGTGACAGTGAGCTGGTTCATCCATTCATTCAATGGTGATATGGGGAGCTTCATTATCCCATTTAAGTTTAAACATGGATGACATTGTGGCTAGTGCATCATCTAGCTGATTTTCTCCTCGTGGGAAATGCTCGAAGGTAATCTTCTCAAAATGTGGGATCAATGTCAACACATGTTCTTTATAGGGGATAAGGTTAGGGTTTTTAATGTCCCATTCCCCTTTGATCTGGCTGATGACTAAGGCTGAATCTCCGAATACATTCAAGGATTTGATCCCCAAATCTATGGCAGCTTTGAGACCAAAGATGCATGCTTCGTACTCTGCCATGTTATTTGTACAATTGAAGCAGAGTCTTGCCGTAAAGGGAGTATGACATCCTTCAGGAGATATGAGTACAACACCTATACCATTTCCGAGTGCGTTGGATGCCACATCAAAAACCAGGGTCCATCGGGATCCTTGTTCAGATCCGTCATATTGTCTGAATTCTTCATAGTTGTTTACCATCATGATGTCTTCATCTGGGAATTCGAACTTCATGGACTGGTAGTCTTCCACAGCTTGGTGAGCAAGGTGATCAGCTAGTACACTGCCCTTTATTGCTTTCTGGATAGTATACTGTATGTCATATTCTGTCAGGATCATCTTCCATCTCGCTATTCTCCCAGAGAGGGCAGGTTTCTCGAAGATGTATTTTATTGGATCCATTTTAGATATCAATAAGGTAGTATGGGTCAACATATACTGTCTTAGCCAGAGAGCAGCCCATGCCAGAGCGCAACAAGTTTTCCCGAGCAGTGAATATCTTGTTTCATAGTTCGTAAGCTTTTTGCTCAGGTAATAAATAGCATGCTCTTTTCGGACAGACTCGTCATGCTGCCCCAGCACACACCCCATTGAATTTTCCAAAACAGTTAGATACATGATCAATGGTCTTCCCTTGACTGGTGGCATCAAAACATGAGGCTCTTGTAAGTACTCTTTGATCTTATCAAAAGCAGTTTGGCACTCATCATTCCATTTCACTACTTCATCTTTCTTCCGTAATTTGAAGATTGGTTCACAAGTAGCTGTTAGGTGAGAAATGAATCTGGAAATGTAGTTTAAGCGTCCCAAAAATCCTCTGACTTCCTTCTCGGTACGAGGAGCAGGCATTTCTTGAATTGCTTTCACCTTGGTAGGATCTACTTCAATACCCTTATTGCTGACGACAAAGCCTAGGAGTTTACCAGACCTTACCCCAAACGTGCATTTATTTGGGTTCAACCTCGGCTTGTACTTCTTTAGTCTCTCAAAGATTTTCTGTAAATGGTCAAGATGCTCCTCTTCTGTTTGAGATCTAGCTATCATGTCGTCCACATAGACCTCTATTTCGTGATGTATCATGTCGTGAAATAGAGCTACCATGGCACGCTGATAGGTTGCCCCATCATTCTTGAGCCCGAACGGCATAACCTTGTAGCATAATGTGCCCCACTGTGTGACAAAGGTTGTTTCTCCATGTCTTCAGGCGCCATTTTGATTTGGTTGTAGCCCGAGAAACCGTCCATGAAGGAAAACACTTTGTGATGTGCCGTATTGTCAACTAGAATATCAATGTGGGGAAGTGGGAAATCATCCTTAGGGCTCGCCCGATTCAAATCTCTGTAGTCCATGAACATTTGTACTTTGCCGTCCTTTTTGGGAACGGGAACAACATTGGCAACCCATTGTGGATAGGAGGTGACAGCCAAGAATCCAACATTGAATTTTTTCATAACTTCTGCTTTGATCTTCTCTGACATGTCTGGTCGCATGCGACGCACCTTTTGTTTTACCGGTAGACAATCTTCTTTTGTTGGTAGACGATGTACCACAATATCTGCATCAAGTCCTAGCATGTCTTCATATGACCAGGAAAAGACTTTAACATACTCGTGTATAAACTGAATCAGATGCTCTTTGATACTGGGTTCCATATTGGCACCCACCTTGACTTCTCTTTTGTCTTCTTCGGTACCTAGGTTGATTGTGTCCACTGGTTCCTCGTGGGGATGAATGGTCCTCTCTTCTTGTTGCAGTAACCTGGCGAGTTCCCCTGGTACTTCACAATCTTCCCCACCTTTGTCTTCAGCTTGGTAGATTATATTTTCAGAGTCACAGAAAGCCATAGCAGAACCGTTACCCATGGGATCCCGAATGGATGTAGACCTGCATTGTGAGTGTGGGTGTGTGTAAGAGTATATCTATCTTCGAAAGAAATGAAAATGTAAAAAGAAAAAATAATGAGCACAAAGTTTGTATGCAAAAACGTCCATGATTCATTGATGTCATATGGAAATGAGATAATAACCCTTACAAATGTACCAATGTGCCTCGGGTAAGACACGGGATTTTAAGAGTCTGAATTGTTTTAATATTACAGATCCGACAAAATGTAAAGAAAAATTACTGTGGGATAAAAGTGATTAGGAAAAAATCTCTAGCTTCCCAATCACGGTGCTGACTTGGTGGTTGCTGATCTTCAAGGGTGGTCCTCCGGCACGAGCGCGGCGTACAACCTTCTGGGCACCTGAAGTGAAACCCAGACCAAATTTGTCAGATTTGTATGAGATATCTTGGAGTTGGCCCTAAATAGTGCACCCACCTTCTTCTATCACTTCCTTGGCATCCTTCAAAGATGACATCTTGAGCGGAGGCCTTATAATCAAAGATGTCATCTTACGGGACTTCTTCAAAGTGCTGGAATGGAGTTTCAATAAATTCACCATCTAATTCCACATATCTGAAGGAATTTAGATGGATGACCATATATTCTTCTTCTCCATGAACAGTGATAATTTTCCCTTGAATTGGATATTTCAGCATTTGATGTAACGTAGAAGTAACGACACCAGCATTGTGAATCCATGGTCCGCCTAACAAGAAGGAATATGAAGGGAGAATATCCATTACATAAAAATTTGAATCAAATGTTTGGGTTCCAACCTTTATGGGGATGTCCACTTCCCCATGCACCATCCTTTTTGAGCCATCAAAGGCCCTCACTACTATGTTGCTCGGTCTCAATGTCAGTCCTTCACAGTCAAGCCTATCAAGATACTTTTTAGGCAACACATTCAGAGATGAACTAGTGTCCACAAAAACATGAGCCAAGGTTGTGCCCCTGCATTCCACTGAGACATGTAATGCCTCATTATGCTTCCTCCCTCTTGGCGTTAAATCAGCATCTGAAAAACCTAAGCCATTATCTGCGGTCAAGCTAGCTACGCAGTCTTGGAACTGATCGGCAAATGTTTCTTGGGGTACATGGGCAGTTTTGAGGAACTTTACCAAGGCTTTTTCATGAGCCTTAGAACATAACAATAGAGCCAACATGGAAATTTTTGATGGAGTTTGCCCCAGTTGCTCAACTACATTGTAGTCGCTTCTTTTTATGATCTTTAGAATTTCCTCCATCTCTTTGCGGGAGGTCTTAGGGATAGCCACTGATTGTGCCTTCATCTGGACAGGCTCAACCAGAATACCTTTACCTCGAGTCTCAGTTGACTCGGCAGCATGAATGTCAGTAGGGGTGATAATAGGGATTGTAAGAGTTTTGTCAACATGAGTATTAGCAGAGGTGATTGTAGGACTGGGAATAGCCTTTGGAGGAGCAACAACAACAGGAATGATTACGGGTCCAGAAATAGCTTTTGGAGGAGCAATTTCTAGAGAGAATACCCTACCTCTCCGGGTTATCTTGCTAGTCCCTACGATGTTACTGATATCGGAGTCATCTTTCTCAGAACTTGAATCTTCAGCAGCTGGCCAATCTTGCTTGATACTGTGGTAGTAGACATCACCTTCATAATTACATGGGAAGGTTTTGTATGACGAATACGGGATTGGTCCAGGCATTGTAATTATCAACAAAGCTACTTTAGGAACTGATGTAGTTCTAACGGGTCTTTTGGTGGAGACCCTGGAAGAATTGCCGGAAATGGTCACCATGGAAACATCATTATAAGAAACAACTGGAATAGAAGTCTTTTCGAACAAAATTTCCTTGTTATCTATTAGGCACTGAACGCCTGCTTTCAACAAAGGACATTTGGTTGGTGAGGATAAATAGAAATGACAGCTTTCATCACAGCCTGGGAAAATACCAGCACTCAACAAATTCTCTTTGATTGTCAGGAGTGGGGTCACAAGTTCATCAACTGAGGCAACAAACATATCTTCTTCAATGGCATTGACATTACGGTCGTGCTTGGGCATAGGGGCAGTGATGACATTGGGAATTTCTGGCGCGTCGAATTAAATCTCTTTGGCTTTAAGAAGGTCTTGTACTTTGTTCTTCAGAGCCCAATAGTTGTTAGTGTCATGGCCGTGACTCTCAGAATGGTATGCACAACGGGCATTAGGATGATAGTGAGGAGAGGTTGTGTTAGGATTCTTTGGAGCTTCTTTCAAAGTCACTAGATTGGATCTTAACAAATGTGGCAATACTTGAGATAGTGTCATATTAATTCAAGTGAATTGTCTGACTAGTCTTTCCGTTCTTGGCCGGTTGCTTCTTTGTTGAGAAGGCGCTGGTTTATGAATCATGACAGCCCCCACCATTGGACGACATTCAGTCCTATCTTGATTTCTCTGAGGATATACAACAACTTCTTTCTTTCTGATGAATAGTTTCCTTACAGCAGTAGAAGATGCATCTTTTTGAATCTTCCCATTCTTTATCCCGACTTCCACCCTTTCTCCGGTCAATATCAATTCGGTAAAACCTGCCGATGAACTCCCGCTTAAGTGATTGAAGAAAGGACTGGACAAGGTTCCCAAGAACATGTCTACTAATTCTCTTTCAGATATGGGAGGCTGGACTCTCCCTGCTAAGTCCCTCCATTTTTGCGCATAGTATTTGAAGCCCTCACTTGAAACCATAACCATACTCTAGAGTTGAGTACGAGTGGGCACAAGATCAGCATTGTATTGGTATTGTTTGTAAAAGGCAGCAGTCGGATCTTCCCAGTTGTGAACATTGGCTCTTTCTAACTGATAAAACCAATCAAGTTGAGTTCCAGACAGACTGTCTTGGAAGAAGTGTACCCATAAATCTTTGTCAGTGATATGAGGCTGGATTTTCCTCACATAGGACCGGAGATGCATTTTGGGAAATGAAACTCCGTCATATTTGGCAAACACTGGTGATTTGAATTTTGGAGGGATGACAATCCCCGATACTAACCCCAATTCCTCAAAGTCCAATCCAGGAACTTTTTGGATTTCCATTGCACTTAACCGTTCTTCTAGATGCTTATACTTGTCGTCGGCTGAAGGGTATTGTTCTTCAGAATAATCTTCTTTTTCATTTTCCTCTTCTGAATCTGGATGAACAACTGCTTCCTTGCCTTTCCCATCTTGATTGTCTTTCTCACCAGATGACGTAGCAAAGTCTAAAGTCCTTCTTGCTTGTCCTTGGAATCTTCTTCCCATGTTTAGAACTCTGATTATTTTCTTTTTCTTCTTTTTCTCTTCAACCAGCAAGGTCTTCAACTTTTCTTGTCCTTTGGCTAGAGTTAAGAACATCTGTTGAAACCGGGCATTTTGTGCTTGGAGGTCCTTCACCGTTTGCTCGAGATCCATCTTATTGAAATAAACAGTAGAAAGATGAGGAGACTTGTTGCAAGAAACCTGATTATGTTATGATGAATGGTAAATGCATATGCAATGATTTTAAGGATTTCAAAGATTCAAATTTGTTTTAGACAAAAAGGAAACACATGTTATATTAATAAATTAAAGCTTGAGTACATCAATGCCTCTTTGGGCAAAATAATACAAAAAACTCTAAGATAAAAAGGTAGTACACATCCTCTTTGGTGCAATGTAGGCATTCAGAGTATGCTCCTCATGAAGTTGCTTAGTGAGCTCCAAAACCTTCTTCTCGCTAGCGTAGAATTGGGCTTCAAAGGTGTCTCACTCCCCCTTGAGTTGTATCCAATCTCTTTGTAAGTCTTCAAGAGAGGTGGGCATGTCAGGATGTAGGATAGTGTATGGAATATCTCCTTCCATAACAGGCACAATGATTACCGGGAGAATGGAGGGATAAGGCATCATAAGACTATGAGAACGAGTTCGTACCCATTTGAGGTAAGGCTTAAGAGGAATGGAATTCTTATGCCCTAACGTCTTGCTATCTACCTTGTTCAACATCCTCCAAGCTCAGATAAACCTCTGGCGAAGACCTTGATCGTCGTTCTCATAGTAAAATACCAAACCTTGAATGGGCATCTCATGAGGGCCATCTCTTCGGGCGTAACCAAACTGTCTTAAGGCTAAGCAGGAGTTATAGGTGATACCTCCCCTAATGCCAAGTAAGGGGACATTAGGGAATTCTCCACAACGGTCGACAATAGTAACATTCTCTAGGGATCGGGAACACCAATGGATGTCTGAATGTTTGAGCGTCATCAACCTTTGTGACCACCTTGAACCTTGATCGTTCTTAAATACAAATTGGGGAAGATGCGAAATAAACCATCTTGCCAAGAGAGGAGTGAAACATATAAGGACACCTCTTTTCCTCATAGTGCGAGCATGAAAAGAATGTAGAATGTCCCCTAGCAAAGTAGGAACCGAGTTACGAGACATGAAGATCTTGACGGTGTTCACATCTATGAGTTGGTCAGGATTTGGAAACAAAACCATCCCATAGATGAGGAGAGCCACAATTTCCTCAAAGGCTTGCAAATCCAAGGAGTTCCAACAGTTTCAGGCTTTCTCAAACAAGAACTTTGCTATGAAACCTTTGACACCACTCCTTGTTTCCCAAATGGTTATGACATCAGATGACTGCAAGTGTAGAGCCTGAGCAATATCTTTTGGCTTTGGGTATCTTTCGTACCATTTAAAGGTAGTTGATTGAAAATGGGAATCCTCAAGTGTTGGGAGAATTCTTCTAAAGTTGACACAAGTTGATAATCGGGAAATGTGAAGCAATGGTGTAAGGGATCAAAGAACTGAAAGAGCACCTTAATCATGTCTTCATTAGTGTTGGAGGTGACCAAGTTGAGTAGGCGACCATGTCTCTCAATGAATGGATAATTTTCTGGAATCCTTGAAGCTAGCTCCTTAAGTTGTGGAGGGATCCTTACCAGATTGACTTGAATAGTTTTCCTGCGAATAGAATCCATGACCTACAAAACAGAACAAAGATAAATCCAAAAATCCTTGAAATGGTTAGTTAATGAGTATAATGTTATGATGTTCATGATGTTATGTAGAAGTAAATATACACAAACAAAGAAAACAAGTCCTTAGGTTTAGGCTTGCATGGGGTTTCATAGGTAAGTACCCTCTTAAAGTATAGTTGGCTCAAACCTGTCCTAGCAATAGTAACAGGGTTCTAAGGAGCTCAATATCACTGGTTTGTTTCCTTGAGCATTGTCTCAGCACAAGCTTCTTTAATGGCGACCGAAATATCTCAAAAAACAAAACCTTAATGAGTGTAGTATCGAGTATCTACCAACTTCGGACTGCACCAAAGTCGGTCATCTCACTATGTCCTAATGGCCAAGTTGGTCAAGTAAAGGTTCTAAAAGTTCATTAGTGCTTCATGACATCACTCAGCGGCCCCGTATTCTCCTTGATTAACTAAAAGGCTACCGTTACCCATAAATATGTCGCACTAACGTAGCTATTGCTCAGACCATGTCGGTATACCCCGCACAATTTCGACAATGTATTACTACTTACCTATAAGGTAACCCAAATCCGGGTAGAGGATTCAAACCCAAACAAAGAACTATAATATAAAGCATACAAGTCAAACAATGAAAGCAAGTAAATGTGATCTAACCCTAAGGTAACCCCACTTTTAGAATTTTCCCCAGCAGAGTCTCCAATTCTGTGATACGGTGGGAGAACTGACTTGGGTGTTTTGCGTTTGATCGCAAATGTTGCGGTTAGCAAGAGTCACCACCAACTTTTTTTTTATCCAAAAGGAAAGGTGAAAAAGCACAGGAAATACCTTTGATATTATTTCTTGAGTTCAGGGGGTAGATTATGAAAAGGGAAGGTATTAGCACCCTTTTCATTCATGATTTTCCATTGGCTCTTAATTACTTGCTAGATCACTTGCTTTTGTTTAAAATTGACTTTGTGTGGTTTTTTGGAAGTATTTTGTAAAGAGGCCATTGTTTAGGAAAACTTTGTAATGATTCTCGTTCGTAAGAAATTATACAAAGATGTTGATCTTTTGAAAATGTTTTCAAGTTCGTAAGATGTTAGAAAGTGTTTGTTTTTGAAAATATCAAGGCTGTTTTGTTTGAAATTGAGCAAGTAATTAGGAGCATTCTACCTACTCAAATGTCTTTCTTGTTCATTTCCTCTTTCCTTTGACATTTTTATCTTACCATTGATTTGGTAAGTAACTCTATCTTTGGATGTAAAAGGGAAGGGCAAGGGTCATCGTATAACCATGATTAGCAATGTTGCAAGGTATCCTAGCATTCCTTTTTTAGGGACTAAGATCATTTGAAAGGCAACTTAGATAGCGTCATCGAGGGACTATGATCTTGTATTTTTCTTTGTTTTTGCTAAGATACCTCGCATGCGTAATATGGCCATTTTGTAAAGGCAACCAAGTGGATTTACCCTAGGGGTGCTTGTGTGAAAGTGTATTATTTTCATGTTTGATTTTGTCTTGAATAAGGGTTTTCTAAGCATTGGTTTTAGTCTTTCCATACAAACCCTAATTAATAACATTTGTATATAAAGTGATAAATTGCGGAATTTAAAGTTACTACGCTATTACAATACTTGTGGGAGGGGGTGTACAAATTATAAATAGGGATTGCAAGAAAATAAACCCAGTTAATCTATTACAACCATATTGAATTGGTACAAGAATTGAATAAATAAATGTACAAAAATAGATAAATATGCTAGAATGTAAATGCAAAGACAAATAGATATTTGTTTGATTTTTCATGAGAAAAGGGGTTTTTGATTTAAACTAATTAACTAAAGAAAAATAATTTAATTAAAAGTGGAATTTAAATTTACTAGAAAAGAATCTAAATAAAAAACCCTAGTTTTTAATTGATTAAAAAGAGATTGAGTTTAAGAAAGGTATTTTTTGTATTTTTATCTTGAAAATAAATTATAGTATTATAAAATATTTTGTGTCTTTTTTTTTATATTAAAATAATATATTTTAATTGGTGTAAAATAAAATAAATAATAACCTAGTTTTAATTAAATTTACAAGAATAATTAGTAAAATAAATAAATTATGGTTAAATAAAATATATTTTTTGTGAGAAAAATAAATAAACTAAGTCAAAATATAAATCTACTATTTTTGTATTTTTTATGATTTTTTTTAATATTAGAAAAATAATTAAGAAAATAAATAAAATGAAAATAAGAAAAGAAAGTAAAATTGGGTCAGGGGTGCTGATAGCCTGCAAGGGGTTAGAAAGAAAAAACAAACAAAAAAACAAAGCCCAATGAGGCCCAACGCCTGTCCAAGAAACAAAGTCAGAAAGCAAAAAATGTGAAAAAATCAAAAGGGTACCACTGGGGCTCGAACCCCAGTCCCAAAGGTTACAGGCGCGCACTTCTACCACTGGGGTGACTATACATCCGTTAATATAAGCAAAACAATAAATATATGATACAAAACGCGCCCTGATTACACTTCATCTTCAACCTCCAGCCAAAGGACCTGTATCTTCTTCATCTCTCAACAAAAATGAAAAGTTTAAACATGAAAGTTGTGGCATTTCTTCCCACGAATCCAACCACGTAAATAACTTAAGCTAACAATCAAAGATGAAAGAGAATTTTTCTGGCCCTAATTCAAAACCTAAAAATTTCAGAAAACTTCAACTCTAAAATTCTCTAAGCTCAGGCCATATAAATGCAAACTATGGATATGTACAACTTCGTGGCAATGGTATCTACATTTCTTATTCACAAATAAACCATTAATGATGCTTGTATGAAGAGTTCAAAGTTAGGAAAACTTACCTCAAAACTGGAAACCGTGTTTTGAGTTTGAGCTGGTTTTAAGTGATGGTGATGATCATGTTAGCTTCCTTGAGGTCCTAGGAAGATAATGCAATGATTAGCTTGAGCAATGGATGGCTGAAATGGCCTGGAGAAGTCCAACAACAATGCTATGCTTTTGGCTATGGAAGTTGATGAAGATGAAATTATAGTTTATAAATAGGGACAGGGATGGTGTGTATTTGGTATGAGGAAGCTTTTGAAACAAAAAGGCCAAGAAATGCATGAGTGGTTTTGAAAATTGAAGTTCAAAATCAGAAATGGTTTCAGGGAGTTTTTGGGGCTTGTTAATTCGTGTCCTTCTTGTAAATAACTTGTGTGGTTATATGAAAAAGATTAGAGGACTTGAGGAGGTCAGAAAAGCAAGATATAGACTTATGGCTATGTTACTTGATTTTGAAGAAAAGTGACAATATGGTTCCAAGATGAAGTACAAGCATGGCCTGAGTTTATGGGAGGCTGTAGACATGTTGCTTTTGCCTTTGACATTTCTTGTGATAAGAAGGAACAAGTTAGGAGCTCTATGCATTGACTTTGTGATTAAAGCCTCTTTACAAGAATGGAATGGCTACTTTGTGCCATAAATGGAAAATTTGCTTGGATAAAGTTTGAATCAATTGGATAATAGCTCAAAAGCAAGTGTAATCTTCTGATTATGGAGAGATCTTGAGGTTTAGAGGCCTGCAAAACAAGATTGTGCAACATAGGTTTGAAATTGAATTCTTGTTCATCACAAAATGCCTTGTAATTCAAGTGATAAAACCCTAACTTCATCTCTTCGATTATCCCTACTCAAAAATGATCTCAAGGAGTTCTTGGACATTTTGGAAAGCTTGCAATGTTCTCTACAACCCATATTTGAATTTATTTTGAAGATTCCCCTTGTAACTATATGAAAAAGTTCCATGAAGTTGGGTTAAAATCCTGATCAAATTAGGGCAAAATTTCACTAAGTGTTTTGTTTCATGATCACATGTTCTTAAAATTATAACTTGAGATCCAAGTACTTTTGGAAGAAGTTGTGTGAAGAAAAGTTGTATATTTCATGGAGATCTACAACTTTCATGTTGGAAGTTTCTCTTAAATCACCTTGCATCATGGTGAAAAATTGGCTTAAAGTTATGAAAAAATAAAAGTTTTCCAACACTTTGAAAATTTCTAAGTTTAGAAATTATGACTTTTCAAAATGAAATCTTGAATTTTTGATTTCTTGATGAATAAGTTTCATATTTTGATATTATTTGATGAATTATGATCTTAGAGATTTGAATTTGACCAAAAAGTCAAAGTTTGACTTTTCAGTATACAGTTGACTTTTGATCAGTTGACTGAAAATTCATCTGTCAACCCATTGGACTTGAGCAATGTTTTGAGCCATATCATTAAGTCAAAATGATGCAATTGGACTCTTGAAACCATGCCTTAAACCAATTGATCATTTGCTAGGTCAAAAATCAGAAATTGCCCTTTCTCAGTCAAAACCCTAATTTTGACCATTTTGCCCTTTTTTAAGATTTGATCAAATTTCTTGAGGAATTATCATCTAAACTTGATCAAATGATACATATGAGTTTAAAATTTGATGTGGATCTAAAATTAATAAGTTTTACTGTAATTAGCCATAGTTGACTTTTTCCCCAATACAATTGATTTTTAGGTCAACTGCTCAATTGACTGAGCAAAAGTGTGATCTAAGGCTTGAAACTTGACATGAGTAATCTTAGGGGTCCATAATGATCCATGAAAGTCATATGGGGCATTGGAAGTTCAAAAATCCTTGTGCAATCTCAAACCCTAATTTTGGTCATCAGTGCTTAAAGAGGTGTCTTGAGCTGATCAACCCTAGTGGAGTCTTGAGCCCAAGGAGATCTTGTGAGAAAATTCTTGATAAGTGAGAGGGAAAATTTTGGGGTACAACAGATACCTTAGCAGTTCGAAGAGACTGTCATCATATATTCATAGACAATATCGAGGGACAAGATCATTTCTCGTAGGAAACTCGAGGGATATTGAGGGACTATGATCTTTATGATGACTTTAACTGAGGGTCTTTTCTAAGGGTATCCCTACGTTCGAGGGACATGACCATTTTTTTCCAAAGGAATCCAAGTGAGGTATACCCTAAGGGTGCATGTGTGCAAAAGTGTGTTTTTTCAGTTATATTTATCTTGCAATTAGGGTTTTATATCGTTCATTTTTATCTTTCCATACAATCCTATTAATCTAAGCATTGCCTAAAATATAATAGCAGAAGGTAAAAGCGGAAATGTAAACCTAAGCTATTACAAAACTTTGGGGCAGTTACATAATAGTGAAGAGTGCGGAAAAGAAATCCTAAAACTATTACATCCCGGAAGCAATTACATGATAATGAAAAAAAAATGGAAAAAATAAAGTTACGCTCTTACAGTTGAACGCGCCCTATACACTTTATCTAGGAAAATAAAAAAAAAAGATGAAAATAGCAAAGAAAATGTTTTGGTGATTTTTTATGAAAAAAAATGATTTATGATAATTGAAATTCTGGCAACAGATACTTAATGTCACAGTGAATGTTATGACACCGTATCTGACAAATTGTACAAACCAAACAGTAATTTAAAAGACAGTAAAGAACACAATCAATTGTTAACCCAGTTCGGTGTATAACGACACCTACATCTGGGGGCTACCAAGCCAGGGAGGAAATTCACTATAAGAGGTATTAATTTAGGAATAAACCAACCAGTTTATCTCCTTCACTTAAGACCTATCCAATGCAACTTCAATCTAAGTCCTACTTAAACCTGAGTTCCTACTCACTCCCCCTCAATCACAGCAGTGATACTAATCTATTGATTAATAAGATTATAAAGACATTCTTCAATACACACACTTGATTTTGCTTCAAAGCTTTAATCAAGAGACACAACACTCGTGCTTCATAGCTTTGAGTGATAAACAACCCTTACAACCAAAACCTACTCCAAGACACTTATCAAGTGATAATTGCTTGGCTCACAGTAATTACTAAAACTAGTACAACTACAAAAATGCCTTATTGATCTTCTATATAAGCGCTGCACACCATTAGAATTCGTGAGAAATATATATGCAGTCTATTCTTCATTTTCGTGCTTCCATAAAAATAGCTAGGGTTAACCAAAGTTAACCTAAAGACTTGGTCTTGGGCTTTCATCATAACAGATTAGGGTTAAGCAAGGTTAACCTAATATCCACGTGAGCATCTGATCTAGTCAACATACTTCAACTCAGAATAGCACACCAGATTCCTGAAAAATTCTCAGCAACAATAAATCTGCACAACATCTTGATCAGTACAAGATGTCTTAACATTGGTTATGACATCATGTATCCTGCTCACTGATTTTTGTAGAATTCAGTACATATAATCATAGCATAATCATGATATTCACTCATACTGAGTTGTTCCTGTAGAACATTCCTTCTGCAGAATTTGTCTTTATCCCAGAATGTTATGACATCAGTCATGACATTCGCAAATCTGGTTTTACCAAAAATTAATGTCAACAAGCAAACACTTACAAACTCCCCCTTTGTCAAATTTTTGGCTAAAACCCCTAAACAATCAGAGATTAGAATGCATAAGCAACATGCAGCGGAATTTTTTTAAAGACAACTAATCTAACTCGTAATATCCATATCTACCAAAAATACCATAATTACTTCTCCCCCTTTTTAGCCATAAAGAGGCCAAAGGATCTAGTACTTCAAGTTATACAGTCATGAAAAGGAAATCCAAAAACAGAAACAGAGAGAGTATCAAATAGCAGCAGCAAGTTCCAGCATCAATCTTTACAACTCAGCAAACACAAACCTTCAGGTACTGTCATCCCCTGAGGAAGCACTATTTTCAGCAGCATCTTCTGGTGAGCTTCTTGCAGAACCATCATGCTGTTCTTCATCAGCATCCTCTTCCCTCATTTGTTCTTCGTTCTCCTCCTGTTCCAGACTAGCAATCAGCTCTTCAAGAGTCCTTTTTCTTGCATTAAGCTCTCTGCATGTTTCTTTTAGAACAGCTATAACACCAGCTTTCTTGAAATGAGCTTTGACATTTGATGTCTCAGTAGATGTCGTAACAATGTCAGGGACATGTGTTCCCTGAAACAGCTTATAGTGAAAACCAAGTGCAGGGGCTCTTTTGTACACAAAGTCCTTTTCAACCAGAATATCAGGATACTGATCAATGATTATACCACACAGGAGAGAGGGAAAAGCAATAAGGCCTTTAATAGCACAACTCTCAGCATGTTTCGTTGTTTGATCAAAGATGTAGTTGCCATAATCAAAGTTTGTCCTGGTTCCAACAGCATAGATAAATCTTCCCAAACCAGTGGAGATGGTGGATTTGTGGTTGGTGGGAACCCAGTTAGCTACACCAATTTTGTGCAGTATGGCAAACTTCATACTCAGCTTGCTTGCAGTTAGCTTCCCTTTCAAGGGCTAGTGCTTGACTTGCTTGGCAGTGATGGTTTGACAAACCTGGTTGTCAGTAACTTCAAGCTCAGGCTGAGCTTCATCAGGCCTCCCTAGGTATTTGTTTATCACAGTAGGAGAGAAATTTACCTTCCTTCCTCTCACATAAACACTCTTAAAATCAGCTGACTTTCCATCAACACATCCACAAGACAAATTTACTATGAATTCTTTGACAAGAATCTCATAGCAGTTGGAAAACTTGATTAAAATATCTCTTTCAAACCTTGTATTAAGCAAAATTAATTGCTACATCTCTTCATATTGGCAAATACCCAGCTTGCTCCTTAAATTCTCAAACTGACTAGCATCAAGTGCCTTGGTAAAAATATCAGCCAGTTGTAGTTCAATGGAAACACGTTCCAGCTTAATCACCTTCTCCTCCACAAGATCTCTGATGAAGTGATGTCTAATGTCAATATGCTTAGTCCTGCTGTGCTGTATAGGATTCTTGGATATGTTAATAGTACTCAAATTGTCACAGTACAATGTCATGACATCTTGTGTGACATTATACTCAGTCAACATCTGTTTCATCCAGATCATTTGAGAACAGCTGCTATCAGCTGCTATGTATTCAGCTTCAGCAGTAGATAGAGACACACAATTTTGTTTCTTGCTGAACCAAGAAACAAGATTATTTCCCAAAAAGAAGCATCCTGCAGAGGTGCTCTTTCTATCATCAGCATTACCATCCCAATCAGCATCACAATAACCAGACAAAATTGGTTCACATCCATGAGAGTACAGCATGCCATAATTGTAAGTTTCACTCATATACTTCAGAATTCTTTTCACCTGGTTTATGTGACTTACTTTGGGTTCAGCCTGGTATCTTGCACATACTCCAACTGCAAAGGCAATGCCAGGTCTGCTGGCTGTTAAGTATAGCAGACTTCCTATCATGCTTCTGTACAAGCTTTAGTCCATATTTTCCCCACTTGTGTCTTTGGACAACTTTAAATGAGTAGGTGCAGGAGTCCTTTTATGACTGGCATTCTCCATCCCAAACTTCTTGACAATATTCTTTGCATACTTGCTTTGAGATAGAAAAATTGAGTCTTCCATTTGTGTGACTTGTAGTCCAAGAAAGTAGGTCAATTCTCCCATGAGGCTCATTTCAAATTCAGCTTGCATCTGGTTAGCAAAATGTTTAACCATTTTATCTGACATTCCTCCAAACACTATGTCATCAACATAAATTTAAGCTACCATTATCTTTCCTCCTTCATCCTTGACAAAAAGAGTTTTATCCAAACCTCATTTCCTGTATCCTTTGTCAGTGAAGATCTTTGTCAAGCTTTCATACCAAGCTCTAGGAGCTTGTTTCAGACCATATAATGCTTTCCTCAATTTGTAGACATGATCAGGACAGTTTGGATCCATAAATCCTTTAGGCTGTTCCACATACACTTCCTCATTTAAGTACCCATTTAGGAAGGAACTCTTTACATCCATCTGAAACAGCTTGAACTTAAGGAGACAAGCAACTCCCAAGAGAAGTCTGATTGATTCCAGTCTAGCTACAGGAGCAAAAGTCTCATCAAAATCAACCCCTTCAACTTGAGTGTATCCTTGAGAAACAAGCCTTGCCTTATTCCTGGTGACAACTCCTTCAGCATCTGACTTGTTCTTGTAGATCCACTTTGTGCCAATGATGTTTGTTCCTTCTGGTCTAGGAACTAACTCCCATACTTCATGTTGCTTGAACTCGTTCAATTCATCTTGCATTGCTCCAATCCAGTATTCATCATTCAAAGCCTCTTTAATATTTTTTGGTTCAATCTTAGACACAAAACAAGAGTTTGTGATCATTTTTCTAGATCTTGTAGTGACTCCACTGTTAGGATCTCCTATGATGAGTTCCTTAGGATGATATTTCTGAATTCTGATTGAAGGATCTTTTATAGCTTCCTTTGATTCAGACTCTGATGGAGTGGGATTAGGCACATCATCCTTTTTAGACACTTGTGTTGAAGTCTCAAAGAATGTCTCAACATCATATGGGACATTTGTTTCCTCATGGTGATCATCGATTATGACATTTATAGACTCCATCATAACTTTGGTCCTGGAATTGAACACCCTATATGCTCTGTTGTTAGTAGAGTATCCTAGGAATATTCCTTCATCACTTTTAGGGTCCATCTTTCTCCTTTGTTCACGATCTGTCAGAATATAGCATTTGCTCCCAAAGACATGGAAGTACTTCATTGTAGGCTTTCTTCGTTTCCATAGTTCATAAAGAGTGGATGATGTTCCCTTTCTCAAGGTGACCCTGTTGTGGACATAACATGCTGTATTCATAGCTTCAGCCCAAAAATGAATAGGAAGCTTCTTGGCATGGATCATTGCTCTGGCAGATTCCTGTATAGTCCTGTTTTTCCTTTCCACAACTCCATTTTGTTGAGGAGTTATATGTGAAGAGAACTCATGATTGATTCCTTCTGAGGAACAGAACTCATCAATCTTACTATTTTCAAATTCCTTGCCATGATCACTTCTGATTCTGACAATGCATCCTTCTTTTTCTCTCTGAATTCTTTTGCACAATTCCTTAAATACATCAAATACATAAGATTTTTCCCTAATGAAGTTTATCCAGGTGAATTTGGAAAAATCATCCACAACAACATAGGCATATCTCTTTCCACCAAGACTTTCCACCTGCATGGGACCCATCAGATCCATATGTAGAAGTTCTAGCACCTTAGAGGTGGTCAGATGTCTTGTCTTTGGATGTGACATTCTAGTTTGCTTTCCAACCTGACATTCACCACAGACTCTCCCTTCATCAATCTGAAGCCTTGGATTCCCTCTGACAACCTCCATGGATATGATCTTTTTCATCCCTCTAAGATGTAAATGACCAAGTTTTTGGTGCCACAGTTTCACTTCCTTTTCTTCTTTGGCTATAGAGCACACAGAAGAGTAGTTAGTGTTCTTAGACTCCCATAAGTAACAGTTGTCTTTTGATCTGGCTCCTCTCATTACAACTTCTTGTTTTTCATTAGTTACAAGACATTCAGACTTGGTGAAGTTGACCTTGAATCCTAGATCACATAATTGACTAATACTTATGAGATTAGCAGTCAAACCATTTACCAGCAACACTTCATTTAGGTTTGGAACTCCAGGGCAGTCCAAGTTTCCAACTCCTTTGATTTCTCCTCTAGCACCATCTCCAAAAGTGTCATAACTAGTAGTATGAGGTTTGACATCATTCAGTAGATTCGTGATTCCAGTCATGTGTTTAGAGCATCCACTGTCAAAGTACCAGTCTTCCTTGGCAGAAACTCTAAGGGAGGTGTGAGCTATCAGGGCTGCAGTCTTTTTCTTCCACTGTTGAGTATATGGTTTCTTGTTAGTCTTAGGTTTGACATATGGGGTCTGATTAGGATATCCATATAATCTGAAGCAGAATAGCTTTATGTGACCAAACCTCCCACAATAGTGACATCTCCATCTTTTATACTTTTTCTTCATATTTCTCTGTTCTTGATGTTGAGTCCTATGTTGTGACATCTACTTTGACATTTATTTATCAGGCCTGGTCTTCTTCTAGTCTACAGTAGATTTATTTGCAGCCACAAATCCTAGACCAGACATGTCTCCTGCATTTTGTCCAGCCTGAAGGATTTCTTCCAACTTGTCAGTTCCAGTTGTTAACATCTTGACAGAGTTAGTCATCTGATCAAGTTTGGAGTTCAACATTAGAACTTCACCTTTGAGATGGCTTATAGTAGCAGTGTCTGCCTTCTTCTCAGCCTCCAACTTCACTATGAGCTTTTTCTGTTTCTCATTTTGCTGACAGACTTCAGCACTTCTGATACATAGCTTCTTGTAGGTGTCAGCAAGTTCTTCAAATGTCACTTCCTCATCACTAGAATCATTATCAGAGTTACAAACACCAGATAGTGCAGTAACTAGTTTAGCAGATTCTTCTTCAGAGTCACTTTCTGAGTCACCATCAGACCAAGTAACAGACATTCCTTTCTTTTGTTTCTTTAGAATGGTAGGAAATTCAGCTCGAATGTGCCCGTATCCTTCACATCCATGGCATTTGATTCCTCTGCTTTGATTTCCCTTTTCTTCAGACTTAGTTCTTCTGCTTGAGTCATAGGATCTGCTAATGTCATAGGAAATGTTCTTGACATTTGACCTTGACTTTGGGTCCATTCTCTTGATGAGTTTGTTGAACTTCCTTCCAAGCATAGCTATAGCTTCTGATATATTCTCTTCATCACTCTCCTTGCTTTCATATTCAGTATTGGATACAAGGGCTATGCTCTTGTTTTTCTTATCAACATTGTCACTGATCCCCATCTCAAATGTCTGAAGTGACCCAATGAGTTCATCAACCTTCAAGTTGCAGATATCCTGAGCTTCCTCTATAGCAGTCACTTTCATTGCAAACCTTTTAGGCAAGGATCCGAGAATCTTTCTCACCAGCTTTTCTTATGACATCTTTTCTCCCAATGCTCCTGAGGTGTTGGTAATTTCCAAGATGTTCATGTGAAACTCATGAGTGGTCTCATCTTCCATCATCCTTAGATTCTCAAATTTGGTAGTGAGCATCTGAAGTCTTGACATTTTTACTTTGGATGTACCCTCATGGGTGGTTTTGAGAGTGTCCCAAACATCCTTGGCCAGTTCACATTGATGTACTAGTCTGAATATCTTTCTATCAATTCCATTGAACAAGGCATTTAATGCTTTAGAGTTACCCAGGGCTAACTCATCTTCTTCTTTGCTCCATTCTTACTCAGGTTTCAGACTAGTCGTCCCATCTTTCCCAGTTATGGTGGGATGGTTCCATCCTTTGTCAGCAACTCTCCAAGCCTTTTTGTCCAGTGACTTCAAGAAGGCAATCATACGAGGTTTCCAGTAGTCATAATTTGATCCATCCAGAATAAGTGGTATGTTCCCAAATCCTCCTTCCTTGTCCATAGCGCCAGAAAATAATATCCCTAGATCTCACCCAGAAAGACAGGCAGGGTGCCTGCTCTGATGCCAATTGAAATTCTGGCAACAGATACTTAATGTCACAGTGAATGTTATGACACCGTATCTGACAAATTGTACACACACCAAATAGTAATTTAAAAGACAGTAAAGAACACAATCAATTGTTAACCCAGTTCAGTGTATAACAACACGTACTATGGGGGCTACCAAGCCAGGGAGGAAATTCACTATAAGAGGTATTAATTTAGGAATAAACCAACCAGTTTATCTCCTTCACTTAAGACCTACCCAATGCAACTTAAATCTAAGTCCTACTTAAACCTGAGTTCCTACTCACTCCCCCTCAATCACAGCAGTGATACCAATCTACTGATTAATAAGATTATGAAGACATTCTTTAATACACACGCTTGATTTTGCTTCAAAGCTTTAATCAAGAGACACAACCCTCGTGCTTCAAAGCTTTGAGTGATAAACAACCCTTACAACCAAAACCTACTCCAAGACACTTATCAAGTGATAATTGCTTGGCTCACAGTAATTACTAAAACTAGTACAACTACAAAAATGCCTTATTGATCTTCTATATAAGCGCTGCGCACCATTAGAATTCGTGAGAAATATATATGCAGTCTATTCTTCATTTTTGGGCTTCCATAAAAATAGCTAGGGTTAACCAAAGTTAACCTAAAGACTTGGTCTTGGGCTTTCATCATAACAAATTAGGGTTAAGCAAGGTTAACCTAATATCCACGTGAGCATCTGATCTAGTCAACATACTTTAACTCAGAATAGCACACCAGATTCCTGAAAATTCTCAGCAACAATAAATCTGCAGAACAACTTGATTAGTACTGGATGTCTTAACATTGGTTATGGCATTGGTTATGACATCATGTATCCTGCTCACTGATTTTGGTAGAATTCAGTACATATGATCATAGCATAATCATGATATTCACTCATACTGAGTTGTTCCTGTAGAACATTCCTTCTGCAGATTTTGTCTTTATCCCAGAATGTTATGACATCAGTCATGACATTCGCAAATCTGGTTTTACCAAAAATTAATGCCAACAAGCAAACACTTACAATAATTAATTAAATAAACCTAAAAAACCTAATTAATTTTAATTAATAAAAAATGTTAATTTTAAAAAAAGTTAATTAAAATACCTAAATCCTAATTAGTTCGAATTAAAAAAAAAGTTAGTTTTGAAAAAAAGGTTAATTAATCTAAAATTAATTAACCTAAAAATTAAATTAGGTTTTTTTGTAAAAAAAAAGGTTTGTGAAAAAAGTTTTGTGGTTAAGTGAATTTAAGATTGAAAAAGACAAATTGGTTAGAAACCAAAAACAAACAATGAAATTAAAAACCTAAAACTAAATTAAAACCTAAATTAAATTAAAAACATAAAATTAATTATTTGAGTTTATTAGGAAAAATCAAGGGTTTGTGAAAAATATTAGGTTTTATGAAAAAAGATATAAACAGAAAGAAGGAAAATAGGTAAAATAGATAAAAGGATAAATAGAATGGAAGAAAACCAAAACCAATAGGGGTGAGTGTTGAACCCACGCCCTTAACCTCCTCAGGATGTCTTCCTTGCCATGAGCCATGCATTGGTGGTTGTTGTGTTTTAGCCTCAGCGTTCTGTATTAAATCTGCATGGGACCATTAGATGGTCCAAACATGTAGTGTTGAATCTCATGAACACATTAAATAAATTAGTATACCATGAAATACAAAGAAAATAAATATATGAAATTTTATAATGTTAAAACTGATATGACATGTATGAATGCTTCTACACCATTTTGATCATGTAGATCAAATCAATCTTATCATTACTGGAGAAGTAGTGAGATGGGGGTTTGTAACAAGGATGACTTGTTTGTAGTGAGATGGGGGTTTGTAACAAGGATTTTAAGGTTTTTAGGGTTCTTGAAGGAATTTAATATTTTGACAGGGTTGTGGCAAAGGTTTTTTTCGTGTTGTTTGTGTGAAAAGAATGAGATTATATAATGGAAATTAGAGAAAAAAACGGGCGTTGAATGTGCAATTGGGCCTCCAATAACCACAAGCAATAGTGAAGATTTTTATTCACTTGAGTCTATTGCGTTCTAGGCTAAATCGCAGGGGTTTAAGTGCAATTTTTGAAGTTGAAATGTGAAAACAAAATGTAGACGACCTCGAGAACTAACTCCTTTCTGAAAATAGGCCCAATCAGATAAATGGTGAATTAGTTATGAATTTTTGAAGTTTTGGCTCAGACAAACTTATTTTGGGCTCCAATGTCAACTCAGACACGTTCTTCAATATAAAAATGGTATTGATCGGAGCAGAACCCAGTCTCGACTTTGGAAGCAAAGTTGTAGATCTCTGAATCACTTACCTTTTGTAAAAAGATAGACCTGATCCGATAAAAATTAACCGAGTTATGAATTTTCGAAGTTTCGACCCAAATGAAATAATATTCAACATTTTGGATTTTCGGCATGTCACGCGCACTCTGGGCAAAAGACGAAGGCCTTTTGGATATCGTTCAAACTCGATACCTCTTGTGAAAGAGTAGTCAACTCAATTTTTGAAATGTTTGCGCCGGAACCAGCTCAATATGATGAAAATCGACCAAGTTATGATTTTCTAAATATGACACAAATAAACTTCTGTCACAAATTTTTTGTATAAAAATACTTGATAAATCCCCATTTTTGAAGACCTTCTGATCGAAATTGGCTTCCAACCATGAGAGATGAAAACGTAGATGACGTCAAGACGAAATTTTGGACACCAGAATGGATTCAAAACCAGCCATGATCTTCAAGTTATGAATTTTTTAGTGCGTAAAAACTGCACTTTCAGCACACTTTTTCACCACATTTCTTCGAGAAAACTCACACATTCGGAGACTTTCTTTAAAGAATTGACTCTTGAGCCGAACCTGAATTTGAGAATATGTTATCAGGGATATCTTGGAGAAAGAACACCAGAATATGACGCGCCGGGTTGGACTTGTGAATCTTTGGACCCCGAATCGCTGCGAAATGGCGAACCGATCTTCAGCACGAAAAATACTGAGAACATTCATTGGCGAAATAAACGTCAGTTGTAACTTGAAGACTCTTTCTAAATATACCTTGATCCCATAACCATAGAACCAATGATATGCGTGTATGTAATAATGAAATGTAAGCCAAAAAGGTCGAAATAAAGAGGGTAAATTTTGGGGTACAACAACTTCCCCTGTTCGATCTTCTTAAACCTGAGGATGTAGATTGGCTGGTCTGCCTTTCGTGATCTGAAGGTGGAAGATGATTGAACACTAGATTGCCCAAAAATTTGCACTCGTCTAAAATGATATTTGACTGTGTAGATAATATCGGGAATGGGCTTATAGATGCCATTTGGAGAAGATGAAAGAAGTTCGCCAGAGATGGGCTTAAAGATGCCATCTGGAGAGTCGTCAGAGAGTCATCGGAGATAGGCTTAAAGATGCCATTTAGAACCATGTTGATTTCATGAGATATTCCTTCGCTGAGAATTCCTACGCCTATTATTGGGGAGGACTCCGCTGAGGAATGTTGGTCTTTGTTCGGGTAATAGAATTTAGGAGCTTCAGTTGTCCATTACTCTACTGGGGATTCATCTCTTGATTGAAGAGATTGAAGTGAACTGCTATCTAGTTGGGATCCAGGCTTTATAGTTGCTTATTGAGGATAATAAGGCTAACTGTTATCTGGTCGTGCTCCAAGCTTCACAACGACTTACTGGGGAATATGAAATCTACTGTATCTGGTCGGGTCCAGGATTTACCGTGTTGTGAACTGTTGTCCGGAGATAAAAGGGAAGGAGCCTGGATATTAGGGCTATGAGAAGGAACCTGGATCGTAGGGTTACTTCGAAATGAAAGCTTGGATAGTAGGGCTATGAGAAGGAACTTGGATAGTAGGGTTACTTCGAATTGAAAGCCTAGATAGTAAGGCTATGAGAAAGAACCTGGATAGTAGGGTTACTTTGAAATGAAAGCCTGGATATTAGGGCTATGAGAAGGAACCTGTATAGTACGGTTACTTCGAATTGAAAGCCTGGATAGTAGGGCTATGAGAAGGAACCTGGATAATAGGGTTACTTTGAGATTAAAGCCTGGATAGTAGGGCTATGAGAAGGAACCCGGGTCGTAGGGTTACTTCGAGATGAAAGCCTGGATAGTAGGGCTATGAGAAAGAACCTGGGTCGTAGGGTTACTTCGAGATAGAAGCCTAGATAATAGGGCTATGACAAGGAACCTGGGTCGTAGGGTTACTTCGAAATGAAAGCCTGGATAGTAGGGCTATGAGAAGGAAACTAGATAGTAGGGTTACTTCGAAATGAAAGCTTGGATAGTAGGGCTATGAGAAGGAACCTGGATAGTAAGGTTACTTCGAAATGAAGGCCTGAGTGGTAGGGCTACCTCATTTGATCACGTAGATTAGTTGACCCGTTTGGTTTTGGGAACTGACTTTCCGTTAGTTGTCTGCAAATATGACATGTATAGCTTCATGGATTTTAATCTTGAACTGTTGGAATTGTTGATGATAACCATCTTTCCCAAAAAGATACATGGTTTATTATATGCGAGGCATGAAATGAATTGTGTGATGATGTTCTCAAAATAAATGAGATTATGCTGTATGCAATATGTATGCGCGCGTCATGATGTATGAACATGAAATGCTATTGTGACATATCCGAGTCTGGGAAAATAAATCCCTGAATGCTGCTGGAGAGTGCTGGAAATTGAATTCCTGACCGTTGTGGAAAAGTGATTCTTTTACTTCCGCTGGGGATGGTGAACGGGGATGACTATGATGGGGATGACTATGATGGGGATTTGCTCCTTGTTTATGAATATTTTTCCGTGGAGAGTCTCTGCTTGAGAATAACTTTGCGGGTAATAACTCTGTTGGAGGATGAACTTCCGTAGCTGGAGGAATAAGCTCGGTTGGGGATTGAGCTTTTGTATTCATAGAAATAAACTGTTCTTGGGAGACTACTTTATGAACCGCTTGCGATTATAAAATTCGGATGGGGAATATAGACGTCGGCTCTCTGAAGGAACTTTGCTTGGTAAAGTAACTCCTATTTGGGGAAGCTAATGTCAAAGCTTTGGTTTCCTTCACTCTGTGGGGAATGTAGATGTCACTGGGATGTATGCTGAGGGCATAGCGGTGACTTCGCATCAAGACGTTTCTGCCCCTGTACCTGTTGGAGAAAGTACCTGCGGAGGCTTGGTGGATGCTGATCAGGATGATAAGTATTCTACTAATGAACAAATGACAAGATGACGGGGCATAGTCGTACGCTTCAAATCCCTAACTTTTTCCTGGACCGCCTTTTCGGGTTTTTAGTCCATCGGGATACCCTTTTTTGCTCAAGCCGCCTTTTCAAGTTTTTGACTTGCCGGGTGTACATATTTTTTTGTTTTTATCCCTAATTTTTTCCCGAACCTTTTTGGTTCGCTGGGATGCCCTTATTTTTTCCTAGGCCCGTCAACCTAGCGATTTTTTGTTCATGCGTAGTATTTTTTGACTATGTCCATATTCATCGGGTGCAGAGAATTGTCACTGTCCACAATAGTAAGTGTTGCCACACTGCCAAAAGATGTTTGTTTGGTCGTACCAAATTCGTTGTCGGAATTCATGTCGAATACCCCAAGTGATTCAGATGGAGATCCTCCCCTGGTTATTTGGCATTTTTGAGAGATTCCTTGAATCTTGACTGCCCCAGATGATGGACGATGATCATGCCTTGCCCTTGGTGGGAAGTGTTTTTTCACTTGAGGTGATCCTTTTCATTAATAAGGTTTTCTTTCACTAGATATTCGTCATGCGGATTTCTCTGCTGTTGAACAAATAGTCATATGCAAATAATGGTATTTTAAGAATGCAAAGCTTATGTCTGTCTTAATTTTTTTTTTGAAAATGCAAGTTTTTAGTAAAACAAATTTTGCAAGAGAGTGATATCAACTGGTGATTTATAGCAAACTTTACAGGAGTCAGGATACCTTTTGTAACAGTATGCTTTCGAACTAACCCATGCTTCAGCTAGGACTTTTAAGGGTTATAATGTGGCCTGGTTCACGGTTTAAGAAACAAAGGATAAAGGTTCAAAATTTATTTGTACCCACCCGCTCTTCGTGATGTTCTTCAGTCCTATGCTCAGTTAATTGCACGTTTATAATCCCAATTGAGTTCTGGAATATTGTCCTTGATATTCCGGCGATGGTTCGGATACTGAAAATTTATTTGGAAGAGGCAGTCATTTTTGTAATCTTCTTTTTGTCGAGGATTTGTAGTAACCTTTTTTTTGGTTTTCGTTATCCCTTCTTTTTCCTGAACTGTTTCTTTTGCGATTACAGTCAGCGGGATGCCCCCGTTTTTTCTTAAGTATCCTTCATAGGTTTTGACTTAACGGGCTTTTATTTTGAGAGATAATGACTGTCGGTTTTAATGGTTATACGAAACCATCATTGTCTTTTGTTTGGAAGGACGTCTTCGATGCCATTCATTGTGTACGAAGCGGCAGATTGCGACTGAATGTGCACCTAGATTAACTGAGAAGACTACCCCGCCCCAGGTTGTGATTAAGGGTTTTAATTTGTGTGAAAGAAAAACTCCTACTTCTTTGGCTCAAAGGGGTTGACTAGGGATTATCTTCCTTATAACTCCACTGTTTAGGATTTGAAACAACACTTGTACATTGTCAGCAAGGTCTGTTCAAAAGCATACTGTAGAGATTGTGGTATCAATTTCATCATCCTCCCTCTAAAGGCTTACATCTTTTTAATCGAGAGTTGAATATCACAAAAAGGAAAGAATTTTAAATATAGTGAATACGAATGAATTGACTCAAAACAGACATATGCAATGCATTGATAAAGTAACAAAGTTTGACATGAATAAATGTTCGAACAATCAAAAGAAAATTACAAATTGAAAATTCTAATTGAAATTATGGCAACAGATACTTAATGTCACAATGAATGTTATGACACCGTATCTGACAAATTGTACACACACCAAACAGTAATTTAAAAGACAGTAAAGAACACAATCAATTGTTAACCCAGTTCAGTGTATAACAACACCTACTCTAGGGGCTACCAAGCCAGGGAGGAAATTCACTATAAGAGGTATTAATTTAGGAATAAACCAACCTGTTTATCTCCTTCACTTAAGACCTACCCAATGCAACTTCAATCTAAGTCCTACTTAAACCTGAGTTCCTACTCACTCCCCCTCAATCACATCAGTGATACTAATCTATTGATTAATGAGATTATGAAGACATTCTTCAATACACCTGCTGTATTTTTCTTCAAATCTTTAATCAAGAGACACAACACTCGTGCTTCAAAGCTTTGAGTGATAAACAACCCTTATAACCAAATCCTACTCCAAGTCACTTATCAAAATGATAATTGCTTGGCTCACAGTAGTTACAACTATACAATGACTTATTGATCTTCTGTAAAAGCATTGCTGACCATTAGGCTTCGTGAGAAATATATAAGCAGACTATTCTCCATTTAGGGCTTCCATAAAAATAGCTAGGGTTAACCAAAGTTAACCTAAAGACTTGGTCTTGGGCTTTCATCATAACAGATTAGGGTTAAGCAAGATTAACCTAATGTCCACGTGAGCATCTGATCTAGACAATATACTTCAAATTAGAGTAGCACACCAGATTCCTGAAAATTCTCAGGAATAATAAATCTGCACAACAATTTGATCAGTACAAGATGTCTTAACATTGGTTATGACATCATGTATCTTGCTCACTGATTTTGGTAGAATTCAGTACATATGATCATAGCTTAATGATCATGATATTCACTCATACTGAGTAGTTCCTGTAGAACATTCCTTCTGCAGAATGTACCTTTATCCCAGAATGTTATGACATCAGTCATGACATTCGCAAATCTGGTTTTACCAAAAATAATGCCAACAAACAAACACTTACAAACTCCCCCTTTGGCAAATTTTTGGCTAAAACCCCTAAACAATCAGAGATTGGAATGCAGCAGAATTTTTTAATAACAGCTACCAATATCTAATTCTACCAAAATTACCACAATTTCTTCTCCCCCTTTTTAGCCATAAAGAGGCCAAAGGTACTAGTACTTTAAGTTATACAGTCATTCAAAAGGAAATTCAAAATACACAGAAACAAAGAGAAGGTATCAAAAAGTTCCAGCATCAATCTTTTCAACTCAGCAAACACATACCTTCAGGTACTGTCACCCCCTGAGGAAGCACTATTTTTAGCAACATTTTCTGGTGAGCTTCTTGCAGAACCATCATGTTGTTCGTCATCAGCATCCTCTTCCCTCATTTGTTCTTCATTCTCCTCCTGTTCCAGACTAGCAATCAGCTCTTCAAGAGTCCTTTTTCTTGCATCAAGCTCTCTGCATGTTTCTTTTAGAACAACTATAAGATCAGCTTTCTTGGAATGAGCTTTGACATTTGATGTCTCAGCAGATGTCATAACAATGTCAGGGACATGAGTTCCCTGAAACACCTTATAGTGAAAACCAAGTGCAGGAGCTCTTTTGCACAGAGTCCTTTTCAACCAGAATATCAGGATACTGATCAATGATTATACCACACAAGAGAGAGGGAAAAGCAATAGGGCCTTTAATAGCATATCTCTCAGCATGTTTCATTGTTTGATCAAAGATGTAGTTGCCGTAATCAAAGTTTGTTCTGGTTCCAACAGCATAGATAAATCTACCCAAACCAGTGGAGATGGTGGATTTGTGGTTGGTGGGAACCCAGTTAGCTGCACCAATTCTGTGCAGTATGGCAAACTTCATACTCAACTTGCTTGCAGTTAGCTTCCCTTTCAATGGAAAGTGCTTGACTTGCTTGGCAGTGATGGTTTGACAAACCTGGTTGTCAGTAACTTCAAGCTTAGGTTGAGCATCATCAGGCCTTCCTAGGTATTTGTTTATCACCGTAGGGGAGAAATTTACCTTCCTTCCTCTCATATAAACACTCTTAAAATCAGCTGACTTTCCATCAACACAACCACCAGACAAATTTACTATGAATTCTTTGACAAGGATCTCATAGCAGTTGGAAAACTTGATCACTGTTTTCATCAGGCCAACAACCTTGATGAGATCCATGACTTCCTTACACTCAATAGCACTTCTGTTCAGCTCCCTCTCAAAGGCAATCCTTTTCAAAAACACATACTTCATCAACATCAATGACAGGAGGTTCAACATCCTTGTCTGTGGGGGTCTGGTGATCATCAGGTTTCTCTGGAGATTTCTCAATGTTGTCATCAGGTGTCTCAACGTTCTGAGTGACATTGGGATCACTTTCTAAATTAGGGCTAGAAGTTTCTTGGGTCAATGGTACAGATATACCAGGAACAAAGTGATTCTCATTAAGAATCCTAGTAACTAGTCTGGCAATAGCTTGTTGCACATAAGCAGAACCTTCCCTATTAGCTATCTCTGGAGGAACAAAAGATGATGGTTGAGAAGATTTACCAGAGGGAGAAGCTTGTGATCTTCTTGCATGTCTGGTTCGCAGCTTCTTGACCTTAGTAGGATCAGCTGCCATTTCACGAAGTGGAGTTACCTCAAGGACATCAACATCCATGGAGTTCACGATTGCCCTAGGTTCGGTGTCAGTGGATGATGAAGATGCAGTTGCCTTTGATGAAGATGATGACCCAGATTGTTGAGACATATCGAGAGATTGAGAAAACAAGTGACAGCGTGTGTGAAATCTACGTTTGAGGGAATGGAGAGTGGTGCAGCAAAATGAGAAGAGAGAGATAAAAATATGTTTATTCCTCTTCTTAAACTTTTGGAAAGAAAGAGGGAAACAAATGATTATCCCCAATCAGAATAGACTTGATTCACATATCTCTTTCAACCCTTGTTTTAAGCAAAATTAATTGCTACATCTCTTCATATTGGAAAATACCCAGCTTGCCCCTTAAATGTTCAAACTGACTAGCATCAAGTGGCTTGGTAAAAATGTCAGCCAATTGTAGTTCAGTGGCAACATGTTCCAGCTTAATCACCTTCTCCTCCACAAGATCTCTGATGAAGTGATGTCTAATGTCAATATGCTTAGTCCTGCTGTGCTGTATAGGATTCTTGGATATGTTAATAGTACTCAAATTGTCACAGTACAATGTCATGACATCTTGTGTGACATTATACTCAGTCAGCATCTGTTTCATCCAGATCATTTGAGAACAGCTGCTACCAGCTGCTATGTATTCAGCTTCAGCAGTAGATAGAGACACACAGTTTTGTTTCTTGCTGAACCAAGAGACACGATTATTTCCCAAAAATAAGCATCCTCCAGAGGTGCTCTTTCTATCATCAGCACTACCAGCCCAATTAGCATCACAGTAACCAGACAGAAATGGTTCACATCCATGAGAGTACAACATGCCATAATTGTAAGTTCCACTCACACACTTCAGAATTCTTTTCACCTGGTTGATGTGACTTACTTTGGGTTCAGCCTGGTATCTTGCACATACTCCAACTGCAAAGGCAATGTCAGGTCTGCTGGTTGTTAAGTATAGCAGACTTTCTATCATGCTTCTGTACAAGCTTTGATCCACATTTGCCCCACTTGTGTCTCTGGACAACTTTAAATGAGTAGGTGCAGGAGTCCTTTTATGACTGGCATTCTCAATTCCAAACTTCTTGACAATATTCTTTGCATACTTGCTTTGAGACAGAAAAATTGAGTCTTCCATCTGTGTGACTTGCAGTCCAAGAAAGTAGGTCAATTCTCCCATGAGGCTCATTTCAAATTTAGCTTGCATCTGGTTAGCAAAATGTTTAACCATTTTATCTGACATTCCTCCAAACACTATGTCATCAACATAAATTTGAGCTACCATTATCTTTCCTCCTTCATTCTTGACAAATAGAGTTTTATCCAAACCTCCTTTCCTGTATCCTTTGTCAGTGAGGAACTTTGTCAACCTGTCATACCAAGCTCTAGGAGCTTGTTTCAGACCATATAATGCTTTCCTCAATTTTTAGACATGATTAGGACAGTTTAGATCCACAAATCCGTTAGGCTGTTCCACATACACTTCCTCATTTAAGTACCCGTTTAGGAAGACACTCTTCACATCCATCTAAAATAGCTTAAACTTAAGGAGACAAGCAACTCCCAATAGAAGTCTGATTGATTCCAATCTGGCTACAGGAGAAAAAGTATCATCAAAATCAACCCCTTCAACTTTAGTGTATCCTTGAGCAACAAGCCTTGCCTTATTTCTGGTGACAACTCCTTCAGCATCTGACTTGTTCTTGTAGATCCAATTTGTGCCAATGATGTTTGTTCCTTCTGGTCTAGGAACTAACTCCCATACTTCATGTTGCTTGAACTGGTTCAATTCATCTTGCATTGCTCCAATCCAGTATTCATCAGTCAAAGCCTCTTTAACATTTTTTGGTTCAATCTTAGACACAAAGCAAGAGTTTGTGATGCTTTCTCTAGATCTTGTAGTGACTCCACTGTTAGGATCTCCTATGATGAGTTCCTTAGGATGATCTTTCTGAATTCTGATGGAAGGATCTTTGTTAGCTTCCTTTGATTCAGACTCTGATGGAGTAGGATTAGGCACATCATCCTTTTTATACACTTGTGTTGAAGTCTCAAAGAATGTCTCAACATCATATGGGACATTTGTTTCCTCATGGTGATCATTAACTATGACATTTATAGACTCCATCATAACTTTGGTCCTGGAATTGAACACCCTATATGCTCTGTTGTTGGTAGAGTATCCTAGGAATATTCCTTCATCACTTTTAGGGTCCATCTTTCTCCTTTGTTCATGATCTGTCAGAATATAGCATTTGCTCCCAAAGACATGGAAGTACTTCACTGTAGGCTTTCTTCCTTTCCATAGTTCATAAAGAGTGGATGATGTTCCCTTTCTCAAGGTGACCCTGTTATGGACATAACAGGCTGTATTCATAGCTTCAGCCCAAAAATGAATAGGAAGCTTTTTGGCATGTATCATTGCTCTGGCAGATTCCTGTATAGTCCTATTTTTCCTTTCCACAACTCCATTTTGTTGAGGAGTTATAGGTGAAGAGAACTCATGATTGATTCCTTCTGAGGAATAGAACTCATCAAACTTACTATTTTCAAATTCCTTACCATGATCAGTTCTGATTCTGACAATGCATCCTTCTTTTTCTCTTTGAATTCTTTTGCACAATTCCTTAAATACATCAAATACATCAGACTTTTCCCTAATGAAGTTTATCGTGAATTTGGAAAAATCATCCACAACAACATAAGCATATCTCTTTCCACCAAGACTTTCCACCTGCATGGGACCCATTAGATCCATATGTAGAAGTTCTAGCACCTTAGAGGTGGTCAGATGTCTTGTCTTTGGATGTGACATTCTAGTTTTCTTTCCAACCTGACATTCACCACAGACTCTCCCTTCATTAATCTGAAGCCTTGGAATCCCTCTGAAAGCCTCCATGGATATGATCTTTTTCATCCCTCTAAGGTGTAAATGACCAAGTTTTTGGTGCCACAGTTTCACTTCCTTTTCTTCTTTGGCTATAGAGAACACATAGGAGTAGTTAGTGTTCTTAGACTCCCATAAGTAACAGTTATCTTTTGATCTGACTCCTCTCATTACAACTTCTTGTTTTTCATTAGTTACAAGACATTCAGACTTGGTGAAGTTGACCTTGAATCCTAGATCACATAATTGACTGATACTTATGAGATTAGCAGTCAAACCATTTACCAGCAACACTTCATTTAGGTTTGGAACTCCAGGGCAGTCCAAGTTTCCAACTCCTTTGATTTCTCCTCTAGCACCATCTCTAAAAGTGACATAACTAGTAGTATGAGGTTTGACATCATTCAGCAGATTCTTGATTCCAGTCATGTGTTTAGAGCATCCACTGTCAAAGTACCAGTCTTCCTTGGCAGAAACTCTAAGGGAGGTGTGAGCTATCAGGGATGTAGTCTTTTTCTTCCACTGTTGAGTATATGGTGCCTTGTTAGTCTTAGGTTTGACATATGGGGTCTGATTAGGATATCCATATAATCTGAAGCAGAATGGCTTTATGTGACCAAACCTTCCACAATGATGACATCTCCATCTTTGATACTTTTTCTTCATATTTCTCTATTCTTGATGTTGAGTCCTATGTTGTGACATCTGCTTTGACATTTGTTTATCAGGCCTGGTCTTCTTCTTGTCAACAACAGATTTCTTTGCAGCCACAAATCCTAGAAAAGACATGTTTCTTGCATTTTGTCCAGCCTGAAGGATTTCTTCGAACTTGTCAGTTCCATTTGTTAACATCTTGACAGACTTAGTCATTTGATCAAGTTTGGAGTTCAGCATTTGAACTTCACCTTCGAGATGGCTTATAGTAGCAGTGTCTGCCTTCTTCTCATCCTCCAACTTCACTATGAGCTTTTTCTATTTCTCATTTTGCTGACAGACTTTAGCACTTCTGATACATAGCTTCTTGTAGGAGTCAGCATGTTCTTCAAATGTCACTTCCTTATCACTAGAATCATTATTAGAGTTACAAATACCAGATAGTGCAGTAACTAGTTTAGCAGATTCTTCTTCAGAGTTACTTTCTGAGTCACAATCAGACCAAGTAACAGACATTCCTTTCTTTTGTTTCTTAAGAAAGGTAGGACATTCAGCTCGAATGTGCCCATATCCTTCACATCCATGGCATTGGATTCCTCTGCTTTGATTTCCCTTTTCTTCAGACTTAGTTCTTCTGCTGGAGTCATAGGATCTGCTAATGTCAGAGGAAATGTTCTTGACATTTGACCTTGACTTTGGGTCCATTCTCTTGATGAGTTTGTTGAACTTCCTTCCAAGCATAGCTATAGCTTCTGAAATATTCTCTTCATCACTCTCCTTGATTTCATCTTCAGTATTGGATACAAGGGCTATGCTCTTGTTTTTCTTGTCAACATTGTCACTGATCCTCATCTCAAAAGTATGAAGTGACCCAATGAGTTCATCAACCTTCAATTTGCAAATATCCTGAGCTTCCTCTATAGCAGTCACTTTCATTGCAAACCTTTTAGGCAAGGATCTGAGAATCTTTCTCACCAGCTTTTCTTCTGACATCTTTTCTCCCAATGCTCCTGAGGTGTTGGCAATTTCCAAGATGTTCATGTGAAACTCATGAATGGTCTCATCTTCCATCATCCTTAGATTCTCAAATTTGGTAGTGAGCATCTGAAGTCATGACATTTTTACTTTGGATGTACCCTCATGGGTGGTTTTGAGAGTGTCCCAAACATCCTTGGCCAGTTCACATTGATGTACTAGTCTGAATATCTTTCTATCAATTCCATTAAACAAGGCATTTAATGCTTTAGAGATACCCAGGGCTAACTCATCTTCTTCTTTGCTCCATTCTTCCTCAGGTTTCAGACTAGTGGTCCCATCTTTCCCAGTTATGGTGGGATGGTTCCATCCTTTGTCAGCAGCTCTCCAAGACTTTTTATCCAGTGACTTCAAGAAGGCAATCATACGAGGTTTCCAGTAGTCATAATTTGATCCATCCAGAATAGGTGGTCTATTCTCAAATCCTCCTTCCTTGTCCATAGCGCCAGAAAATAATATCCCTAGATCTCACCCAGAAAGACAGGCAGGGTGCCTGCTCTGATGCCAATTGAAATTCTGGAAACAGATACTTAATGTCACAGTGAATGTTATGACACCGTATCTGACAAATTGTACACACACCAAACAGTAATTTAAAAGACAGTAAAGAACACAATCAATTTTTAACCCAGTTCAGTGTATAACAACACCTACTCTGGGGGCTACCAAGCCAGGGAGGAAATTCACTATAAGAGGTATTAATTTAGGAATAAACCAACCAGTTTATCTCCTTCACTTAAGACCTACCCAATGCAACTTCAATCTAAGTCCTACTTAAACCTGAGTTCCTACTCACTCCCCCTCAATCACAGCAGTGATACTAATCTATTGATTAATGAGATTATGAAGACATTCTTCAATACACACGCTTGATTTTGCTTCAAAGCTTTAATCAAGAGACACAACACTCGTGCTTCAAAGCTTTGAGTGATAAACAACCCTTACAACCAAATCCTATTACAAGTCACTTATCAAAATGATAATTTCTTGGCTCACAGTAGTTACAACTATACAATGCCATATTGATCTTCTGTAAAAGCACTGCTGACCATTAGGCTTCGTGAGAAATATATAAGCAGACTATTCTTCATTTAGGGCTTCCATAAAAATAGCTAGGGTTAACCAAAGTTAACCTAAAGACTTGGTCTTGGGCTTTCATCATAACAGATTAGGGTTAAGCAAGATTAACCTAATGTCCACTTGAGCATCTGATCTGGACAATATACTTCAACTCAGAGTAGAACACCAGATTCCTGAAAATTCTCAGGAATAATAAATTTGCACAACAACTTGATCAGTACAGGATGTCTTAACATTGGTTATGACATCATGTATCTTGCTCACTGATTTTGGTAGAATTCAGTACATATGATCATAGCTTAATGATCATGATATTCACTCATACTGAGTAGTTCCTGTAGAACATTCCTTCTACAGAATTTACCTTTATCCCAGAATGTTATGACATCAGTCATGACATTCGCTAATCTGGTTTTACCAAAAAATAATGCCAACAAACAAACACTTACCCTAATGAACGAAAAGCCCTCTTGTCAGAACTTGTCACTTCAAATGGTGGGCCTTGAAGGAATGATAGAAACATTCCAGTTGACCATCTTGTATGAATTCCAATGCTCCTTCATCAATCAGGTCTTGAATTTTGTATTTCAACCTCCAACAGTCGTCAGTATCATGCCCCGGGATGTTGGAGTGGTATGCACGCCTTGAATTAGGATTGTAGTTAGGCGAAGAAGTCTTGGGATTCAGATGAGGCCCTATCAATGTAACCAGATTCATCTTCAACATGTGTTATAAAGCTTGAGACAGCGGCATGTTGAGTTTGGTAAACTGCCTCTTGGGTGTATCTGGCTTACTCTGATTAACCCATTATTTTTAGCGAGGTTGTTGTTGGACCCGTGAGGTAGTAGAAATTTGGAAAGGTCCACTCTTTACCAAACCAAACTCTTGTCTTCTTAGAGGTTGATCAATGACTTGGTCCCCAGCCTTGGCTGCTTGCTTCATACGGTTGTATCCATCTTGATGAATTTTGTTGATAATGGTTCTCATCTTTTCTTGTCCCCGGGCTAGGCCTTGGATAAGAGCCATCTGCCTCAGCATCTGGGTTCTCACTGCTTCTACCTTAGCTTGCAGTTGTTCCAGCCGTTCCTCCTTATTGTCTTCAGGACTTTTCTTGACCAAGTTCCCAGCGAGGAGTGTTTTCAACTCTTCTTGCCCCTTGGATAGGTTTAGGAACATCTCCCTGAACTGAGCTTCTTGAGTTTGAAGATCTCAGTTGTCTTGTTGGAAAGCCATTGCTGAAATAAACAGCGAGAACATGAGAGACCTGTACTGGAAGACCTGTTATGCAATGATATGTATGATATATGTATGCAATGTTTTCAAGGATCTCGCGGGGTAAACAAGAAAATGTCAGAAGTTGAAATTTTTCCGTTTTGATTGAAGCACTTCATATCGTTGAAGGTCCTTATACAAGAGTCAAGCTCACCATATCACGTGGGTCATATCCCCTGACTTAAGTTGTCGTGTTTTTGTCTTTTGACGACACTGGCTAGAGGAACATAAATCCCCTTGCCCCTTGTTAGACGTCTGGTTCATCATAACCTGCATCACAAACCCTTTGAGTTCCTTGAAATGGTTAAGGAAATGTTGTGGCATGATGTTATGATGTGTATGCTATGCATTAAGCAAATATGTAAGGTGACAAACACAACCCTGCAAAGAATTCAAGTTGTTAGACAATGAAGGAAAACAAGTCACACAAGCAGCCTTAGGTTTGGGCTTTCATGGGGTTTGTAGGTAATACCCTCTTGAAGCTGGATTAGTTCAACCTGTCCTATAAATAGTAACCAGGTTCTAAGGGATTTCAATATCACTGATCTTTCCCCCAAGCTTCATTCATTAGGCGATTGACTCGCAACCAAACAAAACTTAGGAGTCAAACCTCAATGAGTGTAGCATCGAGTATCTGTCGACCTTGGGAATACACCAAAGCCGGCCATCTCACTACGTCCTACTGGCCAAGTTGTGCAATTAAAGGTTCTAAGGTCAGTTGATGCTTTATGACACAATGCAGCGGCCCCGTATTCTCCTTGATTGACTCAAGGGCTACCAGTACCAACCAAAGTGTGACATCAATGTAGCTACTGCTTCAACCATGTCGATATACCCCGCGTAGTTCCCTCACAGTTTATTACTACTTACCTAAAAGGTGTTCCCAGATCCGGGTTTAGGATCTAAATAACCCAAACAGATACCCTTAAAAGTAAATCTATCAAGACAAGCAAGAGAAGCAATTAAAATGACCTAGATCCTAATGTATACCCCACTTTATTAATGCATCCCCAGCAGAGTCGCCAGTTCTGTGATACTGTGGCAGAACTAACTGTTTTTACTGGTTTGCGTTTTGTATTCGCAAATGTGCGGTAAGCAAGAGTCGCCACTGACTTTTATTTTATTCAACAAAGGAAAGGGTGAAAAGAATAGAAAAAGACCTTTTGAGAGTTTTCTGAGTAAAGGGGTAGATTATGGAAAGGGAAGGTGTTAGCACCCTTTCCATCCGCAGTTTTCCACGGGTTCTTAGATGTGTAGCTCATGTTTTGAAAATTGCTTGTGCTTCGTGTGTTTTGAAAGTTGTTTTGAAAATGCCTTAGTGCGGCGATTCGCTTTGTGACAACTCTTGTATCAGTCCTCAAGAGTGTTGACAAGGCGAATGTTTTTGAAGGTGTTTTGAAATATTTTTGTGTAGGTGCAAAAAGTTGTTTTGAGCAAGCATCTAAGAACTTATCTACTTATACTCGAAAAGGTCGTTCTTTTCCTCCTAACCTTTAGACAGTGCTATCCTAATATTAGTGAGTAGTGATCCCTATCGTTGGATGTATGAGGGACAAACGCGGGTCATCGTTATGGTCATAGAAGGCAACATATAGGGATACTTTAGCAGTTCGAAGGGACTATCATCATATATTCGTAGGCAACATCAAGGGACAAGATCATTTCTCGTAGGAAACTCGAGATATATTGAGGGACTAGGATCTTTATAATGACTTTAACTGAGGGTCTTTGCTAAGGGTATCCCTACGTTCGAGGGATATGACCATTGTTTTCTGAAGGCAACCAAGTGAGGTATACCCTAAGGGTGCATGTGTGCAAAAGTGTGTTTTTTCAGTTATATTTATCTTGCAATTAGGGTTTTCTATCGTTCATTTTTATCTTTCCATACAATCCTATTAATCTAAGCATTGCCTAAAATATAGTAGCAAAAGGTAAAGGCAGAAATGTAAACCTAAGCTATCACAGAGCTTTGGGGCAGTTACATAATAGTGAAAAGTGCCGAAAAGAAATCCTAAAACTATTACATCCCGGAAGTAATTACATGATAATGATAAAAAAACGGAAAAAATAAAGTTACGCTATTACAGTTGAACGCGCCCTATACACTTTATCTAGGAAAATAAAAATAAGATGAAAATAGAAAAGAAAATGTTTTGGTGATTTCTTATGGAAAAAATGATTTATGATAATTAATTAAATAAACCTAAAAAACCTAATTAATTTTAATTAATAAAAAAATGTTAATTTTGAAAAAATTTAATTAAAATACCTAAATCCTAATTAGTTCGAATTAAAAAAAAAGTTAATTTTTTTTTAAAAAAAGGTTAATTAATCTAAAATTAATTAACCTAATAATTAAATTAGGTTTTTTTGTAAAAAAAAAGGTTTCTGAAAAAAGTTTTGTGGTTAATTGAATTTAAGATTGAAAAAGACAAATTGGTTAGAAATCAAAAACAAACAATGAAATTAAAAACCTAAAATTAAATTAAAATCTAAAATTAAATTAAAAACCTAAAATTAATTATTTGAGTTTATTAGAAAAAATCAAGAGTTTATGAAAAATGTTAGGTTTTAAGAAAAAAGTTTTAAACATAAAGAAGGAAAATAGGTAAAATAGATAAAAGGATAAATAGATTGGAAGAAAATCAAAACCAATAGGGGTGGGTGTTGAACCCACGCCCCTAACCTCCTCAGGATGTTTGCCTTGCCATGAGCCATGCATTAGTGGTTGTCCTCAACATTTTGTAATAAACTTGCATGTGACCATAAGATGGTCCAAACCTGTAGTGTTGAATCTAATGAACATATTAAACAAATTAGTATACCATGAACACATTAAACAAATTAGTATACCATGAAATACAAAGAAAATAAATATATGAAATTTTATAATGTTAAAACCAATATGGCATGTATGAATAATTCTACACCCTTTTGATCATGTAGATCAAACCAACCTTACCCTTACTGGAGAAGTAGTGAGATGGGGGTTTGTAACAAGGATGACTTGTTTGTAGTGAGATGGGAGTTTGTAACAAGGATTTTAAGGTTTTTAGGGTTTTTGAAGGAATTTGATATTTTGACAGGGTTGTGGTAAAGGTTTTTTTCGTGTTGTTTGTGTGAAAAGAATGAGATTATATAATGGAAATTAGAGAAAAAAATGGGCTTTGAATATGCAATTGGGCCTCCAATAACCACAAAGAAATGTGCTTTGAAGTTGAAATGTGAAAACAAAATGTATACGAAATCGAGAACTAACTCCTGTCCAAAAATGGGCTTAATTTGTTAAAAGGTGAATTAATTATTAATTTATGAAGTTTTGGCTCATAGAAACTTGTTTTGAGCTCCAGTGTCAACTCTGACACATTCTTCAATAAAAAACTGGTATTGATCGGAGAAGAATCCGGTCTCGACTCTGGGAGCAAAGTTGTAGATCTCTGAGTCAGTGACCTTGTGTAAAAGGATGGATCCAATCCGATAAAAATTGACCGAGTTATGAATTTTCGAAGTTTCGACCCAAATGAAATAATATTCAACATTCAGGATTTTCGGCGCGTCATGCGCACTCAGGGCAAAAAACAAAATCCTTTTGGATATCGTTCGAACTCGATAACTCTTGTGAAAATGTAGTCAACTCAATTTGTGAAATTTTGGTACCGGAACCAGCTCAATACTATGAAAATCGATCAAGTTATGATTTTCTAAACATGACACAAATAAACTTTTGTCACAAATTTTCTGTATAAAAATACTTGATAAATCCGCATTTTTGAAGACTTTCTGATCGAAATTGGCTTCCAGCCATGAGAGATGAAAACGTGGATGACGTCAAGACGGAATTTTGGCCACTGGAACAGGTTCAAAACGAGCCACGATCTTCAAGTTATGAATTTTTTAGTGCGTAAAAACTACACTTTCAGCACACTTTTTCACCATATTTCTTCGAGAAAAATCACACATTCGGAGACCTTCTTTAAAGAATTGGCTCTCGAGCCGAACCTGAATTTGAGAATATGTTATCAGGGATATCTTGGCGAAAGTACACCTGAATATGACGCGCCGGGTTAGACTTGTGAATCTTTGAACCCTGAATCCCTGCAAAACGGCGAACCGATCTTCAACACGAAAAATACTCTGAGAACATCCATTGGAGAAATAAACGTCACTTGTAACCTGACGAAGCTTGCTAAATATACCTTGATCTCATAACCATAGAACCAATGATATGCGTGTATGTAATAATGAAATGTAAGCCAAAAAGGTCGAAATAAAGAGGGTAAATTTTGGGGTACAACACCCTCACAATAATATCAGTTGGTTTCAAAACTAGTCCTTCACAGTCTAAACGGTCCAAATCCCCCTTGGGTAGAACATTTAAAGTAGAGCCAGTGTCAACCAGAACATGTGCTAGAGTAGTCCCATTACATTCAACAGAAACATGCAGAGCTTTATTATGGTTCTTTCAAAGTGGTATTAGATCAGCATCCGAGAACCCCAAACCATTGTCGGCCATCAAGTTTGCCACACAGTTTTCAAACTGGTCAGTCATGGTATCATGAGAGACATGAGCCTTCTTTAAGAATTTGATTAATGCCCGAGCATGGGCATCAAAACATAGTAGCAAAGATAACATAAAAATCTTGGAAGGGGTTTGCCCCAACTGCTCCACTATCTTGAAATCACTCCTCTTTATAATTTTCAAGATCTCATCCATTTCTCGAGCGGAGGGTTCCTCAGCAACAATGTCTTTTGCGGGTATTTCTATCTCGACAGGCTCAATAACTTTCTCTTTTCCCCTTAGGTCAGCACTAGGCTTAGCAGTGGTGATGCGGACAGGCGCCTTTGTAGCAGTTGGTGGTGAGATGTTGGGTTAAAAGATTCTCCCAGTTCTAGTCACCTTACTAGAGCCAGTAATGTTACCAATGTCACCAGCTTTTATTTCTTCGATCCAAGCATCTTGCTTTATTCCATGGTAAACCACCGCAGCACCGTAGTTCCATGGCGCTGCTTTGTTGGAAGAGTACGGAATTGGCCCGGGGGCGATAATTATTAGAGGAGCAACAATTGGTTCATTTGAAATCCTGATAGGACCTTTGGAGGAGATCCTAAGGGGCTTATTTGAGATTGTTATGATGCAGAGGTCTTCAATCTTATTGGTCAAACTTTTGGCCAACAGAGTCTTCTCAAATAAGATCTCATGGCTATTCATCAGGCGTTGAATGCCTTCCTTCAGCCCTTTGCATCCATTGATTTGTGTGGCGCAACAATCGCAATCCTTCAAACAACCAAGGAAAATCCCAGCTTTCAACAAAATCTTTTTGATAATGGTTAACAGAGTAGTCAAGTCTTCGACGGAGGAAATAAAAATGGTGTCTTCAACAACATTGACACCCTTGCCATGATTTGAAATAGGCGCAGTGATTACATTCGGAGTTGGAGGAGGATCAAATTCAATGGTCTTGTTGTCTATTAAGTCTTGAATTTTATTCTTCAGTGCCCAACATTGGCCAGTCTCATGCCCGGGATTATTCGAGTGATATGCACATTTGGTATTCGGATTGTATTTAGGTGAAGAGGTATCTGGATTGGCCGGAGGATCATGCAGTGTCACCAAATTAGCCTTTAACAGGTGTTGTAAGGTTTGGGATATCGACATGCCCATCCTTGTGTATTGTCTTGGTGGAGCCTCGTACCGTTGACGATTGGAAGTTTGTCTTTGAACAGGAGTTGGGTTGCAAATCCAAACAACATTGACGGACAAACGATCATCCTTCTTGGTACGGGCCCTTGCCCCATACACAACATTGATTTCTTTCTTCCCAATGAAGGGTTTCTTTACGGGATTGGATATAGAAGCAAATGCTATGAGAATCTTCCCACTTTTGATACCTCTTTCAACCCTTTCACCAGTTAAGACCAGCTCAGTGAAACCGGACGAAGAACAACCAACCAATAAGTTGAAAAATGGACCAGATAAAGTGCCCATAAATATATCAATGTACTCCCTATATGTTAACGACGGCTGGACCCTACTGGAAAGATCCCTCCACTTTTGGGCGTATTCTTTGAACCCTTCATTCTTCCCCATTGTCATGTCTTGCAGTTGAACTCTTATCGTTGCCAGGTCGGCATTGTACTGGTATTGGTGGTAGAAAGTGGTAGCCAAATCTTCCCATGTATGGATACGAGAACCCTCCAACTGGTAAAACCACTCTAATTTCATCCCAGCTAAGCTTTCTTGAAAGAAATGGACCCAAAGTTTCTTGTCAGCGGTGTGCGCTTGTATTTTGCGCATATAAGACTTTAGGTGAAGCTTTGGGCAAGAAACCCCATCATACTTAGAGAATACTGGTATCTTGAATTTTTGGGGAATGACAACCCCATATACTAAACCCAAATCATCAAAATCCAAACCAGGGATGGCTTGAATCTCCACGACCTTCAACCTATCCTCTAGTTGCTTGTACTTGATCATTGATACACCCAGCCTGGGTACTCCTAGCTTCACCAATTTGATTTTCGTCCTCCTCAGACGAGTCTTCCACTACTAGTATCTTACAGATTGGCTCTCTGAATCTTCTACCCATGTTGACTAAAGCTTTCTTCTTTGAATTCTTTTAGGCTGCAAACAATGTCATTAACTCTTGTTGCCCCTTGGCCAAGGTGAGCAGAGTCTCTTGAAACTGGGAGTTTTGTGCTTGTACGTCTTTCACTATTTTTTCGATATCCATTTTGCTGAAATAAACAACAGAAAGATAAGGAAACCTGTCATTGAAAACATGTTATATTATGATGCATGAGATATGTGTATGCAAATGATTTCAAGGATTTATGAAATTTAAATTTGTATAGGCAAAGAATGAACAAACGTCAAATTTCATTAACTAGTTCAAAATGATTACAACGTGCCTCTCGGGCTTACAAAATAAATCTCTAAGATAAAAAGGTCGAACGCATCCTCTTCGGTGCAATGTAGGCGTTCAAGCTTTATTCTTCATGTAGCTGCTTTGTAAGCTCCAAAACCCTTTTCTCACTAGCGTAGAATTAAGCTTCGAAGGTGTCTCATTCTTACTCTAGTTGAATCCAACCTTTTTGCAAGTCTTCAAGAGAAGTAGGCACGTCGGGATGGAGGACAGTGTATGAGACATCTCCTTCAACCACATGTTCCATGACAACTGGTAGGATGGAGGGGTAAGGCATCATGAGCTTCTGAGCATGAGCTAGTACCCACCTAAGGTAAGTGAAATTCTGGCAACAGATACTTAATGTCACAATGAATGTTATGACACTGTATCTGACACACTTCAAGACAGTAAATTTAAAAGAAGTAAAGAACACAATCAATTGTTTACCCAGTTCAGTGTGTAACAACACCTACTCTGGGGGCTACCAAGCCAGGGAGGAAATTCACTATAAGAGATATTAATTCAGGAATAAACCAACCAGTTTATCTCCTTCACTTAAGACCTACCCAATGCAACTTCAATCTAAGTTCAACTTAAACCTGAGTTCCTACTCACTCCCCCTCCATCACAGCAGTGATACTAAACTATTGATTAATGAAATTATGAAGACACTCTTCAGTACACACACTTGATTTTGCTTCACATCTTTAATCAAGTGACAAACACTCGTGCTTCAAAGCTTTGAGTGATAAACAACCCTAACTTGACTTTGCTTCAAAGCTTTAATCAAGTGACACAAACACTCGTGCTTCAAAGCTTTGAGTGATACACAACCCTTACAATCAAATCCTACTCCAAGTCACTTATCACAATGATAATTGCTTGGCTCACAGTAGTTACAACTATACAATCCCTTATTGATCTTGTGTCAAAAAGTATACTTCACCATTAATCTTCATGAGGAATATATAGGCAGACTATTCTTCAGTTAGGGCTTCCATGAAAATAGCTAGGGTTAACTAAAGTTAACCTAAATACTTGGTCTTAGGCTTTCATCATACCAGATTAGGGTTAAGAAAGGTTAACCTAATGTCCACGTGAGCATCTGATCTGGACTGTATACATCAACTCAGAGAAGCATACCAGATTCCTGAAAAATCTCAGGAATAACAAATCTGCACAATTGCTAGATCAGTACCAGATGTCTTAACATTGGTTATAACAACAAGAATCCTGCTCACTGATTTTGGTAGAATACAATAAATATGATCACTGCTTACTGATCATGATAAACACTCATACTGAGCAGTTCCTGTATGACATTCTTTTCTGCAGAATGTACCTTTATCCCAGAATGTTATGACATCAGTCATGACATTCGCAACTCTGGTTTTACCAAAAAAATGCCAACAAACAAACACTTACAAACTCCCCCTTTGGCAAATTTTTGGCTAAAACCCCTAAACAATTAGAGATTAGAATGCAGCAGAATTTTTAATAACAGCTACCAATATCTAATTCTACCAAAATTACCACAAATTCTTCTCCCCCTTTTTAGCCATAAAGAGGCCAAAGATACTTGTACTTTAAGTTATACAGTCATCCAAAAGGAAATTAAAAAAAAACACAGAAATAATAAGAGGTCATTTGGCAGCAACAAGTTACAGCAGTAATCTTTTCAGCAAACACTGACCTTCAGGCACTGTCATCCCCTGAGGAAGCACTATTTTCAGCATTATGCTGGTCTTCATCAGCATCCTCTTCCCTTATTTGTTCTTCATTCTCCTTCTGTTCTAGTCTAGCAATCAACTCTTCAAGAGTCCTTTTTCTTGTATCAAGCTCTCTGCAGGTTTCTTTTAGCATAGCTATAACATCAGTTTTCTTGGAATGAGATTTGACAGTTGATGTCTCAGCAGATGTCATAACAATGTCAGGGACATGTGTTCCCTGAAACAGCTTATAGTGCAAACCAAGAGCAGGGGCTCTTTTGCATACAGAGTCTTTTTCAATTAGAATATTAGGATACTGAGCAATGATTATACCACACAGGAGAGAGGGAAAAGCAATAGGGCCTTTAATAGCACAACTTCCAGCATGTTTCAATGTTTGATCAAAGATGTACTTGCTATAATCAAAGTTTGTCCTGGTTCCAACAGCATAGATAAATCTTCCCAAGCCTGTGGAGATGGTGGATTTATGGTTGGTGGGAACCCAGTTAGCTGCACCAATTTTGTGCAGTATGGCAAACTTCATGCTCAGCTTGCTTGCATTTAGCTTCCCTTTCAAGGGCCAGTTCTTGACTTGCTTTGCAGTGATGGTTTGACAAACTTGGTTGTCATTAACTTCAAGCTCAGGACAAGCATCATCAGGCCTTCCTAGGAATTTGTTTATTACAGAAGGAGTGAAATTTACCTTCCTTCCTCTCACATACACACTCTTAAAATCAGCTGACTTTCCATCAGCACAACCATCAGATAAATTTACTATGAATTCTTTGACAAGAATCTCATAGCAGTTGGTAAACTTTACCACAATTTTCATTAGACCAGCAATCTTGATTAGATCCATGATTTCCTTACACTCAATAGCACTGTTGTTCAGCTCTCTCTCCAAGGCAATCCTTTTCAGAAACACATACTTCCACCTGTTTGCATTTTCTGGATGGTGAAAGGAGATGTTGTCAATGGCAACTTCAGGGACTTTAGGAATTTTGCTAGAAGAGAGTTTCTTCCTGAGAGGAATGTCTGGAACATTGCTCTCAACATCAAACTCAAATTCTGATTCTTCATCAGATTCAGAGGGTTCAGGGTCCTTCCTTTTCTTGGCTATTGGTTGTCTCAAAGGTTTTGAGAGACTACCAACAGGTACTCTAGTTTTCACCTTCCCCTTCCCTTTTGACAATCCAGCTTTTTGATCCTTCTCAGCTTCTACTCTAGTCTTGTTCTCAGACCTGGTTTTCTTATGAACAACATCAGTAGCCTTCTCTTTGGAGGGGCTTTTGGCAGCGTCCCGCTTTTCTTTTCTGCTCATCATCCTTCTAGCTATGCTAGGGTTGATATTAGCAATTAAATCATTGTCAGAGTATTCTTCATTAACATCAATAACCGGGGGTTCAACAGCCTTGTCAGTAGGGTTCTGGTGATCATCATGTTTTTCTGGAGATTTCCTAATGTTGTCATCAGGTGTCTCAACATTCTGAGTGACATCTGGATCCATTTCTACATTAGGACTAGCAGTTTCTTGGTTCAAAGGTACATAAATGCCAGGTACAGAGTGATTCTCATTAAGAATCCTAGTGACTAGTCTAGCAATAGCTTGATGAACATAAGCAGAACCTTCCCTATTGGCTATTTCTGGAGGAACAAAAGATGATGGTTGAGAATATTTACCAGATGGAGAGGCTTGTGATCTTCTTGCATGTCTGGTTCGCAGCTTCTTGACCTTAGTGGGGTCAGCTGCCAGTTCACGAAGAGGAGTTATCTCAAGAACATCAGTATCCATGCAGTTTGTGATTGCCCTAGGTTCGCTGTCAGAGGATGCAGAAGAATCAGTCGCCTTTGAAGAGGATGATGACATGGATTGTTGAGACATTTTGAGTGATTTAGAAAACAAGTAACAGCGAGAGTGAAATCTTCATTTGAGAGAATGGAGATTGTTGCAGAAACGCGAGAGGAGGGAGATATATGAATATCTATTCAACTTCTTAAAAATTTGGAAAGAAATAGGGAAACAGATGATTAGCCCAATCAAAATAGACTTAACTAAAATATCTCTTCCATCCCTTGTTTTAAGCAAAATTAATTGCTACATCTCTTCATATTGGCAAATACCCAGCTTGCCCCTCTAATTTTCAAATTGACTAGCATCAAGTGCCTTGGTAAAAATGTCAGCCAGTTGTAGTTCAGTGGCAACATGTTCCAGTTTAATCACCTTTTCTTCCACAAGATCTCTGATTAAGTGATGCCTAATGTCAATATGCTTGGTCCTGCTATGCTGTATAGGATTCTTGGAAATGTTGATAGTACTCAGATTGTCACAGTACAATGTCATGACATCTTGTGTGACATTATACTCAGTAAGCATCTGTTTCATCCAGATCATTTGAGAACAGCTACTACCAGCTGCTATGTATTCAGCTTCAGCAGTAGATAGAGACACACAGTTCTGTTTCTTGCTGAACCAAGAGACAAGATTATTTCCTAAAAAGAAGCATCCTCCAGAGGTGCTCTTTCTATCATTAGCACTTCCAGCCCAATCAGCATCACAGTAACCAGACAGAATTGGTTCACATCCATGAGAGTACAGCAAGCCATAGTTGTAAGTTCCACTCACATACTTCATAATTCTTTTCACTTGGTTGATGTGACTTACTTTGGGTTCAGCCCGGTATCTTGCACATACTCCAACTGCAAAAGCAATGCCAGGTATGATGGCTGTTAAGTATAACAGACTTCCTATCATGCTTCTGTACAAGCTTTGATCCACATTAGCCCCACTTGTGTCTTTGGACAACTTTAAATGAGTAGGTGCAGGAGTCCTTTTGTGACTGGCATTCTCCATTCCAAACTTCTTGACAATATTCTTTGCATACTTGCTTTGAGACAGAAAAATTGAGTCTTCCATCTGTGTGACTTGTAGTCCAAGAAAGTAGGTCAATTCTCCCATGAGGCTCATTTCAAATTCAGCTTGCATTTGGTCAGCAAAATGTTTAACCATTTTATCTGACATTCCTCCAAACACTATGTCTTCAACATAAATTTGAGCTACCATTATCTTTCCTCGAACATTGTTGACAAAAAGGGTTTTATCCAAGCCTCCTTTCCTGTATCCTTTGTCAGTGTGGAATTTTGTCAATCTGTCATACCAGGCTCTAGGAGCTTATTTCAGGCCATATAGAGCTTTCCTTAATTTGTAGACATGATCAGGATAGTTTGGATCCACAAATCCTTTAGGCTGTTCCACATATACTTCCTCATTTAAGTACCCATTTAAGAAGGCACTTTTTACATCCATCTGAAATAGCTTAAACTTAAGGAGACAAGCAACTCCCAAAAGAAGTCTGATTGATTCCAGTCTGTCTACAGGAGCAAAAGTTTCATCAAAATCAACCCCTTCAACTTGAGTGTAGCCTTGAGCAACAAGTCTTGCCTTATTTCTGGTGACAACTCCTTCAACATCTGATTTGTTCTTGTAGATCCATTTTGTGCCAATAATGTTTGTTCCTTCTGGTCTAGGAACTAACTCTCATACTTCATGTTGCTTGAATTGGTTCAATTCATCTTGCATTTCTCCAATCCAGTATTCATCAGTCAAAGCCTCCTTGACATTTTTTGGTTCAATCTTAGAGACAAAGCAAGAGTTTGAGATGATTTCTCTAGATCTTGTAATGACTCCACTGTTTGGGTCTCCTATGATGAGTTCCTTAGGATGATCTTTCTGAATTCTAATGGAAGGATCTTTGTTAGATTCCTTTGATTCAGATTCTGATGAAGTAGTTTTATGTACATCATCCTTTTTAGACACTTGAGTTGAAGTCTCAAAGAATGTGTCAACATCATATGGGACATTTTTTTCCTCATGATAATCATCAACTATGACATTTATAGATTCCATCATAGCTTTGGTCCTAGAATTGAATACCCTATATGCTCTGTTATTGGTAGAGTATCCTAGGAATATTCCTTCATCACTTTTAGGATCCATCTTTCTCCTTTGTTCACGATCTGTCAGAATATATCATTTTCTTCCAAAGACATGGAAGTACTTTACTGTAGGCTTTCTTCCTTTCCATAGTTCATAAATGGTGGAAGATGTTCCCTTTCTCAAGGTGACCCTGTTATGGACATAACAGGCTGTATTAATAGCTTCAGCCCAAAAATGAATAGGAAGTCCTTTGGCATGTATCATTGCTCTGGAAGATTCCTGTATAGTCCTGTTTATCCTTTTCACAACTCCATTTTGTTGAGGAGTTATGGGTGAAGAGAATTCATGATTGATTCCTTCTGAGGAACAGAACTCATCAAACTTACTGTTTTCAAACTCCTTACCATGATCACTTCTGATTCTGACAATGCATCCTTCTTTTTCTCTTTGAATTCTTTTGCATAGTTCCTTAAATACATCAAATACATCAGACTTTTCCCTAATGAAGTTAATCCAGGTGAATCTGGAAAAATCATCCACAACAACATACGCATATCTCTTTCCTCCAAGACTTTCCACCTGCATTGGACCCATCAGATCCATATGTAGGAGTTCTAGCACCTTAGAGGTGGTCAAATGTCTTGTCTTTGGATGTGACATTCTAGTTTGCTTTCCAACCTGACATTCACCACAGACTCTCCCTTCATCTATTTGAAGCCTTGGAATCCCTCTGACTGCCTCCATGGATATGATCCTTTTCATCCCTCTCAGATGTAAATGACCAAGTTTTTGGTGCCACAGTTTCACTTCCTTTTCTTCTTTAGCTATAGAGCACACAAGAGAATAATTAGTGTTCTCAGACTCCCATAAGTAACAGTTGTCTTTTGATCTGACTCCTCTCATTAAAACTTCTTGTTTTTTATTAGTTACAAGGCATTCAGACTTGGTGAAGTTGACCTTGAATCCTAGATCACATAATTGACTGATACTTATGAGATTAGCAGTCAAGCCTTTTACCAGCAATACTTCATTTAGGTTTGGAACTCCAGGGCAGTCCAAGTTTCCAACTCCTTTTATTTCTCCTCTAGCACCATCTCCAAAAGTTACATAACTAGTAGTATGAGGTTTAACATTATTCAGAAGATTCTTGATTCCAGTCATGTGTTTAGAGCATCCACTGTCAAAGTACCAGTCTTCCTTTGCAAAGACACTAAGGGAGGTGTGAGCTATCAGGGTTGCAGATTTTTTCTTCCACTGTTTAGTATATGGTCCCTTGTTAGACTTAGGTTTGACAACTGGGATCTGATTAGGATATCCATACAATCTGAAGAAGAATGGCTTTATGTGACCAAACCTTCCACAATGATGACATCTCCATCTTTGATACTTTTTCTTCATATTTCTCTGTTCTCGATGTTGAGTGTTATATTGTGACATCTGCTTTGACATTTGTTTATCAGGCATGATCTTCTTCTTGTCTACAGTGGATTTCTTTGCTGCCACAAATCCTAGACCAGACTTGTTTCCCACATTTTGTCCAGTCTGAAGGATTTCTTCTAATTTTTCAGTTCCATTTGTCAGCATCTTGACAGACTTGGTCATCTGTTCAAGTTTTGAGTTTAGCATTTGAACTTCACCTTCGAGATGACTTATAGTATCAGTGTCTGCCTTCTTCTCAGCCTCTAACTTTACTATGAGTTTTTTTTGTCTCTCATTTTGCTGACAGACTTCAGCACTTCTGATACATAGCTTCTTGTAGGAGTCAGCCAGTTCTTCAAATGTCACTTCCTCATCACTAGAGTCACTATCAGAGTTACAAATACCAGCTAGTGCAGTAACTAGTTTGGCAGATTCTTTTTCAGAATTACTTTCTGAGTCATAATCAGACCAAGCAACAGACATTCCTTTCTTTTGTTTCTTAAGAAAGGTAGGACATTCAGCTCGAATGTGCCCATATCCTTCACATCCATGGCATTGGATTCCTTTGCTTTGATTTCCCTTTTCTTCAGACTTTGGTCTTCTGCTGGAGTCATAGGATCTGTTAATGTCAGAGGGAATGTTCTTGATATTTGACCTTGACTTTGGGTCCATTCTCTTGATGAGTTTGTTGAACTGCCTTCCAAGCATGGCTATAGCTTCTGAAATATTCTCTTCATCATCCTCCTTGTTTTCATCTTCAGTATTAGATACAAGTTCCATGCTCTTGTTTTTCTTGTCAACATTGTCACTGATCCCCATCTCAAAAGTCTGAAGTGACCCAATGAGTTCATCAACCTTTAAGTTGCAGATATCCTGAGCTTCCTCTATAGCAGTCACCTTCATTGCAAATCTTTTAGGCAAGGATCTGAGAATCATTCTCACCAGCTTTTCTTCTAACATCTTTTCTCCCAATGCTCCTGAGGTGTTGGCAATTTCCAAGATGTTCATGTGAAACTCATGAATGGTCTCATCTTCCATCATCCTTAGGTTCTCAAATTTGGTAGTCAGCATCTGAAGCCTTGACATTTTTACTTTGGATGTACCCTCATGGGTAGTTTTGAGAGTGTCCCAAACATCCTTGGCCAGTTCACGTTGATGTACTAGTCTGAATATGTTTCTATCAATTCCATTGAACAAGGCATTTAATGCTTTGGAGTTACCCAGGGCTAACTCATCTTCTTCTTTGCTCCATTCTTCCTCAGGTTTCAGACTGGTTGTCCAATCTTTCCCAGTTATGGTGGGATGGTTCCATCCTTTGTCAGCAGCTCTCCAAGCCTTTTTGTCCAGTGATTTTAAGAAGGCAATCATACGAGGTTTCCAGTAGTCATAATTTGATCCATCCAGAATGGGTGGTCTGTTCCCAAATCCTCCTTCTTTGTCCATAGCGCCAGAAAATAATATCCCTAGATCTCACCCAGTAAGACAGGCAGGGTGCCTGCTCTGATACTAATTGAAATTCTGGCAACAAATACTTAATGTCACAATGAATTTTATGACACCGTATCTGACACACTTCAAGACAGTAAATTTAAAAGCAGTAAAGAACACAATCAATTGTTTACCCAGTTCAGTGTGTAACAACACCTACTCTGGGGGCTACCAAGCCAGGGAGGAAATTCACTATAAGAGATATTAATTCAGGAATAAACCAACCAGTTTATCTCCTTCACTTAAGACCTACCCAATGCAACTTCAATCTAAGTTCAACTTAAACCTGAGTTCCTACTCACTCCCCCTCAATCACAACAGTGATACTAAACTATTGATTAATGAAATTATGATGACACTCTTCAGTACACACACTTGATTTTGCTTCAGAGCTTTAATCAAGTGACAAACACTCGTGCTTCAAAGCTTTGAGTTATAAACAACCCTAACTTGACTTTGCTTCAAAGCTTTAATCAAGTGACACAAACACTCGTGCTTCAAAGCTTCGAGTGATACACAACCCTTACAATCAAATCCTACTCCAAGTCACTTATCACAATGATAATTTCTTGGCTCACAGTAGTTACAACTATACAATCCCTTATTGATCTTGTGTCAAAAAGTATACTTTACCATTAATCTTCATGAGGAATATATAGGCAGACTATTCTTCAGTTAGGGCTTCCATGAAAATAGCTAGGGTTAACTAAAGTTAACCTAAATACTTGGTCTTAGGCTTTCATCATACCAGATTAGGGTTAAGAAAGGTTAACCTAATGTCCACATGAGCATCTGATCTGGACTATATACATCAACTCAGAGAAGCATACCAGATTCCTGAAAAATCTCAGGAATAACAAATCTGCACAATTGCTAGATCAGTACCGGATGTCTTAACATTGGTTATGACAACAAGAATCCTGCTCACTGATTTTGGTATAATACAATAAATATGATCATTGCTTAATGATCATGATAAACACTCATACTGAGCAGTTCCTGTATGACATTCTTTTCTGTAGAATGTACCTTTATCCCATAATGTTATGACATCAGACGTGACATTCGCAACTCTGGTTTTACCAAAAAAATGCCAACAAACAAACACTTACAGTAAGGCTCAAGGCGAATGGAATTCTTGTGTCCTAACGTCCTACTATCCACTTTGTTTACCATCCTCCAAGCTCATACAAACCTATGATGGTAGCCTTGATCGTCGCTCTCGTAGACGAATGCCACTCCTCAGATGAGCATATCATGGGGACCATCTCTTCAGGCATAACCAAACTGTCGCAAAGCCAAGCAAGGGTTGTAAGTGATACCTCCCCTAATGCCAAGAAAAGGGACATTAGGGAATTCCCCACAACGGTCGATGATGGTAACGTTCTCCAAGGATCGAGAACACCAATGAATATCCGAATGTCTGAGTGACATCAGCCTATGGGACCATCTCAAACCTTGCTCGTTCTTTAACAAAGACCGGGGGAGATGCAAAACAAACCATCTAGCGAGTAGAGGAGTGCAACATATGAGGGTCCCTCTCTTCCTCATAGTGCGAGAGTGGAGATAATGTAGAATATCTCCTAACAAAGTAGGCACCAGATTGCGAGACATGAAGATTTTGACAGCATTTACATCTATAAGTTAGTCAGGTTTTGGAAAAAAAACCATCCCATAGATGAGAAGGGTCAAGATTTCTTCAAAATCTTGTAAATCCAAAGAGTTCCAAAAATCTTGAGCTTTTTCAAACAGGAACTTGGCTAAGAACCCTCTGACACCACTCCTTGTTTCCCAATTAGTCATGACATCGGATTGTTGCAAGTGTAGTACTCAGGCAATCTCTTCATGGATTGGATCTCTTTCCGTACCGTTGAAGGGTAGTTGATTAAGAATAGGAATCCTCAAGAGTTGAGATAATTACTCCATAGTAGGTACAAGCTGGTAATCAGGAAAGGTGAAGCAATGGTGCAAAGGATCGAAGAACTGGAAAAACACCTTCATCACGTCTTCATCATTGCTTGAGGTAACCAAGTTTAGGAGGCGACCATGTATTTCTATGAATGAAGAACTCTCAGGGACCCTTGATGCTAACTCTTTGAGTTGAGAAGGAATTCTTACGAGATTGACTTGGATAGTATTCCTGCGAGTAGAAGCCATGTCCTACAAAATAGAATAAAGATAAATCCCAATAATCCTTGAAATTGTTAGTGAAAATGCTTATGACGTTATGATGTTTATAATGTTATGTACAAGTAAGCATATAAACACAAGGAAAACAAGTCCTTAAGTTTAGGCTTGCATGGAGTCTTATAGGTAAGTACCCTCTTGAAGTTTGGTTGGCTCAACCTGTCCTAGTAATAGTAACCGGGTTCTAAAGGATCTCAATATCACTGATCTTTCTTGTCGGGCATTATTTTAGTGCAAGCCTCTTTAATGGCGACCGAAATATCCCGAGAATTCCGATCTCAATGAGCGTAGTATCGCGTGTCAAACAACTTCAGACTGCACCAAAGCCGGCTATCTCACTACTTCCTAATGGCCAAGTTGGTCAAGTAAAGGTTCTAAAGTCAGTTAGTGCTTCATTACACCACACAGCGGCCCTGTATTCTCCTTGACTACTCAAGGGCTACCGGTACCAACAAATGTGTCACACTAACATAGTTATTGCTTAGACCATGTCGGTATACTCTGTACAGTTTCCACAACACATTTCTACTTACCTATAAGGTATCCTAGATCCGGGTAGAGGATCAAAATAAACTCAAACACAGAACCAAAATGTAAAGAAAGCAAGTAAAATAATGAAAGCAAGTAAAGGTGATCTAGCCCTAAGGTAACCCCACTTTTAAGAATCATCCCCAGCAGAGTCTCCAGTTATGTAATACGGTGGGAGAACTGACTTGAGATGTTTGTGCTTGATCGTAATTGTTGCGGTTAGCAAGAGTCCCCACCGAATTTTATTTTATCCAAAAGGAAAGGCTGAAAAGAACAGGAAAGACCTTTGAGATTATTTCTTGAGTTCGGGGGGTAGATTATGAAAAGGGAAGGTGTTAGCACCCTTTTCATCCATAGTTATCTATGGACTCTTAGTTTCTTGCTAGATCACTTGCTTTGTTTGAAAATGTGCTTTGTGGTGTTTTTTTAAAAGTATTTTTGAAAAGGCGCCTGCGTTTAGGCAAAATTTGTAATGATTCTCGTTTTGGCAAGAATGTATACAAAGTGTTGGACTTTTGAAAAATATTTCAATGTTTTGAATTTGTTTGGTGTGTGTTTGTTTTGAAAATGTTTGTTTTGAAAGTGAGCAAGCAACTAAGAACGTTTCTACCTACTCAAAAGTCTTTTGTTCATGTCCTCATTTCCTTTAATATTGCCATCTTACCATTGATTGATAAGAAGCCTTATCTTTGGATGTAAAGGGACGAGCGTGAGTCATCGTATAGTCATGATAGCAATATTGTGGGATATCTTAGCATTTCTCTTTGAGGGACTAAGATCATTTGAAAGGCAACATTTGTAGCGTCATCGAGGGACTATGATCTTGTATTTTTGATTTATTTTTGCTAAGCCATCCCACATGCATAACATGACCATTTTTTTTAGGAAACAAGTGGAGTTAACCTTAGGGGTGCATGTGTGAATATTGTGTTTGATTTGCATGCATTTAATCTTTTATTAGGCTTAGCTACTTGTTGGTTTTATCTCTCCATACAAACTCTAATGACTAGCATTTATATGAAAGCGATAAATTGCGGAAAAATAAATATTCTACGCTATTACAATCATTAAGGGGATGGGATGTACAAATTTACAAATGGGGATTGAAAGAAATTAAAGTCCTAATTATCTATTACAATCATATTGAAGTAATGTACAAGAAATGTAAAATGGACTTATTTTGTTTTTGTTAAGAGAAGAAAATAAGTTTGTTTAAGAAAATATTTGTAGTCTTTTAGTTTTAAAAGAAGTAAAATAAAGTATGTGAAAAAATATTTTGGTGTTTTTGATTATTGAAAATAGAGGTGATATTAAAAATAATAAAAGAGAAAAGAATCACAATCAGCGCATTGCTGAAATAGGAGAGAATAGAAGTTCTGACTCTAGTGCGCTGCAAATTCCAAATTCTCCCCCTCTTTATAGTTGCAAATGAAGTTCAATTTATAGGCAAGGATTTAGTAGTTTGGAGAAGTCAAAAGTATTGCATCATACACTAGGTGCTAACTTGTTCTTGAAGCAAGTTCAAACAAGTATGGTTCAAGGCACAAAGTAAGGTGGTTATCAGCTTTTAGCCGCGCCTAAGATGGATTTGTAAGCATGTATTAAGGAAAAGTACCCTCAGAAGCCAAAGCAAAGCATGAGCCCAACATAAACTTGTACAAAAGTTTGCTTTTCAAGGACAACAATGTACTTCTATACCACACAAGGGGAAATCCTTTGGATAAAGACTCAAAAGTGGTGTGGGGAATTAAATGATGATGAGATTTATCAAAACATAAATCATGCATTGTGAGATTATGTATCATAGCTTAATCTGGATCAGAAGTTTAGCATCAGCATAAACTAGAATGAACATCTAACTTCCGATCTTCGAATCTCCCTGCTCCAGCATGTTCTGAAAGAGTTGTCAGACTTTCCCAAAAGCTTGTAACTAGCTTTGTAAATCCTCTTTGAATTTCTCTTGCAAATTCTTACTGAACCTACATGAAAATTGGCCCAGAAGTTTTAACCAAATTCTGTCTTGGAAATGTCCAGAATTTACTGAATGCTTCAGTTTTATGGGCGTATCTTCAAGGATTCATAACTTGAAATCCCAACATTTCTAGAAGAAGTTTTGTTCTGTAATATTTTAGATCTCATTGAGACATGCAACTCTTATGTTAGAAGTTCTTCCAGAATCAACATGCATCATGATGAAAATCTGGCCAAAAGTTCTGAGTTTATCATTTTTCCTAAACACTTAGAAAAATTTCTAAGTACTTAGAATTTTGACTTTTTCAACATAATTTTGACTTTTGATTTTCTTAATGAAACAAACTTCATATTCCAAAATGTCTTGGTGAAATATGATTCTTGGAACTTGGTTTTGATCCAAAAGTCAAAGTTTGACTTTTCAGTGTGCAATTTGACCATTTTGCCCTTGTGTCCATTCCAACTCTAAATTGATGTATCAGTGCTGCAAACTTGATGTCATGGAAGATCTTTTGAGATAATCCTTGAGAAATGAGAGGGAAAATTTTGGGGTACAACTGATTGATATTTCTTTGTAAATTAATTTATGGATTTGATTTGTTTTAACTTTGATAAATATTCATTTCTTTAGATCTGTACAATACATGTTCATTGGGTTTGGGCCTGATGACAGGGTTTAATTGATTAGAGTTTTTTAACCCTGTTTGACTTTGGTCAACACGTCTCAACAATGATATTTCTAATGATAATATTAATAAAAATATTTTATTTTTGAAAACAATGGATAGCAATAAATATAAAAATGACAAAAACAGTAAATGCTAGTGGACTAAAAATAAAATGGACCTCCTATCTCAATGAGTTCTCTATCCCAACATACTCCCCTCTCCATTGTAAAAACGGGCATCAAAATCTTTTGGGTCAGTCCTTATCCATCAAGCAGCCATGCATAGATTTAAAAACATAATGGGCCTTTCTGATAAAAAAACCCATAACCCTTACTCAAAACACACACACCTCTTTGTAACCTACACACCATCTTTTTATTATTAAACAAACTTTTAATGGGCTGAAATCAAAACAATAAATACACCCCCTCTCTAATTATAAGCAAAACCTTAATGGGCCATCCGATTTTGATGGTCCATTTTGAGACAATACACCCCTTTTATTATTTGAACCCCAATGTATCTAGAAGCGAATTTTAAAATAATAACTAGTGTAATATAGATTAATTTTACCCAAAGAAATATAATAACACTAATATTAGTAAAAAAGAATGAATGCATGATTAATATAGTCAGACAATTTTGGGGTGTGACAACTGCCCCTATTTAATTAATCTTCGATTAAGGGTGCAAGAATACGCATGTCTCGCACGTTCAATCAGAGGTTTATTAAATAATGGAAGACCCTAAAATTTGACCAAATGTTGGCTAGGTGAGGATACAACTTACAATGTTCCCCGAAAGTTTTGAAAAAAATAGTCAAAGATGATGAAGTATCATCCTACCAGAGTTTGGACATAAGAGCTTTGATTTGGCTTAGATATGACGACGTGGATAACTCGTTGTTGTACCCCAAAATTTTCCCTCTCATGTTTTCCAAGATTTTCTCTTACGTGGGTGATTACAAACACTTGCATAAAGAAAATAAGAATTTTGAAGATAAACAAGAAATCTTTGATTGGCATTGGGACAAGGTGTCTTTGATTGGCATTAGGACAAGGTGTCTTTGATTGGCATCTGAGCAGGTTGTCCTTCAATTGGCATCTGGACAAGGAGCTTCGATCGAGTGTCCAAAATCCTTCGACACAAACTTGGTTCATAAGACTTCAATTGAGCATGGGTTGTTTCATGCCTGATTCGATTGATAAGGAAATGACTTACTCTGTGCTTTCCTTCAGCACACAAGATAAAAACTTCCTCTTCATTCTTACCGTTGATTCATAACGCAAGAGCTTCTTTCATGTGTGTTTCGACCCATAAGTAAATGACTTCCCCTGTGCATGCCTTCAGCACACAAGGCTAAGACCTCTTCAGATTTACCTTCAATCCACTAGGAAAAATGCTTCCTTCGACCCACAAGGCAAATTCATCCTTCGTGCCGGATTTGATTCACTAGGGAATGGCCTTTTTATGCTTGGTTTGGCCTCCCTCATTCTAGCATCAACAAAGCATTGGCTTCCTTTGTACTAGTTTCGATTGGGCAATGGTTCCCTTTGAAATAATTTAGATTCCATATCAAAAATCCTTAACACACAGTTTTCCACCTTTCGACACCTAGTAAGGCCTATTCGAAGGACACATAAATGATGCCTTCGAAGGACATGGGTTTGGTCCATTCAAAAGACATACAATGGTTGGAAAAAAATTTTTCTTGCTGGCCAAAGTCTTGCATACTGCCAGGCCCAAGCCTCATGCACAATCAAATTTATGACAAAAGAAGCTTCGACTCACCAGAAAAGAGCTTTCGATTGGGTTAGTTGAAGAGTTTCAGATGAAGCTACTAAGGCAAATAGTGGCTCAATCGAAGGCCAAAATGATGAGGCCTGGGGCAAATCGAAGGAAGGCGAGGAGGCTTCTATAAAGCCTTCGATTGATGAAGAGCTGAAGCAGCATTTGACCAGTCAAAAAGGAAGAGTTGATGCTTCGATTAGTTTGAATTGGAAGAAAGGAAATCTAAGAAAGTAATGCTTGAGGGGCTGATCAAAGACACTCTGGTGAAGAAAATTCTGAGCAATTTGAATTCGTACAAGGCGCCAATGCAAGGTGTCCAGGTGCATGCAAAGATGGAAATGGCATGAAATCTTCATTTTTGGAATTTTTTCAAATTATAATCATGGCTTTAAACAACATGGTTATGGCTTGAATTATTTATTTATTTCCTTTCCTTCTCCATTTCCTCTATAAATACAGCCTTCCTGCAAGCATTACACACGCCTACACACTACCTAAGGAAGCAACAAAAAATTGCAAAAAATTTCAACAAAGTTGTCAAACTCGAAACCACTGATGCAGTCATATTCAATCCCTTCAAAGAGTCTATTCCAATCATCACAAAAGCCCAACGCACTCTAGAACTCGTGAATCACCTTGCTCCAGTTGTTACAAAGTTTTGAATTTTGATCTTTAATTCTCCATGTCATAAACTGTTTATAAACATCCATACATATTTATACTAATGTTAGGAACGATTTAGGACCTTTTCCTTTGAGTTTAAGTGCAGGAAACACCAAATTCCATTGCTAGGGCATCCATAGCCATTGGGCTTTGTTCTACTGGATACAATGAATTTCAAGATCAAACCAACCCTTCGATCGGATTCACAAGCGTCCATTTAGTCGAGTAGGGTTATTAGTTTTCTTGTTTTCATTGATTCATACATGATTCAATATATTGGTCCATCAGAGAAGATGATGGAATTTTGACTCTGGCCAAGCCAAGTTGTCTGACTCTGGTACCCATGTGTCTCCTTCCTACTGGTGCATTCAGTCAGCACACATGTTTCCTAATTTGAATAATTATTGTTTTATTTTTACATACAATGTTACGTTCTTATTTGCGTCAATGAATAATAGGTTGGTTGAGATGGTAAGACGTATGCGTGCGATGAGAGAAGACTTGGGTTCGATACCCAGGTCTGAGGTTTTATTTTTCTAATTTCTTCCTGCAGATCCAACACTCCAGATCCCAGTGCGTGCACCATGCACCCTCACTCTCAGCCAATATATCATCCTGAATCCAGATCCAACACCCCAGGCGCGTTCCCCATGGTACACCCTACTGGAGCTATCCTCACTGGATCCAGCGCTGGCATACTGGGCCTGGATCCAGTTTTCAAATTTGCACCCCCCGGGTTGCATCACAACATCAGGCCCATTTTCTGTTTTTTATATATTTTATTTTATCTTTATTTGTTTAATTATTTTATATCATTTAAAAAAAAAAATTGTATCATAAAATCAGATAAAAAATCATAAAAAATAGACTTAGGATTTTTCTATTAATTTTAAATTATTGTAAGTTAATTAATTATTTTGACTTTATTTTATCAATTTAAAACCAATTAGAATTAGATTTATTTAATTCAAATATTTTCTTAATAAAAATACAAAAAAATTAGAATTTGGCTTAAATTCATTTAATAATTATCTTTTTAATTAAATTTAGATTTAAGGTAGTTTAATTATTTTCTTAACAAAAACAACAAAAAGATTTTCTTTTACTTAGGACTTTTTTAGGGTTTAGACGTTACTTTTGACTCGCGCGCATTATTATGTTTTATTTTTTCCAAATTATTGTAAATGCTCACAGTCTGCAATAGCTTAATTAGGGATTTTTCTTTACTGCTTTTATTTCCCTCATTTTTGGACTTGTAAATACCCCCTCCCAGAAGCATTTGTAATAGTGTAGATTTAAATTCCCGCACTTTAAATTCCTACAATATTTAAACTATTTAGATGCATGATAATAGGATTGTATGATAAGATTAATAATTAAACATTAGCCAACCTAACCTCTAAGACTAAAATAACTGAACATATCACACATTGCACATACGCACCTCTAGGTTATTCCCACTTTGGTTGCCTTCGGAAAAACAATCACACCTCTCGAAACGTGAGAGATTTTAGTGGCTACCCTCCGGTTTAAAGATCATAAGTCCCTCGATGATGCTCTCAATGTTGCCTTGGTAAAATGATCTTAAAACTCTAGGGTAGTTACTAAATTTTCTTGCCCAGTTTCCTTTGTGACTGTATAAACGCCCCTTTGAATGTCCCTAAAATATCCCACGACTAGGGCTACCTACTCACTAATAGTAGGATAGCACTGTCTAAAGGAAAAGAGGAAAAGAACAATCCTTTCGAGTATAGTAGATAGCTGTTAGATGCTTGCTCAAAAAACAAACTTTTACACATACACAAAACCACTTTCAAAAACATTTTCGAAACGATTTATCAACACTCTTGAGGACTGATACAAGAGTTATCATAAAGTAATTTTCCTACTATTGGCATTTCAAAAATACTTTCAGAAACACACAAAGCACAAGGTATTTCAAAATGAGCTAAGCATCTAAGAGCCCGTAGAAAACTACGGATGGAAAGGGTTCTAACACCTTCCCTTTCCATAATCTACCCCCCTAATCAGAAAACTCTCGAAAGGTCTTTTTCTGTTCTTTTCACCCTTTCCTTTGTTGGATAAAAGAAAAGTTGTTGGCGACTCTTGCTTACTGCAACATTTGCGAACACAAACGCAAAACCAGTATAACAATCAGTTCTACCACCGTATCACAGAACTGGCGACTCTGCTGGGGAGATATAAAAAGTGGGGTTACCTTAGAGTTTAGTTCATCACTTTAAATTTCTTTCCTTGTATGCTTTGCTTGCTTTATCTTTGAGGGTTTGTTGGGGTATTCTTGTAAAGATCCTACACCTAGATCTGGGGCACATTTTTAGGTAAACAACAATAGACTGTGGAGACTGTATGGTGTAGACCAATATGGTTGAAGCGATAGCTGTGTTGGTGTGACACTTTGGTTCGTACCAGTATCTCTTGTGTTAAATCGAGGAGAATACAGGGCCGCTGCGTGGTGTCATAAAGCACTAACGGACCTTAGAATCTTAGTTGAAAAAACTTGGCCATTAGAAATTAGTGATAGTCGGCCTCGGTATAAAGCCGAGGATTGGTTGATACTCGATGCTACACTCATTGAGATTGGACTTTTGGGATATTTCGGCCGTGAGAAAAGATCGCTTGAGCTGAAACAATGCCTGATAAAGAAATATCAGTGATATTGAGACTCCTTAGAACCCGATTACTTTTCTAAGACAGGTTGAACCAACTAAACTTTAAGAGGGTATTTTCCTATAAACCTCATGCAAGCCTAAGCCTAAGGTCTTGTGTGTTTTGTTTGTGTTTGATTAAACTGTTCAAACATAACATCATGCATCATAACATCCATTTCACTAACCATTTCAAGGACCAAGGAGATTTATCTTTGTTCTGTTTTACAGATCATGGCTTCCGATCGTAGAAACACCGTCCAAATCAGATTTGTGAGAATACCTCTCAAACTCAAAGAGCTTGTATCAAGGGTTCCTGAGACTTTCTTATTCACCAAGAAATATGGTCGACTTCTCAACCTGGTTACCTCATGCTTTGATGAGAAGATGATGGGGGTACTCTTTCAGTTCTTTGACCCCAAGCACCATTGCTTCACATTTCCTGATTATCAGTTGGTACCAACCATGGAAGAGTTCTCTCAATTATTGGGTGTAACCATTATGGATCAGATGCCTTTCACTGGTTTTGAGGAGGCTCCAAAACCAGAGGTCATTGCAGCAACCTTACATCTGAAACGATCTGACATTATATCCAACTGGGAAACAAGAAGCGGAGTCAAGGGTTTCCTAGTCAAGTTCCTATTGGAAAAGGCTCAAGTGTTTTGGGATGATTTAGATTTCCAAGCTTTCGAAGAAGTATTAGCTCTTCTAATATATAGGTTAATACTATTCCCTAATCCGGACTTACTCATAGATGTGAATACTCTAATGGTTTTTCTCTCCCATAACCCCGTGCCTACTTTGCTCGGAGATATCTTGCATTCCCTTCACACTCGTACTATGAAGAAAATAGGGGTTCTTATATGTTGCATGCCATTACTGTCTAGGTGGTTTATTTCACACCTCCCTCAATCAGTATTGAAGAACGAACAAGGTTTAAGTTGGTCACAAAGGATAATGTCACTTTCTCACTCGGATATTTTTTGGTATTCCAGATCTTTGGGAGATATTTCTATTATTGACCGCTATGGGGAATTCCCTAATGTCCCACTCCTCGGAATTAGGGGAGGTATCAATTATAATCCTTCCTTGGCTCTATGACAGTTTTGTTATACTCGGAGAGATGGTCCCCATGAATGCTTATCCAAGGCATTATGTTCAACTACGAGGATGATGTTCAAGGGTATCGTCAAAGGTTCATACGAGCTTGGGGCATGGTGAATAAGGTGGATAGCAAGACGTTGGGACACAAGAACTCCATTCCTATGGAGCCTTATCTTAAATGGGTACGAGCTCGCGCCCAAAATCTTATGATGCCATATACAGCCATCTTACCAGTGACTGTGGAACCGGTCTCCAAAGAAGATGTTTCTTATATAGTTCTCCATCCTGATATGCCCACTGATATTGAAGAGCTTCAGAGGTCTTGGATTCAGCTGAAGGAAGAACATGATACCATTAGAGATCAATTCCATACCAATGAGAAGAAAGTGTGGGAGCTCACAAAGTAACTTCACAAAGAGGAAAGTCTTAATGTCTACCTCGGCACGAAGAGGAAGCGCCCATGGGAAACCTGATGTTTAGATTTTAAGAGTTTTTAATTTTCAGTTGTAAGCCTAAGAGGCAGTTGTAATTTAAATTATACTAATAAAATCTTTGTTTCATTTCAACTCACAAATTTAAACTTCCTGAAGTCCTTGAAAACATCGCATAAGCATATCATACATTTCATTGCATAAGCAGGTATTTCAAGACAGGTTTCTTATCTTTTCGCTGTTTATTTCAACAAAAGAAATGGCTCTTGAACAAACAATGAAGGACCTCCAAGCTCAAAATGCTCAGTTTTAGCAAATGTTCCTCGCTCTGGCTAAGGAACAAGAAGATCTAAAAGCTCTGATCATCAAAGAGAAGACCAAGAAGCCAAAGAAACCAACTGGTGTTTTGAATTTGGGTAGAAGATCCATAGGACCGACTAAGCGAGCTCTAGATTTCGTAACCCCATCAAATGAGGGGGACAATCAAGAGGAGAAGCCAACGAAAGAAAACAACAATCCAGAGTCTGAGGAAGATGAAGCTGACTATTCTGAGGAGTAGTATCCTCATGTTGATGATAAATACAAACAGTTGGAAAATTGTCTCAATGCTATGGAGATCCAGAGGGTGCCCAGGCTGGATTTTGAAGAGCTAGGAATGATCTCATGGGTGGTCATCCCGCAAAAATTTAAGGTCCCTATATTTTCTAAGTACGACGGTGTCTTCTGTCCTAAGCTGCACTTAAGGTCATATGTCAGGAAGATTTAACCCCACACTACTGATAGGAATCTGTGGGTACATTTCTTCCAGGAAAGTTTGGAAGGGACTCAGCTGGAATGGTTCTATCAACTGGAAAGAACCAACATTCATAATTGGGAAGATCTGCCTGCTGCTTTCTACAAGTAATACCAATATAACGCTGACCTCGCCCTAACTCGTACACAATTGCAAAGTATGTCTATGGGTTCCGGTGAAGGTTTTAAAGATTATGCCCAAAAGTGGAGAGACCTTGCGGGAAGAGTCCAGCCTCTGTTGTCTGATAGGGAGCTGGTGGACATGTTCTTGGGCATGTTGTCTGGTATGTTCTTTAACTATCTGATTGGAAGTTCTTTTGCTGGGTTCACTGAACTGATACAACCGGTGAACGAGTAGAAGCTGGCATCAAAAGTGATAAAATCAAGAGATATGCATCCTCCAGCACATCAAAGAAACCTTTTACTGGAAAGAAGGAGGTCAGTGCTGCTTATGGCCAAAGAAATCACAACAAAACTGAACATCGTCTGATGGTAGGGGCTGTTATGATTTCCAATCCTGCATCAAACCAGCAACGAAACAATCAGCGCAGACTAAATGCGCCCAGAAGACATTCACCTGGATCAACATGACCTTATCCCAGGTTTTGCCACATCTGCTGAAGTCCAATTTGGTGACCCTAAAGGAGGCTCCTAAGAATCCCAATACCGCATCTCCCTGCTACAACCTAAATTCCCGATGTGCCTACCACTCTGAAACTTCAGGGCATGATACAAACGACTGTTGGGCTTTAAAGAATAAGGTACAGGATCTCATTGAGGCGAAGGAGATTGAGTTTGACCTTCTAGAGACACCTAATGTAATAACTGCGCCAATGCCCAAACATGGCCAAGGTGTCAATGCTGTTGATGATGATCATTTGTTTCTTCTGTGGATGAGTTAGCTACTCCTCTTCTAACTGTTAAAGAGAATCTGTTGCGAGCCGATTTATTTCTGTGTTGTGCTGAAGGTTGCCACTTATGTAATTCTCTACCAGATGGTTGTTGTTGTTGAAAATGGGTGTCCAACGCCTGATAATTAACAAAGAAATTCTATTTGAAAAAGTTCCCCTTACAAGAAGTTTTTGTGAAGATGTCTCGATAATTACCATTTCCGACAATGCTCCCAGGGTCTCCACCAAAAGACCCATCAGGATTACATTCGTTCCCAAGTTTTTTCCCTTGATCATCACCCTTCCGGAGCCAATACCATATTCCTCTAACAAAGTTTTTCCCTAGAATTATGGGGCCGACGTCTATTACCATGGCTTCAAGCAAGACCTATTGGCTATCAAAGATAAAGTTGCTGAAGATACTAATCCTGACACTGACAACATCATCGGGACTAGTAAAATCATGAGAAGAAGAAGAGTTTTCTCTCCCGAGATCTCTCCAAAGACTGTTGCTACTCCTGTGATTATTCCTGCTGCTACTCCTGTCAGTACTCCCATTGCTACTCCTATTGTTATCCCTGCTGTTATCCCTGCTACTGAGTCGGCTGAGACTCGGGGCAAAGAGGTATTGGTTGATCCTGTCCAAACGAAGGCACACCATGAAGTCATTCCTGAGGCTTCCAAAAAATAAATGGAAGAGATATTGAAGATAATAAAGAAGAGTGATTATAACATCGTGGAGCAATTGGGGAAGACCCCTTCAAAAATCTCAATGATGGCCTTACTTCTGTGCTCTGAAGCCCATGATAAGGCTTTAGTAAAATTCCTGAAGTCTTCCCATGTGCCTCAAGAGACCTCTGCTGATCAATTCAAGAATTATGTGGCCAGCCTAATTACTGACAATGGACTGGGTTTTTCTGACCCTGATTTAACTCCCAAGGGAAGAAAACACAATGATGCCCTGCATGTCTCCATTGAATGTAGGGGCACTACATTAGCCCATGTTCTGGTGGATACAGGTTCTTCATTGAATGTCTTGCCCAGGAATGCTCTGGGCAGGTTAGATTGCGAAGGACTCACATAGAAGCCCAATAACATTGTGGTGAGGGCCTTCTATGGTTCTAAAAGAATGGTGCACGGGGAGGTGGACATCCCTATCAAAGTTGGTACTCATACTTTTGACTCAACCTTCTATGTGATAGACATCCGCCCGTCTTATTCCTGTTTATTGGGTCGACCCTGGATCCATGGGGCTGGTGCTTTTACTTCTACCATGCATTAGATGTTGAAGTACCCAGTCAACGGAAAAATTATCACAGTCCATGGGGAGGAGGAATACATGGTTAGCCACCTGAACTCTTTCAAGTATGTTGAAATGGACGGCGAGTTCATCGAGACCCCCTGTCAGAACTTTGAGGAGGTTCCACAGACAACTGCTGCGACCAAGAATGCTGCCAGTATTCCAAAGACTATCATACCTCCGCAGAAGATGGCTTCTCTAAGAGATGCCAAAGCAGTAGTTGAAGAAGATGGGTGTACCATTTGGGGTCAACTTCCAGACATTCCCTACAAATCTGACAAATTTGGTTTGGGTTTTACTTCAGGAGCCCAGAGAGCTGTTCGTCGTGCTCGCGCCGGGGGACCAATATTACGGATTAGCAACTATGGAGTCAATGCTCTGGAAGACGGTGATAGCGAATACAACTTGGACAAGTGGATCTTCCCAACTGCCAGCGGTGGACTCAACAATTGGGAGGCCAAAGATTTTATGCCTATTACTTTTATTCAAGAGTTATTGTCTTTTTGTTTTTGTTGGGACATATAATATTTGAACAATTAAAACTTTAAAGCCTTGTGTCTTACCCGAGGCATAATGGTTTATTTTGTGAGGGTTATTGATTCATATTCATATGCCATTAATAAATCATTGGACGTTTTGCATACAATTTTACGATATCTGTTTTTATTTTCTACCTTTTTACTTTATCAAAAACAGCTACGCTCTTACACATACCCACATATCAAACTATAGATCCACATCCACTATGGATCCCATTGATAACGGTTATGCTATTGCCCATCATGAATTTGAAAATCCGATCTACCAAGACGAGGACGAAGGTGAGGAAGATTGTGAAGTACTAGGAGAACTTACCAGACTGTTACAACAGGAAGAAAGGGAAATACAACCTCATAAAGATTCGGTTGAGATAGTGAACTTGGGTACTTAAGAGGACAAGAAATAAGTCAAGATAGGTGCCGACATAGAGCATAGTGTCAAAGAGCGGTTAGTTCAGATGCTACATGACTATGTTGAGGTCTTTGCTTGGTCGTACGAGGACATGCTTGGACTTGGCACTGATATCGTGGTCCATCGTTTGACGACAAAAGAAGACTTCCCTCCGGTGAAACAAAAGGTTCGTCGTATGCGGCCAAAGATGTCAGAAAAGATCAAAGCAAAAGTCATGAAACAGTTCAATGTCGGTTTCTTAGTTGTCACCTCTTATCCATAATGGGTTGCCAATGTTGTTCCAGTACCTAAGAAGGACGATAATGTACGTATGTGTGTGGATTACAGAGACATGAATAGGGCAATCCCCAAGGATGATTTTCCGCTTCCCCACATTGATGTTCTAATTGACAACACGCACAACATAAAGTATTCTCCTTCATGGATGGTTACTCTGGGTACAATCAGATCAAAATGGCGCCTGAGGACATGGAGAAAACATCTGTCGTCACACAGTGGGGCACTTTCTATTACAAAGTTATTCCATTTGGGTTAAAGAACGCCGGGGAAACCTATCAGAGTGCCATGGTAGCTTTGTTTTATGACATGATCCATCACGAGATAGAGGTATATGTTGATGATATGATAGCCAGGTCTCAAACTGAAGAGGAGCACCTTGACCACCTGCAGAAGTTGTTTGAAAGGATGAAGACATACAAACTAAGGTTGAACCCGAATAAGTGCACTTTTGGAGTAAGATCTGGTAAGTTCTTAGGATTCGTTGTCAGTGGCAAAGGCATTGAAGTGGACCATGCAAAAGGTTAAAGCTATACAAGAGATGCCAACTCCTTGCACTAATAAGGAGGTCAGGGGATTCTTGGGACATCTAAACTACATTTCTAGGTTCATTTCCCATATGATCGCTACTTGTGAGCCAATCTTCAAGTTACTGAAGAAAGATCAAGCAGTGAAGTGAAATGACGATTGCCAAAACGCCTTTGACAAAATCAAGGAATATCTTAAAGAGCCTTCAATCTTGATGCCGCCAGTTGAAAGAAGACCTCTGATCATGTGCTTAACAGTATAAGAGAACTCGATGGGGTGTGTGCTGGGGCAGCATGACGAGTCTGGTCGAAAAGAGCATGCAATATACTACCTTAGCAAAAAGTTTACCGACTGTGAAACAATATACTCACTGCTCGAGAAAACTTGTTGCACTTTGACATGGGCTGCTTGTCGACTAAGACAATACATGTTGACTCACACTACCTTATTGATATCTAAAATGGATCCTATCAAATACATCTTTGAGAAGCTCGCTCTCTCTGGAAGAATAACAAGATGGCAAATGATCCTGACCGAATACGACATTTAGTATAGAACTCAGAAAGCAATTAAGGGAAGTGTATTAGTTGATCATTTAGTTCACCAGGCTCTGGATGACTACCAATCCATGAATTTTGAGTTCCCGGATGAGAACATCATGTTAGTAACTGATTGTGAAGAACCTGGACCGGATGAAGGACCTGAAAAAGGATCCCGATGGACTATGGTTTTTGACGGAGCTTCCAACGCACTTGGAAATGACATCGGTGTTGTGATCATATTTCCTGAAGGCTTTCATACTCCATTCACCTCCCACTATGTTTCAATTGTACCAATAATATGGCTGAGTATGAAGCATGTATTATGGGTTTCAAGGCTGCTATCAACTTGAGAATTGAATTCTTGAGTGTATTTGGAGACTCTGCCTTAGTAATCAGTCAAATCAAGGGAGAATGGGACACGAAGCATCCTAATATCGTCCCTTACAGAGAGCATGTGTTAACGCTAATCCCATACTTTGAAGAAGTCACTTTTGAGAATTTTCCACCAGAGGAAAATCAACTAGCGGACGCGCTAGCGACCATGTCATCCATGTTCAAGGTCAGGTGGGATAATGAAGCTCCTCAGATCACTATTGATAGAATGAATGAACTAGCATACTATCATGAGATTGATACCAAAGAAGTAGTGGACAAACCTTGGTTCCATGAAGTCAAAAGATATCTCAAAGCCCAAGAGTACCCTGAATGAGGTTCAGTCAATGATAATAAGTTCTTAAGAAGTTTCTCTGCCAAGTTCTTCCTCAGTAATGGGATCCTCTACAAGCCCAACCACGATTCTACTTTGCTTCGGTGTATAGACAAGAGTGAGGCAGAGAAGATTATGGCTGATTTGCCCAAAGGTACCTTTGGCACCCATTCTAGTGGGCACACAATGGCTAAAAAGATCCTACGGGTAGGATATTGTTGGTCCACTATGGAAGCAGACTGTTATCAGCATTCGCGAACTTGTCATAAATGCCAGATCTATGCTGATAAAGTACATGTGCCTCCAGTTCCTCTTAGCGTCTTGACTGCTCCCTGGCCATTCGCAATGTGGGGAATTGACATGATTGGAGATATTAGACCTACAGATTCTAATGGGCACCGCTTCATCCTCTTCGCCATTATTTACTTCACAAAGTGGGTCGAGGCGGCCTCATTTGCTTCTATTACCAAGACTGTTGTGGCCTGATTCATTAGACATAACCTTATCTGTCGGTACGATATTCCAAAAAGAATAATTACGGATAATGGTACAAATCTCAATAACACTATGATCACCGAGCTCTGTATGCAATTCAAGATCCAGCATCATAACTCTTCTCCTTATCGGCCGAAGATGAATGGCGTTGTAGATGCTGCTAATAAAAACATCAAGAAGATCATACAGAAGATGACGGTGACATATAAAGACTGGCATGAGAGGTTACCATTTTCTCTTCATGGTTACCCCACCATAATGCACACATCAATAGGGATAACTTCTTTCTCTCTGGTATACGTTATGGAAGTTGTCCTACCCATTTAAGTCCATATCCCTTCCTTGAGAATAATGAAGGATGCATGGCTGAGCAAAGACGAATGGGTTCAGACTCGACTTGACCAATTAAATCTGATTGACGAGAAGAGGCTTGTGGCTGTCTATCATGGTCAGATGTACCAAAAGCATATGATTAAAGCTTTTAACAAGAAAGTCAGACGTCAGGTATATCAAGTTGGTGAACTGGTAATCAAGCGCATCATACTGCCGCAAGGTGATCCCAGGGGAAAATGGACTCCCACATACGAAGGGCCATTTGTGATCAAGAACATATTTTTTGATGGAGCCATGCTCTTAACCACTATGGACCGTGACGACCTTCCACACCCTATAAACGCGAGTAGAGTTAAAAGATACTACGCATGAACAAAGACCCGTTAGGTTAACTGGCCTAGGCAAAAATAAGGGCACCCCGGTGAACCAAAAGGGTTCGGGCAAAAATTAGGGATATACATGGAAAAAAACTATAAACCCAACAAGTCGAAAACCTTAAAAGGCGGCTTGGGCAAAAAAGGGTATCCCGGTGGACTGAAAACCCGAAAGGGAGATCCAGGAAAAAGTTAGGGATTTAAAGCGTATAACTATGTCCCGTTGGATCACTTTACAACCAATTTCAGTATTAACTATCAAGCTCAAGTGGTACTAATCAATCCAGTCAGCTTCAGGCAAGTAGCAAAGAGATGAGACACTCAAAGACATATGGGCAATAGCAGAATGGGAACCCAATAGGATTATTTCGCATAGCTGTTTTATTTGTATGCTATTTTGTAAATTTTTATTCTTACGATGACATTCTCTTACTAGGATGTTCGTCTCCTTGTACAAAAACGCTTATTCAAGTTAATACAAAGTTATTCCTTTGAAAGTGAAAAACTATTTGTTTTTTATTTTTATGTTTTGCTTGCGAAAATGTATAATGATTATTTTAAAACAGATGCATTTGAATGTGATTAATTCTTACAAATATACGCATGAAAAAACAGAAAGACAGTTACTAATGGCTTTAAGAAACGAGACAATATCTAAGGGCTATCCATAAAATCCCCGCAGATATTTCCTCAAGCAGATACCTTCTCCAACAGGTACCAAGACAAAGACATCCTACTACAAGGTCACTGCCATATTCTCAGTATGCAGCCTAATGATCTCAGGTTCTCATATCCCCGACGGAGCAAGGATCTCTAATTACTGCTCCAAAAATTCCCTAGTGAAGTCACCAAGCTTCTCAGGATTCCTCAGCAGAATTTCAACAAAATCCCCAAAGACCGCACAGAGTTTTCCTTCTCCAACAAAGCTTATTCCTCTAAACAATGGAAATCTATCTCCCAACATTCAACTTCAACAAATTTGAAGACTCACATTCTTCACCCCCAGCTACAATTAGGTATTTATTTTCTCTAGTTCAACAACACTGCAGTAGAACAACTGATACGTTCATACATTGCATTCATACATCATTTCTACAAACATCATAGCAAATGCAGCACAAATACATATATCACAATCTCATTTATTTTGAGAGCATCATACAATTCATACATCATGACATCGCATGAATCTGACTTTACCTTTTCAGGTTGAATTCGCAGACAGACAAACACTATCAACTTATACAACAAGTCAAAGATTAATGCTCGAAACTAGACGGGGAAACTATCTACACGACCAATTGGTAAGAACTCCCGAAACAAGACAGGTTTACCAACAACTATAGTAGGTCACAGATTAATGCCCGAAACCAGATGGGGAAGCTATCTATGTGACCAATGTTGCTAAGTCCCAAATTAATACTTGTAATAAGCCAGGAAAACTATCTGTGGACGACTAATTGTAGATTAATACCTGAAACTAGACATGAAAACTATCTACATGAGTAGATTGAAGATTAATACCCGAAACCAGACGGGAAATCTATCTTTCTTTCTTAGGTCAGAGATTAATACCTGAAACCAGACATGACAACTATCTCAACGACTAAAACAAGTTCCAGATTAATACCTGAAACAAGACAGGACAACTATCTATGAACATCTGATTGTAGATTAGTACCTAAAACCAGACAGGAAAATTATCTACATGAGCAGAATAAAGATTAACACTCGAAACAAGACGATAAAACTATCTTTCTTTCTCTTAGGTCAGAGATTAATACCAGAAACCAGACAGGACAACTATCTCAACGACTGATAAAAGCAAATTCCAGATTAATACCTGAAACCAGACAGGACAACTATCTATGAACAACTGATTATAGATTTACACCTAAAACCAGACAGGAAAACTATCTACATGACCAGACAAAGCAATCTTACACGGGTTTCTTCTCATGATCTCTAGATGCAGTCTAACACGGACTCATTCCAAAGAAATCTTACATGGGTTCCTTCTTATGTTCCCCAGATGCAGTCTAACACGGACTCATCCTGAAGCAATCTTACACGGGTTCCTTCTCATGATCTCCAAATGCAGACTAATACGGACTCATCCTAAAATAACCCTACACAGACTCTTTTTTTAATTACATTTTCAGATGATGGTTAATTCTATTATCCCCAGCAAGTCACTGTGAAGCCTGGATTTCAACCAGAAAGCAGCAAATTCTCATCTCTCCAGTACAGAGATAACTCTTCAGTAGAGCCTTGGACAACTGAATTTACTAGATTATATTCCCCACCGAGTTTTCCCCAAGCAGGAGAACCGCAGAAATCAACCTTCCCCAGTAGGCTCCTCCTCAAACAGCGGGAACATGAATTCCCCATGCAGTGACCTCTTATGAAGTCAACATCTACTTTGGATGGCATCTTTAAGCCCATCTCTGATAACTGATAACGAGAAATCGTATCATATAATTACTATGCTTTTATCGTTTTTTATAATACATTGAGTCGTCTAACTCCCGATTATTCCAAGTTTTTGTGTCTTTTCACAGGTACAACATTTGTCAACTCAAATCAATGAAAAAAGGACCACATGAAGGAAGCTAAACAAGAAACAGAAGAGAAGGAACCAAATCTGCAAAGTTTGCAGATTTTGTAACGGTGAAGACCGTCACGCCCTGTGACGACCGTAACGCCTCCCCAACTAGAAAGAACGCTCGTCACACATCATTGACGAGCGTAATGCGCTATTTAAGCGCATTACGACCGTCACCCCCTTGTGACGACCGTCACGCGCGTAATGGGCAACGTTATGAATTAGTGGAGACGTGGGCAACGTGAGGGCTGAACTCTTCTCCTATATTTCCTCCACTCAGTAACCATGCATCCTGGTTTTACTCCACTCAAGCCTTTACCAAGATTTTCTCAACTGCAATATTTTCTTCTATATATATATGTGGTAGTTCAAGGGATGAGGGTCGAAGAAATTTTCCCAGAACCAAATTTCTATTTTCCTGAAATTATTCTATTTTCCCGCTTTTGAGCTTTTTCTACACGTACTGTAATTTTTATTTCCACCATTAGTTTTAGAGTGTTAATTCTTCATCTAAGAATTAACACAATTATTGATTTCGATTGAGCTGCAAGGAATTTGTAACATCCAAGATTACCATAACAACATTATTTCCAGGTTTTTTTTTATGCAATTGATATTTATTTATTCTTGTGTTATGTCATTTATTTTTATGGATTATATTTTAAATTGCATAATTATTAAATATATTATGTCCGGCTAAATTAATTGTACCGGTATGTGACTCCTAGTTACCGAAAGAATTCGGTGATACCTTGGCTAAAAACATTTATAAAACAATTTCTGGTTTCCAATTTCCATGTTTAATTTAACTACCCTTGTCACGAGAGTGAGAGGATAATTAACACGATTTTGCCACGAGAGTGGGAAATTAATTAAGGCAAGAACCTGCATGCGAGAGCTGGGGTTCAACCCAGATAGTGGTAACGAAACATTAATTTTTAAATACATGAGAGTGTTTTAATAAATTAATTAAACTCAAATTGTTTTCAAAAAGTGTTATTAAATTTAAAGTGCATCCACTAGGTTTAGTAGCATGACTTATTTCATGAACACGAGAGTGTATGTCTCAGGTTTTTAAACAATTCGTTTTTACCGAAATACTCTATATGCCAAGCGATACACCGAATTCCCGAAGTCCGACTATCACATACCGGTATAACTATTATTATTATTTTTAATTAAACTATTTCCCCCTAAAACCAAATATTCATCACTTAGTTAAACAATTGTAGCATTAGATCGTATGCGATTGATCCTCAGTTTCTGTGGGTTCGATAATCATTTAAAACTAGAACGACTAAACTGTATACTTGCAGTTAGTATCCCAATAGACTCATAAAGTCCCGATCAATAACCCTCCACCATCTCTCCAAATGGCATCCTTAAGCCCATTCCCTACACAATCAACCACCACATCACCGAGTGCAAATTTCTTGGCACTCTAGTGTTCAATCATCTTCCACCTTTAAGTCACGAATGGTGGGCTCACCAATCTAACTCTTCAGGTTTAAGAAGATTGAACAGGGGCAGCTGTTGTACCCCAAAATTTTCCCTCATGTTTTCCAAGATTTTCTCTTACAGTGGTGATTACAAACACTTGCTTAAAGAAAATAAGAATTTTGAAGATAAACAAGGTATCTTCAATTGACATTGGGACAAGGTGTCTTCGATTGGCATTGGGACAAGGTGTCTTTGATTGGCATATGAGCATGTCGTCTTTCGATTGGCATCTAGACAAGGAGCTTCGATCGGGTGTCCAAAATCCTTCGACATAAACTTGGTTCACAAGACTTCGACTGAGCAAGGGCTATTTCATGCCTGATTCGATTGATAAGGAAATGACTTCATCTGTGCATGCCTTCAGCGCACAAGGCAAAAAATTCCTCTTCATTCTTGCCTTTGATTCATAAGGCAAGAGATTCTTTCATGTGTGTTTCGACCCTCAAGAAAATGACTTCCCCTGTGCGTGCCTTCAGCATACAAGGCCAAGACTTCTTCAGATTTTCCTTCAATCCACTAGGCAAAAAGCTTCCTTCGACCCACAAGGCAAATACATCCTTCGTGCCTGATTCAATTCACTAGAGAATGGCCTCTTTTATGCTTGCTTTGAACTCCCTCATGATAGCATCCACAAGGCATTGGCTTCCTTTGTGCTAGTTTCGACTGGGCAATGGTTCCCTTTGAAACGATTTCGATTCCACATCTAAAATCCTTAACACACAATTTTCCACCTTTTGACACCTAATAAGGCCTATTCGAAGGACACACAAATGATGCCTTCGAAGGACATGCATTTGGTCTAGTCGAATGACATACAAAGGTTGGAAACAATTTTTGCTTGTTGGCCAAAGTCTTGCGTACTGCCAGGCCCAAGCCTCCTGCACAATCACATTCATGACAAAAGAAGCTTCAACTGACCAGAAAAGAGCTTTCAATTGGGTTAGTTGAAGAGTTTCAGATCAAGCTACTAAGGCAAATAGTGGCTCAATCGAAGGCCACAATGATGAGGTATGGGGAAATTCGAAGGAAGGCGAGGAGGCTTCTATAAAGCCTTCGATTGATAAAGAGCTGAAATAGCATTCGACCAGTCAAAAAGTAAGATTTGATGCTTCGATTGGTTTGAATTGAAAGAAAGGCAACCGGAGAAAGTAATGCTTGGGGGGCTGATCTAAGACACTCTAGTGAAGAAAATTCTGAGCAATTTGAATTCGTACAAGGCGCCAATGCAAGGTGTCCATGTGCATGCAAAGATGGAAATGGCATGAAATCTTCATTTTTGGCATTTTTTCAAATTATACTTATGGATTTAAAAAACATGGTTATGGCTTGGATTCTTTCCTTATTTCCTTGCCTTCTCCATCTCCTCTATAAATACAGCCTTCCTGCAAGCATTACACATGCCTACACACTGCCTAAGGAAGCCACAAAAAATTGCAAAAAATTTCAACAAAGTTGTCAAACTCGAAAGCACTGATCCAATCGTATTCAATCCCTTCCAGGAGTCCATTCCAATCATCACACAAGCCCAACACACTCCAGAACTTGTGAATTACCTTGCTCTAGTTGGTAAAAAATTCTGACTTTTGATCTTTAATTCTCAATGTCATAAATTATTTATAAACATCCGTACAGATTCATACTAATGGTAGGAGCGATTTAGGACCTTTTCCTTTGAGTTTAAGTGCGGGAAACACCAAATTCCATTGCTAGGGAATCCATGGCCGTTAGGCTTCGTTCTTCTGGATACAATGAATTTCATACCAAACCGACCCTTCGATCGGATTTGCAAGCGTCCATTTAGTCTAGTAGGGTTATCAGTTTCCTTGTTTTCATTGATTCATACAAGATTCGATTTATTGGGCCATTGGAGAAGATGATGGAATTTTGACTTTGGCCAAGCCAAGTTGTCTGACTCTGGTGCCCATGTGTCTTCTTCCTACTGGTGCATTCAGTCAACGCGCGTTTTTTTCTAATTTGAATAATTATTTTATTTTTACATACAATGTTACGTTCTTATTTGCGTTAATGAATAATAGGTTGGTTGTGATGGTAAGACGTATGCGTGCGATGAGAGAAGACCTTGGTTCGATACCCAGGTCTGAAGTTTTATTTTTATAATTTCTTCCTGCAGATCCAACACTCCAGATCCCAGTGCGTGCACCATGCGCCCTCACTCTCAGCCACTATATCATCTTGAATCCAGATCCAGCACCTCATGCGTGTTCCCCATGGTACACCCTACTGGAGTTGTCCTCATTGGATCCAGCGTTGGCATATTGGGCCTGGATCCAGTTTTCAAATTTGCACCCTCCCGGGTTGCATCACAACATCATGCCCATTTTGTATTTTTTAATTTTATTTTACCTTTATTTGTTTAATTATTTTATATCATTTTTAAAACTATTTTTATTTGTATCATAAAATCAGATAAAAAAATCATAAAAGTAATAGACTTAGGATTTTTCTAATTAATTTTAAATTGTTGTAAGTTAATTAATAATTTTGACTTTATTTTATCAATTTAAAACCAATTAGAATTAGATTTATTTAATTAAAATGTTTTCTTAATAAAAATACAAAAAATATTAGAATTAGGCTTATATTCATTTAATAATTATCTTTTTAATTAAATTTATGAAATTCTGGCTGCAGATACTCAATGTCACAGTCATTGTTATGACACCGTATCTGACTTTCTGTAAGACAGTAAATACAAAAATAGTAAAGAACACAGTCAATTGTTTACCCAGTTCAGTGTGAAACCACACCTACTCTGGGGGCTACCAAGCCAGGGAGGAAATCCACTATAAGAGATATTAATTCAGGAATAAACCAACCAGTTTATCTCCTTCACTTAAGACCTACCCAATGCAACTTCAATCTAAGTTCGACTTAAACCTGAGTTCCTACTCACTCCCCCTCAATCACAGCAGTGATACTTAAAACAATTGACTAATGAATTAGTGAAGACACTCTTCAAAACATACACTTGATTATGCTTCACAGCTTTTTAATCAAGTAACACAAACACTCTTGCTTCACAACTTTGAGTGATACATAAACCTAACTTGACTTTGCTTCAAAGCTTTAGTCAAGAGACACAAAACACTCTTGCTTCAAAGCTTTGAGTGGTACAAAAACCCTTACAAACAAAACCTATTCCAAGTCACTTATCACAATGATAATTGCTTGGATTACAGCAGTTAAAACTATACAGTTTCTGATTGATCTTCAGTCCAAAGAGATATTTTCCAAACAGCAGACCTGTTGAATATATAGCAGCTGTTTCTTCAGTTAGGTTTTCCACAAAAAGATAGGGTTAATTAGGTTTAACTATAAGACTTGGTCACAAGACTTTATCAACCAGTTTAGGGTTGAGCTAGGTTAACCCAAAGACAACGGGAGATTCTATTCTGGAAGGAATGAGCCAACTTCCTGAAAAATCTCAGAATTAACCAAACTGCACTGCTGTTAGATCAGTACTGGATGTCTTAACATTTGTTATGACATCAGAATTCCTGTTTACTGAGAAGACAATAAATGTGATCTTTTTGCAAAATACTCAGATACACACTCATAAACAGCAGTACCTGTATGCCACTATTTTTCTGCAAAGGTACCTAATAAACCAGTACCTAATAAATCAGAATGTTATGTGTGATCGGTGGATCTGGAACTGACTGTTTAACGCTGGTTCGCGAAATGTCGCGGAAGCAAGAGTCGCCACCGTCTTTTATTTTCTCCAAATGGAAAGGACAAAAGCACAGAAAAATTCCTTTAAAGAGATTGCTCTCGGTTCGGGAGGTAGGTTATAGAAAGGGAAGGTGTTAGCACCCTTTCTATCCATGGTTATCCATGGGCTCTTAGATACTTGCTCAACGTGTTTTCAAAATTGTTTGCTTGCCTTTCAATGTGAGTTTAAAAAAGTTTCTTTGAAAAATTTCAGTTCGACTCATACGTCAGAGTGTTTGAAAAGTTCGCTTTGAAAGCTTTTGAAAAGTGTCAGTGTGAAAAGTCTTTTTGAGTTTGTTTTGAGATTAGAGCAAGTATCCTTGAGAACCTACCTACCCTAAGGAATTCGTCTGTGTAAATGTCCTTTAAAGTAATGCCATCCCACCATTGAGAGGTAGGTAGCACCACCGTTGGAGGTGTTCGGGTCAATTCGAGTTTTAGGGACGTGGTGATCACCAGAGCAATGGGAAGACACCTTAGAAGCTACCCTCATGCCAGGTTCCCGGATCATGAGGACTTACTAAGACGTTTTCTACTCGACGACCACCTTTCGAAAGGCAACAGTGAGGCGTACCCTAGGGGTGGTGTGTGCGAATTGTGTGTCATGTTTCAGTTATTTGTCTTGTCAGGTTTGTCGTGTGATCTACGCTTGATTTTATTTTAAGTCCATTCATTCTTGCATGCATATTTAACAGTTAGGAGTGCGGAAAAGATAAATCTACGACTATTACAAAGGCGCGGGCCCACATCGCCAAAATTTCCAGGACCCGATTTAGCGGAAAAATAAGTAATGCGAAGAAATAGAAGTGCAAAGAATTTTAAAGTTACATGGCTTCGGGACAATTACATAATTATAATAAACGATAAAAGATAAATGCGCGAATTAAATAATTAATGACGGAACTAGGGCGTTGGACCCTTTTTGCAAATAATTAAAATTAATAAGGATTAAAAAATTAAAATTAAATGAGAATGATATTTTTTGTTATTTTGTATTTTTTAGATTCAATGAAAAAAAGGAGAATTAATTAAAATTAAATTAAGAAGCGAACCCTAATTCTAATATTTTTTATTTATTAAGAAAGAATTAAAATATGGCCTAAATTAACCTAATTCATTATATACAATTTAAATAGGAAAATAAATAAATAGATAATAATTATTATTGTAAAAAAAAAAGAAGGGAAAAATATCAAAAGGAATAAAAATAGCAATTAACCTAATTAACTAAATAATTTACATATTAATTTATTTATGAAAATAATTATTATATAATAAATATTATATTTTTTGGTATTTTCTGATTTTTATAACGTTTTTAGATTTTTGTAGAAAAATAAGTTAATTGAATTAATAAAGAAAACCAAATAATAAATAAAATATAAGCAAAAATAAGAAAAGAGGGCAAACCAGGGTGGGGGTAGCCCCAAATAAGGAGGTATAAGCCTGGAATTTTAGGCCCAATGCTATCCAGAATTGGTTGACTTTTGGATCCAGTACTGACGCGTTGACTGAGAGAGTAGCATACTCCTTTGATCCTGGCCTCTAGATTACTTCTGATGGACGCTTGGATGGTGATTACTGAGCGTGCATGGTAGTCTTCAGCGCTAGCGTTGCATAGGAATCTGCATGGGAAAATAATAAGAGGAATTGCCAGACCTGGGACTTGAACCCAGGTCTTGAAGGTTACACGCATGAGTACCTGCCAGCTGAACCACACATCATTTGGTGAATATAGTACGCGAAAGAAAAAATAAATAACAAACAATATATTCAAACGTTTGAAAATGCGCGCTATCCACCAGGGTCTGCCACGTATTCGTCTTCCTCATGGGGTTTAAGATTTCCTGCGGATTCACTTGCAGTTTTAGCTGCGGAAATACCTGCGAAACACAAAACCCAAAAATCCTACGAAAATCGTTAGGCCCGAACACACGATATCAATCTTAAATTCTTGCCTAGATTAGTTCTATGTGTTCTTGCGATCTCAATTATAGCATTTACACGTCCCAATTGTTCCAGATTCAGAAGACCCCAAAACCTCAAGTTCTAGGTCGTTAATGGTGGCTCTCTCAATCCTGCACGAAACTCAACAATATATATATATACAGGATCGCACGAACTCAAGGATGAATAATATGTAATTTTTATGATGTGTAGATGCATGAAACGATGAAACCGATTCAAAAATAAAAACAAGAAAACCAAGATGCAATATTGCGTTTCATGTACTTTCAGACTTGGAAAATTGTATGATTATCTTCAGAAGACCTCGTGTAAGGTATGTACGTGTTTTGTTTTGATCAAGAACCTCTGGAAATTGGATTTCGAATTCACTTTGGATGTGAGTTTTTTGGAGTTGCTTGAGTGTACTTAGGGCGCCGCTTGCAGTCTCTAGGGTTTTGGTTTGTGGTACTGAGTATGTATAGAACATGTTAGGTCAACAAAGTTGAAGAAAATCCATTGCTTTAATGATTTTTGAAGATTTGATTTCACAAGATCTTTTCCAATCTTTTTCTCATAGTTTTTGTATCAATCATGCTCAATTCTTATCACAACTTGCCCTAATCAGTTAAGCACGAAATATTGAGGTTATAATGTGCATAAAAAGATTTTTTAGGTTAAGGTTTATATTTTTCATGAATTAAAATCATTTAAATGAATATAAATTAATATTAATTCAAATAAATAATTAAAAAATATGAGAATACTTCCCTTTGGGCCTAGTGGTCGTGCATAGGCTTGGCATGAAGAAATTTGGAAGAAAATTGGGCCCATTTGCATTTTTAGGCCTTTTGCATCAATGTTGACTTTCAAAAATTTCCAAAAATTTCCCAACTTCCCCAAGGCATAACTTGGTCAATTTTTAAGCTTTTCACATGTTCTTGGACATTTTGGAAAGGTCTTTGAGTCCTTTAACCAATGCCTTTGGTCCCATGTCATTTTGATTTACCAATCTCAAGTTATGGCCTTTGACCTAAAGTCACTTTTTGTTGACTTTTGAAAATGACCTATAATGTTGAAATTGATAACTTTTTGTGAGAGCATTTCTTGGACTTGGAACATGAAGATGAATTGTAGGAAATGTCTTTCTCTTCAAAATGAGCTTTGGATGGAATTTTTCTGATAATCCATGTGAAAGTTATGCCTTGGTCAATTTCAGTTGACTTTTCCAGCTGTCCAAATATAGCAACTTTTGCATCTTTGATGATTTCTGAGCCAAATTTTGAGAATCATGATCAAGCATTGATCAAATGATGTTTGTGGCTTCAAAATGATATATTGACCAAAAATTGGAACTTTTGACTGTCAAATGACCATTTTGCCCCTACAGTTGACTGTAGTGCAATTTAGGGTTTTGACTGTGCAATTTTGAGCTGAATGCCTTGAAACTTGTTATGAGGATCTTTGACCATCTTTGTAGGCATGTGAGACTTGGTTGGGCCTTTGAAATCTTCATTTTCTTGACCAGAACTCAAACCCTAGTTTTGACTGTATAGAGGACAGTTGAGCTGCACAACCCTTGGGGCATTTTGTGACCTTGACTTTGATAATTCTTGATGAATATGGGAGGGCAAATTTTGGGGTACAACAGTTGCCCCTGTTCAATCTTCTTAGACCTGAGGATGCAGATTGGCTGACGTGCCTTTCGTAATCCGAGGGTAGAAGATGATTGAACACTAAAGTGCCCAGAAATTTGCGCTCACATAGTGACAGTGATGGGGAATGGGCTTATAGATGCCATTTAGAGATTGCTGAATAGGATGATGGGCTTATAGATGCCATCTGGATGCTGACTGCGTAAGAGATTCCTTTGCTAGAACCTGCACACCTGCAAAACAGAAAAAATGAGTACCTGACACGTCGCAGGGGCTGATTTTAGATGCTTGACATAGATATGTCCTGATTGGTTACAGGAGCTGGATCTGGAGCTTCAAACGTTGATGAATGAACCAGGGATGGTTACTGCCTTAGCCTGAATGATAAGTGAACCTTGGGTGATTTTAACTTCAACAACGCTCGTTGAGAAAAACCTTGGCGAGAATTACCATCTTTGCAATATCGGGAAGAGAACCAAAGGACATTATAATCTCAAAGGGAGTTACCTCACTCACGTTGGAGAGGGAACTATAGGAAATTATAATTTAAAGGAGATATCACCTCACGCTCATGCCGGAGAGGGAAACATCTGAAGAAAGAATTACCACCTCACACGCCGCTGGAGAGGGGAACACAAAAGACTATCACCTCACGCTCATCGTCGGAGAGGAGAACATCTTGAAAAAGGAATTACCACCTCACGCTCACCGTCGGAGAGGGGACCACAAAAGAATATCACCTCACGCTCATGCCGGAGAGGGGAACATCTGAAGAAGGGATTACTACCTCACACGCCGTTGGAGAGGGAACCATAACTTCTACTGAGTCTTTATCAGAAAAACCTGTTTGGAGTCGATTTAACTGGACTAGAGACATCTTTGAAATATGTTTGAGAATTTCAACTGCATCCTTCCTGAAAGGTAAAGGTCAGTTATATGCAATGCATGACATGGACCAAGCAATGGTGTTATCAATGTAAATGAGACTTGTATGATGCAATACATTATGCATGCTACAATGATGTATGTGATGATTCGTGTATGTTTTCGTCTAGGAAAATAAATCCTTGACGGGTGCCGGGAAGCCATATCCTGGGCTGATGTTGAGGAAGAGATTGTGCTTCCGCTGTGGATGATTGTTGCAAGAATACCGATAGGAGAAGATAACTCCGTTGAGGAATAAACTTGGCAAATGAAATAATTCTGCAGGAGAAAAGATACTCTAGCGATCATGCTGGGGAGTGCTACTCTGTGGGGTTAGCGATGCTTTGCTGAGTTGATGAAGATAACTCCGCTGGGGATACCGTTGATGAGTTATGCTGGGATATCCTTGTTGTGCTGGAAGTGTTGATAGACTTCGCTGGGGGTAGGAAGATATTTTGCCGAGGACGCTCTTTCCGTGGCTTTTGGCTGAGGATAACCCAGTTATATCCTGTTACGGAAATAACTCTTTAAATCAAGCCGGGACGACGCGTTCGTGCTCTGAGGAGGGATAAGCTTCCAGAATCTACTGGGGATAAGCTTGCTGCTTGGGGAGATATGAATTCCAACTTTCCTGGGGAAACTGGATTGGACTCTTCTGGGGGAGGTTGAACTGTAATGCTGTAGGTTGAAAGAGGGAGCCTATGTAGGGTTGCCTGCTGATGAGCTCGTGTAAAACCGCATCTGAAATGGAGAAGGAACCTGGGTAGGGTTACTTTGATGATGAGTTCTTGTAAAACTTCGTTTTTGGAAAGGGGGAACCGGTGTAGGGTTTCTGGGTGACGAGTCCATGTAAAATTGTATCTTGAATAGGGGGAACCGGTGTAGGGTTGCTTGGTAAGGTAAGTTCATGTAAAACTTTTTGATGAATCGGGGTAAGATTATCTTGAACTAAATCCATGTAAGACTTCTAGAGGAACCGGGGTTAGGTTACCTTGGGGTAAATCCATGTGAGATTTCTTGATGAACCGGGGTAAGGTTGCTTGGACGAGTTTGTGTAAAAACTTTGATGAACCGGGGTTAGGTCATCTTCAGGTAGGTCCATGTAAGACTTCAGGAGGAACCGGGGTTAGGTTACTTGGATAAGTTTGTGTAAAAACTTTGATGAACCGGGGTTAGGTCATCTTAAGATAGGTCCATGTAAGACTTCAGGAGGAACCGGGGTTAGGTTACTTGGATAAGTTTGTGTAAAAACTTTGATGAACCGGGGTTAGGTTGCCTTGTGGTAAATCCATGTGAGATTTCTGGAGGAACCAGGGTTAGGTTACCTGGATAAGTTCGTGTAAAACTTCTTGATGAACCAGGGTTAGGTCATCTTATGGAGGAGGAGTCTGTGTATGACTTTGTCTAAAGGTTGAGAAGAAACCGGTGTTGGGTTGCCTGATTTTGATTAAGTGGATAATTGTCCTGTTTGGTTTCGGACGTTAGCCCATGATCTGGAATTCGTAAAGGTAGATGGTAATCATTCTTATGCTGATCTGTCCTTTGGACTTTGGTTGACAGAGCAATTGGATTGCCTGGGTAACTCATTATTGCCCCTGCTTCGGAGGTGAGGGAAGAGGATACCTGTGTGGGTGATTGACAAATCTTTGGGTAGACAAGTGATGAGATATCGGAACATAGTCGTACGTTTTGATCCCTAACTTTTGCCTGAACTGCCCTTTCGGGTTTTCAGTCCACCGGGATACCCATTTTTGCCCAAGCCGCCTTTTCAGGTTTTCGACTTGCCGGGTGCACATGTTTTTTTCATTTCATCCCTTCATTTTGCCCGAACCCTTTTGGTTCGCCGGGAAGCCCTTATTTTTGCCTAGGTATGTCAACCTAGCGGGTCTTTGATTGGGCGTAGTATTTTTCCGACTATGTCCACGCTCTCCGAATGTAGGGAGTTGCCCCTGTTGGAAGTATTTTGCCATGCCCCAGGTAATGGGCAATGCTCCCACTGTGCCCCTTGATTGGAGGTACTTCTGTTCACAAGGTGTTCATCGTGCGAATTTCCCTGCTGTTCAAACAAATAGTCATATGCAAACAAAGTTATTTTAAGAATGCACAAGTCTATGTCTGTCTTGAATTTTGAAAATGCATTTTTTGTAATATAGTGCGATGTCAACTCAATATTTTACAGCAAACCTTCAGGAGTCAGGATACCTTCGTAACAGTATGCTTTCGAACTAACCCATGCTTCAGCTAGGACTTTTAAGGGTTATATCGTGGCCGGGTTCACGGTTTAAGAAACAAAGGATAAAGGCTCAAATTATTTGTACCCACCCGCTCTTCGTGATGTTCTCCAAACCTAAACTCAGTTGATCGTGCGTTAGACCTTGCTCGAGTCTTTGTTTTGATTTTCTGGTGATGGTTCAGATATGGATGATTTATTCTGAACAGGCAATCACTTTTGCTTTTGTTGAGGGTTTGTGAGACCTCTTTCTTTTGATTTTGTTATCCCTATTTTTTTGCCTGAACTGTTTCTTTTTGGAATTACAGTCAGCGGGATGCCCCAGTTTCATAAGTCCCTTTTTATAGGTTTTGACTTTTTGGGCTTTTCATTTATGATTTTTTTTTTGATAATGACTGCCTGTCCTTATGATTGTTCGGAACCATCACTGTTTTTTTTTGTTTTTGAGAAACTCATTTGGTGCCATTCATTGTGCACTTGGATCAACTGAGAGAACTACCCTGCCCCAGGTTATGATTAAGGGTTTTGATTTTCGAAAATAAAAACTCCTACTTCTTTGGCTCTGATGGGTTGACGAGGGATTATCATCCTTATAACTCCAGTGTTTAGGGATCGAAACAATGCCTGTACCTCATCAGCGGGGTCTGTTCAAAAGCATACTGTAATGATTGTGGTATCGTTTTCGTCATCCTCCCTCAAGAGGTTTAGAATTTTCAATTAAGAGTTGACCATTGCAAAAATATGAAAGCAGTTTTAAGCATAGTAAACATAATTAAATCAAGACAGACATGTATAATGCATTCATGAAATAAAAGAGTTTAACATGATAATTGTTTATCTGAACAAGAAAAGAAAAGTACAACTTGAATTCAAATGAACAAAAATCTCTCGATCCTAGCCATGTTTTGGCAATGGAGCAGTAATCACGTTGGGGGTTTCAGCAGGCTCGAACTCGATCTCTTTGGCGTCGATCATGTTTTGAATCTTGTACTTTAGTGCCCAACAGTCTTCAGTATCGTGCCCCGGGCTATCGGAGTGATAAGCGCATTTGGCTTCTGGATTGTAGCTAGGAGAGGAGGTCTTAGGATTGGCAGGAGGGTTGATCACTGCAATCAGGTTCATCTTCAACATGTGTTGCAGCGCTTGCGACCATGGCATGTTAATGTTGGTGAACTGCCTTTTAGGCCCGTCCGGCCTTTGCTGGTTTCCCTTTTGTGGTTGGCGGCGTGGTGCAGAACCAGAGATCATGACTGCCCCTGCATGTTGATCACGGCGACTCTTTTGACCGTATGCAGCATTGGATTCCTTCTTTCCCGTGTAAGGTTTTTTATGAATATCAGAAGGTGTGGCCTCTTGAATTTTTCCGCTCTTGATACCAGCTTCAATTCTTTCGCCGGTCAGGATGAGGTCGGTAAATCCAACAGATGAGTTACCAATGAGATGGTTGAAGAATGGCCCAGACAGGGTCCCCAAGAACATGTCCACGAGTTCACGGTCAGTCAGAGGTGGTTGTACCCTTCCAGCGAGATCTCTCCATTTCTGCGCATATTCTTTGAAACCTTCACTTGATCCTAACGACATACCCTGGAGTTGGGTACGCGTAGGAGCAAGGTCGGCATTATACTGATACTGCTTGTAGAAAGCAGTAGCCAACTCCTCCCAGTTACGAACCTTGGTCCCATCTAGTTGATAGAACCATTCGAGATGAGTCCCTGAAAGACTCTCCTGGAAGAAGTGGATCCACAAGTTCTTGTCCGCCGTATATGGCTGAATCTTCCGAACATAGGACCTTAAGTGCAGCTTGGGACAAGACGCCCCGTCATACTTCGAGAAAGTTGGTGCTTTGAATTTATGTGGGATAATCACACCAGTCGACAAACCCAGGTCTCCGAAATCCAGCCCAGGTACCTGTTGAACCTCCATAGCTTTCATTCTGTCTTCCAGTTGTTTATATCTGTCATCAGCAGGAGGGTACTGCTCTTCATCAAAATCTGTCTCGTTGTTGGAGACCCCTGGACTGGGAACCTCTCCCTCATGATGACTGCCTTTTCCCACAGATGGGGTTGTCCTCTCAGCTTCAACTTGTGGTGTATCCCCAAATCTGCGTCTAGGGCTGAACAGAACAGTCCTCTTCTTTTTCTTATCCTTCTTCAAAAGCAGAGCCTTCAGGTCTTGTTGCCCCTGGGTCAAATTCAGGATCAACTCTTGGAACTGGGCGTTCTGAGCCTGGAGATCCTTGATGGACTGTTCAGCTGATGATCCAGGATTCATGACGATCGGCTGAAATAAACAGCGAAGAAGGTAAGCAACCTGTAGAGAAAGGGGTACCTGTAATGCGATGATATGCATGATATGCATGCAATGATTTCAAGGACCTCGCGGGGTAAACAGAGAAACTTGTTAGAGTTGGAAATTGGTAACTTGACTGAAGAAACTTCCTGTTGTAGAAAATCCTTCCTCAAGGGTCAAAGGCTCGCCATATCCAGTGGGTCATAGCCCCTGACAACCTTGGCTAGAGTAAAATAAATCCTCTCTGCCCCTGGCTAGATGTTTGATTTATCATGACCTGCATCACAAGCCCTTGAGATCCTTGAAATGGGTTAGGATGTATGCAATGGTATGATGTTATGGTATGCATGGGATGATGTCAGTAATCCTGTTATGAGTCCTAATTAAGGACTGAAACAAAACCTGCAAGAAGCAAATGTTAGGTCACAAGCATGCAGGTAGTCAAGTACTAAGGCACACAAGTCACACAAGAGAGAGCCCTTAGGTTTAGGCTAGCATGGGGTCTAGGTAGTACCCTCTTGAAGTTGGTGGGTTCATACCTGTCCTAATCAAAGCAACCGGGTTCTAAGGTTCCCAATATCACGGGATTGCTTTCATTGTTCATCGTTTCGATTTAGCCACTGAACTGGCGACCGAAATATTCCAGGAAAGCAACCCTCAATTGAGTGTAGTATCGAGTATCAACCAACCTCGGACTGCACCAAAGTCAGTTATCTCACTACCCTAAAGAGGCCAAGATAGTTCAATTAAGGTTCCTAAGGTCTGTTGATGCTTCACGACACCACGCGGAGGCCCCGTACTCTCCTTGACTGAACTCAAGGGTTACCGGTACACACCAAAGTGCCACATCAACGTAGCAGACTGTTTCAACCGTGTCGGTATACCCCGCACAGTTCCCTCACAGCCTTGTTGCTACTTTCTAAGAAAGGTATCCCCCAGATCCGGGTGTAGGACCTACAGAACTCCCAAGCAACCCACAATTTAAAGCACACAAAGCAATACAATTGAAAACATAGTTATAAGCTAGCCCTAAGGTAAACCTCACTTTAAGTTTTGGTCCCCAGCAGAGTCGCCAGTTCTGTGATCGGTGGATCTGGAACTGACTGTTTAACGCTGGTTCGCGAAATGTCGCGGAAGCAAGAGTCGCCACCGTCTTTTATTTTCTCCAAATGGAAAGGACAAAAGCACAGAAAAATTCCTTTAAAGAGATTGCTCTCGGTTCGGGAGGTAGGTTATAGAAAGGGAAGGTGTTAGCACCCTTTCTATCCATGGTTATCCATGGGCTCTTAGATACTTGCTCAACGTGTTTTCAAAATTGTTTGCTTGCCTTTCAATGTGAGTTTAAAAAAGTTTCTTTGAAAAATTTCAGTTCGACTCATACGTCAGAGTGTTTGAAAAGTTCGCTTTGAAAGCTTTTGAAAAGTGTCAGTGTGAAAAGTCTTTTTGAGTTTGTTTTGAGATTAGAGCAAGTATCCTTGAGAACCTACCTACCCTAAGGAATTCGTCTGTGTAAATGTCCTTTAAAGTAATGCCATCCCACCATTGAGAGGTAGGTAGCACCACCGTTGGAGGTGTTCGGGTCAATTCGAGTTTTAGGGACGTGGTGATCACCAGAGCAATGGGAAGACACCTTAGAAGCTACCCTCATGCCAGGTTCCCGGATCATGAGGACTTACTAAGACGTTTTCTACTCGACGACCACCTTTCGAAAGGCAACAGTGAGGCGTACCCTAGGGGTGGTGTGTGCGAATTGTGTGTCATGTTTCAGTTATTTGTCTTGTCAGGTTTGTCGTGTGATCTACGCTTGATTTTATTTTAAGTCCATTCATTCTTGCATGCATATTTAACAGTTAGGAGTGCGGAAAAGATAAATCTACGACTATTACAAAGGCGCGGGCCCACATCGCCAAAATTTCCAGGACCCGATTTAGCGGAAAAATAAGTAATGCGAAGAAATAGAAGTGCAAAGAATTTTAAAGTTACATGGCTTCGGGACAATTACATAATTATAATAAACGATAAAAGATAAATGCGCGAATTAAATAATTAATGACGGAACTAGGGCGTTGGACCCTTTTTGCAAATAATTAAAATTAATAAGGATTAAAAAATTAAAATTAAATGAGAATGATATTTTTTGTTATTTTGTATTTTTTAGATTCAATGAAAAAAAGGAGAATTAATTAAAATTAAATTAAGAAGCGAACCCTAATTCTAATATTTTTTATTTATTAAGAAAGAATTAAAATATGGCCTAAATTAACCTAATTCATTATATACAATTTAAATAGGAAAATAAATAAATAGATAATAATTATTATTGTAAAAAAAAAAGAAGGGAAAAATATCAAAAGGAATAAAAATAGCAATTAACCTAATTAACTAAATAATTTACATATTAATTTATTTATGAAAATAATTATTATATAATAAATATTATATTTTTTGGTATTTTCTGATTTTTATAACGTTTTTAGATTTTTGTAGAAAAATAAGTTAATTGAATTAATAAAGAAAACCAAATAATAAATAAAATATAAGCAAAAATAAGAAAAGAGGGCAAACCAGGGTGGGGGTAGCCCCAAATAAGGAGGTATAAGCCTGGAATTTTAGGCCCAATGCTATCCAGAATTGGTTGACTTTTGGATCCAGTACTGACGCGTTGACTGAGAGAGTAGCATACTCCTTTGATCCTGGCCTCTAGATTACTTCTGATGGACGCTTGGATGGTGATTACTGAGCGTGCATGGTAGTCTTCAGCGCTAGCGTTGCATAGGAATCTGCATGGGAAAATAATAAGAGGAATTGCCAGACCTGGGACTTGAACCCAGGTCTTGAAGGTTACACGCATGAGTACCTGCCAGCTGAACCACACATCATTTGGTGAATATAGTACGCGAAAGAAAAAATAAATAACAAACAATATATTCAAACGTTTGAAAATGCGCGCTATCCACCAGGGTCTGCCACGTATTCGTCTTCCTCATGGGGTTTAAGATTTCCTGCGGATTCACTTGCAGTTTTAGCTGCGGAAATACCTGCGAAACACAAAACCCAAAAATCCTACGAAAATCGTTAGGCCCGAACACACGATATCAATCTTAAATTCTTGCCTAGATTAGTTCTATGTGTTCTTGCGATCTCAATTATAGCATTTACACGTCCCAATTGTTCCAGATTCAGAAGACCCCAAAACCTCAAGTTCTAGGTCGTTAATGGTGGCTCTCTCAATCCTGCACGAAACTCAACAATATATATATATACAGGATCGCACGAACTCAAGGATGAATAATATGTAATTTTTATGATGTGTAGATGCATGAAACGATGAAACCGATTCAAAAATAAAAACAAGAAAACCAAGATGCAATATTGCGTTTCATGTACTTTCAGACTTGGAAAATTGTATGATTATCTTCAGAAGACCTCGTGTAAGGTATGTACGTGTTTTGTTTTGATCAAGAACCTCTGGAAATTGGATTTCGAATTCACTTTGGATGTGAGCTTTTTGGAGTTGCTTGAGTGTACTTAGGGCGCCGCTTGCAGTCTCTAGGGTTTTGGTTTGTGGTACTGAGTATGTATAGAACATGTTAGGTCAACAAAGTTGAAGAAAATCCATTGCTTTAATGATTTTTGAAGATTTGATTTCACAAGATCTTTTCCAATCTTTTTCTCATAGTTTTTGTATCAATCATGCTCAATTCTTATCACAACTTGCCCTAATCAGTTAAGCACGAAATATTGAGGTTATAATGTGCATAAAAAGATTTTTTAGGTTAAGGTTTATATTTTTCATGAATTAAAATCATTTAAATGAATATAAATTAATATTAATTCAAATAAATAATTAAAAAATATGAGAATACTTCCCTTTGGGCCTAGTGGTCGTGCATAGGCTTGGCATGAAGAAATTTGGAAGAAAATTGGGCCCATTTGCATTTTTAGGCCTTTTGCATCAATGTTGACTTTCAAAAATTTCCAAAAATTTCCCAACTTCCCCAAGGCATAACTTGGTCAATTTTTAAGCTTTTCACATGTTCTTGGACATTTTGGAAAGGTCTTTGAGTCCTTTAACCAATGCCTTTGGTCCCATGTCATTTTGATTTACCAATCTCAAGTTATGGCCTTTGACCTAAAGTCACTTTTTGTTGACTTTTGAAAATGACCTATAATGTTGAAATTGATAACTTTTTGTGAGAGCATTTCTTGGACTTGGAACATGAAGATGAATTGTAGGAAATGTCTTTCTCTTCAAAATGAGCTTTGGATGGAATTTTTCTGATAATCCATGTGAAAGTTATGCCTTGGTCAATTTCAGTTGACTTTTCCAGCTGTCCAAATATAGCAACTTTTGCATCTTTGATGATTTCTGAGCCAAATTTTGAGAATCATGATCAAGCATTGATCAAATGATGTTTGTGGCTTCAAAATGATATATTGACCAAAAATTGGAACTTTTGACTGTCAAATGACCATTTTGCCCCTACAGTTGACTGTAGTGCAATTTAGGGTTTTGACTGTGCAATTTTGAGCTGAATGCCTTGAAACTTGTTATGAGGATCTTTGACCATCTTTGTAGGCATGTGAGACTTGGTTGGGCCTTTGAAATCTTCATTTTCTTGACCAGAACTCAAACCCTAGTTTTGACTGTATAGAGGACAGTTGAGCTGCACAACCCTTGGGGCATTTTGTGACCTTGACTTTGATAATTCTTGATGAATATGGGAGGGCAAATTTTGGGGTACAACATTATGACATTAGTCATGACATTCACACACCTGGTTTTACCAAAAATGCATGCCAATAACTAAACACCTACAAACTCCCCCTTTGGCAGATTTTTGGCTAAAGCCCCTAAGCAATCAGAGAATAGATAGCAGCAGAATAAATGTGACTGCAGAAAAATATAGTGTCTATCAAGTAATTAACCCACATAATATCTCCCCCTCTTTAGCCACAAATGGGCCAAAGATACATGTACTTAAATGTTTATACAGTCATCCAGAAAAAGTAATAAAGACAACAACGAAAATCTGAACACACTTGCAAACTCCACCAGGAACCAGCATCAACTCCACCAACCTTTAAGCATTGTCCCCTTCAGAGGAGCTACTTTCTTCAGTATTGAGTTGATCTTCAGCAGCACCCTCATCCCTTCTGTTTCCTTCAGCCTCCTCCTGTTCTAATTTTGCAATTAGGTTTTCTAGAGTCTTTTTCCTGGTCTCCAGCTCTTTGCAGGTCTCTTTCAATACAGCTATAACATCAGATGTCTTGGACTGAGTTTTTGCAGATGATGTCTCAGCTGATGTTATGACAATGTCAGGAACATGAGATCCCTGAAACAGCTTGTAGTGTAACCCAAGAGCAGGAGCTCTTTTGCAAGCAGTGTCTCTTTCCACCAGGATATCAGGGTACTGAGCAAGAATGATTCCACATAGGAGGGAGGGAAAGGCAATTGGGCCTTTAACAGCATAGCTACCAGCATGTTTTAAGGTTTGATCAAAAATGTACCTGCCATAGTCAAATTCAGTCTTGGTACCAACAACATAAATGAATCTCCCCAATCCTGTAGAGATGGTTGATTTATGGTTTGTAGGGACCCAGTTGGCTGCACCAATCTTGTGCAGGATGGCAAATTTCATGCTCAGTTTGCTGGAATTCAGCTTGCCTTTCAAGGGCCAGCACTTGACTTGTCTTGCTGTGATGGTTTGGCATACTTCATTGTCAGTGACTTCCAGTTCAGGGCAATCCTCATTTGATCTTCCAAGAAATTTGTTAATTTCTGATGGAGAGAAATTAACCCTTCTTCCTCTAACATAAACACATTCAAAGTCAGCTGACCTTCCATCAGCACATTCATCAGACAAGTTCACTATAAATTCCTTGACCAGATTTTCAAAGCACTTGGTAAATTTTACCACAGTCTTCATTAGTCCAGCAACTTTGATCAGGTCCATGATTTCCTTGCAATCCATGGCACCATTGTTTAGTTCTCTTTCTAAAGCTATTCTCTTTAAGCAAACATACTTCCATCTGTTGGCATTGTCAGGGTGGTGAAAAGAGATGTTGTCTGTTGGGACTTCAGGAATTCTTGCCATTTTGCTGGAAGGGAGTTTCCTTCTGATAGGAATGTCTTCAGCATTAATTTAAAACTCTAATTCCTCATCAGAATCAGAAGACTCAGGTTCTTTTCTCTTCTTTGTAATTGGTTGTCTAGCAGGTTTTGAGAGACTCCCAGTATGCACTTGGGCTTTCACCTTCCCTTTGGACATTCCAGTCTTCACAGTACCAATCTTCCTTTCAGACCTGGTTTTCTTATCAGCAGGTTTCTCTTTGTTCAGACCTTTTGCAGCATCTTGATTGCCCTTCCTGTTCATCATTCTCCTAGCTATGCTAGGGTTGATATTTGCAATCAGGTCATTATCTGAGTATTCCTCATCCACGTCAATAACAGGTGGTTCAACATTCTTCTCTGAAGGGTTCTGAATGTCATTTAGGTTTTCAGATGGTTTTTGAATGTTGTCATCTGGTGTCTCAACATTCTCAGAGACATCTGGATTTGCTTCAACATTTGGGCTTGCTGATTCTTAATTTAATGGAACAGAAATCCCCGGTACAGAGTGGTTCTCACCCAGGATTCTTGTAACAAGCCTAGCTATTGCTTGGTGTACATGAGCTGATCCTTCCCTATTAGGTACAGAAGATGAAGGTTGAGAGGGATTACCGGAAGACGTCGCCTGAGACCTTCCTGCATGCCTTGTTCTCAGCTTTTTGACCTTGGAAGGGTTAGTTTCTATTTCTCTGAAAGGAGTAATCTCCAGGACTTCAGAATCCATGCATGAGGTGATTGCTCGAGAATCTTGATCAGATGATGAAGATGAAACGGTTGTCTTGGATGAGGATGAAGTTTGAGACATTTTGATTGACTTGGAAAACCATTAGTGACTAGGGAGAAAACTTTGAATGAGAGAAAAAAAGATGTTGCAAAGTCGAGAGTGGAAGGAGGCAAATGTGTGTCTATTCAACTTCTTAGTAATTTTGAAAGAATTTGGGAAATATATGATTAACCCACTTAAAATAGACTTAACAAAAATAACTCCTTTAACCCTTGTTTTGAGCAAAATTAATTGCTATAATTTCTCATGTTGGCAAATACCCATCTTGCCCCTCAAGTTTTCAAGTTGATTTGCATCAAGAGCCTTGGTAAAAATGTCATCCAACTGTAGCTTAATGACACCATGTTCCAGTTTAATTGTCTTCTCCTCTACAAGGTCTCTGATAAAGTAATTTTTAAGGTCAATGTGCTTGGTCCTACTATGCTGAATAGGGTTCTTGGAAATATTGATTGTATTCAGATTGTCACAATACAATGTCAGAACATCTTGTGAGACATTATACTCAGCGAGCATCTGTTTTGTCCAGATAGTTTGAGAACAGCTACTACCAGCTGCAACTATTTCCGCACAAAGTTGAAAAGGAATTCTTTTGACATGAATCATAGCTCTGGAAGATTCCTGTATGATCCTATTTTTCCTTCTGTCAACTCCATTTTGTTGAGGAGTTATAGGAGAAGAGAATTCATGACTAATTCCTTCTGAGAAACAGAACTTATTAAACTTGTTGTTTCCAAATTCCTTGTCATGATCACTTCTGATTCTGACAATACACCCTTCTTTTTGAGTTCTTTTGCACAGTTCTTTAACAACTTCAAAGTTATTCACCACATCATAGACATATCTCTTTTCACCAAGCCTTTCCACTTGATGTTCACCACAAACCCTCCCTTTATCAATTTGCAGTCTTGGAATCCTTCTGACTGCTTCCATAGAGATAGTCCTTTTCATTCTTCTTAGATGAAGATGGCCAAGTTTTTGGTGCCACAGTTTCACCTCTTTTTCTTCTTTGGCAATAGAACACATAGTGGAGTTATTAGTGTTCTCAGGCTGCCACAAGTAACAGTTGTCTTTAGATCTGATTCCTTTCATTACAACTTCTTGTTTTTCATTAATTACAAGACATTCAGATTTTGAGAAGTTGACCTTGAATCCTAGAACACAAAATTGACTGATACTAATGAGATTAGCAGTCAGGCCTTTTACCAATAGTACTTCATTCAGATTTGGAACTCCAGGGCAGTCCAAATTACCAACTCCTTTGATTTCACCTTTAGCACCATCTCCAAAGGTCACATAACTAGTGGTGTGAGGTTTAACATGATTGAGAATGTTCTTGATTCCAGTCATGTGCTTAGAACACCCACTGTCAAAATACCAGTCTTCCTTTGCAGAGACTCTCAGGGAAGTGTGGGCTATTAGGGCAGTAGCCTTTTTCTTCCATTGAGGAGTATGTGGTACCCTGTTAGCCTTAGGTTTGACACCTGGGTTCTGATTAGGGTATCCATACAATCTGAAGCAGAAAGGCTTTATGTGACCAAACCTACCACAATGGTGACATCTCCATCTTTGGTACTTTTTCTTCATATTTTTCTGTTCCCGATGTTGAGTGTTATGTTGTGACATCTGCTTTGACCTTTGTTTATCAGACCTGATCTTCTTGTCTGCACCAGGTTTCTTTGCTTCCACAAATCCTAGTCCAGACTTGTTTCCCATATTTTGTCCAACCTGAAGGATTTCTTCCAATTTGTCAGTTCCATTTGTCAGCATCTTGACAGATTTGGTCATCTGGTTCAGTTTTGAGTTCAGCATTTGAACTTCCCCTTCTAGATGACTTATAGTTTCAAGGTCTTCCCTTTTTACAGCCTCCAGCTTTATGATGAGTTTTGTTTGTTTCTCATTCTGCACACAGACTTCAGCACTTCTGATACACAATTTCTTGTAAGTATCAACCAGTTCTTCAAATGTCACTTCCTCATCACTAGTGTCACTTTTAGAGGAACAAACACTAGTTAGTGCAGTAACTAGTTTGGCAGATTCTTCTTCAGAATTACTTTCTGAATCACAGTCAGACCAGGTAACAGTCATTCCTTTCTTTTGTTTCTTAAGAAAGGTAGGACATTCAGCTCGAATATGCCCATATCCTTCACAACCATGGCATTGAATTCCTCTGCCTTGATTTCCCTTCTCTTCTGACCTTGGTCTTCTGCTGGAACTGTCAATGTCAGATGGGATGTTATGAACATTAAACCTTGACTTTGGATTTATTCTTTTGATGAGTTTGTTGAATTGTCTTCCAAGCATGGCTATAGCTTTTGAAATATTTTCTTCTTCATCCTCCTTGTTTTCATCTTCAGTGTTGGATACAAGTGCTATGCTCTTGTTATTTTTGTCAACATTTTCAGTGATCCCCATCTCAAAAGTCTGAAGAGACCCAATGAGTTCATCCACTTTCAACTTGCTGATATCCTGGGCTTCCTCTATAGAAGTTACCTTCATTGCAAATCTTTTAGGCAAGGATCTGAGAATCTTTCTCACCAGTTTTTCTTCTGACATCTTTTCTCCCAATGCTCCTGAGGTGTTGGCAATCTCCAAGATGTTCATGTGAAACTCGTGAATGGTTTCATCTTCCATCATTTTTAGATTTTAAAACTTGGTAGTCAGCATCTGAAGCCTTGACATTTTTACTTTGGAAGTGCCCTTATGGGTAGTTTTGAGAGTGTCCCAAACTTCCTTGGCCAGTTCATATTGATGTACTAGTCTGGATATGTTTCTATCAATTCCATTGAACAAGGCATTTAAAGCTTTGGAATTTCCCAGGGCTAACTCATCTTCTTCTTTACTCCATTCTTCCTCGGGCTCCAGACTGATTGTCCCATCTTTCTCAGTTATGGTGGGATGGTTCCATCCTTTGTCAGCAGCTCTCCAGGCCTTTTTGTCCAGAGATTTTAAGAAGGCAATCATACGAGGTTTCCAGTAGTCATAATTTGTTCCATCCAGAATCGGTGGTCTATTTCCAAAAACTCCTTCTTTGTCCATAGTGCCAGAAAGTGATATCCCTAGATCTCACCCAGTAATACAGGCAGGGTGCCTGCTCTGATACCAATTGAAATTCTGGCTGCAGATACTCAATGTCACAGTCAATGTTATGACACCATATCTGACTTTCTATAAGACAGAAAATACAAAAACAGTAAAGAACACAGTCAATTGTTTACCCAGTTCAGTGTGAAATAACACCTACTCTGGGGCTACCAAGCCAGGGAGGAAATCCACTATAAGAGATATTAATTCAGGAATAAACCAACCAGTTTATCTCCTTCACTTAAGACCTACCCAATTCAACTTAAATCTAAGTTCTACTTAAACCTGAGTTCCTACTCACTCCCCTCAATCACAGCAGTGATACTTAAAACAATTGACTAATGAATTAGTGAAGACACTCTTCAAAACATACACTTGATTATGCTTCACAGCTTTTTAATCAAGTAACACAAACACTCTTGCTTCACAGCTTTGAGTGATACATAAACCTAACTTGACTTTGCTTCAAAGCTTTAGTCAAGAGACACAAAACACTCTTGCTTCAAAGCTTTGAGTGGTACAAAAACCCTTACAAACAAAACCTATTCCAAGTCACTTATCACAATGATAATTGCTTGGATTACAGCAGTTAAAACTATACAGTTTCTGATTGATCTTCAGTCCAAAGAGATATTTTCCAAACAACAGACCTGTTGAATATATAGCAGCTGTTTCTTCAGTTAGGTTTTCCACAAAAAGCTAGGGTTAATTAGGTTTAACCATAAGACTTGGTCACAAGACTTTATCAACCAGTTTAGGGTTGAGCTAGGTTAACCCAAAGACAACGGGAGATTCTGTTCTGGAAGGAATGAGCCAACTTCCTGAAAAATCTCAGAATTAACCAAACTGCACTGCTGTTAGATCAGTACTGGATGTCTTAACATTTGTTATGACATCATAATTCCTGTTTACTGAGAAGACAATAAATGTGATCTTTTTGCAAAATGCTCAGATACACACTCATAAACAGCAGTACCTGTATGCCACTATTTTTCTGCAAAGGTACCTAATAAACCAGTACCTAATAAATCAGAATGTTATGACATTAGTCATGACATTCACACACCTGGTTTTACCAAAAATTCATGCCAATAACTAAACACCTACAATTTAGATTTAAGGTAGTTTAATTATTTTCTTAACAAAAACAACAAAAATAATTTTCTTTTACTTAGGACTTTTTTAAGGTTTAGACGTTCCTTTCGACTCGTGGGCATTATTATGTTAAATTTTTTTCCCAAATTATTGTAACTGCTCACAGTCTGTAATAGCTTAATTAGGGATTTTTCTTTACTGCTTTTATTTCCCTCATTTTTGGAATTATAAATACCCTCTCTCTGAAGCATTGTAATAGTGTAGATTTAAATTCTCGCACTTTAAACTCCTGCAATATTTAAACTGTTTAGATGATGATAATAGGATTGTATGATAAGATTAATAATCAAGCGTTAGCAAACCTAACCTCTAAGACTAAAATAACTGAATATAACACATGTTGCACATACACACCTCAAGGGTATTCCCACTTTGGTTGCCTTCGGAAAACCAGCCACACCTCTCGAAACGTGAGAGATTTTAATGGCTGCCCTCCGGTTTCAAGATCATAAGCCCTTCGATGACCCTCTCGATGTTGCCTCGGTAAAATGATCTTAAAACTCTAGGGTAGTTACTAAATTTTCTTGCCCAGTTTCCTTTGTGAGTGTATAAACGTCCCTTCGAGAGTCCCTCAAACATCCCATGACTAGGGCTACCTACTCACTCATAGTAGGATAGCACTGTCTAAAGGAAAAGAGGAAAAGAACAATCCTGTCGAGTATAGTAGATAGCTGTTAGATGCTTGCTCAAAAAACAAACTTTTACACATACACAAAACCACTTTCAAAAACATTTTCAAAACGCTTTATCAACATTCTTAAGGACTGATACAAGAGTTATCATAAAGCAATTTTCCTGACTATTGGCATTTCAAAAATACTTTCAAAAATACACAAAGCACTAGGTATTTCAAAATGAGCTAAGCATCTAAGAGCCCATAGAAAAGTACGGATAGAAAGGGTGCTAACACCTTCCTTTTCCATAATCTACCTCCTTACTCAGAAAACTCTCGAAAGCTCTTTTTCTGTTCTTTTTACCCTTTCCTTTGTTGTATAAAAGAAAAGTCGATGGAAAATCTTGCTTACCGAAACATTTGCGAACACAAATGCAAAACCAGTATAACAGTCGGTTCTGCCACCGTATCACACTCGTCAATATCTAGAAGAGATCGTAGATTTTTCGTACATTTACCATAACCTAGGAGATAAATAACACACGTTTAAAAGTTGACTTACTAACCCTTCGAGACTATTATAGTAAGTTCATAATGCATATTTTTCCTATCCATCACAGCCTAGGGGATGAATAAAATAGAGCTCGATAATACATTGTCGTGTAGAGACTAACACGGTGAATTATATCCCAAATTTTGTTATGTTTACTACAACCTAGAGAGTAAATAATATGATGATGAACCTGTGCATTTATCACGACCTAGAGAATAAATGACACGAGGATAGGCTCACGTATTCAATATGACCTAGAGGATGAATAATATAACCCTGAAAATTTGCATACCGATCACAACCTAGGGGGTAGATAATTGAAAAAATTTGTGTGTTTATCACGACCTAGAGGATAAACGACACGAAGATAGATTCATGTATTCATTACGACCTAGAGAATGAATAATATAAACCTGATAATTTTCACACCTTTCACAACATAGGGGATAGATGATTGAAAAGTTTGTGCATTTATCACGACCTAGAGGATAAACAACACAAGAGTAGTTTTGACATATTTATCACGACCTAGAGGATAAATAACGTAATCCTGAGAATTCGAATACCTACCACGAACTAGAGGGTAGATAATTGAAAAAGATTTGGTAATTGAATCTTAAATAACTAGATCAAAGATAAGATCGGGGTTTACCGGTTGTGTTTGTTCTCAACCAAGGTATTTGTTTGTTTTTGTGGATTAAATAATCTAATGACGAGCCCCAATAAAGTTTATGGTTTAACCAAAAATTTCTTCGGACGATGCCATCCATGATGCCCTAAGTTGATATGGAACCCAAATGTATATGCACTGAATTTTTTCTGTAATGCCCCCAAATGTTTGTGTATGCACCAAATGTTTGAATTTTTTTGTATGTTCTCTCCTTTTAAACCATTGGTTTTGCACAATTGACTCTCCAATGTTGTATGCTATATTGTCATGGTATTTTCGAGTCGATTTGAATATGATGAACAAGGGTTGGCAAGAGTTTGATATTTATATCACAGGCGCAGGTGCAGACGTAGTTGTGAACGTAGGCGTAAACATGGACATAGGCGTGGACGTAGGCGTGGATTTATTTTTGATGTTTTTATAAACAAAATGCTTTTTGATGTTATATCAAATGCTTTTATTTGTAAAATTCCCAAAATGATTTCAGCGTAGTATTCATAAGAAATAATCGTAGTATTTGGAAAACATGACCGAAAAGGAAAAACTCAATTGAACGTTTGCAACAGTACATGTTTTATTTGATGATTATGCCTTTGAATAGGCGAGAGTACAAGATGTAATTTCTAGAAAGAGGTAATTATATAAAGTTTAACAAAAATTGAAAATGGCAAAAATGATAATTGCTACTACTATTTCTCCAATGTCCTTTTGGTAGCTCCAATATCCTTTGCTTATGAGTTGAATGATTTAGATCAATCCCTCACCTTTGCGGTCGTAGTAGTGGTTCTTAGATCGCAATATTTTTGTTCTTTATTTCTGAGTAAGATCCCTAACTTTTTCCTGGATCTCCCTTTCGGGTTTTCAATGCACTGGGATAAAATTTTTGTGTATGTCCCTAATTTTTGCCTGAATCGCCCTTTAGGGTTTTCAATGCATCGGGACGCTCCTTTTTTCCTAAGTCGTCTGTTTAAGGTTCGAACTTAGCAAGATTTTTATACATAGTACTTTTTGACTGCACTTGAATTTGTCGGATGTGGCAGTTCTTCCCCATCCATCGTTGTGAGGATAAGACCACCACACAAGAATGTTGTTTTTACCATATATAGACTTTCGTAGTTGGGTGTCCATTTACCACGTGAATCAAGGTGAGGTAGTAGAATCTTCTTGAGCACTAAATCCCCTTCTTTGAACACTCGAGGATGAACTTTTTTGTTGAATGCCTTCTTCATCCTCTTTTGGTACAACTGACCGTGGAACAAAGCCATAAAGCGTTTTCTTCAATGAGGTTAAGTTGATCAAGTCGCGTATGAACCCACTCTGCTTCTTCAAGATTTTTTTCCATTAGAACTCAAATTGATGGAATCTCTACTTCAACCGAGAGTACCGCCTCCATGCCAAATACTGGAGAGAAAGGAGTTGCACATGTTGATGTACGCACGCAAGTACGATAGCCATGTAGAGAAAAGGAAGCATTTCATGCCAATCTTCGTATGTCTTCACCATTTTCTGAATGATTTTATTGATATGATGAGGAATTATGATGCTCGATCTTGAAATCATCACATAACTAATTCATCATTTTGTTGTTCAAATTGGACCCGTTGTCCATAATGATTCTGCTTGGAACCCCATATCTTCATATAATATTTTGTTTGATGAACCGAGTAACCATTTGTCTTGTCAAATTCGCGTAGGGCGCAGCTTCCACCCACTTGGTGAAGTAATCGATGGCAGCTAGTATGAACCGATGTCCGTTAGAAGCTTTCATCTTGATCCTTCCTATCATATAAATTCCCCATATTGAAAATGGCCAAGGAGAACTTAAGCCATTCAAAGGAGTCAGCGTCACATGCATTTTGTCAGCATAGATCTGGAATTTGTGACATGTCTTCGTATAATAGTAGCAATTAACGTCCATTTTCAACCAATAATAACCTAATCGCAAGATCTTTTTGGCCATGGAATGTCCATTTGTATGCGTTCCAAAAGTACCTTCATGGATTTCCCTCATAAGTGTATCTGCATCCTATTTCTCCACACACTTGAGTAACACCATATCATAGTTTCTTTTGTACAACACATCACCATTTAGAAAGAACTTTCAAGATAGATTCCACAGAGTTAATTTGTCAATGACAAAGGAATTTTCTGGACATTCTTGTTTCTCCAGATCCCTCTTGATGTCATAGAACCAAGGTTTGTTATCTGGTCCTTTTTTAATAGCAAGGCAATTTGCAGGTTCTTCAAAATGTATGATTGTAATGTGTGGGTTGTGGTTTGACCAAGTTACTTTGAACATAGATGTTGTACCCAAAAACTTTACCTCCCATTTTACTCAAGACATGTTCATTAAGGTCTTCAATTGCTCAAGGTTGACCAAGAATTGATCATACAAATTCTCCTCATAAGCAATGGCCTTTCAACTAGGGTTTCACTTTTCACCAAGATGTTCGAGCTCCAAAGGTCTCAAATGTTTTCCATGGTCCTAATATGTCTTCAAGATTGTCCACACCAAATTTCATGCCTTACACTACAGGTTTGCTCAATTAATTGCTCAAATGTTTGAAAGTCAACTATACTAGGTCAAAAGTCAACTGTGGCCAATATACAGTAAAACTTCAAGATTTTTGGTCAACATCAACATTTTGAAGTGATATCCATAATTTGATCAAGGGTTGATCATGATTCCTCAAGGAATGCTCTTAATTTATCAAAAGTCAAGAATTGCTAAATTAGGGTTTCTAAAGGAAATGTCAACTGAACTTTGACCAGACATAACTTTCACATACTTCATCCATTTTCCCCAACCAAAGCTCATTTTTAAGACAAATACAATTCCCTAAAACTTCTCTTTTATCCTCGAGTTCAAGAAATGCACCATTTGAAAGATACAAGCTCATACATTACAAGTCATTTTCAAAAAGTCAACAAAAGACACTTTTTGCCAAGACCTTTTACGTCAAGGTAAAATCTTCAAATGAAAACTTGATAAAAATAGGAATTGAAGTAGACATCTTGGGCTTTCCAAGTTGGGAAAATTTGGGAGATTTCAAGAATTGTGCATTGGGAAAACTTGAACTTTTAGGTCAATGGCCTAACTTCTTGGACTTCAAACATCTTCCTAACCTTATAGGGGACCTCTAATCTTATTTTTACATTGCCTTACAATTGTTATATATTTTGTTCATATTTATTTTGATTTATTTCAATTAAATATAAAATAAATTTTACAAAATATTTAGAGATGGGCTTTGGACTTTGGGCTAGTGTTTTGATTTGACTTAAGGCCCATAAATCGTGCAAAGAATGTCCAGGTACATCCAAGACCCAATGTGGCATGTTTATACACATTTTTGGTAAAATTTTAAAAGGGGATCATGTTTTAAAAGCAATGGTTATGGCATGATTTCCTTCCAAAATATTACCCTCCCTCCATCTCTTATAAATACACAACATTTCTGCAAGCATTGGACGGATACACAGCCTGAGAAGAATTCTACAAAGTTTTGCAAAAAAATCCAAAATTGTCAAAAGTGGCATTTGCGTTTCTAGGCATCGTCTGTCCAAACTAAGGGAATAAACCATTCCCTGGGAGTCTCAGGAGCTTACCCTGACCCTCCTTGAAGCCCAACACACGCAGGAACCATCACCTTCAGTCATCACTATTTTGGTAAAATCCCAAAATCAAATCTTTATTTTTATAAGTTGTTGAATGTTTTGATATGTGTGTACATGTTTATGGGCATCATTAGAATATGTTAAGAGCATTACATGGAGTTTATTACGTCTAGATCGTGAGATGCAATTTTCAAACCGTGTTAGGGTTTTTAGTTTGTAACTCAGGATACATGGGTTTTCTGGTCAATCTAAGGCCAGATTCGTGACCAGGGCATGATTTTAAGTGGGACAAGGTCTTTACTTTGTCTTAAACCTAATGATTTTGCAGATTCCATATTTTGGTGGATCTGAGAAGACGACCAGAGTTTAACTCTGGCGTCTCTCCGATCGTTTGACTCAGGCGAGGGCATGCGTGGCAATGCATCGCGTCCTGATTGGTCCATTCAAATAAAGAGGGGCCATAAATACGCACATTATTTTTTTAAATATATTTCTGATTCATTTTTCAAATATAATATTATTATTGTGTTGTAATAAGCGGATGAACAAGCAGCTCAGATGGTAAAGAGGAACGCGTATAATGGGAAGGACTTGGGTTCGATACCCAGATCTTGCATTTTAATTTTTTCTAATGTAATATTCACAGATCTAGTGTACAACACCCCATGCGCCTACCATGTGTCTTCAAGCTTCAGCCAGTAGATTACAGGGAGATCAGATCCAACGCCCCTGGAGTGCCTCTTCACGATAGACCCTCAAAGGCCAGCATCATAGGATACAACGTGACTTGGGCTCATTGACTTGGGTTTTTTTAGTTTATTAATTTAAAAAAAAAATCATTTATATAATATAAACTACGATAAACCATAAAAAAATTTAGGTTAGTTTGTTTTTTAATTAAATTATTTTGAAAATTAATTAATTAAATATTTTAGCTTTTTTTAATTTAAAATTAAATAGATTTATGTTAATTCACTTTCTTTTCATAATAAAAATCCCAAAAAAATAGTAGGTTAGTTTAGAAATTAATTTTACTTAATAATTTTCTTTTCTTTCTTATTTTGATTAATTAAGACTTAATTTAATTTAGTCTTTTCCAAATAAATAAAAACAAAAAAAGGAGTCTTCTTTTAACTTAGAAATATTTTAGGGTTTAGAGTCCTTTCTAATTCGCGCGTGATTTTATTTTAGCATTATCATTTTTATATTATTGTACCTGCTTCCTGGTTTGTAATAGTTTAATTTAGGGCTTTACTTTACTGCTTTATTCCCCCAAGTTTTGGACATGTAAATAATCCCCTCTCTGAAGCCTTGTAATATCTAGGATTTACAATTCCCACACTTTTAATTTTTGCAAATTATTAACTGTTTAGATGCATGCTAACTAGGATTGTATGCAAGAATAAAAAAAATGCTAGCAAACCTAACATGATATAAAAGTAACTGAATACGGCACACTCTCACATATACACCTCTAGGGTATCCCACTTTGGTTGCCTTTGGAAAAACAGTCACATCTCTCGAAACGTGAGAGATTTTAGTGGCTTCCCTCTAGTTTAAAGATCATAAGTCCCTCGATGACCCTCTCGACGTTGCCTCGACGTGATCTTAAAACCCTAGGGTAGTTACTAAATTTTCTTGCCTAGTTTCCTTTATGACTGTATAAACGTCCCTTCGAATGTCCCTCAAACATCCGACGACTAAGGCTACCTACTCACTAATAGTAGGATAGCACCGTCTAAAGGAAAAGAGGAAAAGAACAACCTTTCGAGTAAAGTAGATAGCTGTTAAATACTTCCTCAAACAACCTTTAAACTTATGCAAAACTTCTTTCAAAAACATTTTTCAAACACTTCGTATACATTTTCTACCAATACGAGAAATATTACAAAGTTCGCCGCACTAAGGTGTCTTTTCAAAATACTTTTTTTTAAACACAAAAACACAAAGGTCTTTTCAAATGAGCTAGCATTTAAGAGCCTATAAATAACTACGGATGGAAAGGATACTAACACCTTCCCTTTCCATAATCTACCCCCTTACTCACAAATAATCTCGAAAGGTCTTTTTCTGTTCTTTTCACCCTTTCCTTTGTTGGATAAAAGAAAAGTCGGTGGCAACTATTGCTTACCGCAACATTTGCGAATACAAATGCAAAACCAGTATAACAGTCAGTTATCCCAACGTATTACAATGGCTGATAAAGTTGCCAAGGTGTCTGCCATCTCATTTTCTTCTCGCAGAATATGACTGAAGGTAATCTCTGTAAACTCCGTGTGATACGATGGCAGAACCGACTGTTAATACTGGTTTGCGTTTTGTATTCGCAAATGTCACGGTAAGCAAGAGTCGCCACTGACTTTTATTTTATCCAATCAGGAATAGGAAAAAGAACAGAAAAAACCTTTTTTCGAGAATATTTCTGAGTACCGGGGGTAGATTATAGAAAGGGAATGTGTTAGCACCCTTTCTATCTGTGATTTTCCACAGGCTCTTAGGTACTTGCTCATTTTGAAATTTCTTGTGTGTGTGCTTGTTTTGAAAAAGTTTTACTTCGTGATAAGCCTTGTATCAGTCCTCAAGAGTGTGACGAAGTTGTTTTGAAACTTGTTTTGAAAAGTGTTTGTGTGAAAAAAGTTTGTTTGATTGATTGAGCAAATACTTAAGAGTTAATCTACCTACTCGAAAAAAGACTGTTCGTTTTCCTTTAGATAGCGCCATCCCATTATTAAGGAATAGGTAGCATTATCGTTGGATTTTTAAGGGATGTTTGAAGGGACATATACGATCACAAAAGCAATGTTAGGGAATTTTAGTAACCATCCTAAAGCCTTAAAGATCTTTTCCGAGGCAACATCCGAATGGGTCATTTTTAGATCTTTCGGGGCTAGAGGACGACCACTAATAAACCCTATACCTCATGACAGTTTAATCGAAGGCAATCGGAGTAGAGTAAACCCTAGGAGTGAGCATGTGCGAGTGAATTTTTCAGTTAATTTGTCTTTGCACATTTAGGATTTTTCTACTGTTTTAATTTTCAGTTAGTCTTTCCATACAATCCTATTAACATACCTCTAAGCAGTTTATAATTTGCGGAAATTAAAAGTGAGGAAAGTTTAAAGTTCTATCTATTACATGGCTTTCACAAATACATAATTATTTTTGACTGAAAATAAAATGCGGAATTAAAACCTAATTAAGTCTATTACAACCTCGGAGCAATTACAATAATAATAAAAGGTAATTAAAATGCACGCGGCGAATTAAATGCGAGGACGATTAGAAAACCTAAAAAATCTAATTTGAGAAAATATTTAAGTTATTTTTTAAAGAAAAATTAATTATATACAAAATTAAACCCTAATTTCTAATTTATTTTAATTCTAAAAATAAGATTTAATTTCCCTAATTAAATTAAATCAATTAATTCAAGGAAATAAAATCTTTTTTATGAAAAAAGATTTTTGGTGTTTTTTGTGATTTTTGATTTAATGATAAAAAAATGATTTATGTGTTATTTTGATAAAAGAGAGAATAATTAGTAAATAAATAAAAATATGAAAGAAGAAGGTTTGGGCCTGTAAGAATAAACCCAGGGGGGGTGCATTGTTGAAATTGCTTAGGCCCAAAGAGTTGGTCAGCCAAATCCCAGCGCTGCATTCCATGTGATACTCTTCTGATGGTTTACCATGGTCCTTCAATGGTGTGCATTAGATCTGGACAGGGATGTATCCATTGGCTGGATGATGGTAGCGCATGGTAGGCGTTTGGACAAGTGGGACACAAGATCTGCAAAGGAGAATCAAAATAAAGAAAGTTTGATGGGACTTGGGATTGAACCCAGGTCCTCATGTTCAACACCAATGCGCCTAGACATCTGGGCTATCTCTTTTATTTGTTAAGAAAATGAGAACATAATATAATATATGAAACAAAATGGTTAGCTGGAAAACACACGCGAAATTCAAATGGTCCAATGGGGTTCAGACACGTTGGTATCTTCTTCCTCCTTTGTGTATTAGGTATCAAACTTATACCTACGGATAACTTGACATGGCTGTAAACTTATGAACTTCAAAAATCACCAAAATGCATGATAAATAAATTCTAATTACATGTTTCAATTTGTCTAGATGTCACGAGCATCATAATACCCTTTTCGTTGGCCAATTTAACCTATATGGAGAAGCCCTAAAACGGCCTCTCAAACCCTAATAATGGCAACTCTGGATATAAGCATCAAAATGCAAAATCAAGTAAACCAAAACGTTACAAATGACAATATAAACATAATGCAATGTTTAAGAATGATTAATCATGCGTAAATTAAGAAATCAAACTCAAGCTTAGAGATGCAAACCGTGGGTCTGTAGCTTGTGATTCTGGGCGTGGAAATGCTTGCAATTGATTGAGACACGCTCTGGATATGTCCAGGAGTCTATTGGTAGTCTTAGAATGGCTTGAATCACCCTCTAGGTCCAAGAACGAATCCTCACTTTCTTGCAAATTTTTGAGTTTTATTTTGTGCTTTCCACGACTGCTAGCCCTCGTTTTCGTGCCTGTTCTTGCTCAATATATACCCTTGAATGAATTTGGGTTATAAAAACCACTTGTATCTTTGGGATTTTTTAAGATTTGATCTCATTCTTCCTTTGTGCGATTTGTTTCCAAATTAGGCCTAATCATGCCATTCTTGTGCCAATCAACCTTGATTCGATTTGAACCTGATATGCCAATAGAATTAGCTTGTGATTCTGTCCAAAAATTAAATCAAAACAAATCTTTTCTATTTTTTGTCATTTATTTTATTTAATTCAACTTTTAATTAATGAAAAATCAAAATAAAATGGAAAATGAAGCAAAAAATGTGTGGGTGAATATTTGGGTCGTGGACCATGTTATGAGTGAGGTGCAAGCATAAAAAGTTAGGCCCATTTGGCAAAAAATGCATCTTTGAGCATATTTGACTTTTGGCGGTTTTGCAAAAATGGTCAACTTTGACAAGGCATATCTCTTCCAATTTTAACCCTATAGAGGTGTTCTTGGACTTTTTAGAAAGTTTAGGATGTCTCCTAAACAACCCTTTATGTATCATCTCAATTGGGTCTTCCATGTTCATCTAAGAAGCTTTGACCTAAACAATGTTTTTGTTGACTTTTCAAAAGGACCTATAATGTAGAAATTCATATCTTTTTATGAGTGCATATTTTGAACTTGAGGAATGAAGATGAATTTTAGGGAATTGAATCGTCTTCAAAATTAGCCTTGGATGGAAAATTTCTGATAAAGTATGAGAAAGTTATGCTTGGTCAAAGTTTGGTTGAGTTTCCCTGAGAAACCCTAATTTAGCAACTTTTGAGTTTTGATGAATTAGGAGCATTCCTTGAGGTATCATGATCAACCCTTGATCAAATGATGAAATTTACTTCAAAATGTTGATGTTGACCAAAATTTTTGAGGTTTAACTGTGTGTGGGCCACATTTGACTTTTGACCTAATACAGTCGATTGTCAAGCATTTAAGCAGTTAACTGAGCAAACTTCTTGTGCAAGGTATGTGATTTTACATGGATGACCTTGAGAGCATATTAGTACCATGGAAAGCATTTGAGGCCTTTGGAGTACACACATCCTGATGAAAATGGAAACCCTAATGTGAGACACATTGCCTTAGGAGAGAGTTTGTCTGGTAAACTCTTGGGCAACCTTGAGCAAATTGAGGATCTCAATGGGCATGTGCTGAGTAAAATAAGAGGGAAAATTTTGGGGTACAATAGCTGCCCCTGTTCAATATTCTTAAACCTGAGGATGTAGATTGGCTTGTCTTCCTTTCATGATCTGAAGGTGGAAGATTATTGAACACTAGAGTGCCCAGAAATTTGCACTCTTATGAAGTGAATGTCAATCGGTGGTATCGGGAATGGGCTTATAGATGCCATTTGGAAAGCGAAGGAGTGTTTTCGGGGATGATCTTAAATATGCCATCCAGAGAAAATATTAGCCGCATAAGAGATTCCTTTGCGAGAATTCCCGTATTAGTCATTGAGGAGGACTTCGTCGGGGCATGTTGACTTATGTCTGGGGAATTATAGTATAGGAGCTTCGGTTGTCCATTACTCTATTGGGGATTTAGCTCCTGATTGATGAGGTGGAAGTAAGCTTTATATCTGGTCAGGGTCCAGGTTGCACAGTGACTTACTGGGGAAGCGTGAAATCAATCGTATTTGATCGGGTCCAAGTCTTACAGTGTTGTAAATTGTTGTTTGGATATAAGAGAGAAGGAACCTGGATAGTAGGGATGCTTCGAGATGAAAGCCTGGATGGTAGGGTTATGAGAAGGAACCTGGGTCGTAGGGTTACTTCGAAATGAGAGCCTGGATAGTAGGGTTATGAGAAGGAAACTGGGTCGTAGGGTTGCTTCGAAATGAAAGCCTGGATAGTAGGGCTATAAGAAGGAACCTGGGTCGTAGGGTTTCTTCAAAATGAAAGCCTGGATAGTAGGGCTATAAGAAGGAACCTGGGCCATAGGGTTACTTCGAAATGAGAGCCTGGATAGTAGGGCTATGAGAAGGAACCTGGGTCGTAGGGTTACTTCGAAATGAGGGCCTGGATAGTAGGGCTATGAGAAGGAACCTAGGTCATAGGGTTGCTTTGAAATGAAAGCCTGGATAGTAGGGTGATAAGAAGTAACCTAAGTCGTAGGGTTACTTCGAAATGGGAGCCTGGAAAGTAGGGCTATGAGAAGGAAACTGGGTCGTAGGGTTAATTCGAAATGAGAGCCTGGATAGTAGGGCTATGAGAAGGAACCTGGGTCATAGGGTTACTTCGAAATGAGAGCCTGGATAGTAGGGCTATGAGAAGGAACCTGGGCCATAGGGTTACTTTGAAATGGGAGCATGGATAGTAGGGCTATGAGAAGGAACCTGGGTCGTAGGGTTACTTCAAAATGAGAGCCTGGGTAGTAGGGCTATGAGAAGGAACCTGGGTCGTAGGGTTGCTTCGAAATGAAAGCCTGGATAGTAGGGCTATAAGAAGGAACCTGGGTCATAGGGTTACTTTGAAATGGGAGTCGGGATAGTAGGGCTATGAGAAGGAACCTGGGTCGTAGGGTTACTTCGAAATGAGAGCCTGGATAGTAGGTTTATGAGAAGGAACTTGGGTCGTAGGGTTACTTCTAAATGAGAGCCTGGATAGTAGGGCTATGAGAAGGAACCTGGGTCGAGGGTTACTTCGAAATGGGAGCCTGGATAGTAGGGAAATGAGAAGGAACCTGGGCCGTAGGGTTACTTTGAAATGAGATCCTGGATAGTAGGGCTATGAGAAGGAACCTGGGTCGTAGGGTTACTTAGAAATGAGAGCCTGGATAGTAGGGCTATGAGAAGGAACCTGGGTCGTAGGGTTACTTAGAAATGAGAGCCTGGATAGTAGGGCTATGAGAAGGAACTTGGGTCATAGGGTTACTTCGAAATGAGAGCCTGGATAATAGGGCTATGAGAAGGAACCTGGGTCGTAGGGTTACTTCAAAATGAGTTTGGGTAAAACTTCAGAGGGAACCTGGGTAAGGTTACTTTGTGATGAGTCTGAGTAGAACTTCAGGAGGAACCTGGGTAAGGTCGCTTTGATGAGTCTGTGTAGGACCGCATTAGGCCATGCAAATAATTACTCTGTTTAGTTTCAGGAACTAATCTTGGACTTGCTGGAAATTGTTGATGATAACCCTCTTTCCTGAAAAGGTACAAGATTAATTATATGCGATGCATGAAATGCATTGTGTGAGGATGTTCTCAAAATAAATGAGATTATGCTGTTATGCAATATGTATGAGCATGTCATGATGTATTCACATGAAATGCTATTGTGACATGTATGAGTATGGGAAAATAAATCCCTGACTGCTGCTGGAGAATATAGCATTCCTGACAGTGGTAGAGGATTGTGATCCTTCTACTTCAGTCGGGGATGGTGAACAGAGACGACTATACTGTAGATTCGCTCCTTGTTTGTGAATATTCTGCCGAGGAGAGACTCTGCTTGAGAATAACTCTGTTGGAAGGTGAACTTCCGTATCTGAAGGAATAAACTCTGCTTGGGAGATAAAAATTTACTGATTCACTCGTGACTATGAAATTTGGCTTGGGAACATACGTCAGGTTTCTGAATGACCCTGGCTGGGGAGGTTACTTCCTGTTTTGGAAAAGGTTGACGTCAATGCCTTTGAAAGCTTTTACTTTGTGGGCAGTACTGATATAACGAGATCGCATGTACTGATGACCGTGTTCCAAATCCGTCTCTGCCTTGGTACCTGGTGGACAGAGTAATTGTCGAGTTTGACATTCTTTTAGTTTTTTTTACTCCTGTTTCTTAAGTTACGAGCAATTGTCTTTCTATTTCCTATGCAAATATTTGTGAACATCAATTATATTCAAATGCACATGTCAAAAATAACTCATTGGACGTTCTCGCAAAACAAAACAGAAAAGGGAAAACAAACGTTTTTGTGTGTAAAAATGACTTGTATTAATTTTGAAGTTGGCCTATAACATGCGTTTTTGTACAAGGAGGTTGAAGTTCTAGTAAGAGAACGCCGTCGTAAAAATAGAAGCTATACAGAATTGTGGGAAAGTAAAACAGCTATGTGAAACGATCCCATTGAGTTCCAACTCTGCTATTGCCCCTATGTCTTCGAGCGTCTCATCACTTTGCTACTTGGCCGAAGGTTAATTAAATTGATTGGTGTCGTCCGAGCTTGATAATTTATACCGAAGTCTAGTCGCAAGGTGATCCAATGAGAGATAGTGATACGCTTTATATCCCTAACTTTTTCCTGGACCGCCCTTTCGGGTTTTCAGTCCACCGGGATACCCTTTTTTGCCCAAGCCTCCTTTTCAGGTTTTCGACTTGCCGGGTGTACACATAATTTTTTTTTCATCTTCATCCCTTATTTTTTCCTGAACCCTTTTGGTTCGTCGGGAAGCCCTTATTTTTGCCTAGGCCAGTCAACCTAGCGGATTTTTTAATTAGGCGTAGTATCTTTTCACTATGTCTGCATTGACAGGGTGAGGAAGGTCATCACCATCCATGGTGGTTAGAATCATAGCTCCACCTTAGAAAATGTTCTTAACCATAAATGGCCCTTCGTATGTGGGGGTCCATTTGCCCATGGGATCACCTTGCGGTAGTATGATGTGCTTGATCACTAGATCCTCGACTTGATATTCTTGACGTCTGACTTTCTTATTAAAAGCCTTGATCATTCGCTTTTGATACGTATGACCATGACAGATAGCAGTAAGTCTCTTCTCATTGATTATATTTAGCTGATCAAGTCGAGTTTGGATACATTCGTCTTTATTCCAACCCGCATCCTTCATAATCCTGAGAGAAGGTATTTGGACTTTGATGGGTAGGTCTGCCTCCGTGCCATACACCAAAGAGTAGGGTTTTCCCCTTTCGACGTCCGTGCTGAGGTACAGTATCCATGAAGAGAAAATGGTAACATCTCATGCCAGTCTTTATATGTCACTGTCATCTTTTGTACAATTTTCTTGATGTTCTTGTTAGCTGCTTCAACAATGCCATTCATCTTCGGTAGGTAGGGAGAAGAGTTATGATGTTGTATCTTGAACTGCTTGCAGAGCTTGGTGATCATCATGTTATTGAGATTTGTACCATTATCCATAATAATTCTCTCTGGCACGCCATACCGACAGATCAAGTTATGCTTGATAAACCATGCAGCAATGTTCTTGGTCATGGTAGCAAAAGAGGCCGCCTCAACCCACTTCGTGAAGTAATCAATGGCCACTAGAATGAAGCGATGTCCGTTGGAGGAGGTAGGTCTGATTTCTCTGATCATGTCAATGTCGTAAATTGCAAAGGGCCACGGAGTTGTTGAGATGTTTAAGGGGACCAGAGGCACATGCACCTTATTAGCGTAGATTTGGCACTTATAACAAGTTTGAGAGTGCTGATAACAATCGGCTTCCATAGTGGACCAGTAATATCCTGCCCGTAGGATCTTCTTAGCCATGGTGTGTCCACTAGAATGGGTTCCGAAGGTGCCTTCATGTAGATCTGTCATGATCCTCTCTGCTTCGCTCTTGTCTACACACTGTAGTAGTGTGGAGTCATGGTTGCGTTTATAGAGGATTCCATTACTGAGGAAGAACTTTGCAGTGAACCTTCTCAGAAACTTCTTATCATTGACAAATGCCCCTTCGAGATACTCTTGTGTCTCGAGATACCTTTTGACTTCGTGAAACCAGGGTTTGTCTGCCACCTCATTGGTATCAATCTCACAACAGTGTGTTGGTTCATCCAACCTCTCAGTGGTGATTCGGGGTGCTTCGTTGTCCCACCTGACTTTGAACATAGAAGATAGGGTAGCTAGCGCGTCCGCTAACTGGTTCTCCTCTCGTGGGAAATGTTCAAAGGTTACCTCCTCAAAATGTGGGAGCAATGTCATCATGTTCTCTTTATATGGGATAAGATTCGAATGCTTCGTATCCCATTCACCTTTGATCTAACTTATCACCAAAGCTGAATCCCCGAAGACGTCCAAGAACTTGATCCTTAAGTCGATAGAGGCTTTGAGACCCATGATGCAGGCTTCATACTCCACCATGTTATTGGTACAGTTGAAACATAATCGGGCCGTGAAAGGAGTAGGACAGCCTTCCGGAGATATGATTACAGCGCCGATGCCATTACCAAGTGCGTTTGAAGCTCCGTCAAAAACCATAGTCTATCGGGATCCCTCTTCGGGTTCTTCATCCGGTCCAGGTTTTTCACAGTCAGTTACCAGCATAATATTCTCATCCGGGAACTCAAAATTCTAGGACTCATAGTCATCCACAGCCTGATGATCCAAATGATCAGCCAATACACTCCCCTTGATTGCTTTCGGGGTTGTATATTGTATATCATACTCGGTTAAGAACATTTGTCATCTTGCTATTCTTCTAGAGAGTGCAGGCTTCTCAAAAATGTACTTGATCAGATCCATATTCAATATCAACAAGGTAGTTTGGGTCAACATATATTGTCTTAGTCGGCGAGCAGCCCATGCCAAAGCACAACAAGTTTTCTCGAGCAGTGAGTATCTTGTCTCATAGTCGGTAAACTTTTTGCTAAGGTAGTATATTGCGTGCTCTTTTCGACCAGACTCATCATGCTGCCCCAGCACACACACCCATTGAATTGTATAGCACTGTAAAGTACAATATCAAAGGTCTTCCTTCAACCGGAGGCATCAAAATTGGTGGTTCTTGAAGGTATTCTTTAATTCTTTCGAAATCTGTCTGGCAGTCATCATTCAACTTTACCACTTGATCTTTCTTCAAAAGCTTGAAGATGGGCTCACAAGTAGCAATCAGATGTGTAATAAACCTGGCGATATAATTCAAGCATCCCAAGAAACCTCTAAATTCCTTATCTGTACGGGGATCCAACATTTCTTGTATAGCCTTTACCTTTGCAGGATCTACTTGGATGCCTTTGTTGCTGACATTGAAACCCAGAAGTTTACCAGACCTTACCCCGAAGGTGCACTTATTAGGATTCAACCTCAGCTTGTATATCTTCAACCTGTCGAACAACTTTTGTAGATGATCAAGGTGCTCCTCCTCAGTTTGAGACCTGGCTATCATATCATCAACATAAACTTCGATCTCATGATGAATCATATCGTGGAACAAAGCGACCATGGCGCGCTGATAAGTTTCCCCAACATTCTTCAACCCGAAAGGCATCACCTTGTAACAGAAGGTGCCTCACTGTGTAACAAAGGTTGTCTTCTCCATGTCTTCAGGAGCCATTTTGATCTGGTTGTAGCCAGAGAAACCATCCATGAAGCAGAAGATCTTGTGTTGCGTGGTGTTATAAACAAGAACGTTAATGTGAGGAAGAGGGAAGTCATCCTTGGGGCTTTCCCTGTTCAGATCTCTATAGTCCACACACATCTGCACCTTACTGTCCTTCTTAGGTACTAGAACGACGTTAGCAACCCACTATGGATAATAAGTGACAACTAAAAATCTTGCGTCAAACTGCTTCATGACCTCTGCCTTTATCTTCTCAGACATTTCATGGCACATATGACACACCTTCTATTTAACCGGAGGATAATCTTCTTTGGTCGGCAGACGATGAACCACAATATCAGTGTCTAAACATGGCATGTCTTCATATGACCAGGAAAAGATCTTAACATAGTCGTGCAACATCTGTATCAACCCCTGTTTGACACTAAGCTCCAGATTTGCACCTATTTTAACCTCTTTTATGTCTTCCTCAGTACCCAAGTTCACTGTCTCAACTGGCTCTTCGTGAAGCTGTATGGCCCTCTCTTCCCACTGTAGTAGTCTAGTAAGCTCCCCAGGCACCTCACAATCTTCCTCACCTTCGTCCCCGACTTGGTTGATCGGATTTTCGAAGTCATAATGAGCAGTAGCAGAATTGTTATCAATGGGATCCAGAGTGGATATGGATCTGCAGTTTGATACGTGAGTGTGTCTAAGAGCATAGCTGTATTTTAAAAAGTAGGAAAGAAAAAACAGAGAGCGCAAAATTTGTATGAAAGAACATCCAATGATTTATTGATGAGATGTAAAGATGACATATAATAGCCCTCACAAATAGAATCGTTGTGTCCCGGGCAAGACACAAGGCCATAAAGTTTAAATTGTTTATTACAAGCTCAGAAAACAAATAAGGCAATTACTGCAGAATGAAAGAAACTGGTATAAAATCTTTGGCCGTCCAATTACTAGGTCCACCATTGGTAGTCAGGTAGATCCAGATGTCAATGTCACAGTCTTCCTCACTGTCTTCAATGGCGTTAACCCCACGATTGCTGATGCGTAAGGGAGGTCCTCCAGCCCGAGCGCGTCGAACAACCCTTTGAGCCCCTGTAGTAAAGCCCAAACCAAATTTTCCAGTTTTGTGAGTGAAATCAGGGAGCTGACCCCAATTGGTACAGCCACCTTCTTCAACTACAGCCCTGGCGTCCTTGAGAGAAGCCATCTTCAGAGGAGGTTTGTTATTGGTAGTAGTTTCAGTCGATGCCAAGATCTGAGGGACCTCTTTGAAATTCTGACAAGGAGTTTCTATGAATTCCCCGTCCATCTCTATGTACCGGAAGGAATTGAGGTGGCTCACCATATACTCCTCTTCACCCCACACAGTGACAATCTTCCCTTTTATCGGATACTACAACATTTGGTGTAGTGTGGAAGTAACTGCCCCAGCCTCGTGAATCCAAGGACGGCCCAACAAACAAGAATATGACGGTTGGATGTCCATTACATAGAAGGTGGACTCAAAGGTTTGAGATCCCACTTTGACATGGATGTCCACCTCCCCATGCACCTTTCTCTTCGACCCATCAAAAGCCCTCACTACAATGTTACTAGGCTTTAAGGTCAAGCCCTCACAGTCCAATTGATCAAACGCCTTCTTAGGCAGGACATTCAGCAAAGACCCAGTATCTACCAGCACATGAGCCATAGTGGTGCCCCTGCACTCAATCGAGACATACAGAGCATTATTATGCTTCCTCCCTTTCGGTGTCAGGTCCGCGTCTGAAAAACCCAGCCCATTGTCAGCAGTCAGGCTAGCCACACAATCTTTGAATTGATCAACTGAGGTCTCCAGCGACACATGCGCAGTCTTGAGAAATGTAATCAAAGCCTTCACATGGGCTTCATAACACAACAATAGAGACAACATAGATATCTTTTAGGGGGTCTGCCTCAGCTGCTCGACTACGTTGTAGTCTCTCTTTTTAATTATTTTCAGTATTTCCTCTAACTCTTGCTTCGAGGATTCCATGAAAATTTTTCTAGGAGCCTCCGTTCGGGCATACTCACCTATAACTTATTTGCCGCGGATACCAGACGATTCGCCGACAGGGGTAATAATTGGAGTAAGAATAGGAGTAGTAGTTGATGTACTAGCAGGAACAACAGATGGAATGACAATAGGCCCGTTGACAGTCTTAGGGGAAATCTCGGGAGAGAAGACCCTTCCACTTCGGGTAACCTTGCTGGTCCCGACAATGTTACCAATATCAGGATCAGCCTCTTCATTTTTTAGATCATGTTTGATGCCATGATAGTACACATCGGCATCTTAATGCCAGGGCACAGCTTTGTCCAAGGTATACGGGACAGGGCCAGGAACAACGATTATTAGCGGAGCCATTCTTGGAGCAGATATAATCCTAACAGGTCATCTCGAGGAGACCTTGGAAGGATCGGTAGAAATGGTTTTAATGGCAATGTCTTCAGATGGAACAACAGGAACCAAAATTTTCTCGAACAAAATTTCTTTGCTGTCCATCAGGTGTTGAACACCTGACTTCAGCAAATGGCAGCCAGAAGGCAGAAATGAACACATGTGGCAACCTTCACCACAACCCAGAAATAAACCGGCCAACAGCAAATTCTTCTTCATAGTCATGAGAGGAGTAGAAACTTCATCCACCAAGGTCACAAACAAGTCGGTATCAACAACATTAATTCCATGACCGTGCTTAGGCATGGGAGCATTTATGACATTGGGATTTTCCAGAGCATCGAACTCAATTTCCTTGGCTTCGATCAGATCTTGTACCTTATTTCTTAGAGCCCAGCAATCATTGGTATCGTGGCCAGGACTCTTAGAATGATAAGCACACCGAGCGTTTGGATTATATCGGGGAGATGTGGTATTCGCATTCTTGGGAGCCTCTTTCAAGGTCGCCAAGTTGGATCTCAGCAGATGAGGTAGAAGTTCAGCCAACGTCATATTAATTCGGGTAAACTGTTGTTGTGGCCTTTCCACCCTTCCTTGATTGTTGCGTTGTGGAGCGGCTGCAGGCCTAGGTATCATGACGGCATTTACTATCTGACGATGTTCAACTTTGTTTTGGCCCCTCGGGTTGTAGATGGCACTGGCTTCTTTCTTACCAGCAAAAGGCTTCTTTGCTAAACTCGAAGAAGCATCCTTATGTATCTTGTCGCTCCTAATCCAAGCTTCTACTCTTTCTCCAGTCAAGATCAGCTCGGTGAAACCAGCTGACGAGCTGCCGATCAAATGATTAAAGAATGGACCAAATAGCGTCCCCAGAAACATATCAACCAACTCCCTATCAGACAACGGGGGTTGGACTCTTCCAGCCAAGTCTCTCCACTTTTGTGCATAGTCCTTAAAGCCTTCACTCTCCCCCATGGACATACTCTAGAGTTGAGTATGAGTAGGAGAAAGGTCGGCGTTGTATTGATACTGCTTATAGAAAGCAGCAACCAGATCTTCCCAATTTCGGAAATTGGCTCTCTCCAGTTGGTAGAACCATTCAAGCTGAGTCCCTGACAGAATATCTTGAAATAAATGAACCCACAAATTTCTATCAGCGGTATGGGGCTGGATCTTTCTGACATAAGAGTGGAGATGGAGTTTTAGGCAGGACACCCCATCATACTTTGCAAAATATGGAGCTTTGAACTTCTACAGGATGACCACTCCCGACACCAATCCCAATTCTTCAAAATCCAGCCCAGGTATCCTCTAGACTTCCATAACACTCAAGAGATCTTCCAACTGCTTGTATTTATCCTCAGTGGAAGGATACTGCTTATAATTGTATTCGGTATCATTGTCAGAAACTTCAGGACTGGGATCCTTCTCCCTTGTCTCTTCTTCTTTATTCTCCCCTTCCTTGGATGAAGAGGTCAGATCGACTTGTTAGTTCGATGGCCCTCTAAACCCTTCTGCCCATATTCAAAATACCAGCAGCCTTCTTATTTTTCTTTTTCTCTTTCAGGATTAGGGCTTTCAGATCCTCCTGTCCTTTTTCCAGATTTATGAACATTTGTCGGAACTGGCCGTTTTGTGCCTGAAGGTCCTTGATGCTTTGTTCGGAAGATATTTCTGCTGAAATAAACAGCTAAGAAGAAGAGAAACTTGTAATGGTACCTGTACATGCAATTTTATGAATGGGATGCGCATGCAATAATTTCAAATACTTTAGGAAATTTAAATTTGCGAACCAAAATGAAACAAAGATTTTCTTAGTTGAATTCAAAGTTCAAATGCCTTTTAGGCGTTACAATTAAAAACAAATCAAAAACTAGAAAAAAATGAAAATTCCCATGGATGCTTCCTCTTCGTGCCGAGATAGACATTGAGCCCTCTTTCCCCATGGAGCTGATCCCTGTAAGTATCCCGCTCTTTCATCAACTGAATCCAAGACCTCTGTAATTCTCCAGGATCAGTGGGCATATCAGGATAGAGAATCGTGTAAGGAATACCCCCTTCATTAGTGGGTTCCATAATCACTGGTAGAATTGCCATATAGGGCATAATAAGTTTCTGGGCGTGAGCTCGTACCCATTGGAGATAGGGTTCCATGGGAATGGAAGCCTTTGACCCCAAAGCCTTGGCGCCAGATCTCTTTACCATGCCCTAAGCTCGTATGAACCTCCAGCGATACTCTTGAACATCATCCTCATAGTTGAATACAATGCCCTCGATAAGTAACTCACGGGGACCATTTCTTCGAGCGTAACCAAATTGTCATAGAGCTAAACAAGGATTGTAGGTTATACCCCCTCTGATTCCAAGTAACGGGACATTAGGGTACTCCATGTAATGGTCAATAATAGCAGTGTTTTCCATAGCTCGGGAACACCATAGAATATCAATGTGAGCGAGTGACATTATCCTTTGTGACCAACCCACACCTTTTTCATTCTTCAGTACGGACTTAGGGAGGTGAGAAATAAACCACCTCGACAGAAATGGCATGCAACACATAATTACCCCTCTTCTCTTCATGGTACGAGTATGGTGAGTGTGCAAAATATCTCCGAGCAAGGTAGGCATAGAGTTGCGAGAGAGGAATATCTTGATAGAATTGACATCTATGAATAAGTCTGGATTAGGTAATAGTACTAACCCATAGATTAGAAGGGCCAAGACCCCCTCAAAAGCCTGAAAATCCATATCATCCCAAAACAGTTGGGCCTTGTCTATCAGGAACTTGGCTAGAAAACCCTTGACTCCGGTTCTTATTTCCCAATTGGATACCACGTCGGCCCGTTTCAGATGCAAAGCTGAGGCAATGTCTTCTGGATTAGGAACTTCTTCCAGACCTGTGAAAGGCAACTATTCAAGAATGGGTATATCCAACAGCTGAGAAAATTCTTCCATGGTAGGCACTAACTGATAGTATGGAATGGTGAAGCAGTAGTGCTTGGGATCAAAGAACTGAAAGAGTACACTCATCATCTTTTCATCAAAGTTTGAAGTAACCAGGTTGAGAAGTCGACCATGTCTCTTAGTGAATGCAAAAGTTTTGGAAACCTTTGATATTAGCTCTTTGAGTTGGGAAGGTATCTTCACAAAGTTGATTCGAATAGTGTTTCTACGAACGGAGGCCATGATCTACAAAATAGAACAAAGATAAATTCCCTTGGTCCTTGAAATGGTTAGTGCAATAAGAATGGATGCTATGTTATGATGCATGATGTCATGATAAATCACAGGTATAGCAAACACAGACAAATCACACCAAGTCCCTAGGTTTAAGGTAAGTACCCTCTTGAAGTTTAGTTAGTTTCAACCTGTCTTAGAAAAGTAACTGGGTTCTAAAGATTCTCAATATCACTGACCATCCTTTATCGGGCATTGTTTCAGCTCGAGCAATCTTTTCTTGCGGCCGAAATATCCCGAAAGTCTGATCTCAATGAGTATAGAATCGATTATCAACCAATCCTCAGCTCTATACCGAGGCCGGCTATCTCACTACTTTCTAATTGCCAAGTTTGTTCAACTAAGGTTCTAAGGTCCGTTAGTGCTTCACGACACCATGCGGCGGCCCCGTATTCTCCTCGTTTCCACATGAAGGATACCAGTACCAACCAAAGTGTCACACCAACACAATCATCACTTAAACCATATCGGTCTATGTCATACAATCTCCACGATCTATTGCTGTTTACCTAAAAAAGTACCCCCAGATCCGGGTGTAGGATCTATAGTAATACCCAAGCAAAAACCCTTAAAGATAAAGCAGGCCAAAACATACAAGAAAGCAATTTTAAAAATGACCTAGATCCTAAGGTAAACCCCACTTTATTTTGATCCCCAACAGAGTCGCCAGTTCTGTGATATGGTGGCAGAACCGACTGTTAATACTGGTTTGCGTTTTGTATTCGCAAATGTCGCAGTAAGCAAGAGTCGCCACTGACTTTTATTTTATCCAATCAGGAAAAGGAAAAAGAACAGAAAAAACCTTTTTTCGAGAATATTTGAGTACGGGGGGGTAGATTATAGAAAGGAAAGGTGTTAGCACCTTTTCTATCCGTGATTTTCCACAAGCTCTTAGGCCCTTGCTCATTTTGAATTTGCTTGTGTGTGTGCTTGTTTTGAAAAAGTTTTACTTCGTGATAACCCTTGTATCAGTCCTCAAGAGTGTGACGAAGTTGTTTTGAAACTTCTTTTGAAAAGTGTTTGTGTGAAAAAAGTTTGTTTGATTGATTAAGGAAATACTTAAGAGTTAATCTACCTAGTCGAAAAAAGGCTGTTTATTTTGCTTTAGACAGCGCCGTCCCATTATTAAGGAATAGGTAGCACCGTCGTTGGAGTTTTAAGGGGCGTTTGAAGGGACAGATACGATCACAAAAGCAATGTTAGGGAATTTTAGTAACCATCATAAAGCCTTAAAGATCTTTTCTGAGGCAACATCTGAATGGTCATTTTTAGATCATTCGGGGCTAGAGGACGACCACTAATAAACCTTATACCTCATGACCGTTTAATCGAAGGCAACCGGAGTGGAGTAAACCCTAGGAGTGAGCATGTGCGAGTGAATTTTTCAGTTAATTTGTCTTTGCACATTTAGGGTTTTTCTACTGTTTTAATTTTCAGTTAGTCTTTCCATACAATCCTATTAACATACCTCTAAGAAGTTTATAATTTGCGAAAATTAAAAGTGCGGAAAGTTTATAGTTCTATCTATTACATGGCTTTCGCAGATACATAATTATTTTTGACTTAAAATAAAATGCGGAATTAAAACCTAATTAAGTCTATTACAACCTCGGAGCAATTACAATAATAATAAAAGGTAATTAAAATGCGCGCGGAGAATTAAATGCGAGTACGATTAGAAAACCTAAAAAATCTAATTTGAGAAAACATTTAAGTTATTTTTTGAAGAAAAATTAATTATATACAAAATTAAACCCTAATTTCTAATTGATTTTAATTACAAAAATAAGATTTAATTGCCCTAATTTAATTTCATGAATTAATTCAAGGAAATAAAATATTTTTTATGAAAAAAGATTTTTGGTATTTTTTGTGATTTTTGATTTAATAATAAAAAAATGATTTATGTGTTATTTTGATAAAAGAGAGAGTAATTAGTAAATAAATAAATAAAAATATGAAAGAAGAAGATTTGGGCGTGTAAGAATAAACCCATGGGGGTGCATTGTTGAAATTGCTTCGGCCCAAAGAGCTGGTTAGCCCAATCCCCGCATTGCATTCCATGTGATGCTCTTCTAATGGTTTACCATGGTCCTTCAATGGTGTGCGTTAGATCTGGACAGAGATGCATCCATTGGCTGGATGGTGGTAGTGCATGGTAGGCATTTGGACAAGTAGGACACAAGATCTGCAAAGGAGAATCAAAATAAAGAAAGGTTGCTGGGACCTGGGATCGAACCTAGGTCCTCACGTTCAACACCAACGCGCCTAGCCATCTGGGTTATCTCTTTTATTTGTTAAGACAATAAGAACAAAATATAATATATGAAACAAAGTGGTTAGCTGGAAAACACGCGTGAAATTCAAATGGTCCAATGGGGTTCAGACACGTTGTTATCTTCTTCCTCCTCTATCGTATTAGGTATCAAACTTATACCTACGGACAGCTTGACATGGCTGTAAACCTGTGAACTTCAAAAATCACCAAAATGCATGATAAATAAATTCTAATTACATGGTTCAATTTATCTTGATGTCTCGAGCATCATAGTACCCTTTTTGTTGGCCAATTTAACTTGTATGGAGAAGCCCTAAAACAGCCTCTCAAACCCTAATAATGGCAACTATGGATATAAGCATCAAAATGCAAAATCAAGTCAACCAAAATGTTGCAAATGACAATATGAACACAATGCAATGTTTAAGAATGATTAATCATGCGTAAATTAAGAAATCAAACTCAAGCTTAGAGATGCAAACCGTGGGTCTGTAGCTTGTGATTCTGGGCGTGGAAATGCTTGCAATTGATTGAGACACGCTCTGGAGATGTCCAGGAGTCTATTGGTAGTCTTAGAATGGCTTGAATCACCCTCTAAGTCCAAGAACGAATCCTCACTTTCATGCATATTTTTTATTTTTGCTTTGTGCTTTCCATGACTGCTAGCCCTCATTTTTGTGCCTGTTCTTACTCAATATATAACCTTGAATGAATTAGGGTTATAAAAACCACTTGTATCTTTGGGATTTTTGAAGATTTGATCTCATTCTTCCTTTGTGTGATTTGTTTCCAAATTAGGGATAATCATGTCATTCTTGTGCCAATCAACCTTGATTCGATTTGATCCTGATATGCCAACAGAATTAGCTTGTGATTATGTCCAAAAATCAAATCAAAACAAATCTTTGCTATTTTTTGTCATTTATTTGATTTAATTCAATTTTTAATTAATACAAAATCAAAATAAAATGGAAAATGAATCAAACAATATGTGGGTGAATATTTGGGTCGTGGACCATGTTATGAGTGAGGTGCAAGCATAAAAAGTTAGGCCCATTTGGAAAAATATGCATCTTTGAGCACATTTGACTTTTGGAAATTTTGCAAAAATGGTCAACTTTGATAAGGCATATCTCTTCCAATTTTAACCCTAGAGAGGTGTTCTTGGACTTTTAGAAAGTTTATTATGTCTCCTAAACAACCCTTTGGTCTCATCTCAATTGGGTCTTCCATGTTCATGTAAGAAGCTTTGACCTAAACAATGTTTTTGTTGACTTTTCAAAAGGACCTATAATGTAGAAATTAATATCTTTTTGTGAGTGCATATTTTGAACTTGAGGGCTGAAGATGAATTTTAGGGAATTGAATCCTCTTCAAAATGAGCCTTGGATGGAAAATTTCTGATAAAGTATGAGGAAGTTATGCTTGGTCAATATTTGGTTGACTTTCCCTAAGAAACCCTAATTTAGCAACTTTTGAGTTTTGATGAATTAGGAGCATTCCTTGAGGTATCATGATCAACCCTTGATCAAATGATGAAAGTTAATTCAAAATGTCGATGTTAACCAAAAAAAATTAGGTTTGACTGTGTGTGGGCCACAATTGACTTTTGATCTAATACAATCGATTCTCAAACATTTGAGTAGTTGACTGAGAAAACCTCTTGTGCAAGGTATGAGATTTGACATGGATGACCTTGAGAGCATATTAGGACCATGGAAAGCATTTTAGGCCTTTGGAGTACACACATCCTGATGAAAATGGAAACCCTAATTTGAGACACATTGCCTTAGGAGAGAGTTTGTCTGGTCAACTCTTGGGCAACCTTGAGAAAATTGAGGATCTCAATGGGCATGTGCTGAGTAAAATGAGAGGGAAAAATTTGGGGTACAACACTCCACAGCTAGCTTTAAAACATGATCCCTATATGGAATCAATCTAGGATGTTTAGTGTCCCATTCACCGTTGACTTGGTATATGACTAACACCGAGTCTCTAAACACTTTGAGTTGTTTGATTCTTAGATCGATAGTGGCTTCCAGACCCAAGATACAAGCTTTGTATTCAGCAATATTATTGGTGCAGTCAAACATAACCTTGCAGTATAAGGGTTGTGAAAATTATTTGGAGAAGTCAAAACTGTTCCAATGTCGCGCCCTAGTGCATTTGAAGCCCCGTTAAACATGAGTGTCCAATGTGCCTTTGGTTCAGGTCCTTCGTTGGGCCCTGGTATTTAGTAGTCACCTATAACCATGACATCTTCGTCTAGAAATTCGAACTTTATTGGTTGATATTTTGGAAATGGCTGATGAGCTAGATGGTCATCCAATACACTACCTTTGATGGCCTTTTGAGTAACATATTGGATGTTGTATTCTGATAGTAACATCTGCCATCAGGAAATCCTTCCTGTAAGAGCTGGTTTTTTAAACACATATTTTAAAGGATCCATTCTTGCTATTAACCACGTGGTGTGTGTTAACATGTACTGCATCAACCTTTTAGTAGCCCAAGCTAATGCATAACAAGTCTTCTTGAGAAGTTAGTACCTAGTTTCGCAATCGGTGAATTTCTTGCTGAGGTAGTAGATTGCGTGCTCTTTTCTACACGTTTTTTTATGTTGTCCTAATACACACCCCCATTGACCCTTCAAGTACTGTTAGATACATGATGATCGGTCTTCTGGGAACTGGTGGCATCAAGATTGGTGGCTCTTGTAAATATTGCTTTATTGTCTCGAAGGTTGTTTGACAATCATTATTCCACACCACTGTCTGATTTTTCTGAAGTAATTTGAATATAGGTTTGCATGTAGCAGTTAGGTGCGATATGAATCTTGAAATGTAATTCAATCATCCTAAGAAACCACAAACCTCCTTTTGTATTTTTGGAGTTGAAATCTCTTGTATGGCTTTCACCTTGTCTGGGTCTACCTCAATACCATGCTTACTTACAATAAAACCCAGTAACTTGCCCAACCTGACACCAAATGTGCATTTGTTCAAATTCAGCCTTAATTTGAACTTTCGCAAACGCTGGAATAACTTTTGTAAATGTACGATGTAATCCTCCTTTGTATGAGATTTGGCGATCATATCATCTATGTATACTTCAACTTCTTTGTGAATCATATCATGGAACAGCGTGACCGTAGCACGTTGATAAGTTGCCCTTGCATTCTTTAGACCTAAAGGCATTACCTTTTAACAGAAAGTTCCCCAAGGAGTCATGAAAGTAGTCTTTTCCATATCCTCGGGTGCCATTCTAATTTTATTATAACCTGAGAAACCATCCATAACGAGAACACCAAAGCTTGAGCTATATTATCCACCAAAAATTTTATGTGAGGTAACAGGAAATCGTCTTTGGGACTTGCTTTGTTTAGATCTCGATAATCTACACACATGCGTACTTTAATGTCCTTCTTGGGAACTAGCATGATGTTAGCTATCCAAGGTGGTTAATCTACCACTGCTAAGAACTCTACATCAAGTTGTTTAAGGACTTCTTCTCGAATCTTGGTAGACATGTCTGAACGAGTTCTTTTGAGCTTTTGTCTAACTGGAGAAAAACCTTTCTTGAGAGGTAGTATATTCACCATAAAATCTATATCCAATCATGACTATCTCTGTAAGACCATGCAAATATATCCACATATTCATGTAACAACTTGATCAGTCTTTCTTTGACACTTTCCTCCAATGTTGCCCCTAGCTTGATCTCTTTTGGATCCTCCTCTGTGCGAAGACTAATGGTCTCAATTGATTCTTGGTATGGTTGTATGTTGTCAGCTTTTTGCTATATCTCCCTTTCCAATTCTTTAGAGAGTTCAAGATCTTCATCATCTTCCTCTTTTGCTTGGTTGACGGGTGCATCAAAATTATATCGGATAGCAGAAGTAACGTTATCGGTGATTTTAGATATGGATCTGCATATTTTATCATGTTTTGGTGCAATTTTAGTATGTGAATTTTGAAAATGCATATGAATAAAAGTATTGCCATTTTTAAATATAAGAAATAAATGCAAGAGAAAGACAAGAATCTTAATTGAATATGAAATATAACTTTTATTAATTATGAATACTGTTTGAAACAAATTGGGGGACCCTTACAGGCTAAACCTATTCCTCAGGCTTGACATAGGTTCTTTCAAAAACAATAAAAATTACTTTGGAAAGAAAAAGATCTCTAGAATCTCCACGGCTGTCAAATTCTTGAGCTCTTTTCCTAGAGCATACTCACAAATGAAGTTAGATGCCCTATTGGTGTTTCTTTTCTTAGATATCACTTCCACTTGTCCGCCATGCTCTATTCCTTTGTTGATGAAAGTCTCCTAGACAGGACGAAATTGTGCATTGCCTTTCAGGGTAGCCTTTGATGATTCATAGCCCAAACCAAAACAATTCTTCTTTTCAGGTATCTCCACAAGTTTACCCCAACCTTTTGAGGTTCCATTCTCCACATCTATTTGTATGTCCCTCTATGAAGTCATAGTAGGTTTCTTGGTTCTCTCTACTGGTAGGGTTACCATCAAAGCAACCTTTAAGACTTGAAATTATGTTTCTATACACTCTTCATCAGCACTGATATATCTGTAGGACTCTGTGATACGGTGGCAGAACCAGCTGTTTTTACTGGTTTGCGTTTTGCGTTTTTTGTTTGCAAAATGTCGCGGTAAGCAAAAGAGTCGCCACTAACTTTTATTTCATCCAACAAAGCAAAAGGAAACAGAACAGAAAAAACCTTTTTCTAGATGTTTCTGAGTACGAGGGGTAGATTATAGAAAGGGAAGGTGTTAGCACCCTTTCTATCCATGGTTTTCCATGGGCTCTTAGGTACTTGCTCATCTATTTAAAATTTCTTGTGTGTGTGCTTGTTTTGAAAAAGTTTTACTTCATGATAACCCTTTTATCAGTCCTTAAAGGTGTGACGAAGTTTGTTTTGAAAGGTGTTTTTCTGAAAAATTTTGTTGAGCAAGTACATAAGATTCTACCTACTTGAAAAAAGATGGTTCGTTCTCACTTCTTTTAGACATCTCTATCCTACTATTAAGGAGTAGGTAGCCACGTTGTTGGAGTTTGTAAGGGACATTCGAAAGGGACAAGTACAGTCACCTAAGCAATGGGTTGGAAACTTTAGTAGTAACCCTAGAGTCTTAAGATCTCTCCGAGGCAACATTTCCGAGGCAACATTCGAATGGGACATTTGATCTTTTAGACAGGAGGGCAATCACTAAAATCTCCTATGCTTAAATGACTATTTTACCGAAGGCAACCGAAGTGAAGCAAACCCAAGAAGTGGATATGTGCATGTGAACTTTTTCAGTTAATTAGTCTCTGCACATTAGGTGATCTACCGTTTTAATTTTCAAGCATTCTTCCCATACAATCCTATTAACCATGCATCTAACAGTTAAATATTTACAGGAATTTAAAGTGCGAGAAAATAAACCTAGCTATTACAAGGCTTCGGGGAGGGGGATTAATTACATAACCAAAAACTGGGGAAAAACGATAAGTAAAAACCCTAATTTAAAGCTATTGCATACCATTGGCAGTTACAAAAATAATGAAAAATAATTAAGACGCGCGGCGAGTTAAATGCGAGGACGCTTAAAAATAACCTAAAACCCTAATTGAGGAAAAAAAGTATTTTTTGTGCATTTTTATTTAAGAAAACAATTAAATTGCAAATTAATTAAGCCTTAATTTCTAATTAGTTTTATTTACAAAAAGAATTAAATGAACCTAGTTTCTAATTATTTTTAATTATGAAAAAAAAGAAATTAAATTAACCTAATTTACTAATTAATTCAAAATAAATATTTTATAAAAAAATGATCTTTTTGTGATTTTTGTGATTTGTTGATTTTATGGTAAATTAAAAAAAGTAATTAATTTTTGATGAAAAGAAAATAATTAACAAATTAATTAAAATAAAAGAAATAAAAAAGAAATAATTAAAAATGGGCCTGTGTTGAATTGCTGAAGGAAGGTGTATTTCTGAATTTTCCAGGCCCAATAGCGTTGAGTCCAGTCAATGCACCTGATCCCATGGAGTGTTGACTTGAGGGTGCATCATGGTCTCTCATTTGGAGTGTGTTGGATCTGATATTATGCTGATCAAGTGGCTGGATGTAAAGGTGCAAGGTACACGTGTGGAATTGTGAAGCATTGGATCTGCAAGTGGAAAGTGAGAAAATAAAGAAATTTGTTGGGACCTGGGATCGAACCCAGGTCCTTATACTCACCACCAACGCGCCTCACCACTGGGCCAACTTGCTTTGTTGAATAAATACTGAAAACAAGATATAATATAGAAAACAAAATGGTTAGTGGAAAGACACGCGCGAAATTTCAAATGCCCCAGTGGTTGGCTGCCACATAAGCTTCTTCTACCTTCCTCCGTCGCATTAGATAACGACCCTATACCCACGGACATCTGCCATGGCTAGAAACCTGTAATATCTCAAAACATGATACAAGCATGATAAATCACTTATGAATACATTGATCAATTTGTTTTGACCTCATGAACACGATGTCACCCTTTATTTAGGCTAATTTCACCTGTGGACAAAAACCCTAAAAATGCAAGGTGAACCCTAGCAATGGCAGATACACGTATAGGCTTCAAAAATGCAATTAAACTATTCAGTCAGCTTGCAAACATGATAACAAACACATATATTCCATCAAAACATGCTCATAATGTGTGAATCATAGTAATCGAATCTGGAAAATATGGCAAACTGTGTGAGGCCTGGAGGCGGATTCTGGGCGTGAGAGGGCTGGCTATTGATTGAGATAGCCTCCTGAGACATCCAGCAAACGATTGGCAATGCTGGGATGGATTGAGATGGCCTATGGAATGAAAACCGAATCACACTCTTCTTTGAATTTTTTGAACTTGCTATGCCTCCTTCACCACTGCTAACACTTGTCATATGCCTTGTACATGTTCCATATATATCCTAGAACGAATTAGGGTTATAAAACTGGTTGGTATCTTTGCAATTATGGAAGATTTGTTTTGATTTCCATGCCATATGCAAACTTGCTATATTGATCCAAATTATCCCTTTATTGTACCAATCATGCTTGATTCGATTTGGCCTTGATATTTCAGCATATTTTGATTGCAAACCTGTCAAAAAATCAAATCAAAAAAGATCTTTGATATTATTTACCAATTATTTGATTTAATTCAATTTTTAATTAATAAAAAATCACAATAAAATGGAAAATGAAGCAAATAACACGTGGATGGATATTTGGGTCGTAGATCATGCTACAAGTGAGGTGCAATCATGAAATGCTAGGCCCATTTAGTAAAAAATGCACTTCTGAACATATTTGACTTTTGGCAATTTTACAAAAAAGGTCAACTTTGACAAGGCATATTTATTCTAATTTTAACCCTATAGAGGTGTTCTTGAACTTTTTAAAAAGCTTAGGATGTCCCCTAAGCAACCCTTTTGGTCTTATCTCAATTGAGTCTTCCATGTTCATGTAAGAAGCTTTGACCCAAAATGTGTTTTTGTTGACTTTTCAAAAGGACCTATAATGTAGAAATTCATATCTTTTTGTGAGTGCATATTTTGAAGATGAATTGTAGGGAATTGCATCCTCTTCAAAATGAGCCTTGGATGGAAAATTTCTGATAAAGCATGTGGAAGTTATGCTTGGTCAAAGTTTGGTTGACTTTTCCTAAGAAACCCTAATTTAGCAACTTTTGGGTTTTGATGAATTTAGGGAATTCCTTGAGGAATCATGATCAACCCTTGATCAAATGATGGATATCACTTCAAAATGTTTATGTTGACCAAAAATCTTGAAGTTTGACTGTATGTGGGCCACAGTTGACTTTTGACCTAATACAGTCGATTCTCAAGCATCTGAGCAGTTGACTGAGCAAACTTCTTGTGCAGTGCTTGAAATTTCACATGGAGGGTCTTGAAAACATATTAGGACCATGGAGAGCATATTAGGTATTTGGGGTTCACTCATCTTGATGAAAATGGAAACCCTAATTTGAGACACACTGCCTTAGGAGAGAGCTTGTCTGGTCAACTCTTGGGCAAACTTGAGCAAATTGAGGATCTCTAGGAGTATGTATTGAGTAAAATGAGAGGGAAAATTTTAGGGTACAACAGACTCTATATGACTTACAAATATGTCATCTTCACCTTCGATTATAACCAATCTTCCTTCAATGAAGAACTTCAATTTCTGATGTAGAGTTGAAGTAATAACCCATGCTGCATGAATCCAAGGTCGTCCGAGTAAACATGTATATACTGGTCCTATATCCATCACTTGAAAAGTGATATAAAACATATGCGGGCCAATCTTGATAGGAAGATCCACTTCTCTAAATACTATACTTTGAGAACCATTGAAAGCTTTGACTATCATAGAACTTGGCGTAATTATAACACCATCCAATGTTAGCTTCATCAAGCTGGATTTCGGTAATACATTGAGAGAAGAACTAGTATCGATGAGTACCCTTGACAAGCTTGTGGTACCTATCTGAATAGAAATATGCAACGCCTTGTTGTGAGATTTTCCTTGTGTAGGCAACTCACTGTCGTTAAAACCTAGATACGATTCAAATGTCAGATTTGCTACAACATTGTCAAACTGATTTACTGTAATCTCTTCTGCGATATGAGCAGAACTTAGAACCTTCAATAGAGAGTCTAGACGCTCTTCTGAGTTAAGGAGTAACGATAGTATTGAAATCTTGGCCGGGGTTTGGTGTAACTGATCCACCACCCTATAATCACTCCTCTTGATTATTTTCAGGAATTCTTCCGCCTCTTGGTCAGAAAAATTCTTGCTCGGAGGATCTTGTTCTTGGATTGCCTCTATCATAACTTTGCCCTTATCATTACCCACAACATCATTCTTCTTTTGTGGTTCGGGACCATAGATTCGACCACTATGAGTCATGCTCCATGTTCCTGCTATATTTGTGATTTTAGGTCCTTGACTTGTTGACAGATCACATTCTTATTTTAAACCATTGACATATACAGTAGAATAATAACTCCAAGGTATCGCTTTGTTGCTTTTGTAAGGGGTAGGAGATGGCCCCCTAATCACCATTGTAGTCTTTGGAACTACTGGAATCCTTAGAGTCTGGCGTGGCATCACGATTGGTGCTTATGTTGACTCTCCCCATGGAATCAAAAGAGTCTTCTTATTAAGTTTTGACCCTTGACAAGGAATTACCAATGGCTTCTATGCACTCCCATTGATCGCCACTACATATTCTTCTTTAGGGTATTTCCCAAATTGGATTAGCTCCTAATCCACCAATCTTTGTAATGTCTTATCAAAAGATTAATTATGTCCCACACTCCAACAAATATTCCTTCAAAAGGTTTATCAGGGCCTTTGCTTGTCTGGTCGCCCCAAAGTCAGTAACCACTTCAATTGGATTCACCGCTGGTCCACCCTGCAGAAGCATGAGGTTTGTTTTAATGTTTGGCTTATCGAAAGTGATATCTTGAGAGTCCAACAAATTATCTACCTTATGTTTAAAGGCCCAACATTTTTCTATAGTATGCCCTGGAGAATTGGCATGATACTCGCACCTGGAATTGGCATTGTACCTTGGTGGAAGTGCCCGAATTGGAGGAGCTAGAGGTTTAATCTCTATCAAAGACACCTTGACTAAGTGGTACAATAATTGAGTGTGCGACATGGAGAGAGGATCAAACTTTCTCGGAGGCTTTTCAAACCTGTTTTGTTGTTGTTCTCGTGGAATTATTAATGGTTGTTGTACCCTTGGATGTGAGGCTACAACAATAATTTCTCCCTCCTTCTTTTTCTAGAAATTAGGAACATGTTTTTTTGCATTATAAGGGGTACTAGATGACGCCCCCTGTATCTTTCTGCTCTTTATGCTAACATCAATTCTCTCACCAATAGTTACCGAATCTGAAAATCCAGAAGAGACGCTTCCTACCATTTTATAATAGTACAACCCTTATAAGGTACCCATGAACATATCGACTAGTTCTTTCTCCTAGAGTGGTGGTTGTACGTGGGCTGCTATTTCCCTCCACCTCCGAGCATACTCCTTGAAAGACTATTCCTTCTTCTGAAATAAGTTTTAGAGTTGCATACAGTTAGGTGCCATGTCCAAGTTGTACTTTTATTGTCTCAGGAAAGCGGCAAGATCTACCCATGTTTGAATATGAACTTGTTCCAATTGCATGTACCAATCTAAGGATGCCCCACTCAAACTGTCTTGGAAGCAATGGATCATCAGCTTTTAATCTTGAGCATATGCATGCATCTTTTTGCAATACATGCATAGATGGTTCCTCGGACATGTGAGTCACTTATATTTCCCAAAGTCAATTACTTTGATTTTTGGAGGAATCACGACATCAGGAACTAGACCCATTTTGAGGGCGTCGACATTGAAAGCACCGTAACCCTCCACAACCTTTAAAATTTCTTCAAGAGCTTTGTAATGGTTGAGAACCAATGGGTTTTCAGTAGCATGAGTATGGGTTATTCTTTGAGGTGCTTGATTGGCATCTTCTAAGTCATGGTCTTCATACTACAAGTTTATGTAGTTACCCGCGTTGTTGACCAGAATTTGCAAGGTATGAGATTCCCCTACCTTTGGTGGAGGTGGGACAAACCCTTAAATATCTACTTTCCTGACTTCTTGTTATGCTACGGTCGACTTTAGAGGTCTTGATTTTGGTTCTCTTCTTGGTTGGTGACTGCTCGATGCACCGGCAGTTTGGGCTACTTCTTTAAAGGCTTCCCTAGGGATTTGTTCCTGCCTTTCAATGATATTCTTCAAGGCTATCAGGACTTGACTGATGTCTCCTTTCATTGATTCGATGTTGCCCTTGACTTTCTTCAAATCTTTCTTAAATGCGGCTTGATTCTCTTAAATCTGTTCCATCACTCTCTTTTGACGAACTCTTGTTTGATATGGTGGTTTGAGAGGTGGTGCTTTCTTACCAATGTTTTCACTAGAGAACATTTTTGAAAAATGATAAGATTTTTGTATGAATTTGTGAAATGCAATGTTTGTGAATGCATGGATGCGTATGAATATGCTGAGAGTTTTTGACCTTTGTCTTATTCATGTTGGATTCCTTTATATATTTTTTCTAGGTTTTTCTTTTTATTGGTGAGTATCTTGAAATGAATACGCAGTTCGAATATGGAAAAAGTACTTTCATTAATAATAATCATCCTCAAAATGGAATACAATTCAGATATTGAAAAATATTTGAACCAAAAAAGCAACTATTTGAAGCACTGACATCTTCATGGCTCTTTCAGGCAGTTTTTCCTTGATTATTATTACCTTTTCCATATCTGGCTTGACAACACTAACATAGACAAGTTGTTTCCCTCTGGCATTCATTTTTAAGACACTCCTCAAAACCTTTGACTTATTTTTTTAATCATGTGAATAAGACAGACAAAAAAGAATGGCTAATAATGAATATGTGAAATGTAAGATGCATGAATGCATGATTGTTTGGCTTAGTGACGGGATTTCGTGAAGGTATCCTTAGATGGTAGGATCCTAGTTTTGGCCTACGAATATTATAACCTCCCCATAAGGTGATTTACTTAAGGTTATCATGGATAACACTAGAGGGAAATACACAAGGGCCTCCCTTAAGTGGATCCTCTTTGTAGATCAAAACTTTCGTCTCTAAGGTCATGAAACGTCTCACCATGAGTTTTTAGCTTAGGGTTTATACAAAAAGTCATAAGTTTAGTTCCAAAGTCCTACCCCCCAAGAGGATATCTCTTGAGACATATTTCTTTTTTCGAATTCCACTGACTCTATGCGAAGTCGTCACAAAAATGCATAGGGATGATGTATCCCCTTGGCCAATAGACGAACCTTCTTTCTAAGTTTTTTTGAAAATAATTTTTTTGAATTTAAAAATCCCCCCATAGATATAGTAACACAATAAATAAAATAATAGCAAATAAATAAATAAAATAAAAAACAAATATGGAAAGCCAATAATAACAAAACCATAACCAATAACTTAAACTTAGAAGGAAGAGGCTTATAAAACCTAGGGTTGAGTCCCCAACAGAGTCTCCAGTTGTTATAACCAATTTGAAAATGAGAGTCGCCACTCTTAATTTTCATCCTAGGGAAGGGAATATAAAGGATAACCATAATTTGGTCAGAGATTTTAAGTTGTTTGACTCATTCTTAGACGAAGGGGATGTGTTAGGCACCCCTCATCTACCTTGTTCACAAGGATACTAGGTGCTTAGAATTGCAATTTTTGGGAAAATAGGGTTTTAATTTTTATTAGGGGAACTTGCCATGATTTTAGTCGTATGACTACGTATCATCTTATGAGGAATCAGAGTCCCAATTTGTAGTTCGCAGTTGGTTGGTGTTTTTTATGGATTACGAAGATATTTGAATTCTCCTTGAACCAAGTCTGGGTGTGTGAATAGGGAGTTGTTAGACGAAGTTCACAGTCGATTTAAAACTATTTTCATAATCCTTTTTGAAAATAATCTTGAATTTTGAATTATGTTAGTGGAAAATTTATTTTTGATGTTGGTTAAATATTTCTTAAATATATTAAAGAATATTAGAAAATAAGTTTTTAATGTATGATAAAAAAGAATTTTAGTGCAATTTAAAATTAATTAAGAATGAGTTAGTAAAAGAAAATTGAATTTTATAATAATAGTAATAATTATTAAATAAGGAAAATATAATAATAATAATAATATAAATGAATAGAATATATAATATATAAAATAGAATAAAAACTAATTAAAAACGCAGGGGGGGTGTTTTTATTTGGGTCAAGTAAAACAGAGAATGCAGAAAGTAGGGCCCTGAATCCAAATATTGGATTCTAGCCCAAACATAGTAGGGGGCGTATTATTGAACGGGGAAGCAAACTGGGGGGTACGTGAAGCAAAGGCCAAAGTTCATATGTTGGACTTGGCCCAATAGTGCTAGGGGTGAGAATTACGTTGGCGTAGCAAAATAGAGGGTGAGTTTGGTAATGGGTTAAGCACAAAACATGTCTGATCCAATAGGCGAGGTGTGGGAGAGACCACATAATGTTAGTGGACGTGCACTTCTGGGAAATTTGATGAAGATCCAAGGGTTGTGACGGGAAGCACAAATTAAAGATACTGGGAAAGCAAGCATCAGATCAAAGGAGGTTTATAAAAGTACAAACCCAACTTGTCATGCCACAAAATTACCCTACAATGTTTTAATAGCCGTATTATTACTGTAAAACATATTATTTGAATTTGGCTACTTTTGAATATTTGCTTATACGGGTTTAAGTGTCAAAGATGAGGTATGTTCTTTTTTAAAAAGGGATTGTACTTCATAATATAGAGGTGTGCTGTTTGGGCCATCAAAAATCTGATGGCCCATTGTAAGTTTTTTTGGATTTTTTTTATATTTATATACATATAATTAGAGAAGTGCATTTTTTCATCAGGCCTATTCGATTGTTGGTCATTTATGCCCATTAAAGTTTTTCCTGATGGCCCCACTTTTTAATCAAAATAATTGGAAGTCAATTTCTGACTTTTTTATTATTATTTCATTTTTACTAATTAATATAAACCGTTAATATTATTATTAATATTATTTTTGAAACATTTGATTAATTGAAAGGCCTAAACTTAAAATCCTTTTCACTTGGTTCATCTCCAAGCCCAGAAAGAGCAAGCCCAAAACAAAAATGTGTGGCTCAAAACGTCTAAACATGCACTGTACAGATCAGAGAAAGAAAACACATGTTTTTAAGGTTCTAACAATTACTGTTCAGATCTTCGTTCATCAGACAAACATATCTTTGCATTGAATCAAACAAATCAATACAAGAATAGAACGAGCTAAAATCAAAAACAAAATCTTAAATTAATACAATCCAAATCTCAAAAACAAAAACAAGATCAAAGCTTTATATAGGATCTGGAACAAAAGCAAATTACAGTTTCTAATTTCCTAAGCTAAACAAAGAATAATGACAGACATAAGTTTGTTTCTTAAAAACATAATTCTCTAAGGCTATAAAAAACCTAAAGGAAAAATATAGAAGGTGAGGAAATTTACAGAACAGGGGGGAAGAAAATTACATACGAAAAATTTACAAAGAAAAAAAACTTGACAGAGGGAGGTAAAAATGATAGTGAAGCTCAGCCACCATTGTTGTCGTTCCAATTTAGGGTTTTGACATCCGAAACTCTCGTTCTCCTTTGTTCCGCCGCTACTTTCATCCTCTACCGCCGCCGAGCCCCCGTCTTCATCCGCCGCCTCACCTGCCAAAGAGAAACATAAGTTTAGCAAAAAAAAGCCTTCATCGAAAGCAAACACGAAACAACCACGGCTGAAGGTAAAATAAATTATCTCTTTTTTATCTTTGTTGTATTATGTGGGTTGTAGGGATAAGGATAGGAGAAGATTGTCGTTGTTTAGGGTTTACAGACGGTGGCGACGATTAGGGTTGTTGCTTTAATGAGAAGAGAGAGACGTGAGACAGAGAATGAAGAAAGAGAGAGACAAAACAAAAATGAATGGAAAATGGAGTGAAAAATGATAATATAATTTCGTTGAAATCCTATTCGTGCGATACCATGACTTTACCATGTGCCCTCATTGTATATCCTTTTGATCATCATCACACAACTCCAAAAAGTACACACCTTCATAACACCATGCATCTTCCCACACACAGTCCAAGCAGGCTCCCAAACCTTTGGGCCAGGCCCAGTCATTAACCGCACCCCTCTTCAATTGTTTTTTTTACTAACACGCGTGTCTTCACACCCCTCTGGCCAAACGGGCCAAGTCCAATATCTGGACTTGGACCCATACTTCCCGCACCCCCCAGATTTACTAACTCATTTAATTTCAAACCCCCTGTCTTATTGGGCCTGAATTCAATATATGAGTTCAGTATCCTACTATTTACACCCTCCTATTTTACTACCTTAACTATATTCATACCCCCTGCGTTTTTTAACTTAATTCTTTTTTATTTTTTATATTTATATTTTTTATATTTTATAATTCAATATATTTTTAATATTTTAATATTTTATTATTATTATTATTATTATTATTATTATTATTATTATTATCAAATCATATATTATTTTTCAACTCATTAAAAAATATTTATTGCATTAAATTAAATTATTTTAAGCATGTATTAATTATATATTTTTATAATTAATACATAAAAATATTCAACCAACAATTTAACCATTTTCATAACTAAATTAATTCAACAATTAATTTTCGAAAAGGAGTAAGAAGCATATTTTAGTTAACTGCGCACTTAGTCCAAAATCTCCGTTATTCACACACCCAGACTAAGTACAAGGGGAATTAAAATATCTTCGTAATCTATAAAAAAAATAAACCAACTGGGAACTACGAATTGGAACTCTGATTCGTCATAAGAAGATACGTAGGCATACGACTAAAATTTTGGCGAGTTCCCCTAATAAAACACTAAAACCCTATTTCCTAAAAAACACGCTTCTAAACCTAGTATCCTTGTGAACAAGGTAGATGAAGAGTGCATAACACCTTCCTCTCATCTAGAACCGAGTTAACAACCTAGAATCTCTAAATTTTTTAGGGTTATCCTTTATATTCTCTTCCTTAGGATGAAAATTAAAGGTGACGACTCTGTATTAAAAACCAGTTACAACAGTTGGCGACTCTGCTTGGGACTCAACCCTAGGTTTAGAAGCCTTGTCCTTTGGTTTTAGGATTTTTTTTTGTGGGTTTTTTATATTTGTTTAATTATTATTTATTTATTTTATTCATTTATTTATTGTTATTTTTATCATATTATTATACTTGTGGTGGGATTTAAATTTTGCAAAATTATTTTCAAAAACCCTTAGAAAGAAGGCTCGTATATTAGCGAAGGGGATACATCATCCCTATGAGTTTATGTAACGACTTCGCCTAGAGTCAGTGGAATTCTATGAAAATAATACCTCTCAAGAGACATCCTCTTTGGAATTAGGACTTTGGAATGACACCTATGACTCTTTGTACAACCCTAAACCAAAATCTCATGACGAGACCTTTCATGATCTAGAGACGAAAGTTTCGGTCTGTAAAGAGGCTCCACTTAAGGGAAACCCTTGCGCCTTTTCCTCTAGTGTTATTCATGATACCATTAAAGAAACCACCTTATGGGGAGGATAAAATATCCGTAGGCCAAAACTAAGAGCCTACCTTTTAGGGGTATCATTCATAAAATCTTGTCATTGAGCCTTACATTCATGCATTCATACATTTTTACATTTCATATATTTACCCTCTATTTCCTTTTGCTTGTCTTATTCACAGGTTTAAAAAAGTAATAAGTCAAAGGTTTTGGTGAGTGTCTATAATACGGTGGGAGAACTGACTTGTTTAACGTTTTATCGCAAATGTTGTAGATAGCAAGAGTCACCATCGAATTTTCTTTCATCTAATATGGAAAGGGTGAAAAGAACAGGAAAGACCTTGATAGATTTTTAGTTCGGGGGGTATGTTATAAAAAAGGAAGGTGTTAGCACCCTTTTCATCTGTAGTTATCTACGGGCTCTTAATCGCTTAGCTCACTTTTGAAAACTTGCTTTATATGTATGTGATTTGAAAACATTTTTGAAAAGTCAAAGTACGGCTAAATTTGTAATAATTCTTGTATCGGTCCTCAAGAATGTATACAAAGTGTTTGAAAATATTTTGTTTGAAAAGTGTGATGTGAGAAACATTTTTTAGAAAAGTTTCTGAGAAAGCGATTAAAAGTTTCTTACCCACTCAAGGTCGTTATTATTCTTTTCCTTCTCCTTTATAGATAGTGTTATCCATACCATTAGTTAGTAGGCAGTCCTATCTACTGGATGTGAAGGGACGGGCGAAGGGTCATCGAATGGTCATCGAAGGCAACATGTAGGGATACTTTAGCAATTTCGTAAGGGACTGACATCATATTATTCGTAGGAAACTCAAGGGACTAGATCTTTTTTCTGTAGGTAACTCGAGGGACTGTAATCTTTTATATCGTAGGGACTATGATAATTTGATCGAGGGTCTTTTTTCTAAAGTATCCCTACTTTCGGGGGACGTGACCATTATTCTGAAAGGCAACTAAGAGAGGTTACCCTAGAGGTGTGAGTGTGAAAGTGTGTTTGTTTCAGTTATTTATCTTGAAATTAGGGATTTGTTATTGGTTTATTTTAGTCTTGCCATACAAACCCTAATTACTAGAAATTGCATAAAAAATATAAGAGCAGAAAGTAAAGTGCCGAATACAAACCTAAAACTATTACAGGGCTTTAGGGGAGTTACATAAGAATGAAAGATGCGGGAAAGTAAACCATAAAAATATTACATACTCGGAGCATTTACATAATAATAAAAACGCAAGAAAAATAAGCCTAAGCTATTTATATTCGAGGAGGCGTCCTATACATTTGATCTAGGAAATTTAAATGGAAATAAGAAAAAGGAAAAAAGTAGAAAATATAAAAGGACACATTTTTTATGATTTTTTTTTTTGTGAAGAAAATAGTTTATGATAATAATTAATTAAAAAATAAAAACTTAAAATAATTTTAAAATTAAAAAGGTTAATTAATTAATTAATTAAAGGCTAATTAATAAAACTAAACCTAATTGATTAGGGTAAAAAAATGGTTTGTTAATGGTTAATTAAAAAGGAATTAGGGTTTAGGGGAAGAAAAATCAAGGAAAAGGGTTAAAACCAAAAAAAGAGAAAAATATTGCCTGGGGTGGGTGTTGAACCCACACCCTCATGCCTTTGCCTTGCATAGCTTGCCGCCAGGCCAAGCGCTGGTTGGTATCTGTAGAATGAGTGCTCCACAAAATATATTAAACCTGCAAAAATTAGAAAATATGAAAATTAGCAAACGGCAGGGATCGAACCCACACCCTTAGAGACTAATGCCTTAATATGCACGCGCCTTGCCACTGGGGTGGCTGTTACATAAGATATTACTATGGAAACGATTAAATATAAAATAAACAAAATTGGCTGGGCCGAAGAGGAACCAGAGCCCTAGCTCCGGTCGTCTTCTCCGGCGACTTGATTTCTTGTACCTGCAAGATAAACACATGTTAGTGAACAAAGAGGAACCTACCCCTCCCCCCCCCCCCCCCCTAATTTAACCCTTTCGAGTTTAATGGTGGCCTTGGTTTTTGCTAATTCTCCCTGTATAAAGAAATACGAAGAAAATATTATAAATCAGTTCAAGATTGACAATGCATAATTCTGGCATCATGGGACTCATGCGATGGTTCAGACCTGCATAGTTATATATTAGGAGTACATTAGTATCATTATTATGAAGCAAATCATGATAGAAACTAAAATTAAAAATTCAAGCAATCATGTAAATCGGTGATGCATGGATACTCGTTTCAGGCTCTTTGGATCATCAATGATGATCCTTAACTTACTCTATAATGTCCCTGAAATTTATTTGGATGGCTAGCTTGCTTTGAGAAAGGATGAAAAGGGGGTTTCAATTTTGCCCTAGTTTGACAAAATTTGATACTTTTTGAGGGTGTTTTTCTTGCAAGGTTTTGTGGTCTCTCTTGTCTGAATATGAGGTATATTTACAAGAGAGGATTAGGTCAAGAAAGATGGGCTTGGACCTTGTATGAAAACCTTTGATTTTTGTTTGAAAATAGAAATTGGAATAAGATAAAAGCATGGAGATTTGATACAAAAATAGTTTCACACGGTTTCTAATGCAATCTTTGGCCTCCAAAATATTTGAAACAAAAGCCTTCTAAGCCTTACACCTCCCTTTAATATTTATTTAATTTAATTTTGAATTTAAATGGATAAAATCAAAATAAATGAAATAAAAAATCAAAAGGGTGTATAAATGGATTTAGATGTTCACTATGAGGTCTTGAACCCATTTGGACCTTGAAAGATAAGCCCATTAGCCGAAAACTTTAAGTTTGACCAATTTGGGTTTCATGCATTTCCTCAAAATTGCCCAACTTAGACCAATCATAACTCTCTTAATTTTTATCATATGAAGGTGATATTGGACTTTTTGGAAAGCTCAAGATGTCCCTTATAATCTCTATGTTTATCATTTTTTCATATAAATATTTATCTTGATGTAAATTGCTTTGATAAAAAGTGTCTTTTTGTTGACTTTTGAAATGACCTATAATGTTTTGGCCCATATCTCTCAAATGAAGTATTTTTTGGACTTGTGCTTAGAGAGGCGGAGTTGTATAGAATTGAATTTGCTTCAAAATGAGCTTTGGTTGAGAAAAATATGATGAAGTATGTGGAAGTTATGCTTGGTCAAAGCTTAGTTGACTTCTCCTAAAGGAAATCCTAATTTAGTAACTTTTGACTTTTGGTGAATCTTGAGTTTTCTTGATGAATCATGATCAACCTTTGATCAAATAATGAATGTGACTTAAAAATCTTGACGTTGACCAAAAATCTTGAAGTTTGACTGTATGTTGACCATATTTGACTTTTTTGTCCAATACAGTTGATTTTCAATCATCTGAGCAATTGACTGAAAAAACTTGTGATGTAAGACTTGAAACTTGTAATGAGGGTAACTTGAAGCATATGAGGAACAATGGGATCCACTTAAGGCATTAGAAGTCCAAATTTTTTTGAGAAACACAAAACCCTAGTTTTAGGTCAACTGCTTAGGAGGAGGGTTTGTCTTGTCCAACCTTAAGTAGTTGATAACCCTAGGAGTATGAGGAGGTGTCTTGAATTAATTTGTCTTAAAAAATTGGAGGGCAAATTTCAGGGTACAAGAGTGTCTTAAAAATGAATGCCAAGGGAAACAATTTGTCTGTCAAGCCAAATAGGACAAAGATAATAATCATCAGGGAGAAACTACCTGAGATAGCTAAGAAGATATTAGTGCTTCCCATAGTTTCTTTTTGGTTTGAATACTTTTTCAAATATGAAATGTATTCCCTTTTGAGGATGATTACTAATAAAAGTAGTTTTTTTTTCATATTCAAACCGCGCACTTATTTTTAAGATATTCACCAAAAGAAAAGAAGCAAAACCTGAAAAATAAAATGTATATATATCCAAGTGAATAAGATATTCAAAAGCAGAAACCCTAGCATATTCATACGCATGCATACATTCACAAACATCTGCATTTCATACAAAAAAACTTATCTTTTTCAAAAAATTCCCCAGCTAAACCATTGGTAGAAGAAAAGCACCACCTTACTGAAAATCGTACCAAACAAGATCCCATCAACTGAAAGTGATGGAACAAATTAAGGAGAACCAAGTTGCATTCAGAGAAGATCTTGAGAAAGTTAAAGGAAATGTCGGCTCCATGAGAGGAGACATCAGTCAAGTTCTTCTAGCCTTGAAGAACATCAATGAAAGACAGGAGCAAATTCCTAGGGCAGCCTTTGAAGAAGTAGTCCAAACTATCGGTGCATCAAGCGGTCACCAACTGAGGAGAAAACCAGAGTCAGGACCTCAAAAGTCCACAATGAAGAAGTGAAAAACACAAGAAGGGGGGGTTGAATTGTAAAACTGAAAATCAATGCAATGAACACGATATTTTTATCCTGGTTCGTTTGATCTCAAACTACTCCAGTCCACCCGTCAAGGTGATTTCGCCTCTCTCCAACGAGGTCTTAATCCACTATATTCAACTGAATATTACAATCTGCTTTAACAACTGCTAAAGCCTTCTTGATGCAAACCACAACCCGGTTTGTCAAGGAAACACTTTCTTACAAAGAAGAGAAATAGGTGTGTGAATGTTTTCTACAAAACTGTTTATCACAATTGTGATATTACACAAATTAAGCTTATTGAAACTAGATTGCTAAAATACTGAGTAAGGAAATATGAAGCGTTTAGCAAACTGAGAGAAGGAAAATGATGATTAGCTTTTAGGCGTGTAATATGATGTAGAGCATTAGCCAATTCAATCTTCATTGTCTTGTTTATATAGCACTGAATTTGTTGAACATTGGAGCAATAATCTTGATTCAATGCCATTAACAAACTTTCCTTATTAAGCAGATCTTGTCTGGAATGATGCCGTTGGTAATAATTCGCTTTGAATGCACAGTACCGTTGCTACTTAAAGCGTGTTCTGGCTTGGGCTCATTCTGACTCTGCTTAAGTGCTGATGAACTGTTGTTGTCTTTATCAGAGTGTTGAGCGCAGTTCTGTTCATCAAGCTTCAGCATTCGCGTGAGTTGTTCTTCTGATTCTGGTATTCTGATATAGCAACTTCTGATGCTGATGTTGATAACCAATATTCTGATGCTGATTGAGTGTACTCTTGCTGATACCTATCAGAGTTTCTGCAGAACAGAAGGTAATATTTTAGGTAGCAAATAGTTCTTACATGAATCACATAATTAATATATCTTTTCTTTTTGTTATCATCAAAACTTAAACTTAGGGTAGTAGATTCAAACTTTGTTCTAACAATCTCCCCCTTTTTGATGATGACAAAAACTAGATATTTTTAATTGAAAATAACGTGAAAAAGTATCAGAGATAACTATATGATAAGATGTATCAGAGTAAGAAGTTATCAAAGATAAGGGATAAAGAGATATCAGAGTTGAGAGATACTCCCCCTGAATTTATTACTTCCCTTTTTAATTCCAAGAGTTCTTCAGGATCAGATCTTTATTATCTTTCTTTGATCATCAGAATATCAGAGCTTTGACTATCAGAAGCTTTAGATCAGAATATCAGAGCAGAGCTTCAGATCAGAATATCAGAGCTTTGCTTTGGATCAGAGTATCAAAGCTTTAGTCTTCAGTGAGTTAGAGAGCATTCTTGTACCTGTAGACTTAAGCAAAAAAGAAAACATTCAAAAATATCAGAGTTAGAATGTTTGAGACTTTTTTGTCTCAGTAATCCGTTATTGAAAATATCATTCTTGTTCTCCCCCTTTTTGTCAGCAATCAAAAAGTGTAAGTGATGTGCTAAAACAATTAGAGCAGAAAAACTTGTCATATTAAAATAGTCAGAGCCAGACAAAACAGTACAACAGATATGCAAAGAAAACATGAAAATATCATGAATGAAAATCTAAGGTTGGGGAGGAAAGCGTGTGAACAGAGTCTCCAGCATTGCTTTAATCTGATAAGCAGTCTCAGTCTGCTTGTGCACCATGCTGACTACTGTGTCTATCTTGCTGTCCTGCACATCCATCCTTTCTTTCATCTTTTGATCATTTTCATCCATCCTTTGCTACATCCGGATATCATTCAGCTTTAGCTCTTCCAGAGTCTGCCTGTCCAAGGCAGCTTGAGAAACATCAGAAGCAGGAAGCTTCTGAGAACTTTCTGCAACATCTTCAGCTTGACTGGCTTCAGCTTGAATAGTCTGATCTTCTTCTGGCTGCACCTTTGAAGCTGGACGCTTCTCAGACCATGGCTCACTATCCAGAAGGAGCACGTCTTCTTTCAGCAGCTGACTTCCTACTTCGTTCAGAAGCTTGCTGAAGTTCTGCTGTGCTTGCTCATAGTTGATGTCTTGCAATTTTAGAGCTTCAGCACGTACCCAAATTCTGAATCGTGTCCAGAGCTGGACAGAGGCAGTTGGATCAATCATTCCAGGACAGACTTGCTTCAGAGAAGCAATCCACTGCTACAAACCTGTTTCAAAATTCATAATGCCAGAGCCAACATCTGGCTGTTTTGGTTTTGGAATGGCTATTTTATTTTTCAGATCAGCAAGACGGTCAAGGATTGTTAAATCTATGAAGGTCCTGCTGGGGTCTTTTGTGGTTTGTTTGGGAGCTGTTTGTTTGGGAGATGGAGTGGGAGAATCAGAGATAATAATTGGACTGTTTGGGGTTTTGGGAGTGTTTGGTGGTGTGGTTTCAGGCGAGGATGGCAGCTGGGCCATTGTTACAGTTGTTCCACATGGCAGCTGTATTGCCAGAGGTTGTGGCTCAGAGGATTGAGGATAATGAGGTTCAGGAGATGGAGGAGCTGGAGTTTCAGAATGATGAAACTCAGGTTGAGGTGATGGTTGAGGTGATGGTGGATGAATTTCTGGTTGAGGAGAGGGAGAAGGAATTGCTGGTTGTGGAGAAGGAGGAGGAATTTCTGGTTGTTCAGGAATATGTGGTTCTTCTGGAATGGGTGAGAGAGGTTGTTCTGGTTGAGGAGATGTGGCAATATCTGGTTCAGAGTTTGGATTATTGGGAAGGTGATCAGAAGCACGTTGATCAATGTCAGACAGAACTTTGTCAAGTGCTGATGTTGTTGAAATTGTTGGTTTGGGATGTTTGGTGCGGGGTCTTCTGAGTTGTAGTGTGTGATCGGTGGATCTGGAACTGACTGTTTTACGCTGGTTCGCGAAATGTCGCGGTAAGCAAGAGTCGCCACCGTCTTTTATTTTCTCCAAATGGAAAGGACAAAAGCACAGAAAAATTCCTTATAGAGATTGCTCTCGGTTCGGGAGGTAGGTTATAGAAAGGGAAGGTGTTAACACCCTTTCTATCCATGGTTATCCATGGGCTCTTAGATACTTGCTCATTGTGTTTTCAAAAATGGTTTTCTTGCTTTTCAACTGTGGGTTTTAAAAAAAGTTTCTTTGAAAATTCCAGTTCGACTCTTGTATCGGTCCTCAAGAGTGTTTGAAAAATTGCTTTCGAAAGCTTTTTGAAAAGGTGTTGGTGTGAAAAGTATTTTTGATTTGTTTTGAAATTAGAGCAAGTATCTAGAGTCGTCTACCTACCCTAAGGAATTCGTCTGTGTAGATGTCCTTTAAAGTAATGCCATCCCACCATTGAGAGGTAGGTAGCACCACCATTGGAAGTGTTTGGGTCAATTCGAAGGTTCGGGACATGGTGATCACCAGAGCAATAGGAAGACACCTTAGAAGCTACCCTCATGCCAGGTTCCCGGATCATGAGGACTTACTAAAACATCTTCTACTCGACGATCACCTTTCGAGAGGCAAGGCAACAGTGAGGCGTACCCTAGGGGTGGTGTGTGATTTGTGTGTCGTTTTCAGATATTTTGTCTTGTTCATGTCATGGGTGATCTACGCTTTTGTTTTTATTTTAACCTTCATTCTTTCATGCAATTATTAATAGTTTAAAAGAGTGCGGAATTAAAAGGTTCCTACGGTATTACAAAGGCGCGGGTCCACATCGCCAAAATAAATCCAGGACCCGATTTGACATAAAATAAAGTAAAGTGCGAGAAATATAAATATTTAATTTACACGGCTTTGGGAGAATTACATAAAAATCATAAGAAAGGAAATAAATGCGCGAATTGGAATTAAAATCGAAAGCGAGGGCGTTGGACCCTTTTTAATGAAATTAAATTGTAATTATGAAATTAATTAAATTAAAATGAAAAGAAATTATTTTTTAGCTTTTTTGTATTTATGGATTTTTATGAGAATTAAATGAAATTAAAATATTAATTAACCCTAATTCTAGTTATTTTTAATTTATTAAGAAAAGCATTGAAATTTAATCTAAAATTAACCTAATTAATTAATACGATTTTATTTACAAGAATAATGATAATTAATAATTAATAATTAATATGGTGAAAAAAGGAAAAAAGATAAAAATGCTTAAAACCCTAATTCTACCAATTTTTAAGTTTATTGAAAAATATTAAAATTAATCCTAGAATTTAAAACTAAGTTAATTGATACAATTTATTTACAAAGATATTAAAATAAAATATATTTTTGTTTTTGTCTTTTCTGGTTTTTATATTATTTTTATATTTTATGAAAATAAATTAATTTAAAGATTTAAATAAAAATTAAACAAAACAAATAAAATAGAAAAATATGAAAAAAGAATGAAAAGAGCAAACCCATGGGGGTTCTGTCCCCAAACTGGAGGTATAATTCAGCAATTAGGCCCATTGGTTTCAAGGCCTCTTTTGACCTTTCAGAGCCACGTACGTACGCGTTGACTGGTGCCCATGGTACTCTTCTCATCAGGACCCTTGGATTGCCTTCAATGGCCATGTGGCGCGCCTAGATTGTGAGCGTATGGTAGACGCTGAAGCTTGAACTGCATAGGATTAGATTGAAACAAAATATAGGAATAAAGTGAGGGACCTGGGAATCGAACCCAGGTCCCAGTGCCTTATGAGACAATGCCTTCACCATCTGTACCAAACGCGCGCTTTGTTTATTATATGACAAATAATTATTATAATGGAAAATTGGTTAGTGACATAGAAAATAAAAAAACGCGCGTTGAATTCAAACTACCCAACCATCGCTCGCCACCTAATCTTCTTCTTCCTTTATCCCTTAAACAAAAAAAGGTTAGCGGGGGTTTTAAACCCCCCCAAAATGCAAGCTTTTCAAAAATAGCGATTAGCTTATGGGGCCATATAAATTAGGCGCGACTGGTGTATTAGATTCGTCCAAGCGTCCTGATTTTGACCATGGCACTGAGATGTCTTGATTTTACCATATACGTAAACGCCCAATTTAAAACTTGAGGAACCCTAAAACATTTCAATGGCAATTTTCGTTACAAGAATTGTTAGTCAAATTAAAGGTCACCATTAGTCTCAGAACCTTCATATTAGTCTAAATCAGCAGTCAAAATGTATCAAAAATGCATGCATATTAGAATACGATTATGGAAAAGTTTTGAGAAAGTTTGACACCCATATACCAATTCTGGAGTCGTGGGGACTGGAAAACGATTCAGGAAGCTTCCTTGACGCCTTGGCAAGCTATTGGGATTGTTATTTTTCTCTGAATCGTGCTAGAATATGGTTTTCAGTTTTCAATTTTTTTGACAAAAACTCAAACTTTGTTCTTGATGTGTGGCGCAGCATTCAGGTCTCTAGCACTAGGGTTTGCATCCTGCTTATGTATGGAATGATTAGGGTAAAGATTTGGATCCAAAAAACCTTTGCATTGATGGAAAGATATTTGATTTTCATGGCATATATTTTCAAATCTTTTCCATGCATATTTGATTCCAATTATGTCCAAATCACATTGATTCTTTCCCTATCAGGTAATGCACGAAATCTTGAAGATATTTCATGCATAAAAAGATTTGAAAAGCTTGCTTTGGTATTTTTTCCATATTTTAATTAATTAAATGAATTATTAGCAATTAAAAATTCAAATAAATAAATAAAAATTATGAATAAATTCCCTTTGGTCCAAATGGTCGTGCACATGCTTTGGATGATGAATCTTGGAAGAAAATGTGGCCCATTAGCAATTTTAAGGCTTTTGAAGCAAAGTTGACTTTTCAAAATATCCAAATATTTCCCAACTTCCACAAGGCATATCTTGCTCAATTTTTAAGCTTTGATCATGTTCTTGGACATTTTGGAAAGCTCTTGAAGTCCTATAACCAATGTCTTTTGTCCCATGTCATTTTGATTTACCAATCTCAAGTTATGGCCTTTGACTTAAAGTCCCTTTTTGTTGACTTTTGAAAATGACCTATAATGTTGAAATTGATAACTTTTTGTGAGAGCATTTCTTGGACTTGAAGTGTGAAGAGGAGTTGTAGGAAATGTCTTTCTCTTCAAAATGAGCTTTGGATGGAATTTTTCTGATAATCCATGTGGAAGTTATGCCTTGGTCAAGTTACAGTTGGCTTTTTCAACTGTCCAAATATGGAAACTTTTGCATCTTGAGACTTTTTGAGCCATGCCTTGAAAATCATGATAAAGAATTGATCAAATGATGTTTGTGGCCTCAAAATAAGATGTTGACCAAAAACTTGAACTTTTGACTGTCAAATGACCATTTTGCCCCTGCAGTTGACTGTAGGGCAATTAGGGTTTTTGACTGTGCAATTTTGTGATGTAAGTCTTGAAACTTGACATGAGGATACTTGACAATGTTTGTAGGCATGTGGGACTTGATTGGACCCTTGGAAACTTCATTTTCTTTGTCAGAACCAAAACCCTAGTTTTTGACTGTTATGAGGCCTTTGAACTGTGCAACCCTTGGGGAGATTTTGAAGCTTTGACTTGGCAAATCTTGAAGAATATGGGAGAGAAAATTTTGGGGTACAACAGTTGCCCCTGTTCAATCTTCTTAGACCCGAGGATGCAGATTGGCTGACGTGCCTTTCGTAATCCGAAGGTGGAAGATGATTGAACACTAGAGTGCCCTGAAATTTACGCTCACATAGTAGTGTGATGTGGGGAATGGGCTTATAGATGCCATTTGGAGATTGATGGATAGGATGATGGGCTCATAGATGCCATCTAGATGTCGATCGCGTAAGAGATTCCTTTGCGAGAACTTGCGTACCTGCAAAAGAAAAATGAGTACCTGGCATGTTACAGGAGCTGGTCATCAAACTCTTTGTATAGATGTGTCCTGACTGGTTACAGGAGCTGAATCTGGAGCTTCAAAAGGTGATGAATGAACCAGGGATGGTTACTACCTCAACGGGACGGTGAGAGAACCTTGAACGATTACTACCCCAACAGGAATGCTGAGAGAACCTTGGGCGACTTCAACCTTAACAGTAATGCCGAGAGAATCTGGGGACGATTACTACCTCCGCAGTAACGGGGAGAGAACCATAGGCGACTTCAACCTCAACAGTAACGCTGAGAGAATCTTGGGCGACTTCAACCTCATCAGTAACGCTGAGAGAATCTGGGGACGATTACTACCTCAACAGTAACGCTGAGAGAATATGGGGGCGGTTACTACCTCCGCAGTAACGGGGAGAGAACCATAGGCGACTTCAACCTCAACAGTATCGCTGAGAGAATCTTGGGCGACTTCAACCTCAACAGTAACGCTGAGAGAATCTTGAGATGATTACTACCTCAACAGTAACGCTGAGAGAATCTGGGGGCGATTACTACCTCCGCAGTAACGGGGAAAGAACCATAGGCGACTTCAACCTCAACAGTATCATTGAGAGAATCTTAGACGACTTCAACCTCAACAATAACGCTGAGAGAATCTGGGGACGATTACTACCTCCACAGTAACGGGGAGAGAACCATAGGCGACTTCAACCTCAACAGTATCATTGAGAGAATCTTGGATATCTTCTACTGAGTCTTTATCAGGAAAATCTGTTAGGGGTCGATTTAGCTGGACTAGAGAAGGCCTTTGACTGGATAAGAAACAGGAAAATCTTAGGGTCGATTTAACTGAACCAGGCTAGGTCTTGAAATCTTCAACTGGATAAGAAACAGGGAGATCTTAGGGTCGATCTGACTGAACCAGAGAAGGCCTTTAAATAGCTGAGAACTTAACTGGATCTTTCCTGAAAGGTAAAGGTCAGTCATATGCAATGCATGATATGGATCAAGCAAATGATGTTCTCAACATAAATGAGATTTGTAAGATATGATGCGTATATGCATGCTATAATGTATGAAGATGTGATGTTTATGAATGTATCTTTGTCGTCTAGGAAAGTAAATCCTTGACGGGCGCCGGGAAGTCACTCCTGGGTTGATGTTGGAGAATAGATCTTTACTTCCGCTGGGGATGATAGTTGCAAGAATACCAGTAGGAGAAGATGACTCCGTTGGGGAATGAACTTGGCGAATGTATTACTCTGCGGGGAGAAAAGTACTATAACGATCTTGCTGGGAAGCAATACTCTATGGGGAGAGAGGTATGCTGTTGAAATGTTGATGGTAACTTCGTTGGGGATACCATTGTTGTGTTGGAAGTGTTAATAGACTTCGCTGGGGGTAAGAAGACTTTGTCGAGGACGATCTTTCCGTGGCTTTTGGCTGAGGATAACCCAGTTATATCCTGGTAAGGAAATAACTCTTTGAATAAAGCCGGGGGACGCGTTCGTGCTCTGCGAGGGTAAGCTTCCAGAATTTACTGGGGATAAGCTTACTGTTGGGGAGATGGATTGAACTTTCCTGGGGAAACCTCTGGACTGGACTCTCCTGGGGAAATTCTCGAGGTGTAATTTTTGTAAGTTGAAAGGGGGAACCTATGTAGGGTTGCCCGATGATGAGCTCGTGTAAAACCGCATCTTTGAAGAGGTAAAACCTGGGTAGGGTCCGTGTAAATTGCATCTTTGGGGAGAGAGAACCTGTGTCGGGTTTCTTCGGGATAAGTTCGTGTAAAACTTTTGGCGGAACCGGGGTAAGGTTACTGCAGGGTAAGTTCGTGTAAAACTTCTTGATGAACCGGGGTAAGGTCATCTTGAGATAAGTCCGTGTAAGACTTCAGGAGGAACCGGGGTAAGGTTACTGCAGGATAAGTTCGTGTAAAACTTTTTGATGAACCGGGGTAAGGTCATCTTGAGATAAGTCCGTGTAAGACTTCAGGAGGAACCGGGGTAAGGTTACTGCAGGATAAGTTCGTGTAAAACTTTTTGATGAACCGGGGTAAGGTCATCTTGAGATAAGTCCGTGTAAGACTTTAGGAGGAACCGGGGTGAGGTTACCTGGAGGTAAGTTCGTGTAAAATTTGAAATAAATCCGTGTAAGACTCTGTCTGAAAGTTGAGAAGGAACCGGTGTAGGGTTGCCTGATGGTGATCAAGTGGATGATTGTCCTGTTTGGTTTCAGATATTAACCCACGATCAGTCGTCCACTGATTTTTCATGGCTTGTTACTAATGTTGATCTGGAATTTGTAAAGGTAGATGGTAATCATCTTTATATTGATCTTTTCTTGGTACCTTGGTTGACAGAGCAACTGGATCGCCTGGACGACTCATTATTGCCCCTGTTTCTGAGGTGAGGGGAGAAGATACCTTGTGGAGGTGCTTGATTGTTGTAGATGGACAAACCTTCTTTTGGTAGGCAGGTGACAAGATGAAGGGACATAGTCGTACGCTTTGATCCCTTATTTTTGCCTGGACCGCCCTTTCGGGTTTTCAGTCCACCGGGATACCCATTTTTGCCCAAGCCGCCTTTTCAGGTTTTCGACTTGTCGGGTGTACAGATTTTTTCATTTCATCCCTTATTTTTGCCTAGGCCAGTCGACCTAGCGGGTCTTTGATTTTGCGTAGTATTTTTTCGACTATGTCCACGCTCTCAGGATGTAGGGAGTTGCCCCTGTTAGAAGTGTTTTGTCATGCCACCAGAAGGTGTTGGATCAGGCAAGATTCATTGTTGGAATGCCCTAAAGCGTCTCAGGAGGAGATTTGCCCCAGGCTGTTTGGCATCTTGAGAGATTCCCTGAATCTTGACCTAACTGCCCCAGATGATAGACCATGATCATGTCTGCCCCTTGATTGGAAGTGCCTTTGTTCACTAGGCTTTCATCGTGTGAATTTCCCTGCTGTTCAAACAAATAGTCATATGCAAACAATGTTATATCAAAAATGCAAAGCTTATGTCTGTCTTGAAGATTTTGAAAATGCATTCTTTTTTCATAAAACAAGTGAATGTTTGTAAAACGTGATGTCAACTCTGTGTTTACCGTAGGCCTTAAGGAGTCAGGATACCTTTCGTAACAGTATGCTTTCGAACTAACCCATGCTTCAGCTAGGACTTTTGAGGGTTATAACGTGGCCTGGCTCACGGTTTAAGAAACAAAGGATAAAGGCTCAAATTATTTGTACCCACCCGTTCTTCGTGATGTTCTCCAAACCTAAACTCAGTTGATCATACGTTAGACCTTGTTTGAGTCTTTACTCTGATTTTCCGGTGATGATTCGGATGTTGATAATTGATTTTGAATAGGCAGTCATTTTTTGTCGAGGGTTTGTAAGACCTCTTTCTTTTTGATTTCATTATCCCCATTTTTTGCCTGAATTGTTTCTTTTGTGATTACAGTCAGCGGGATGCCCCAGTTTCGTAAGTCTCCTTCATAGGTTTTGACTTATTGGGTTTTTATTTTTGAGATATAATGACTGCCTATCCTTATGATTATTCGGAATCATCACTGTCTTCTCTTTTTTTTTGTAAGGACCTCTTTGGTGCCATTTGTTATGCACTTGGATCAACTGAGAGACTACCTTGCCCCAGGTTATGATTAAGGGTTTTAAATTTCGAAAAGAAAAACTCCTACTTCTTTGGCTCATAGGGGTTAACGAGGGATTATCTTCCTTATAACTCCAGTGTTTAGGGATTTGAAACAATGCCTGTACTTCATCAGCGGGGTCTGTTCAAAAGCATACTGTAGATTGTGGTATCGTTTTCGTCATCCTCCCTCAAGAGGCTTAGAATTATTAATCGAGCGTTGATCATCAGAAAAAATATGAAAATAGTTTGCATATAGTGAATACGAATATATGGCTTCAAAACAGACATATGCGATGCATTAATGAAATAACAACGTTTAATATGAGCAAATGTTTGAACAAAAGAAAATTACAACTTGAAAATCCTAATGAACAAAAGTCTTTTCATCTCAGGGCTTGTTACTTCAAATGGTGCATCCGATAGGGATGGCAGGAGCATTCAGCTTGGCCCATCTGGGTGAAATCCACAGCTCTTTCCTCGATCAGGTCTTGGATCCTATTCTTCAGAGCCCAACAGTCGTCGGTGTCATGGCCTGGACTTCCAGAGTGGTATGCACATCTTTCCTTAGACTTGTATTTTGGGGAGGCTGTGTTGAGATTCTTAGGAGGGTCCCTTAACGTCACCAGATTCAACCTCAACAATTGTTTTAAAGCTTGAGACGGTGACACGTTGAGCTTGGTGAACTGCCTTTTAGGCTTGTCTGGTTGAAGCTGGTGAGGTTGATGCTGAATTTGTGACGCTGGAGCCATTTGAGGAGCTCTCCCCTTACCTCCTTGTCTCAAAGATGGTTGAATGATGACTGGACTTTCAACCTTAGATGTTTGCCCCAGTTGGTTACCCAGAAGCAGCTGGTTGACGATAACCCCGAGCTCATCTTGTCTTTGAGCTAAGTCTTGGATGATAGTCACCTGCCCCAGCATCTGGGCTTTCAATGCACCCACTTCAGCTTGCAGATGTTTCAGTCGTTCGTCCTCAGCGCTGTTCCTGACCAAAGTCTCCATGAGAAGTGTCCTCAACTCCTCCTGCCCGTTGGATAGATTCAGGAGGATTTCCCCGAACCGAGTCTCTTGAGCATGGAAGTCCTGGTTATCTTGTTGGGAAGCCATTGCTGAAATAGACAGCGAGAAAGGTAAGTGACCTGCAACAAGGATACCTGTTATGCAATGATGTGTATGACATGCATGTAATGTTTTCAAGGACCTCGCGGGATAAACAAGAAAGTTTGTTAGAATTTGGGTCTGGTAGCTTGATTGAAGGAACTGCATGTTGTTAAGAGTCCTTCTTCAAGGGTCAAGGCTCACCATATCGAGTGGGTCATAGCCCCTGACAACTTTGTCTAGAGGAAAATAAATCCTCTTTGCCCCTTGCTGGGATAGTTGATTCATCATGACCTGCATCACAAGCCCTTGAGATCCTTGAAATGAATTAGTCTTTATGCAGGATGTATGCAATGGTATGATGGTATGCTATGCATGGGGTAATGTAAGTAACCCTGTTATGAGTCCCAATTAAGGACTGAAAATAAAACCTGCAAGAAATTTAGTAAACCCTGTTATGAGTCCCAATTAAGGACTATAAACAACACCTGCAAGGAACTCAAGTGTCAGATAACAAGCATGCAAATAGTCAAGTTGGAAGGCACACAAGTCACACAAGAGAAACCCTTAGAGTTTAGGCCAGCATGGGGTCTAGGTATTACCCTTTTTCAGTTTGTTGGTTCATACCTGTCCTATCAAAGTAAACCGGGTTCTTAGAGGATCCCAATATCATTGACTACCCTCAATCGATCATAACTCCAGCATCGCAATCTTTTCTTGCGGCCAGAACCATCACGAGAGTTTAGCCTCAATGGGCGTAGCATACTGCTACTGTTCTAATGGCCAAGTTGTGTCATTTAAGGTTCTAAGGTCTGTTGGTGCTTAATGACTCCTCAGAAGACCCATATTCTCCTCGTTGCAACACAAGGGATATCGGTACAGACCAAGGTGCCACACCAACGTAGCCACTGCTTCACCCGTGTCGGTCTACGCCGGACAGGTCCCTCACAGCTTATGCTACCTAAACAGGGTATCCCCAGATCCGGGTTAGGATCTTATGTAACTCCCATGCAACCCACAATTTTAAAGCAAGCAAATCAATACAATTGAAAACACAGTGATCTTAGTCCTAAGGTACACCTCACTTTATAAGTCTCCCGAGCAGAGTCGCCAGTTCTGTGATTGGTGGATCTGGAACTGACTGTTTTGCGCTGGTTCGCGAAATGTCACGGTAAGCAAGAGTCGCCATCGTCTTTTATTTTCTCCAAATGGAAAGGACAAAAGCACAGAAAAATTCTTTATAGAGATTGCTCTCGGTTCGGGAGGTAGGTTATAGAAAGGGAAGGTGTTAGCACCCTTTCTATCCATGGTTATCCATGGGCTCTTAGATACTTGCTCATTGTGTTTTCAAAAATGGTTTGCTTGCTTTTCAACTGTGGGTTTTAAAAAAAGTTTCTTTGAAAATTCCAGTTCGACTCTTGTATCGGTCCTCAAGAGTGTTTGAAAAATTGCTTTCGAAAGCTTTTTGAAAAGGTGTTGGTGTGAAAAGTATTTTTGATTTGTTTTGAAATTAGAGAAAGTATCTAGAGTCGTCTACCTACCCTAAGGAATTCGTCTGTGTAGATGTCCTTTAAAGTAATGCCATCCCACCATTGAGAGGTAGGTAGCACCACCATTGGAGGTGTTTGGGTCAATTCGAAGGTTCGGGACATGGTGATCACCAGAGCAATAGGAAGACACCTTAGAAGCTACCCTCATGCCAGGTTCCCGGATCATGAGGACTTACTAAAACATCCTCTACTCGACGATCACCTTTCGAGAGGCAAGGCAACAGTGAGGCGTACCCTAGGGGTGGTGTGTGATTTGTGTGTCGTTTTCAGATATTTTGTCTTGTTCATGTCATGGGTGATCTACGCTTTTGTTTTTATTTTAACCTTCATTCTTGCATGCAATTATTAATAGTTTAAAAGAGTGCGGAATTAAAAGGTTCCTACGCTATTACAAAGGCGCGGGTCCACATCGCCAAAATAAATCCAGGACCCGATTTGAGATAAAATAAAGTAAAGTGCGAGAAATATAAATATTTAATTTACACGGCTTTGGGAGAATTACATAAAAATCATAAGAAAGGAAATAAATGCGCGAATTGGAATTAAAATCGAAAGCGAGGGCGTTGGACCCTTTTTAATGAAATTAAATTGTAATTATGAAATTAATTAAATTAAAATGAAAAGAAATTATTTTTTAGCTTTTTTGTATTTATGGATTTTTATGAGAATTAACTGAAATTAAAATATTAATTAACCCTAATTCTAGTTATTTTTAATTTATTAAGAAAAGCATTGAAATTTAATCTAAAACTAACCTAATTAATTAATACGATTTTATTTACAAGAATAATGATAATTAATAATTAATAATTAATATGGTGAAAAAAGGAAAAAAGATAAAAATGCTTAAAACCCTAATTCTACCAATTTTTAAGTTTATTGAAAAATATTAAAATTAATCCTAGAATTTAAAACTAAGTTAATTGATACAATTTATTTACAAAGATATTAAAATAAAATATATTTTTGTTTTTGTCTTTTCTGGTTTTTATATTTTATGAAAATAAATTAATTAAAAGATTTAAATAAAAATATGAAAAAAGAATGAAAAGAGCAAACCCATGGGGGTTCTGTCCCCAAACTGGAGGTATAATTCAGCAATTAGGCCCATTGGTTTCAAGGCCTCTTTTGACCTTTCAGAGCCACATACGTACGCGTTGACTGGTGCCCATGGTACTCTTCTCATCAGGACCCTTGGATTGCCTTCAATGGCCATGTGGCGCGCCTGGATTGTGAGCGTATGGTAGACGCTGAAGCTTGAACTGCATAGGATTAGATTGAAACAAAATATAGGAATAAAGTGAGGGACCTGGGAATCGAACCCAGGTCCCAGTGCCTTATGAGACAATGCCTTCACCATCTGTACCAAACGCGCGCTTTGTTTATTATATGACAAATAATTATTATAATGGAAAATTGGTTAGTGACATAGAAAATAAAAAAACGCGCGTTGAATTCAAACTACCCAACCATCGCTCGCCACCTAATCTTCTTCTTCCTTTATCCCTTAAACAAAAAAAGGTTAGCGGGGGTTTTAAACCCCCCCAAAATGCAAGCTTTTCAAAAATAGCGATTACCTTATGGGGCCATATAAATTAGGCGCGACTGGTGTATTAGATTCGTCCAAGCGTCCTGATTTTGACCATGGCACTGAGATGTCTTGATTTTACCATATACGTAAACGCCCAATTTAAAACTTGAGGAACCCTAAAACATTCCAATGGCAATTTTCGTTACAAGAATTGTTAGTCAAATTAAAGGTAACCATTAGTCTCAGAACCTTCATATTAGTCTAAATCAGCAGTCAAAATGTATCAAAAATGCATGCATATTAGAATACGATTATGGAAAAGTTTTGAGAAAGTTTGACACCCATATACCAATTCTGGAGTCGTGGGGACTGGAAAACGATTCAGGAAGCTTCCTTGACGCCTTGGCAAGCTATTGGGATTGTTATTTTTCTCTGAATCGTGCTAGAATATGGTTTTCAGTTTTCAATTTTTTTGACAAAAACTCAAACTTTGTTCTTGATGTGTGGCGCAGCATTCAGGTCTCTAGCACTAGGGTTTGCATCCTGCTTATGTATGGAATGATTAGGGTAAAGATTTGGATCCAAAAAACCTTTGCATTGATGGAAAGATATTTGATTTTCATGGCATATATTTTCAAATCTTTTCCATGCATATTTGATTCCAATTATGTCCAAATCACATTGATTCTTTCCCTATCAGGTAATGCACGAAATCTTGAAGATATTTCATGCATAAAAAGATTTGAAAAGCTTGCTTTGGTATTTTTCCATATTTTAATTAATTAAATGAATTATTAGCAATTAAAAATTCAAATAAATAAATAAAAATGATGAATAAATTCCCTTTGGGCCAAATGGTCGTGCACATTCTTTGGATGATGAATCTTGGAAGAAAATGTGGCCCATTAGCAATTTTAAGGCTTTTGAAGCAAAGTTGACTTTTCAAAATATCCAAAAATTTCCCAACTTCCACAAGGCATATCTTGCTCGATTTTTAAGTTTTGATCCTGTTCTTGGACATTTTGGAAAGCTATTGAAGTCCTCTAACCAATTTCTTTGGTCCCATGTCATTTTGATTTACCAATCTCAAGTTATGGTCTTTGACTTAAAGTCCCTTTTTGTTGACTTTTGAAAATGACCTATAATGTTGAAATTGATAACTTTTTGTGAGAGCATTTCTTGGACTTGAAGTGTGAAGAGGAGTTGTAGGAAATGTCTTTCTATTCAAAATTAGCTTTGGATGGAATTTTTCTGATAATCCATGTGGAAGTTATGCCTTGGTCAAGTTACAGTTGACTTTTTCAACTGTCCAAATATGGAAACATTTGCATCTTGAGACTTTTTGAGCCATGCCTTGAAAATCATGATAAAGAATTGATCAAATGATGTTTGTGGCCTAAAAATAAGATGTTGACCAAAAACTTGAACTTTTGACTGTCAAATGACCATTTTGCCCCTGCAGTTGACTGTAGGGCAATTAGGGTTTTTGACTGTGCAATTTTGTGCTGTAAGTCTTGAAACTTGACATGAGGATACTTGACAATGTTTGTAGGCATGTGGGACTTGATTGGACCCTTGGAAACTTCATTTTCTTTGTCATAACCAAAACCCTAGTTTTTGACTATTAGGAGGCCTTTGAACTGTGCAACCCTTGGGGAGATTTTGAAGCTTTGACTTGGCAAATCTTGAAGAATATGGGAGGGCAAATTTTGGGGTACAACATAGTGCCTCAGAAGGGTCATCTTCTGGTTCGGTTTCATCTATAGTTTGTACGGGGATTGGGATTGCATGAGAAGCTGGAGTGGGAATAGATGTTGGAATAACAGAAGAATTTAAAACAGAAGCAGTAGATAAATTACCTCTTTTCTTGGGTGTCTGATGGGATGTTCCTTCTGAAGGGGCCTTCCTTTTCTTTGTCTTCTTCAGTGTAACTTCTGGTTGAGGTTGGTGCAGATCTTTGATATTCAGCTTGGGATCTGTACCATCAGCCTTGCACGCTTCTAGGTATCTGAGAACCACCACTGGTTTAGATTCTATCTCAGAAAATAAAGGAAAGTCACTCAGTGGGACTCTTCTGCTGGTGATGTCAGCAATAAGAGTAACGTTGGGTTCCTTTCTGATATTCTCTATTAACTTCATTTTCTTCAGATTCTTCGCGTTCAGAGGCTTGCCAACAGTTGGTTCAATAGTGCTTAACTCTTGAGCTTCTATCAGGTGCTCTATCAGCCTATTCTCAGTCAGAATATCTGATATTAACCTTCCAAAGGGTATCCAATCCCTCTTTGTTCTTTCTTCTTCCCTGGTTTCCTTCACGCTTGTTCTGAGGTGATTAAACAGAAGATGAGCCAAGTTGATTTTTACCTTCTGATTGATAAAATAGATCAGAAACTGCTGATCTATATTTATGTAATCAGGGGAACTAGTTGGCTTCCTATGATTAAAACACCCCAGAATGATCTTCGCCCAAACTCTGTGGTGATCCTTGAGGTCTCTGATTTTGCTGCTGGGCACCCCATGGGTGAAAATCCTTTCTGCTATGACACCCACGTCAGAGCATCTTTCAGCCATATCAATACAGCGGACGCCACCGCCACTGTAACCAATCAACTTTGCTATGTGATCCTCAGTGATCACAATCTTCTTTCCCATTATGTAGGAGGTGACTTGATGCGTTGAAGCAGTTGCATGAATCCAGAACTCCTTGACTAACATTGGGAATGTTGGTCCAACTAACTTGTCAAAATATCTCTCCCATTTCCGTGCCCTAATTTCTTCTGTCAAGTCAAAACCATTCTCTTTCAGACTGCCAAAATCAATAATCAGTTCAGACAACACTTCAAGATTCTTCACTGGTGTAAGGAGTGTTATGAATGGAACTTGGAACCTGCAGAAGCATTGCTGGAGGTTGCCATGTTCACACTTAGGGTTTTTCTGAGAAAACTGAGAAAATGGGTTTAAGTTTGAAAGAGATGAACACAGAGAAAATGCAGAAAATATGTGAGAGATAATGAGAAACTGTAAAAGATTAATGTGAGAAATTAACGTTCTTAAATAGATTTCAGAATATTTTGAAAGAGTAAACAGTTTCAAGAAAGAGAAATAAAATCATGATTACGTTTTAAAAACATGATTACTTTCATTTAATGCTTGCTGATTTTGGGGGATTTGAGAAAGATACTTGAAACGGTTACCAGACATGTGTCTCAATGCACCCAATCAGCGTTTTTCCTGCTCAAAAGTGTGCACGCGTTCTGCTTCAGAGATTTGCTGATGATTGGATGACACTTGTTTGATTTAGTGATCAGCACGTCTATCCTTGAGCTGAAACGCTCAGATCTTTAAGACTAGCATCTGATACAATCTGCATGTTCTTTCTTTCTGAAAAGAGATTGATCAGAAGTTCACAGTAAAACAAATACATTCTGAAGATAAATATATGGAATTAAAACATTTTCACTCTGGGCAGATTTTCATGCTGAGATGTTTCAGAATGAAATTGAACCTATCTTCAGAAAGGGGTTTAGTGAAGATATCAGCCCATTGATGGTCTGTATCTATAAATTTTAAATTCAAAATTCCCTTCTGAATGTAGTCCCTAATGAAATGATGTTTTATTTCTATATGCTTAGCTCTAGAATGTAAAATAGGATTCTTACTTAAGCAAATAGCCGAAGTATTGTCAGAGTATAGGGATGTTACTCTCAAAAATCTGGAAGTCTTCAAGCTGACTTTTCATCCACAGCATTTGTGTGCTGCATCCTGCTGCTGCTATGTACTCAGCTTCTGCTGTTGATAGCGCAATTGTGGATTGCCTTTTGCTGGACCAAGAGATCAGATTGTCTCCCAGAAACTGGCAGCTTCCAGAAGTACTTTTACGCTCTACTCTGTCTCCAGCAAAGTCAGCATCGCAGTAGCCTACTAAACTGTAATCACTGGATTTTCTATAAAACAAACCCATATTAGTAGTACCTTTCAGATACTTGAAAATTCGCTTAACAGCTGTTAAGTGAGATTCTCTAGGATCTGATTGGAATCTAGCACAAATACATACGCTGAATAATATATCAGGTCTTGAAGCTGTCAGATAAAGGAGAGAACCAATCATACCTCTGTAGACTTTCTGTTCTACCTTTTTGCTTACCTCTTCTCTTTCCAGAATGCACGTGGGATGCATTGGAATATTTGATGGCTTACATTCTGAGAGGTCAAATTTCTTCAGAAGATCTCTGATGTATTTGCTCTGATGAATGTAAGTTCCCTCTGGAGTTTGATTGATATGAATTCCTAGAAAGAATTTCAGTTCCCCCATGAGGCTCATCTCAAATTCTGCCTGCATACACTTAGCAAATTTTCTTCCAAGAGAAGGATTAGTAGAACCAAAAATAATGTCATCAACATAAATTTGACAGACTAAGATGTCATTCTTAACTGACTTACAGAATAAGGTAGTGTCCACCTTCCCTCTGGTGAATTCATTTTCTAACAGAAAGTTACTTAGTCTTCCATACCAAGCTCTGGGAGCTTGTTTCATACCATATAGTGACTTCTTTAGTTTGAAAACATGTTCTGGATATTTTGTATTTTCAAAACCAGGGGGTTGGTGCACATAAACCTCTTCTTCTATATAACCATTTAAGAATGCACTTTTGACATCCATCTGATACAGAGTGATGCCTCTATTAACAACAAATGAAATTAAAAGTCTGATAGATTCTAACCTGGCGACTAGAGCAAAGGTTTCTGTATAGTCTATCCCCTCTTTCTGACTATAACCTTGTGCAACCAGTCGTGCTTTGTTTCTGATGACTTCACCTTGTTCATTTAGCTTGTTTCTGAACACCCATCTTGTTCCAATGACGTTGAATCCTTTTGGTCTGGGAACAAGATCCCATACGTCATTTCTGGTGAATTGATTCAGCTCTTCTTGCATTGCCAGAATCCAGTCATTATCCAGAAGTGCTTCATCAATAGAAGAAGGTTCAATCAGAGACACAAGTCCCATGAGGGTTTCTTCAGAGTTTCTGAAGCTTGCTCTCGTTCTGATTGGATCTTCCTTTCTTCCTAAGATAGTCTCTTCTGGGTGATCCAAGCTGCTTCTGGGTAATCTCTTCTGAGGTTGATCAGCAACTATTGTAGGATTGCTAGCAGTACTCCTTTCAGACGTTGAAGGAGTGTCTGTGTTGAGAGCTTCTGATGACTTGTCTTCAGAACCTGTAAATTCAATTTCCATACCTGCAAAAACTTCATTTTGCTTTGACTTTTCAGAGTCAAGCTTATCATCAAAACGAACACTGATTGATTCTTCCACAATCTGTGTTTCTGTATTGTATACTTTGTACCCTCTTGAGCGTTTAGAGTATCCTAACATAATACACTTCTGTGCTTTAGAGTCAAACTTGTTCAAATAATTCTTTGTATTTAACATAAAGCAGGTACATCCAAAAGGATGAAAATATGAAATGTTGGGCTTTCTGTTCTTCCACAATTCATATGGAGTCTTTTCCAGAATAGGTCTTATTGAGATTCTATTCTGAATGTAGCACGCTGTGTTTATTGCCTCTGCCCAGAAGATCTTAGCAACGTTTGTCTCATTGATCATGGTTCTGGCCATTTCTTGCAATGTTCTGTTCTTTCGTTCTACAACTCCATTTTGTTGGGGAGTTCTAGGACAAGAGAAATCATGCAGAATGCCTCTGTCATTAAAGAATGACTCAAAATCTTTGTTTTCAAACTCTCCACCATGATCACTTCTGACTTTAACGATTCTAAGATCCTTTTCATTCTGAACTTGGTTACAGAAGGTAACAAACACAGAGTGTGACTCGTCCTTGTGTCTTAAGAACTTTACCCATGTCCATCTGCTATAGTCATCTACGATTACTAACCCATACTTCTTGCCACTGACTGAAGTAGTTTTAACTGGTCCAAATAAGTCAATGTGCAGAAGTTCTAATGGCTTAGAGGTAGAAACAACATTTTTAGATTTAAAAGAAGGTTTTGCAAACTTGCCTTTCTGACATGCTTCACACAGAGCATCTGAATTGAACTTCAAATTAGGAAGTCCTCTGACCAGATTGAGTTTGTTAATCTGAGATATTCTTCTCATACTAACATGCCTCAATCTTCTATGCCAAATCCACTGCTCGTTGTTAACAGACAGAAGACACTTTACATTCTGACTTTTCAGTTCAGAAAGTTTGATTTTGTAAATATTGTTTTTCCTCTTTCCATTAAACAGGATAGTCCCATCTTTCTGACTAACAGCTTTACATGATTTTTGATTAAAGATTATATCATAACCGTTATCACTTAATTGACTTATGGATAACAGATTATGCATTAATCCATCTACTAGCAGAACATTATTAATAGAGGGAAGATTTCCATTACCTACAGTTCCAGAGCCAATGATCTTTCCCCTCTGATTGCCTCCAAAGCCAACGTGGCCACCAGGCTTAAGTTCCAGGCTTTGGAACATATGCCTTCTTCCCGTCATGTGTCGCGAGCAGCCAGAGTCTAGGTACCATGATTGGTGTTTCTGATTTGCTGCTAAAGATATCTGAAACATGTATTATTTTATCCTTAGGTACCCAGATTTTCTTGGGTCCTGATTTGTTAGATTTACCAAAACTCTGGTTGAATTTTGGTTTCACAGAGTACTTACTGCTAGTGTATTTAATATCATGTGTGTGAGCATACACAAAATGTGAATTCAGAGGAGTGTGTTTAATGGTTAAATCCATGACATTCTTTGGTGTAGGAACCTTACCTTGGTATCCTATTCCCTTCCTGCCGTTTCTGCTAACTCCATAGACCATTGAAGCCATTTTGCTTCTATCTATGCTTTTAGCAAGGAACTTCTGGAAACTGTGATCATACTCCTTGATGATCTCATCAGCGTTGCTGGGAGTTTCAGAAATTGGTTCCTTCTGAGAGTTTTGTAAAGTATTTTCTAATTTTGATATTTTAATTCTCAGCTCAGAATTCTCCAATTTAAGACTCTCAGTCTTATTAGAGTCAGATTCAAGATTCCTTTTCAGGTCTCTGAATTTAACTCTAATCTGCTGATACCTTTCCAGAATCTCATTAAGGCTTTCAGCAAGTTCAGCCTTGGTAAAATTAACAGCAAAGTTAGGAAATACCTCTTCACTATCTGATTCTGAGTCTGATTCAGAAGCTTCACTATCTTCTGAAATGTTAGCCATGAGAGCTATGTTTGCTCTCTCATCATATGATTCTGAGTCAGCTTCAGACGAGTCAGAGTCATCCCATGTAGCCATGAGACTTTTCTTCTTTTCTCTTCCAAACTTCTTTTTGGGCTTTTCCCTCTGAAGCTTTGGGTAGTCACTCTTGTAGTGTCCTTGCTCATTGCACTTGTAGCAGATGATGTCCTTGGTGTTTGGCTTTCTGCTTCCTGAGGAGCCTTCAGATCTTCTGTATCCAGAGGAAGAATCTGTCCTTTTGTATCTGGAAGAAGACTCGTTCTGATCAGATCTTCTGGGATTCCTGAACTTTCTTTGTCTCTGCTTCCACAATTGATTCACTCTTCTGGAGAGGAGGGAGAGTTCGTCTTCTTCTGATGAGGATCCATCAGATGTTTCTTCAACTGCCTGTAAAACTTTAGACTCAGATTTTTTGTTAGATTTTAATGCTAAAGGCTTACCTTGCTTCTTGGGTTCATCAGCTTCTAGCTCATGACTTCTGAGGGAGCTGATAAGTTCCTCCAGAGAAATTTTGTTGAGATCTTTTGCTAGCTTCAGAGCTGTAACCATTGGCCTCCACTGCTTGGGTAAGCTTCTGATGATTTTCTTGACGTGATCAGAAGTAGAGTAACCTTTATCCAGAACCTTGAGACCAGCTACCAGAATCTGGAATCTTGAGAACATTGTTTCAATGGATTCACTTTCTTCCATTTTGAATGCCTCATACTTTTGAATGAGCGCCAGAGCTTTAGTTTCTTTGACCTGAACATTTCCCTCATGCGTCATTCTGAGTGAGTCAAACATATTCTTTGCTGTGTCTCTGTTGGAGATCTTTTCATATTCAGCCTACGAGATGGCGCTGAGAAGGATGGTTCTGGCCTTGTGGTGATTCTTGAAGTCACGCTATTGTTGGTCAGACATTGTTTTCCTATCAATCTTCTGACCGCTTGCATTCACAGGGTGCGTGTATCCATCTGTCACCATGTCCCACAGATCAGCATCATGTGCCAGAAAGAAGCTTTCAATTATGTCTTTCCAGTAATCAAAATTTTCTCCATCAAAGACTGGAGGTTTGCCGCTGAATCTGTCTCTGTCCTCATGGTTGTCATTGCTGGTGTGAGAATAATTTCCTGCCATTGTGTTTTTCTGACGCTGGATCTTGTACTGACACGGTTAAGTGTTTTAGCTCAGAACCAGGTGCTCTGATGCCAATTGAAGAAGTGAAAAACACAAGAAGGGGGGGTTGAATTGTAAAACTGAAAATCAATGCAATGAACACGATATTTTTATCCTGGTTCGTTTGATCTCAAACTACTCCAGTCCACCCGTCAAGGTGATTTCGCCTCTCTCCAACGAGGTCTTAATCCACTATATTCAACTGAATATTACAATCTGCTTTAACAACTGCTAAAGCCTTCTTGATGCAAACCACAACCCGGTTTGTCAAGGAAACACTTTCTTACAAAGAAGAGAAATAGGTGTGTGAATGTTTTCTACAAAACTGTTTATCACAACTGTGATATTACACAAATTAAGCTTATTGAAACTAGATTGCTAAAATACTGAGTAAGGAAATATGAAGCGTTTAGCAAACTGAGAGAAGGAAAATGATGATTAGCTTTTATGCGTGTAATATGATGTAGAGCATTAGCCAATTCAATCTTCATTGTCTTGTTTATATAGCACTGAATTTGTTGAACGTTGGTGCAATAATCTTGATTCAATGCCATTAACAAACTTTCCTTATTAAGCAGATCTTGTCTGGAATGATGTTGTTGGTAATAATTCGCTTTGAATGCACAGTACCGTTGCTACTTAAAGCGTGTTCTGGCTTGGGCTCATTCTGACTCTGCTTAAGTGCTGATGAACTGTTGTTGTCTTTATCAGAGTGTTGAGCGCAGTTCTGTTCATCAAGCTTCAGCATTCGCGTGAGTTGTTCTTCTGATTCTGGTATTCTGATATAGAAACTTCTGATGCTGATGTTGATAACCAATATTCTGATGTTGATTGAGTGTACTCTTGCTGATACCTATCAGAGTTTCTGCAGAACAGAAGGTAATATTTTAGGTAGCAAATAGTTCTTACATGAATCACATAATTAATATATCTTTTCTTTTTGTTATCATCAAAAATTAAACTTAGGGTAGTAGATTCAAACTTTGTTCTAACACACAATGGCTCAACAAGAGACAATACAAGTAGATATTGATGGGTTCGTCCCACCGTCACCAAAGGAAGGGGTATCCCATACTTTACAAATCCCTGTTAACAACGCGGGTAACTACTTAGACTTGCAGTATGGAGACCATGACTTAGAGGATGTCAATCAAGAACCTTAAAGAACAACTAGTACTCATGATACTGAAAATCCAATAGTTCTCGACCAGTACAATGCTCTGGAGGAAAGGTTAAAAGCCGTGGAGGGTTATGATGATTTCAACGTAGATGCTCTCTAAATGGGTCTAGTTCCGAATGTGGTGATCCCGCCAAAATTCAAAATACCCAACTTTGGAAAATACGAGGGGCTCACTTGTCCAAGGAACCATCTGCACATATATTACAGAAAGATGCATGCCTATGCTCAAGACTAAAAGCTGATGATTCATTGTTTCCAAGATAGTTTAAGTGGGGCATCCTTGGATTGGGACATGCAATTGAAACATGTTCATGTTCAGACATGGGAAGATCTTGTTAATGCCTTCTTAAAACAGTAAAAATATAACTTGGATATGTCACCTACCCGCATGCAACTCCAGAACCTTTCTCAGAAGAAAGAGGAGTCCTTCAAGGTGTATGCCCAAAGGTGGAGAGAAATGGAATCCCAAGTACAACCACCACTCCTGGAGAAAGAATTGGTCGACATGTTCATGGGAACTTTACAAGGGATATACTATGAAAAGATGGTAGGAAGTGTCTCTTTTGGATTTTTTGACTTGGTGACTATCGGTGAGAGAATTGAAGTAGGCATAAAGAGTGGAAATATACAAGGGTTATCATCTATTACCCCTTATAATTCAAAAAGACACAACTTCTCGCAAAAAAGGGAAGGAGAAATTAGTTTGGTAGCCTCACAACCAAGGGCACCACAACCATTAATAATTCCACGAGGACAGCGACAGGATAAAAGGCCACAAAGAAAGTTTGACCCTCTCCCCATGCCTCACAGTCAATTGCTGCAGCATCTACTCGAAGCATATTTGGTAGAGTAGAAGCCTCTAGCTCTTCCAATTGGGGAACCTCCACCAATGCACGACACAAACGCCAGGTGCGATTATCATGCCAATTCTCCGGGGAAAACTATAGAAAAATGTTGGGCCTTCAGACACAAGGTTCAGGAGTTGTTGGATTCTCAGAATATCATTTTTGAAAAACCAAACACCAAGACGAATCCCATGCCTCCACATGGTGGTCCGACTGTAAATGCAATTGAGGTGGTCACTGACCATGGAGGGGTCAAATAGCAGTTTCCTCCCATTCAGGAAGTCTCTATCAACAAGGGGGTAGAGCATGATGGACAAGTAGAAATGACATCCAACAAGGGTAACATCAAAAAGGGCATCTGATTTCATCCATGAATGTGCCCCAAGCAAAGAACTTAAGAACTGGACAGTTGTGGAGATTCATGAGATCGTTTTCTTTCTAAAGTAGTTTTTCTTGTTTTTGAAAGAACCTATGTCAAGTCCGAGGCATATGGGTTGCTTGTAAGGGTCCCCCATTTTATTTCAGATAATATTCACGATTAATAAAAGTTATATTTCACATTCAATTAAGATCCTCGTTTTTCTCTTGCATTTATCCCTTATATTTAAAATGGCAATACTTTTCTCCATATGCATTTTCAAACTCACATACTAAAAATTGCACCAAAACATGATAAAAGTGCAGATCCATGCCTAAAATCACTGATAAAGTTATTGCTGCTATCCGATGTAATTTTGATGCACCCATCGACCAAGCTGAAGAGGAAGATGATGAAGATCCTGAACTTAATAAAGAATTTGCGAGGGAGATAGAGCAAAAAACTAATAACATAAAGCCATACCAAGAATCAATTGAGACCATTAAACTTGGCACAGAGGAAGATTCGAAAGAGATCAAGCAAGGGGAAACATTGGAGAAAAGCGTCAAAAAAAGTTGATCAAGCTGTTACATGAATAAGTGAATATATTTTCTCGGTCTTACAGAGACATGCCAAAATTGGATACAGATATTGTGATGCATAAACTACCTCTTAAGGAAAGTTTGTTCTCCTTCTAGAATAACTCGCCCAGACATGTCTAGCAAGATTCGAAGAGAGGTCCTTAAACAATTCGATGCAAAGATCTTATCGGTGGTAGATTATCCACCTTGGATAGCTAACATCGTGCCAATATTCAAAGAGGATGGAAAAGAACATATATGTGTAGATTATCGCGATCTAAACAAAGTAAGTCCCAAGGACGATTTCCCGTTACCTCACGCTGATTTTTTGGTGGACCATACAGCTCAAGCTTTGGTATTCTCACTCATGGACATTTTCTCGGGTTATAATTAAATCAAAATGGCACCCGAAGATTTGGAAAAGACTACTTTCATGACACCTTAGGGCACTCTCTGTTACAAGGTAATGCCATTCGATCTGAAGAATGCAGGGGCAACTTATCAACGGAAAATGGTTCCAATCTGAACAACAAAATGATGAAGGAGTTATGCGATAATTTCAAGACCGAACATCAAAATTCTTCACCATGTCGACCCAAAATGAGCAGAGCCATTAAAGCTTCCAATAAAAACATCAAGAAAATCATTCAAAAATGGTAAAAACATATAAAGATTGGCACGAAAGGCTTCCCTTTAACCTACATGGCTATTGTACTTCCGTGCGTACCTCAACAGGTGAAACTCATTTCTCTCTAGTATATGGCATGGAGGCAGTACTCCCAGTGGAAATTGAAATTCCTCCACTTCGGGTTCTAATGGAAACGAAGCTTGAAGAAGAAGAGTGGATACAAACACGACTTGATCAACTCAACCTCATTGGAAAGAAACGCTTAACAACTTTGTGCCACAGTCAATTATATTAAAAGTGTATGGAGAAAGCCTTTGACAAGAAGGTCCGCCATTGAGTATTCAAATAAGGGGATTTGATGCTCAATAAGATTTTGCTACCTCACCTTAATTCATGTGGTAAATGGACACCTGACTACGAAGGTCCAGTCATGGTAAAAACAATTCTCTGATGGTGGTCTCATCCTCACAATAATGGATGGGGAAGAACGACCGCATCCGGCAAATTCAGACGCAATAAAAAATACTATGTATAAAAATCACACTAAGTTCAAACCTTAAACAGGAGACTTAGGCAAAAAGGAGCGCCCTAGAAGATCGAAAACCCTAAAGGGCGATCCGGGCAAAAATCAGGAACATATAAAAAATATTATCCTGGTAGGTTAAAAACCCGAAAGGGCAATCCAGGAAAAAATTAGGGATCTCATTCAAAGAAATAAAGAACAAAAAGACTGCGATATACAAACCACGATTACGACCACGAAGGGAAGAGATGGGTCCAAATCATTCGACTCGGAAGCAAAGGAGATTGGAACTATCAAAAGGACATTGGGTAAAAAAACAATAGCAATTATCATTTCATTGCCATTTACATTTTTTATCAAAACTTTCTGTAATTACCTCTTTCTAGGGATTGTATCTCATACGCTCTCCTATTCAGAGGAGTATTTATCAATAAAAAATTGAAGTTTTCTTTAAATCTTTCAATTGTGTTTCTTTCATTTTAGACTTGTTTGCAAAATACTATAATTATTTTGTGTGAATATTATTTGAAATCATCTTGGGGAATTGACATACAAATAAAAGCATTTGATAGAAGCATCAAAAAACATTTTTGGTTAGAAAAGAATTGAAAGAAATTCCATGTCTGCGTCCACACCCACACCTACATTTACGACTATGTCAATATCCACGCCAACGTCAACATCTACGTCCACAGCTACGCCTACGCCTATGATACTGACATCAAGATCTTGCTGACACTTTTCACTAAATTTAAATCAACTTGGTGATGCAAAAATTGGCAACAAACAACATTGGAGAGTTGGTGACTACGAGAACCCGATGGTTTAATAAAGAAGAAATATCAAAAACATTTGAAAAATACTTAGGACATACACATACAAACATTTGGGGCATAAACACATAAGCATTTTGATACATACACTTTTTAAAAATCCGGGGCATACATCGCATTTGCATAGCACATCTATTTATGGCATTATGAATATACATAATGCATGACATCTTTTAAATTTTAAATCTTCTTGGGGTCCATCGTTATCAAGCTTATCTGTGCAAACTAACTAGTTCAAACTTTAAGTGAATTTGGGGTTTATTTTCTTCATGTTGATAGTCGTGGTTGATGGCTGACACAACCGACATCATCAATAAATTTAGGGTTTATTTTCTTCATGTTCATAGTCGTGGTTGAGGGCTAACACATTCGAAATCATCGATGAATTTGGGGTTTATTTTCTTCATGTTGATAGTCGTGGTTGAGGGCTGACACAACCAACATCATTGATTAATTTGGGATTTATTTTCTTCATGTTGATAGTCGTAGTTGATGGCTGACACAACTGACATCATCAATGAATTTGGGGTTTATTTTCTTCGTGTTGATAGTCCTGGTTGAGGGCTGAAACAACCGACGTCATTGATGAATTTGGGGTTTATTTTATTCATGTTGATGGTCTTGGTTAAGGGCTGACGCAACCGACATCATCGATGAATTTGGGGTTTTTTTTCTTCATGTTGATAGTCGTAGTTGAGGGCTGATACAGCCGACATCATCGATGAATTTGGGGTTTATTTTCTTTATGATTGATAGTCGTGGTTAAGGGATGACACAACCGACATTATCGATGAATTGGAGATTTATTTTCTTCATGTTGATAGTTTTGGTTGAGGGCTGACACAACCGACATCAACGATGAATTTGGGGTTTATTTCTTCATGATTGATAGTCTTTGTTGAGGGCTGACACTACCAACATCATCGATGAATTTGGGGTTTATTTCTTCATGATTGATAGTCTTGGTTGAGGGCTGACACAACTGACATCATTGTTGAACTTTGGGGTTTATTTTCTTCCTGTTGATAGTCATGGTTGAGGATGACACAACCGACACCATCAGGGAATTTTGGGTACCATCGCTTCAAATCTAGCATATTTCATTTGGTTATTGAGTCTTGGTTAAGGGATGACACAACCAACATTGTCTTTCCAAGTTCCAAATATCTAGTTTCAAGCTCGTATTATCTATCCTCTAGGCTGTGATAGGTATACGAAAATCTTTGGCTCATTGTGTTAGTCTCAAAGCGATAATAAGTTATCTTTCTCGGTGACATAATTCATTATGTTAATCTCTATGCATTAATGAATCATCAAAAGCTTTATGTTATTCATCCCCTAGGTTGCGATGAATATAGAAAATCTATGTCACAAACTTACTATATTAGTCTCCAAGTATTAGCAGGTCATCTTTACAAAACTTATATTATTTTACCTCCTAGGTTACAATGAAAATGAAAAATTTTATAATATCTTTTAGATACTGACGAGTCATCCACATCGTCATGTCTAAATTAAATCAACTTTGGTTCAAACACTGATAAGATGATACATCATCATATATGCCTATTCTTTACACTCATGGAACATTGTACAACAAAACATAGGGTGAGTTTGGTAATGGGTTAATCCCAAAACATATTTGATGCAATAGGCGAGGTGTGGGAGAGACCACAGAATGTTGGTGGATGTACGCTTATGGAACGTTTGATGATGATCCAAGGGTTGTGATGGAAAGCGCATAATAAAGATGCTGGGAACACAAGCATCAAATCAAACGAGGTTAATAAAAGTACATACCCAACATGTCATACCCCAAAATTTCCCTTCCATTTTTTAATAGCCATATTATTACTGTAAAACATATTATTTTAATTTGGCTATTTTTGAATATTTGCTTATAGGGGTTTAAGTCTCAAAGATGAGGTTTTTTTTTAAAAAAAAAGGGAGTGTACTTCATAATATAGGGGTGTGCTGTTTGGGCTATCAAAAATCTGATGGCCCATTGTAAATTTTTTGGATTTTTTTAATATATATACATATAATTAGAGAGGTGCATTTTTTTCATCAGGCCCATTCACATTATTGATCATTTAGGCCCATTAAAGTTTGTCCTGATGGCCCAACTTTTTAATCAAAATAATTAGAAGTCAATTTCTGACTTTTTTTATTATTATTTCATTTTTTTAATTAATATAATCAGTTACTATTATTATTAATATTATTTTTGAAACATTTGATTAATTGAAAGGCCCAAACTTAAAAAGCCTTTTCACTTGGTTCAACTCCAAGCCCAGAAAGAGAAAGCCCAAAATAAAAACGTATGGCCCAAAATGTCTAAACACACATTGTACATATCACAGAAAGAAACACACATGTTTTAAGGTTCTAACAGTTACTGTTCAGATCTTCGTTCATCAGACAAACATATCTTTGCATTGAATCAAACAAATCAATACAGGAACAGAACGAGCTAAAACCAGAAACAAAATCTTAAATAAATTTAGTCCAAAACTCAAAAATAGAAACAAGATCAAAGATTTATACAGGATTCGGAACAAAATCAAATTACAGTTTCTAATTTCCTAAACTAATCAAATATTAATGACAAACATAAATTTGTTTCCTAAAAACCTAATTCTCTAAGGCTATAAAAAACCTAAAGGAAAAATACAGAAGGGGGGGGGGGGATTTACAGAACAGGGGGATGAAAATTACAGGACACTGAAGCTCAACCACCGTTGTTGCCAGAGGTAAAATGACTTAGCTCTTTTTTATCTTTGTTGTATGATGTAGGTTATAGGGATATGGATAGGAGAACATCACCACCGTTTAGGGTTTACAGACGGCGATGATGATTAGGGTTGTTGCTTCAATGAGAGGAGAGAGACGTGAGACAAAGAATGAAGAAAGAGAGAGTCAAAACAAAAATGAATGGAAAATGAAGTGAAAAATGAAAATATAATTTCGTTGAGATTCTATACGTACGACCCCATGACTTTACCATGTGCCCTCATTGTATATCCTTTTGATCATCATCACACGATTCCAAAACGTACACCCATCATAACACCATGCATCTTCCCACACGGAGTCCAAGCGGCCTCCCAAACCTTTGGGCCAAGCCCAATCATTAATTGTACACCTTTTCAATTATGTTTTTACTAACACGCTTGTCTTCACACCCCTCTGGTCAAACGGGCCAAGTCCAATATCTGGACTTGGACCCATACTTCCTACACCCCCCATATTGAGTAACTCATGCAATTTAAACCCCCTGTCTTATTGGGCCTGAATTCAATATCTGAATTTAGGACCCTACTATTTACACCCTCCTATTTTACTACCTCAACTATATTCATACCCCCTGCATTTTTTAACTTAATTCTTTTTTTATACATTTTTATTTTTTATATTTTATAATTCAATATATAATTAAGATTTTGATATTTTATTATTATTATTAAATCATATAATATTTTCCAACTCATCAAAAATATTTTTTTAGTGCATTAAATTAAATTATTTTAAGCATGCATTAATTAGATACTTTTATAATTAATACATAAAAAATATTCAACCAACAATTTAACCATTTTCATAACTAAATTAATTCAAGAATTAATTTTTGAAAAGGTGTACAAAGCATATTTTAATTAACTGCACAGTTAGTCCAAAATCTCCGCTATTCACACACTCGGACTAAGTACAAGGGGAACTAAAATATTTGTGTAATCTATAAAAACACAAACCAACTGTTAACTAAGAATTGGGACTCTGATTCCTCATAAGAGGATACGTAGGCATATGACTAAAATTGTGGCGAGTTCCCCTAATAAAACACTAAAACCCCATTTCCTAAGAAACATGCTTATAAGCCTAGTATCCTTGTGAACAAGGTATATGAAGGGTGCCTAACACCTTCCCTTCGTCTATAACTGAGTCAACAACCTAGAATCTCTAACTTTTTTAGGGTTATCCTTTATATTCCCTTCCTTAGGATAAAAATTAAGGGTGGCGACTCTATTAAAAACCAGTTACAACACAACGATGGGCCTTATTTTGCATTATCTTTCTCTCTCTATCCTTATTATCTTATCTCTCAAACAAAACTCTAGAGAGAGATGCTCTCCCATATCTGTAGAATTCAGGCGATCGAGAATCTCCTCAGTCGACGGTGCTGCCTTGCACTGTCCCGAGCCACCCTTTATCCGTCGTAGAAACCCAGTTTTCCAGTTGAACTTCAACTAGGAAATTCATATATTCATCTGAACCACTGTCAAAACCAGAACCCCTTTGAATCCAAACCCTAACCCTAGGTTTCCTATATGAACCCTAACAATCCCCTAACTCAGAAACGTAAACTTTTATGAACTCTAACCCTAGGATTGAAGAACCCTAAGCCTAAGGATGAACCCAAATGAACCCTAACCTTTTTTAGAAACCCAGAAATTTCCATAAACCAAACACAAGTCGCAGAAAAATATCAACAAAGCCTAAGCTAAGTGATTAGGCTTACTTGATCCTTGTCGTGAATCTTCTTGTTTCCTCGTCTCTCTTCTGACATATTCTCTTTTTCTATTCACAGGTATGATGAGTGCACGACGATGATTGCTTCATGGACAGATCTTAGGGTTTCAGAAATTGAAACCCTAGATCTCAAGCAAGAGGAAACTTCCAAGGCTTCAACCAATTCTTCTTTTTTTCTTCAATTTTGAGTCTGCTTCTCCAAATTTCTTCCTCCTCTTCCTTCTTAGAAATCTTAGGTTTATATAGCTTAGGTTTTGGATTCAATTAGGAAATTTTTTTTATTGTCGTTACATTAGTAATTGTTTGATTGATTTAGAAATTAGAGAAGATTAAATTCCGTTTTTAGGTTGTAATTGATTCGATTTGTATAGTGAACGATTATATATTAAGAATTAGGGAAATATTTGATTGGATTTGGATTGATATTGCTTTGTAAATTAATTTATGGATTTGATTTATTTTAGTCTTTGATGAATACACGTTTCTTTAGATCTGTACAATACATGTTCATTAGGTTTGGGCCTGATGATTGGGTTTGATCGATTAAGGTTTTTAACCCTGTTTGACTTTGGTCAACACGTCTCAATAATGATATTTCTATTAATATTATTAATAAAAATATTTTATTTTTGAAAATAATGGATAACAATAAATATAAAAATGACAAAAATAGTAAATGATGGTGGAGTAAAAATAAAATGGGCCTCATATCTCAATGAATTCTCAATCCCAGCATACTCCCCTCTCCATTATAAAAATGGGCCTCAAAATCTTTTGGGCCAGTCCTTATCCTGTATGCAGCCATGCACATATTTAAAAATGTAATGGGCCTTTCTGATTATAGAAAAACCCACAACCCTTACTCAAAACACACACCTCTCTTTGTAACCCACACACCCCTCTTTCTATTATTAAACAAACTTTTAATGGACTGAAATCAAAATAATAAATACACCCCTCTCTAATTATAAGCAAAACCTTAATGGGCCATCAGATTTTAATGGTCTATTTTGAGACAATACACCCCTTTTATTATTTGAACCCCAATGTATCTAGAAGCGAATTTTAAAATAATAACCAGTGTAATATAGATTAATGTTGCTCAAAGAAATATAATAACACTAATATTAGTAAAAAAGAAAGAATGAATTATTAATATAGTCAGACAATTTTGGGGTATGACAGACATAACTCAACCTTACAAAGTTTGCTTGTAAAGTGAGTATTTCTTCCACTTATAAACACATTTTTAGGCTATGTCTTATTCAATATGAAACTTTTAACCTTCCTACTTTTCACACCCTAGAATAGACATTTAAAGAATGACTTATGTGCTTTGATAATATAAATCTAATAGCAGGTGGTCCAGTTCATTTTAGATAAACTTCAATATCGTTTTAGAGTTTCAATTGTGGTTAGTTCAACCTTACATGTAGGTTTTGTAAGATCAATTTAGAGATAATCTCTATTTTAAGATCTTAAAATTTAAGTTGAGATTAAGTCAACCTTACAAAATTGACTTGTAAGGTAAAAATTACACTCACTTATAAACATACTTTCACGCCATCTTTCATCAAATGTGGAACTCGTAACACACATCCTTAAACTTGTTAGAAGTTGCAATTCAATGTTTAGTAGAAAAGTTTGTATTTAACATAGGTGTGTTCGACATAGTCGAAGTAGTAGAAGTCAATTGTATTCGACATAGTTGAATACATCATATAGATGTTTTGTCGAAGATAAAATATAATGTTGTATGTTTTGGGCTTGTGTTGCATGTTTTGGGCTTGAGCCTTGATTGCCTATAAATAGACACAGCGATATATAGTTAATACACTTAACAGTTTTAATAGCTTCATAAGCTTTCAAATATAGTTTCTCTCTCTTCTCTCTTCTCTTTTCTCTTTACTTTTTCTTCCTCATCTTTCTTGAAAACCCTAGTTGTTTCAATAATTTGGTATCAACGAGCCCGATTTTCCATTCAGAGAGAATCTGTACCGGCAAACAAAAATAAAACATCAACACAATTTCCATCGAATCTACCAGTTTTCAAAGGTGAAAACTAAGTGAGGTGGATTGCACAAATGAAGGTCATCTTCAGATTTCAAGATGTATCTGAAATCATGAATGATGGAGTACTGACATTGGAAGCGAAAATAGGTGGTGTTCAGAAAGTTATGCATAAGGATCAAAGAAAGAAAGATGGAAAAGCTTTGTTCATGATTCACCACTGCGTGGATCCTAATGTGTTCGAAAAGATGATTGAAGAGGAAATGACTGAAGGAGCACAGGACAAGTTGAAGAATTTGTACGGCGGAGATGAAAAACTGAAAAGGGTGAAGTTATAGATGTTGATAAAACTATTCGAGATGACTAAAATGAAGGAAGATGAACCAGTCTCAAAATTCTTTTCACATGCGGTGTTGTTAACAAACTAAATAAAAGCGTGTGGTGAACCAATCAGCAATTTGAGGAAGATTGAAAAAGTGTTGAGATCTCTGACTGCAAATTTTGATTACATTGTAGTATCTAATAAAGATGAAAGTGCAGTCACGGTATCGTATGGTATCTCTTATGTGTTTTGATGTTTTTGTCAATTTGATATAGAATCTCTTTGCAATTGCGTATTTGTAATTTGATTATATTGTCGTGTGCTTGTACTTTATTCGTTCCATACTTCATTTGTAATCACTTTGGCTATTGTGTTGTTGTACCAATTAGAATCCCCCTTACTCAATTAATAAGAGTGTTTGTCCCTTGTTAGTATGTCTGTTTGAGCCTAGATAGTTGCTACCTTATCATTTTATCACGCGTAGCTTGAATCATAACTTAAAGCACTTAAATATGGTTTTTAGTCACTTGATTTGAATCAAGTGTAATGAATAATTCGAATCATAAGCTGTGTCAAAAATGGGATTTGGCTCTGGTCACTTTGATTCTAATCAGGAAATGAACATGATTCAAATCACAACCTCGTGCAATTTGAATCAAGCACAAAAATTGATTTGAATAAACTAAAATCCTGAAGCTTTATTTTGGCTCTGCCCAAATTGATTTGAATCACAATTTTCACATGATTTGAATAAAAACTTCAAGACACGTTTTTCATCCTTGATTTAAATAGACTTTTTTTTATGAGTGTAACAAATGAGTGAAACCTATGGAAAAACTCATAGATACAAAGAGTGAACTCATCTTTTATTCTTAGAGTCTTTATCCTCACAACCATGATTCTTTCTCTTCTTCACTAGAACAACTTCTTAATTATGAACTCATGTCAAATTCATTTTCATTTTTGTTGCATCTTGTTCTTCTTCAATTTATAGTTTGGTTTGAGTGAATTACATAGGGGGAGTTGATTAAACTTGTTATTATTCATTATTATTTAATTTCTTGATAATAATTAAAACCAAGATCCATTCATCTAGAAACTTGAGAGAACCTTGACTAACACATTATGTTTGTAGATTGTTCGTGAGATATTTTGACAGTGTTCATCATCCATCCTTAGTCTTGTTCCACTGTTAAGGACCTTCATCCCTAAAGATTGAGTATTGAGGGAGATTAGTGGTACATTAAGGTATCTAATGTTTTTGTGTGAAATTTTTTGTTTGTAATAGGTGCAGTATAGTTTCTTGAATTCTGTTTGGTGGTTGTTGTTATTCATCAAGAATAGAGTTCCATCATACTCCAAGGAAGACTTTAGTGAGATCAAGTATAAATTGTCTATAAGGCGAGGATGGAAGTTGTCCATCTTTGGTGGCGTTAGAGAACGTTTCTCACAAAAAAAGTTGAGAGTTATTCAATCAACAGTTGGTTATGGCAATCTCTCAAACAAGAGATCATTTAAATCAAGTGGATTTCCAAATATGATTACTCAGAGAAGAATTATTATGGGTAACAAGGTTATTAAATCAAGATCTTTTAGAGACCTTGTTTTTTTAGTATTTGGGTAACTGCATCAATAGAGGGAATTATCGTTTGATAGTTCATTGTAACTAAAGTACTTGTAATTAAACTTATAAAAATAGTGGAAGATTATGGTGTATAAGCTTAGATATGTGGTGTATCAATCTTATTGAAGTATCATGACGTCAATTTTGTCTTGTTAGAACATTATATGCTAAGTGTTTTGAAATAACTTTGTCTAAAGCTACTTGAAGTAGTCTTGTGGTTGACTTGCATTTGAAGCTATCAAATTCATAGTAAAATCGTGTATCATTTCGTATGCATTAATTTATTGAGATGCTTTCAAACTCTCTTGTTTTTGTGTTTAGCTTCTACACTTCTTAAAATATTTGATTTTGTACGTGGGACCTAAAATATTTTTGAAATTGTCTTAAAGGGAACAAAATTCTATTCAACCCCCCTTCTATACCTCTTTGTGTTCATATTCTCACCTAATAATTGGTATCATAGCGGGGATTTTGATCAAAGTTTTGCGACTCCAAAAGTTGAGGATATGGTTCCTTCAATCCTATATGAGTTTTTATAATTGTTTGGAAGCTTATGATATTCAATGAATTCCAATGAAATTACATTGATTTACTTGTGCCTGATTATTCACTATAATGCATCACATAGATTAACTCAAAGCAAACATTGCTAGTATTTTCTTCAAACATTAATTGAATTTAAGATATTCCATAAGATTTGATTCATCCACGATTGAACTGACAACATTTTAAGGTGTGTGCAGTTTGAACTTGACACCATGTCTTAAAGGTTGTTCCAGATTGATCCTAAGTGAAGATGGACGTACATTAAAATTATTATGCTGGAAGTTATTATGAGATAAAAGAAGGAAACAAAAGAATCTTCTAAGTGACCTATTCTGCCAAGGTTGTCGTAAAAAGAAGATGAATGCAGTGTTATGGCTATTGGAAATAACTCTGAAGTTTGAAAAACTACAAAAGATTCAAGGAAAAAGTATACTTCTTGAAGTGATAATCAACCGTTAAAGAGTTGAATTTCTTATTCGGGATTGACAAGTTGTGTCAATCAATGATAATCAAACTATTATCGTTCAAAGTTCATATGAATCCTTATGAAGGAAAGTCTGGTAGTGTTCTTCAGAAGTGAAAAAGGATTTTTGTCCAATTAATATATGACTGTTCATACTTTAAAAGCCTATGTTATTCTTGTTATTGATGACTAATAGTTCTCGTGTGCAGCAAGTTAAGCCTGGATCGTCTAAATTGGTATGGTCGTTCCAACCATCTTTAATTTCTTTTGTGTATACATAGTGGTAATTATTTTACTTGCCTATGTGTGTCGTGATACTAAAACATGTATTCATATGTGATGTGTTTGTGGATTTCATACTTTAACCATTCATTCATTCAATGCATCAATTTAATTGTTATTTTGTCTGTTCATTGCAGTTATCTGCATTGTTCATACATTCATGCATTGTCATTCAATTTTATTTCGCATCACACATTAAAATTATATATATTTTGTTTAACATTAATGCATTATAAATTAAAGTTTCTGTAAGCATCTGCATTAAAGTAATCTCAAACTCTTTGCATCCATACATATCATTAAAGTCAAATTTTTATGTGCATTAAAAGTAGTTTTCATCACATAAATGGATTAAATTTTGAAAAGTCTCTTTTCTTCAATATTTTTCAAATATTTTCCTTTTGATTCAAATCAATAGTTTTTTTTGACTTTAGCCTGTGATTCAAATCAAAACCCTAGGACTTAAAAATGTTTGAGGTTGTTTATTTTTATTCAAATCAACAATAACACATGATTTAAATCACGTGCTTTTTCTTCAAAAAAAAGCTCGTGATTCAAATCAAGACTTAAACATGATTTGAATCAAGCTTTGAAAATTTACGCCTATTTGAACATACCCATTCATTTTTTTGCTTTGTCTCTTAATTTGATTATTTCATCTCTCTCAAACACCAAAACCCTTGAATGAATTTTTTTCATTCAATCATTATCATCAATCATCATCCTAGTCTCATCATTAATCATCATCATCACCTTATTCTCAACCCATTTGCTCATCATCACCAATGGAGTTTCACAACCCTCAGAATCATCTCACTAACAAGAAATATGGCAAAAGGCTAATGGTATCTTCTTCTCCTCCACATGTTCCTAAGAAAGCAAGAACTAGAGTTCAAGCAAGAAAGGCAACTTCTGATGAAAGAACCAAGAAGAAATCATCATGAGTTTAAACCACTAAAGCATTATGCCATAAGGTAAAACATCTTTCCATGAGTATAGTTTAGGGCTTTACCTGGACAAATTTCTGAACAAACTTGTTGACCCTGAGTATTATGTTGACGCTTCATCTGAAACTAAATTGAGAACAAATTTTTTGCACTTGTTTGCTTAAGTGAATTTGTTGAAGTTCATTGGTTTGAAAAATAAATATAATCCTGACTATGTGAAATCCTTCTACCTTCTACTACAATTTAGTTGTGACTTCTGTTGGTCTTGAGAGTAGGTTTTGAAGGTGAGTAAAACACAAGAAGGCATGTTGAATTGTGTTAAAAAATTTCTCCTTTTTCTCTTACAAATCTCTTATTAGATTATGATCGCAAAGATAGAATCTGAGTTAGAGTTTGATGATGATAGCAGTAGAATAAGTTTTGTACCCCAAAATTTGCCCTCTCTTTTTCAAGGATTCTCAAGGAACTGATTAGACAAAATCATCTCTGAAGCGTCGGGACCCCAAATTAGGGTTTTGACTGAGAATGACCAATCTTTGACTTTTGACCTAGTACATGACTTATTGGTTCGAAATATGATCTCAAGAATCCAAATACTCCATTTTGACCTAATCGCATATTTCAGTTCATCTCCCGAGATCAATGGATTGATAGACAAAATTCAGTTCAAATGGTGGAAAAAGTCAATTGTACACTAAAAAGTCAAACTTTGACTTTTTGACCAAAATTGAGTCCCAAAAATCACATTTCATCAAGACATCCAAAATGTGAAATTTGATCATAAAAAATCAAGAGAGTCAAAAATCCAACTTTGCAAGACTTGGAAAATTTTCTAAGTATTTTCTATACTTGTTAATTTCATTGCTACATGACATCTTTTCACTACAATTCAATATAATTCAAGATGTTACAAATAATTCAAGATGTTTAAATAATTCAAGTTATTATAAAGTTGCATTTTTGCAAGATTACAAATCCTAAACTTTGTCTTGTTTGAACTTTTCCCTTTGACTCAAACCTTGCCACAATGTTGTCCAAACTACTGTTGAACAAAGCCCTATATGCTGCCAAGTCCAAGCCTGTTGTACTCTCCACATAACAACCCAAAACCATGTTAAAAACAGTCTATTGTACTGCTATGAAACAGCCTTGAACCAAGCTTCCACAACACTCCAAAACTGCTGCAAAACAGCCCTGCTATGCTACTACTAACCCAGTCCAAGCCTGCATTATCTCAACCCCATATTTGCACAGAATTAGCACATAAGAGCTGCATCAAAAAGAAATGGAACAGTAAACCCAAACAGTTCAAAAACTTATTTGTTTCCCTGCTAAAGCTCAGTCAAGTCCATCTACAAATAGACTGTTTTCACAATACACAAGGGGGGATTTTGGAGAAAAAGAGAGGCTGGTTTTTAGAGAGAGAATAGAGAATTTTGAAAAATCAAACATAACTTTTCTTGTAACTTCTACTCATACCCATATCTATTGTCATTTTACAAAAACAGAACATCAACCCATTATCCCATCTTGAATACACTCCCATAAACCATCTAAACATTTAATATTATATAGAGATTGTTCAAGCACAAGAACAGTTTTTGTAGTGACCTTATCTTCACCTTCTAAACAAAAGACAGTATTGTACAACTTGACAGTTTGTAGTTTGGTTCAACAACTTTCAATACTGAAGGAGGTTCAACAACTTTTTGGAGGTTCAATGAAGTCCACACAACATCTTGAAAAGTGTTCAGACTCAAAACATAAAGTGAAGTTTCAAGGTAAGTCTTCTTGACTTCGAATTTTCCATACATCATCTTTGGTTCATTTGTGAAGATAGAATGTAGTAATCACTATTGTTGTACCCCAAAATTTTCCCACTCATTTCTCAAGACATTTCTCACAAAGATCTTCGAAAGCTCAAGCTTGCACCAGTATTAACTAGGTCAAGCCATCTCCTTAACACCGATACCTCAAGATTAGGGTTTGAATTTGCATAAGGACAATTGGACTTCTAATACTTCAAGTGACGTTCTTGGATCATTATGGACCTTCAAGAATGCTCATGTCAAGTTTCAAATCTTCTCAGTACATTGACCAAGAGACCAAAAATCAGTTGTACTGATGAAAAAGTCAACTGTAGCACCAAAAGTCAAACTTTGACTTTTTGGTCAACATTAAGTCTCAAAGATCAAAATTCATCAAGACATTCAAAAATATGAAACTTGATCATCAAAAAATCAAGAAAGTCAAAAGTCAATGTGAAAATTCAAACTCTTCAAGACTTAGAAATGTTTCTAAGTGTTTTTTATACATGATAATTTCATTTCTTCATGCCAACTTTTCACCGTGATGCAAGATGATTCAAGGAAAACTTCCAACAAGAAAGTTGTAGATCTCAATGAGATGTAAAACTTTGTAGGGAAGGACTTTTTCTAGAAATGCTTGGATTTTAAGTTATAAATTCATGAAGTCATGGCATTTTTGAATAAACACTTAGAGAAATTTTCAGCAGTTTTGGTCAGGATTTTATCCCAATTTCTTGGCATTATTTCACATAGTTACAAGATGATTTTGTCACAATGGCCAACATGAAAGTTATATAGGGTGTTTCAAGCTTTCCTAAACATCCAAGAGCATGAATTTATGATATTTGAGCTAGGAGATTCAAGGATCTGAAGTTGGACATTCATTCTTGATTTACAAGGCAGATTTGTGATGAACAAGGAACCAAAATCTTAGCCATGCTGCATAATCTTCACTTTGCAGGCCTCTTGACTTGAAAATCTATCCATAATCAGATGTTTACACAATTTATTGAACCATTATCCAAGTGGTTCAAGTATTGTCCATTGCATCTTTTCATTTTTGGTACAAAGGCACCATTGCCATTCTTGCAAAGTTCACTTTAATCATAAAGTCAATTTCTTGAGCCTCTAACTTGTTGTTCTAATCACACTCAACTTTTACAAGTCAGAACAAACATGTTTAAAGTGATCAACCAGTTTAGATAGCTTGGTACAAGCATTCGAAACATGTTCTTCATGCTTGCTTCAAAAACAAGCAAGATAACAATAACATATGATTCAAAATCTGAGTTGTTTAAAGTCTCAAACATTCTCTATAAATAGAGAGGTCAATTGAAAGAGAAAGAGGTCAGAAAAAAAGAAGGGGAAACTAACATTCAAAATTATTTTTGCTGTCAAAAACTAGAATTCTACACAAAACCTCCATATTTGAGATTTGAAGTCCAAATCTTTTAATCTCATACCTTGCAAGTTTTCTCCAAACAAACCATCTAAACACTCTACATACATCATATAGAAGTTGTTAAAACACAAAACAACTTATGTAACATCACTATCATCACTTCCTAAGCCCAATAACATCCCATACAGCAGCTCAAACTCAAAGCACAAATTTCAGTTTTAAGGTAAGTTTTCTTGACTTTGAACTCTTCATACAAGCATCATTAATGGTTCATTTGTGAAGATAAAATGTAGATATCATTGCCTTGAAGCTAACCGTATGCTTGCTTTTCATTTTCACTAACCATGTGTTGAGAATTAACTTTTACATGTAGCAAAATAGTGATAAAAGTAAAAAACAGCAGTTATACGTCGACACGAAATGCTATGAGTCGAAATATATTATGTTCAAAACAGGTTATGAATCGACACGAAACACGTATGCATCGACACGAAATGGTTATGAGTCAATACAAAACCAATATGCGTCGACTCATACTGTGTTGTTTTCACTTCCAGGAGCAAGAAACATATATGAGTCAATACATGAGCCGACACATGAGCCAATATGAAACATGCATGAGCCAATACATTAGCCAATACATAAGCTCATGTGTCAGCTCATAAAACTTTTTTTTACTATTTTTTTTTTAATTTTATTTTTACTTTTTCTTTATATTTTTATTACTATTATTTTCATATAAAAAATTCCATTTTTTTTATTATTTGCATTCTATATATTTTATTCCTTTAAAAACAAAAGACAAAAAACATTTTTCTTATAAAAAACTTAATTTTTTTCTTATTAAATTAATAATTAGATTTAAGTTTAGTTATTCTATTTTTAATTAAAATTAACTTAGAATTTAGGATTTCTTTTAATTAATTAATTTCCATACTATTTTTATTAAACTTAAAACCTTTTCTAAAAAACCCTAAAAAATGCTTTCTAACTTAATTTCTTTTCTTAATTAATTTAGGTTTAATTTTCTTAATTCAATTAATTATTTCTTTTAGTTAATTAGGTTAAAACCAAGACCCTTTCCTCAAAAAAACAAACAAAAATCATTTCTTTTTCCATTTTACATTTGTGCATTATTTTCAATTCTTGTATATTATTCAATATGGTTGTAATAGATAATTAGGTTTAATTTTCTTGCAATCCCCATTTATAAATTTGTATACCCCGTCCCCCTAATGATTGTAATAGCGTAGAATATTTACTTTTCGCAATTTATCGCTTTCATATAAATGCTAGTAAATAGGGTTTGTATGGGAAGATAAAATCAACAAATAGATAACCCTAATCAAAGATTAAATGCATGCAAATCAAAATACAATATTCACACATGCACCCTTAAGGTTAACTCCACTTGTTGCCTAAAAAATGGTCATGTTACACATGTGGGATGTCTTAGCAAAAACAATCGAAATACAAGATCATAGTCCCCCGATGACGCGACAAATGTTTCCTTACAAATGATCTTAGTCCCTCAAAGAGAAATACTAAGATATCTCATAACATTGCTATCACGACTATACGATGACCCACGCCCGTCCCCTTACATCTAAAGATAAGGCTTCTTACCAATCAATGATAAGATAGAAATATCAAAGGAAAGGAAGAAATGAAGAAAGACTTTTGAGTAGGTAGAAATGTTCCTAGTTGCTTGCTCACTTTAAAAACAAACATCCTTGTAAACACACACCAAAAACTTTCAAAACATGAAATATTTTCAAAAGTCCAACACTTTGTATACGTTCTTACGAAACGAGAACCATTACAAAGTTTTCCTAAACGAAGGAGCCTTTTCAAAAATACTTTCAAAAGCCACCACAAAGCACATTTTCAAACAAAGCAATTGATCTAGCAAGCAACTAAGAGCCCATGGATAACTATGGATGAAAATGGTGCTAACACCTTCCCTTTTCATAATCTACCTCCCAAACTCAAGAAATAATCTCAACGGTCTTTCCTTTTCTTTTCCACCTTTTCTTTTGGATAAAATAAAAGTCGATGGTGACTCTTGCTAACCAAAATAATTGCGATCAAACGCAAAACACCCAAGTCAGTTCTCCCACCGTATCACAGAACTGGCGACTCTGCTAGGGAAAAGAAGTTAAAAGTGGGGTTACCTTAGGGCTAGATCACCTTTATTTTCTTTCTTTGTTTGACATGCTTGCTTTATATTTTGGTTCCTTGTTTGGGTTTGTTTTAATCCTCTACCCGGATTTGGGATACCTTATAGGTAAGTAGCAATACGTTGTGGGAACTGTGCGGGGTATACCGACATGGTCTAAGCAATAACTACGTTAGTGTGACACATTTGTGGATACCGGTAGCCCTTGAGTAGTCAAGGAGAATACGGGGCCGTTGTGTGGTGTCATGAAGCACTAACTGACTTTTAGAACCTTTACTTGACCAACTTGGCCATTAGAACATAGTGAGATAACCGGCTTTGGTGCAGTCCGAAGTTGGCTGATACTTGACACTACACTCATTGAGATCTGACTTCTCGGGATATTTCGGTCGCTGTGAAAGAGGCTTGCGCTGAAACAATGCCCGATAAGACAGATCATTGATATTGAGATCTCTTAGAACCCGATTACTATTTCTAGGACAGGTTTTAGCCAACTAAACTTCAAGAGGGTACTTACCTATGAGACTCCATGCAAGCCTAGACATAAGGACTTATCTGCTTTGTGTGTATATTTGTACATAACAACTTGCTTACTTTGCATACTTGTACATAACATCATACCATAGCATTTTCAATAACCATTTCAAGGATCTTAAAGGGCCTATGATACAGGGTCATGTTGAACCAGACGCCTATCAAGGGGAAAAAGGATCTGTTCTCTAATCAAACATCGTCAAGACCAAAGCACAGTAACTTGAGTCAAAGGATATAACCCACTTGACATGGTGAGTTTGATTCTCGTGGAAGGACATCCACCGATACAAAGTTTTCCAATCAAAGTTATTGATCAACGTTCAAATTCTAACATCTTCTTATGTTTACCCTGCGATATCCTTGAAAACATTGCATCCACATATCATGCATGTCATTATAACAGGTTTTCCCGTACAGGTTTCCTTATCTTCTTACTGTTTATTTCAGTAAGGATGGCCCTAGAATAGACCATCAAGAGCATTCAGATTCAAAACGCTCAACTTCAAAAGATGTTCTTAAACCTATCTAAGGGACAAGAAGAGGTGAAGGCGCTCCTCACCAGGGGCATGATCATGGGAAACTCTAGGGACGATAGATATGACCGATTGGAGTGGCTACAAACCGAGATAGCCATAATGAAGGACCAAATGATGGGACAACTGGTGGGCCAGATGGCTCTTATCCAAAACCTGGCTCAAGGACAAGAAGAGTTGAGAGCCCTTGTCAACCAACTTCATCAAGATGGTTGCAACTGTATGAAACAAACGGTCAATATTGGGGATCAAGTCATTACTCAGCCGCCCATTAGACAAGAAGCTGGTTCTAGGGAAAACAGACCATTCTGAATTTCCGCCATGTCACAGGCCCAACAACGACCTTGTCAATGTCAACAGGAAAATCAGCAAAGGCAAAATAAGCCCGAGAGACAGTTTACTAACATTAACATGTCATTGGTCCAATTGTTGCAACACGTGTTAAAATTGGAGTTGATTACATTGGGGGATCCTCCTCGAAATCCCAATACCTCCGCTCCTAACTATCATCCTGATACAATGTATGCATTCCATTCCAATAGTCTGGGACATGATACAAATAGCTGTTGGGCATTGAAAAATAAGACTCAATACTTGATCGACAAAGGAGTGCTGGAGTTCACACAAGATGGGCATACTAAATTCTTCTGCCATCCCTCAAAGACTCACCACCTGAAGTGACAAGTTCAGACAAAGAGGCTTTTGTTAATTTGAATTTTCAATTGTAATTTCTTTTTCTTGTTCAAACACTTATCTATTAATGTCAAACTCTGTTTCGTTAATGCATTGCATATGTTTGTATTGAATTGGCCCATTCGTTTTCATTACATTTAAACTATGTTGTTTACTCCCTCTATGATACTCAACTTTTGTTTTAAAAATTACAAGCCTTTAGAGGGAGGATGACGAAAACAATGCCTTAATCTCATACAGTATGCTTTTGGACAGACCTTGCTGACGATGTACAAGCGTTCTTTCAAATCCCAAACACCAGAGTTATAAGGAATATAATCCCTAGTCAACCCATTTGATCCAAAGATGTAGGAGTTTACTTTTACAAAAATTGAAACCTTTAATCAAAACCTGGGGCGGGGTAGTCTCTTAGTTAATTCAAATGTGCGTTCAGTCGTAAACTTTTACTTTGTAATACAACAAATGACATCAAAAACATTCTTCTGGAATCAAAAGACGGTGATGGTTCCCTATCACATAGGAAGTCATTATCTCTGAAAAAGAAAATGCCCACTAAGTTAAAACCTACGAAGGAGACTTAAGAAAAATAGGGGCATCCCGCTGACTGTGATCTCAAAAACAAGAACAGTCAGGCAAAATCAGGGATAATAAACCAAAAAAAGAGGTCATTACAGATCCTCGACCAACATGAAAAATGTTGCAAAAAAATGACTACCTTCCGATAAACTAAACTTGTCTGAACCATCACCAAAACGTCATTGGAGTTCGAACGTATAATTAATTGAGTTTAGGATTGAAGAACATCACGAAGAACGGGTGGGTACAAATAAAATTTGAGCCTTTATCTTGTGTTTCTTAAACCATGAACCAAGCCACGTTACAACCCTTCAAAAGTCCTAATTGAAGCATGGGTTAATTCGAAAGCATATTGTTACAAAAGGTATTCTGACTCCTATAAGGCTTTACTCTAAATCTTGAGTTGAATTTTCCTGAAAAAATTCTTTTATCTGCTAAAACGCATTTTCAAAACTTCAAAGACAAGCATAAACTTTGCATTATTTGAGTACCACTGTTTTCATAGGGCTAATTGTTTGACAACAGAGAAATTCATACAACGAATATCTAGTGAACAAAAACCCTCCCAATGAGAAAAATCATTTCAAGTGGGAAGACACTTCCAATAACATATCTCCTATAAGCAAGGGGGCATGATGTGTCACTATCCAACACACCTGGAGTAGTCTAGTCAAGATTCCAAGAAATCTCTCAAGAAATGCTGAATATACCAGGGGCAGGTCTGCATCTGAATCACTTGGGGCATTGAATGCGAATCCCAACAAAGGGTTACATACAATCAAACATTTCCTGTAAGTGCCACAAACACCTGCTACTAGGGGAAATGATAAATCCCCCCAAAGTCCTTTTCATAGGGTGAGCCCCAACCAAGGTTTTAATCTCTGAAAAATTCTCCCCAACTGAGTCCACCTCAAGAATCCTCGAGGATTTCTTCCAAAAGAAGACTCCTCCCCGACATACTGACGACATGGTTTATTTCCCCAACAAACTACAAATTCCCCACCTTGAGTTTTCCTCTCAGATTACTACAAATCAAGGGACCAAAACTCCTCTTCCCCAGTAGACTTTTCTACAATCCCTAGTAAGTTACTGCAATGTCTAGATCCGACCAGATATCAGTTCAACTTCATCCTTTCTAGAAAGTCACTGCAAAGCCTGGAATTCAACCAGATAACAATTAACTTATTTATCCCCAGCAAGTTGTTGTGAATTTGGGAATCCAACCAGATAACATCTAAACTTTCTTCCTCTCCAATCAAGAGATAACTCCCCAATAGAGCAATAGAAAACTGAGACTCCTGAACTCTTTTCCCCCAAGTAGAGATCAACACTCCGCACAGAGTCTTCCTAAGCAAAGTCAATGTTCCCCAACGGATTTCTCCTCAAACAACAAAACAGGATTCCCTAGTGAAAACATCCTAAAACAAGGTCCGAAGAGGAGCATACTCTTCGTCCACAGCAGCGGTCCGAGATTTCATTTCCCAAATCTCCCTAACATTTTTCAAGGATTTATTTTCCAGACAGAGATACATTACAATAACATTTCACATTTCATACATCTTATTTACATACATGAAAAATTCATACGGCATAATCTCATTTATTTTGAGGACACCATGCATTTCATACATCATGAGATTGCATACAGCTAACATTTTACCTTTTCAGGGAAAGGTCAATCAACAGATAGCTATCATTAACCTTATTTTCAAGTTCCAGATTAATACCTGTAACAAGCCAGGAAAACCATCTATGGACGGATTATTGTATATTAATACTTGTAACAAGCCAGGAAAACTATATACATGAAGAGATTGAACATTAACACTTGTAACAAGCCAGGAAAACTATCTTTCTTTCCCAGGTCAGAGATTTATACTTGAAACTAGATAGGACAACTATCTCAATGACCAACCTTTTCAAGTTCCAGATTAATACCTGTAACAAGCCAGGAAAACCATTTGTGGACGACATATTGTAGATTAATACATGTAATAAGCCAGGAAAACTATCTACATGAAGAGATTGAAGATTAACACCTGTAACAAGCCAGGAAACCTATGTTTCTTTCTCAGGTCAGAGATTAATACCTGAAACCAGACAGGACAATCATCTCAACGACCAACCTTTTTAAGTTCCATATTAATACATGTAACAAGCCACGAAAACCATCTATGGACGATATATTTTAGATTAATACCTGTAACAAGCCAGGAAAACTATCTACATGAAGAGATTGAAGATTAACACATGTAACAAGCCAGGAAAACTATCTTTCTTTCTCAAGTCAGAGATTAATACCTGAAACCAAATAGGACAATTATATGCACGACCAGCTGAAGTTACCCTACACAGGTTTCTTCTCATACATTTTCCAGATGAAGTTTTACACGGACTCATCATGAAGTTACCCTACACAGGTTCCTTCTCATACATTTCCAAATGAATTTTTATATGGACTCATCGTGAAGTTACCCTACCCAGGATCCTTCTCATAAGTTTCCAGATGCAGTTTCACACGGACTCATCCCGAAGCAGCCTTACACAGACTCCTTCTCATAAGTTTCCAAATGCAATTTTACACTGACTCATCCTGAAGTAGCCCTACACAGACTCCTTCCCATGAATTTCCAGATGCAGTTTCACACAGACTCATCCCAAAGAAGCCCTACACAGACTCCTTCTCATGAATTTCCAGATGCAGTTTCACACGAAAACTCATTCCGAAGCAGCCCTACATAGGCTCCTTCTCAAATTTCCAGATTCAGTTTCACACGGACTCATCATGAAGCAACCCTACCCAGGTTCCTTCTTAGACATTTCCAGATGAAGTTTTACACGAACTCATCATGAAGTAACCCTACCCAGGTTCCTTCTCAGACATTTCAGATGCAGTTTTACACGGACTCATCCTAAAGTAACCATACCCAGGTTCCTTCTCGTATATCTCCAGATGTAGTTTCAAACTGACTCATCAGCCCTACCCAGGCTTCCCTCGCATATATCTCCTAAAGCAGTCCTACACAGGCTCACCATAAAGTAATCTTACATAGATTCCTTCTAATACATTTTTAGACACGGCTTAACACGGGTCTATTCCAGCGAATCATTCAGAGTTAAACCAACCAAATATTTATTCTGAAACGCCTCCCAATTGCAATCAAGCTTAGGCTAAGTCTAACTTTTATCAACAATCACTTTGGATGGCATCTGTAAGCCCATCTCCGATAACTCTCCAAATGACATCTTTAAGCCCATTCCTTACACAATCAACCACCACATCATCGAGTGCAAATTTTTAGCCACTCTAGTATTCAATCATCTTCCACCTTCAAGTCACGAATGGCAGACTCACCAATCTAAATCTTCAGGTTTAAGAAGATTGAACAGGGGCAGCTGTGGCACCCCAAAATTTTCCCTCTCATTTCTCAAGACATTTCTCACAAAGATCTGCGAAAGCTCAAGCTTGCACCAGTATTGACTAGGTCAAGCCATCTCCTTAACACCAATACCTCAAGATTAGGGTTTGAATTTGCATAAGGACAATTGGACTTTTAATACTTCAAGTGACGTTCTTGGATCATTTGGACCTTCAAGAATGCTCATGTCAAGTTTCAAGTCTTCTCAGTCAATTGACCAAGAGACCAAAAATAAGTTGTATTGATGAAAAAGTCAACTATAGCACCAAAAGTCGAACTTTGACTTTTTGGCCAACATTAAGTCTCAAAGATCAAAATTCATCAAGACATTCAAAAATATGCAACTTGATCATTAAAAAAATCAAGAAAGTCAAAAGTCAATGTGAAAATTCAAACTCTTCAAGACTTAGAAATTTTTCTAAGTGTTTTTTATACATGATAATTTCATTTCTTCATGCCAACTTTTCACCATGATGCAAAATGATTCAAGGAAAAATTCCAACAAGAAAGTTGTAGATCTCAATGAGATCTAAAACTTTGTAAGGCAGGACTTTTTCTAGAAATGCTTGGATTTTGAGTTATAAATTCATGAAGTCATGGCATTTTTGAATAAACACTTAGAGAAATTTTCAGCAGTTTTGGTCAGGATTTTATCCCAACTTCTTGGCATTTTTTCACATAGTTACAAGATGATTTTGTCAAAATGGCCAACATGAAAGTTATACAGGGTGTTTCAAGCTTTCCAAAATATCCAAGAGCATAAATTTATCATATTTGAGCTAGGAGATTCAAGGATCTGAAGTTGGAAATTCATTCTTGATTTACAAGGCAGATTTATGATGAACAAGGAACCAAAATCTTAGTCATGCTGCATAATCTTCACTTTGCAGGACTCTTGACTTGCAAATATATCCATAATCAGATGTTTACACAATTGATTGAACCATTATCCAAGTGGTTCAAGTATTTTCCATTCCATCTTTCCATTTTTGCCACAAAGGCACCATTGCCATTCTTGCAAAGTTCATTTTAATCATAAAGTCAATTTCTTGAGCCTCTAACTTGTTGTTCTAATCACACTTAACTTTTACAAGTCAGAACAAACATGTTTAAAGTGACCAACCACTTTAGATACCTTGGTACAAGCATTAGAAACATGTTTTTCATGCTTGCTTCAAAAACAAGCAAGATAGCCATAACATGTGATTCAAAATCTGAGTTGTTTGGAGTCTCAAACCTTCTCTATAAATAGATAGGCCAATTGCAAGAGAATGAGGTCAGAAAAAAAGAAGGGGAAACTAACATTCAAAATCATTTTTTCTGTCAAAAACCAGAATTATTCACAAAACCTCCATTTTTGAGCTTTGAAGTCCAAATTATTGAATCTCATACCTTGCAAGTTTTCTCCAAACAAACCATCTAAACACTCCACATACATCATATATAATTTGTTCAAACACAAACACAACTTCTGTAACATCACTATCATCACTTCCCATGCTCAACAACAGCCCATACAACATACTCAAACTCAAAGCACAAATTTCAGTTTCAAGGTATGTTTTCTTGACTTTGAACTCTTCATAGAAGCATCATTAATGGTTCATTTGTGAAGATAAAATGTAGATATCATTTCCTTGAAGCTAACAATTTGCTTGATTTCCATTTTCACTAACCATGTGTTGAGAATTAACTTTTACATTTAGCAAAACAGTGATAAAAGCAAAAAACTGCAGTTATGCATCAACACGAAATGCTATGAGTCGACACATATTATATTCAAAACAGGTTATGAGTCGACACAAAACACGTATGCGTCGACACGAAATGATTATGAGTCAACATGAAACCAGTATGCGTCGACTCATACTGAGTTGTTTTGACTTCCAGGAGCAAGAAATATACATGAGCCAATACATGAGCCGACACATGAGCCAATACGAAACATGCATGAGCCAATACATGAGTCAATACATAAGCTCATGTGTCAGCTCATAAAACTATTTTTTAATCTTTTTTTTTAAAATTTTATTTTTACTTTTTCTTTATATTTTTATTATTATTATTTTGGTATAAAAAATTCCCAAGTTTTTATTATTATTTGCATTCTATATATTTTATTCCTTTAAATACAAAAGACAAAAAACATTTTTCTTATAAAAAACTTAATTTCTTTTTCTTATTAAATTAATAATTAGATTTATGTTTAGTTATTCTCTTTTTAATTAAAATTAACTTAGAATTTAAGTTTTCTTTTAATTAATTAATTTCCATACTATTTTTATTAAACTTAAAACCTTTTCTAAAAAAAACCCTAAAAAATGCTTTCTAACTTAATTTCTTTTCTTAATTAATTTAGGTTTAATTTTCTTAACTTAATTAATTATTTCTTTTAGTTAATTATGTTAAAACCAAGACCCTTTCCTAAAAAAAATAAACAAAAATCATTTCTTTTTCCATTTTATATTTGTGCATTATTTTCAATTCTTGTACATTATTCAATATGGTTGTAATAGATAATTAGGTTTAATTTTCTTGCAATCTCCATTTGTAAATTTGTATACCCCATCCCCTTAATGATTGTATTGCGTAGAATAATTACTTTCTGCAATTTATCGCTTTCATATAAATGCTAGTAAATAGGGTTTATATGGGAAGATAAAATCAATAAGTAGATAACCTTAATCGAAGATTAAATGCATGCAAATTAAAACACACTATTCACATATGCACCCTTAAGGTTAACTCCACTTGTTGCCTAAAAAATGGTCATGTTATGCATGTGGGATATCTTAGCAAAAACAATCGAAGTACAAGATCATAGTCCTCCGATAACGCTACAAATGTTGACTTATAAATGATCTTAGTCCCTCAAAGAGAAATGTTAAGATATCTCACAACATTACTATCATGACTATAAAATGAACTACGCCCGTCCCCTTACATCCAAAGATAAGGCTTCTTACCAAATAATGATAAGATAGAAATATCAAAGGAACGGAAGAAATGAACAAAGACTTTTGAGTAGGTAGAAACGTTCCTAGTTGCTTGCTCACTTTCAAAACAAACATCCTTGCAAACACACACCAAACACTTTCAAAACATGAAATATTTTCAAAAGTCCAACACTTTGTATACGTTCTTACGAAACGAGAACCATTACAAAGTTTGCCTAAACGAAGGCACCTTTTCAAAAATACTTTCAAAAACCACCACAAAGCATATTTTCAAACAAAGAAATTGATCTAGCAAGCAACTAAGAGCCCATAGATAACTATGGATGAAAAGGGTGCAAACACCTTCCCTTTTCATAATCTACCCCCCGAACTCAAGAAATAATCTCAAAGGTCTTTCCAATTCTTCTCCACCTTTCCTTTTGGATAAAAGAAAAGTCGGTGGCGACTTTTGCTAACCGCAACAATTGTGATCAAATGCAAAACACCCAAGTCAGATCTCCCACCGTATCACAACTGCCCTTTGAAGTTAACCATTTACTTGTTCATTTTTATCAATTATATGTTGAAAACTGACTGATACATGCAAAAGAATGATGATTTAGGCAAAAAACTACAACATGAGTCGACACATACCCACATGGGTCGACTCATTTTAGTGAGAAAACAGGGTATGAGTCGACACATGGTCTTATGCATCGACTCATACTGTTATCCAGGCTCCAAAATAGAAGGATGAAAGGTACATGAGTCGACACAAAAATGTGTATGTGTCGATACAAACAGGTGCATGAGTCGACACATCCGATTATGCATCGACTCATACTGAGTTGATTTTATTTTACAGGAGCAAGAAGAGTTATGTGTCGATGCATAGTCTTGTACCCCAAAACTTTCCCTCTCATTTTTCAAGATTTTTTTAATAAAATTCCTACTGGTTCAAGGCTGCACAAGTACAATTGGATCATTTTGGGGCTCTCAAGCATTAAATCGAAGAAGATCAAGTTTGTATGGATTTCTATGTTTCGATTGGGCATTTGATTTCTTTTGAACTAGATTAATTCCTATGCTTCGATTAGGCATTTGGGTTTCTTTCGAGCAAGCTTAAAATCCCAAGATTTGATTGAGGCAGTGGCCTTTTGTATGCTCTCCTCATGCTAGATTCGATTGAGCATTGTTTTTCTTTGAAGACAGTTTCCTTCAATTCCAAGGCAGGGACCTCCTGCATGCAAGCCTTGTTTGGGAATTTAGGCCTCCTGCATGCAAGCTTTGATTACACTAAAGACCCCTTACAAGCTGACTTTTGGTGCACATGGAAATGGCCTCCTGCAGCTTCCCTTCGATTCATAAGGCGTTGGCTTCCTACTGGCACCCTTTGATCCAAAAGACAAGTGCCTTCTCTACACTTGCCTTCAATTCATAAGGAAGGAACTTCCTTCATGCCAACATGCATAAGGCAATGGCCTCCTGCATACATCCTTCAATTGCACCATTTGCATCCTACATGTTTGCTTTGATTCACAAAGCAGGGACCTCTTGTATGCATCTTTCATTTGGATTTGTGGTTTTCCTTTGAATGCAAGTTTGGGTTACATCCTTTGTTTGGCCATATGACCTCTTTTAGGCAAGTTTGAGTGGGCGGTGGTTCTTCATGCAAGCTTTCGTTTGAGCAAAGGCCTCTTGCATGTTTGCTTGGAGTCACAAACCAATAACCTCCTATAGCTTTCCTTCGATTCAGAATTCATTTGCCCTTTGCATGATTCCTTCGATTCACAAAAACCAGGACTCCCTTCAGACCAGTATGCACAAGGAAAAACGCTCCCCCATAGCTAGCATTCACAAGGCAATGGCACCCACAAAGCACTGACTACTTTTATGCTAGTTTTGACTGGGCAGTATCTCCCTTAGAAACAGTTTGTTTCAACACACAATTTCTACACCATGACACATAACTATTGTCTCGTTCGAGAGACGTACCATGGTGGCACATTTGAAAGACTTGCCAGACATACCTGGATGTCCCAATCGAATGACATATTTTGGTGACCCATTCAAGGGGCATACACTTGGCCCTTCAAAGGATGCATAAAAAGTCCCATTTGAAAGACACATATTAGGTGACAATCAAATAGTGATGTCTGAAGAAGAATCTGGTCGAAGGGTGGACCTGGGTGGTCAAAATGAAAGGTTGAAATAATCCAAAGATGCTTGCTGACCAAAGTCCTATGTGCTGCCAAGTACAGGCCTGCTATACTGGCTACAACACTCTAAAACTGCTACAAAGAAGTCCTACAATGCTGCCCCATTCTTGCATAAAAATGGCATACAAGACTGCACCTCGAAGACTACAAGAACAACATACCCTTTTTATTCAAATTTATTTTGCTTTCCCTAAACATCAGCCAAAATCATCTATAAATAAGAGCCTCTACCACACATCTTAGGGGCCCCGGATAGTTGCAAAAAAATATATGGTTGTGAGAAAGTGGTTAATTTCTCAAAAACTCTCAAACACTATCAAACATTTTCAAATATTCCTGACACTTCTAAAAACTCAGATCTTTTCATACACTAAGTGAACCCTTCAATTCACTCCTTAAATTGTTAGATAACTAACCTTCGACCCATTCTCAAACTGTAATATAATATTCTCTTGATTCACTCCCTTACCTGTTATAGATTAACCTTTGAATCACTCGCATACCCTCCTTCGATTCAGTGACTGCTCAAACAAAGTAGTAACTGACATAGCTTCAGGAAGATTCCAGCGAAGTTCCATTCACCACCAAGGAAGTCACTTGCAGTTCCTTCAATTTAAGCGCTTCAAGAGGTAAGTTCTCTCTAAACTTGGAACTCTTTCATTTAAATATCGTGTGTACATACCAATAAAAAGAAAAATGTAGACATCTCATCTAGGGAGTTGACCATGCATTAACTTTCGATCCTCACTACCTATATGTTGAAAGTCTCAACCCTGACTAGGTAGACTTTGGATTTTTGTGCCCAATAATCTTGTGCTAACCCCTGGCCTGTAGCTTTCAAAAGTTACACTTGAATGTTGCATTTTTTAAATTTTAAAACAGGTTTTCTGTATCCTTTAATTGGCTAAATATTCCAGCCTTTCGAACCTCAACCTGAGAGCCTAGTATTCCTGTAATTGAAGAAGGCAACAAGGAGCTTGAGGCGAAGAGTGCACCTCACGCTGACCCAAGGCCCCTATCGAAAGAAGCGTGAGAAGGATGAAATCAAAAGGCGTGTCCTTACTGATTTCAGGTCCAAATCGAAGGAATCCAGGAAGGGAAGAATCGAAGAGTGTTACTGCCTGAATCGAAAATCCCATTTTCCTTTCTTTATTTTGTTTTGTCTTTACATCTTATTGCTATTAAATATGGTTGTAATAGTTTAGGATTTATTTTCTTCATTTTTATTGCTTTTGTACAAATGTTAATAATTAGGATGTATGGTAAGATAAAACCAACAAGTAGATCACCCTAATCAAAGACTAAATGCATGAAAATCAAACACATTATTCACACACATGCACCCCTAGGGTAATCTCACTTGTTGCCTTGGAAAATAGTCATGTCCCTCGAATATGGGTGTTTTAGCAAAGACCCTCAATAAAAGATCGTAGTCCCTCGATGACCCTCGATGTTGCCTTCAGTAAATGATCTAGTCCCTAAATGAAAATTGCTAAAACATCCCATTGGTTGCCTTCTATGACTATACAAACGACCCACGCCCGTCCCTTCACATCCAACGATGGGGCTTCTTACAAAATCGATAGTAATATAGCAACATATAAAGGTGGAGGAAAATAACATTAGACCTTTTTGAGTAAGTAGGATGCTCATAGTTGCTCGCTTGCTCATAACAAAAGCATTTTTCACACCAACACTTTCCTTTGAAAAATTTTCAAAAGTTAAAACACTTTGCACGCATTCTTATAGAAACGAGAATCATCACAAAGACACTTTTCAAAATACTTTCAAACCCACACGAAAAAGCAAATTTTCAAACAAAAGAAAGTGATCTAGCAAGCAAATAAGAGCTCGTAGATAACTACAGATTAAAAGGGTGTTAGGACGTTCCCTTTTCATAACCTACCCCCCGAACTCAAGAAAATAATCTCAAAGGTATTTCCTGTTCTTTTCACCCTTTTCTTATTGGATAAAAGAAAAGTTGGTGGCGACTCTTGCTATCCGCAACAATTGCGATCAAACGCAAAACACCCAAGTCAGTTCTTCCACCGTATTACAGAATTGGCGACTCTGCTGGCAAATTACTTAAAAGTGGGGTTACCTTAGGGATAGATCACCTTTACTTGCTTTTCATTGTTTGATTTGCTTGCTTTACATTATGGTTCCTTGTTTGGGCTTGTTTTGATCCTCTACCCGGATCTGGGGCACCTTTTAGGTAAGTAGCAATAAGTTATGAAATTGTGCGGGTTATACCGACATGGTCAAAGGAATAGCTACGTTAGTGTGACACGTTTGTTGGTACGGGTAGCCCTTGAGTAGTCAAGGAGAATATAGGTCTGTTGTGTGGTGTCATGAAGCACTAACTGACTTTAGAACCTTAATTGAACAACTTGGCCATTAGGAAGTAGTGAGGTAGCTGGCTTTGGTGCAGTTCGAAGTTGGTTGATACTCGATACTACACTCATTGAGATCGGAATTTCAGGATATTTCAGTCGCCAATAAAGAGGCTTGCGCTGAAACGATGCCTGATGAAGGAAGATCAGTGATATTGAGATTCCCTAGAACCCGTTTACTTTATAGGACAAGTTGAACCAACTAAACTTCAAGAGGGTACTTACCTATGAACCTCATTCAAGCCTAAACCTAAGGACTTGTTTGATTTGCTTGTGCATATGCTTATACATAACATCATGGCATCATACCATAGCATTTTAGACTAACCATTTCAAGGATCTTGAGATTTATCTTTGTTCTATTTTGTAGGATATGACTCTCACTCGCAGGAATACAATCCAAGTCAATCTCGTACGAGTACCTTTTCAGCTCAAAGAATTAGCATCAATGGTCCCTGAGAATTCTCCTTTCACCAAAAGACATGAGCGACTTCTCAACCTGGTTACCTCAAGCTTTGATGAAGACATGATGAAAGTGCTTTTCCAGTTCTTCGACCCTTTGCACCATGGCTTTACCTTCCCCGATTACCAACTTGTGCCTACTATGAAAGAATTCTCTCAACTCTTGGGAATTCCTATTCTCAATCAATTACCTTTCAACGGTATTGAAAGAAACTCGAGCCCTGAAGAGATTGCTCAAGCTTTACACTTGCAACAGTCCGATATCATGGTTAACTGGGAAACAAGAAGTGGTGTGAAAGGCTTTCTAGCCAAGTTCCTGCTGGAAAAAGCTCAAGACTATTGGAACACTCTGGATGTACAAGCCTTTGAAGAAATCTTGTCTCTTCTCATCTATGGGATGGTACTATTTCATAATCTTGACCAACTTATAAATGTGAATGCAATCAAAATTTTTATATCTCGCAATCTGATGCCTACTTTGTTGGGAGATATATTGTATTCTCTCCACTCTTGCACCAGAAGAGAAGAGGAACCCTCATGGGTTGCACTCCTCTGTTGGCTAGGTGGTTTGTTTCGCAACTACCCCGATCTGTTGTGAAGAACGAGAAAGGTTTGAGATGGTCCAATAGGTTGATGTCACTCAGACATTTGGATATTCACTGGTGTTCTCGATCCTTGGAGGAAATTACTATCATCGACCGTTATGGGGAATTACATAATGTCCCTTTGCTTGGCATTAGGGGAGGTATCGCTTACAAGCCTTTCTTAGCTTTGCGATAGTTTGGGTATGCACGAAGAGATGGTCCTCACGATACGCTCATCCAAGGTGTGGTGTTCGACTACGAGAGCGACGACCAAGGCTACCGTCAAAGGTTTATACGAGCTTGGATAATGTTAAACAAAGTGGATAGTAAGACATTGGGACACAAAAATTCTATTCCCCTTGAGCCTTACCTTAGGTGGGCACGGACTCGTGCTCAAAGTCTCGTAATGCCTTTACCCCTCCATCCTACCTGTCATCATGGAGCATGTTGCTGAAGGAGATGTTCTGTATACTGTCCTTTATCCCAACATTCCTAACTCTCTTGAATACTTGCAAAAGGATTGGATCCAGCTAAAGGAAGAGTGAGACACCTTCGAATCCAAGTTCCACATGAGTGAGAAGAAAGTTCTGGAGCTCACAAAGCAACTTCATAAAGAGCGAAGTTTGAACGCTTACATTGCGCCAAAAAGGATGCGCTCGACCTTTTTGTCTTAGGAGTTTATTTTGGGTTTATTTCTTTAATTGTAAGCCCCAAGAGGCATGATGTAATCAAAATTGGATTTATTAATACAATGTGTGTTTCCTGTTGTCTAAACAAATTTAAATCTCCAAGTTTCCTTGAAATCATTTGCATATACATTTTCATTCATCATAACGCAAACAGGTTTTTTACAACAGGTCTCCTTATCTTTCTACTGTTTATTTCAGTGAGATGGATATTGAACAGACATTAAAAGATCTTCAAGCACAGAATACTCAATTCCAACAAATGTTCCTGGCTCTGGCTAAAGGACAAGAGGATCTGAAGGCTCTCATGATCAAAGATCAGAAGAAAAAGGCGAAGAAACCAGACGGTGTTTTGAATTTGGGAAGAAGGTTCAGAGGACAAGCCAAGTGAGATCTAGATTTCGCAACCTCGTCGGGTGAAGGAGATAATCAAGAAGGAAAAAACAAGGAAGGAAATGACAACCCAGAGTCTGGGGAAGATGAAGTTGACTACTCTGAAGAACAGTATCCTCCTACTGATGATAAATACAAATAGCTAGAGGATCGCTTCAATGTTATGGAGATCCAGAGGGTACCCAGACTGGATTTTGAAGAGCTAGGACTGGTCTCAGGGGTGGTCATCCCGCAGGAATTCAAGGTCCCCACATGCTAAATATGATGGTCTCTCTTATCCTAAGCTACATTTAAGGTCATACGCCAAGAAGATTCAACCCCATACTGCTGATAGGAACCTATGGGTACATTTTTTCCAAGAAAGTTTGTCAGTGACGCAGTTGGATTTGTTCTATCAGTTGGAAGGAACCAATATTCGCAATTGGGAAGATTTGGCTGCTGCCTTTTACAAGAAATACCAGTATAATGCTGACCTAGCTCCAACTCAAACACAACTGCAAAGTATGTCTATGGGTTCTAGTGAGGGTTTCAAAATTATGCCCAGAATGGAGGGATCTCGCAGGAATAGTCCAGCCCCCTTTATATGATAGAGAGATGGTGGATATGTTCTTAGGCACGTTGTCTGGTCCATTCGTCAAACATCTGATTGGAAGCTCTTCAGCTGGGTTTACTGAGTTGATCCTGATCGTGAACGGGTAGAAGCTGGTATTAAGAGTGGCAAAATTCAAAGGGATGCATCCTTAAGTACGATGAAGAAACCCTTCACAGGAAAGAAGGAGGTTAGTGTTTCTTATAGCCAGAGAAATCAAAACAAAACTGAACATCGTCTGGCGGTAGGGGTTGTTATGATCTCCAATCCGATACCAAATCCACAACGAAACCATCAACGCAAGCTGGATGCGCCCATAAGACAATTTACCCGAATCAACATGACCTTATCCCAGGTTTTTCCGCATTTGTTGAAGTCTAATTTAGTGACTCTGAAGAAAGCTCCCAAAAATCCTAATATCGCTTCTCCCCGCTACAACCCGAACGCTCGATGTGCCTATCATTCTGAGAGTCCGAGGCATGATACAAACGATTGTTGGGCCCTAAAAAATAAGGTACACGAACTTATCGAGGCGAAAGAGATTGAGTTTGACCTTCCATAAACACCTAATGTAATAACGGCACCAATGCCCAAACATGGCCAAGGTGTCAATGTTGTTGATGATGACCATTTTGTTTCCTTCTGGATGAATTAACTACTCCCCTTTTGACTTTTAAAGAGAATGTATTGCAAGCCAGTTTATTTTCGGGATGTGGTAAAGGTTTCCACTTATGTATGTCTCTACCAGATGGCTGTTTGTTGTTAAAAATAGGCGTCCAGCACCTGATGGTTAACAAAGAAATTATGTTCGAAAAAATTCTGCTTACAAGAAGTTATTGTGAAGATGTCTCGATAATCACCATCTCCGATAATCCTCCCAGAGTCTCCACCAGAAGACTCATCAGGATTACATCTATTCCCAAGTTTACTCCCTTGATCATCACTATTCCAGGGCCAATACCTTATTCCTCGAATAAAGTTGTTCCCTAGAATTATGGGGCTGACGTTTATTACCATGGCATGAAGCAAGACCTATTGGCTATTGAAGACAAAGTTGCTGGAAATACTGAGCCTGACATCGACAATATTGTCGAGATCAGTAAAATTATGAGAAGCGGAAGAGTTTTCTCTCCCGAGATCTCTCCAAGAACTATTATTATTCCTATGATTATTCCTTCTACCGTTCCTGTCAGTATTCCCAGTGTTACCCCTATTTTTAGCCCTACTGTTATCCTTGCTATAGAGTCGGCCGAGACACGAGGAAAATAAGTATTGGTGGAGCTTGTCCAGATGAAGGCACATCTAGAAGTCACCCCTGAGGCTTCTAAAAGAGAAATGGAAGAGATATTAAAGATAATCAATAAAAGTGATTATAACATCGTGGAGTAGTTGGGGCAGACCCCCTCAAAGATCTCAATGCTAGCCTTACTTTTGTGCTCTGAAGCCCACGCTAAGGCTTTAGTAAAATTCCTGAAATCCGCCCACGTGCCCCAAGAGACCTCCGCTGATCAATTCGAGAGTTGTGTGGCGAGTCTAACTGTTGATAATGGACTGGGTTTTTCTGACGCTGATTTAATTCCTAAGGGAAGGAAACACAATGATGCCCTGCATGTCTCCATTGAGTGTAGGGAAACTACATTAGCCCACGTTCTGGTGGATACAGGTTCGTCACTGAATGTCTTACCCAAGAATGCTCTTGACCGGTTAGATTGTGAATGACTCACATTGAATCCTAACAAAATTACGGTGAGGGCTTTCGATGGTTCTAAAAGAACGGTGCATGGGGAGGTGGACATCCCTATCAAAGTTGGTACTCAGACTTTTGATTCAACTTTCTATGTAATGGATATCCGCCCATCTTATTCCTGTTTATTGGGTCTCTAACGCCCGTAATTTAATTAATTGTTTAATTAAATTATTTTTGGAATATTTTTGAGGTGGTGTTATAATTAAATTGGATTTATTTTATTAAGTGGAGAAATAATAATATTAGAGGTATAATATTACTATTTGGCGAAATGATGTTAGAAGTTAATATTATTTTGATGTGGGCCTATTTTGAGATAGTAGAAGTAATAAGGGGGTGTAAGTTTGGAGCCCACTAAGGAATAATATAATAATATTAGGTTATTTATTATTTGTGAGAAAGAATAGAAGAAAGAAGAAGTAAGAAGAAAATAAGGATTTGAGGAGAACGTGAAGCTGCTGGAAATAGAAGGAAATGGCAAGAACGAAGATTCAACCCGAAAGATTGTAGAGAGACCTTCAATCCAAGGTAAGGGTGGGTTTATGACTTTATAATTGGGTTCATGATATTTGATATGTGGGGTTAGATGTAATTGTTGTTTGTTCTTGAATTGGATGTGTTATGAATGATGTATGGTGAATATTGATGAATTCTTGATGAATAATGACGTTATCATGTTGTTTGATCGATGGAGTGATAGAGTATAATGTTAGGTGATAATATATCATGGTTATAATAAGGTTTGTAGGGCTGTAATATGAATTCTCGAAGTGAAAATACAGTAGAAAACGCATAAATTATGTTGACTGTAGCAGGATGTGTCGACCCCAAATTGGATGTGTCGATACATGAAGGCTGATTGACTGAAGATGAGTCAATGCAAGAAGGGCTTGCGTCGATGCATGGTAGTTGCAAGACTCGGGATGAGTCGACCAGTGAGGTGCATGTGTCGATACATGCTGTGTTTGAGACCAGGATGAGTCGATCCATAAGGAGGATGTGTCAACTCATGATGTACAGATGAAGCAGTATGCGTCGATCCATAGGGTTTTGCGTCGACCCATGTTGTAAAGGAGAAGCAGGATGCATCGATCCATAGAGTTTTGTGTCGACCCATACTGACTAATTTTGGCAGAATCAGTTTTAAATTGATGTAACTTGAGTTTTAGGATGCTGTTTGATATGCCGATCGAAGCGTTGATTTACTAACATGATGAACTTTATCCTAGATGATTTAGATGGTGATTAAGAAGTGTAATCCTAGTACCTAGTTTAGGATTTAGAATTAATTCCCACGATTGATCGTATGCTGGATTTTGGACAGAATGATGAATATGAGATGTTAGAGGCCGCTGTTAGAATCATGACAGTAGGATTAGTGACAGTAAAATTTAAAATCGCAGAATAATAGTATGGATTACTGCATGATTGATATACAGCTGAGTTATTAATGAGATGTGGTTATTAAAGTGGTGTTTGATAATTTATGATGAACAAAGGACGTTTGATGAATAAGCGATGTATAATAAATTATTTTGAGATGTTTATGAGATGCTGTAATTGAGATGTTTTGAGATGATTGAAATGTTGCTGTTTTGAGATGATTTAGATGTGCTATTTTGAGATGATTGAGATGTTGCTTTTTTGAGATGATTTAGATGTGTTATTTTGAGATGATTGAGATGTTGCTGTTTTGAGATGATTTGAAATGTTGTTATTACATTCATGATGAGTCGCATACATTGCACTTTTTTGAGATGGGGCTTATGCTCGTTGAGATGGCCTGGATTGGAAAATTTTGAGATGAAGGCTATGCCTTGTTGATGCCTCTATTAATTGGCAGATTTTTGAGATGGGAGTTCTTCTCCAATGGTACCACATGCATTTGCATAGTTTTGAGTCGCATTATATGAATGAATAATGAAATGTACTTGATGTTGATGAATGAGTATATATGTTGTAATTCTTGTTGATTATGAGATAAGAAGTGGTGATATTATTGATCTAATTTAATATATTAATTATCATGCGCTTTATTATATTGTTAGATATCTCACCCCTTCTGCTTGAATGTTGACCCTTTGTTGGTAACGTGTAGGTAATCGAGAGTGAAGGTCGTATACCTTCAATAGATCGAGTCAGTGTCATTACTCTGATATGTAACACTCGGGGGGATGAACGCTTGCTGATTTTTTATTGCTGATTTTTAGTTGTTGAACTTTAAATTGTTTATTAACTAAATCTGAGATGTTTCGAAGTTGTTGTTTTATTTAAAGATGTTATTGAAGAATTCCGTTGCGTAGTTGTTGAATTATTTAATAAAAGATGTTATGTTGATGGTTCGTCCGATGTTTTGAAAACGTGTTATATATCCACGATGAATGCAATGAATTTGTTAGGAGAATTTGTGACGTCCCGATTCATTTGTATGATTGAAAGTTTGTAACTCTGATTTAATTGCATAATTTGCTTGGGGTAGAATTGGGGTGTTACAGGGTCGACCCTGGATCCATGGGGTTGGTGCTGTTACTTCTACCCTACATCAGATGTTGAAGTACCCAGTCAAGGGAAAGATTATCACAGTCCATGGGGAGGAGGAATACATGGTTAGCCACCTGAAATCTTTCAGGTATGTTGAAATGGACGGTGAGTTCATTGAGACCCCTGTCATAATTTTGAGGAGGTTCCACAGAGGGTTACTGTAGCCAAGGCTGTTGTGATACGGTGGTAAGAATTGACTGTTTTTGGAATGCTGGTTTGCATTTTGCGTTTGTTTTTGCAAAATGTTGCAGTAAGCAAGAGTCGCCACCGACTTTTATTTTATCCAACAAGGAATGGAAAAAAAGCACAGAAAAATTCCTTTTTCGAGATATTTCTCGGGTTCGGGGGGGTAGATTATAGAAAGGGAAGGTGTTAGCACCCTTTCTATCTGTGGTTATCCACGGGCTCTTAGGTACTTGCTCATATTGTTTTCAAAATTGCTTTCTTTGTGCTTGTGGGTTTGAAAAAAAGTTTTTGTTTGAAAACTTCGATTTAACTCTTGCTTCTGTCCTCAAGAGTGTAATGAAGTGTTTTTGAAAACTTTGTTCAAAAAGGGGTGTAAGTGTGAAAAGTTTTTGTTTTTTGAAAGAGCAAGTATCTAAGAACCACCTACCTACTCGAAAAAGGAATTGTTCAATGCTAATGTCCTTTAGACAATGCTATCCCACTATTGATGAGTAGGTAGCATCGTCGTTGGAGTTTGAGGGTCAATTCGAATGCGGGATTTACGGTCACCAAAGCAATGTTAAGATGCCTTAGCGGTAACCCTAATGTCTTAGATCATTTGTTTGAGGAAACAATATCTGAGGCAACCATTTCGAGGCGACTATGATCTTTTAGACAAGAGAGCGACCTCTAAAACAACCTATACTTCATGACCGCGTACGAAGGCAACCAAGTGGGGTGTACCCTAAGAGTGCGCATGTGCGAGTGTGTCGTTTTCAGTTATTTTTATCTTTGTACATGTTAAGGGTGATCTAAGTTGATTTTAGGTTAAAACATTAAGTCTTGTCATGCAATCCTATTATCAAACATCTAACAGTTATATTTTGCGGAAATAAAATGCGGAATTTAAATTACAAGGCGTCGGGTATTTACATCGCCAAAGACAAACCCTTTTAAAAATAAATAAAGCGATTAAAAATAAATAAAAGTCCTATTAACTATTACAATCCGGGAGCAAATACATTATTGGATAAAAATAAGTAAATCGCGTGCGGGAAATTAAGTCGAGCGCATGATTAGGGTTTTGACCCTTTTGGTTAAAGAGAAATGTTTTTTTGTTATTTTTTATTTTAAGAGAGAAATTAACTTAAATTAATTACTAAATTAAATTAAATAAATTAATTAATAAAAATAAATTATTTTTGGGTTTTTGTTATTTTAAGAAAGAAAAAAAAATAATTAAGTTAGTAATTAAAACCTAATTAAATCTAATTTAGTTTTAATTATTTACAAAAAATAGGTTAAAGTTATTCTAATTAAAACCTAAATTAATTAATTAGTGTTTATTAATAAAAATAAAAATTTGATTGAATAAAAATATTTTTTGGTTTTTATTTTATAAAAAAAGAAATTTGTGATTGGTTAATAAATTAAATAATAATTATAAAACAAATACTAAATGAAATAAATAAAGAGAAGAGGGGTTTGGGCCTGTTTTGGGGGGCATGAATTGTAGTGAGAAAGCCCATTAGTGCTGGCCCTTTGCTGACTTTTTGAGATACAGTAGGCGTGCATGGACTTTGCATATGGTAGACCCCCAGCCTTGGACTCTCAGATTTGGCCTTTGGCCATCTGGCCATTGGATGGACGAGGGTGCATGGTATGTTGTAGCTAGGCATATACACTAAATCACCTGAAGAATAAAAACATTGAGAAAGTGGGGGACCTGGGATTCGAACCCAGGTCCTGAAGGAGTTTGGACGTGCACGCTTGCCACTAGGCCATGATGATTTGTTAGTTAGTAATATACATAGAAAACATAATATAATGAAAATCAATCATACGCCAGCAAAAAAAAAAAGCGCGCTTGGTTTGAATGGACGTATGGGAGAATGACAACTCATCATCTCCTTCCTCAGAAACCTGCAAATATTACCTGCGGATTTTTGTTCGCAGCTAAAAGCGCAGCATCATCCAAAAATCCTCCTCAGGCCTTGAAAATAGAATCTAAGGCTAGGGTTGAGTTCGTCTCAACCCCCTGGACACAACCATGTCCATCTTGTAGCTTAATTTCACCTGAAAAGAAAATCCCCAAAAACGTCCAAGAAACCCTAGCTAATGGTGTTTTGCATTACAGGTTAGATAAACAAAATTGAATGATGCAAACAGCTTGGAAATGTTATGAGGATTACAAAAATGCCAATAGTTTTCATTATAGATGCAAGAATGATGAGT